>JAWNPO010000455.1:8910000-11310000 GCA_035047525.1 Drosophila quinaria | reverse complement strand
TTTGACGAAGCTATGGACGCATGAGTGAGTGCAAGTACAAAAAAACGGTTTTTGTACCGTTATTCAAAATTTCGATGTGCACCAAAAAATTCTAGTATGCAAAAAAAATATATTTATCTATACCTACAACCTACGCTATGTCCCATCCCAGAAGTTTCGTTTTAATTTTTGTTTGTAACACAGTGCTATTCATACTCAAATGCAATTATGTATTGCACTACAAAGCTCCAGTTCATAATGGTTGTCATCATTTATGTCCAGTCGTCGGATAAAGTATTTTGACAAAACTAAAGTTAAATCTATTAAAATTTTAAACTTACTTCATGTAAAGTTTGGCATCAATGAATATGTCATTTAAATTCTCATCACATTGTACACTTAACAAAAGAGTTACAATTACAACAACAACAAAAATCCCTATACGATTATTTTCATAATAAAGCTGAGACCATTTATGGGCCAACAACATAAAATGTATCGCGCTAGTGACAAGAGCAGCACGAAGGGTGCGAAATGCGACTAGCATATATACACAGGAAGAATGGAAAATTTGCTATGACCGTCCGATTGGGTCGAGTTATATACCGATCGAAAGGTATCAATTTAACTTACAAATGTGCATACTAAGACTTTTGAAAACTTTTCGTGAGATAAACACGGGTTAGTGGGAGGGGTAAAATATAAACGGTTGAAGCAAGCCGATGGAGCCTTTTTGAATTTTTTTTTTTAATTTTTTTACACCTCGATCATCGAAATCAGACCACTGGTTCAAAAGATAATTAATTTTGAAATTTTTAGTGGCCTTCCCAAAATGAGATGAAAAGTCCTTGTTCCCGACCAAAAATTTCGAAACGTTTGTTCTACGGCTTTTTCGAAAAAAACCCTAGGTTATCGGGAAATCCTTAAAAACCGCTAAAATTAAAACCCCCATAGCATCCAAACGATATGTCATATAAATTTCCGAGGGATTTTTTGATATAAACAGGAGTATCAAACCGAAACGAAAATCGGGTTCAGTTACGGTTAAATTCGCTTTTTGGTTTCTTATAAGGTTACGCAAAATTATTGTATACCGGCTTCGAAACGGTTATCATTTTTTTTATATTTCGGTTTTGAAATACCGATATGATTTCGGTACAAAATGTTGAAAATATTTGAAAAAAATTATTTCGACGTTTGACAGCAACCAAAAGCAGTTTCAGGAACACGAAAATTGCCTTTTACTTTTTCTCGGTTAGCTATTTATTTTCAGTTCTCATTGTTGGTAAGCATTGTTATTTTTCGCAGTCCAAGCGCATTTGTCTGACATGTAACGCAAGTCAAGCACTGGAGGCTTATAAGACACCCCATCTTTAGGAGCCCATGCCGCGCTTATCTTCTGTCGTCTTATCGCATTTGTTTGTATGCCCATTAGGGTTTATTTTAATCTTTTTGGGGAGCTGTTGACTATTTTATTGCATACGATGTATATTAGCCTTTTAATCGCATGTTTTGTAATTAATATTGCATAGGTCATTCACGCAAGCCAGAATCTTTGAAATCTTATCTCAATATTGAAGTATGATATTTTAACTGATATTGGAATTTTAGTCCACAAATTCGAATGGGAAAAGTAGTGCAGCTGGTGAACTTGGATTCTTTTACTGACATTATTTCAATGGTGGCATGATTAGATTAGTTGGGTACATGAGTTATTTAAATTTCTTTTGATTTTACTGACAGTTTTATGCCTACCGGGACTATAAATAAAGGCCAACTTAATTTTGGGTTTGTGTTAATCTGCTGACTGTCTGACGTCATGTGTTGCAACTTGCGATGTACAGTAATTACTATACATGTAGTACGAGACAAGACGAAACTCGTTTTGAAGGTAAAAAAAATGGCCACTTCTCGAAAATGACAATTTTAAAGCGAAGAGTGTAAAAACAGCTTCTTGCAATTTGAAGGATTGTAATTAACCGGTTCGTTTTTTTTATTTTTATACACCCCGAACTCATAGAATGAATTTTTAATGGGCATGTTAGAGTCGTGTACACAAAAAGCTAAAAGCAATAAATTTTAGTGGTTGAAATTTTACTAGACCTGTAGATACTGATGTTTCAATCGGTTTATGTACAAGACAATCTGTCAAGTAAAGGCAGTTTCGTATTTTCAAATCGGATAGTGAAATTTTTGACAGAAATTCCTGCATATAAATACAACTATACAAACTGTACTATAAGCATTAGCTGCTGTGTCTGTCAGTTTTTTAACAATGGAGGCAAGATATGTGAACCAAGACTTATTTTTACCTATTTCTTAAATCTTACAATCACTTCTTCAAGTTCAAACTTAAAGTAAGAGTGAAGTGTGTGTCTGATTTGGTTGTTTCTGGATAATTGACTTGATTAACGCAGGATCGAAACGTTTTTATGAACGTAAATATTAGGGTTATGTAGTGAACGTCGATTTTATCACAACGAACACCGAGAGGCTTTGAAATTTATTGGTAGACAAGGCAGTTACATTTCAAAAAATATAAATTCAGCGTTTTCCAATGAACATAATTCTTTTAATGAGTCGAATAAAGTCCACATTTTTATAAATTATTGGAAGCCATTGACTGCACTCATATCCGGATACAATCAACAGTCGGTTTCCGGTTAAATTGAGCTGTAAATTTTAAATAAGTAAACTCAAGTAAAATTAGTTGTTGTGCACAAAATTACTGTCATTTATTTTTTAATTTTTGACACCTGCATGTTATAAATAGTCACAGACAAATTTATTAGTCGATTAACAAATGTAGATTGAACACAATCTGATCTATTGCTGTTTGATTTTATTGAGACTAAAAATATGTATATTATGGATGGCCTCTTCTGTAAAGTAGGTCTGTCTGTTACCCAGTGTTGCTCAACTTTTTATTGTCTTGGCTACTTTTTAGTGAATCCCCGCCTGAAGTACGTACAATTTGAATATGTACGCAATTTCCGATATGTGCATTGACAATTTTCTTTTTGCGATTGTCTACTTACGATTTGAACCACTTTGATTCGGTTTTTTTTTTTTAAATCGAAGTCAGTAAATTGATTTTCATGAAAAGTTGCCTTTGTAGTGTTCTTGTTTTGCTTCCCATATATATGTATATAAAGCAAAACTTTTAATATGTCCCAAAAATTTCATATGTAAATCATACCTATAAATAAACCTAAGCATTTAAGAATCACATTATAATTTTCGAAATTCGTATGGGAATAATGAGTTTAATTTGTCGAAGAATCGATAATATAATTCTTTCCATTAAAAACAGCTGGGTTTTTTTTAGATAGGTTAAGATAGGTCAGCCGACTCTTGAACTCAACGTCATAAATTCAACACATTGATCTTTTAGTATTTGTACATATGGAAGAATATTCCAAAGAGCTTTTGAATTTCTGTGTGCAGTGAAGAAATTTCTGAAACTGTGATTTATTTGGCTGGAGCTTAAATCGCCGGAGAAAATCACTGATAAACTTTGGCATAAGCTCTTGCTTATGAGCAGCTGGCAATTACGCCGTATCGAACGGCAACACTAATAACGAATTGATAAGAATATAACAAACACACATGCATACGCAAGCTTACGCTGTTGTTACATATTTTTCTGGGAAATTGAGCCCACGTACAATGGTATTGTTATTGGAAAGGCCACTGTGACGTCACAGAACGTGGTTGTTATCGATTTTTATGTAAGCTGAAATAATATCCTTTTAGCTGATGACACATGTGTGACGTGCGTAGGCGTCGCTTGATGACGATTGAAGCATAAACACGCCGCGTTGCGCTCTCTCGCTTTTCGCTCTCTCGCTTTGCCATGCTCTCCTTGGCTGACTGACGCACAGTGTTGCCAACTTTGGTTTGAAAAAAAACTGTTTTTGACGGGATTAACGATGCAAAAAGCTAAAAAAAATAATATAATTCCGGTATTTTCTCCCGAGAGGGGAAAAGTGAGCGCACAAAATCAGGTGCTCAGAAGAAAACTGAACAATTTAAGCAGCAGCAGCTCAGTTATTCTTTACATGTGAATAATTTTTATCAATTTTGTCCTTATTCTCCTGATTTTCATTATCATGTAATAATTCCATTCTTATCATCCGTACGAGTTTATTGGGAGGCTTATATGTATGTGTGCAGCACAATTTATAATTCATAATAAAATATTGAACCAATTACCTTACATAAAGTACACTGTTAAGTATCAATGGCATCCTTAGCCAGGTCTGCAAAATTATTGTTGTCCCCAGAATCCTTAAAGAAATTAACTTCAATCCAAAATTTTGTAGTGCTGTCAGTATTTTGCCATTTCACGAAGTGCATTTTTTTATATTGGGTTTTAATTTCCCCTATATTTTGGCATTTACAAAAAAATCTGAAAAAAGCATCTAAAAAAAAGCCAGAATTCCCGCTGTCCGCTGTTTGCAAATTTTTCCAGCAAAAAAGCCAGATTTGACGGATAGAAAGCGAGCCTGGCACCACTGCTGACTGGCGCAGGCGCCTCACTTGCATCTGGCAATGCCGCCTGCACACCGCAGTCCAAAGATGTGCGAAAACTGAAGCCGCACATAAACAAACAAATACGGGCAAATAACATGTAATAAAAAAACACCAAACAAAACAAATATCAAATAACACAAAAACCGAAAGCTATTAATTTGTGTTTAAACGCAACGTTGTCGCCACAATGCGGCAACAACAAAAATAAAAGAAAAGCGAAAAAAAAAACACAAGCAACAACAACAACACTCGTGACTGACGAGCGCAAAACTTCGACGCGCTCTCTGGCGTGTAATTTCCCTACAATTATCGCACTTCGTCGCTCTCAGCAGCTGTGGCAGTAGCGGCGACAGCGACTGCGACGCCGACAGTGGCAGTGGGACAGCGGGCGGGCAGCACGGGCTTAAGGCCAATCAACGCAGCAAATTTTCAAACAGTACATTTTTTGAAGCTGAGCTGAACCGAACCGAGTGGAGGAGCTGCTGCACAACAACAGAAAGAGCGACAACAAATACGGGCGCCGACGGGCAACTCGATTAATTTGCACGCCAGTGATAACTAGCGATAATAATAATCTAACGGCAATTAGTTGAGAGTTATCCATATCCATATCCATATACTAAAATGCAGTGGATTGTGATGCTGGCGTTGTTGCTGGTGCTAGTCCCGTTAGTCGTCCAGGGCTACATTATCAAAGAGGATGAAAGCTTTCTACAGCTGCCACACTACACCAGCCAAGAGCAGCTGGAAGATCTGTTTGCTCGCCTCGAGAAAGCCTATCCGGATCAAGCGCGCGTTCACAGCCTCGGCCGGTCGCTAGAGGGACGCAATCTATTGGCCCTGCAAATCTCGCAAAGTACACGGCAGAGGGCGTTGCTAACGCCGCCCGTTAAATACGTTGCCAATATGCATGGCGACGAAACTGTTGGCCGACAGCTGCTCGTCTACATGGCCCAGTATCTGCTGGGCAATTACGAGCGGAGCTTTGAGGTTGGCCAGCTGGTCAATACAACGGACATATATCTGGTGCCCACCATGAATCCTGATGGCTATGCACTGTCGCAGGTATGTCCATGGTCATACATTAAATCCTGTCACCTGTTTGCGTTTGCGTTTGCCTGGAAAAATCAATACGCGCACTATATGAAAATTTTTAGATGTGTCACCCACACAGTCGCTGTTGTTGTTGTTTTACTCGTTTACAGAATTTTCGATGCCTGCTTTGACGTCGCTGTTGCGCACTTGTCTTTTGATTGCTCTCTCTCTCTCTCTCCCACATTAGCAACGTATGGCAGCATGCGCCCACTGTCACGCCCCTTTGATGTTGACATATTGAAAGGGTTGTTGTTATTGCATGAGTTACTGATTTATTTGCGTTAGATTAACAGATGGACGGTTTGGCGGTTGGGCTCCGATAAACTCACGCACACAAACGTATTGAATGCACACATCCCTAGCTACGTGCACATGCAAGCTATCGATATCTATGCAATCGAATCGTCATCTACTCATTAGAATTCCAACGTGTGTGTTATGTTGTTGTTGAACGAGCTTGATCTGCGTGGCTGCATTCATTTGCCAAAGCTCTCTCTTCCTCTCTTTCTCTCTCTATTTGCACTCTACTTTGCAATTACTCAGCTACATACGAGTTGGCTGCGTTGTGGAGCTATTTCAGAAGCTTTTGAACTATATGTAGTAGTGTTTTATCTGTGCTCTTCTCGCATCATTAAAATCATTTTAGTGGGCCACTTTGCGTGATCGGGCATTGTGACTAACCTACATTTTTAAATGTAGAAGTATAGACACATATCCATATGTATGCATGTATGTACATATTCTATATGTGTACGATCAATTAATTTATTATACAACCAAACTTGGTCAATTGTCTCTCTTCGTTTGATCGATTGACAGTTGCTCCAATTAGAAATGTTGTCAGTTGTTGCACTTTGCTTTGCTTCTGATTGGAGGATTAAGCAGTTGAGATTTTAGAGAGACAGCCGAATTTCACAACTGCTTGCAAACTTTTGCTCTCTCTCTCTCTCTCTTTGGCACTCGGTCTCTGCATACATTATTGAGAATGTTGCAAGCGCTTTGCGACCTGACTGTCATATTAAAGACAAGTTTGGTCAACTCTTTTAGGCATATGCGCGAACTGAATGCCAAATTGCCTACATAACCAAATACATATATGTAATTCACGTAATCAATTAACTAATCATGCAACCAAAACTCTCTTCTCACTCACTCACTTACTATCTCACTCTGTCTTTTTGCAGGAGGGCAACTGCGAGTCGCTGCCAAATTATGTGGGACGCGGCAACGCAGCTGGCGTAGACTTGAATCGTGACTTTCCGGATCGCCTGGAGCAGCAGCGTCTTAATCATCTGCGCTCACCGGCACGTCAACCGGAAACCGCCGCCTTGGCCGAATGGATTGTGAGCAAACCGTTTGTGCTCTCCGCCAATTTTCATGGTGGCGCCGTTGTTGTCAGTTATCCCTATGACAATTCCCTGTAAGTCGGACGCCTTTTGACCAAATTGCGATTACCGCTTCTAATTGAAACCTTCGGTTTCTCTTTGCCATTTGCAGCGCCCACAACGATTGCTGTGAAGAGAGTCTGACGCCGGACGATCGTGTGTTCAAGCAGCTGGCGCACACGTACTCCGACAATCATCCAATAATGCGACGCGGCAACAACTGCAACGATAGCTTCGCTGGCGGCATCACCAACGGTGCCAATTGGTATGAGCTGTCCGGTGGCATGCAGGACTTTAACTATGCTTTCACCAACTGCTTTGAGTTGACCATTGAGCTCTCCTGCTGCAAGTTTCCGGCGGCAAGCAGCTTGCCCGCCGAGTGGGCGCGCAACAAGCGGCCGCTGATGCAGCTGCTGAAGCAGGCGCACATTGGCATCAAGGGTTTGGTGCAGGATGCCAGCGGGCTTCCGATTGCGGATGCCACCATTGTTGTCTCCGGCCTGGAGGATAAACCCATACGTACCTCAAAGCGTGGCGAGTACTGGCGCCTGCTTACGCCGGGCATCTACAGTGTCTATGCAGCGGCTTTTGGGTGAGCAGGATGAACACTGATCTTTATACGAATGCATCAATCTATCTGTGCCTTCTTTCGCGATTTTAGCTACCAATCGAGCGCACCACAAGAATTGCACGTGACCAATGAGAATGCAGAGGCACTGCGTGTGGACTTCAAGCTGTTGCCCGTTGAAACCAACTATGATGGTATAAGCAGTTATTACAATCCATACTTTTTTAGGCACTAGACGGTGGGGCATCTCAGCGCTGTCAACGAAGACACCACCACCACTGTCATCGCCACCTGCGACAGCAGCTAAAGCTAAAGCCATCGATCTATCGCCTACCATCTTGTATTGATCTGTTGCTTAGACCACTGACCACTAACATTGATTGTTACTAACATTGTACCACACTCTATCTAACACATATGCTGAATCTGTGCATCCAAGTGCACGCCCACAACGCCTACTTTAACGCACACACACACACACGCATACATTAACAGACACACTATCCTTACACATTTTTTGTTGTGCATTTATGTAATTTCCCATAGAAATTGTAAGTTTCATGTTCACATTAAGTTATTTTGCGCTCTTTTTATTTCTTGTAGCTTTCATTCTCACTTTCTGTCGCCTTTTTACTTTAACACACACACATACACACACGCACACAGTTCCAAACTAAAAATCCATTTGACAAAAAAAAGAAAATTTGATTTGTACATACATATGCCTACGATACGAGTACATACAATACATACACTAGCCAGAAAAACTAAGCGTACAACAATATTTTTTACTTTAACAGCTATTGTAAGTCATTGTATTATTTTTCAGTATTTTTTGAAAATTTCTAAAAATTACTATTTTAACCCCATTTCCTACTTTTAACACAAAAAGTGTCTTTAGCAATTTTCAAAAAATCATAAAATCATCAGTGAAGAGATTTTTGAAAATTTTCATCATTCAAACGGAATTTTAACGTCCTTTCCAAATATATATTTGTTTTGTTTTGAAGACTTGACTTACAATTGCTGTTAAAGTAAAAAAAAAAGGTCGTACCCATAGTTTTTCTAACTGTTGTACATACAAATGAGTTAAATATGTATGTTTGTTGGTATATTTTAAAGGAGTGTGTTACTTGTAGAAAACCCTACCCACTCGAGCCATACAATGGCCTAAACCCCCTCTCAATTATACAAAAAATATATGCATACTGTATGAATAATATATTTAGTAGCACACTCTAAAAGCAAAAACAAAAGCTAAAGCCATGTGTAAAAATTATCTTAGTCCCACTTAAACAACTTAATAACAATGAATACATTTAACTAACTAAACGGCCTAATATGAGACATCTATATAAATATAAACGTCTTATCTATTCATACATATGTATATGTATAAATATATATCATATACCAAATTAAAGCAAAGATTGTTAAACATTGTAGAGTCCTCAGCGTGTGCAACCAGAACGTCTGAAAAATTGTTAACATATACATAAATACTTGCATACATATAGTATAAACAGAAGATTGACAAACCCAAGAAACAAGCCAATTGAACAAATAGTAATAATAATCATTGCATAATTAATAATGGCAAATATATAGAGAAAACTCATAAACAAGAACAGGCAAAATAAAACTTTTGATTTTTGCTTAGTGCGTTTTATTTTCATTGAAGTAAACCCAACCTCTCAGTACCGTACCTAAACCCGAACCCAAAACTGATCCTGAACCAGAACCTGAACTGAACCCACAAAAAAATTTGCAATCCATCTATAAATACATAAAGATCTCACTAATATTCCATGTATTAAATAATAATTACGAATCAAATTACGATTACAATGATATTTGAAGAAACTGCAATTTATTATACTATTTACAAAATATTTCGATTAAAAATTCGTTGGTCGCGGGTCAATTGTTCACAGAGTCCAGTTAACTGGTTCGCACTAACTGTATTTGATGCGAAACTAGTTCACCAGCTAGTTGGACGTTATTTATGATTGCTAAGTGTTAAGTTACTACTACTGAATGCAATAATTTCTCAGGGTTTGCTACAGTAACTCGATCTGCTGACATTTATGTACATATAAGTATGTACAGTCACTCAATAAAGTTTGTATGCACCCTAAATTTGTCAAATTTTTGTATAACAAAAAAGTTTTGATGCGGACTTCTTAAATTAATCTTCTACTCACTTAAATTCCGTTTGAATGATACAAAAATTTCTTTAACCCATTAAGTGCCCATTGAAAATTTAGATTTTTTGTAGAAGTCTTCTTTTTTAAGAATTTTTGTAAAAGTCTACTTTTTCAACTTGTATCCTCGATTTACAAAAAAAAATATTTTTATGCAAAAAATCTTCAAACAATTCTATGAATGAGTGCAGAAAAAAATTTTCAAAAATCTCTTCGCTAGGATTTGTTATGATTTTTTGTAAATGGCTAACAAGCAAAGTGACTCTTAGAAGTATTTGAAACATTTTTTTTGCATCAAAACATTTTTGTTTGAGACCCAGGAAAAAAGTTATAAGAGTAGACTTTTACAAAAATTTTCAATGAGTACCTAATGGAAAATTTTTGTATCATTAAAAAAAAATGTTAGTAAGATTAATTTACGAAACCTGCATCAAAACTTTTTTGTGCTACAAAAATTTTAGAACTTTGGGCTGCATATTAACTTTAGACAAGTAATTGCCTTGTGAAAAACAAAAAAAAATTCACAATTTGTTTTGTCGAGAAAAAAAAAGTAAGTTTAATATCAAATATTATTATAGCTGCTAATAGGACTTCGAACAAATTATGAAATTTATTGTGAATTATTTTCAATGTCAAGACAATTACTTGCTTGACATACTGTACAATGTATTCGCTTATATGTAGTTTGCCAGTTGACTGGCTGTGAACTCGGCATAGTTAATATTAATGCTGTTTTTAGCTTTATATCTTTCACTTCCTTTTTCCTTTAAAACAAATAATTGAAATAAATGTCTATTGAAACGAAACCGTAAATTGATTAATTGCTTACGTCATTCGATCAATTGATCAACATTTCGCTTGTCAAACATTTATCATGTATCGCTTATCCATTTCGATTTCGAGTTCGAATTCTCTTTTGGTTTTTATAGCTTTAAGCCTGTACAATTGGCTTTTTTTGTTGTCTTGGCTTAGTTTCCGTTTTGTTTTAAGTTTGCTTTGGTTTTGGTTATTTGCCCCACATTCTCTCTCTCACGCTCTCTGTTATGATCACATGCTCTCACGCTCTTCCCAGAATTATTCAGTGAACTTCATTGATCCGATTTTTTTTTAACTCAATTTTCAACGCAGGCAACTTTCGCAAACAGAAGGTGGAGCGGGCAGAGCCGCCGGCGCAGCTGAAGGAGAAGTACGATGGATTCCTGACGCCCACAAAGTTCGAGCACCACAATTTCGTGGCCATGGAGAGGTGAGTCCTGATTTGTTGCTGCCAGGGATTGAAACCTAAACGACTATCGGTTTCAGTTACGATTGCGGTTATGTTCGCATTTATGTTTTCGCTTATCGAATACGCAAAATCTTTGAATAAAGGTTTCGTAACGGTGAACCGGTTTTTGTATGTTTCGGTTTTGAAATACCGGTATGGTTTCGGCTCACAAAAAAAATTTCTTTGCAAAAATTGAATTACAATAATAATTTAAAGGCATTCATTCAAACAATTATTTCACATATTCTTCAATTTGATGTAGTTTAGTTACATTTTAACAATTTTAATATTTCTTTTAAAAAATTAATTTTATTTGTGCGTATTTAGTGCTTTGAAAATTAATATCACATAGACAAATTCAAAATTTAACTTAAGAAAATTAAAATAAAAAATCACAAATAAAATACAAAACTAATAAAAAAAAAAATATCAAAAATCGCAAACAAGAGTTGAGTTGGAAAAAACGAAACAGTTCAAAATGTTTCCGTATTAATATTTTTTTTTTGTATGTAAAACCGAGGTTAAATCTTATATATGAAACTTTTACTAAACGGTTATTTCGGTTTACTGAGTCTCGGCTTAAGGTTTCGGTAAAATGAAATTTTGTTTTTTTTTCGGTTTTACGGTTTTAAATTTCAATCGGTTTTAACCGGTTCAAGGTTACGGTTTCAGTTAGGGTTAGGGTTTCAATCCCTGGTTGCTGTTGTTGTTGTCGTTACTGATTGAACACAATTCTGTTGGCATTTCAGCTTTTTACGGAACATGAGCACGAGCTATCCATCGCTGACGCGTCTTTACAGCATTGGGAAGAGCGTGGAGGGTCGGGATCTGTGGGTGCTGGAGATATCGACGGCGCCGGGAGCACATGTGCCTGGTGTGCCGGAGTTCAAGTATGTGGCCAATATGCACGGCAACGAGGTGGTGGGCAAGGAGATGCTGCTGCTGCTGACCAAGTATCTGCTGGAGCGGTATGGGAATGACGAGCGCGTTACCCACCTGGTGAATGGCACGCGGATGCACTTCCTCTACAGCATGAATCCCGACGGATATGAGAAGTCGCAGGAGGGCGATCGAACCGGCGGATTGGGGCGTGCCAATGCCCACAATGTGGACCTCAATCGCAATTTTCCGGATCAGTATGGGACGGATAAGTTCAATAAGGTGACCGAACCGGAGGTGGCCGCCGTCATGAACTGGACGCTATCGATTCCATTTGTGCTGTCGGCGAATCTGCACGGCGGCTCCCTGGTGGCCAATTATCCGTTCGATGACAACGAGAACGACTTCAATGATCCGTACTCGCGACTGCGAGACGCCAGCATCAGTGGCCGGAAACTGAATCCCACCGAGGACAACGAGCTGTTCCGTCACCTGGCGCTCGTCTATTCCCGGGCACACCGCACCATGCATCTGGGCAAGCCGTGCGCCCTCTTCCAGAACGAACTGTTCACCGACGGCATCACCAATGGCGCCCAGTGGTACAGTGTGACGGGCGGCATGCAGGACTGGAACTATGTGCGCGCCGGCTGCATGGAGCTGACCATCGAGATGGGCTGCGACAAGTTCCCGATGGCCAAGGAGCTGCCCCAGTACTGGCAGGACAATCGCGAGCCAATGCTGCAGCTGATCGAGCAAGTGCATCATGGTGTTCACGGCTTTGTGCGCAGCTCGATTGGCACGCCCATTGCCGGAGCCGCCGTTGCCCTCGACGGTGGCAATCGGAGCATCTACAGCGGCACCTTTGGCGACTACTTCAAGCTGACGCTGCCCGGGCGCCACAACGTCACCGTGCTGGCCGACGGATATGCCCCGATCCGCTTTGAGGTCGAGGTGCCCGCCGTGGAGCCGTTTGGGGTGCGCCAGGATGTCACCGTCATGCGGGACGATCCCCAGCACTGGGCCTCGGCCAACGATTTCCGCATCATCGAGAATGTGGTGAACACCAGATACCATACCAATTCGGAGGTTCGCAGCCGCCTGGCCGAGTTCGAGAACCAGAATGGCCAAATTGCCAGCTTTGGCTATGCGGACAACGAGTTCAGTCGCCACTTTAACTACCTCAAGCTGACCTCCAATGTGAGTTCCATTCAGCTCGGATCCATTCCAATCCGGTTCTAAGAACGCTTCCATTGAATTCTTTTGCAGATTGGCGAGCCTGAGGAACACAAGTACAAGCTGCTGGTGGTCAGCTCACTGTATGATACGATTGCTCCGTTGGGCAGGGAGATTATGTTGAATCTGGTGCGGCATCTGATCGAAGGTCACAAGCTGCAGGATGCATCTGTGGTCCAGTTGCTCGAACGGAGCGTCATCTACTTCCTGCCACAGACTGAGAAATTCGCCGATGTCTTTAGCATGTACAACACCAAGTAAGTCCCACAATTCCATCACTAAACTCGTAATTAAATTCATTGATCTGATCGAGGTTTTTCCGCGTTTTATCCAATCGTTTTTCAATTTCAATATTTTCATTGTAATCAGGGACCGTAATCATTATAAGTGTTATTACAAAAATCTTGAAATAATGATTAATTTCAAGTTTAATAGATTTGCTTACAAAATAATGATTAATTTTAATTTATACTTTACTTCTCAACCAATAACCATTATTTTTGTGCAAAAAAATAAAACTTATGCAATAATCATTTTTTCATGATTTTTATTTTTTGCTCAAAATAAAGCTCAAGTTGTAGTTTCGACTTTTTCTTAGGGAATAAAGACAAGAATGATACATATTTCTAGTCAATTAGGGAAGACAAACCATTATAATAATCCTTGTCAAAATTACAATTTGAGTTTTATAAAAATAAGTTTCTGAAAAATATGGTATCTCCTCTAAAACAGTTTCCATTATATTAAAAAATGGAAAATTAGCTATGATGTCATTTGAATCGCGAACTTTTTCTGGATACAGCAAAAGATGGAAAAAAATTTCTTAAATCTTGAACAAACTGGAATTTTTGTTGTTGAAAATAACAAGAAAAATTTGCAATTGGAAATGTATTTATGAATAATGTATTTTCTTGGATAATGTTGATTCGAGTTGGGGAAGTTCGACAGTATTTTAATGAAGTAAAGGGTATCTTATAGTAACATATATTTAGTTAGAGTATTAACTTGTTTTAATTTATTATGAAATTGTTTGAACTTAATGAATATATAATTTAATGCAAATCGATCTTTCGCATAGCAACACCGTTTGTGATCCCGTGCTGCCCGAAGAGCTGGCTGAACGGATACTGAGTCCCGAGGCGGAATCTTCCAAGGATCTGCTGCTGCAGTTCGTGCGCAGCGAACACTTCGATCTGATGCTGACATTCAGCGCGGGCAGCTCGGAGCTGAGCTACCCCAAGGGTGATTCCATCCTGGAGAGGTTCGCCCACAACATACAGCGCACGGAGTTCAACTACTCGCCGCTGCAGTGCAGCACATCGGCCACCAGGCAGCTGCACAGCGAGTCCACCGAGAGAGTGACGAGTCTGTTTTACAAGGTCTACAAGCTTCCCATGTATACGCTGGGATTGTCCTGCTGCCGGATGCCGGCGCACCATCAAATCGCCTCCGTGTGGCGCACCAACATCGAGAAGATCAAGAACTTCCTGGGTCTGGTCCAAACGGGCATCCGTGGATTGGTGCACAACGAGAAGGGGCAACCGCTGCGGGAGGCATTTGTGCGTCTGCTGGAGCACGAGAGCACCATTTACAATGTGTCGAGGAATGAGGCACGCTTCCAGCTGATGCTGCCCAAGGGTCTCTACGGCCTGGAGGTCAGTGCGCCCAACTATGAGTCGCAGGTGATCAAGACCCAGGTGCAGCACGGCATTCTTAGCGATCTGGGATCGATCCGGCTGCACGGCTTCACGCTGATCCGGGGCGAGATTACCGAATTAAATGGTGGCACACAGAGTACCACCAGCATCACGGGCGTTGTCCTGGACGAGGGCAATCATCCCATTAAGAATGCCAAGATATCGGTCATTCACCCCACGGGACTGACGCATCTGCGCAACTTCACCAATAGCCTGGGCCAATACTACTTGAGGGCTGTGCCCGTGGGCGCCATTACGCTCAAGGTGGAGGCGCCTCGTCACTTTGAGGCGACACGCGACCTCCGCCTGCCCCAGGCTGGACAGCCAACCGAGAATGTCGTCTTCCATCTCAAGTTCAATGCCCATGTGTTCGGACTGCCGCGATTCCTGTTCATCATCGTCGCCAGCGTGCTGATCATTGTGGGCGTGGTCATCTGTGTGCTGTGCGCACAATTCTGGTTCTACAGACGCCACCGGGGCAAGATGCCCTATTACAATTTCTCGCTGCTGCCCCAGAAGGGCAAGGAGCAGTTCGATCTGGACGAGGATGCCGGCGACGATGGCGAAACGGAGCTCTTTCGTTCCCCAATTAAACGTAAGTTGTGATTCACTTGCTGCAATTCGACATAATGAAATCGCATGATGAAATTATAACCAAGGTGGATTTACTATACAGGTGACGTCGTCCGATTTGATGAGGCCAAGTGTATTTACTAATAAGGTGACGTCGTCCTATGCTGTGAGGGTCCATACTCTTCGATTTTTATTGTTGTTTGCAGGCATACTGTCAAATATTTGTCCCCTCGAAAGAGAGCAGCTGTGGTGACGACGTCGCCTTAATAGTAAATTCACCTTGTTTACAGGCTTGCTGTCAAATATTTGCCCCCTCGAAAGAGACGTCACCTTATTAGTAAATACACTTTGGTCTCTCTCAAGCTAGACTCTCTCTGAGAGCTGACAGCATATGCGTCGCCCCGAGAGAGAGCGAATACATTATTTTGCTATAATTTCACCATGCCACAGATAACTCAATTCAATTTAAGCAATGGGGCTCCGATCCTGGTTGCTTCGCTCGCTGGGATGTGCGGCAACAGTCGAGTGTACTCGACTGTAAGCTGCCCTGTGCTCTGGCACTCCGATAGCCTAATTCGTATTTGCACTCCATTAGGCATTGTTTGTATTACATCTGTTTGCAACCAAGTTTAGTCAGTTTGGTTCAGATATCTCAAACAACAAAAAAGATTTTCATACTATGGCAGCCATATGATATAGTGGTCCGATCCAAATTTTAATACAAACTTTACCTGCATTCAGTATCCTGCAAACTGCATACCAAATTTTAAGTCTCCAGCTATTACAGTCTCTGTTGATGTTGATCAAGAATATATATACTTTATAAGGTCGCAGATGCTTTTTTCAGCCTGTTAGATACATCACACAAATTCAATATACCCTTTTTGACTGCTTGCAATGGGCACAGGAAATAAAAATCAATAAGGTTAATCAAAATATATACGAGTAGCATATGTAAATATTATAAGAGTAGGTGAATTTTTTTATTTGTCTTTTGCACTCACTCACTCTGTCTCTCTCTCTCACTCTCTCTCTCTGTCTGTCTTTTACAGGTGGTATGACCATACAGCCGTACTTTGATGAGGAACAACTGGAGCATATACTCCACACAGACGACGAGGAGGATGACGAAGTGGTAATGGACATGGCGCCCCAGGAGGAGCTCGATGTGGCTGACGACAGCGGCGATGAGATTGTTATGTTGCACAATCACAACAATCGACGCAAACATTAATCAACATCAAGCTGAGAGTTACAACAACAACAACAATACCACACACACAATTACACACACACATACACAACATAACTGTGATTCAAAACGTTTTTAAAAACCAATCGCTCTTTTTTATAATATTATGATATAATAATTATAATCTTTTTAATTTATTTTCAAAATTTTTGTATCTTTGCTATCTTTGCTATGTACATACATACATACATACATATATTTATATATATCTATTATAAGATCTACAGCTTTATATACATATGACGGAACGATATGATGTTGTGGTGAATCTCTAGGAAAGTTCCTTCCTTGATCAGATACATATATGTATGTATGTGCTGTCGAAAACCGTAACTGTAACTATTTTTAAGACTGAGCCTTTTAAACTAACATTAACAAGCAACAAAACAATAAAAACATACATAGATAATCGAAGAAGATGAGGACAAAACATACAAATGAAACATAAACACACATATTCCATGTGTACTTAAGAGAAGAAGCAATCTACAAGCAAAAACCTTAAAAACATTCCAGGTCAATTTATTGGCAGCTACAGCCTTTAACAAATATTATATCATTCCTATACTGTACAGTTTTCCATATTTATTTCTATGCAAATTTAATATGCAATGCTAAATCAATTTTAAAGTGCACCCTTAAGAATATATTTCTATATATAGCTTTAGTAATAATCGATTTTAAAAGCACATAAATTCTATATATACAGAGCACTTATACTAAACATTTTCCAACATGATGGTGCACATACATACATGCATATTATATTATATTTGTTAATATGAAGAGAACAAGAAACATTATATCGATAATTCCAACTAATTTACATATGTATAAGTTTGATGTGCATTATCTAAATAAATACGAGTACCTTATCCGACAAATATATATAATTTAATTCAATACCATATCGCTTTTTTATTTGGAATTTGGAGCAATGAACGGTTCACGCTAGTGACGAAGTTCACGAAGGATGCGAAAGGCGAATACTAATACATATTTATTTGTAAAGAAAGAATGGAATATATGCTACGGCTTTTTTAACCATGTTTGAATTTTGTTTTTCGGTTATCGCTTACGCAAACCGGTTTCGTAACGATTATCAGTTATTTATCTGTTTCGTCTTTGAAATACCGGCATGATTTAGAAAAATTTTAGTGTTAAAAAAAATAAACAAAACTACTTTGATTTCCAAAAAGAATATCTACGGCAGGGGTGCCCAAAGCTGCCTTATGGATGTGCACGCACTAATACAAATACAAGAAATCACACGCATACTTGTAACGAACTTTTTTTTTATTTCAATGTGTACACAGAAAAATAAAATAGAAACATGTTTCTTTAAAAAGTCACACGCATCACACGTTTGAAAGCGAAGTCAAGTTTTTTTTTCCAGTGTACACAAAACGATAAGACAACAACAAATTACATTAGGATTAGCAAAAGATAGCCGACGCAATGCAATTGTTTTTGGTTTGCCTGCACCGAAAATGGATGGGAAGCAACAATGAAAAAGTTGTTCTTGTTTTGCTGCAAGTTGTTTGTGTAAAATTCAATGCGCATGAAACGGAAACTAGACGTTATACATATATCGGTTATTTCGGTTTGAAATGATTACAACGGATGTGGCCGTTGCGATGTTTTGGTAAGATTACTTAATTTTAAGTTTTTCTTCTGGCCTTTGCAAAATAAGATAAAATGTCGGTTTGTCTGTTTATTTGTTTGTTATTAAAGCGTTTAGATAGCTACTTAATATTTCGTGGACTTTTTACCCATCATACACCAATAAATGTTTTATCTTCGGCATTTTGTTGAAAGATAAATAAACAAAAACCCCCACCGTTTTTAAACCACAAAAGATAAATAGATAAATAAATACATGTATTTACATTGGAGTGCATTAATTTTTTTCACAAAAAATGTTAACTTAGTATAATCGTAATCTACTGTAAATTTTAAGATGTTTTCACCATGAAACTATAGTTCTTAAATAAATTCCTGGTCCGCCCTCTTTGAGTTGAAAATTTTTTAATTTGGAAATTTTATGTCTTGATCCGATCCTGATCCGATCTTGTTAAAACCAGGACTTTTAAAATTCCACAGAACCAATGTACGTGCCTAAAAGCATGCAATAAAAATATTTTATATATATTTAAATAAGTAACGTCGGGAACTCGACTATAGCTTTTTCCGCTTGTTTTTTCCGCGGGTTTTGAAAATCGAGAGCTATTGGTAATGGCACTATTTCTGCTTGTTTAAGATAAAAATAGTTTAGTATTGAGTAGTATTGAATAGTATTGATAAAAATTTTTGGTTTTTTTTCACTATCAGGTTTTCCCCATTACAATACTATTAGATGTGCTACAGAAATCACAAGTGAAAGCGAATTCCGCTCGAAATATTTCACAGTGCCACAGATCTTCGAGAGATTTAATTTTTTGAGCATATTCACCAACCTTTTCGAACTAGCCTGCTAGGGTTGGCCCCTTCTCAGATTTAATTTCCCAAGAGTTCGTTTAGCAACTTTTTTAAGTATATCATTGCAGAATATTAGGTTTTTATTTTTTTCTTTTTTATTAATATAATTTAATTTATTTATTAAATAATTGATATTGTATTGCTTTAAAAATTTACTTGACAACTCTAAATTCTAAAATTCGGACAAAAAATGTGACAATATTCTCATGGCATCGGACGTCAGTGGATTAAGCGATGATTTCGTTTCCCTCAAAAATTTTAAGCGGAGTTGACTGCGTCACGGACACGAAGCAATAACAGAAGGAGGTCTCGTCGGCAAAAAGCTCTCCTTTGACTATCTGACAATCAATGCGAGCGAAAGGGATAGAGAGCACCGAATTGCACCGCAGTGAAGAATCAAGGGAGAAAAACCGAACGATTTGACAGCCGACGAGACCTCCTTCTGTTATTGCTTCGTGGTCACGGAGAAATGAAATTGACGTGAAATTCAAGTGGAAGAGATTTCTGTAGCACACCTGTATATGTTCAGTTTAAGTTCTTTAAAAAGAAATACTTAAGCCCGAATTTCGCAGAAAACTACTGAAATGATGCAAAGAATATGTTGGTTATAGAATATTGTATGGTGTAGATTTCACTTATTAATCGATGTCTAACAGAAAGTCAACAGATTTGTTCAAGCTGAATTCAAGATTGTCGCTGAGCAATTGCGCAGATTTAAACACTTTCCAGATTGAATGAATAAAGATCTGAGTATGAGTGTGAGTGAGTATCCCTCTAGTCCAGCTGGCGCAGCAATTGTCTTTACGTCGATTCTGAATTGCTTCTTTTTCGGCGATGCGTCGTGTCGAACATGATTGAAGCCGAACGCTTAACAGACTGAGAGAGAGAGGAGTATGCTCTCATGTTTTTTATGAGTGTGTGCTCTATTTTGCTTGCGTTTTTTCCTTTGTCTTTGTCTAATTTTCGGCTAACATTTTTGACCCGCGTTTGACACTTCATTGAGTTTGATTTGCACAATGTGTAAAATAATTTGTGGATTTTGATTTATTGTAAATAAAAGCAAAGGTAAGTGTCGTTATCAATATCTTATAAAAAAAACCTCTTTACGAGGTAAAAGTCTAGTGACGAAAACAGTTATATGCCCCAAAATTTCTGATATCCAATTTTGTGACGAATAATATTAAGTTTGACATAAAAATTATTTTAAAAAAAATTTTGGCACTCGGCACATTGCGCCAAAATGTCTCAATTCTTCATACCAAATAAAACTCAATGTTTTGCGCAGTGCCGAATGCAAAAATTTTTTTTAAAATAATTTTTATGTCAAACTTAATATTATTCGTCACAAAATTGGATATCAGAAATTTTGGGGCATATAACTGTTTTCGTCACTAGACTTTTACCTCGTAAAGAGGTTTTTTTTATAAGATATCAGAAATTTTTGAATAAGATATCAGAAATTTTGAAATTTCATTCTATCAACTTTGTTTATTTTTTGTACAAGCTAAAACAAACTGTCTGCCAACACTGGTTCCCTTAAAACACACATGCCAAGCGCAAAAGCTAGTAGCACTCTTAAACTCTGGCTGCTATGACACTTTGCTGCTGCTGTCCTATTTCAATTCAAAGTAAAACGTATATATTCAGTTAATAGGTTATATCTTCCAAACCAATCAACATAAATTTATGAATGATATATCAAAAAACGCGAAATTTTACAAGCTCAAACATATTGCAAATTAAAAAAAATCGTAGGCAGCGTTTTCTCAAAAACCGCCAAAATCTGGGACAAAATATCTTATTTTACCTGTTGATTTTTACCTATGCACTTTAGAAAAAAAGTTTGAAGGTTTGCCTAAAAGCCCTTCAAAATACCTTTCCAACAATACATAGATCACGTCTGTAGCTCGTATCGTTTGGATGCTATAGGGGTTTTAATTTTAACGGTTTTTAGCGATTTCCCGCTAAACTAGCTTTTTTTCGAAAAAGTCGTAGAACAAACGTTTCTAGATTTTTGATCGGGAACAAGTCCTCATTCAAACTTTTAAGCTAAATTTACGATTTGATCCAAACAAACAGACAAACAGACAAACAAACAGACTGACTTTTCATCTCGTTTTGAAAGGGGCACCAAAAATTTCAAAATTAATTATCTTCTGAACCAGTGATCGGATTTTGATGATCAAGGTGTCATTCGACGCGTATTTTTGATTAGAATAGTAAAAAATTAAAATAAAAATCGAAAAGGCTCCAACGGCCCCATTTACTCCAATAATTTAAAATTTTCCCCTCCCACTAACACCTGTTTATCTCGCGAACCAGGTGAGTTTCTAAAAGTCTTAGTATGCACATTTGTAAGTTAAGTTAATACCTTTCGATCGGTATATAACTCGACCTGATCGGACAGTCATAGCAAATTTTCCATTCTTCCTGTGTATATATGCTAGTCGCCTTCGCACCCTTCGTGCTGCTTTCGTCACTAGCGCGGACTGCCGTCCGCAGTGATCAACTTTGTTTATTTTTTGTACAAGCTGAAACAAACTGTCTGGCAACACTGGTTCCCTTTACAAACACACATGCCAAGCGCAAAAGCTAGTAGCACTCTCAAACTCTGGCTGCTATGACACTTTGCTGCTGCTGTATGCATGCTACTGCATATGTACATGCAGAAGTGTAAAGGTAAAAGGTATATTCAGTTAACAGGTAATATCTTGCCCAAACGAAATTTGACGGCTATGTGTTATATGTCAAAAACGTGAAATTGAATTGTCTACAACAAATAACATATTTAAAAGTCATTTGAAACGTAGATTTTTCTTAAATCGCCGAAATGTGGGAAAAAAACCTTCTTTCACCTGAAGCTTTTTACCTGTGCTTTTAAGCAAAAAAGTTTACAGCTAGGCTTAAAGCCCTTCAAAACACCTTTCTAACGATATATAGATCAAATCTGTAGCTTCTATTGTTTGGAAGCTGTGGTTTTTGGCGATTTACATGCACATGTACATACTGCATATGTACTAGTACATGCAGTAGTGTAAAGGTAAAAAGTATATTCAGTTAATAAGTAATATCTTCCAAACCCATCGGTAAAATTTTTTCTATCATATATCAAAAAACGCGACATTTTTTACACTACAACATATTGAAAGCTAAAAAAAATCGTTAGCGTCGTTTTCTCAAAAACCGCCAAAATGTGGGACAAAATATCCTATTTCACCTGTTGCTTTTTACCTATGCACTTTAGAAAAAAAGTTTAAAGGTCTGCCTAAAAGCCCTTCAAAATACCTTTCCAACGATATATAGATCACGTCTGTAGCTCATATCGTTTGGATGCTATAGGGATTTTAATTTTAGCGGTTTTTAGCGATTTCCCGCTAAACTAGCTTTTTTTCGAAAAAGTCGTAGAACAAACGTTTCTAGATTTTTGATCGGGAACAAGTCCTCATTCAAACTTTTAAGCTAAATCAACGCTTTGATACTACCAAACAGACAAACAAACAAACAAACAGACTGACTTTTCATCTCGTTTTGAAATGGGCACCAAAAATTTCAAAATTAATTATCTTCTGAACCAGTGATCGGATTTTGATGATCAAGGTGTCATTCGACGCGTATTTTTGATAAGAATAGTAAAAAATTAAAGTAAAAATCGAAAAGGCTCCAACGGCCCCATTTGCTCCAATAATTTAAAATTTTTCCCTCCCACTAACACCTGTTTATCTCACGAACCAGGTAAGTTTCCAAAAGTCTTAGTATGCACATTTGTAAGTAAAATTGATACCTTTCGATCGGTACATAACTCGACCCGATCGGACAGTCATAGCAAATTTTCCATTCTTCCTGTGTATATATGCTAGTCGCCTTCGCACCCTTCGTGCTGCTTTCGTCACTAGCGCGGACTGCCGTCCGCAGTGATTAAAATATTGGTTGGCGAATATTGTTCTTGTTTCTTTATATTATTTCAGACTGCATTCTGGATTCCGCTTGCGGCGATGTGGAGGAGCTGCTTCTCGGCCTCGTGGTTCAGAAAAAAATTACATAAAATATAGTATATTCATATATTATAGTTAACATAACATATATATATATTTTATAAAAATATATTCTGAAACTTATGTGTTGTGAAATATTTATATAATGCAAGTGGTTGGCATTGGTATCAAGAGAGAAGCATCTCTCAACGCATGGCATTGGGTCGAACAAGAATCGATAAAGTCGCTCTCTGCATACCAAATTAGCGAACCAGAATCGATAATATCTCTCCCCGCATACCAAAGTAGCGAACGAGCGTCACTTATGTTCCCTGCCTGCATACTATTGGGTTGAATGAGAATCGTTTATGTCCCTTCCCTGCATACCCTGCAAAATACGTCAATCGAACACATTGTGAGGGTATCAAGCGAGCGTCGACGGCAGTCACAAAAACGTCGATGAAACGTTGATTCAGAATCGATCCGCTGTACTAGATGGATGTGTATGTGCGTGTGTATGTGCGTGTAAGCGTGCGTATGGCCAGGATCAAGGTTATCGCGACAGTGCGCCGTCTTATCGGCATGCGAGCGAGCAGATCGGAGATGGAGGAGGAGGCGGAGATGGAGAAGGCGGAGGAGGAAGTGTCATTACGATTACGAGCAAGAAGCGACTTTATCAGGGCCTCAACGACAGCAAGCAAGCAAGTCGAAATGATGATAGTTGACAGCGGTGAAAGTGGGAGACGCCTCAGTTGTCCACAGTCGAGCAAACAATAAACAGTAAACAACAGATCAACACCATGTGGTGGACGCGACAAATAGTCTCCAGTTGCCAACGACTGTCCGGTCAACTGCAGCTGCAGTTCCAGTTCCCGTTCCAGTTGCAGCTCCAGTCGCGTCACTTAAGTACATCGGCCGAGCAGACACTGGGCATCATTGGAGTGCCCTTTGCGAAGGGTCAATCGAGACAGGGCGTGGAACTAGCACCGGATTTGCTGAGACAAAACAAATTGCGCCAAGTGTTGCAAAGCAGCGATGGTGAGAGTGAGAGTGGGTTACACTGAGGGGGTGACAAATTCACTAAATTCACATATCAAACTAAACAAATTTAGAAGCCCAGAATGCGATAGCGATAGAGAATTGCTCCTAACTTTACCACGGATTTACTCACCACAGCCTCTTTCTCGATCTTGTTTTTTTGCGCACTTCATATTCTGAAGAATGAAAATATTTACTGGTCGGCATTTAAAGTTAAATCTACTCATAATTTGAACCTACTTCATGTATATGTCATGGAAAGGTCATTGCAATTCCGTTTGAATGATACAAAACTTTACTTAAAACATTAAGTACTCATTGAAAATTTTTGTAAAGGTCTACTTGGAAACTTTTTTTGTGGATTTAAAAAAAAACAGGTTTTCAAAAATCTCTTTGCTAATATTTTTTTTTTTTTTTTTATTTGCGTAAATTGACTTTTTGGAATGAAAAGGAGGAAAAATTGGTTAAAATATTCATTTGTAGCAACTTATAAAAAATCCAAAAAATACTAGCAAGAGATTTTTAAACTTTTTTCAGTCACTCTTAGAATTGTTTGAAGAACTTTTTGGCAACAAAGCGAAAAAAAAAGTAAAAAAAAACAGACTTACAAAAATTTAAAATTTTCAATAGGTACTTAATGGGTTAAGCTGGCTTCGCACGAGCACTTGTTCACCGACAAAAAGCTGTCCGTGTAGCTCACCGTCACTCACCGATAGTATAGAACGTGTTCCATTTCCATCGGTGAGCGTCAGTTTTTCACCGAAGCATTGAAATTTTGTGTGGTTACACGACAAGGACAGCTTTTTGACGAAGAGTGTCGGTGAAAAAGTGCTCGGGTGAAATTTTTTTATCATTCAAACGGAATTTAAGTGAATAGAAGATTAATTTAAGAAACCTGCATTAAAAAAATTTAGGGTGCATACAAACTTTATTGAGTGACTGTACATACATATGTATGTATGAAGTTTCATAATGACGTAACCTTATAAAAAATTGCAGTATAAGTGAAAGAGCTTAACAAAATGAAAGACAACAACAGTTATTTTTTGATTGTTCGATTTATTAATGGTTTATTTAACGGTTGTTCGATTACAGAGCGCCTAGTCATCACGGACTACGGCAATCTGGAGTATGCCACGAATGAGACGCTGCTGCAGCAGCAGCGCCAGCATTACCACCACATACACAACTATGCGGACTTCATGGCCTGCAACCTGGCGCTAATTGAGGAGGTGCAGCAGATGCTGAGGCAGAATAGACAATTCCTTACCATTGGCGGTGATCATGCCATTGGCTTTGGTGCGTAGTTCAAGCGCAAACTCAATGGTTTAAAACAGCGGTGGGCACGAAATCTGAATTCGTTAGCTGTCGCTGGCTCCCGGAGCCATTGAGTGCCCACCGCTGGTTTAGATCAAAATTATTGATTTTTTATTTATTGTTTTTTTTTTTTTTTTTTTTATTTACTCATGTTGAGGTTGCAGGTTCCGTTGCGGGTCACTTGCAGCATACGCCAAACCTGTCGCTGGTGTGGATCGATGCGCACGCGGACATCAATCTGCATAGCACCTCGCAGTCGGGCAACATTCATGGGATGCCCGTCTCGTTTCTGTTGCAACAGTTGCGCGCCACCTGGCGGCATGCCGAGCTCGACAAGATAGCGCCAAATTGGTGAGTGCGGTCATTTCTCTAGACTCTACTTTCTTTATTACACTCGTATCGTTATCGTTATCGTTATTGTAATTGTAAACGTAATCGTAATCGTTATCGCTATAGTTAGCGGTATGCTATCGCTAACCTTTCTTACAGCTAAACACACAACAATTTCTTGCAAATCTTAAAACTAGCTTCTTTTTTATATTTTTGGAACTGGGAGCTAGCTCCCCTTATCACAGTTGTCTTAACCAACCAAGTTTTTGATTTTTGTTTTCGATTTATGGATTTTGATTTGTTTGTTTTTAACGTTTTAGCGTTTTCTCTTAAACTTTATTCATTGCTTTTACTTTTACTTTATCTTTTTTTCTTTTGCTGCGTTGGGTCTCAGTCTTTGGTATTTTTTTTTATTTATTCTTTTTTGATATTTTTGTTTTAATTTAATAACATTCATTGTCCTTTGGCAGTTTCTGTTTTAAGTTTTATTTAGGAACCTAAACCATTCAGGAAAACTGAAATTGGATGCTAACAAAAAATTACATTTAAGCTCACCAAAAATTCAAAAACAAAAGAGATAACAAATATGTTTACTTTGAAGTAAATAAAAAAAAAAAACTTAATGTGTTTATATGTAGGTATATATGTACATACATATATTGTGTATACGTAATACTGTATGGCACTGTAAATAAATAAAGGAAAAACAAGACGAAAAAATTAAATAAAAAAAAAAAAACAAATCGAATCATAATGAAAATTACGTCAATAATAATAATCATAATAATACTCGGACTAACAATAATTATATTTGTTGAGTCATTGTCATTTGACAATTGCGCGGAACGATTGCGTTCTATTAAAGCTTCAAAAATAACATATGCGAGTATAAATACATATGTATATATGTATGTATGTACATTTGAAATATGTACGTATATATACATATACATACAGTCACTCAATAAAGTTTCTATGCACCCTAAATTTGTCAAATTTCTGTTTAACAAACATGTTTTGATGCAGGTTTCTTAAATTTAACTTATATTCACTTAAATTCCTTTTGAATAATACAAAAATTTCTTTAACCCATTAAGTGCCCATTGAAAATTTAGAATTTTTGTAAAAGTCTACTTAATCAACTTTTCTCCTCGATTTTTAAAAACAAATATTTTGATGCAAAAAAAGTATTCAAACAGTTCTAAGAGTGACTGCAGAAAAACATTTTCAAAAATGTCTTCGCTAGTATTTTTTATGATTTTTTATGAAAATTTTTTGCAGTCACTTTTAGAATTGTTTTGAATAATTTTTTTAGAATCAAAATATGTTGTATTTGAGGCCAAAGAAAAGAGTTGAAAAAGTAGACTTTTACAAAAAATCAAAATTTTCAATGGATACTTAAAGGGTTAAATAAATTTTTGTATTACTCAAAAGGAATTTAAGTGAATTTAAGATTAATTTAAGAAACTTTTTTGGTATTCAAAAATTTGACAAAGTTAGGGTGCATAAAAACTTTATTGAGTGACTGTATGTACATATTTATGTATTTTGGAATGGTAAAAGGTTCTACAAATAAAGTCCCAAACCCGTTAATTCTTGACTTTACATTTGAAGCAAAGGAAAATCGAAATCAGAATCAATTTTAAAATGAATAGCAAAAAACCAGCTACCATTACATAAATCTGTATCTATTATTATAAATGTATATATGGTGCATAATGGCTGGTGGGAGGACAGGAACAGTGAATCGCCCCTCCCCTTCCCGCCTTCGAGTTTATTTTGGGCGCACCGAACCGTTGCGAACCGTTAGTGCTGGTGCTACAAAACAACAAATCAAATCAAATCGAAACCGAAAACCGTAAATTCAAAATCGCTAGCTTAAAGTTAAATCACTGGCGATATTTCTTAAGTTTTGTTTTTTTTTTTTGTTTTCTGTTCTTTTTTAAATACATACATAGATAATAAGTATAGTTAATTAATTTGATGTAGATCATTTGAACTTAAAATTATGTTATAGATCACAATAATCGATAATCCAAATCGATAAACCGATGAAAATATGATGCTAAAACGGAAAAGGTAAACTGTTATTGTTGTTGTTGTTAATGATGAGCACAAGCGTACACTCTGACAGAGAGAGAGAGAGAGAGAGTGTTTTTGTGTGTAAGAGAGGGAGAGAGGGAGAAATAAAACACTGAAAGAAATCATCATGTTGGTTTATGCTTATATACAATACAAAATTCTGCAGAGAATAGACATACATAATAAGTACAACAAGAGAATTTTAGATCAATTTGATAATGGAACTTAAGCTCAGAAATTGTGTTGGGACGCAAATAAAATAAACATATATAAGTATATACATAGTATATACTATCGCTGGTTAGTACGGTGATGGTATATATTTAATTGTTTAATGTCTCCAATACTTTTGCTATTGTTGATTTGGATTCGTTATGTTGTCACAAGTTCTAAACTAGCGTTTTTTGAGGGTTTCAAGTTCGTTTATGGGAAGTTTTTGTGCGTACACTTAAAAAAAAAAGAGAAAACAATACACTGTAATAAAATATGCACTAGACGTCGGCATGGCTGCTTTCAAAAAGTCAAATGAGACATTCATGAGCTCGTCTGCGTCTTCCAATGAATTGAATGAATGAATTCCAACCGAAAACTTCCAATTCGAAAAGGCAGACTGAATTGAATGACGAAATAACTTAAAAAAAACTGCCGTAATTTTAGTTTTTTTTTTTAATATATAAAAAACATATAAATTATTAAATAAAAAAAGTCGTACTTTGAAAATCTTTGCTTCATTCATTTTATTCGTTTCTCGTTCACTCGATGCCGTTCATTTGAGTACTCAAATTAATGTCAAAAATGAGTATTCAACACGATGAGAACCGGATTTTTGAATTTATTACACTCAGAATACTGAATGAAACTCATGAGTACTCAGAGGCGCTCAAGTTTAATAATTGATAATTTCACTGGTTGTACTATTTACCAAATTTCTTGTTTAGGGAAACTCACAGATTCCTACATATAACATGATAAAAAGGTGTCTGTGAATTTAATTTTATAATATCGGATCACAATCGGAAAGATCATAAGCATTTGTATGTAAAACTGCAAGGATATTGGATCTTTGGCTTGCCAAGGACATCGTGATTTTTTTTTTTGGGGTTTGATTGGAGGTGGGGGAAGTGTAGGAGGTATTTGGTTTTTACTGTTCTCTTGGAAACTTATAAAAGTTGTCTGTTATTTATTTTTTTTTGCGTCAACTGTAATTAAATCAAGGAAATTACAATACATAATGTGTGTTAATATACGAGTATGTGGCAGTACATTCATATGTATGTACATATGTGGTGCGTATATACATATGTACATACATACATATGTATGTATACGGGTGGATGGGATTGCCATCCATGTTATATATAGTACATATGCAAATATGTATATACGGATCAGACATGAAGTATATAGGTATATATGCATTATGCGTATACATGTATGTAAATAAGTAATTACAATCAATATCGAATGAATTATACAATTATACAATCATTATTGCGTTTAATTAATTAATTAATTAACTAATTCAAGTTAAATGTTAAATGTAAATGTCAAATTCAATTGAAAATCGAACAACAACACACGCCTGAAAATAAATCAAGAGAAAGAAACAAATTAGAAATGCATTCGGCTCTCTTCTTTTTGTTTTTTGTTTTTTTTTAGCTACAATTGAAAAAAGAGTACAAAAAACCATTTTTGAAGTCAAAACTCATCATGGGCGATGTTTATTATTGAGGAAATTAACGTGTAGCAAATATTCAACGCTGTACAGAGAAAAGCAAATCAAATTATTAGCCTGGTTTATGTTTTTTTTTTTTTTTTGGTAACTATGTTAGCGGTGTTTTATCTCTCAATTTGGCTGTCTTAAGCCTTTTTAACTTTCGCTACCTCTTTCTCTACTTCAACTCCTTGAACTTTCGTTTCTCTTTACTTACCGGAAAATAAATCACATCAACGATAAAAAGAACGTATCAAAGAACAAAAATAAATTACTAGTAGAAAGGATATTTAAGAAAAAATAACACATTTTTAATATACATATTCCTAGATTTCTCGATATCCATATAGTAGGTACACAAGTGTATATAGAAGTAGAGAAAGAGAGCGAGAACAAGAGAGTGAGAGATGAGCACTGCGATTAAGAACTGAGCAAGTTAAAACAAATAAATTATATAGAAAATTAAAAATTTTCCATTTTTAAGGAATTTTTTTGTTTGTTTTGTTGATCTATTAATTTCTTTGGTTTTGTTTTGTTATGTTTCGTTTGGTTTTTGTTTTGGGTTAGTTCATTTGGCTTACTTACACACTAAATCAAAATCAAACTAAGTAGATTGTAAATACACTGCGCAAAAAAACTTATACGCTAGATGTAAAGACGGAACACTTCGTTGGTTGGAGACTGTAGCACAACAACTGAAACAATTTGGAGAAAAAAATGTCTATGTGTGTGTGAGTGTGTGTGTGTGTATGGGAGAGTTTAAATAAAGTGAACTTAGCACAAGTTACACAGTAATTGAAATCATCTGCAATCGTTACAAATCACAAAAGTTCAACGAAAAACAGAACTAATGAACTGAACTTGATCCCTGAAAGAGCGGCGGGCTGGTGTACAACAAAGAGAACGTCTGCGAGAGCGAGCGTGTAAAAGAGAGCAGAGTTAAACCAAGAGAGAGAGAGAGGGAAAGAGAGAAATGTAACAAAAGAGAAAACAAAAATGAAAGTTGAGCTTTAACTTAGCGTTGAATGGGAAAACAACAGCTGAGGCGACTAGACAAAACTAGGATCAGCACAGCAGATGAAAAGGAATAGATACGAATAGAAATCAGCATTAATGTAAAATATTAACACAAACGAAGTAAGTAAGCAAAGCGATATTGTGGAACATAATAGATATGAGAGTACCAAACTAATTGGAGAAATCTTAAACTGAAATAAAACTGAACCAAGGTATTGTGTATTTGATATGCAAAGCAAGAAAAACTCATAATCATATATTTTGCAAATACATTTATAATATTAATTTTGTTTTTTTGTTTGGTTTTTGGTTGCATTGTTTTCCATTTTTTTTTTTTTTGAAATATCATTTGAAAGGTTGGATAAATATTATTAATTAATTGATATAAATACATTAATAAAAAAATTAAATTGTCTCATCATCTTTTTCATCATCATAATCATAATATACATATTATATATCTGACGTATCTTGTATGTTATGCTGTTCTGGTTCTGTTTTTCTTTACTTATTTTTGTTTTGTTTGGTTAAAGTTTAAGGTATAGTTTAGTTAAGATCGTTCTTGTTGTTCTTGTTATTATTGTTGTATAAATAAGTGTATATATAAATAATAAGCGCATATTACTATAGATTATAGAATATATGATAACTAAGCATAAGACTAAGGCTAACTAATCATAATTTATAATCAATTCAATTAAAATCAAAGTATTTCCGTTTACACACAAAAAAAATAATATCGTATTTGGTAAAATTGCAACTTTACGTCCAGTTTCGTTAAGTCCTGTTCGTGGAATACACTAAAGTGTGTGTGTGTGTGCGAATGTATGTGTATGAGAGTTTACGAACAACTGAAGATAGTTAACAAAATACATATTAAAACGTTGAAAAACGGCCGCATTTTGACTAGAAACCTCTCCTTAGAGATGGGCAGGTTTGCAATTTTTGTTTTTGTTGTTGTTGTTGTATGCATCTAACATCATGTTACTGGAATGTTACGAGCTTTGAGATCATTAGAATGTTGACATGACTAGCTGGCGGCTGGAATTATTGGTATTCCAATCATATTTAAGGAATTTACTCAGCTTAAATAGCGAAACAATTGGCAGAAGCGTCAGACGCTCAAAATCGAGATCGATGATATCCGGATCCGGAATCGGATGAAGGCTTTATAAGTATGTTGGAAACTGGTGGTTCCTCATGCTCTCGGGGCGCACACAAGGAACGTTTACGAATTGTTAGGTAGAGGCATTTATAATAGTAACAAAGAAACAATCAAATATAAAGAAAATAAAACATAAATAATACGAGAGACACAGAAAATAATGAAAACAAAAAAATTATGCGAAATTATCAAGTGTTTTTATTGAAAAATAATTATTATTCGTTATTGTTGTTTGTTTTTTTTTTTCTTCTTGTTTGCAAAATTCAATCAAATTATAAAAATCATAAAATTAAACATAAATATAATGAGTAGTAATCATAATCATATTCAAAAGAAATCAAATCGAAAGGAAATTGTTAAATTATATAAATAAAACTGAACAAAGGAAATCAAAACCATAAATCAAATAAATTATTAGAAAACACATTTCGATACACAAATTTTTTCCCAACGAGCCGATTTTTTTTACAATGCCCTTAACATTATATTGGATATATGCATAGGTAAAATATCTACATATAATATCCGCCGGTTTTTCTCTATGGTTTGTAGTATGTGTATGTAGATGTGGGTGTGTGTGGGTGTGGGCAAATGACAGAGTTTATAAATAATACATAAAATAAAATCAAAACCTTTACATAAAAAGTTGAAAGTAAATGAACCAATAATTAAATTAAAATTAAAATTTGTTTCAATGTTGCAAAAAACACAGTAATATTCGTGACGCTTAATGTCCGAAACAGAGAGCGAAAGAAACTGAGAGAGATACAGAGAGGTAATAAAAATAGGAGAGAGTTGATGCTGCTGTGAATTCTCTTACTCTCCAAAAACATTTTATGCTCTCTTGGGTGTTCTTTAAGTATGTTTCGTTTGAATGAAAGGAATTCGAAATCGAATTTAGATTAAATTAATTCTAAAATACAATAAATAATATTTTCTTCTTTTGTTTCTGTTGTTATTTGCATTTGTTTTGTTTCGTTTTGGTTTGACTTAAAGTTTAAGAAAAAAATTAGATAAATATATATATTTATAAATTGATATATAAATATATAAAATTTGCTTAATTTGAAAATTACACAAAAAAATAATTGTTATATTGTTGTATAATAATATTAATATATTTAAGTTACATAAACATAAATGATTTTCTTTTTCATTTTCGTTTCTTCTTTCCTTTCTTTTTGTTTAATTTTTTTTGTTTTTTTTTTTTTTGTTTACTTAAAGAAATTATAATTGTAATTTAGCTGAGATGCATGTTTTGTTGTTGCTGTTGTTTTTGTTGTTGCTGCTGTTGCATTTGCATTTTAAAACTATTGCACAAAATTAGAATTACGTAATAATAGCATTAATGAAAAAAGTTATTGTTGATAAATTAAACAAAATCAAGTACATAATTTCACTTAATTATTAAACAGTTTGTTTTTTTTTTGTTAGCTATACGATTTTAATACATACATATATATGCATACAATATTACGTATACATACATATATAAGAATGTACCTTAGATAAATAAAACTAGCAAGATTTATTGCAAATTCGGTTGCATGCAACAAGCAAAAGAAGACGATACAAATCTCAATCTGAATCTCAATCGCTTTTAATTTGCTCTCTTTTGCTTCTTGCGCACATTTTGCGCTCGCCCTTTGATCAAGAAATTAGTACAGATACGGGAATAATACATAATATATGATAATATTGTATACATATATAAAGAAAATAAATCTTTGGATATTTTTTACATTACAAAAGAAATGTAAATAAATTATAATTTCGCTTAAATGTGTGTATATGTGTGTGTGTGTGTATGGATTGGAAAAATTTGTAGAAATTTCTAAGAAAGTGTTTTTTTTTCGACTGTCGCGCTCAATTTTGCTATGCTTAAATTTTAGCTAGAATATAAGTTATGTTTGCTTATAGTATCGTTTTGAAGGACTTTCTATGCTGGGATATCTTTCTTTTTTTTTCTTTCTTCGTCTTCGTCTACTTCTTCATCTACATGTTGTTTATGTTTTTCTTTGCTATATGGTAGTTGTGGTATATTTTAATTAGAATATAATATATAAATTTGCATTACTCGTATTGTATATATTGAAAATATTTTTTGCTTTTTGTCTACACTTTGACTTCGATCTTATTTATTTGTTTTGCTTTTGTCGCGTCTGCCTCAATTCTTCAACTTCATCTTCTCTACTTTTTCACTTTTGCTGACTAGATTTTTTGTTGCAAATTTTGTTCAAACAAAAAATTGTTTCCTATAATTATGAAAAAAATAATAATAATTATAAATATGAATATTATTTATACATAAGCTTATCGCTCTGTTCTATTTACGCTTTAATAGAATTTAATTTTCGTGTTTTTATTCTATTCATAATTTTGTTTTCTAAGGATTCTGTTTTAAGGTATTCTTCATTCCTTTTGCTTCAATGTATGTATATTGTGTGTTTGTTTGTGTGTGTGTTTGGATATTTTAGAACTTAAAATAGGTGGTGTTGACATAAATTAATTGTAACTAGACGTATTTTACCTACTATAAAGCAAATCATCATCGAAATTAATAAAAATATGCTTTGTTGGTAATAAGAGTAGTATATAATGAAAAAAGAAATATTAAGTCTCTTCCCATAGTATACGATAAATAAATATGCATGGCTGTAATTAATAACGAGCGCTTTCAATTATTTCAATACAAAGAAACAAAGAAATCATACAAAACGCATATATACCAAATTCAATTGAAACTCAAACTTGCAATAATATAAACTCTCAAAATGAAGTCAAAACCAAATTGTGTTGTGGGTCTAAAATATATATGTGTGTATAAGTGTGTGTTCTTATATAAGCAATTGATTTCAAGGGAAGGGATTTTGTTATCAATCTATATCATGTTTCGACATTAACCTTTTTATCCACACAACATACGACATTTTTGTGGAAAGGTGCTGTACTAAACGGCATGGTACAGTACGGTACAGTTTCTTGGTACTGTACCGCACTGTACTCTACCATATAGTACTGTACTCATTGTTTATTGTAGGCAGCGGGGCAAAGTACCATCTTTAATTTTGTTTTTCAATTTTTTAACAAAAGATCGCTTACGTAACTAGAAAAACGCTTTGCTAATGCTGTACTTTGTTTTTGTTTTCGTTTTTTTTTTTTTATCTTTCCTTTTCTTGTCAAACTTTTGTCATATAAAAAATGTTCATCTTGTTGAAATTGTTGTTTTGTTTTAGTTACTGAGTTTTGTGCTACGGTTTTATTTTGTTTTTTTTTTTTTTTTTTAACGCTAAAAATGTTAGCAAATGGTTTTACGCTTCTTACTTGCTGCTTGAACTATACATTATATAAAGTATATAAGGTATATATAAATATTATAGTATAATATTCACTAACAATTATTTTCTTTAGTAAAATGTTTCAAATTTGCGCATAAATTATTGTATTACTTTCTTGTTTGTTTTATTCGCGTATTCCTCTTTTCTTTCTTTCCATTCTATTCTCGTTTTCAATTATTTACTTTTCCTTTATTTAGCATTATAATAATGTGTTCAATTATCGTTATCCTTGTATTTTGCACACATGTCCCAAATTTCTAGCTGCTTGCATGAGTGAATGTATTTTTTAAAGGTATATATAAATGTGTGTGTGTGTGTATGTAATGTGTGTGTGGGTGTGTGTGTACGCTAGATTTGTTGGATTTTCGCTTGGCTTTCGTTTTGTTTAATATAAAAAACAAACACAAAACATTAAAATTTAAATACGATATATATATAAATATATATATAAAGCTATACATATAAGTATATATTGGTATTGTATATATATATATATAATAATTATTAAATTTCATAAATTTTTGTTTCGTTTTGTAATACTGTAGCAGCCTCCATGTATGCACACAATCGTGTGCCCATATGTGTTTATCCTTTATATGGTTTTCTTATTTTTTTTTAAATACTTCATTTGTAAGCCAGGTAGACGAACAGGAAAACAAATTTCTAACGTTCCACACACACTCAGCACATGCCTTTGCCTACCGAAAAACAAAAAAAAAAATAGCAATACAAATAAAATGAAATTAAAGTGAAGCTTTTCTTTCATTTCATTGGTTTTTGGTTTGGTTGTCTTTGTATTGTAGAAAAATTGGAGTGTAACTAACAGCTTTGGGTATCGTTTTCATTTCGTTACTGGAAGATTTCATTGCTGATTACTTAGTTATAATTTTAAAAATTTCTTTTTGCTAGTTAATATCATTTTAGTTAAATTTCATAATTTATATTATTATCATTATATTAATTATAATATTTTTGTTTTGTTGATTTCTTTGTTTTGCTTTGCGACTCATTTGACTGCGGATACAATTGGTTTCGTCCCTGCGTTTTTTGTTCAATTTCTCTTGTATCCTTTTTTTTTCTTTTCTTTTTGTTTTAAATATTGCATTCGAGACACTCAGTTGAGTTGAGTTTAGTTTGTTTTTTTTTTGCTTTTTTATATACTTAAATGCTAAACAAGAGTTTTGCTATTGCAACGGCCGACGTTTTGGCCGTCGTTTCGTTGTTTAGACGAGATTTGAAGTTAGAAGACAACATGGTTGTTGTTGTTGTTGTTGTGTCTCTCTCTGTGTGTGTGTGGTTTATGTGTTGTGTGTGTGTGTGTTATACACATACATTTTTTGTTGCGCTTAGTTACGTTCTACCCCATGCATATTTATATATGTATACGTGAAGTGGTTGTGTCTGTGTGTTTGTGTATAAACTAGATAAGTATATGTGTTGGGTGTGTTTTGGATGTACTTGCTCTCCTCTCTTGAATCTGTTGCACTTCCTTTTTGCCACTACACCAATTACTTGGCCTTGTTGGTCTTGAAGCTGACCTGCAGCACACGATTGCCCATGGTGTAGCCGTTGAGAGCCCGTATTGCCATTGCGGCTTCATCGTAGTTGGTCATGGATACGAAGCCGTAACCTTTGCACTGATTCGTTGTGGGATCCTTGACGATCTTCACCGATTGCACAGCGCCGAAGGGGCCGAACAGCTGCCAGAGCGCCGCCTCCTCCGTTTCGGGTGCCAAATTGTATATGAATATGGGATAGGCACCGCCCGGTCCGCTGGCCAGCGTTGTTGCCGCCGCCGCAGCAGCGCCCAGGCCATTAGGCAGCATCACATCGAGCATATCGCCGGCCATTGGCGAGAATCGGGCTAATCCCTTGTTAACTGGCGTATGCATCGCACCGCCAATCCGTCGCACCAGCTGCGGATTAAGGAATGCGGGCAATTGCGGCTGCATTATCTTGCTGGTGCTGCCGGGCGTATTCGAGAACTTGACTACAATCGGATCGGTGCAGCTGCTCGGTGTGGTTCCATTTAACGCAATAATCGCCCGTGTTGCCTCCTCCCGCTTATCGAATCGAATGAAGCCAACGCCCTTGGTCTGTGTATCATTGCCGGCATTTTGAAGAATGCGCGATGTGATTATGGCCCCAAATGGTGCAAAGATCGCCTCCAGCTCCTGCTGTGTCATTGTCTTGGGCAGACCGGATACATAGAGATTGGCGCCCTTGATGGCATCCGATGATGGTCGGGCAAAAGACACCTTTATGGTTTTATTCTGCAATCGCAGACCATTGAGTACATTGACCGCCTGTTCGGCATCCTGTGGCCGCACATAGTTCACAAAGCCATAGCCGAGACTTTGGCCCTTGCTGGGCGCCTGTGGATTCAGTGGATCAATGTACACCTGCGACTTGTCGCGTATCAGTTTCACCGACTCTATTTCACCCACGCTCGAGAAGAGCGAACGGATCTCGTCCTCCGTCATCGTTTGTGGCAAATAGTTAACAATCAGATTTGTGCGCGTCTCTGTGCTGCCATTGCTGCCGTTCTGTGCACCGCCAGAGTTGCCATTGGTGTTGCTCTGCAGCTGCTGCTGCTGTTGTTGCTGTTGCTGCTGCTGTTGTTGCTGCTGCTGTTGTTGTTGCTGCTGCTGCTGCTGTTGCTGCACGGCAACAACTGCCTGCTGCACTTGCTGCTGTTGCTGCTGCTGTACGACCTGCGTCTGCTGTTGGACAACTGCTTGCTGGGCAACTGCTTGCTGTTGCTGCTGCAGTTGTTGCGTCACAGCGGCAGCGGCTGCCGCGACCGCTTGCTGTGTCTGCTGCTGCTGCACTTGCAATATGGCCTGTTGCACCTGCTGTTGCTGCTGCTGCTGCAACTGGGCGGCAGCGGCCACAGCCGCCGCATTCTGTACGGGCGCCGCAACATTGGTCGCTGCCACAGCGGCCGCGGCGGCTGCGCTTTGCATTAATTGGGCCTGTGTATCCACGCCAGTGGCGCCGGTATTTGCCATCATAAAGTCCACTGGATTATTGATTATTTAATTGACAGTTGTTGTTGTTGTTGTTGATGGGATTGTTAGATTGGCGAGACCAACGCAGCATATGGAAGAAGAAGAGTCAAATGTCAAGATTAAACCATTTGCAAGGTGTGTTAGTAGTTAGTCATTGGTATTAATCAGGCACCGTAACAATTATAATTTTTTAAATATGTATAACTTATTAAATAATAGTGATTTCTTGCTTTTTATCATAAACAAATTAAATGAAAACTCTTTTTTTTTCTATCTAAATAAAAAAAATTATAATATAATAATAACACTTATTTTAAATTTTTATTTTAGCAAATGAAAATCAAAGTTTTTTTTTTCAAAACTTATTTTTCAACTTTTATAATAAAAATTGAAGAATAATTCTTATTTTAAATTTTTATAACAATAGTTTAAAAATAAATTATTTTCAATTGCTAAACTAAAAATAAAAAAATATAAGTTTTAAATAAAAATTTAAAATAAAAGTTTATCCAGTTTCTCATAACTCTTATTTGTGGTCCCTAGAATTAATCATCTACTTGAATAGTTTACTTAAGTTTAATTTGCATTTAATTGGTTAGTTTTGTTAATGGTTAAAGATTAACGGTTAGTTAAAGCTTTGCACTGTGGCGCCGCCCAGCGGCCCACTTTTACTAGCAATATTCGTCAAAACTTACTTTTGCCCACACACACTCACAGACACAATTACACACGGACAAAGCGGGAGAGAGTAACCTGAGAATGTGCGATTAAAGCTTACAATCTCAGACACAGACAATGTCACTTGACAAATTGAACACACGCACACCACTTGTACAAACACAGAGAGAGAGAGCAAGAAAGAGAGAGAGAGTGGGAGGACACACACACACCTATCACTGTCAACGGAGGAGCTAGAATGTTTGAGGTGGGAGAGTCTGTCGAGCTTTTGGTTTGTCGCTACCGCTACGAGAACTGCTGCGACCCAAGCACGCGATGCTACTGAGCGCAGGTCCTTGTAAGGGCTTCGTGCTATGCTGGCGTTTGCCTCTCGCCTCTCTGGGCTTTACACAGCTCTTTTTGTAAGTTCTGTTCCCGCTCCTGTTCTTACTTCAGCTGCTCCTGCTTTCGTTATTGTTGTTGTTGTTGAAAATTGTGACCCGGCCAAACCCAGTTATGTAATACATACATATGTATGTATATACATAACTACATACACATAGAAAAACGGCAAGCGTAGCAACGAACTCTAACGCAGCAGCACAACCCCCTCACAAAACACAAAAAAAAAAAGAAACGAATAAAAGTTTAAAACTAAAAATGAGCAACTGTGCCCATCTAAAATCGACCAGCCCGCCCGCCCCTTAGTCGACATTAGCGTGTCCAACAGCGAGACGCAGCAACCCTTAAACATCAAAAACAAGTTGTAATATTTCATTTGCAAAAATTACTAACACTCACATACATACATATATACAACCTTACATGCATATAAAAATATATATGAACATTTGGCTCTGCTAAGGGTTAAATACAATAACGAGAACAATGCCACCCCCTTGGGTTAACAAAACAAGAACCATGTGCGAGTGTTTATCAAATGAGCGCACCTTCAGCAGTCTGGCAACGCTGCAGCAACGGCTGCTGCATGATCTGTGAACTTGCGCTCTGGGTGGTTGAGGTTGGGTCGTACTCGCGACTCAAGCAAGTCAAAAGGTCAAACGAAAACTGACACACGCGAAAATACACACACACACACACACAGTCAATCATAGAAAGTCACATACATACATACGTACTTTGTACATATGTACATATTTTCACGCCCACACGCCAAAAGCAGAGCGTGTTCGCTCTCAATTTCCATGACAACTGAGAAAGTGTCTAGACCACCCTCTTCTCAACAACAACAACTCATCACTTGCAGATATACATGCTACATAGTTTTTGTTTTTTTTTCTTAATACTCACTTGTTTCAGTTAAAATGTTGCTGATTTTTGGCTCTTATATAGTGTAGTGTATGCCAAGCAAATTGATTTGAATTTTTGTATATGCGCGCGCGCTCTACACGGCGCAGTTCAAACTCAACTCGCTGCTCCTTTCCACTTTTCCTTCTTAACTGCCGTTTTAGTTTGTTAGCAGTCTGCAGGGCACTTGAATTCAGGATATTTTTCCTCTTTCCGTTCCGTTTTGTTGAATATATTCGCTATTAATTAAACAAACGCTGGCGTCGTTGTCCTCGTCTAATTTTGTTGTATATGAAAAAGAGAGTAGGTGTAAAAACAAAAACAAAAAAAGCGGTAAATTTGTCTGTTCGTATTTGACGTTCGTCGCTGGGTTATCGTATTTATCGATTTCATCGATTTTTCCCAAAACCCAAGTATCACAACAGCAGTAACAGCAACTAGCCATAGACTTTTAGACAATTTTCTATGTGCTATATACAAATAAATATTTATCTAGAAAAATACATACATACATGTATGTATTCATAGATGCAAACTTTTTATATTGTTACACAATTTCGGACATTGTATGAGTTGCTGCTGTTGTAATTTGGTTAGATTTTTTTTTCTTTTTTTTTTGCTTTTCAATACTGATGATTATAACAGTATCTCTCAGTTGCTGCTGCGTCTCTGCCACTGTGCTAATTTATGGCGAGCGCCATTGGGAAGAGAGTGAGCGACCTACCGCCCTCACTCTCACTCCCTTTGCCTTACAATGTATGGCAGCCGCCTCCATTGTTGTTGTTTTTTTTTTGTTGTTGTATATATGTATATACTTTAACTAGCGCGCATATTTCACCATTCATGTGAATATACAAACAAGCATATATGTATGTATGAATATATGTACATATGCATGTTTGCTCACACACACACACACACAGACTCGAACGCACTTAGTATCTATAAGTTTTTTTGTTGTTGCTAGACAACGCGCTTATTAAATTAAAACACGCGCTGCTTTTGTTTTTGTGCTGTGTTGTTTGTTGCTCTTGCTTAATTTAAAAACAAGATATAAAAAAAATTTTTCACTGCTAAACCATTTGTTGTTACTGTTTGCTATAGAATTGTTCTAATTCGTATTTCCGCGCAATTCGCTCTCTCTCTCCCGCACTACATTTGTTTAGCTTGAAGTGTTGCTGTGGCAACAAAACACTACCTATTACAAAACTACGCTTTTGAGTATTATATGTATTTGATTTGCATTTTTGTTTCTTTTTTTTTATTTTTAAATTTATTTATTGCGACCGGCGTTTTGTTTACTACATACATAGAACTTTCTGTAACTGCAGTTGAATGAAATGCGTGCTGCCATTAAAACTGTCTACTACTATTTGTAGCTGTTTTTATAGTTGTCGGCGTACAATGCTCCTTCCTGCACATAAAATCGATATGTTAGCTGCGCCCTTTTTGCCACTCACACAGCTACACAGACAGCAGCGCACACACATACACATACACACACACACACACACTAGCGGACACAGTGCTCGTTTTACAGATACATAGCACGGAGAGCAGGCAGAAGTAAATTTGAACTCATAACAAAAACTACATACATACATATGTACATATTTACTACTACTATTATTATTACTAGTTGCCCAGCTCCGCCTCCAGCCCGCCCGGCACAGATCGTTTGACTCAGACTCTTTGCCCCTCTTTTGAGTTTGTTGAACTGTTTGGCGCTATCCGTCCGTCTGTTGTTTTGTCTACGTCTTTCACTGCCTTTGCATATTGTAATTTTGCGTTTTAGCATACATATTAGATATGTACATACATATGTATATAAAAATTGTTCCACACATACACACAAAACAAACACTCGCACACTCAAAAGCAACAACAAAAAAATATTCATTTATGTACATATGTATGTACATGCATATACACATGTTTGTATGTAATTGCACAATTATGCAGCGCGTAGCGATCGTTTGGCAATTTAAGCATTTTTTGTTAGCGTTTCGTTGTTGTTGTTGTTGTTGTTATACGTTACGCTTACGTTTTGATGCGGCTGCTACTGTTATTCTTGTTGTTGTTGATATTGTTGATCGTTGTTCTTGCACTTTACGTATTTATCTATGGCAATCCGTATATTTTTTGTTTTTATTAATATTGTTAACTTTAGTTGTCGTTATTTTCATTACTTTCCAAAAAAAAAAAATCAATTGCAAAAAGAGCAGAACACACGAGCTGAGGCAGCGCACACGAGCGTAACAACGTCTGCGGCGTACAACGTCTAGCGTGGAAATGAAAATGACGCGAACGCAAACACAAACCTTGCTACCCTCGCTGGTTAACAAACAAATCTACATACAAGATACATATGTATGTCTGTATGTGTATATCGGTTTGTAGATTTGTGCAAAGAGAGTGTGTGTGAGCGAATGAGTGTCAGAGAGCGCGCATTCGTTTTGTTGAACAGCAGCATTCACTGTGTTGCTGTTTTTCCTGCTTTGTTTTCGTTCTCAATGCGAGTTTTCTTTTAAAATGCGCTCTCTCAGGTTTTTGGCTCCTGTCTGTAGGGAAAATTGACTCTAAATTCGGGAATCTTCTTTTGAACAGTAACTCGACGAAGGCCGTCCGTTACTTAAAAAAAACAAAAAAGGGGAACAATTATTATTATTAAACAATTTAAATGTAAATATTGGTAGAAAAATAAAAGATACATTTATGTTAAACGGTCTTATGTACATATGTATGTATGTAAACGGTATAGATATGTTAAATCAAAATGGCTGATAGTGGAGCTGCCATTCTAGTAGCCTGGAAGTACATACATGTATATATTTGTATGTGCGTATGTTTGTGTCGGCTAACAGGCAAGTCTGTCACACAGCTAGCGATCAAGCACCCGTTCCTCCCCCGCTACTAAAAGTCTGAAAGTGCTGCCAGAAAGTTGCAAAATTTGATTTTCCAGTGAATGGCAAAACGTATTTCAAATTTAAATTTGAAATAAGTTGAAGTATACAAGAAAAACATTGTGCAATAAAAGTGCAATTTGGATTACATACATATTAGATACATATGTACATAGATATAAGGTCGACAACCGTTTTACGAGTATGATGCTCTCTGTATTTTGACGTTGAGCCTGCCGCGCTCCTTCTCTTTCTCTCTTTGCAGCAATACTCGTATGTATGTGAAAATGTACGAGTGTTATCCTTGCAAAGCACGAGGGCTGTTTTGTTATTCGAGTTGTGTGTGTGTATTGTTTTTTTTTTTTGCACTGCAACCACCAACGCCGGGGATGTTTCAGTGTTGACATACACCCCCTATATTCAACCCAGGGAGCAAACGAAGCCAACCCAGGTCCTTGCCAAGCGAGTGCTATGGACTGGGCAGCGTTTTTGGCATGCGTGCGTGCGTGCGTGTGCTTAATTGCGCTTGCATTCCCTATGTAGTATGTATGGCCACATACACACATATGTATGTATGCATGTATGTATGTATGTATGTACTTCCTGTTATTTGCTGCCCACCGGTTTGTTTCCATGTGCTGATTTTTATGGGCCGGCATTACAAATGTGCCGCCACCGCCGCCTGTCTGTTCCAATTTACACGCAGTGAACACATTGTTATTGGAGTTACTGTTGTCGTTGTTGTTGTTGTTTTTGTTATTCGCAAAAACATAAAAATGTAACTCAACTTTTTGATGGGGTGGTTTTAAGGTTCTGCGAGATTTGGGTTGATAGACGGCCACATCAAGCCACAGTGGTGCTAGTGAACTGATAAGTATAAATAAATTTTTGAGCTTTTTATTAAGTTTTTAAAGTAATAAACATATATTTTTTTTAATCCTATTACCAAATAATTAGTAACTTAAATTTTCAGTTCAAGCGTATGAGAAAACAAATAAACTAAACAATTTTGCACCACGCCGGACTCTTTTCTCAAAATAAAGGTTCGTTCGTTTTGGAAAGCCATAATTACATAAATTACATATTCTTTTATTATCCTAAGAAAAAGTTCGACTTATAGAATTCCTTTTTTTTAAGTTTACTGAAATAAACTAGGATTGTTTTTTTCTAATAACCGTTAACTCTTATTATTACCTATCATCCTTCTAAATCGTAACAAGATCGGACAAATAGAAAGGCGGTATTGGCTGATTAAAGCTTTTAAGTAATATAAGTTCCTAAAAGCATGCAATAAAAATATTTTAAAATTATTTAAGTAAGTAACGGGTATCCTATAGTCGGCAGCTCGACTTTAGTCTTTCCCACTTGATTTTTTTTAATCCGATTACCATTAGCGCAAATAATTACAGTTTAAAAACATAAGTTTATTAAATACGTAACTTAAATTTGCAGCTCAAACGTAAAGATCAAACTATAAGCAACATATAAAGTATACAAATTTGCAACACGCTGAACTCTTTTCTCCAAATTAAAGGTTCGTTCGTTTTGCAAAATCATAATTACATAGATTACATATTCTTTTATTATTCAAATACACCATTATCCAAAGAGAACGTTTGACATGTGGAGACTTCGACTTATGGAATTTCTTTGTATAAGTTTATTAAAAGAAACAACAACTACAAACTACTTTTCTTGTTATTTTCAACAAAAACAGATTCCACTTTGTTCAAGGCCTGTCGATATTCTCAAAAATCGGTTTACTCTTTTTTTTTTGCTGCATCTGGCAGAAATTCCCGATTTACATCATAATCACATCATAATTCTCTATTTTTATTTTAAATGTAATGAAAACTGCTTTTGCTAAGATACCATATTTTTCAGCCACTTCGACTTTTGATCTACTTTCGAATTCCTTAAGCGAAGCATAACATGGTGAGCACCTTATTGGGGATTTTCCCGAAATATTTTTGTTCGAGTTATTTAGAAATTCGCCTTATACAAGTTCGAGTTACGGAAGCTGTATTGTATTTCATTTGTCAAGTAAACGATTTTGTTTTAGTTAGAGAAAATTCGAGTTATAGAAGTTCGAGTTATGGGAGTTCGACAGTATATATTTAAGAGCTAAACAATTGGATTTAATCTCATTTGCACCACTGTGCAATGCAAGGGGGTGGCCAGACGAGACAGATCGGCGACTCGCAAGTGCTTGGTCCTTTGCAAGATAAGCATAATTTAAGCATGTCTGAATGTACATATGTACATGGGTGTGTGTGAATTTATATAAATGTGTGAGTGTGTATCTTATAAAAAAAACCTCTTTACGAGGTAAAAGTCTAGTGACGAAAACAGTTATATGCCCCAAAATTTCTGATATCCAATTTTGTGACGAATAATATTAAGTTTGACATAAAAATTATTTTAAAAAAAATTTTGGCACTCGGCACATTGCGCCAAAATGTCTCAATTCTTCATACCAAATAAAACTCAATGTTTTGCGCAGTGCCGAATGCAAAAATTTTTTTTAAAATAATTTTTATGTCAAACTTAATATTATTCGTCACAAAATTGGATATCAGAAATTTTGGGGCATATAACTGTTTTCGTCACTAGACTTTTACCTCGTAAAGAGGTTTTTTTTATAAGATATCAGAAATTTTTGAAAAAGATATCAGAAATTTTGAAATTTCATTCTATCAACTTTGTTTATTTTTTGTACTAGCTAAAACAAACTGTCTGCCAACACTGGTTCCCTTAAAACACACATGCCAAGCGCAAAAGCTAGTAGCACTCTCAAATTCTGGCTGCTATGACACTTTGCTGCTGCTGTCCTATTTCAATTCAAAGCAAAACGTATATATTCAGTTAATAGGTTATATCTTCCAAACCAATCAACATAAATTTATGAATGATATATCAAAAAACGCGAAATTTTACAAGCTCAAACATATTGCAATTTAAAAAAAATCGTAGGCAGCGTTTTCTCAAAAACCGCCAAAATCTGAGACAAAATATCTTATTTCACCTGTTGATTTTTACCTATGCACTTTAGAAAAAAAGTTTGAAGGTTTGCCTAAAAGCCCTTCAAAATACCTTTCCAACGATACATAGATCACGTCTGTGGCTCATATCGTTTGGATGCTATAGGGGTTTTAATTTTAAGGGTTTTTAGCGATTTCCCGCTAAACTAGCTTTTTTTCGAAAAAGTCGTAGAACAAACGTTTCTAGATTTTTGATCGGGAACAAGTCCTCATTCAAACTTTTAAGCTAAATTTACGATTTGATCCAAACAAACAGACAAACAGACAAACAGACAAACAAACAAACAGACTGACTTTTCATCTCGTTTTGAAAGGGGCACCAAAAATTTCAAAATTAATTATCTTCTGAACCAGTGATCGGATTTTGATGATCAAGGTGTCATTCGACGCGTATTTTTGATTAGAATAGTAAAAAATTAAAATAAAAATCGAAAAGGCTCCAACGGCCCCATTTGCTCCAATAATTTAAAATTTTCCCCTCCCACTAACACCTGGTTATCTCGCGAACCAGGTGAGTTTCTAAAAGTCTTAGTATGCACATTTGTAAGTTAAGTCAATACCTTTCGATCGGTATATAACTCGACCTGATCGGACAGTCATAGCAAATTTTCCATTCTTCCTGTGTATATATGCTAGTCGCCTTCGCACCCTTCGTGCTGCTTTCGTCACTAGCGCGGACTGCCGTCCGCAGTGATATGTTCATTCATTCATATTGTAATGACAATGTCGAATGTTGTTCCTATTACTGCTAAGGGGTGTGGTGGTTTTCTACGTTTGCTAGCCAAAATAGGAGCTAGCGATAAACTTAGCGCATTGTCAGATCTTATATACATACATATGTACATATGTAACTACATATAAAAAATATTAAAATATGTGTATACATATGTATGTATATTTGCATGGCGATAACTATTTCTGATAATAATTAATTTGCGCTAACATTTGGTTTTGCTGACGCATGCTCCTCTCATTGTATGCATATATACAGTCGAACTTCCCTAACTTGAATTTTCTCTAACTCGAACAAAATTGAGTGGCACTAGCGTTTACTAAGCAAATTTCATACAATTCTGCTTCCTTAACTCGAACTTCCATAAGTCGAATTCCTCCTTAACTCGAACAAAAATATTGTCGTGTACCCAATGAAGTTTGAATTTTTTTTTCGTTTCTATTTTGTGCTTTTGTTACCGACTCGTTTGGATGTGTAGTATTGATGTACATTAGCATATGATAGAATATTACATCAACAATTACTTTGGCTTGTGAAATTGTTATAGAAAAGATGTTCGCAAAGTACTTCTTTGTCAGCGCATCAGTGCAAGATTATTTACCATGGCCCCATCACATGTATTAAAATGTTTATCGCTTTAAGAAATATTTAAACTTATTTGTTATGAAATTTAAAACTGGGCCAAAAAAATAAAGTGGCTGAAAAACATGGGATCTCATCAAAAACAGTTTCCATTATTTAAAAAAAAATGGAAAATTAATTATGATGTCATTTGAACCGGAAACTTTTTATGGATACACCAAAAGAACGAAAAAACCAATTTTTGAGAATATCAACTGGTCTTGAACAAGATGGAATTTGTTGTTGTTAAAAATAACAAGAAAAGTTTGCAATATGAAATGTATTTATTTTATTTATCTTTTTTTTTTTAATCTTTAATTTTATTTAAGAGGCTTTCTGTTACCTTTGGGGCAACTTAATCTAGTTTTCAATTTGGGAAAACCCAACAGATCACCTGGACGTTAAAATTAAATGTATTTATGAACGAATAAAATTGTAGTCTTTAAAAAAATTAAAAAAAAAAAATTCTTTTTTCTGGGATAATTTTGATTCGAGTTAGGGAAGTTCGACTGTATGTACATATGTACATATGTATGTATATATGTCTAAGTATCTGTGTGGGCCGGCCACGTGCTTGGAACTCGCTGTCGCTGTCTCCATTTCCATTTCCATCTCCCCCTCTCTCTCGTTCTGTCGCTTTCTATTGCTCTGTCGGCTCCACATAGTATGCAGCACATTTTTCGTCATATTGCATGATTTGAAACTGTGATTGAAAAAGATAATAGAAGTGGGCACAGACGCGGACGGGAGCATGTTTAATCCTTTGGCTCTAACAAAAACAAAACGCATTGTGCCAGCACCTTGGACAAATTTAAAAAAAAAGCTGGATTAAAAAGCAACCAACACTGGATTACAACAACAACAACAACAACAACAGCAGCCAACATTTTTGGGGTTGAACCAATTGGTCGCACCCTTTACTTTAACTTCACGATTTACGCTTTGTGTGTATTTTGAATAAACAAAAACTAAAAAATCAACAACAACAACAACTTTAGGTTGCTGCTGTCGCTGCAGGCACTGCACCAATATCTCAGCGAGGAGATAGCTAGGAGCAGGAGCAGGAGTAGGATCAGGATCAGACTGGCCGAACTGGTCCGTGCATATTTGATCAACCCCCTATTTCCCTTATTCCAATTGCTTAAAGGCGACATCGCTGCATAAATCGAAAAAAAAAAAACGTGTAGGCAAGAGTGTCCTCGACTGTGAGAGACCCTGTGTATAATAAAGATGTTATTCAAACAAGAAATTAACAAATACGAAACCTTTTAAAGGGTGATCCGTACACTGAAAAAAGATCACTTTCTAAAATGAAGAACATTCATCTTAAATATTTGGTTCTTGAAATAAGAATATTTTAAAATCAAATTACTAAAACTAAGAATATTATTCTAAAAAAATCTTTAGTTCTTAATATAAAAATAAAAATTGTTCTGTTGATAGAAAAACTAAACAACGATAATAATATAATGTAGACCATTATAAACTCTACAAGAGTAGAGGATAAATAGACTAAACTTAAATGTACCCAATACACAAAGAAAACTTTCTCTTATTTAAAAACATTTTAAAACTTAAAAATTACAAAATAAGACTTAAATGCCACCACTGCACAGTGGAACAAATCACTAGATTATCTGCTTCTACTTAATATCTATCTATTTTTAAATGTATTTCATGTAAATCAGAGAATTTTTTCAGAATGAAAAATTTTTTAAGGGCTATTTTATAATGATTTAATTTGTATATTTAATATACAAATATATTTTTTTTTTAATAATCAAAGTCCAAATAAATTAAATGTAATAGGTTCAATACTGGCAGATCGAATTCATTGTCTTTTCAAGAAAAAGTGCACCCTATGTACTTTTAAGTACAGGATCAAAGCAAAAAAGAACCCGAATTTCCATTATGTAAAGGTCCTTAGGGCGCTTTTAACTTTGCACGTCTCGCTGCACAACGCAGCGACAGTCGACAGATGCAGTTTTCCCCGAAACTAATAATAATAATAATAATAATCATAAAAATTACCATAAGACACCGAGTTGGACAGCGAGAGCGCTGAAAACTGATCGGGAGGGTAAGATCTGGCGAAAGTGAGGGCAAAGAGGAGAGAAAGAGGGCAGGGCGCAGGATATGTTGCATGCCATTTTAATTGTGGCATGTGTTTTCGTTGCAGTTGAAGTTGCAGTTGCCATTGTTTTTGTTGCGGTTGCCGTTTTCCTTTTCGCTTACAATAGTATGAACAAATTTAAAAATTGTCAATTCCAGTTCCCGTTTCAGTTCCAGGTCCAGTTACCCGTTTGCACCAGTGATGGCAATTCGGCCTTTTTCTGCCGGAAAAAATCTCAAACTTCTATCCGAAAATCTAGCTTTTTTCTCGATTTAATTAAATTGAATCCAAAAATGATTCTATTCTGCCAATTTTGGAACTTTTTGAAATTGGAAATGATATGTATAAAGGCAAAAACACTTTCGCCTCATTCATTTGGGTCCACACAAAACTTGTTGCCCTACGAATAAATTGCCGAGAAAATACCTAAAGATGATAGGCACGATGGGCGACAAGAAAAATGCAGAAAAAAAATTATTGAAGATGCATTCAAACTTTTAAATTAACGAAAAATAGGGAAAAAAATTTTGCCTTGTTTTCAATTTTTTTTTTAGTTTTTCAGCTTTTTTCCCCTGTTTTCTTTGGCCGTTTTGTCTTTTTATTTCCTTAAAACATTTGGCATCACTGGTTTGCACAGTTGACTGCTCAAAATAGAGTCCCATTGCCGTTGTCCTGGGCAAGTTGTAAACGATGTTGTGTGAACCGACAAAATAAAAATAGAAAGGCCACCTGGCCTACTAATCAGGATCCTTTGTAAACTCCGAACTGACTGACAATCACACGCAGCTGATCATCGAATTCCTTCTTTCATGGCAAAAAAACTTTAAACCGTTTATACAAAATTCGGTTCGATGGATCGAACTATATACTGTCATACTCTTTATGCGGAAATCGAAACAGTGTGTCCTTAAATAGAAAATTTAAAAATTTCAATATCATGTTTGCTTAATTTTTAAAAATTGATCAAATAATTTTATTAACAAAATTCACATATTTTAAATACAAGTATTATATTATTTACTCTTATTTTTATCTATATTTGATCTTTACAAACAAAGTCTCAATTGATGGTGCGAAAAGTCCACTTTATTTGAATGTAATTTAATTCGGATTCGGGTGTTAAATAAATTTGAGGACCTAAAAACAACGCTTCTCAAGCGATCCACCCACTAACTGAATATATTCTTGATACTCGACTTTTTCTATGACTCATTTCAGTTTGCCGAAGGATCAGTTGGTTTACATTGGTCTGCGGGACATTGACCCCTACGAGGCGTTCATATTGAATAAATTCGGGATACGCTACTATGCCATGGATGTAAGTATTATGGAATAGGCGCTCACACATACATACAAGCACACAGTTACAACTATAGATTGTTGTATCCTTGCCTGGATCCTTGCCGCTTCTCGTGGCAGTTGTAAAAATTGTAAAATTCCGGTTTTTTTTTTTTGGAGTAGGGATCAAATAACGATCGTGCGTGACAGCCTCAACAAAATTACACACGCTACACACACTTGCATATGTATATAAATGTATATGTGTGTGTGTGTGTGTGTATTGTAAATGTAAGCTTGGCATTTATAGGGGTTGCCTTTGGTCGCGTCGGGGCTGAGAAATCGAATCTAGTTGCACCCTTCTGTAGAGTTGTTGGCTGGCAAAGTTACAGTGAGACACTCCCTATAGTCTCTCTTCCCTCCTCAATCCACCCCACCCCTCCCTCCCAGCAAATCCCCTGCTTGCAATCGTTACATTACGCTCGCTTCCAACTTCCGATCGCACGGTGGTTGCAACTTGCAACGTGCTCAGCCACATCCGTTCGCATCCAGGCATCCGGCGTCCTTGTTGCCTGCCATTATTTATGGCTCGTGCAAAATCGACGTCTGTTGAAAAATGGTTTAATGGTCCTGAGCTGCAAATTTATTATAGCTCATTAGTTCGATCGAAATATGTGAGTGTGTACTATGTAGGGAGGCAGGGGGACGTAATACACAATATAACACTAATGCTATGCACAGAGCATAGAGAACTGCATACAAATCGTTGGCTGTACCAATTTTCAATAATGGCCGCCACTTGAGCTTTAAATATCAGACCATTCGTCGCTCTCAAACTTTCATACTCTCTTTCATACAGTACTTTAAATACAGTTATATCGCTTAGCTTTTCAAAAGCTTTCTCTGCAAAGCTTTTGGAGCAGTACCTATCTCTGATCGTACAAAGTACATATACAGTGGCTCCCAGCTTATTTGACTCAAAACATTTTTAGCTTGTTTGGTTTTTATTGCTTAGCTCAGATTAGAGATGGGCACGGGCCGGGTCGGGCCTCGGGTCCCATGGTCCTTTTACAAAATTTTCGGGTTCGGGCCGTAAAATGTCATTTCGGGCCGGGCTCGGGCCTAACTTCAAAGCCCGAAAGCCCGGAACACGCCAAATCTATTGCATTATTTTGCTACCCGAACAACACTACAAAAAATTCCGTTTCATCCGTTAGTTTTTTATTCACTTTCTTAACAAGCTCATAAGCTCATTTCGCTATCGAAATTTGGATACAATTTTGTTTTTAAATAAAAAATTGAAGTAAACTAAAATTTTTTTTTTTTTTTTAATTTTTCGAGCCGGGCCGGACGGGTTCGGGCCTCACAACAAAAACATCGGGCGGGTTTGGGCCTTTTTTCTATTAGGAATTTCGGGCGCGGGTCGGGCCGAGCCTAAAAAATGAGGCCCGTGCCCATCTCTAGCTCAGATATCATACACATAAAGTTAAATATAAAAAATATCTTGCCTAAGCTTACAAATTTACAAATTAGTCTTCAAATTTTTATTACATATCCTTTCCATTAAAAGATAAATTCGTTTATAAATTCCATCTACATATATCATTTGGTAGAGCGGGATTTTCAAAACAAAAAAATCCGAACCTGCGAGTTTGGTAATGATATCTCTAGAAACAACAAACATTTGTATTCAGAATTTTAATTTTCAACAAACCTATGGCAGCTGTATAAGATAGATGAAAATTACCAATCTGCAAATTTTTTGAAATATCTTCAGAAATAACAAAAATTTTCATACTAAACCTTAATTTTCAAAACTTTTTCAGTACATGGGTAATTCTCTAATGTCGAATGCGACATTTGTACGCATTCAAGTGCCAAGACTTTATTTTAGTTTCACAAAAGGCGAAACTCTTAGGTCTTGATTAGCACTATAATTGGTGCTAAGGTGGTTTTTGAGGAATTGTTCGTATTCAAGGTAATTTAAAAAAAAAACCAAGGCATTCGCACGCGACTCAAATAGAAGTAGTTCTTTCTGCGACCAGTTCTAACACTGATTTCGGCAAAACATGAACGAATATTTTGATGCCAAAAAATAGATTTAATTTTGACTAATTTGTTAAGATAGAAACGAATCGCAAAATCGTACTTCCTAGGATGAAACTTAAGCTTCTCAGGATCGGACCATACCCATCCAAGATATAAAATTTCAAAATTATAAAATTTTCAACTCAAAAAACGCGGAACAGGAATTCATTTAAGAACCATGGTTTCTTGGTGAAAACATCTTAGAATTGACCGCAGATTACGAATATAGGTTACCAATTTTTGTGAAAATATCAGAATCATAAAAAAATCTAAAGGTATTCTATATATAGTATGTATAAAATATATATTTGTGTGCGGTCGTGGGCACAGGGTATTTTGTGGTCGAGCACTCTTAGTTAAGACTTTCTTACATGGTTTTTTCTCTTTGCAGTCCGTGGATCGCGTTGGCGTGCCCAAGATCATAGAAATGACACTGGACGCATTGAGTCCATTGAATAAGATTCATGTGAGCTTCGATATCGACGCCCTGGACAGTCATGTGGCGCCCAGCACGGGCACCGCGGTGCGCGGAGGCCTCACGCTACGGGAGGGCATCAGCATTGTGGAGGCGTTGCGCGATACAAAACGTGTTCAGGGCATGGATCTAGTCGAGATCAATCCCAAGCTGGGCAGTGAGCATGACGTACAGGCCACGGTCGACTCTGGTTTGGAAATACTGAAGAGCATGTTTGGCTATCGTCGATCTGGAGCACGCTACTGGAACAACCTGGACACGGGCATCCTAGGACACGAACTGTGATGACATTTGTTTTTCTCTTTTGCATTTCGTATAACATTTTTATATGTATATATATTTATGTATGTACAAGTGTTGTTTGTGTTCATTTCTTATAATTTTGTTTTGGCTTAAATTTAATTATGGATACAGAGTGACAGGAGAAAACAAAATAAAGATACATGTATTTGTATGTAATAGAGTTGTGCCTATAAGTATTATCATTACTTTTTAATTAGCATTGACAAAAGTAGTGCTAATGAAATTTCATTTCACTAGCATTGAAAATTTAGTACTAATGAAATTTCACTTCAGTAGGCATTGAAAAAAGTAATTGCTAATGAAAACTAGCATTGAAAAATGCTAATGAACCAATGCTAATGAAAATTCACTTCAGTAAGCATTGAAAATGAAAAGTAATGAAAATTATTTCGGTGGCATTAAGTAATGCTAGAGAAAAACTTTTTAAATTGCCATCATTAAATATTTTGTTGTTTTTTTTTTTAATTAAAACAAATTTGGAAGGCTGCCAAATACCTTAAGAACTATTACACTAGCATAATATTTAAGTGAAAAATTGAGGTGAAAACAATTTATTTTCACATTTATTAAACCAATTATTAATCAGACTGTATTTTTTACAACAATCCATTTATTTGCTGTCTGTGAATATCGCATAAAACTATCGTATAAAAATATAGTATAAATATCGCGTAAAGGATCTAAAAAGCAGTTTCTACATTTCATTGTAATTTTTACTAAATATTCCCAATTTGTTTTAGTTCATCAAAAAAAAGTAATTAACAATGGCCATTAAAAAAGTTTTTCACTAGCATTACTTAACGCCACCGAATAATTTTCATTGCTTTTCAATTTCAATGCCTACCAAAGTGAATTTTCATTAGAATTAGTTTTTTTTAATGCTAGTGATCATTCGATTTCATTAGCACTACTTTTTTCAATGCCAATGAAATGACAAATTCTTTAAAAAATAAAGTTTAACTAGGAACAACTCTGGTATGTAATATACACATACATACTTGTATAAAGAATTCGAAATGGATTCAACTGAGATTACGCTTTGTACTTAATAGCCAGTTGTTGGCCATTAGGAAGCCATCTTTGGCCAAGAGCCAGCGCTATTTTTCAGACTTGGGCTGTGCAGTCGGCAAATACGCCGATATGTCCACATTGGCCATAAGATTGGCTGTGTGAAGCAGCTCGTTAACGGGCACAGTTGGCATTGTAGGCGCTGCAACGGCAATGGGGACGGGGCCAGGGACGTCAACGCTAACCGTGGGTGACGACACATTTAGGGAGTCATAGAGTTGACGTTGGTAAACCTGCGGCGCAAAGGTACGCAGCAGGCATCGTTGAACGGTCAAAAGGAGCGAGTTAACGGCGCCAGAAATAACAATAATGCCCGATATAATGGAGCAAAGGCGTATGACAAAGGTCACCAAATAATCGCGATCGTGGCTAACAACTATCTTCAAGGCGGACCAGTCGTACTTAAAGTAAATGCCCGGCGAGCCATAAGAGTTGCGTTCCGAGTCTGTAATAGAAATGAATGCTCAATATGATAATATCATTGATGAACTGCAGCTGCATTTAAATTTACCCAGTTTGCGCACATTTTCCGTAACGGCGTATTGGAATGTGCTAATTGTGCTAAACGTGTGCTGTATTTCCGTGGGCACCACCTTGATAAAGTATTGCACTGTGGTTGCCTCCTCGGTGATGACTGTCTCATCACCCTCCAGCGGCTGAACGATGCGACGCGAATATTGGCCAAAACTGAGACGGTTAATCCGATGCGTAAAATTGGCGGGCATGCGTCGAAACTCAATCATCCAATGATCCTCAAAGAGTCCAACCACTGGCTGTGCACCACCCACCAAATGGAGAACGCCGGCAACCTTGTTAATGCCCAGTGTGCCATGTAAACGACATGCATCGTACTTTGTCTCCGGCTGTGGCATTTCATGCAACTGTTGCGGATGTTGCTGTAGTGCACCTGGTGGCGGTGGTGCGGCAGCACCTGAATGCGTTTCACTCTCCGGTTTTTGTGAATGCATATCGTGGCGTTCACGTAGAATGTCCTTGAAAAGTATATCGGCCACGGAATGATATTCCTCGCGCAAATAGTGATTGGTTATTTGCATCGATTGAAATTGCCGGCGATCCAACTCCGACATTTGCCACCAGACACCCTCGCGCTGTAGTGTGCCATAGGCAAACACATCCTGCTGCGTCTCATCCATCAGATCAACGCCGGACAGCGAGGCACATGGCATGGCCACCGTGATGTCCACATGCATCTGCACTTGTTCGTCCAGTGCCATATCTGGCTGAAACTGGTAAATGATGTCCGTTTCATGCCAGTAATAACGCAGTTCCGTATATACCAGATAGACGATCAGCAGGCGACTCAGCAGGGAAACTGTAACACATTATTGAATTGTTATTAGACCAGATAATTGATTCGATTGTCATGCTCACGTGTGCCGCCGATCTCTGTCGTCTCTGTGTACTTCTCCGGCACTTTTTTGAAGGCATCCAGATTTTTAGCGAACTCGAGCAAATTACTCTTATCGCCGCGGTAGCGTAGCGTGGCTGACATTGTGTCCAAATTCGAGTGCACTTATTTAAATGAGCTAATTATTTTATTTGATTGTTTTCCATTCACAACATCGTCGTCGTCATTGCCACGTACTCCCACGTTATAGCCCCTCCCCCTGCGACAATGCCGTTGCGTGCACTGCAAGCTATCACTTGTATTAAATACGGCTAATATGAGATTGTATGCAGTAATATGATTGTGCATTCGTAAACAAACAAAAATCACACCTTGGCAAAAATACGCTTCAAAATTCGTGGAATGCAGAAAAACAATTGTCGTTGCCGCTAAAACAAGGTGGCAGCCTTGGCCAAGTTTGGCAAAACAGAAGTGGCAACATTGCAACGGTGGTATATTTGACAATATTTACCTCATTTCAATAAACATTAATGGTATTCCTTGAACAGTTTTAGGTTTGGTTTCGATTATTTTTATAGATTTCGTGAACAGCTGACAGCCTGGGCGAACAACTAAAAAGTATACAAAAATAGGGCCTAATTGCACAAAATACCGAAAGAAAGCCAGAAAAGGAAATTTATGAACGTATTTAACGAAAGTTTACTCATCGAATATGTTTTTATTAAAATTTCCAATGTAAACAGTCACCATATGTCACACAGCTGTCACAGTTTTCAGTTGAAACCCAATCGAAATCAAAACGTAATCAGCATCAGAGCAGATTTCACGAAATCAATTAGTAAGACCACATTTCCCTGATTTGCTCTGGGCACATTGAAAATTTTGTATGGAGCAGCTGTGAACAGCTGACTAAGAAATCTAAACCAAATCTAAGCCAAATCTAACACGCTTTCCGGAATACCATTAATATTTTTTAACTCTTTTCAAAAAGTATTATTAAATATAGTCGTTTTTTTTAAATAAATTTTGAAGCTAGAGTTTTATTACTTTCACAGGAGTTTTGTTATATTTTTGTAGATTTTCTTACTAATTCCTTAAAATTTTTCACCACGCGATGGGTGACGTGCCTCTAACTAATTTTAAGATGAATTTTATTATTTTTAAAAATTTATGTTTTTCTTGGTCTACTGAAGATGTACTTAATTGAATAATAATAAATAAATATATTTTTTTTAATTCAATCAATTTCTATTAGAGACCAATTTTCGATAAATCCCAATCCGGCACTAGCATGGCCAGATTGATTGTTGATGTTTATCGATAGTGTTTTGAAATCTAGACGTAATCGATATACCGGTATATTCACATCGGGATTCCCGAAATGCATTGATTTTATTTGGGAACAGCTAAACAGCTGGCAAAAAAACAAAATAAAATATTAAAAAATATTTTGATTGCACAATATGTATATATATGAACATTGCCCTAAACTTGTCCATCTTGCATTTTTTTATGTAGAATAAATACTTTATTATTATTATTAGATTAAGTCTGTCAAAAGCGTTGAACAAAATTGTTTCTGATTATCTTTCGAATTTAATTATCAGATCGGGATAATATTTTCAGGACAATCATGTGCCACAACCCTTTAAATTAAACTTTAAAATTGCTCTAGGAATTGCATTTCTTCCATTTGCGTGGGGCGGAAGAGGCGTGGCAAAGTAATAAAACGAACTATCATTTATAATTGAAATTGAAATTATAATCGTTACGCTCCCTGGCTGTCACACACGTTCAAAGCTTTCAGCGTGTTTATTTGCTTGTGAATTTGTTTTAATTTGTTTTTATACTAGTATATATGTACGTGCGTAGTCAAGTGTGTGAGTGATTAACATAACGTATTTAAACGGTGTGGATTGCGTCATTGGAATTATTTGAGTGACATTCTTACGACAATTTGCGCTTTTACAGGGTCACTATTGCCAGGGTCTCTCACAGTCGTGCTTGCTAGATTCCAGGCTTGAATTTATCCTTTATTTTATTCTGTTAGCCGAAATACAAGTGCAAAATAATAATATCAAAATTTAAGTCAATTAAATGTAATAATTAAAAAAAAAGATTGTTTTAAGTTTAAGACTGGGATCTTCGCTTGTGTAAGGTCAATTATGGATTTAACCAGCTGCAAAACAAATTTAAAAGAATTTTTGAGATCAGACAGCAGAATTTGTATAATTATGTTTACTCACTAATTGGTTGAGGGTTTGTAATTTCCGCTGGTAAAGCGGGAGCAATTGGGGCCAGAGGGACACGTTCGGTGGGCGCATCATATTTTACTGCACTGGCTGCACCGGGTGTGGGATCGTCATTGGTGATTTTATGCTTTAACGAATCGTATTGCTGCACAACAGCATTGCCAATGTCCTTAGCCGTATCACTAATTTTATCGCCGTAGGGCTTCGCTGCCTCCGCCACTTTTTCGGCGCCATGGGTCACTTGGCATCCCAGATTCTTGAAGAAATTTTTAAAATCACTGTCATCTGGATTCTTGACTTCGTCGCAGTCAGCAGCTTGCGTTCCGCAGCTCAATAATACAAGTCCAAGTAGTGAGCACAGTATTACAATGCCCTTCATGTTGAAAGCTTTTTGCTTTGACTATTCACTTCGAGCTTACAAATGAAACTGAGCTGATGTAAACTCGTACAGTATAGAGGGAGAGCAACAGAAACTAAAGCTTTGTGTAGAAAACCAGACCGGTTTCTAAAAGATTCGACGAACAGCTCTTATAGAATGTTTTGCTTCCTATCATACGTACATTTTCTAGAAACGAATAGAACTGTTTTATTTAGACATTAATGATTGCCACCAGTGGCGTAGCCAGTTTTGCATTAAGGGGGGTGCAATTTATGTTCCTATTATATGCTTACTTCCTTCCTATAATTACATATTTACATTATTTCCTGCAGAGGTGCACTTCAACTTAAGCAAGATTTCATTTATTTTGTATATTTTTAGTTTGTAAAGTCATTGTTCATTTGCTGATACTCTTTCAGATTCCATTTTGATTTTGCCGTGGCCAGAAAAAATAAGGAAAATCTGATCACACTAAAAGTTTACAGCTGTGAGACAGATTACAGTTTAACAATAATTTAGCCCCACTTTATGCCTGCTCACATTCATGATGCAATAAGTATAAAGTCGTCTCGTCGGCTGCCGAGGGCTTTAACGTTCAGTTCACGTTCAGTGCGTGCTTGCTATGCCTTTCCCTCGCACTGATTATTAGTATAGTTAAAACTTTTTTTTGCCGACTAGACCACCTTATACTTATTCCATCATGCTTACATTCTGCTGTCATCTACATTTCAAGATTTGATATTTGAATAACTATATTTGTAATGCAGAAAAATTACTGGACACGTCATGCCCCAATAGGGCATCCACTGTCTCCATTGTGTTCACTAGCGTCCTTGTGGCTTGAATCAAAATTTGAAAAAAGAAATTTTTTAAAGAAAAGGTAGGTATTTTCATAGTCTAACATTCAATTTTTTTTTTGTTAAATAATTGACTTTTTTCAAAAAACAATTAAAGTCATATAAAAGAACATTTAATTATCTGTAAAATGAGCCGTCCACTAAGCTCGATCGGTTCAGTACAGCTTTCTCCAACGTGCACACAAATTGAAAAAAGAGTTTCGAGATAAACACGCTTAAAGTTTTGGCGCGTCAAAGCACGCCTCCCGGATCGTCCGCTTCAAACTCATATAACTTCGTAAATACTACAGATATCAACTTGAAATTTGTAGGGAATATTTTTGAACAGTTTTACAATCAAATAAAATTATTTCCAAAAAATCGAATTTTAGGACCCGGTAAAGAAAGTTACCTCCATATGCATTATATATGTATATATTTATAGTAATATTTCAAACTATTTATTATAAAAGTTCTATAAAAATAGTAATATGTGAGACGGTTAACCTTTTCATTTGTAATATTGTATTTGGTCTATTTATTTCGTGCAAGCGCTTTAAGTGGCTACGAATTTTAATTAAACCCAAAACTTACTATGGATTAGGCAAAAAATTTTGTTCCGACTGATTTAGTTTTCATTAAATCCAAACCAGCTTTTTATTTAATTCTGTCTCTGGAATACCCCTATTGAGCAGCAAAATGAAAAAAAGCACACTACCCCAATATGCCAAACCCGTTTTATGTGCATAACAAATTTTTTTTTAAAGTTATTTATTGGGTGGTAATTATATTTCTTAGCATATTTTTTATTGCAATGCATTGCCAAAAAGTGATCGATATCAGAGTGTTTGGCGCCATATCTGAACCAGCTGGCAACTCTAAGCATTGCAACAAATCGATAAATTGGATAACATTGCTGATCAGCAGTTTCATTTGAGTTCAAACTGTGAACAAACAGCATTGTTAAACTAACAACCGCACTTGGTATACGACGAAGCGCGTTTGTTGTACCAGTGAAATTCGGTTAATAATCGTGTACAAACAATAATACTGTCTGTCTGAGCGAGCGAAGGAGCTAAACAAGTTTTGGTAATTAGCATGCACGTATATTGACAAATAACGTTAGGTTATTTGATCACTTGATTTAATGTCCAACCTTATGTATATAATTTATATATCTGTTGTCATTGACAGTGTCGCTTATATATATAGATATATATATATATAGAAAATCGTTAAACGTAGCGACTGTGACGATGGCGTTCGCTTCGAAGTGCGCATTTGTCGTCGTCACCATATTTGCAGTGGTGTTGACGCTCGGCGGAGGCGGCGGTGGCGGGGGAATCGGTGTGGTGGAAGCGGGCCGTAGCACAGGTAGTAGCCAGCGCAAAACACCGTCCAGAAGCAATTCGGGTCATGTGACTCAGCAGCCCAGTTACAATACGAACAACAACAATGGCGGCAGCAACTCCCACGCCGATGTCGCCAAACTGAGCTATCCCAACTACAACTCACAACCGAATCGTCCGGCTAACAATCAGGCTCCGCCGGCCGCCGGCTGGAATGTACCGCAGGGTCCACCGCCCGCATACTCGGCCTCGAATCCCGCTGGCGGCGGTCGCACCAACATGCATGAGTCACCACCATCCTATAATGCACCCAACTATGGCGCGGCACCAGGCAGCAACGTGCACCAGCCCATAACGGCCACTCAGAATCATGGTCAACAGTATGCTGGAGTACCACCGGGCGCCACTTACTATCCATCAGGCAGTCATGCGCCCGGCGGCTATCAGCCAGGCAGTCTGCCAGCTGGAGCTTCTTATTACCCATCGGCTGGACATGTGCCCAGTGGCGGATATCATCCAGCTGCCGCACCACCGCCAGGCGCTACCTATTATCAGTCTGGCTCTGCTCTTCCACCGGGCGCAACCTACTACCCACAAGCACCACAGCAATCTTCCTCAGGACCAGGCTTCGGTAAGTCAATCGATTTTTCACAAGATCCACCTACATATTTAATCAAACTGTTTTCTTTTTCAAAGGCACGGGTCTATTGGCTGGAGGATTGGGCGGTGCCGTGCTGGGATCTGTGCTTACATCTTCGTTAGGAGGCAGCTCATCGCATCCCATGGCTGCTGCTCCACCGGCAGCCGCCCCGGCTGGTGGTCAGGATCGCATCCTTATCATTAACAATGGTGTACCGGTGAATACAACCGATGGCATCACTGTCATCAATGCAGCTGGCGCGCCCATGACTCCAATGAATGCAACTCAAACAGATGCGGCGGCACCGCCTGCTCAACTGGCTCCATTCTCGCCTGAAAATACAGCAAATGGCATGACCAATAACACCGATGCAGCTGGTGCAATGCCACCACCACCACCCCCACCGGGTGGCATCATTTGCGTGCCCACCAAGGTCAACGAAACGGATCCCGCGGACAGCACGAAAATGATTGAAGTGGAAAAGATTGCCTGCTACCCGGCCCCACAACAGCAACCGGCAGCACCCGGCGCCGAGCCCGTTCCATTGGCCCCGATGGCACCGATGCCCAGCAACACCCAGTCACCCCCGGCCATGCTGGCACCCGACCAGGCAGCCGTCCGATCGAATACCAACGGCGCTGCCGGCAGCACTAATCTGCAGAGCACTCTGCCCCTGTTGTTTGCCTTGCTCGGTGGTTTTCTGTTGCGCCACACTGCTGGTGGCAATTAAGGGAAGGCGTTGCGAACATTCCAATTCCAATTCCAATTTTAGCTTTGCACTTTTTATTAGCCTCACCGCCATGGCACTTCCCATTGTTCGACCCCGATCCGCACACGGCACTTGACACTCGTGTTGAAGCGTACTTTTCAAATTATGCCTTGTTAGTATTTGTATTTGTCGGTAGAGTATTCTTAATTCGTATTTTGTAGATGATAACGATGGCCTTCACTTGTGATGATTTTGATATGGATGATAATGGTGATGATGATGATGCACCTGTTCTCGAATGAACCAACATTCTCCGAAACGTAAACTGTGAATCTCTTATAAATATTATTAAAATGTAATGAAATGATATTCGAATATGGACCATTTTGAAAGACATATCTCAGTGTATGTATTGTAATTGTTGCTTACTTCTAACCATATTGTAGAATTAATAGAAGCTTAAAACCAGTTTTACCATATTCGCATGATAGTGACGATATTTGTTGATTGTATTTGTTTTAACTTTTTTTATTGGTATTCCCTTTGTGTTGTTTTCTGGTCAATAGATACAATAAAAGCTTAAACATCACACCCGCACTCAAGCTCCAAGCCGGTCTTTTACTTTACTTGATCATCAATCGTCGGATGTAGCCGATATACATACATACTCGTACATAATTGCAAGACTTTCTTCCAGTAGACGGCACACTCAACAATAACACTCAATAGTTAAAACTTTCACTTTAACAAATAATTAATGAACAGTATTCGAATTACGAGCTGATTAATTATCATCATACTGAAAGTTCGCCAAAGCTTCGTTTCTGCTTACCATTAGTGATGCCAAATATTTTTCGAAAAAAAAACTCGTCAAAAAAAGCAGAAAAACTAAAAAAAAGATAGCAAAACAGGCTGAGCTATTTTTCCTATTTTTTTTTTAGTTAAAAGTTTTTAGGCATCTTCAATGAATTTTTTTCGTTATTTTCATTGTCATTGAACTTTGCCCATGGTGGCTATCATCTTTAGGTTTTTCCAGGCAATTTATTCGTAGGTCAACAAGTTTTGTGTGGACCCAAACCGAATATGCAGAAAATAAAATTTAGTTTAGTTTAGTTTTTACCAAACTGACTTGGCTTAAAACCCACTTTACTTCTGCATTCGACCATGAAAAGGGTTATTGTCTGCAGAGTTTCTTTATTTATTTGCTTCGGACCAAAATTTTGACGTATTTTCAACACTCCCATTTTAAGAGGTGAATTTTTCATTTTCAAAAAGTTCCAAAAATTGACAGTATAAAATCCTTTTTCGATTCAATTTAATTGAAGCTAAAAAAAAACAGATTTGCGAATAGATGTTTGAGATTTATCCCGGTTAAAACAGTTACAAACCAGACAAATCTATCAGAAAAAAGGCCAAATTGGCATCACTGCTTACCATAAATATGATGTTGAAAGCTCACCAAAGCTTAGGTAAAGTTAGGGCTTTGCTTACTATTGATATTTATCTGAAGATGTCTTGTCTTTAGCAAAAGGATTCATACAACAGAACAGTCTTGGGAAAAATGCTCATTTTAAAACTGAACTTTGAATTTGGTGAAATGGAAAAATGCCGATTTGCCCTTTTTCCTACTTTTCAACAAGAAGTGGCTTTTTTGCACTTCAAACAAATTTTTAAAAAATACTAGCAAAAATATTTTTGAAATCCAGAATTTTTTTGCATCAAAATGTTTTTTTGTAAAAAATCGAGGATAAAAGTTGAAAAAGTAGACTTTTACAAAAATTCAAAATTTTCAATGGGTACTTAATGGGTTAAGTTTTCCAAATATATTTTTTTTACTGTGAAGACGACTTACATAGCTTTTAAAGTAATAAATAGGGTGTATGCGAATGGGTGTAGATCAAATAAACATTGATAAAGTGAACGACCTTGGTACAGTGAATTAGTTCAATATATCTAGACAGTTCACAGTTCATCTGCTGTCCAAAATGGTCAAGAATAAAGCAAGAATAAATAAAGAATTTTGGCTATCAAGGATCAATAAATCGAATAGACAAAGTTGTTTGTTGATGTTTTAATATAGTAAAAACCAAGCTTTTTACATTGTGTTGCAAAAAATGTATGGTCATATATCTTTACTCCGCATCATCGTCCTCATCATCGTTGGAGCTGATTCTGAAGTAGCGCAGCTCGTACGAATCCTTCTCGTTGGCCACAACACGGATCCAATCGCGCAGACTGTTCTTCTTCAAGTACTTCTTGGTCAAGTACTTGAGGTAGGCCTTCGAGAAGTGAACATCGGAGCTGACGTGCAACTTCATCTTGGAGCGCTCAAAGGTGACATTGTTGCCAAGGTTGTTCACTTTGCCGTTGACCTTGAGGCGAGCCTTCACGTATTTCTCCTGCGAAGTGCGCGAAAAGATATATACACAAGTTAGAGGGAGATCGCAATATGAATTTCATAAGTTTACTACCATATACAATATACTCGTATAGTAGTTCTGTCTCTTTCTTTGTTAAGGCCAAAAGTAAATGGAAATGTCAACAAAAGGCCCAAATAAAGAAGAGTGACCAATTTTTTAATATGCCACTGAGTACACTGCCATTAGAGCGACACGCAAAGCTTTCACTCTCTAACGGCAAATCGGCGTGGCCTAAATAATTTATAATTAATATATATATATATATTTGGGAGCAGAAGCTGTTTGCATTATAACTGTATTACCTGATCCATTGCGGCGACACACGCTGGGGCTGTAGGCGCCCTGCTATTTCAAATTCAAAAATATTGGTTTCCCCAATCTCAGGAGCTGCGTGCTCCATGTCATCAAGAGAGAGAGATAGAGAGAGCATTTAAGTTGCTTTGCTTTTTGCTATTGGAGAAACCTGCAGCGTGACGAAGTTTAATGTGCACGCTTTTAGCAGGGCGCACTATGAATTTTGGCCTGACGCATCACGGATGTGATGCGAGCAACCCAGGGCCCACCACGTGGCGGTACACATAGCACGACTTGACGCTGTTCACAGACGGTTGCACCAACTGGCCAGACCCGGTACTGGCGATCAGTGGCTACCCCGTTGTGCAGTGTCCAGAGCCCCTTGTCCAGGAATGGAAGTATAAATTAAACGCGATGCTTATGTCGCACGATCACGAACAGAAGATTTAAATAAAACGCAAGAAAAAAAAAAAATTGATGCAAAGCCAGCCATTGTCTTCTTGACACATATCGATACACACACGTCTATCGAAATATATTGTGTCTATTATCGAAGAGGAAATGCAAGACAAAGAAAGGAACACAACAGTGACGTGATAGAATTATGCAAATTTTAGTGTTCCAGCAGTTGTTAACCGCACGCGGCACTCTTTCAGCTGCGTTCAGTTTAATCGCTACCGAAGATTTGCTATAACCACTACTTTTTATCCAGAGCCCCTGGCTGTTTGTGGCAATGAAAAGCTTGGTGTGGTATCTGAGACTCTGACGTCACTGTTGCCATTGAGGTTATATCCATCTGCTCCAGGTGCTGATTGTTAGTAGTAGTTAGTAGTACTTACGAAATCGGCCACATCCATAATGTTGTCCTCGGCAATGTTGGTGCAATCGATGGTGAAACGAAGCGACACCTTCTTCTTCTTCAGACCCTTGCCGCGCAGCACATTCTTCTTGACAAGCTTGCTGGGAGCTGGTGCAGCAGCCTTTGCCTTGGGCTTGGCAGCGGCAGGCTTGGCCACTGGCTTGGCAGCAGCAGCAGCAGCTGGAGCGGCGGCGGCAGCAGCAACTGGTGCAGCAACCTTGGCGGCAGCGGGAGCAGCCTTCTTTGCTGGAGGAGCAGCAGCTGGAGTGGCAGCTGGCTTCTTGGCGGCAGCAGCGGGTGCTGCCTTGGCGTCCTTCTTGGGAGCAGCTGCGGCAGCTGGTGCCTTCTTGCCGGCGGTCTCCTTAGCTGCTGGCTTGGCGGCTGCTGGTTTAGCAGCAGCAGCGGGCTTAGCTGCAGCGGCTGCCTTCACGTCCTTAGCGGCTTCCGGCGCCTTCTTCACGTTCTTGGCAGCAGCAGCCGCTGGCTTGGCCGCCTCAGCTGCCTTGGGCTTCTCAACTTTGCCCTTGGCTGCGGCTGGTGCCGCCTTCTTCTCGGCGGGCTTGGCAGCTGGCGCCTTGGTATCACCCTTGTTGGTCTTGGCCTGTTGACATAATAATCAAAGATTTATATTATTTATTTTTCACTATTTGTTCACATTATTTATAATAGTTGTGCACAAATAAGACTGTCAATGCACGCCAAATAGGGTATGGCTCAATATTTTGCATTTATTTGACACGTTTTACTTGTGATGTTGCAACATTTTTACGATTTTTCGCGAGCACTTACAGTTGGGGCCATCCTATTACTTGAAAACCACGGAGGAAAAGAACCAAAACCTAGAGATGTGCAAAACTCATCGATTTTTGTGCCAATTGTCGATTGTTTTTCGTGCTTTAGCGCACTGTGCCCTTACTGTGTTTTTCAACACTTTTCAGTTTGATTATGGTATTAGGAATTAGAGGTGGAGAACTATCGATTGTCGGCACCATCGATAGTCAACGATATTATTTTTCAAACCATCGATAACTATCGATAGTTTTCAATATAGTGTTAAATTATAAATTTTTATACAAAATTCCAACAAAAATTTGAAATTGGCATTAATTTAGGTATTATAAAAGTAAAAATAAATAAAATTCGTTATCAACAATAATGTTTCGCTATTAGCTATTGTAATAGCCAAAGTTTCACGATCTAAAACTTTTTGTTCAGTCCACTGTTCTTGCGCTCGGACTTGACTGAAATGGCGGGCACACATAAATAAATATTAAAACATAATAATTTGTATTAATTTTAGTTCCGTTTCGTTCTTCTTATCCATGTTATGAAAATAAATATTTATTAAACACAAAACTTAAATGCAGATGCGAAAAGAGAGCCATTCTGTGACGAGTTAGCGTCATAAAAAACTATCGACCACTATCGATAGTGCATGTCTGCTATCGATGGCGCCTCGATAGTGCTTGACCATCGATAGTGCCGATAGTGCCATAGATAGTTCTCCACCTCTATTAGGAATGGCGATATCAAAAAATCTGACGATATTGATATCGGAAATAATATCGTAGTAAATATTGTCAATATCGCCTTGAATATCGGTAAAAACGATATTCTATGTTTTCCTACAAAATCATCCAGTTTTATTCAATGCAGTTTATTCAATACAGGTCAATATTTATTCATACACATATTAAATAAAGGAATGCTTCTAGGGTTGTTGATATTTTTTAAAACATCAATATCGTTAATATTTCGAAATGAAAAAATTTATATTTTTTCTTGACATTTTTGACAAAAATCTATGGGCGCGATCTTAAATCAACCGTTTAATTATCCTAAATAAGTCATGCTACCACTAATATTTACTATTTCAACATAATACTGGCACTTAGATTTAGTGGCGTTATTATATCCGAATAAATTTTCGTTCGTTTCGTGAAGAAAAAAAGTGGCGGAAAAGATAAAATAAACGGTGAAAAATAGCCCACGAAAATATCCTACAATTATATCGATCTAAATCGACTATCGACTAAATCAGTCATTTAGTTTAGTTGGTCATTTGGTCAGTTGATGAAATATGAACGAGATGGTTTCTATTCAGTTGGTCATGAACGATGAAAGATGTTTGGTCGTTCTGATCAGTTGGTCAGTTCTAGGGTTGTCGAATATTTTTAAAATATCGTATCGATGATATTTTCTGTTTTAAAAAAATATCAAAATGATATTTAATTTATCATTTAAAAAAAAAAAAAAGTAATACGCCCCACAGTTAAAAGAGATAGTCTTATTTATCAAACATAACAATATATTTAATCAAAATACAGTTCATTTCAGTATATATTTCGATACATATTTTTCATAATATATTTTTTTCATATAAACTACTAGCCAAATTAATAAGTACACTCTTTCTTTTACTATAACAGCTTTTATAAGTCATGTCTTAAAATATAAAAAATATATTTGAAAGGTCATCTGAATTCCGTATGAATAATGCATAACTTTCCTTAACCCAATAAGTACCCATTGAAATATTCGAATTTTAAAAAAAGTCAACTTTCAAAACTTTTTTCCTCGATTTTTTCCAAAAAATGTTGGGATGCAACAACATTCTTCAAACAATTTTAGGTGTGACTGCAAATGTTCAAAAATCTTATCGCTTATATTTTTTATAATTTTTTGAAAATTGCTTAAAAGGCACTTGTTGTATGAAAATTGCGAATAAGTGCCTTTTAAGGCATAGTTTGTTTGATTAAATTTAAGTCAATTTTTCCGCTGCGTCTTTAACTCGTCTTCACTCACTTGCTTTAGAAATCAGAGTGACCAACTCACAAATTTGAAATTTCGCAAAATATCAAAAAAAATATCGAATATTTGATATATCGCCAAATCTAATATCGCGATATAAATATATAATTTTTTATAAAAAAGTATCGATATATAGATTTTTTTTATATATTTTCAACAACCCTAGTCAGTTTCTTATGAATGATAAACGATGTGAATAGGCTACAACTGTTTCTTGTTAGTGGAATGTAAAATGTGTTTTAAGCTTATAATTAAACTAGGCGACATATGCCAACTAGATTCCGGATTATTTTTTAATATTTTTGGCTTATTGAAAATGTGAAAAAAGAAAAAATTGGTTTTGAATTTAAAAAATTTAAAATTTTTTTAAAGAAATTACTGACCAAATGCAAAATAAACGATTTAGTTCATGATTGACTGAATAAGTTCATTCGTTCATTTTAATGACCCGTTCATTGGAACTTTTTCAGAACGGAACGACACAACTCTAATGGCAACAACCCTAGTTTTCTCTAATTATATTTCATACCGAAGTGAACAGCCATCATCATAAGTGAACCAACCATACGAGAGTGACAGCTTGTTTTTTTTGTTGTTTGTCTGAAGAGTAAAGTGAAAACTGCGTTTCTTATACAATTATTTAGCAAGAACAATCATGAAGTTCCAATATAAAGAGGAGCATGCATTTGAGAAGCGTCGCGCCGAAGGCGACAAGATCCGTCGTAAATATCCCGACCGTGTACCCGTAAGTACACAATTTTATTTATTTTTGTGTCTATATGTATTTTATCCAGCCCTACACTGTGTCTGTGTATGGATGTATCTGTGTGTGCGTGCATGTGTGTTTTTGTGTGGGCTGTTTGTATGTATGCGATTGTTTTGCGTCGTTCAATTTAATTGTGTTGTTGTTGCTACACACATCAGCGGGGAAAATCAATAATGCGCAAATTGGCTCTACCTGCAATTGTTAATAATTTTATTACCACTTTTGTGGAATTTATTGTCAAAGGTAGTTTTTCACATATGTTGTTTTTAAATATATCGCACTTGTCAGAGTCAATGCTTGCGAAATGTCTACTGAAAAATCAAACAATTTGATGTGCGCACATACATACACATACAAAACTCGCTTTGTTCAACTATGTGTGTATGTGCGAGTCTGTGGACTAGCTGACTCGCTCTCCCAGCTGTTGTAGTGTTGTTTTTCACTTGGTTGCTGCTTCGTGAGTCCCCCCACAGCGCAATCCCCTTCTCTACACAAAATCACACGGCCGTCAGGCCAGTTGTTTTTTCTGCTTTTCTGTTTTTGATTTTAAATCAAAATTGTTGTTGAATGTGTTTTTGTTTGTTCATTGGCGAAAAGGCTTGACAGACTACTTTAGTAATGCGCATAAAATAATAAAACAAAAACAAACGCAATCCATGGTTTTGGTTTATTTCAGAAATTGTTGCTTTCGTTTTTGTTTTTGTTTTCGTTGTTCGTTTGCGATGAGTAGAAAATTAGTCATAGCGACTTTTGCTCTGTTCTCTTTGTTTGATTGCTTATTTCACCATATACAAACGTTGCTGGAAAGCAAAGCTCTTTCCCCCTTATCAGCAAATGCATTGCAAACTTTATGCCTCCCTTTTGCACTTAGCAAAGATCATGCAAGCATCCTTCGTCTCTCTCTCACGCTCTCACCATTTTTATTTTGCTTGTTTCTTTTCGCATTTCATTTGATTTTATTTATTTATTTATTTTTTTTTTTGGCAAGCATTGAACACAAGTCACATAACAGCTGATGCAGGCAAGGCCAGCTGGTCAGTGGCTATAATATGTCCATATTATACATGAATATGTATTTGCATGTACATACATATTTATGTACGGTATGTAAATAAGCAATGCAGTGGGCCACCTTCACCTTGAGAGCGGCCAATGCCGTCGGGCAATTTGGCAATGTGTTAGCTAAGCTTTAAGCTTAGCTTAACAGCAATGTTAAACTAAATTCATTTTGTGTTCTGTTATTTGGAATGTTTGCCTTCAAACCTGTTAAATGTCAAATTGTTGTTTTGGAATTTATGATATTTTTGTTTTCTTTGTTCCCAAAGTGCTACACAAAAATGCAATTACATTTGTTAGTAAATATGCCAGAATGAGTGAACACAAATGAGTGTGTATGACTGTATTATATATAGACACGTATTCGCCTTTTAGGTGACGCAATTAAAATTAGTTTTTGACAATTTTAATACTGTTTTGCACGTATGTATGTTGGTATTTAATCCTGTTTTTATTTTTGCCTTCTGCTTTCTGATTAAAGGTGATTGTTGAGAAAGCACCAAAGGCACGCATCGGCGATTTGGACAAAAAGAAGTATCTAGTGCCGTCTGATTTGACCGTCGGCCAGTTCTACTTCCTCATACGCAAACGTATTCACTTACGTCCCGAGGATGCACTCTTCTTCTTCGTTAACAATGTCATTCCTCCAACATCTGCAACCATGGGCTCTCTGTATCAGGTAAGATTGTTTTTTGGACCCTGGGCGTATATTAAGTTTGTTCAAATGTATATAACAGGAAGAAGGAACCATCTCCGACCCCATAAAGTATATATATTCTTGATCAGCATCAACAGCCGAGACGATATAGCCAAGTCCGTCTGTCTAGGACCACCAAATTTGGACTGGAGACTCCCTATTATGTCAGCCAGAACAAATTTATGTTAAAATTTTGACATGCCCACTATAGGGGGCGTAATTCATCAAAAACTTGCATCACCTTTAATTTAGGGTTTTAAGTTAAATCTTTAAATTTGCACCAACGTGTGTAAAAACATGCTCAGAATCTAATCACCAAATTTCATTACGATTGAGCCATAAACAGTGAAGATATTAGCAATTTTGTCCAAGGTATTTTAATGGCTATTCTATAAAAAGAATAGAATTAATGGTCAATTAATTCATATTACACTTACACTGCCAGAATGTACATCGAGTTTGCTAGCATCACACAAAGTGCGGGAGTGGTGGAGGTGATAGGTGCTCTTCAAGCGGAACGCGAAATCGAGGTTCGAGTCTCGGACCTGTCGATGCAAATGATTTTTAATTATTTAATATTTTAGAGATACTCGCCCGTAACAATTTTTTTGTTGTTTTTTTTCATTATTTTTACTTTCAATAAAATTTCACTTTCAATAAAAATTTAAATATACTATGCAAATTGGTTTAAATATGTCGATAGGTCGATATTTAAGGATAAATATATGAATTACATGGGCATCAAATCTTCGGCTTGACGGGGACTAGGCCCAGGGTATATTACTGTCGAGTGCACTCGACTGATCCGCTTGTTGTTTCTATCTGAATACAGTAACTCATTTTCTCTCTCTCTCTCTCTCCCTCTCTGTCTGTCGTACGGTACAGGAGCACCACGAGGAGGATTACTTCCTGTACATAGCTTACTCCGATGAGAACGTCTACGGCATGGATAAATAGAAAGTGACTGCATCTCCCTAGCGGCAGGCGTTTCAACACCATGCAACAACAACCTATACAGAAAATTCTATATATATACATATATTTTACGTTTAGCATGCAGTTTAAAATATAATGCAAAAAAAAAAAACAAAAAAAAAACAAAAGTAATAACAAAAAGATGAACGATAGCTAAACAAATTGTGCAGGTCTAAGGCGGTAAAATATTGAAAGAAACAAAAAAAAAACAACTTAAAATGATCTTAAAAAATGAATACAAAAAAATATAAGACAAAAACAAATGTTATGTAAAATTTATTTGATATCAACATTTTCTATACGCGCTAGTATTTCAAATTACCTATGTTTTAACATTATTTACTTGGCACCCTTTTGTTCAGCTTACATTTTGTCTTGCTATTCTTGTGTACCGTAGAATTTTCATGTTTTTTGAGGTACATTCAACTTCATTTATATTTTTGTGTAATAATACAACATTTTGTGCATATTTAGTGTGTATGGTTATGAATAGGACTCTCTCGGTTAAGCGTACAATAATTAATCTATTATTAATTAAATAAATACAAAAAAAAAAAGAAATAAAAAAGTTGACTAACTTGTCCAAAAAACCAACAATTGGGTGTTTTTGCGTTTTAATAAACCTCATGTTTCCCCGCATTCTCCTTAGCCTTGGTCTGTCCTTATCGGTCAAAGAGTTCATCCATGACAAAGACGTTACCCAACTGAAGTCGTCAGGTACGGCGATACATCAACTTATAATTCGATTTTGCTTGTTTCAAATTTTTCGTTTTTTCCTCGAATAAAGTAATGGTAACCGATTTTTGTATGTTTCAGGTTTGAAATACCGGTATGGTTTATCATTAATATCACATAGAAAAATTCAAAATCAAACAAAATGAAATTCAAAATTAAAAAAATTAGACATCATAAATAAAATACAAAACTAATAAGAAAACATCTGTTCAAAAATTTTTGGTTTTAAATTATTTTTAGCTTGCTTTTTAAATTTTTTTTTTTTGGGTTGTATGAAAAACCGAAATTAACCCTTATAAATGAAATGGTTACTAAACGGTTATTTCGGTTTACAGAGTTTTGGTTTTAAGGTTTCGGTCTAATGAAAACTTTTTTTTTGATTACGGTTTCAGATAAGGTTTTAAATTTCAATCGGGTTTTACCGGTTAAAGGTTAGGGTTTCGGTTACGGTTTCAATCCCTGAAAAAATCACTTATATCCCTGTATTGAAATAATGTCCCCACAGAAATAATAACTCAGAGGCCAAGAAAAATGTTTAATCTGAGACTGTAATTTAAAAATTTTCGATCTTAATTGATTTCCTATTGATTAACTTTATGTTATACTTTCTCAAATAATAATCATTATTCAGGGGTGCTACAGAAATCGCTTTCGCTTGAATTTCACTTGAATTTGTATGAAATTTAAGCGAAATTCAAGCGAAAGCGATTTCTGTAGCACCCCCGATTAATAATCAAGAGAACAAAGCTTATAAAACAATGATTGAAAACTAAAATTGTTTTTGTAGGCATAAAATTAGATCATTTTGTGGTTTTTAATTAATATAAATAAATATAAAGAATCCATTAATATAAATAAATATAAAAAATCCATTTAAAAGCGATGGGTGCACCCATTGCTCGCTGTGTTGTGTGCGACACATATTTCACCTCTACTAATTTAAATTTAAATTTTTCATTGCCTATTCTCTCCTCTTTTTATTGAAATAAGTTCTGCAATTTAAAATTTGAAAAAAACCGCTGTTGACGCATGGAGTTACCACTTAACTTTTTGTTATTTTTCCGTGTTGTATTGGCAACACTGGCTTTACGCTCGGCGACAAAATCCGAATTTAACAGCTGCTTACTGTCGCCAATTGATAACAGACTGAAAATACCGAAACAGAGTACAAAGTTGTTATTTTTTAAAGAAGAATTTTTGCGGGCTTTATATTGATAGAAAAATTAAAGTGACTATTATTATTGTTAAAGCTGAGTTTAATTGACGTTTAAATTCCAATTAGCAAGCAATTTAAATCAGCGGTGGGCACGAAATCTGAATTCGTTAGCAGCCGCCGGCTCCCGGAGCCACTGCGTGCCCACCGCTGATTTAAATAAAATCAGTACAAAATCATGCTAGTAGGTAATTTCGCACTAACGTCTTTTTTTGTACTAACATAACCATTTTGAGTTTAACATTAACCACTACTGTTGTTTAGTAGTGCAGGATTAATATCGATGTTTCCATGTATCGATATTTTCGATATTTTGATATTGCATTATCGATATTTCGAGTATCGATATTTTCCGCAACTGATTGCTTAAATTCACTTCCAAGACAATTACTTCAAACAACTTTAAGATTAAAATTAAAACTATAATTTGTTTTTATATAATATATTTTCTAATTAAATAACAAACACAATTCCCTACGAAATTTAAAGCTTTAAAGGCGATACATCGATGCTTGGAAAATATCGATATTTTTGGCAAACACGAAAATATCGATGTATTGATTTTAGCATCGATATTTCTGTTGTTTAGCCGCAGATTATACGTGTTGTTTTTTTATAGTATAAAATTTATACAGACATTGCACATTTATAAATTAATTAAATTAAATTATTGATTTTATGTGAAACAAATCAATTGAAAATTTGCGCTCAAGCTGCTAGGTGGAAAATAAATTACAATATAGTTCTAAACAAGTCAGGTAAAATAAGAAAACTATGTTTTTCATCGTTTACAAGGCACAGGTTACAAAACAGGCGCCTCAGCTGCCAAATAAAAGTGTTAATTTGTGTTGTTGTTGTTGTTGACAAGTATAAAATGTGCAATATGAAAATTATGTGAATTATAATTGTTGTCATGGCAAAACATCATCTCAGTGCAATTGCAGTGTAATTGATTTTTGTTTTGAGCTAATTGTTGTGACGCATTTATTCTTTTGTCGTTGACTGGGTTCTTTGTTGTTGTTATTGCTATTTGTTGTATATTGGTTTTGTTGTCAATGTCGTGACGCTGGCGACACTGCGCCATTTGCCACCCCCAAAAATGTAAAACAACAACAACAATAACAGTGGCTAACGGCTCAACTGCAGAAGATACCACTGCTGCAGTTGCGAGTCTGGCGTTACAAAGAAAATATCATATGTATGTACGTTGACCGCTTAACGGCGTCAAAGTGTTTTTATTCAATTATCATATACTTTGTACATACATACATATGTACATACGTGCAGTGTATGGCGAGACTGTAGCAACAACAAAACACAGGCAAACAGCTGATTAAGCAGCAGCAATCATAAGCGCTAAACCAACCCAACCCCGCCCCGCGTCCGTAAACTGTGTACAAAACGCAAGCCCGCAAAAGCAGCTAGTATCAGTGCTGCCAACTTTTAAACAAAAAACAAGCTGTTTTTGACTGGAGAAAAGGAAAAAAAAGCTGAAAATATTCTGAAAAAAGCGCAAAAAACCGCATTGTTATGGTCTTAATTTAAGTATTTTACTTATAAGGTTTTTAGCAGATCGTCAAATTCTTCGCGATTTTATTTATTGTTTTGTTGGAAATGGTTGCATAAGCACGCAAATCGCTTAGCGTTGCAGAAAATGTATTTTTGCAATGGACCCTTTTCTCGTCCGTGTCATCCCTGCGAAGCTATGTCTTCAATTCTTCGCTCTTTAGCCAAGCATTACGGCACTTTTGTTTATATTCTTGTGGCAGAGCAAAAATATATGTAAATTACCATTGGCAAATATCGATAAAGCTGCCACTCTTACACACATTTGGTATACTTCTACCAAAATTTAACGCGTCAGTATACATTTCTTCCACAGATTTATCAAAAATAGTATTTTGGGTTTGGTGGCAACCTCTTCTTGCAAGTGGAAACCAACATGCTACATATTTTCATGAAATTGGTGGCACATTAAAAAAAGCGGAAAAAATCCAAATGCATTTCTATAAAAGCCAGAATTCCCGCTTCCCGCAATTCAGACTTTTCCCGCAATTCGTCTTCAAAAACAGCCAAATTTGACGGGAAAAAAGCTAAGTTGGCAGCACTGGCTAGTATTCATTTAAGTATGTGCGTATGTATGTATGTACGTGGTGTGATTGGTGTGTTAATGTCCATTCTTTGCTGCTTGATCAGCATGATTTTATGTACTTGTTATTATTGTTGTTGTCGTTGTCATCTGCCACGCTTTATAAAAATTACATACATATGTATGCATGTATATGTACATACAAACACACGTGCCTTGGTAACTGTATGTATGTATGTGGTTTTTGCTCTGCTTTAGCTGCGAACGCATGTGGATTCGTTTTATTGGTGCTTGAGTATCGTATGATAATCCATTGTTGTTTTTTTTGTTGTGCTTTTCCCGCGCTCACAGGCATCCCATGCGTATGTACATACATACATGCATACATAGAGGCACAGGCATAAATACACATGCGTATTTTTAGTTGCTATGCTGTCAACTAACCCAGATACACCAGATATAACCATCAGCCGACTTACGAAATAAAGGTCAAAAAGAAAAGGTCTGAGGTTTTCCAATTGCCGATTGTTTAATACACTGAAAGACTATTCTGATAGTGTCAATATAGTTAAGTTAAGCAACATTTTCATGGTTTGTTTCTTATCATTTTATTTTATGTTATAGTGTTTTGATAGTTGCACGGAATACCCTCAAGTATTTTGAATTGATTTAAAAAATTATCGATAACAAATCAGCTGTTCACCAGAGCAGTGTTGCCGATAAGCTTATTTTAGGCTAGATCTAGCATATCTTAAAATGAAATAAAATAAAATAAAATTTGCAAATAATTTATAGCCATAAATTTAGCATATTTTAAAGTCGTGGTCAAATTCGGAAGTGGAACGCGTTTTCAGTCAGGAGAATATTGTAAAGACAAAATTGGGGAACAAAATGAACTTGGATTTTCAAATCATTATTTTTTTTCATACAATTTTTTTTTAAATTTCACAGATATGGATTGCTCCACAAAAATATGTTAGCCTTATTAAAAAAAAACGATAGATATTTAAGTGGGGTAAAAAATTATGAAATACAATTACAATTTGGATATAGCTTGATTTTAAGCACATTTTTTTTATTTTTAGTTTGTTTTAGCTTATTTTTACTTAGAATCTAGCTTATGCGGTAGCTCAACACCTAGCAACACTGGTCATACCATAACAAAGCAGTCTGGTCACACTAATTAACGAAACAAATGCATGATCGACTTTAACTGCTTTCTGAAAGCTTTGCAGCTTGTAAGCAATCAAGCAAACAACGATATGGCAGCACAAATAAAATTAATAAAACAAAAATCACATAATTAAAAATTAAACGTATGTTTTTATCATTATTTGTATAATTTAGCAAGTGCTTGAAGTCACAGAAAATCGCTTAAATGTCACAGCACACCAAAAGGGACACAGCAAGCCATGCGAATAGCACACGCCAGCGCAAGCAGGACGATAGCAGTAACAGCAACAGCAACAACAAGAGCCAAAAGAAACAGGCACCCAATGGGAGCACAAAGGGCGGCAGCAGTGGCAACACCTCATTTACAATTAGCAGTAACAGCAGCAACTCTGCCAAAATGCAAACGAACGCAACGGCGGCGGCACACACAAAGTCCGGCGGCAACAATAGCAAAGCGCAGTTAAGCAAAAAGGATAAACAGCAAAAAGACAAAGAGCGCAATGAGCGCGCACAGCTGGTGCTCTGGCGACGTCCTCTGCAGACGTCCAAATATTGTGCACTCGAACTGATTGCACTGCTGCGCACATGGAGCAGCAGGTGAGAAGACTTTACACCAAAAACTACTTATAGTCCAACTCAGTGTTGCCAACTTGTCCCTTTTGCGGACAGATCTGTCCGTTTTAAAACTGTGATTTCCGGAAAAAATTTAAATTTATTTAACCTTTTTATTCATCCTTTTTAAATGTTAAGTCGTTTATGCAATTTATCAATTGCAACATATTGATTTTCCGATATCGTTAAGCATTTCTCAAAGCAATGCAGCCAATGCTGCTAACTTGTCCTTTTGCGGACACATTTGTCCTTTCTAAAACAGCGTTTTCTGGAAAAAATTTACAGCGTCCCCTATCCGGAAAAAAGCATTTTTTTACTTCATCCATTTTTATTGTTCTAAATAGCTTATAGGATATATCAAATACAACTACAATATATGTCATCTGATATATTCATTTTCGGATCGCCGAATAACTTTGAAATTGAAAAAAAAAAAAAATTAATGCTTTTCTAGTGGAAAAAAATTTGTCTGGCCAATAAAGAGCTAATACTTTCAATATTGCAGTTATTTTTGAAGCTATGATATTTATATAAAAATTATTTTGTGCATTGATAAGAACAAATTGTTTGTCCTTTTAAAAAAATTCTGTCCGTCTTCTGTCTTTATTTTAGGTTTAACGGGTCTTTTTTGTGTAGAGGCGTTGGCAACACTGGTCTAAATTATTAATCATGATATATCTCTGTCTCTCTCGCTCTTGCTCTATCCCTTTCTCTTTCATTTTCATTTTCAGATTAATGCAGCAACGCGGCCTGTTGGCTGTTTTAATAGTATTAGGCATTGTATTTAGCATAATTTATAAAATTGATGGTCCCCATCAGATGGCCATTGAGCTAGTGCGTCAAAACACCTGGTTCTTTGTTTATTGGATTGGCCTGGGTGTCCTCTCATCCGTTGGCTTGGGCACGGGCCTACACACGTTTCTCCTATATTTGGGTCCGCATATAGCCAGTGTCACATTGGCCGCCTATGAGTGTAATTCTCTCAACTTTCCCAAGCCACCTTATCCTGACGAGTGAGTTAATATTCTGTCCAAAATAATGTTGGCATTAATGTTGCTTATTTACAGCATCATTTGTCCGGAGGAGCCATATGAGAAGCGTGTGCCCAATATATGGGCCATAATGACTAAAGTGCGCCTTGAGGCATTTCTTTGGGGCGCTGGCACCGCACTGGGCGAACTGCCACCATACTTTATGGCCAAGGCCGCTCGACTCTCCGGCTGCGATCCGGATGATGCCGAGGAGTTGGCCGAATTTGAAGCACTCAATGCCAAGCGGCATCAAAAGAACCTTAGCCTCATGGACAAGGGCAAGCTGTTCATGGAGCGCGTTGTCGAGCGTATTGGCTTCTTTGGCATACTGGCTTGTGCAAGCGTATGTTGATGCATTTCTACATAATTAATATATTTTATAACATAAATGTTTATACTGCAGATTCCCAATCCACTGTTCGATTTGGCCGGCATTACGTGTGGGCATTTCCTTGTGCCATTTTGGACGTTCTTTGGAGCAACACTTATCGGCAAGGCCATCATTAAGATGCACATACAAAAAGTCTTTGTGATTATTGCATTCAATGAGTCGCTGCTCGAACGTGCTGTCGATTTACTGGCCTCGCTTCCCGTATTTGGGCGCAAGCTGCAGCAGCCCTTCAAAGGATTCCTCGAAAACCAAAAGAAGCGATTGCACAGACAGCAACGTGGACGCGGCGGCGGCGCTGCCGGTGATTCTGGCAATCTGTTATCCAAGATCTTTGAGACTTTTGTTATTGGCATGGTCTGCTATTTCGTTGTGTCCATTGTCAATTCGCTGGCCCAGAGCTATCACAAGCGACTGCATAAGAAACCACGCAACTCGACGTCGGGAGCATCGGCAGTCACCACGCCCACAGGCACACTGAAGAAGCATGCCAAGCAGAAGGCGCTCCGCGACTAAACGCCAAAACCATTTTGGTTTCGCCACCCTTTCCGCAATTTATGCAAAATTCTTTGTTAATATTTTTACTCTCAGTTAACTCTTTTTTTTTTATTATTATTGTGTTAGTCAAATTCTAAAGGTTCTGCTAATTCTGCTGTTGCATGTCTCGATGAGAGTGGAATTTATGAGAGAACCATATAAATTAAATATATTGTACAAGGTATTTTTTTGTGCTAGAGAGTGAATAAGATGGAATTGCTGATAGAACAGCTTGGAATGACCGTAGTAGATTAGAATAGTTAAAAGAGAAAATAAAGTAACAACATAATAAATAGGAATAAAAATATAAAGCAAACACAACTTAAAATCAGCTAGGTCCAAACCGAAACTATATTTCAACAGCATATACCTAGCTATTCAGTTTTTTTTTCTACCCTCGATTGTATTATCCTTCACTTTTTGATAATGCAATAACAAAAAAATCACAAATGTTGTGTAGAAATTTGCTTCAAAATAAACAAAGACATTGAAAACAAAATATAAACCAACTAAAGAAACTAAATGCTGAAAATAAATGGAATTACGAATATGATAAGTAAACAATTTCAAATGGTTGGAAGCTTTTTTTTAGGTTATTTTCAAGGGGTTTACTGTGCGAAATGATGGATGACCTTTCAAATAACTTATCACAATAAATGATTGAATACTAGACGTCAAATTCGGGATTTTAATTTATTGAAATAATTAGCAAATAACCTGCGAATATTTAAACCACCATCCGCATTAAACTCCATCTAATTACATTTTGCACCTGTGACGACAGCGAAATAAAATTTTTATTTGTTTTGGAATATCCCTCCAAACTGAAACGGTTTAAAATATATAATATAAATAATATAAGAAAATATAAAATATAACGATTGAAGCATACATGTAATTTAATTTTATAATTTTGGCATTTGAAATGATAATTTCAAATTTTAGGGTCCTGAAACATCGACAATATCTTTTCTGAGCTTTTCGATCGTTAGAGACTTGTGCAATCCGCCTTTATATCGAATTATTTTTCAGGATTATGTATGTTATATCACAAGGAAAAGACTAGTATACTAGTAAAAAGGCTAAGTGTGTTCTTCAAATCTCTAACTGGGCAATAGCAACTCTAAATCAATTTTCTATTTTTATTGAAGCCAAACAACCAATTCTTTTATATTTGAAAAAAGAAAAAATTGTGCACTGCATGAAATAAATTTTAAATCAATATCTTAATAACTAGAGGGCTCCGCCCTGAATATCTCATACAACAACAAAGTTCCTTTGGCAGCTATATGATATAGTCATCCGACTTTGACCACATTTGGTCAGGATTTAACAGACAATCAACGATCTGTGAGTTTCGTTGAGATATCATAAGAAATAAAAAAGTTTTTCATGCTAAAAGTAATTTATATATGATTGTTTCTATAGTCCGAATTTGATCAAATTCGGTCAGGATGTAAGAGACAGTCCCAAACATACAATCTGCGAGTTTTTCCTACTAAGCAATTCTCTGAACTCTGACCCCGAATTTGACCCATTTACATGTCGTTTCGCAAAACGCCGACTTATTCCACAATGAAATTATTTTTATTTTTCTATCTTTAACCGTTTGGCCTACACATTAATTCTCAGTGAGTCAGTCAACGCTCGTTAAAAGTGCTTAACTGGTATTCCATCAAAAGTAAAAATGATTTTTTAACTTGTAGCTAATCATATAACCTTCCTCAAGTTTCGTGTCCTTCTAAGCATAACTCTAAGCGGTCTTTCAAAGTATTTTTGGATAAAATTCTTCGCACACCTGGTAGGTGTACTTATGTATGTGTGTTTGTCTGGGCGTGAATAAGTAAAAAAGATTCGAAATCTCTAAATTGTAGCACTTGTCATGAATGCAGGTATGACAGGTTGCTTGCAAGTATCCCCAAAAAGGGGGCAATGGGTAGTGCTGATTGCCTTGGCAAAAATTGCGCATACGCCACGTTGCACTATGGAAAAATATTCCGAAATTTTGGCATAAACTCTAAACATATGAAATTTGGCATGAGCCTTAGGTTGACTAATTAGAACTTTGATTAATTTTTTTTTATTTGGATCACGCTTTTACCTCCCCCTCCCGAACCGATTGTGAGAAAAAAGTTAAAAATATTTATATAAATTACATATAGCTAGAGGCTCAAAATTTGACACGAAGTTTAGTTAAACTATTCAAGAATTTAGTTTTCTTTAAGTTTTTAAATTGGGCCACGCCTTAAATTTTCCATTAATTTTTTGAGTTTGAATGCTCACATATTATTTTGGGAAAAACAAAAATATATATATACAATACATATAAGTGAAATTCAAGCGAAAGCGATTTCTGTGGTACCCCTGATATATTATTGTTTTTGGGTTTTTTAATAAGACCATGTCTTCTCCCCTCTTCCCATCTGACTCCTGCAACACATGATTTGTTACGAAAATGCTACACAAATACTAAACACCTCCAAAACAACAGTTTGCGGGTTCCGTATGCTCTGCAAACTTGTAGCCTGAACTATTTTAGGCAACTTTGCTGAGGAAAGTTAACCAAAAAAACCAATACCGTACAAGCTACAGCCTGAACTTGTTCAAAAACTTGCGCGAAAAATGTTGTATGAAACCATCATTGTAACTCAAAAAACTAATGATGCAGTTCGATTCGTAGGACCCGAAATAGGGGGAAACCGTTGAATTTGGTCATGTCTTTTTTTTGGACTTGCACAGTGTAATGATTAATCTTGAGCGAAAAAATAAAACTCGCAAGTAATCATTGTTTGTGATTTTTAGTTTGTCGCTCAAAATAAAACACTCGTTTAAAAAAGTGAACGTAATCATATTAAAGATATTTTTTTGCGTTTTATGGGTCTCCTGAGTTTCTTTTAAAGGGATGTGCAAAAATATTGGGTAAAAATCCTACACAAAAGTAATGAATTTAATGTGAGTTTTAATTTGAGCGAAAAAAAAATCATAAATAGTGATTATTTGTGAGTTTTACTTTCCCGCTAGCCGCTATTTGACAATTAATCCAGCATTTACCAATTGCAACCCGCTAGATCTAACGGGGAAACAGCTAAATTGGCAACACTGGTTGCAGGAGCAGGGCATCTATGAATAAAATGCTCGAATGCTTGCATATGCATATGAACGTATGGATGGATCGATGGATGAATGGATGGATGGTTGAATGGATGAATGGATGCGGCATATATAATTGTTGAGCAAATATGCTCAAGTGCTGCTGGTCGTTGTTAGCGGCAAATCCTTTTTGGCCCCGCACACTTGAGCCAAATGATTTCGCCATGGGGTCACGTGTTGCAGCTGGGTCAATAAGGTAAGGCAGCAGGTGGTATGTAGTTAGTTGGTAGCTGGCAGTTGATGGTTGGCTGCTGGAAGTTAACTTGCGGCACTAATTGCTGATGCCGATTTGCTATTGATTGCATTTTCAAGCTGCGTGCTAAGGATATGGCACGGACAGACAGCAGGACCTTTAAGCCACAGCCAAAACGAACATCGAGTCCCCACATATCGATTTAATGTCCAACTTAGCTCAAGCCTCTTGCCAAGAATAACCACCATAGCTATAGCAATAGTTGGTAGTTGCAGTTGTTGCAAATAGTTGAGCCTTCTCTCGCCCTCTACCAGAAAGTTGCCTCCTAAAACAGTTGCATTTGCAATTAAGCATGACGACAAATCTCGTGCTGTTGCACCTTTCAACAGTAAGCAAATGGTTAAAATCTTAGCAAAGTATTTAAAGTAAACCACAAATATAACATTCAGTGAACCACTAATGTCTTCATACACCATAAATTTGTTAAATTTGCGTATAATAAAGAAGTTTTGATGCGGGTTTCTCATATTAATCTTTTATTCATCTAAATTCCGTTCGAATAATACAAAAATTTCTTTAACCCATTAAATACCCGTGGAAAATTTTGAATTTTCGTAAAAGTCTATATTTAAACTCGTTTCCTCTGTCTCAGACAAGAAATATTTTGTATTTTTTACAATTTTTTTAAAATTTGCTTAAAAGCCACTCTTTGTATGAAAAGGAAAAAGGGGTTAAAATAGTAATTTTTAGAAATTTTCAAAAAATCATAAACATAACATACACTTGTGCATTTTTTTCTGCACATCCTTGCTTCCTGTCCAATTCTCCAGTATGACAAAATTTTTTTCAAAAATCGTATCACTGAGCTTTCATTGAAGTTAGTTTTATCCACTATTTTAAGAATTGATGCATTTTGTTCAGCTAATGCAATAATTTTAGCTTTTTCAGTCAGGGTCAGTTGTTTGCCTTTAGCCATACGAGTAATTTCTAAAGAGCTCTAAGAAAAAGTTCACCAAAATGTTCTTTTATGAACTGAGACACCGAAAATTACACATAATGTGAAGAAAACAATTAAAGGGACTCTTAAAAATTAAAATTATACAAATAGAACAACATTTGAGGGAACCCCGAGGTAGAGAGGACAAAAATTCATGAGTGAATTTTTTTTTGTCGCTGGGCGTATGTACTAAGTATATATGTATGCATTAGGGCGGGTCAATTTTTTTTCACAAAAAACCGTCCACCAAAATCGGATTCTACGATGAATTCTAAGATATTTTCACGAAGAAACTATATGTCTAAAATGAATTCCTAGCCTCCGCTGAGAAGCATGAAGTTTTTAGATTAAGGTATTTTAAGATATTTTGAGGTATTTAAGGTATTAAATTGGTATTAACCAAACAATTTTTTTTTTAATACATTAGCCGAGGAAGCCATGAACTATGGGTTTTTAAGAAAATTTAGGCAAAAGTCTGTAACTTTCTAACGAAGTGAGATATCGGCCTGAAATTTAAAATATATATTCTTGACATCTAAAAAAAATTTTTACAACAAAATAAACGTGGGCGTGGCATCCGAAGGGGCGTTTACTAATGGTCAAACAATATAAATCGATTTGTCAATAATAAAAATATGTTTCAAAAAATTAACAAAAAACGTAAAACAAAAAAATTTTATTTTTACTATTTTAAATAAAAATTATAAGTTTCTTTAATGTAAAATTATGTTAACATTTTTAATATTTTAGTTTTATTTTGAGAAAGCAAATAACAAAATATCTTAAAGAAAAAATAACAATTTGTCAGTTTTTAAGGTCTTTTTTAGACTCGATTTGAGGATATTTGGAACGACTTTCGAGAGTCACTGACATCACATCATCTCGATTCTGCGGCATTATGCGTCGTGAGACATGCGTTAACAACTGCACACATCGTTCGGTTCCCTGGATGTGCGCTGGAATTGCTGGATCTGACAGTGGTATTTCAGCAGAATTCATGTACTCCATGTACAAGTGTTCGTGTGGGATGCTTGCAGTGAATGGAGGTTCAAACAATATTTCGTCATTATCCAAGTCAACTAAATTCATATAGTCTGTGCAATTGAAATTAATTCGGTTTTTCTTATATGATCTGAGCTTTGTTGGGTCATATAATTTTTCACGATAATATAATATTTTGTTAATAGCTCTATCGCGGACGAACTTTCTTTCATCAAAGAGCATTGCCAATAAAATATTTTTATGTATGGGCGAAAAATGCTTTATTTTGGATTGTTTTGTTGACTATTTCTATTTATAATTTTTATTTAAAATAGTAAAAATAAAATTTTTTTGTTTTACGTTTTTTGTTAATTTTTTGAAACATATTTTTATTATTGACAAATCGATTTATATTGTTTGACCATTAGTAAACGCCCCTTCGGATGCCACGCCTACTTTTATTTTGTTGTAAAAATTTTTTTTAGATGTCAAGAATATATATTTTAAATTTCAGGCCGATATCTCACTTCGTTAGAAAGTTACAGACTTTTGCCTAAATTTTCTTAAAAACCCATAGTTCATGGCTTCCTCGGCTAATTTCAATGTATTAAAAAAAAAAATGTTTGGTTAATTAAAAAAAATATATATTTATAAAATTTGTTGCAAAAAGATGAATCAGAATAAGGCTTAACACTATTTGAAAATGTGTTATTTTTTTTTTAATACCTTAAATACCTCAAAATACCTTAAAATACCTTAATCTAAAAACTTCATGCTTCTCAGCGGAGGCTAGGAATTCATTTTAGACATATAGTTTCTTCGTGAAAATATCTTAGAATTCATCGTAGAATCCGATTCTGGTGGACGATTCTCACGTTTTTTTCGACCCGAACAAATTGACCCGCCCTAGTATGCATACTTACTTTATGGCCACTTCTTCTTGCAAATACAATTTGTGTCAATGTCAATGTGCAGTCGTTTTGTTCATCTTGGTAATTAAATTAATTCATTTGTAAATCGTTACAAAAGTATATGTTTCTCGAAGAAAATTTCACAGTAAAAGAAGTTATTGCACTTTCGATAAGATTTGTCTGAATTTCATTTCTTTAAAATGCTCTAATACCATTTTCAAACCCTTAGTCTACATTCAAAGTGAATAAATTCATATAAAAAATGAAAACCGGAACAGGCCTGATTAACATATTTATTAATATTAGCTTTACTACATAAATCGGTTAATAAACGTTTAAGCTGGCTTCGCACGAGCACTTTTTCCCCGATACTTTTCGTCAAAAAGCTGTCCGTGTCGCTCACCGCCGCTCACCGATGAAATAGAACGTGTTTTATTTCCATCGGTGAGCATCAGTATTTCACCGAACCTTTGAAATTTTGTGTGGTTACACGACAATGATAGCTTTTTGACGCAGTGTCGATGAAAAAGTGCTCGTGTGAAGCTAGCTTTATATAGGTTTGAAAAATTTCGTGTTTTTTTAACATAATAATAAAGTATATTAAAAAAGTTTCGCTTCGGTTACGATTTCAGTTTCAGTTTACAAATTTAATATCCGGTTTCCGGATGCGGTGTTATGTCGGGGTTAAAACATGAAATACGATAGTATCTCGTTATCTTGTTACCTTGCGCACTGACTGTGATTCGAAGCTTTTAAATGGCCAAGGGGTGCAACAGGTTGCTCATTGCATTAGAGTGAGATGTGAATGGGTGAAGGAGTGAATCTATGAGCATTCATTTATGTATGCATGTTCCTTATATGTCAAATGCTGCAAGTAGTAAACACGATCTCAGTGGAATTAATCCGGATGTTCGAGTCAAATTAAAACGTTGCTCAACTGGAAGAACTAATTACACATTCTCTGCTCCTTTGACATGAGCTGCTTTTCACACTCATGTGAACTGACTGACCAACTCCGATGCATTTAGATTTTTAGCGTTCTCTCCTACTGCCCCCTGTTCCTGATCATGGCTTGCTGGGTGGCAAATTAGGCGGCAAATAAGCAAAATGAATGACTTGGCTAGTGACGGGGGTGCTGTAATGTTAAGTTGAAAGATTTTTCACACTACGAGTATACGGAAGTATTATTTAGGTCACATTTCCTGCTGCTTTTAATTAAAATCTTCTACGGCCGTCGCCGTTCGCCAAGCGGAAGTACAAATTTCTTGCCGTTACAAAGCGCTGAAAAGTGCGCCCGACAGGCGGCTAGTCCTTCGACCCTCGACCCTCTCCTGTAATGACGCCGACATCCACCTAAATACCATAGCACAGCCTATTCCCGACTCTCATTTCTCGTTCGTTGGATTCGCCGATGTCATATTACGACGTGCGACCCGAACACGAACACGAAGCGAACACAACCTATTGCCCTTCATAATACCAAGGTAGCGCCTGAGCTGAATGCGGTGAGATGGCAGTACTTCAACGCCTGTTAGAGGAGAGAGGAGAGAATGGAGTGGGGAGAGGAGGTGAGGGGAGGTCAGAGGCGACCAGATGATTTCAACTGAGATTGAAGATAAAAACACATGCGCGCATCACGTTTGCCGTTTGTGGCGTTTCTGTCTCTGTTTCTGTTTCTGTTTATGTTTCTGTTTGTCTTATTCGGTCTGTTGCCGTTTGCTCTTTTTAACGTTGTCGCACTGTGGTCGAATTGTTGTTGAATGTGCCATAAAAATAATCACATTAAAAACAAAGTATTTTTCTGCAGCGTTTTCTTTAAAAGTGAAGTAATATTCAACAGTCCTTCTGGGAACTAACGTATCTCCGATTTAAGGTACTTAAAAATATTAAAAAAAACTAAAAGCACTACATAAATTAATGTGTTACATCCACCAACACTTGAAATTACTGAGAATAAAAGGAGAGTTATTTACATATTTTTATAAAAAAAAATTTAAAAGAAACTTTTGCTCATGCTTCTCAGCGGAGGCTAAAATTGATTCTAGACAGGTTTTTATAACATTTTCATTCTTAACAAACACTTTTCGAATTTTGTTTGAAATTCTAAATAATTTCTTTTTGTTGTTAACAACTGTTATTTGCAAATGTTATTTGGATTGGAAGCCATCACAGTAAATATATTTCTTTAATGTTTATAAATGAGATGAAAGGTTTAACCATTAAAGTTTAAATAATTTACAAATTATGAAATGTATGTGTATTTAAAAAAATATATAATAGGGCCCAATTAACAACTTTTGTAATTCATTTGTCAAAGTAGTGCTAAAGAAATATATTTTAATTATAATTAAAAAGTTAAAGTAATTAATATTTTTCATTTGGGACTGAATAATTATAATGAATTAAAATAATTTAATTTTTTGAAGAAGGAAATTTTGGTACTATAAAATTGTTTGAAAATTCTATAGGTACACAATTTTTCATCAGCATTTCTTTTATCAATGCTACTGAAATGAAATTTTTCAATGATAAGTAAATTGTAATGGTAACGCTTATAGGCACTGATATCTATGTATTCGGATTAATTATTTTTGCCAACTTTTTTCCACTGTGCGTCGCATTCGCAGCTTTGTAAAGCTCACAATCATACGCATACACAGAGAGCGAAACAGTGACACCGAGAGAGAGAGAGAGAGATACAGAGGGAGAGAGAGAGAGAGAGAGAGAAAGAGTGAAACAGAGACAGAGAGAAAAACAGCATGACCACAAGGCTGTACGGCGCTTGGCATTGGATTGGCACCACACATACATATGCACATACATTTGCAGTCAGATTGAGATTCAGATTCAGGCGGCGCACATGGCACTTGGCATTCCTTTGGTCCACTAACTGCTGCTGTCGTTGCCGCTGGTTGTTGTTGTTGTTGTTATTGTTATTGTTGTCCTCGTTGCTTTTGGGCACTTTTGGCCCCAATGGGAAATGCGCAGCGCCTACAGCGCGCAAATACTATTTAATTTTTCTTTTTGCATTCTCTCGAGAGCTTTTGTTGGCCACATTGGCAAACTTTGGGATTATATTTGATTTTTGTGGTATCTGCTCGAATATGGAATTTCATTAAAATTAATCGAGTGCTAAGTAATTTTGAAAACTTAATGAGCAGGATGTGTGCTAGTTGTACTAATTAAGTTAATTTGAGCTTTAATAGAATATAAATAGACTAAGATATGGATTAAACGTGATTTTTTTTTTCATAAATAATGATGCTCATTTATCTATATACAGTCGAACTTCCCTAACTCGAATCACCATTACCCAAAGAAAGGGTTCGAATTAGGGAGATATTCGAGTTATAGAGTTCTTTTTCCCTAAGATTATTAATTTTACTGCCACTCATTTAGTTCGAGTTACAGAGAAATTCGAATTAGAGAAGTTCGAGTTAGGGAAGTTCAACTGTATATAAAATTCTGTGTCCTGACTCACTGACTGACTGACTGACTGACTGAGAATCAACGTGTAGCCCAAACGGTAAAAGATAGAAAGCTGAAATTTGCACACAGCATAGATGAGATAATTTCATCGTGCAATAAGACGGAGTTTTGCGAAATTCGACCTCTAAGTGGGTTAAATCGGGGTCAAAGGTCACGGAATTGCTTAGTATGAAAAGCTTTTTTGTTTCTTAAGATATCTGAACAAAACTCACAGATGTATGTTCTTGACTGTCCTTTACATTCTTGCCAAATTTGGTCAAAGTCGGGTTACTATATCATATAGCTGCCATAGGAACAATCGGATGCAAAATAACCTTTAGTATGAAGAACTTTTTTGTTTCTTAAGATATCTAAACCAAACTCACAGATTATATGTTTGGGACTGTCTTTTACATATTTACCAAAATTGTTAAAATTCGGATTACTATATCATATAGCTGTCATAGGAACAATCGGATGAAAATAACCTTTAGTATGAAAAACTTTTTTGTTTTTCAAGATATCTCCACCAAATTTACAGATTATATGTTTGGGACTGTCTTTTACATTCTGATCAAATGTGGTCAAAATCGGATGACTATATCATATAGCTGCCATTGGAACAATTGGATGCAAATTAACTTTTAGAACCAAAAACTCTGTTGTTGTATGACATATTCTAACAAAACTCATAGATTAGATCTTCTTGCCAAATTTTGACATTTTCCCCAAATTTAGCTTTTTTCCGCCAAATTTAGCTTTTTCCCGCTAAATCTGGATTTTTCCAGCTGAATCGATAAATCTGTCTTTAACCTAAGTCCAATTATCGGGGAAAAACATTAAAACACTAAAGTTAAGTATTTGCGTTTTTCGTCAAAAAATGCTATATTATATAAATTTGTTAAACCGGACTAGAGATGGGCACGGGCCGGGTCGGGCCTCGGGTCGCATGGGCCTTTTACAAAATTTTCTGGTTCGGGCCGAAAAATGACATTTCGGGTCGGGTCGGGCCGGACTCGGGCCTAACTTCAAAGCCCGGAAGACGCCAAATCTATTGCAATATTTTGCTACCCGAATTTGGTCACACTACAAAAAATTCCGTTTTACCCGTGAGTTATTTTATTCAATTTCTGAACAAGCTCATAAGCTCATTTCGCTTATGAACACCCAGCGAACACTGAGCGAAATGAACAATAATGTTCACAAATGACCCAATATTCGTTCAATTTATTTTTTTATTTTGATTTTTCGGGCGGGGCCGGGCGGGTTCGGGCCCATAGCAAAAATATCGGGCGGGCTTGGGCCTTTTTTCCATTAGAAATTTCGGGCTCGGGTCGGGCCGGGCCTAAAAAATGAGGCCCGTGCCCATCTCTAAACCGGACTACTAAAGATGTTCTTTAAAATTTTGCGAGCGCAGCGAGCTGGGGGTTGGCGAGCGAAGCGAGCAGTATTTATTTGTTAAACCGGGCAACAAAAGAAATTCTTTTCAATTTTGCGAGCGAAGTGAGCGGGGATTGGCGAGCGAAGCGAGCAGGGGGCTGAGCCCCCTAGTAATATCATAAAAATATTGAAAAACTCAAAAAACATCACTCTCACAAAAAGTGAAGTCTGAAAATGTGAAATCTTGCCAACCAAACTTGGAACTGACTTCTACAATTTCGTATTGTTTTAAAATTTGGCCACGCCCCCGTACGCCCAGCAAATCCCAAAAACAAAGTATCCATCAAACCCACAGTTGACTATAGAACATTTCTTTTGGTGAATAACGTTACCTAATATAATTAGGTATTATTCTACTTAATCGCAACAAGATCGGTGAATGATTTACGCACCTAGAAGTGTGCTATATTTTTTTGTACCGTTTGGTGTTGCCATAAGCAACACTGAAATAAACTGAGTAGGAAAATGAGAGATCGAAGCAAAGTCCTGAAAGGGTAAATTAATAATTAATATATCTCATGGCTGTAGAAAAAAAAAAATTTCATACAAATTTAAGTCAAGTTCCAGCGAAATTAATTTCTGTAGCACTTCTGATATAAGTTAAAAATTTTTGGGTACTGATCGTACTTAAAGTAATCCAGAAAAATCATACTTTAAGATTGCTGAGATCAGTGCTGCCAGATACACTTTTTCCCGTCAAATATGGCTGCTTTCAAAGGCTATTTGCTAGAAAAATTTGCAAACAGCGGGAATTCTGTTTTTTTTTTAAATGCTTTTTTTTATTTTTTTGTAAATGCCCAAATATAGGGAAAAATAAAAGCCAATATAAAAAAATGCACTGTGTTAAAATATTGACAGCACTACAAAATTTCCGATTGAAGTCAATTCCTGTATGAATTCTGGGGGCAATCATACTTTTGCTGCTGCTCAAATTGTTCAGTTTATTTCTGAGCATCTGAATTTGTGTGCTCACTTTTCCCTTCTCGGGAGAAAATACAGGAATAAATAAATTAAAAAACTAGCTTTTCTCATGGGTTTTTTTTACCATTATTTTTGCGTCGTTCCTCCCATGAAAAACAGCTTTTTCTTTTAAACAAAAGTTGGCAACACTGATTGCAAAAAGGTAACTTGTTGTCAGATTTGCAAATTCCGAACTCAGTCAGTTTTTGAAATCTCATTAGAATTCGTAAGAAAAAACATATACAGCTCCAATGATCAGTTAAACACGTGATCAACGTAAATCTTGAGAGTTACACGTATACATTTTCTATAAATTTGTCAATATTATTATCAGAAGCACTTACCTTCTCTCTCTAGCTCTCTTTCAGTTCGATTGTGAGATTGTGTGTGTGAGAGCTGGCTAAGTTATTCTGGACACAAACCCATCAACACATGCGCGCCATTTCCCAGGGGGTCATCGGTTGTTGGTGCTTTCTTCAATGAACATGGAAAACGGAGCATGTCTAAAGTGCCTGCTACAACATTTGTAACAGTAACAGCGCATCTTCTTCTGTCTGCTAAACAAACACGCAACCACATCAATACTGGAGAGACAGTGACGTGGCGCTCTCTCTAACACACACACAATCAAGTACACGCACAAGGAGAAGCACATGAAAAGGCAAAGACAGCAAACACGAGCAACGTTCGGTTTCGCTCGTGTTTGCCTTTCGGCAGTTCGTTCAGTCGTCGTTGACTGATAAGCTCGCAAGCTCCTTTAGTGCCAAACTGTCAATCGTGTCGTGCGGTCATGTGGTGCGGAGCTGTTTCGTGCGCTTTCCAATTGTTTTTTTGAGTAGTTTGTTACAGTTGAAAACAGCAGCAGCCGCAGCCGCATCATCGGAAGCAGCAGCAGCAGCTGAAGAAAGCAAAGCAAGAGTCCAATTATTATTTTTTGTTTGTTTGCAACGTCAACAAGACAACATTACCATCACCATCCTACAACAGCAACAACAACAACAACAGCAACTTCAACAACAACTTCAACAACAACAATAACAACATCATCAAATATCAAGTGTACAACATCAGTGCGAATCTCAAAATATTGAAACACATAATTGACACTTGTGTTTGATTTCAATTTCAAAATCATTTTGTTAAGTGTGTTTGTGTTATTTTTTTGTTGTTGTTTTTAAAACACGTGTGAACAGCGGCCACAAAAAAAAAAAAAAAAAAAAAAAAAAAATCATAGAAAGCGAGCGAAAGCGAGTGAGGCGAGAAAGCAGAAAGAAGGAAAAAGTAGCGAGCAAACGAGCGCAAAAGGATCCCAGCCAAATATGATGATGAGCTGCTGCAAATGTGCGTGTAAATTGTGTGTGTGTGTGTGTGTGACCAACAAAAAATCCGTTTGGCTTCTAAAAATATATATATATATATTTATATATATATATATGTACAGACTACATATATTTATTCAACCCATACAACTAGCTTTTTATATTTTTTCATGTGTCTGAGTGTGTGTGATTGTGTTTTGAGGTGCAAGACAAAGTTGAAATCGCGCGAATTATGCAAAGCTTCCATTTGATGTGATATGATGTGGTGTGGCGAGGTGTGTGTGTGTGTGTGTGTGTGTGTGTGAGTGTGACTATGGGGTCGTTTCGGGTTGGGATGTCAATGTGCTTTCCCTAGCTGTCTTTGTGTTGTGCCGTTAATCCAATTTGTTTAACACACACACATACGGAAAATTCTCTCTGCTTGGTGAGCGTGTTAGTGTGTGTGTGTGTCAATTAGTTGACAAATTACTCAAAACTAATGCCAACAACAAAATTTAACAGCCAGAGCAGCAGTTCAGCATAATAATATTTATTGCCCCATTTTATTATATTATGCAAATAGACATTTTTATTTTTAATAGTTTTATGTAACAAAGCAGCACAAAATTGTCACATGCGCTGCGAGGCGGCAGCAAAGGCCAAAAGCATTGCCAAAAGCAGTTCTTGGCCCATTAAACCGCCCCCTCCCGTTCACATTCTCGCTTCTAATGAAGTTGTGTGTGGCCGCAGCAAAATTGAAGAAGAAAAAGACGATGAAGCAGAGCACAAACACAAAGAAAATTACTCAATCGGTTTCACTCTGTGTCTATGTGTATGTGTGTGTTTGTCTGTGTGTCTGTGTGCCACCCTTGGGCTAGAAATTTGCCGCCTCCAAGGATATGAATGTGGATGCTGACTGTATTGTTGTTGTTGTTGTTGTTGCAACAGCGGCCTCTTGTCTGCGTCTTGTTATTTTTCGTTGCCTGTGGCAGGACAGTGTGACCAGCATACAAGAAATTGTGAATGGGGGATGGGGATGCTAGGGGGAGGGCAGGGAGCTTAAGGAGAGCAGAGGCGATAGCATAGAATATATGGTAGTAGGTACTTCCTTGACGCTAGTGACCAGAATACAATTACTGAGTATTGCCGTGAATTTGATTGGCTTTCCATTTTGATTTTATTGCTTGCATCAGTGAATACCAATTTAATGTGGCCCAAATTCGGGGATTACTTGACAAAAAAAAAATAGGGTTAAAAGGTTAAACTTGTTTTAATGTTTCTATTGAATTATCAATAGATCTATTTATGGTATACCGTTGAAGTTCCATAACTCGAATTGCTATGTCTCGAATTTCTCTCTAACTAGAGGTAAATGACAGTAAAATTAATAAACTTAAGAAAAAGAACTCTTCAAGTCGAAAATCTTTTCTTTGGATAATGGTGATTCGTGTTAGGCATGTTCGACTGTATACAACAGCGGTGGGCACGAAATCTAATTCGGGAGCACTACAACAAAAACTACACAACATCAACAACGAATAGGCAGAAAAAAAGTTGGGAGCAGCCGCTAGCTCCCGGAGCTAATGCGTGCCCACCGCTGGTATACAATATGAAATGCTGTTCAGATTTCTCATATTTTGTTTTGGTTTCGTTGGTGGATTTGAAACCTTTTTCCCATCAATCGAATGTAAGAGTGGATTGCAATCTTCTAGTTACTTGCCAAACTTAGAAACTAAGAAACTTAAAAATATTCGTTCCATTTAAGGAGAATTATTGTGGCAAATGTTGATTCCTCAATATTGAATATTGATAAAACCATTCCGATTGTTATCCCAGTTTAAATAAATACATATATACAATTTGATTTTGTTTCTGATAATTGCCAAACACACACATGAAAATGGACTAACAAATATCTCATTTAATAAATGGCTGCCAATACTAATAAGGGAAAGCGATAAGTTGTTACAATAAATTTGGGTTATTGTCTTAATGCGTAATGAAAAACTATGTGAAACAGCTGACTGGCAAATTTATAAAAATTTCATATAATGCTCAATTGTTGATTGACAATGCAGAGGACAGCATTAGCTGATCGATAAGCGATAAATGATTGCGAGTATGGCAAAAAAAAAGAAAATGAAATGATACATTTGTGTGACGGGTTCTTAAAGGACGCTCACAAAATAGCCGAGATTTTAAGCACACAGAACAGAGAGTCAATTGACTGGTTCGCTGAGTGCCAACTGACACCACCATCAGAAAGTTACACATACGGCCCGTAAGCCAAGGAGTTGAGCTAATGTTTGCCAGACCCGCTCGCCCAAGCATTTGGCTATTCACTTTTTTGTTTGTTTGTTTGTTGGCTCGTTCGCTGCTCGTTTTACGATTTTGTTGGCAACTACGTGGACGATGGACGATGGACGAGAAGCGAGCCAATAGCCATGAGACACGAGAGACAAGAGACAAGAGGCGAGAGAAGCGTTGCTTTCCTTTCCTATTTTCGTCCAACCCAAGAGCTGTGAATGAATGTCATAATCGATAAATGAATGCTGAAAGTGTCGCTGCTTGTCCTCTGGCTGCTGCTGCTGATGTGTCCAGTTCTCTCTCCATAAATGTGTTTAATTACTGCCAATGGCACAAACATAAACCCAAACACAAACACACAACAAAAACACGCGGCGAATTGGGAGAGCTGAGAGGCGAAAGGACGAAAGCAGCGAAAAAGGGAATACCCAAAATGACACTCGCAGTCACATTCGAAATGACAAAAAATAAACACTGAAGCACAAGCGGCAAAAGTAACACACACACACACACACACACACAAATAGATAGAGAGAAAGACACAGATACGTAGACATAGGCGTTAAAAGAAAGAAAAAAAGGCTTTCCCTGGCATGCCGAAGATTCGATACTCTAGCAAATGCCAGTATTTAAATTTCGATTGATTGTTTTGTTTTTTTTTTACAAATTTAATTACATTTAATTGGTTACCTAGTATGAGCTGTTTGCCTTAAAAGCCAAAAATATTATAACAAATATATAATCTGTGAGAGTGGTTGAGATATCTCAACATGCACTAATGTTTAATAAATAAATAAATAAATAATAAAGATTTTCACAATGATGATGATTTTTGACCGATCATCAGCTCGGGTTCCTGGATAAAATCAATCCCAAAACTTGATTCAAGTACGATTTTTCAATTCCTTCAAATTGATAATAATTGATAATTGATAATTTGAATGCTAAGAGATTGCCATTTGATTCGCACGTTTTGTTAGTTTTGAAAAAATTTATCAAAAATGTATCAAAAACTCAAATATTGTGAAATTTTCTTCCAAAAATGTATTCAAGTTATTTATTTAAGCAATGTACGCTAGAATAAATGCACTAGGATGAACATTTAGATTCTACATTGGAACAAATTCACTTTTCCTATTATTTTTTTCTATTATTTGAGAATGTTGGCTTCTATTTGCAAAATACAGGCCAACAGAGGTTTATGAGCCTTGAAAATTTACTTCCAAAATGCACCGTTTGTACTTTAACGATTACACTAAGTAAGATAGTAAGATTGTAATAAGAACCTTTTTAATACATGTAAATATATTGAATGTTTAATTGAAAATAAGTTTTACGAGCTGTTTTCGATATATCTAATAACATTTGATGAGCAAATTCTTGGAACAAACTAAGTGGAAATCTTACAACTTACTAATAAAACTTGTAAAATAATAAAATGGAAATGGAAAACTACATTATTTTATTATGGTTTAAGAGTATTTTCTTTCAAATTACTCGCCACATTTATCCGACTTTCGCATTTGTCAAGATGAAGTCAAACATGACTTCCATTTTTTATCGCGTTCGCGATGCATTGTCTTTAAAACTTGTCTTTTTTAATAAAAATAGTGTTTATGTAATGCATTGAACACGTAAGAAATCATTTTTCAAAATGTTGACTTTAGCCATTTTTTTTTTTCTTAAAACTTGAATTTTAAAATGATTTTTATTATCTGTGTATGTATGGTATTTGTATATCTTTAAATGGGTCTATCACACTTCCTTTACACAGATTTCGACAAAAATGTAACACCCTCGGTAAGAGTATAAAAAGGCGAAACAAGGCGAAGGCGACGACGACGACGGCGAAGAAAGAGTCGCAGCAGCAGAAGACGCCAGCGCAAGCGGTGAGTTGGACAAAGGCGGCGACATGTTTGCTCTGTGTGTGTATGTGTGTGTGTATATATGTGTGGTAGTGCGGCTGCTGCGCTCTCTCTTGCGCTCCCCCTGAGTGTGTGTGTGTGTGTGTGTTAATGTGCTTGTGTGCGTGGCTCTCAGTGTTTTTTTGTGCTAGCGATAATAATAAAAACGTAGCAACGACAGCAGCAGCAGCAAACAGAATACATGTCCATGCATAAGTGTGTATGTATGTGCGTCTGTGTGTGTGTGTGTGTGTGTTTGTGTGTGTGTGAGTGCTTGTATAGTCATGACTCTGTAAAGCAAAAGAAAATGCCAAGAAATGAAGTGTCTCTCTTCTTTCTCAGTTATGCGGTGTCGCCTTTTTGCCTTAGCTAGCATTCTATGCTGCTTGTGAGCGTTTCTATGTGTGTGAGTCTGTGTGACGCCTCCTCATATATACATACACACATACATACATACTTACATGCAAGCACACATATGTGCTCATCTGTGACTGTGTCTGTGTGTCCTACAATTACATAATATGCGCCGCGCATCGCTGAAGACGCTACGAGAATTGTAATTCATCATTTTATTTAATTTATAATATTTAATTGCCTTTAATTGTGTCTCAAATTAAATATGTATATATATATGTATATTCATGCTTTTATTTTATATCCTATTCGATTATTGTATTGATTTAAACAATTGTCGGCTTGCAAAGCATTAAATGAAAGTGAAAGATGTCCATAACACAAAACCGGCATTAGTCTTTGTCCTCGTATTTGTATTCGTATTTGTATTTGTATTTGTGTGTGTAGTGTGTGATTGTGCGTATTCGTGTGTGTAAATGTGTGTGAGTTTGTCCTACTGCCCTAATGAAATTACATGCACGCTAGGACAAACTGCTAACCTGCACAAAATACACCACTCTACACATCATGCATGGGCACAACCCCTTCATGCAGAGCTTACACACACTCACACACATCCATGCATAAGCACACACATTACATACATACATACATACATACATACATACATATATATCTATGCGCTACGTATTGTGGGAAATAGAAAGGGAGGCAAGAGCTGCATCAGCAGCGAGTGCAGAAGGACGCTGCGCATTATTGCAAGTTTGTGAACACACACAGTCACACACTTGATGTACTATGTACAGTAGAAACTCTACTCGACCTGCAGTATCAAATGGTTTTTTGAATTCAGTTTTTTTTTTTACCAGAGAACGATTAGCGTTTCATTTAAAAAATCGATTCCGCGTTCATTTCTATAGCATACTTTTCGGCATTTTTGAAGTTCATAATTTTATCCTATGTGAAATTTCCTTAGGGATTCAGAAATAAGTAAGGTATAAAGATAAACATATATATTTCTGTACAAAATAATAGGTTACGTTTAAATAATTTCTGTAAGCCTGAAAAAAATTGTGAGTTAGAGAAACGTATAAATGCGTCATTACTAACTTTTTGACTATTTTAATATCGAGCAAAAAATAAGAAATTAATGTTATTTTTTTTCCCCTAGCCCGTAAAATAGGTTTGGGGTAGATATCACAAAGTTTCGGTTTTAATTCCCTTTCGGAGAACTTAAAAAAGTGTTTGAGATTTTAGAGCCGAATTTCAGCCAAAATTTTGGCTTTATATTTTTCGCAGCCTAATCTCAAAATGGGATAATCTCTTTTTTAGATACGTATTGTGAGTTTTCACTGTGCTCCCCCACACCTCATTAACTCAACTCCCCTCTATTGGATTTTCGAACAGTTTTGTTGCCCTGGTGTGCATTTTCATAAATTGCATTTAGTTAGCAAAGTTTTTGACACTTTGAGTTGATTTGATTTTCATTTGATGGGCGAGCTGCGGTGCGGATGTGGATGCGGGGCCAAGGTTACTCAGCTGACTATTGTGCACGAAGGTGTGTATATACATATGTACATGTATATAGTGTGTACACATGCTAGCGTGTAAGCTGGACAAATGGTTTGTAATGCACTTGCAGTTGAGAGTTACATAGTAGATGAGTGAAAGTTGACCCAGTTGGTGGTTTTCATTCCACGCTCTCCTACACGAAATTACTTTTTCTTTGTTCTTTTATATTGTAGCATTGTACTATGGGCTATTTGTCATTTTCTTGGAGTTTAATTTCTTTATTTCTTTATTTCGATTCCTAGTGCTACAAGCTAACGCTTATTATTTAACGCACGATTTACTATTACAATCATTGATCTAAAAATAATATTAAGATTAAACAATTACAAAAATATTACAATCATTGATTCTAGAATAATTAATCAATTTAAAATTAAACAATTTACAATTATTAAAACGATGGAAATAGTAACAAATTATAATAATTTAAGCTTTAGTTTTCAATTGTAAGATTCATTTTCATTTTAGTTTACAATTTTAACCTTCCATAATCTATTGTGATGCATGAATTACGTAGGCTGCTATATATATTTCTGGCCTAGGCAACAATAAGTGTTGCCAGGTGCAATCTGATATTTCCATTGGAAAGGTTGACATTTTTTAGCATAACATCACTCAGAACTTGTTGTCATTTAATCGTGAATTGTTAAACTTACAGAGCTTTGAACAATTCAATTTCGTTAAAAAAATTCCGTTATTACTATTGCTATTATTATTTTTATATTTTTTTTTATTTGCTACGTTCAAAAAGTTTGCATGGAAACTCTTGTATTTTTTTTTTTTTGTTTTTCAAGCTATTATGATTATAATATGTCGACTATAGTCATACTATTATTATCATACACAGAGGTATCAGAAAATATGCAACATTTTGTATTTTTTTTTGAGGTTTATACACTTTTATTTCGATTAATTTTCATAATAGATTAGAATTACTTGTTGTAAGGCATTTTAATTTAACCTGAATGCCAGCAAGCGATATTCTTTTTAAGCATCTGTGTTTAACAGCTGTTAACTCATATATTTCTAATGAATTTTGATTAAAAAAAAGTTGTTGAACAAAAACAACTTTAAAAATGTACTAATGAAAAAAGGTCAATAACCCGATAGTACTTAATATTGGCAGCAGAAAATCCTTAGAGCCAAAACCAACGACCACACAAAAAAACCTTTCCAAAAATCACTCAAGGGTAATTCCATGCTATTTGGAAGTACAAATAAGTTACCCAAGCAAGTGATGTATCTCAGGAAACTTGATTAAATAAATAACTAAAAGTTGGCCAAATGGTTAGTATATATACAGCACATGGAAATGTGTCAAAACTTTTGAGCCACATACATATGTATAAGTATGTATATTTAATAAGCATCATAAACATATAAACATTACCAAGTTCATCTGTCTGTCTATCCCTGTGTCCAAGCAATTTGTTATGTTGAGCTATTCGTATATTAATACTTCAAACTTTGTATGTGGTTTCTACCATTCTTGTTGCTCTCTTCACAAAATATAACCTACTTATTTTTCCGAGGTGACCTTGCCATGCCTTGCCAAGTCTTTCACCCTTTCCATTGTTTCAGGCTCCATTTTTAATATTAATTACTTTTACTTAGTGCAAGATTTAAATTAAGAAACTTGATGAAATACATTCCAATTATCATTAACTGTTTATGACTCTGTGCTGCATTATTGCAGATAATATTCCAGTAGATTTTAATAAAGAAACTTATCTGACAATCCGTTTCGTTATATGGAATGTATGTGTAGTATTGAAAATATTTTATTATGAAAATACACATGTATGTGCTAATCCGAAAATTTTTAAACCAAGGGCGAATACTTAAAGTTGTCAAAAAACTAAATGATTTTCAATAAAAGTTGCTTTTTAAAATAATAGAAGCTTCAAGATATAAAAACACAATGGTTTGACGGTGGTTTGTTTGTTCATGGCCGAGCCTAACCAATTAATTCCTCTTTTTACCTTTTGCTTTCATTAATTCTTGTAAAAAAGTGTATTTTCCTATTGTCAAAAGTGTTGGCAAAACAGGCGTATAATGGTTTAGGTCTTAAACATTGTTTCAGTTTTTTTTTTTAAATATAATTCTTATTGAATATTTAATATAGATAACTAATTTGATCTAAAAATGGGTGTACAGTGTGTAAAGTCCCAATGTAACATCCGCAACAGATAAAAATTAAGATATTTATTTAACCAACTTATAATTTTTTTTTAAGCTGGATTGATAAAGTCACATATTCACTTCATGTTTTGTACATGGATATATTTTGTTTATTATGCAAAGTTCGCTAAAAAATGTGATGTCCGCGACGAAACTTTCAGCAAGCTTACTTTTTTTTTCAAAAATAGTAACGCTGTAATCTTACAAGAGGTTTAAAAGTACTCCCAAAGAACTGATTTTTACAAAAAAATTGTATTAAAATTTACCAATCTGAACGCCAGCTGTATCAGTTTTAACATGAAAATAAGCGTGCAAATGTAGCGTACGCAACTCTGGATTAGCCCATATATTGGCGTCCCATAGACAACAACGATAGTTGTAAATGCACTATACTCCGTTTGGTCATTTTTTTTATTGCACGTCTACTCTTTACAGACCCAGTTCCCATTTTAATTATAAGTCCAATGCAAAATCTAAAATCAAAATATCTAACCACAATCTCACTGTTTCAGACAAATATTTGAGAATGTGCCGATCCGATCGTGTAGAGCAGCGGTGGGCATGCAATGGCTCCGGGAGCCAGCGGCTGCTAACGAATTTAGATTTCGTGCCCACCGCTGGTGTAGAGGATATCTCATAGTGGTTGGCTCGCGACATTCTCATAGTTGGTCAACTCACATCGATAACCGAAATGTATCGAGAGAAACTGAAAGAAACAGTTCTAGGTCATATATAACAATGCGACTACGAGTGTGACAACAAGAACTTGTTGTTGAGAGCTGAAAGCGAGAGCTGAACTGCTTTAAGCTGCTTGCGCTGTAATTCACTCTATCATTTGGATGAGCCTGCTCTGCTCTGCTCTGCTTGATTACGAGTATGTATCACCAGTTTCGGGTCCGCGTCCGAGGGTTATTTGCACGTTCCGCCCGTTTCCGGCTGCTTACGTTGTTGTTGCTCGACCGCGTACTATACTCGAAGCTCATTTGCCATGTTGCTTTATTACCATCTTTATTTGTCCATTGGCCGTTGCCGCTGTCGTTGGCGTTGTACGTGCCTATTAGCTGGAACGTGTTTCATTTCTGGCTCTCTAGTTCGCTCAACGAAAAGAGTCCAATGAGTATGTGCCCAAATGAACATGCCAATAGGCTTGTAATTCTCAACTGATTCTGATTAGTGCTCATGAATACGCACAATAATATATTAAGTATACTCCTCTATGGTACGTTTGACAATTTTTTGTTTGTTTGCAATAAATTAATAACTCAACAACTAAGCTATATATTCTGGTCCTCTGCGGTATTGTACTTGTAATAACAATTGAAATGAACCTTGCGGAAAGTGGGCGTGGTTTTTTTTTGTTTCTAGCGCTATCCGGATCAAACTTGCACATTCGATGTGTTCTTATCATCATAACACTATGTCAAAAAATAATCTAAATCGGATAGCTCATATCACCATAGGAATGTTTCAAGATATCTAGACCAAACTCACAAAATATTATAAAAAATATCATCTGCCACACATATTGACCAAAAATAATTAAGTCCGGACTACTCTACACAGAAAAAAAAATCCGGGCTATTTAGCCCGAATTCAAGCCGAAACGATGTCAGAAGTGGGGTAATCTCGGATTTTCTTAAATCAAGTACGAAATACTTGATTTTTTCAATCCCGAATTCAATCCTGAAATTCTTAAATTCAGGCTAAAAAAAAATATTTTTTTTTGTTGCATTTAAACTTTTTTTTAAACATTTTTTTTTAAACATTTTTTTTCTTATCTTTTTTTTTATTTTTTTTTAACTTTTTTTTTAATTTTTTTTTAACTTTTTTTTTATTTTTTTTTTTAAATTTTTTTTTTTATTTTTTATTTTTTTTTATTGTTTTTTTATTTTTATTTTTTTTAATAGTTTTTTTTTTAAATTATTTTTTACTAACATTTTTTATTTTTACCCTTTTTTTCTTTTTAATTGACGGTGGGAATCGAACCCAGGTTTTTTTCAAACAGGTCGGCGACTCTAACCACTGAGCCACCGAACCAGTTGAAATGAGAGAGGCCGAAAGAGAATAAAGTAATTTGGGCTTATTTTCCCATTTTAATCCCGATACAGGCTTGATTATTCAGCTTAAGCCTGGAAACATACTTAAAAAATGCAGGCTTAAATCAAGTATTTTAGGCTTGATTTTAGAACGGCTTTTTTTTCTGTGTAGCATATAAATTTCAGAGGAAAAGAAACTTTTAGAAAAATAAATTTTTGATACAATTTAATCAGGATGTAACAGGCAGTTCCAAATACCAGGGACCATGATCAATATGAATTATATTATAAAAATTACATAGTAATGATTATTTATAGATTTTTAAGGATTTACTTCAATGATAATGATTAATCTTGAGCGAAAAAATAAAACTTACAAGTAATCATTGAGGGAATCGCTTTCGCTTGAATTTGGCATAAAATTTCATACAAATTTAAGTAAAATTTAAGCGAAAGCGATTTCTGTGGCATCCCTGACTATTTGTGATTTTTATTTTTTCGCTCAAAATAAAACTCACTTTTAAAAAAGTTTATGTAATCATTTTAAAGATTTTTTTTGGCGTTTTTTGGGTCTCCTATGTTTCTTTGAAAAGGATATGCTAAAATACTTGTTGAAAAGCTTACACAGAAGCCATGAATTTAAAGTGGGTTATGTTTTAAGCGAAAAAATAAAAATCATAAATAATAATTATTTGCAAGTGTTATTTTTTCGCTCAAATTTAATCATTATCATTATTTTTTTTTGTATTTGTATTCTAGTCTTTGATTTGATGGGAAAAGATTTCAATAATCATTATTTGCGGTCCCTGCCAAATACACAATCTGTGAGTTTTGTTTAAATATCTTGAGAAACAAAAAAGTTTTCCGTACTAAGCGATTCCTCGAATTTGATCCACCTACAGGTAGAATTTCGCAAAGCGCCGTCTTATAGCTATTGCGACATATGTCTATGTCTCAGCTATGTTGTGTGGAATTTTCAACTTTCTAGCTTTAACCGTTTGGCCTACACGTTGATTCACAGTCAGTCACTGAGTCAGTGAGGACGAAGGGTTTTTGTATATATCGATATTAGCTTTATTCCAAAAGTAGTGGTCGAAGGGACCATAGTGTACTCGTATTCGTACTAGAATGGATATATGTATGTATTTATGTATGGACTACTTTCAATTGCTTTTGTTGCATTTACTTTCATTTACTGTCTTTTCGATTAAATTCTTTTGATATGTTGAGCTGTGTGCTAGTGAAACGTTGATTTCTCACCACTTTCGATAGGCTCTTTTCACTTATGAAATTTGATAATTTTGCAATCGTTGCAATTTGGTCCCTTTTTTTTTTGATTGTTCTTGTCATGAGTAAATCAAATGGGATGCAGAAAATCAATCAAAATTCAATTTTGCTGTCCCTTTTTTTTTAAATTGTATTTTTTACTTTGTACTTTTTGTAATACATTTTCGTGAATTTCCATTTAATTATGAGCGTTTATTAGAACTCAACGGCAAATTGATTATATTCGCATGTATCTCGGTCGGGTTATATGTACATTTCTTTCGTGCTGTTTTTGCTATTATCTCTACAATCAATCACATTGATTTTAGCTCGTCTGTTCGCGGGGAATGGGTTTAAGCAGAAATAAAACCGGTTATCAGCTGGACCCAAAATGAAAGGCCAAAAAATATAAAATTTCTGGCTTGTCTACACTCACATGTTGAGAAGGAGGAAAAAATGACAGAGAGGAAGACAAGTAGGCGCATATTAAAGTCATGGTAAATGCACACTTGGGACTGTACCCGACCATGTTCCCGTCTCCATTTCCGTCTTCATCTCCGTCTCCGTCGCCATCTCCGACTCCGGCTGTGCTGCACGGCCTTTTGCTTTTGCGTGCGTCGGACATGAGGCATGTCAAATAGTTGTCAATTATTTTTATTACAGTTTCCCTTCTGTGTGTTTGCGTCTGTCTGCCTTGACTTGCTGTTGTGACTTTTTATGGTCACCGCCTTCTGCCGTTTTCTTCTTCACTTTCTCGCTTTATACCCTGGGGGTACATTAAGTTTGTTCAAAAGTATGTAACAGGGAGAAGGAAGCATCTCCGACCCCATAAAGTATATATATTCTTGATCAGCATCGACAGCCGAGTCGATATGACCATATGAACGATCGGATCTCAGAGATGGTAAGAGCTAGGACCACCAAATTTGGACTGAAGACTCCTTATTATGTCAGGCAATATCAGTTTATGTTGAAATTTTGTCACGCAAACACTATAGGGGCCGTAATTCAAGAAAAACTTACACCATCTTTAAAATTTTCAACTTTTTTTTGCACCAACATGCTTAGAATCTAATCACCAAGTTTCATCACGATTGGGAAATAAATAGTGAAGATATTAACCATTTTCTCTAACAATTCTCTATTGCAAATTTATAAATAGAATAGAAGTAATGGTCAATTAATTCATTTTACATTTACTACATCGAGAATGTGTATCGAGTTTGCCAGCATAAGCATATGTTGAGGAGGGGCGGAGGTGATAGGTGCTCGCCAAGTGAAACTGGAGATCGCGGTTCGAAGCTCAGTCCAGTCAATGCAAATGACTTTCGATTATTTTTGTTTTTAAAATTGGTCCAAATCATTTATCATATTATACATGTATGTTTGTATCTGCCACAAGAACGACATGTTGATATTTAAAAATAAGTACGAGAATTGTATGGGCATCAAATCTTCATCGTGCAGGGGACTAGGCCCAGGGTATATTACTATCGAGTGCACTCGACTGTTCCGCTTGTTTTTTTTTTAAATTTATTATTTGGCTGCGCGTCTTTTGTTGATTGCCACGCAAGCGAAGTCGTCCTTGTAGTCCTTGCCACATATGTACATATGTATACATATGCTTGCCTTAATTGGCATTCAACTCTGTATGTGACGGTATGTGTGTATATGTTTATTTTATAATTTTGCCATTTCTTTGCGCCTCACATTGCATACACATTTACATTTCTTGCCTTTTTTTTCTGCTTTCTGCTTTCATGCGCATTGTAAGCGCATTCCCTGTCATTCGCGTAATTGTATGGGTGTATAAGTGTATATATATATATATTTAAATACACTGATAAAAAAGGATCTTAAATCAAGATTTTGGTCTCAGAACTAAGAACTTTGGTCTAAAAAATGCGTCGAGAACTTGAAAATCTTAAAGTAAGAAAACACATCTTGATTTTAAGAACATTTCAATTAACACCAAGTTCTTATTTTTAAGATCATACCATAAATTCTTATATTTTCAAGACTACAAATCTTAGTATAAGAATAAAACTTATTAATTTTTTAAGATTATATGATCTTATTTATAGACCAAAAAGTTTTAAATACTCAAGACAAAAAATCTCCAATAAAGATTGAGCTTCTTAATATTTTAAGAATAATGAAGTAACTCTTAGTTAACTTGAGGTCTAGTAATATGGGTATGACACTAAACAACAAACAACAACACACAAAACACGTGCAGAACGCTCGGTTTACAGCTGTTTCAAGAGATGCCAATCTCTATTATCAGTACCGTTGTGCTGACTTGACCAGCGATCCATGCCTAATGTCAACTTTGGGACGCCAGAACCAGTTGTGAATTCTAAGGCTCAAAAAGTGACAAAATTTAAAGATTTTTGTTCTTATTTTAAGAAAAAAATATCTAAGATCTCAGATTTTGATTCTTATATTAAGAACTTAAGACTTTATGGAATTTGGTCTTAAAATGGTCTTATACTAAGAACAAAATATTTGATTTGAGAATTTTATTCTTATATTAAGAACATGCGATTTTCAATATTAATATTCTTAGTTTTAGTAATTTGGTCTTAAAATATTCTTATATCAAGAACAAAAGATTTAAGATCAATGTTCTTGATTTTAGAAAGTGGTCTTTTTTTTTCAGTGTGTGTGTGCACCATTTCAAGAGGCTCAAACTGTGAGTAGCGCGTTACCTTTTTGTTGGCAGCCTTATGGTAACAACAAAATTCAAATCCAGCGGAAGTAATTTGACGCACACGCCAAGAAGGGGGGCGGGGCAATTTAGCTGGGGAAGGAGGAGTGAGGGAGGGGGAGCTCTGTGACCTAAAGCTGCGGCACACACTCGTGACGCTTTACAAAAGCGGCAGCCAAGACAGCGGGAGCGGGAGCAGGAGCAGGAGCCGCAGAACGAGGTGCCGCCGTCCACGTCCACGTTCATCATTTTGAATGTGAATTGACAGGCAGTGCCAACTGTTGGCACTCGGAACTCGAACTGACGAATTGAGGAACTGAGCAACTGCTGCTGAATGGGATGCTGCCAATTATGTGCGTGCCACGCTGCCAGCTGCTAAGTGCTTCGCTCTCTCACACTCACACACACACACATTCATACAAACATACAATACATACATGTGGTATGTGTATCAGGACTATGGTGCCGATGACGATTTTTTTTGGAAAAAATTAATAACTCAAGAACGAAACAAGGTATTTTGGTCTAGTTTTTAGCATTAAACTCATAATGGCAATTGGCATCAGTGCTGCCAAATGGGCGTGGCACCACCCTTTTTTATTAATTTAGGCATATGCTAATTTTTTGTTTTTTACTCTATTCGGACCGAACGTACACGATTGATGTGTTTTTATGCTTCTAACACTCTGTTAAAAAAAAATTAAATCGGACAAGTATCATACTTCCCATATGAATAAAAGGATGAAAAAATCATCTTGTTTTCTAAGAATACATGCGATTTTTTATAGGCCAGATATATTGGCCAAAAATGATCAAGATCATTCAATTATAGCAATCAATCATTTTTGAGGCAACTTTTTAAAGCACGCAGAACAACATCAAGGCCGCTGATTTTCAATAACGGAGATGTACTAACACAAAATACAAACCACATTGAAAAATATGCATTATAAAATTCGTTTAATTGGCTTTTGGATTAGTGTTGAAAATCACTTTTATTTAACCTAAAATATTTGTGTTGAAATTCTGTCTACGTAAAAGTTTTGTCTGATGTATTTTGAATGATTGCCATCAAAAGTTCATTAATTAGAACAACTTTAAAAATGTACTTTTTTCCAAAATAATCGTCATCGAGTCCATAGTGCATTGGCAGTTTGCAAAATTTATGCTGCATACTTTCAGGAGTCATTCAGATTTTATTTGCTTCAATTAAATATTTCAGCTAATTAGCTGAAACTTTACACTCACACACATGCAGACAGATGCAGACACAAGCTGATGACTGATGTAAAGCGTTAAATAATTATGTCAGTCAGTCAGTCAGTCAGCGAATCTTATGTTCGTGCTGAAATGCAAATCGAACTCTTCCCTTTTCTCACAAAGGGTCTCGCTCTCCACCAAAAGAGGCGTGTGGAATACGAATACGAATTTCAACAAATCCCATTCGAATGGCAGACAAATACCGCCGGCTGTTGCTTTTGAGTGCGTGATTTGTGTTGACTTTTGTAGGCGGGCACTCTCAAATAAATCGATTGAAATTTGATGAATATTAGTAAAACGCACGAGTGAATGTTATTTACAATCTCATTACCACATTCACATTTTCAACTAAAGAATGCACTATGGGGCGAAATCCAATATCTCGAATATTAATTAATAACTTTTAAAGTAAGCTAGATTTTTTAATATTTTTATATTTTTAAATTTAATATCTACTTGAATATATATTTACTAAAATACTTCTTTATACATACAAATAAAGTTATCATATTGGAAAAACATAATTTTGATGAAATAATGAGTTGAAGGAACAATAGTTGAAATTAATCGTAATTTTCTTCATTTTAAATTTCTTCATCAAACATAAAAGACGATACGGGTAATTCTTCTTCGAATTCCTCAGATGTTTGATCTGGGCCTTCCATTTCACATGATAATTTGTCGATTATTGATGCCATTTGATTCGTTCAACTATAATTATTTGTGCTCATTAACCAATTTGAATGTCTTTTTTCAAAATATATTTTGTTTCTGTTGCATTTCTTCCATTTGGTACTTAAATTTCGACACATAACTTGGCTTTTGTTTTTTAAATAGGATTCATATTTTAAAACAATTATTTTTTATTTAGGTTCCTCTTAAAAGAATCAATAACTGCATTTATTTGGTTATGGCTGCCTTTCTCCTTGCACCATATATCAAACAGCTCCACATTTGAAAACTCGAAGTCACCTGTAAAAAATTAATTTGCTCCGATTGTCGCAAATTGTTCACATTGAGACATATTTCCTTTAAATAACAATGAATGGATCTACGACATACAGTTGGACGTACATTAAGCCTCGTTAAGCATCATTGCTAAATTCTTTCGCAAAGTTGATATTTCTTTCCAAGAAATTACCTTTCAAAGCATTATCTAATATCACAAAATATAAACAGAACACGCACAAATACAGAATACTAGTACAACCAACACATAGTACAAGCCCGTATAATTGGTATCCTTTTTAAATATTGTAAAAAAAATGATTAACCTTTGTGCAATACCAATTTGAAAATAGGCTGCCAAAATGTTGCAAAGCTAACGCATGTGCTTTTCGAAAGCAACAGCTGACTTTAACAGCTGTCAAGGCTAACATTTTTCTGTTATTTAACATTTTTGGTACAGAACTTTACAGTTTGAAGTTTTCTTAAGATGGTAACAATAAAAAAGTAGTAAAATTAATACCTTGATAAAATGACTAAATAAGTATTCGATTTTTCGGATTTCGCCCCATAGTGGAATGTCATTGATTATAGCAATTTTAAATATGATTATTTAATATATATACGAGTATAATTTAATTGCTAATCGATTGGCTTTCGACAATATAATCGTAGTAAACCGACAAGGATCTGAAGATTTATAACGCTGTTTCAAGTCTAAATTATATTTCCTTCACGTCTTTTCATTCAGTATGGCCTACAAATCTGTTGTATCTTTATCGTATAATATATGTTTTTATTATGCCGGCTAAATAATTTAATATTTGTTTATAGTAATTTTAATTTATATTGTGACCGAACCTAAACCTTCCAGTTGTATTCTGCTTGTTTAACAATATTATGGAGGGCCCTGGCAAAGCACCATTTAACTATAGATCTCTTTCAATATTCGCTTCATTTTCAAGATTGTGAATACTCGGCTTTTATTAAAATTTCGAACTCGATTCGAAAGTAATTAATTAATCAACATCAATCCAAATTTTTTTTTAATATTTATTAAATTCATTAATTCGACCTTCAGCTTGAACTAAAAAATTAAAAATGAATTTTAATTGCGATTTTTGGTCAATATTTACCTGAAAAGTTACCTACAGCTAACAGCTGTAGTTCTTAATGCTATTCTTATCATTGAACACGCTTAGGCAGCTACAAGTAGAATTTAAATAAATTTAAGTTTTCTGCTGCAAGCGGTGATTGCATTTGAGGGTGCCCTACAAGGAATTTTGCTTGACAACTGGAAACTGGAAACGAGAGGCCATTAATTTTCATTCCCATCGCCATTAAAGCACATTTCAATTTTTCAAAAGGGGGCACAAATTTCTGACATTGAAAAATTATCCGGGCAAAGGATAAACAAACGGACAACGAACAGTGGACACGGTAATTCGGAAAACAGAGCATACACCACGTGGAATAAATAGAAAGAAAAAACAGCATACATACATACATATATAAAAAAATGAGTGAGTTGAACCAATTTGCACAACATATTTAAGTTTTAAAAATTATTAATAGTAAAAATAACAAAAACCAAGTGAACAAATAAGGATATAGTCGAGCTCCCGACATACCCGTTACTTATCTAAGTAAATTTAAAATATATTTTATTGCATGCTTTTAGGCATTTACATTGCTTGAAACTTAAATCAGTATTTACCGACTTTCTAAAGTGGCAAAAATTTGAAACAAACTTGATCTGCTTGGTTGGTTGCTCTAGCTCTTATAGTATCTGAGTTCTAGGCCCTCACACAGACGGACCGACGGACAGATGGATATGGCCATTTCGGGTCGGCTGTTGATGCTGATCAAGAATATATATACTTTATAGAGTCGGAGATGCTTCCTTCCCCTTGTTACACAGTTTTCAACAAACTTAATATAGCCCCCAGGGTATAAATATGGCCCCAAAGTCCAAGTCGCACCCTAATGAAGGGGTCACAGAGCTAAGAAGGTGTCCGTCAGGTGATAGTGGGTTAATAACTTCTAGCCCTCTGTTGTTGTTGTCGGCTATCGAGTGAGATTTGAGCTGGCAAAACAAAATGCAGCTGTTAAATGCTGTAAAATGCGAGTTTTCCTCCTTCATCATTTCGTCCATCAGCTCTGGCATCGTTACATTTCCATTAAGTGGAATTTGAACTCAAGTTCAGAACGCTTTTCCAACATTGGTTTCATTCAATTATTTAGTAAACTAGAAAACTTTAATAGCCTTGCTCAAAAGTATGCTTTGCCTTATTGACTGAGTGCAGGATGTAATCATAACCAGGAAACTATGAAAACTTTTTATATGATTTTGGAATTAATTAATAGCTCGAGAATTAATCAATTTATTTTGGTCTTATTATAGACAAATGACCTCGAGAAGTGGGCGTGAATTATTCATAATTCTACATTATGCCAATTTTTTTGTCTTTAAACTTTAATTTTTCGATAATAAATTTTAAAATTTGCTCAATGTGTTCAATGTAAATTGCCGCTTTAAATCCATTCAAAATAGAATCCGCTTTTGCAGTTTTTATCTTCATTGAGTTAATGTATAAAATGAATCCGAGATTTTAAATTAAGGTTATGTGCAATGCCTAGACTCATAACTTTACCTTATGTAGCTTCCGAAATCCAACCAAAATGAGTGTGAAATAGTGAAAAAACATATTTTAGCCCCCCCCTGCTTGAAAAGCTGCCGACGCTCTTGGTCTTAAAATAAAAGTATCTACCTAAGCTTTATTGTAAATTATGAAATAATAGGTATAATATATGACTGCAAAAGTTTGTTGCTCGTTTCTTATATTGTTGTAACAAAATTATATATTCTGCATTTAATCTGAATATCGATATTAATTTTATGTCTTGTGGTAAGCAGCGTGCATAATCAGTAGCCAATTGGCCATAAACATTGCATTGGTATCCTTTGGGAAACACACAACAAAAGACACTGCCACAGGAGTGCCATCCATTCAATGAATCCTTGAGGCAACAACTCTGCGAGTCAAAGCCATGAGCCACAAATCGAAACGGAAAGTGCATTTAAAATTAAATTGCTTTTGGCCAAAAGGGAAATTCTCTTCTCACACATTGCAAAAGGGCATAGATATGAGACGGTTTAACCAGAACTCGAGGCGACTCCGTTTCATTTGAAACTACATTGTTTATTGCATCATCAAATTTCATGCATAAAAGAGATTCAGCAACAGATTCAAAAGAAGACCCAAAACCAGGGACTAAAAAACCAAAACGAAAGACACGCAATTTCCCCAGAGTTCACTTTATTTTTTTTGGAGATGATAATAATTGTATTGTGCTCTGTTACGCTTGTTGGTTGAATGCCTGACTGAAGGATGTGCAACGCCTTAGGATCATGTAACTGCATTAATCTTTGCTCCTCATACACACACACACACACACACACACACACACACACACATGCAAGCAGAACAGTTTTTTAATTGAATTTCTCGTGTATTCACATGGCTTTCACATACATATATACAAATTTAAATGCAAACAGGGATGAAATATCCCATGAACACACTCACACCCACATACACACCCACACATACACCCACACCACACCAGAGAAAATAAATCAACCTCAACTCAGATATAGCATTATTCAATGCGATTCGATTTAAAACAGAGAAACAAAGGAGTCTAAACAGTTTATAAATCCGACAAGTGCCAAAGATTGAATACCCTCTAAGCAGAATCGGTAAAGGGAGACAAAAAATTAATCTAATCGTTTATCAATACCGTATATAGTCTTAAAGTGAAATTTAGTTAATAAGAAGCCTTGTCTACGAGAAACTCTGACCTAGTCTCCATTTTTATTTATTTATCTAACCGACGACAGAGAGACAAAATAAAATGATTGATTTTAAATTTTATTACATTTGAATTAAATTTTGGTAAAAACAATTTGAAATAAAGGCTAGACTTTGTTGCTGATGCGAATCAAGAATATAAGTATATACCTCTTTTGTATTAAATAACAATGTTAGCTTCGCAGATATTTAATATATCCTCGACCAGGGTGTAAAAAACAGCTGTAACAAGTTTAAGCCTTAATTCTGAATTGAGCGTCAGTTAGAGAGATCATAATATTTGTTTTATAGTCTCCTATGATGCATTACAGATTTGATGACAAAATCATGAAAAGGGCATTCAAGATATTATGGGACACACTCGTATAGCTCAAAATAAACGTATAGTAGGAGTATAAATGTACGAGTATATGGCTTGGCGAATGCCTTTTGCCAAAAGCCTTTTCAAGTGCCAAAATTGATTACGTTCGGATCGAAACAAAGCAAGTAAAACAGACAGAGAGAGAGAGAGAAAGTAATATGTGGAGAAAAAAAGACGACGAAGGCTTACGCGGCGTATGAGCGATTTGAGCTCCTTGAGGACTTCCGTTCGCAGAGCAATTGATACAAAATCATGGGCACAATTTGTACAAATTGCTTTATCGCGCGCCGGGCAAAAAGCGCTGACTGAAAATGTTGTCATGTTTATGCATGAGCTTCACCGTAAAGTAAACCCTAAATATTTCACTGTACTATAAAATAAAATGGGGAACTCGAGTTCCACTTTTTGAGTCGATTTTTTGTCAGTTGTTGGACCGGACCGGGTCTTTTCCGGTCGTTCATTTCGTTCAATTTCTTTTGCGGGCTGTCCGCGACTTTCGATATTGTATAAAATATATGTATAATTTTTGATAAATTGAAAGACCCGAAAAGGTGGCTGCTTTTGATTTTGGTTGTGGTTGGTTGCTTGCTTGGGTGTTTGTATGGTTCGGTGGTGGTTCGGTTTCATGTAAGCCGCCATGAAGAAGCATCAGAGAAAACCATCAGCCGTCAGATGGCCTTGTATGTTGGCCATTCCTGGCCCTGAGCTCATGCAAATGACGCTCCTAATTTATGCTGCGGTTCGGTTACACAAATTTTCATGCAGCACACTTTGGGAAACTGACAGACTAAGAGACTGAGGGATGCACTGCAGGACTGTGGGACTGTGGGAACTGCGGCCAGCTGCTTGACCTACTGCGGCATTTGGAATCACTTTAGTCGCTCCACATGTACGACGAGTCAACATTTGGCTAAGCCAAGGATCTGTTGCAAAACTTAGACTCAGCCTCTGTCTCTGCCTCAGGCGAATATATTCACAACTTGAGGGGGACATTGGTATTCATACAAACGACAAAACGAAGACACAGCCAAACATAGATAGATGAGAAAAGACAACTAGACAAGGGTAACAGCAGCTCGAAACAGGCTACTTAGTGGCCGACATTTGACATAATCGTTGATGAGGGATTCCTTATAAATATTCCCCAAACAAAAAAAAAAAAAAGGGAAGCAATACGAATACACAATACCCTACTATTATTATTTTTATTTTTTATGAACTATGTATTAATAGCACAGTACTTCCGGCAGGTTCTCTTAAACAACAGTTTTGTTTGAAAATTATTCTAAGGAAGCTTTATGAGAAATGCTCTTAATTTTATTGTAGGTTATTCGTAAATCTTTGTCTAGAAGAGCATCTAGAAAGTAATCTTCAGAATTCTTTACACAAACTTAAGGCTAACTTTTTTACCAAATCTTCTGATTCACAAAAAGTAACGTAATATATATTTACTATTTATATTTTGACAAAAACGATAGGTCGATATTTAAGGATAAGTATATGAATTAGATGGGCATCAAATCTTCGGCGTGCCGGGGATTAGGCCCAGGGTATATTACTGTCGAGTGCACTCGACTGATTCGCTTGTTATTAAATTAATTTCATGTGATACATTTCTCGACAAAGCGATTAATAATATGTTAACAAAATTATTGTGTGTGAAGAAAAGCCTTTATTGAATACAAGCAATAAAATTCGCCATGCTTATCAATGAATAGCAGTCAATTATCGATTGAACACTGTAGGATTCCTTGAGAAAATTAATTATCTGTATTTATTCAGCCTAAAATTGTGGTGAGCTCTATCTTTGAAAATTTTATAATTTACCTTAATTTCAAAGGAATACACCTTAAATAATTTCGAGTGTAATACATTTTCTGACAAAACAATACCAATAAAATTAGTCAATAAGAAACTCTGCATGCTTATCAATGAATGGCAGTCAATCATCGATTGAACACTGCACCATGGTAAAAAAGCCGATATTTTGTAATAAATTGTAAATATAAAGATAGAGACTTGAAATTTGACATGAACTTTAGTTAGACTAATATAGCTGGAGGCTTAAAACTTGACACGAAGCTGAGTTATAATATTCAAAAATATACAATATACTATATACTATATTTTCACCTCGCTCCCCATCGGAATTTTTGTCCATATATATACTTTTTTACATTGTTTACGCGCTTTTTAAGTTCATATGGCAAAGTTTAATCAACTGATTTTGAGCGCACTTAAAATATAAAGAGTAGTCCCGGAAAATGTGAAAAAAAAAAATATTTTTGTTTATTTGGAGTTTTTTGATTTAGGAAATAAAAAATAAACAAGAAACAATTTTAATTAATGCCAAAATATCGGACCTTTTTACCATAGTGCACTGTAGAGTTCCTTGAGAAAATTAATTCTTCTATTAGTTAAAACTGTGGTAAACTTTGTTGTTGAAATATAATATAATTTACCATAACTACGGAGAACGGAATAGACTTAAAATATTGCGATAATCAAATTAATTTCAATTCATAAAGTATGTGACATGGTAGTGGTTCAAGTTGTGTCTTAAGCGGGTTCAATTTTAATAAGTCCACATTGTATCACTTTTAACGTAATTTATACGCTTCAATAAGAAGCCGCAGGCGAATTTGAATGGACTTATTAGTAGAGTGAATCAAGTGTCGAGCCCCGAGAGGGGCCTGTTGGTCAACTAATGAGACCGATTAGCCGCGTTTGGCAGTCTGCCAGTCTGCCATGTGCTGTGTGGACTGTGGACTGCCCAGCCCTCTAATTAACCGCAATCTCAGCGAGTGTCGTTCAGGGAATTGCGCATACGCCGCGTGTGCCGGCACTTATTTTGCCAGCGGAGAAATCTTTTGGCCTTCTCGCGATTGCAATATGATGATAAAATTTTTTTGTTTTTCTTTTTGTAAATTTGTTGCTTGGAGGGGCGGCAGAGGCAACGACTTTGACAAGTGGTTACCATTTTTTAATGTTACATTTTGTCGCCACACAACTTTTTTGCGTTGAACGATTTTATTGACCAATGAAGCGTAAATTTTGAAATTGAAATCATGAGTAGCAAGACCAGAAATGGAACTGGAATGAGTGGATTGGTAGGTTGGTATTTAGTTAGAGGAATTTGAACAGTAGAGGAGTTCGGAGAGAAGAGAAGAAACTGCCTGAATGTTTATCTTCCACGTTGCCGACTATCGTTGGATGCTTCATTGAGTTTCATGTATACTACATATACCACAAAATGAAAAGAGAAGAGAAATGTGCAGACACTGACTTTGTCAATAACTGTTGTGCAGTTATCGTCTGTGTATATATATGTACTATATAGTATATGTATGTACAACGGGGCATAAAATCATACTTTCAAGTTATCTGCAATGCCGGCCTACTCCAACAACCGACAACCCGTGCTCTGGGCCAAAACTCATAAAACTTGTAGCGGGCGGCCGCTTTCACTAAGCCATTTAAGCGGCTGGTCACAAAGTGTTAAGTCCGTTGCCTGCTATGCCATTCTGGCCGCCCTTTTGGCCTTGGCTAACAAGCGGCTGTCTTTGAATGCTTTATAATTACATTTTATGTGGCAGAGCTGTCGTTTACTCTCGTGTATATTGTATATTGTGCTCCCTCTTTTGTATACCTATGGTATGTATTTATAAAGCGCCAACAGGTGCAAAATGTGCCTCAGAATGGAGAATGGAGATTGGAAAATGGAGGGATGTCAGATGGTTACCCAACAATTCAGTTTTGCCGTCCTCCTTCTTGTCAAGCTTTTGTTTGCCATGCGAAGCTTATTTAGTTTCGAGTTTTATTGAATGTTTTGTGCTGCGTATACGTAATGGATTTTCGTTTTGTAATTGCACGAGTTTTATGTTCGTCTTTCTGCCTTAACATTAATGGCAACATCCTTAGGCCGTTTTGAAGCCTTTACCTTTACCTAGTTTGGTTTTGGTCTTATGTCAATGCGCAATCAAATCAAAAAAAAAAAAAGAAAAAACATAAATGTTGATATGAATCAATTTTTGTTTTTATTTTAAAAAATGTTGATTTCATTGCGAAACTTCGGTTCGCCGCTTTCTGCAACGACATACTTACGCGTACACTCGTGTCGTAATAAATCTCGATGTTTGGTTAACGAACGTAGTATGTTGGGCATAAAATGAAAGGCATGTTATGAATGTGGCTTTCAATTTTCCCAGTTTACAATTTCCCAATCCCTGGCTACTTGTTTCCATTCCTCTCTCCCATTGTCTAAGTAGCTGTCTTTATCTTTCCGTTTTTGTCTCTGTCTGTTAGCAAAACAAAGCCCCCATTGAGCTGAATGCCTTATTGTTTTGAAAGGTAATCGGATTGATAACCATTGATGTTAACACTGTTGCCCTTTGAGTGCTTTCTGGTTGATATAATGCCAATTGACTGAATACAGATTATTTGATCGAACGATTGCTTATTGTTTATAGATCCGAGTTGATAATGCGCTATATTAGCTGAAATCGAAACCAACCAATTTATTTATACATTGCTTGTATAATAATAATAGTAATAACAATAATAAATAAATAAGACTTATTTTTTTTTATTTATTTAAAGGTTCCAGAAAAATAATCGCAGGGATTATATCCGTAACCATAACAGATATTAACCGATTGAAATAGATATTAATAGGTAATTAGCTGAAACTGTAACCGAGCCAAAACTTTTTTATTATTCCGATACTGAAATACGGAATTTACTCCAACCGAAAACCCCGTTAAAAAATCTATGTATTATGGTTAATTTAGGCTCCATCAGAAAATTTAATTATGCTGTCAATGTGTAATAACCGTTTTTAAAGCCAAAATTGGTTTTTTATTTCTAATTTTTATATTGATCTCAATAAAAAGATTTTAATTTTTCAATATTTGTTTTCAAATTTAGACATCTTTAACAAAATTAATATATGTATATCGACACCCGATAACCTAAATGCGAACATAACCGAAACCATTATTTGTTTCCAATAGTAGCATGAAGACATGATTTCAATATTAAAAAAAAAAAAAAAAAATTGAACATATTTTTAATTTCTAAAGAAGAGAGAATTTAAATATATTCTTAGCCAAAAATTGGCAGCTACATACTTTTTGTATACTTTGAAATTTTACATACTGGTGCCATAGAAATCGCTTTCGCTTGAATTTCAATTAAATTCCATACAAATTTGAGTGAAATTCAAGCGAAAGCGATTTCCGTGGCACTCCCGATAGATTGATGAGCGATTGACGTATGATAATGTCATTAAAGAGCTTTAATTACACATTGATTGATTGGTTAATTGGTTAAATATCTTAATCAGTCAGACGCAACAAATACATAATTAAGCGCATTTAATATTTAGTTATTGACTAATTTGTGTATTTGGCTTTTGTCAATTGCACACAAATCAATTTGGTTACAATAGTTTACTAAATTTCCATAAATTCACACATATGCATACACGCATACAGTCGCGACTGGATATAGTGATCCGGTTCACGTCAACCAATTGTTAACATATAATAATATATGTTAATATATGTATAATATACACATATATTATATTCAGGGATGCCACAGAAATCCAAACCAATTGAAAACCAGTATTGTTACATACATTTTTGTTTATTCTTGGTTGGTTTCTAGTTTAAATGTTTTTTAGAATTGTAACTTAGTATGGGATAATTGCTTCATGAATTATTCCGATAAGGAAAACTGGCTTAGAGTGGATTTAGAAAAAGAGATTTATAATTGTATGTTTCAATTTTGATGGGCTTGGTGGACATATGTGTCACAAATATTCAAGAAGACTTTGATTAAAACATTTTTAAATGTGAAGGTTTTTAAAGACTTTTTTGATTTTACATAATTAAACTAGGTATAAATGTTGGATATAATTTTTTTCCTTAAAAAATATTTTTCAGGATTTTTACTGTATTCTCACAAGAAATAGTTGTTGACAAATTTCCTTTTTAAGTTTTAAATAATTAATGAAAGCTAAAGTTAGTTTTTTCGAAAGTTGTTGATAGATATAATAAAAAAAGATTAATTAAGCCAAAGTTTATTATTGAAAGGTCTGCAATAATTCTTGGCATATTTTTACTTAATTGGGTTTTTACTTTTTTTGAGTTGTCCTTTATATGCAGACACGACTGTATATGTGTACAAATACATTTACCCCATACACACACTTACAATTACACTGACTCCGTACCTTGGGCGCACTTCAATGTGGGGAATTATTTAATTGGATTAAAGTTGTGTATTTAACTGTAAATTTATGGTCTTTGCACTGGTGTGCGAATGTCTGTATTAGTATCTGTGTGTGTGTATGGGTTTGCACACATTATATTAATTTAAATGGGCAACACTTCAGCATAATTAAGACAGATGTTTGAGTAGCTGCTTAAAAGTTTCCCACTCGTGTATTACTGTGTAAACATATGTGTGTGTGTTGTAGAGTATCTTCATATGTATGTATGTGTGGGTGTGTGTGTTTATGACTTACATTAGTGTTGGTTGCATAATTGTCTATTAGGAGAACGTAAATGTCGACGATCTAAATTAATTGTGCCTGTTCCGAGTTCCGAAAACGAGTGGATTTGCCACAAAACGAGTTGATTGCTGTTCCAAATTCCGAAAATCGACAATAATTGTCGTTTTCGAAACGTGTGGACTTGAAAATAAATGCCATTTAAAGCATTAAGTTAAAACACTTATAGTATTTTTTAAAAGCATCTATGAAACATTTTAAAACTCTCGTAATCAAAAGCTGCTAGAGTTGCTTGAATTCAATAACAAAATTCGAACAACGAAGTTTTAGTCTAATTTACCGTCTATCTGCAATATTTACCCTGAAATACTTGAAATGAATTTTCGAAACGTTCTCGAAACCGAATGCGAAAAGTAAAACAAAAACATTTCGATTGGAATTGGGAACAGAAAATAGTAAAACGTTCGTTTTTTTACTTGTTGATAACGTTGGGAATTTGGAACAGCAAAGAATATAAACTTTAAACTAAACTGCTTTTAAACGTTTCTGCCGCAGGCGACAACAACAACAACAACAGGAACAAAAACAACAAAGAGCAGCAGCTACTTGTAACTAAAGTGACATGAGGCCTTAACAACAATAAAACCAAAGCAACAACAACAACAACAGCATCATCAACAATAACAACAACAATAACAATAACAACAACAGCAGCAGCAACCACAGCATCAACAACTGTAGAGCACTAAAAACCCAAATTACAAACAATTAAAAACGAGCACAACGAAAGAATTCTCAAAGGCGCTCGAAAAAATAACATAGGGCGACTGACACGCCCACACACACACACAGACACACACACACACACACACACACACACACACACACACACACACACACACACACACACACACACACACACACACACACACACACACACACACACACACACACACACACACACACACACACACACACACACACACACACACACACACACACACACACACACACAAAATACAAACGACAAAGACAGAAATTACAAAAGGTGACGACACAGCAACAGCAACAACAACAACAGCAACATTTATGGCCTCCTAAAAACTGAACATCGGCTGCAGTCAGGCCCAGAAGATAGTATCCAGTATCCAGTATTCAGTATCCCGATATCCCTCGCTTTAACCACGCCCCCTTTGCTCACTGAAGCTGCAGCTGTAACTCCAGCAGCGTCTAACATCAGTAACAGCAGCAGCAACAACGACGACGACGACAACAACAAAGCAAACAAAGAAGCGATAAAAAGTGTGCTTTGTTTTGTTATTGTCATTCAACTGCCTACACATACACACACACACACACACACACACACACACACACACACACACACACACACATACTTAAAGCTCTTCCAACCCCCACACCAACCCCCTGCTGTTCTGCCTGGAACGGTGTCAACACTGTCGTCGTCGTCATCCAACGCCTCTGGCCACTCAATTAAGCCCCAATTCAAAGGCAACGCACAAACGTTGAAAGCGACAGCTTGCCACGCCCACCACACACACAGCAAGCGGGAGGCAGAGCCAGAGAGCCAGACAGAGTGCCAGAGAGCGTGGGAGAGAAAGGGGACAGAGGCGAACTGAATAGAGAGGCGCCCGTGGTGTGGCCGCGTTGAGTTGATGTGACAATGAAACTGAGCGTCAGCGCGTATCGGGCGCATGCATCCGCACACAAGAAGATCCTCTCCAGCGGCTATCATTCCCAGCTCAATTACGGCAGCACTGGCGCCGCCGCGGCATCCTCCTCCTCATCGTCGGCAGCGGCAGCGGCGGCAACTGCAACGGGCCTATATACGGTAAGTTGATAATCCTGGCGCCAAGTTTTGTACAGGGACCGTAATCATTATCAGGCCTGTTCCGGTTTTCACTTTCGGCAAGATTTTGCAGATTAATTGGCATGCTTAGCAAAAAATTAAAGTGAAAACCAAAAATATTTATAGAATACTCCAATGTTTTAGGAACAATGCAACATCAACAAAAAATAATTTTTTTGATTTTTAAAAATTTTGATTTTATCATACCTCAAAATCGATAAGAACCTAACCTAACATTTTTGTCGGATTTGCTCGACTTGTTCTAAATTCCGCAAGAGTTTGTAAAAATTAATGGAAAGTTTATTAGGGCTGCCCTTGTATGCGAGGAAAGAAGTAAATATTTTGGTATATATTTTTAACTGCAATTTAAATAAAAAATTTCTTGTTTGGACAAAAGTGTTGTTGTTTAATGCAAAAAATAGGAGATTATTTTTGTAAACAAACACTGTGCAACAATTGACAACTCTGCGAAAAGACATTTCTCAACACTGAAACCAACTTGCGCTTTCAACAATACAAAAGTTATAACGAAAGTAGGTATTATCTTTGAAAAATGTCTCCATTTATGATTAAATACATTTTTGATGAATTAATTACACATTTTGACAGACGGAAATTCTTTTAATGCAAAAGTCTGATTCACTCAGAACATTTTCCAGCACTGTTCTGTTAAGGGAAATTCATTCAAATCTTGCCAATTCAAATTCGCAAAAAACAAGTGAAAATCGGAACAGGCCTGTATAAAAAATTGCATAGTAATGAATATTTGAAGATTTTTGGCGGTTTCCCTTCCATGATAATGATTAGATTTAAGCAAAAACAAAATAAACCACACAAATAATCATTTAGGTGTGCCACAGAAATTAGAAGTAAAAGCGAGTTCAGAGAAAAGCGAGTCCAGTTCGAAAATTTCTCCATGCCACAGAACTTCGAGTGGTTTAATTTTTGGCTCGACAAACAGTAAAAGTTACTCGACAACTCTAAATTCTAAAATTCGGGTAAAAAGGGGAAATTATTCTGATGGCATCGGATGACAGTAGATTGAGCGATGATTTCGTTTCCCTCAACAATTTTCAGATGAGTTGACTGTGGCACGGAGAATTGAAAATTACGGAAAATTCAAGTGGAAAAGATTTCTGTGGCACACCTTATTATTTCTGAATTTATATTTTTCGCTTCAAATTAAACTCACTTTCAATTCATTACTCTTTTCATTCTTTTTTTGTATATATATTCTACTCATTGATTTTTTGAAGTAATTAACATAAATAATTATTATTTGCGATCCCTGATCCTGGCTGCTGTTTTGTAACTTAAGCCTTCTGCAAGTTAGCAACATATTGGAGATGGTTTAATTTATAGCACAGTGGATCCGCCAGAGGCCAAAAATGCACAATATGAAATAAAAATATTATTACCAAATTAGTGAAAACTATTTCTCAGAAAACGAATAGTCAAAAATCAATAAGAGTATTGAAATAAAAGGTTTTAAGTATAATTATTCTTGATTTGCATTTTTTTAAATTGTGTGTTTAATAATTAATACGTTGGTTTTGTCAGTGTTTGTTCTATATCGTATTTGTTAATAATTTTAAGGTAAAGTTTTTTTTTCGGTATTAGTTGACCTTTCGTGGTAAAATTCGTAAAAGAAGAAAATTCAGACTGAAGTTCGCAAAAAAAAAAAATGGAATGGAAGTTCGCAAAAAAATTTTTAAATCGTTTTAACATTTAATTACTTTTTGTTAAAAAATGTTCGACTATTTTATCTGAAAAGTGTGTATTTTTTTTTTTTTGAAGCGAGGGTCTTATTATATTTTCAATAGCACCACATTTTTACATATGTAATTTTTCAAGAGCATTGGCGAAAAATTTCAGCCCACTATCTTCATTAGATGTAGTTTTGGCCGCTGCTCCATATAATCGGGTCCAGTGTGCATAGGTGGCACCATTGATTCAGATATCGGCCATGATAGCATAAGTAAAAAATTTCAAGAAATTTTGCTGACTTTTATTTTATTTACCGTTCGATATTTTGGTTGAGTTGTCATTGGTTCAGGGGATCTGATCCGACTTTATAGGTTTTTTCTTACTGGGGCCATATTAGCTTTGTGTTTCAGTTCCAGCTCCTAACAAGTTTGTTCTATTTGTATTCGAGTTAGGTTCCCCTAAGATGCACCACAAATATCTGCAGGATAAACCGAAAGCTGAACCAGCGAAGGTAAAGCGAGAGCGATCTAATACATATGTATAACTAAACTCCCAATTTTTTGCTTCTCGCTTCTGCTAAGTTTTACTGTTGAATGCTTTGCTAAGCTTTTTTTGCTTTTTTTATATTCATCCTAACATTTCAGTTTATCTCACTATTACAAGCTTAAAAGATTTTCGCTTTGCTTCTCGCTGTTCTTTTCGTTCTAATTCATTGTGTTAGTACTATCAAATTAAATTTTAATTTTGAGTACCTATCAAAAAAGGATTGCCATGAACGATACTTTGTGTATAATGCGTTTTTTAATTAAAAGCTTTGATTAAATTATTAAACTTCGACTGGTTTGTAGGGCATTTTTAATTCGGTTCTTCGACCTGTCGAGGTCATTTAATGCTTATGGGCCTTTAATAAACATGACAAAGTAAAGGAAATACGATGGGCGTAGTCGAGATTGGGATTGGGCCGGGGTCACAGTAAAATTTGTACACAAATTGCTTGGATGCAGTCATGCAGAAGTTGTTCGCTATAAAACAGCGCCGTGAATGGGATATTTTTGGTTTAAGCACCAGGATATTGATGGATATAGGTCGTAACTTTAGATGTGCATATATGACTGCTATGTCATATCACTGCGAACGGCAGGCCGCGCTAGTGACGAAAGCATAACGAAGGGTGCGAAGGGCGACTAAAAATATTTACAGGAAGAACGGAAAATTTGCTATGAGTGTCCGATCAGATCGAATTACGTAGGCTGCTATATATATTTCTGGCCTAGGCAACAATAAGTGTTGCCAGGTGCAATCTGATATTTCCATTGGAAAGGTTGACATTTTTTAGCATAACATCACTCAGAACGTGTTGTCATTTAATCGATTTAATGAATTGTTAAACTTACAGAGCTTTGAACAATTCAATTCCGTTAAAAAAATGGAATTGACACGTGAGCATTTTCGTGCGATCATTTTTCACAACTTTCGACGTGGATTATCTGGAGCAGCAAAAGACGACAATCCTCCCAACGGCCCTCCATGCTGTCCTGTCAGTCGTATCGACGCATCTCTGGCAACGGCCTTCGGGCTTGCCGTCTCCCGCGTCGGTACCGAAAGAGCTTGCTCGGTGATCGTCAAATCCAAAGTGTCCGACTTTCAACGGGAAGTTATTTTCCAGCTGCTTCCGACGCAGTACCGGACACCAACAAAGCATATAGCGCCAACGAGGCCAATCTTCGCCTGGCAGACGATTTTTGGTTCCGTCCGAGCACAATCCACATCTTGCTAGGGGCGGATCTCTACTCGGAGATCATGCTCCCGGGATTCCAGCCGAGCCGAGCAGGATCACCAATCGCCCAGAACACCGTCTTTGGGTGGATTTTCTCCGGGGCTTGTGCCCACCAGTGAAACTGGCGTCTGTTTTTCTTGCAGGATACTGCAAGGGGGGCGGTATGTTCATGCCCAAAAGTACGCAGCGAACAAAGTCCTTCGTCCCACAACCAACTCTCCAAATGCTGGCAACATTATTTTTATTGCAACATCTCTTAGCATAACATAGCCTTAAGCATAGTTGTAATATTACATGAAGTCTAGTTTTTAGTTTAAAAACGTACATGAAACCGCGCACACGCGTTCGTCAAATAAAGTGAATTTGAATAACGCGAATCCCGAGTGTTCTTATTTGGCTGCCCTCACCAAGAAGGAAGTTTTCCACCCCTCTACACAACACAGACAAGAGTGCATCGATGAACTTAAGTCTTTGTATGGCGATCAAGCACCATCCCATAGCACCGTGAAAAACTGGTATAACGAATTTAATCGTGGTCGCAGTTCGCTCAACGACGAATTCCGTGAAGGTCGTCCAAAAACGTCCGTTGTGCCAGAGAACATTGATGCCGTGCGTGAACTAATAATGCAAGATCGTCATGTGACATACCGGGAAATAGAGGCATCCTTGGGCATTTCTCCCACCAGCATACATTCGATATTACATAAACACCTGACCGTAAAAAAGGTTTGTTGTCGTTGGATCCCGCACAATTTGACAATCGCTCAAAAAAGGCTCGTGTCGATTGGTGCAAAGAAATGTTGAAAAAATACGATCGCGGTGCTTCAAAAGATGTTCATAAGATCGTCACAGGTGACGAATCTTGGATCTATGCGTATGAGCCCGAAACAAAACAACTATCGACCGTGTGGGTCTTCGAAGACGAGCCAAATCCAACGAAAGTTGTTCGTGGAAGAAGCACTTCGAAGCAAATGGTCGCCTGTTTCTTCGGCAAAACTGGTCATGTGGCGACTGTTCCGCTTGAGCAACGAAGGACGGTCAATTCTGAGTGGTACACCACAATTTGTTTGCCTGAAGTCTTCGGAGAAATTCGAAAAACAAACAAGAGAAGACGAATCATTCTTCACCATGACAACGCGAGCTCTCACACATCGGCTCAAACCAGCGCCTTTTTGACCGGCCAAAACGTCGAATTGATGGGTCATCCGCCGTACAGCCCTGACTTGGCACCCAATGACTTCTTTTTATTCCCGCACATCAAGAAAAAAATGCGTGGTCAACGATTTTCGTGCCCAGAAGATGCTGTTGAAGCGTTCAAAAACCATGTTTTGGAGGTGTCTGAATCGGAGTGGAAAAAGTGCTTCGACAATTGGTTTGAGCGCATGCAAAAGTGTATAAATCAGGCTGGAGAATACTTTGAAAAACAATAAAACAATTTTTGATGATAAATATTCGCATTTTCATTATTAGGCCAGAAATATGTATAGCAGCCCTCGTATATACCGGTCGAAAAGTATTATTTTTACTAACAAAAGTGCATACTAAGACTTTTGGAAGCTCATCTGGTTCGTCAGATACATATGTGTAAGTGGGATAGGGAAAATTTCAACGATAACTTTTTTAAATTTTTTTTAAGTTCTTATCAATAATACGCGTCGAATGACACCTCGATAGTTGAAAAGATAGCTAAATTTGGAATTTTTAGGGGCCTTCCGAAAATTGTTTGTCTGTTTGCTTTTTGTGTGACTGTTTGTATTAAATCGAATATACTATAGCTTTAAAGTTTGAATGAGGACTTGCTCCCTATAAAAAAAATCTAGAAACTTTTATTCTACGACTTTTTCGAAAAATCGCTGGTTCAGCGGGAAATCGCTAAGACCCGCTAGTATCCAATGAAAGCCTCACAGTATCCAACGATACAAGCTACATATATGTTTTATATGTCGTTGAAAAGATATTTTGAAGGGCTCTTAGTCTTACCTGTAAACTTTTTTTGTAAACTACATAGGTTAAAGGCTACAGGTAAAATAAGTTTGGCATTCGTTACTGCGCAACAAAGTAATTTTTATTAGGTATGAAAAATTTTAACCCTTTAGTGATTTGATAATTTAAAAAAATTAATTACATCTTAGAGCTGTTGGGGTTTGGAAATGTTTTCGTCACTAGGCTTTTGCCTCGTAAAGAGGTCTTTTTATAAGATATTAGATTTCGCAGAGCTTAATTAAGTCAATCTCAATTTAAACTTCAGTTGAAACGATACGCTTGGGCTTTAGAGAGAAGAAGAGTAATTTTTAAGCCACTAAAACTTTGGGGTTCCCATAAATATTTATGGAATGGAATCGCGCTCGGCACATTTTACAACTGTCAGCTTATAGCCAAAAAGCCACAACGAATTCCAATCAAGTTCTGTGGCAATTTTAATTGCCCTATGTGCCCGCCTTAACGACTTTTGAAAATCTGCTCACAACCAACGTAGACCAGAGATTTTAACCGACAGCTAATTGGCTAATTGGTCGACACGACAACTAAATCTCCGTCCTCAACCGTAACCCAATTCCAATTCCAATTCCAATTCCAATCCCATACCCAGTCTTAAAATTAATTGATATCCCAGTGGATATGTTATGCTATTATGCTTTATTCAAAGTGCCCCGAATGGACAAGTTTCGCTGCATTTGTCAGTTTCGCAATTACATAAACACTTTATCGACTAGTTCATTATCGACGTGAATCACCAGATAAACACTTTTCTAATGACTTTTTTAAGTTCTTAGCCGGAATACTGTGTGTCCAGTGTCAAATATTTTAAGTGTTTAGAATTCATTATATAGCATTTAGAAAGGAAAAGTCCGTAATTTTTTGCTTTAAGCCCCAAATCCACTCGAAACGGACTATGCAATACGAATTATCAAAATAATTCAGAAAACGGATTCAGATAAGATTTTCGAATTTATTTATTTAGAGAGAAAGAAATTATTTACAATTTTAATAGAGTTTTATGAAATAGGAAAGTCAATTAAATTATATTAAAACCAATTGATAAATATAAAAAGAAAAGTTAAGTTAAATTAATTTAACTAAATTTAAATCTTACCTTTTTACGAGGTAAAAGTCTAGTAACAAAAATTTATGACGAATTATTCTTTCATCACAAAATTGTTTAAAAAAATGAAACCTTCTGCATAAAAACCTTCAACCATTTCTTAATTCAAATATATAAACATTTTTCTCAAACGAAACAACACGAAAATTGATTTTTGCACGAAATTTCATGAAACGAGCCACAGTGCGCTTTTCAAAGTGAATGCATTTATAAAGAATTAAATCTTTGCATGTTTTCTCAGAACTAATCAATTTATTTGAAATGTGTAATTTCAATATCATCCACGACAGGTCAGCACTAAAATTCAAACTTTACTTGAAAGCGATTTGGGATAGATTTTGTTTTTTGTAACTATGGGAAAAAGAGCGAAAAGTTTACTTGTTAACTGGATGCAGCCACAAAATATGTTTATTGCTTGCTATTAATTTTTCTCTTGCTTTCTCTTCTCCTCTTCTTTGCTCGTTGTCTTTGACCTTTTCTATACTAAGGATATAAAAGTATTAAATCCGTGTACCGTCAACACCCCACAGTGTAAGATTTTGCAAATCTAGGGGGACTTAATTGAAAAAAAAAATGATTTTTAAGGTCAATGAGCTTTTAGCAGTCGATTTAGAAATGTTCAAATGTTACGAAAACAAGCACAAAACAAAACAAAAAATTTTTGTTCAGAAATTAACGGTTCTTAAACCGGTGCATTTGAAATGCATGCAAAATTGCATCGGACAATGACCAGCAGTTGACAAAGTTTAGTTTATTCAATTAGATCGTTTGGTCACTGTGAGCAGTAAATTTTTATTTTTTCTATATTTTTTGGAGTAGAATTGATTTTTAGCAATATAAAGGTTTTTTATAAGTGGCCTTGAAAATTTTTATTATTTTTGGCAAATAAGTGCCAAAAAGTAAGTAAATTTTTCACAATATTCTATTTTTGATGGAAAAAAACTAACTGTACTCAATCGTATTCAAATCATCCCGAACATACACCGCTTGGAGAAAATCATTCTGAATCAGGATCAGAAATAAAATTTTGCCCATATTTTGCCCTGAGGAGTTAAATTTAGCGATGAGTGAAATAACACGCGCATAGTTTTTCCAGTTTTGATCAATCACCGTTAGAGCCATGAGGCTTAACTCACTCCTAGACCATGCAGCCATGATTTTTGGCAATGGTATTGATTATATAAAGTTAAAGATGAACTTATCAAACATGTGCCATGAATTTGAGTCGAGGGAGAGTAAATCTAGGAGAGATATATCCAAAATTATATCCAATAATGCAAGTTGGCTTCAGGGCTCAATAAAAGACGTTGATTATAAGATTGATGTCCCGCCTTAAACCTCAAACCGTCAAATTTTTATTTTATGGTCAATCTAATGAAGAAAGTTAAGATTCCAGTTCAGATTTTAAATAAATTTGGAAAAAATAATTTCGCCCAGCCTTTAATCAACTTTATGTTTTTCTTTTTTTTTATTTAAAAAATTGTGAAAAATATTAAAATGTATTTATTTTTTCAGTAAATTAATTATCTTTAAAACAAAACCATTTTTGAATTTTTTTGGCCAGTAATTTTGAAGTTACAAGCAAAAGCATGTGCATAAAACAAAAGTAATCATTTAAAAAAAAAAAAAAAATTTTTTTTATAATTAATTTAAAAAAAAAAAATATATTTAATTGGCTAAAATTAAAACAAAAAATACTAACCTGATACTTTTTTGATAAATTTTTTTTTTTTTTTTATGGCGATTTGTGTGTTAAAAAAATGAAAATTTTTTGGTTTTTCAGCGTTTTACGCCCTTTACAGTGCCACGCCCACTTTCAATTTTAGTTCAAAAATTTCTTTGGGAATATTTGAACATTCACTCCAAATTTCAAGTCGATAGCTTTCAAATTACGACTGCTATTGAATTAAGTCCCCCTAGATTGGCAAAATCTTACACTGTGCGCCCCCGACTCGTTATTTAAAGTATAAATTTTAATACCGTTTATTTGGTGCCAAAGGCAATGAAAATTGATTTTTTATTATTTTGGGCAGCGTGTCAGAGAGGGGCGTAAGAAGTACGCAATCATGGCGAATAGTTGTAAAATCTTATTTACATATGCATGCATATGTATTCACAATATGCCAATTAGACCAAGCAGTTGAAATGCACTATGGTCCCGATGACGATTATTTTGGAAAAAAGTACATTTTTAAAATTGTGCAAATTACTGATCTTTTGATGGCAATAGATTGAAAATACATCAGACAAAAGTGTACTCGTAACATAGTCAGAGTTCTAACATTAGCCAACGCTGTTAACATTGGTTAACAGCTGTTGAACAGAGATGTTTTAAAAGATGAGCACATGCAAGTCTTACACCAATGTTTTAGGCTAAATTCAAGGGAATTTAACCATTGCTGCAACTTATTAATAGTTATATTTTTATTTTTTTTTCTCTTTATTTTCGATTTAAAATCTGTCCCTATGGGGACAATCATTAAATTATGTGGCTTTTATGACAGTAACAGATTTATTTTACATTTATGACGGTTAATTTTTGAACTTAGCATTGTGTGGGAATCGAACACCAGTTTTTTACAAACTGGAAACTCTAATTGATGTGATAGGTCGGCGACTCTAAAAACTGAGCCACCGGACCACACAACAGTCATATTGATAGATTAATGTGAGACTGAGATTGATGCTGATTTCTTGTCTTATTGTCCTTTTTGTAGATGGAAACTCATGAACATGGCGGCAAGTTTCCAAAAGATATGGCTCGGATCGAGTGCAACAGCGACACGGACGTCATCAGCCCAACGGGAACCAGCAGCTCCGGAGGCGGAGGCGGCGTCCCAGGGGATTCCTCCAGCCATCACAAGCGCCATCACAAGAGCAGCAGCAGCTCCTCAGCAACGGCGGCGGCGGCGGCAGCTGCTGCGTTGGCCAACGATGATGACAATAACAGTGCGGCGCATTCGTCAGATAGCAAGAGTCCCAGTCAGCGGTAAGTTTGGTTAACAGCACCACAAGCACATCTCAGATCTCAGACATACATACAAACACACTCATACACACACACACACACACACCTGCCATAATCATGCATACACATAGATGTGTAACTTTGAAGGTTGAGCAAAGTTAAGAGCTTGACAAATAATAATTCCGTATACAAAAACAACAAGCGTAAATAAAAAAAATAAAATACAAACATTATGAAAACAAAAGCGAATCGATTTTTGACTTGCCAAAGTTGAAATACCCTTGTAGAAATTGTATCCTTCCAAATTGTTATTAAAATAAATAACTGTCGAGCTCACTCAAATGATCTTAACTATGACCAAGGTATCCTTATATTAGTTAAGTTAAAACCGTATGAAATTCATAGTTCTTTATCCATAAGTTATAGGTAATTAATTAGTAAATGGGCAACACCATGATGATATGATGAGTTCCGATTTTTTAAGCTCTAATAAATTGTTTCAAATGATTTAGAAATCTTAAAAATATAAATTGAACAATAAATTGGTTTTGTTTTAATATGATGCTAATATAAATTGCAGAATTGAATACCTGAATGACTGATACGTTCAAAAATCTTACGAAATATTTTTAGGCATAAAGCTATTTCGAATATAAAAACTATTGCATCTTTGCAATTGGTGAAAATCAAAAACTGTTTTATCTTTTCGAGTGATATCTGATATTGTCAGATAGTATATGTATTTATATTTACTCAAATATTTCGAATATGCTGTTATTAATAATAAACACTGCGATCTGCAAGGGTATGAGGATACATATAAAAAGGATGAAGAGTCCAACAAGAGCAAGAAGAGGAGGGGGATGAATAAGAAGCCGTTCTGTAAACCAAATTCGAAACGTGCAGTGCACATGGCCTTCAACCCCAACCTGTCCTCAAGCCCAATCCATGTGTGCTACAATCCATTCACACAGACTTTACGCATTAAAAATTATATCAAGAAAACGCACATCTTTACATACACAAACGCACACACACACACACACACACACACACACATAGAGACATTTACAAATATATATGTATAAACAGCAGTAAGCGCATAATTGATTGCCTACAGTAAATGTGTAGCATACTTTGTTGGGCTTCGCAGCTTCTTTTGATTTTCTCTTTTTTTGTTGGTACTCGCAGTTGATGCAACGTATTGAAATATGGATACATACTTGTTACGTACTTGTTACGTACGTCGTACTCTATTTGTACAAATTTTTTCTATTTTTGTTGTCATTTTTATTTTAGGTTTTGCTTTGGTTTAATTTTTTTTCGTTGCCATGTGATAAACGCATCGTTTGTATGCATTTAGCTCGTATTTACCATCACAATCCGAATCTTTTGTGCGCATAAGAAAAGAGCAATCACAATTCTGTCTTAAACAAGTTAAATCAACAGCAATTAGCGAACTATTATGCTGTAAATGGGTTGGGTAAGTGCTATTGACTGCATCCGTCTGTCAACTATTATGAAATTCATGGGACAAATAGCTTGGGGAGCATTCACAGGTATTTGAGTACATACTCTTAGATAATCCTACATTCAAATGTACATAAGAGAGCTTAAAAGGAATTGCAAAATAATGAGGGCTCAAAATATACTCGAAAAAAATACTATAAAATTATACTACATGATTAGTAATGTTTTTTTTTTTTTTTTTGGAGAATAGAAAATGAAACTCAAACAGAAGTATCCCCAGGCAAATTGGAACAAAAGTGGGTTTTAGATTATATATATAAAATAATTTGAATATTGACTTAACTACTTGTTTATCCAGAGGGACATTTGAACCATAAATAGTAAGAAAATCGAACTGTGTCTCCAATTCTTGGTGTCAAAATAATAATTTAGTTTTCATTATAATTACGAGTATGGGAGCGGGAATTGTGTATTGAGAGTTTGTTCAGTGCTTTCATTAATTAACCAAGTTGTAGAGCCTCTTATGGTATGCTGTTGTTAGCCAACTTTACGTCCGTGGAGACCGTTTCGACCAGTTAGCAAACGCCAGCTGCAAGTGGTTTTTTTGGTTTGGACTCTTATCCTCAGCATTTTGGTCGCAATTGTGGACAGCTTTACGAGCCTCTGTGAAATGCTCCGACAAATCCGGATCCAAATGGGTTTAGTTAAGTGAATTATGGTATGTCTCCGGAATGCGCTGACAGAGTTGTTGGCCAAAATATGTGGGCCAATACGCTTTGGGCAGCAACCGAATTTAGCACATTGGTTGATTGGGTTAAGGACTTCTATCGTTTCGTTTCGATTTTGTTTTTCTGTCCTGGGGTATTGCAGCGAAATGTGTGTGCACACTTTTAACAAACCTAAACAGATGAAAAGCAACCATGAGAATTCGGCACACCGAATCAAACAATACCCTTGCAGAGAGAAATGTATTGAATTTAAAGTGTTTTAAGACACCATATTATTTTTTTTGTAGAAAACCTTCAGCTGAGTATAGTTGGGAGTTCGACTTATGGGAAAACATCAAATACTATATTTAATTATTGAACTGATTTTACATTGTTTGAACAAGTTTTGTTGAGAGAAAGTACTTTGTATTTAATGCAACCATTAAGATGAATATGATTTTGGATCTATAGCATAGGTTACACTCTCAAAATATTTAATTTTAATTGCAAAGAGATAAAAAAGAATATCTCAACCGATTCGTTTATTTTTCTATCTTTAGATTCTTTAGAAATCTGTTTTCTTTCGACATTTATTGTAAAAACGATTCTTCTAATTTCATAGCTATAATAGTTTATATGAAGTTTATATACTAGAGGAATGTGATTATTTATAAGATATAATGTTAATTTAAGATTGTGATGCTGTAAAATCAAACTGAGCTCTGCAAGGGTATACCCGACTACCAAGATACTCTCTCATTTACGTAGCATTGCTGTTTGGCATTTGCATTTTTTGTTTGTTTGCCAGTATATTTAATTTTTACTATACCCATTTACGCATTGGAAGATCGGCCAACTCATCGCTGACCAGTGGGCAAAGTAACAACTGCAACTGCACGAACACGAATACGAATTCGAGTAGTTTAAGATTGTTCACAGAGAGGGATAGACTTATATTGTCGGCAGCACAACAGCAACAGCAACAACAGCAACAGCAACAGCATCATCTGCAATTGAAATCAACTTGTGAAGAGCATCGACAACAACCTGCCCGCCAGCGTCGCCAGGTGCGAATGCTTACGAATAGTCCGTCCTCCGATTGCAGCTCGTATTCATTGGCGGCGGTGGGCGGCAGGGGTGGCGTGGGAGGCGTGGCCGGCGTGGGGGGCAGGCTAATGAATTCCGCCAGCTGTACGCAGGTGAAGACACTCTCCTCGTTCATCAGCGAGCATCCTGAGGAGCTGGTTTCAAGCATTTCAAGCAGTAATCACAACAATGGCTGTCATAACAACAACAACAACAACGAGAACAACGTGAACAACGGAAACGGAAATAATCAGACAACCAAGTGGAAGAGCCTGAGAGCCGTTATGGCTTATTACTGTTCATTGCGTCGCATTAAGAGGAACGGTGCTTTTACACTTTTCAGAGTCCAATCAAGCTAATCTAAATTAAATTAAAACCAAAACTCAATTAAACTTATTAAAGCAAGCAACTATCTAACATTATGATTGCTAATCGTACTTCTAATCTTTTGCATTGTGTGTGTGTGTGTGTGTGAGTAATAATAAGTAAATATCCTTTAAAAGCCTCCTCCTAAGATATATGAGTCCCCAGCTCCCAATCGAATCCAATCAATTCCGTGAAAACTAAAAAAGTAGTCAATTCTCCCTAAAATGCCAACTGAATCTACTAACAACAACTATGCAATAATAAAACCATTCGTAGTGTGTGTAATCTCCCATTCTCTGTCTCTGTCTCTGTCTCTCCCTCTCTCTCTCACTCTCTCTCACACACATCGGTGTTATCCACTTTTAAGTATGCCACACATAAAATACTTGTGACCGTGTCTAACAATTAATGTGTAAATCGAATGCCGTCCTCTCTGTCGCTCTCTCTCTCTCTCTCCTTCTCTCCTTCTATTTCACACACTATCCCAATGCTCATATCAGGTTCATCTGCTCACTCGCTAGCAAGAACTCTCTTCCTTTTTCTCTATTGTGATATTGATACATGGTGCATTCTATAAAGTTGTCGCAATCTTTTTAGACAACTACAAGTATGATGTAAAATATTTACAATTACAAAATATATCAATGATGTGTTTATTATATTGATCAGCTGCGACATTTCAAGTTATGTGTGTGCTTTCTCTTCTTATCAATCTCCTCTCGTGCTGTCTCACTTTCTTAACTTTTCTGCGACTATGGGACATAAATTATGTGTGATAAGATATTTTTTGAGGCACTTTTTATAATGCATTTTGGCAACTAAGTATTTATTTAATATACGTTTTTTACCTCTGCTTTCGTTCCTTAAATAAAGTTAAACAGCTCAATGGCAAGAGCGATTGAAATATCTCAATAACAAAAAAATTGCGAATTTTTCAAAAATGAGTGTTATTAGATGGTATAAAAGTCGCATCTGGATATTTTGTGCTAAATGAAGTCTCGTAATTCCTTCCGTTCAGTGAATGAGTCAGGACAAAGGGTTTTATAAATTTAGCTTGAAATATAACATAATATCTCAAAATTCTATAACTCGAATTTCTCTGTAACTCGAACTAAATGAGTGGCAGTAAAATTAATAAACTTAGGAAAAAGAACTCTATAACTCGAATATCTCCCTAACTCGAACTTTTTCTTTGGATAATGTATATGTATATGTAGGAGATATTATCACATTCTTGCTCTTTTGTTATCCTCATTGATCTAAAACCCGAGTCGTGTGCTACTTTTTATTTAATTCTTGGCAAGAGGGCAACTTAAAAACTTTTCAAACTAAGGCCAAAGTGCATTTGCACACACATATGTACAAACCTCCACACAGACACAGACACAGACATAATCATACACAACTCTGAACTGAAATGAAAAATCTCAGCAAAAGTTAAAGTGGCATGTGTGTGTGAATATGTCTGTGTAAGTATTGAGAGAATCGATATGTTTAAGTTGCCTGTATAGCACACACATGTACGCACACAAACACACACAAACACACACACACACACACACTGAGGCAAAGTTGAAGTATATGCATTGATGCATATATGCTACAATACATTGGTATTGTGCATGCCAAATGAGAAATTGCCTTCTGAATGGCAACTTGCTAAGAATTTGAATTTATAAAATTGCAAATTTATGTAGACCCCAACAGTATAGGCCAGCAACACACACACACACACACACACAGACAGGGGGGGACTCGTCTCGCCCCAACTTTTGAATGAAATTTGTATGCCTGGCAGCTGCCAAAAGAGCAAAGAGAAACCCATGAATATGCATCTCTTTCTTGCTATGGTATCCTTCTATACTTATATCTCTCCTTCTCACTTTCACTTTCTATTTCTGTATTGGGGTTAGGTACGAGTAATTCTGTTACTAGTGTCTTCCGCGCAGAGCAGACACACAACCGACGGGCGAAGAATTAGTTTTGGAACACACAATTAGACATTTTGATCTCTTTTTTTATTATAAACTACTAGTAGGTATGTTTATTATCTGTTAATTGACAAAAATATATTACGTATATGCTTGCAAAAAGTGAAATGAACATGAAATTAGACAATATAAATTAGTGATATGTAGTTCAATACTTCAATAACAAATTTTTAAAATTAAAGTTCTTAATATATTTAATATGTACGTTTATTTGTCCGTATTAAAACACATAACGGCTAATCAGAACATTTTAAAACCAAGGGAATAAATCGAAAGTTGTCAAAAAACTAAATGTTTTTTATAATTTAAAATCCATATTAAGGATATCTTATAAATAAATATAGTATTAATAATTTCAAGTCAAAATTTGTGTAAAAACTGTAACGTTCGCAACAGACAAAATTAAAAATTTGTATTTAACAAGAAATGTAACGTTCGTAACGCTGGATGAACTCATATATACATAGATCTCAGAGACTATAAGAGCTAGAGCCACTAAGTATAGTGGCAGTAGGCACAATTAAAATGGAACAGATTTCATTATACTTACTTACTACCATCTCGATACGTGTTTTGTTTAATTTCTTTGGCTAATCAAATTTTTATCAAACAGGTCGAAGTTTTAAGTCATCCAATTATGTTGTGCCATTGTTTAAAGCATTAATGGTAAGGATTGTTAACAGTCTAAATGTATTTATGGTGGTGCTTAGGCTAGTGAATGCTTATGTGAGTGGATGGCTATGAAGGTCCTTTGTCCGGTTATTGTTGTTCTACCATAAGATTGCGGATTGGGCAGCCAAATGACTGGACATTTGACCATTTGAGTCAAGTGAAGCCAAGCGCTTTTGGCCAGATCGAAATGGGCAACTTGCAACACGTTGTTCCACATTTCCGTTGGCCAGCAAACTGGGGAAATTTGTTTGGTCATGTCGGCGTGACAGTTGCAAAATGGCAGCCAACCGAGTACACTGCTTAAAAAGACTGGTATATTCCATAAAATTGAGAATATTCGTTTTAAAATTGTGTATTCTTAAAAATACTGTAATAAAACTTAAAGTCAAATATATTATGATATTACAATCAAGAGACGTTCAATCCTATTTTAAGAATTCTTCGTTCATGACATCTTCAAAATTAACATTTTTCTCACAATACTATTTTCGTGTACAAAAGATACAACATTTTCTGTTTGTTTCTGTGTAACCATTGGGACCAGCTGTGTGGTGTCGAGGCGTTAATTGAAATCTGAAGCTTAGGAGCAGCCGTGGCCACGATAATGCTTAAACCGACCTCATACTGTCATACATATGTATATGTGTGTGTGGGTGTGTGTGTCGCTGATTTTTGGTGCAATAAAAAATGGTATTTAATAGGGGGAGCATACCACAAAGCTTAAAACTCGTTCGGCTTTTTGGGTTTAAGCCATACAAGCTAACAAGCTCGTTTTCAATTTATAACAAATCGAAAGAACACAACTGTTTGTCTGTGCGTAATCTTATCGTGCAGCAAGCCTTTTTTACGCTTCATGGCCCATAGCCAGCCAGCATGTGGCCCAAAGAAAGCAAATGGCCAAAAGCCAAGTCAACGAGCTGACCGTTAAATGAATTGACTCGTTTTTGTGTGCCTTTGGGTTTCTGTGCCTTGGACTGTGTGTGTGTGTGTGTGTGTGTGTGTGTGTGTGTGTGTGTGTGTGTGTGTGTGTGTGTGTGTGTGTGTGTGTGTGTGTGTGTGTGTGTGTGTGTGTGTGTGTGTGTGTGTGTGTGTGTGTGTGTGTGTGTGTGTGTGTGTGTGTGTGTGTGTCTGTGATAGCCCATTATGATAGCAACAACGGTGAAACGCAATGCGTGAAAATGTTCCCTTGAGCAATGCGTGCAACATAATCGTTATAAGCGAATAACCAAATAAAAAAATAGCACAAGGAACTCCTATTTGCCGAAAACCGAAAACTGAAGTTTGAATATTGTAACATACCATACTAAACTTGTATAACCTGTTATTATAGAACACAACTATTCTACTTGATATGGTTCAACTGAATTGCTTCTCAATTATAACATTTTCTTTCAAAAAGTGAAGTTTTTTATGACTTCTAACACATTATGAAGTTTTGAAACTTACCATTTATAAAACTCTTTATTCTGAACTCACTTGCACACTGACTGTTCGTTTTTGGGGACCAAACGGCAAGAACTAGGAGGCTGCCATTTTCACTAAACATTAAATGAGATAAATTCATTATGCAATGAGACGGCATTTTGCAAAGTCAATTAATCCTGAGATAATTAACTGATAACTTTAAAAAACTTGATCTGCTCCAGAGTTCTAAAAGTCTGCGCTCCAAATTTGGTTGTCTAGCTTTAATGGTATCTGAGATCTTCTTCTTACAGACGAGCGTGTCTTTATCGATTTTATTGTAGATGCTGATCAACAATATGCATATGTCCCTTTTTTGATCTATCATTTCTGCCTTTATCTAATTTTTATATTTTTTCAAGCACATATGGGCCAAGTATATAAGTTATAAGGGTCGGTACATTAAACAAGCTCCTAAAAGAAGACCAACACTTTTAGGCTTATGATTGGAATTACGGCTATAACATTTTAGAAAACTTATTTAGCGCTTTGATACTAACAACCAGACAGACAAACAAAAAGGCAAACAAACTTTTCATCCATGATGATGATCAATGTATCATTCTGTGCCGTAGTCAAAATATTTAAAGTTTCTATAATGTCTAATAGATGTATTACAATTTTGAGGCTAAGTTCGAAAGTTCTCACCGATGGATTTAAAAGCATACAGCTTGCCTTTACTCTCAAATCTCGACTTTATAGTCTTACACAGGAAGTCAATATAGGTTTTAGCGCCCTTTTCTCTTTCTTTTTAGTTTTTGCTCTCACTCTCTCTCAGTCTTTCTCACACTACTTAACTTTGTCTATCTTGAATCATAAACACATCTGACTATCGCTCACTCTATACATCTCTCTTTGGGTATGACAAGCCACTTACCTATATATATCCTAGTTATACTCAACAAACGAATCAATTACTATATAATAACCAAAAACAACAACTAGAACATGAATAACAACAACAATTGATGCCTTAAAAACAAATAAAAGAAAATTTAAAAACTCATTTAGGAAATCGCGTATCGGAGATGGAGCTTCAGATCCAGATTCCGATTGGTAAGTCCCTTGCGTTGTTACCATTTTTGGTTAACTCTCACTTTCTGAACTACACACACACACACACAAGCACTAACACACCCAGACACATACACACATATATATATATCACGGACTGCTTATTTGTTTTATTTGTAATCGAAAAATCCATCACTATAATTAGTAACTTTAAGACACCGAGAAAAGTACCAAAAAAATGATTTATTTTAAGTTATACTTTACTTCTCAACCAATAATTATTATTTTTGAGCAAAATATAAAACTTATGGAATAATCATTTAGGGTATTCAGAAACTCTAATATTTGTATTATTTTAAAAAGTGATATATTTTGTAATGACAACAAACACACACACAAATATCAGAGTTTCTGAATACTCTAATTACTACATGAGTTTTTTTTTTTGTAATCAAAATAAAACTCAAGTTGCTCAACACAAGAAATTTTATTTTTGAATGGATTATTATAATGGTTTGTCTTGGCTTATTGACTAGAAATATGTATCATTCTTGTCTTAATTCTCTAAGAAAAAGTCGAAACTACAACTTGAGTTTTATTTTGAGCAAAAAATAAAACTCATGGAATAATGATTATTCCATAAATTTTATTTTTTTGCTCAAAAATAATGATTATTGGTTGAGAAGCAAAGTATAACTTGATATAAATCATTATTTTGTGAGCAAATCTATTAAACTTGAAATTAATCATTATTTCAAAAATATTTTAATATCACTTATAAGGATTACAGTCCCTGACAGATATATATATATATAGTACAGCTACGCTTATTAATTATGTTGCAAAATTCGATGATCTTGATAATGATAATGATGATGATGATGATGATGATAATGATGATGATTTTGCTGTTAATGATGATTGAGCTGCATCTAATTGGCATGCGTGCGCTTCTTTTTCAATTGCGTTGGGCCGCGAAGATAAATAACATATTCGAAACAGACAAACGAACACACACTTAGTACACACTTTAGTATTGGTTAACAGCGAGGCAAATCCACATAGAATATCAGACACACTCACACTCACACTCAGAGACACCTGCAACTGATATACCCACACCCAGATGTACCCATTCACTTTCACTTATGTAATCTAATAGACCACACAAAATCCGAGTAGTTGCCATTTCCAAATGCTTCTTAATGCAACCCCAAGTTGAGCATTTGGCACTCACACACACACAAACACTCACTCGTACACATCTACACGTGTATAAAGACCTTGCCACGCCTAGTTTTGGTTTTTGTTTCTATTTGTTTTATTTATTTTTTAATCTTTTAGCTAGCCGCATTGCAAGCTGCGTTCTTTTTTTGTACCACATGACGTATGCGTAATTTTTGGTAGCGTCAACAAAAGTTACCAAGAAAAAAAAACACCAAACAAATGCTGTAAATAGTATGCAAAACTAAAAATGTTGTACTTAAACTGCCATTTATTTTGTTCATAAATGAAATTTAAAACATTTTTAATGAAATAATTTAAAATACAAAAAAAATAAAATAATAATAAAAACAATCAAAAATATCAATTACGTTTTGTAAATAATGAAATGCAGGAGCACTTAAACAAAATGATGTATCTATAATATAAATAAAATATACACACACACATGGTATATGTATGTATATGAGTGTACTTGAATACATATGTACATATAATCACAATAAAGTCACATTTGTAGAAAGGCAGTTTAGCTTATACTTATGTTCGCGTCTAGTAACTTGAGCAAATTCCCAACAGCAACGAAGTTTTATTTGAAAGCTTATCCCATTTTCCCATTTTCCCAGTTCTCCAGCCCATTCAGCGTCCAGTTTTCCCAGCTTCCATTTCCCGCATTCCATTTACACTGTAGTTTACTCGTAGATGTGATGTGCACATATTTTGAAATATCCAGTACCACTTAAAAGCATCTTTATGTAGTACGTCAGCCGCAATCAGGTGAAGTAAAAAGTATAGCATATTCTGGTGATTTTCTGAACAAAGAATATATTTGTCTTCCAGTTTCTATCGTTATTATGGAAATTCTTTCAAACTCTTTTATAAGTCATCCAGAGTAAAATCATGACCGACTAAAAATAGACACTTTGAACCATTCTTTCAACAATAAGTGGTATAGGATATCCTCAAGTCGATCACTCTCGACTGCACTCTTTAATTTCTCTATCAGTTGATGTTTAGTTTACATGCCTTGTCTTCAGTTTAACAATCCGATTTTTGTCTGCATTCTTAAATGTTCCCCAAAACATAATAGAATTGTTGTCTGAGTTGGAATAATAAAAGTGAAACTCCAAATGCTTTGCAATATTTAGTTTTGATGTGTATGTTATTCTTTAATATATTAAATGCTTTTATTGCCTGTTCCAATGTACTAAATATTAAACAACTTAAAGCTTAAGCAAATGAAATAACTATTTTACTTAATATCTTTTCATCTATCCAAATATAGAATTTACTAACATTAATTAAGTATAAGCTAATTAATGCAATTAACTAAAAGAAGAAAAACAATTTTGCATGCTTGATTGCCGTTAGAGTTACCGTTGAATTGTACTCGTTGATGGAGACGACGAGGAAGCCGAAGACGAAGACGGAGACTGAGAATGAGACTGTCACTGTGAAACTACTGCCCCAGAGAGGGGGTGGGGGCAGCTGTCAGTTGTGTCTCTGTCAAGACGTCTTCTTCTTTCTCGCCTCAGCCAAATCACCATCTGACCACTCTTCTCCTACTTACATGTTTTTAGTGCGTGCTTTTCTATGTGTGTGTCTCGTTACCCGTTACCCGTTACTCGTTACTCGTTGCCCCTTAGAGGTTAGCGTTGCCATATCGTTGCGTGCCATTTAAGTGCGTTTACGTTACGGTTGTGTTTGGGTTTAGCGTTAAATGAATGTTTATTGCTCCTACCACGCATCGCGTAAGTGTTTCGTGTTGCGTAAGTTATGACCTTATAGTAAATAATTTTTAAAGAGCACCTTTTAGACATAGTCTTAGTCGTAGATCTAGCCAATAATAATAATAATCAAACGTAAGCGCACGCTTTGCATTCCAATTATTCTGTTGCGTTAAATTATCTGTTTTCTTTCTCTCTCTCTCTCTTTTTCTCTGTTCGTTTCTCAAACTCAATCTCAATTTCAATCTTTATCTGTCTCTGTGAAAATTCTTTTTCCCGTAGTTGCTTGACATTTTAAGTTCTAACCCGCAGTAGCTATTTAATGTAGTTTAGTTTAATTATGGACCAGTTATCGTACATGTGCGAAGACTTGTGATTATTGAACGTATGTATCCTCGTACAGGACACGGTCAAATCAACGATGGATGAAGCTGCGCACCACTGTTCAGATATCATCGGCCATACAGAAGAAACCACCGCTCAAGCGCGAAGACTCATTCCTGAAGCGTTTTTCGACTAGACAGATACCCGAAACACAGGTATGTTATAATGTTATAATATCATTGTTTGTTTTTTTTTTTTTTTTTTATTTATGATTATTTTTTGGATGGTTGACTTAATAAATAGAAGTACAATTCAGTTTTAATCTTATGCTAGTCTCTGATCGAGCTCTCGGACAATAGTTAATCTTATGTGTAATCTATCTTTTCAAAAAAAAGTTAACAAAAATTTAAATTTAAGATAAAGCCCATATAATATCACCATAGCGAATCATAATCATAAGTATGGTATATTATTATTGATATAGGAAACTGTTGAAGACACGGGTTCAGAAAGTGCCTCTGGAGACGTCGACAAAACAGTCAAACGTAGACGACGCTATCTGCAGAAACGACGCTCCGTTGTTAATCCAGATGAAAATTTTTACTTCTATTGGTTAATGATGTTAACTATATGTGTTCTATATAATCTATGGACCCTAATTGTGAGGCAGAGCTTTCCTGAACTGCAGGTAAGCTTCAATTATCTAACAAAGGTCAACACTGTGCCCCCAACCATCCCAATCATTCCCACACCTTACACGTACAAGATAAAAGACAAACCTTTGTTCCGGAAAGAAAACACCTTTTGTCAAAACGCTTGAAGTTTGTAATGCGAGTTGACTTGCTGCCATCGTAATAATGCCTAACAACCATAAATTTTCTCAAACAATGGAGTTTATTATGTATTTGTGCCTACCCTGCAGGATAAGCTGAACTTCTAAGATTTTATTAGGCAGTTTTTTAAGGCCTTAATAGCTCGCTGGTTACAGCACAAAGTATTTTCTAGAGTCTAGACACCAGTTTATAAGTCTAACATTATATTTAGTAGTTATATAAATATTATTAAGGACCGTTTTTTCAATGAGGTTTGTTTGACAAATAATTTCAAATTTGACAATAATGTAAAATTCTCTTTACAATAGTAATTAAACACCTTAATTAGGCATTGAAAAAACGCACCTTAGTAATTATATTCAGGGACTGCAAATAAGAGTTATGAATGCTAAATTCAATTAAAAAAATCAATGTGAAGGAAATATGCTATATTAAAATGGTATACACCAAAATTCCTATTTCAGTCGGAACTGTCGATATCAGCCAAAAACTTATATTTTCAATTTATAAGATCTAAATCAAATTCAATTGTTATTTTAAATTTGTACATAAAAAGTCAAAAATAATAGTTTAAATTATTTTTGATTTGGATTTTAAAAGATACAAATAGGAGTTATTCCGTAACTTTTATTCAAAAAATCAAGTTTTCCGATCTGAAACTAATAGCGAAACAGTAGACTCATGATTTGAAACCAGGGTGTTATTTAGTCGAGATACTTGAGGCATCTAATCATACTTTTCTTTTTTGGTCTTCACCTTGTAATGACTCAATTAAAAGACACGCAGCCATTTCATAAGCTAAATGGTCGGTTGTTTGGTTGTTCCCACGACTTGAACCAATGCAACGCAAAACAAAAGCCGCCCCAAAAAAAAGAGATAGCTTTAGGTTTTGGCATGGCATGTGATACTCTCGTCGTCGTTGACCTTTAGCCTCGTAATGTGGCACAGTTGTTGTTGTCGTTGTAGCTGTTGTAACTGTTGTCAGCCAACCTTTATGTCAGACTGCCATTTTTTAAAGGAGCAGGCCTCTGCCGTATTATTTTTTCCCATTACCATTGCCATTCCCATTCCCATCCACACTTCCATTTTGATTCTGATTGCCAAATTCCACGTTCCTTTAGAAATGCCCCCATCTCGTTCTCATTTGAAATTGTGAAATGCATTGCCAAAAAATGTACCCTTGACCTGAGTTAGTTAAATGTGAACCAAGTCTAATTGAAAATCTCAACTAATTTTTCCAATTTTGTACTTTATTACCTTTTCTATTTGGACAACTGACAGCAATCTGTGCCTACATTTTGGCTCATCTGCGATTCAATGACAGATGTTGTATTTATTTTAGATATAATAGTTCAATTACGCACAGGCTATCTGGAACAGGGCCTTATGGTAAGTAGCCCCACTTTATATTTATATTTATATTTACTAAATAATAATTATGAATATTGGAGAATTCCGGTGTATATATACTATAACTAGCTCTGATCAAGAGTCCGAGATGAAAGAGCTGCATTTACTATGAATACGGAATTTCAATGAACTACTTATTATTTTCAAACTTTAAAATATTTGTTAGAAAATTACAAATGAATCTATTAAAATTATATTCAACTACTGTGTATTTTTTTTTTTACAATAACCCGAACTCCACACTTTTGATACAATATGCTGAAAATTCGTACCTGCAATAAATAAATAATAAATAGAATAAATTATACGGTATTTAAGGCTGCTTTAAGTTTATTACTAACACACTTGCAAGGAAGGCAATAAATTAGGAGCTTTAAATTGATATACAAAATTAAGATAAGCTTTGATTTAAATTTATCTACTGATTGAAACTTAAACTTGAAATGTTTAAACTGATTAATCCTATCCCATATGTATAATATAACAAAATTTGTATTTGGTACAGAACTCAAAAAATGATAATAAGTATTTATTGTACTTTAAATTGATGATCTTGGTGAAATAAGACTTATGTGGTTTGTAAATAAATATATTTGACAGGTATATGATGATAGGAAGCTGGCCTGTCATTATGTGCACTCGCGAGATTTCATCTTTGATATGATAGCGCTGATTCCACTAGATCTGCTGCAGTTGAAGATGGGAACACATCCGCTATTGCGTTTTACACGCTTTTTTAAAGTAAGTAACTGCTGATACAGAGATGTTTTATTTGCCTGATTTGAATCTTGATCGTTGTCATTGCAGGTATATCGATCTGTGAGATTTTATTACATCGTAGAGAGTAGAACAGTTTGGCCAAATTTATGGCGCGTTGTTAATCTAATTCATATCCTATTAATATTGGCGCATTGGTTCGGTTGTTTCTATTTTTTACTCTCCGAGGCGGAAGGTTTTCAGGTGATTTAATACATTAACTTAATCAAGTATTGATCTTTCATGTAGAATATACATGTACAATATCATAGGGCGACTGGGTCTATCCGTATAGGCCGGGAGACTATGCGACACTGACGCGCAAATATCTGGGCAGCCTGTACTGGTCAACGTTGACGCTGACCACGATTGGAGATCTGCCCACGCCGGAGACGAATGCAGAGTGAGTATGGACTGTGAGGCGAATAGGTCAGAGGACTTAAGGTCTAAGGGGTGGGGCTGTTTGTATTGTCTTATTTTCCATTCCATTCCATTCTCAAATCGAACAACAGACCGAACTTTTCGGTGGACGGCCCAAGATCAATACCAAGACGTGGCATTAAATCACGACTGCTACAGTTTGGCTCTAGTTATGGGTATGATGCTAAGATCCGTATATTTCTATAAACTCTTAAATCTAAACTAATCGAATCAAATCAAATAATATGAATATCATTCAATATGTTGGGGGCTGTCCACCAGTTCGATAATTTCTACTCTGATTCTCTTTGGGTGAACTGTTGCAATCATCAAAGTTTTGGCTCCCACTTTATAAAATCAAATATGAAAGTTTTCAAAGTTTTCGAAAGCGTGCGACAGCCTTTAACAATTTCAATGATATTTTTATTTGATTCTTCAATGCTTAAAATAGTTTCGAATTGAGACAGTCACAAAACGCATTGAAATGTGCTTTCGAAAACTTTGATTTATCGAGCGGGAGACAGACAGATCGGAAGCAAAAAGATTCATTGATTAACAAAATATACAGGTGTGGCACAGAAATCTTTTCCACTTGAATTTTACGCCAGTGCCATTTCTCCGTGACGCAGTCAACTCATCTGAAAATTGTTGAGCGAAACGAAATCATCGCTCAATCCACGGGCGTCCGATGCCATGAGAATAATGTCACATTAAATTATATTCATTAAAAAAAGAAATAAAATAAAAACCTATAATTCTGCGATGATAAAGTTGCTAATCAAACCCTTCGGAAATTTAATCTGAGGGGCCAACCCTAGCAGCCCAGTTCGAAAAGGTTGGTGAACATGCTAAAAAAAAACTAAATCACTCTATGTTCTGTGGCACTGAAAAATTTGTCGAGCGGAATTGCTTTTCTCCGAATTCGCTTTCACTTGTGATTTCTGTAGCACACCTGATAAATAAAGTTTATACACGAAATAATAAATTATAGTGATATTCGTCTGTCACTCGCTCAATGTTAATTTTGCCACTTCTTAGCAGCCATCTGATCGGTCTTTCTTTGTCTTTTGTCGTCCTAAAGGTATATTTTTACGATCGTTAGCTATTTGATTGGCGTTTTTATCTTTGCAACAATTGTGGGCCAAGTGGGAAATGTGATAACCAATCGTAACGCGAACCGTTTGGAGTTCGAGCGATTACTTGATGGCGCCAAGACCTATATGAGACATCATAAGGTGAGTTAAATCCGGCGCAATCCGGTTCTCGATCTCAGCTAATCCGTATGGGTTTCAGGTGCCCGGTGGCATGAAGCGTCGGGTGCTGAGGTGGTACGATTACAGCTGGTCGCGGGGTCGCATACAGGGTGGCGGTGATATAAACACTGCTCTGGGCCTGCTGCCCGATAAACTGAAAACCGAATTGGCCTTACATGTTAACCTAAGCGTACTGAAAAAGGTGACCATATTCCAAGAGTGCCAGCCGGAGTTTTTGCACGATCTAGTGCTGAAAATGAAGGCATACATTTTCACGCCGGGTGACTCGATATGCCGGAAGGGCGAGGTTGCCCGTGAGATGTTTATCATTGCCGATGGCATTCTGGAGGTGCTCAGCGAGACGGGCAAGGTGCTGACCACCATGAAGGCTGGCGATTTTTTTGGCGAGATCGGCATATTGAACCTGGATGGCCTTAACAAGTAAGTGATCAAATTGGGATGGCAATTAGCTATTTGGCACGATCTGGCAATCTACTTGTATGTACTCGTATATTTTTGTATTTTCCATTGCAGACGTACTGCCGATGTGCGCTCCGTGGGCTACTCGGAACTGTTCTCGCTGTCGCGCGAGGATGTGCTAGCCGCCATGAAGGACTATCCAGATGCTCAGGAGATCCTGCAGACCCTCGGACGCAAGCGACTCATGGAGGTGCGGTGCGTGAACAAGAAGTATGCCAAGATACAGAGCGACAAGGAGAACGCGGCCTATGCAGCAGCACATCCAAATCATCCGCATCCACATCCACATCCGCATCCACATCATCCACATCCGCATGTGCATCCACATGTGCATGGACAGCATCACCACCAAGTGCATCAAAGCGACAGCAGCGAAAACAGTGCCTCCAAGAAGATTGTGGACAAGCTGAAGCACGATGTCAAGGGCTTCCGCAATGTGCTTAAAAAGTCCAGGCAAGCGCAGTACCTTAATACATACATATACCTTTTTTTTACCTTATCAGCTATTGTATTGCATTGTATTCATAGTAAAAAAATATATTTGGAAAGGTCGTTTAAGCTCCGTTTGAAAAAATTCGAATTTTTTTAACTTTTATCCTTGATTTAAAAAAAAAAATATTCTTCAAACAATTCTAAGAGTGACTGCAAAAAGAAATTTTAAAAAATTTGATCGCTAGTATTTTTTATGATTTTTGGCAAATTGCTAAAAATTACTATTTTTACCCCTTACTTACTTTTCACATCAAAAAGTGGCTTTTTAGCAATTTTCAAAAAATCATAAAAAAATATTAGTGAAGAGATATTTTTTACAGTCACTCCTAGAATTGTTTTGCATCAAAACATTTTTTAAAAATCGAAGAAAAACTTTTTAAGCGTAGACATTTACATAAATTCGAAATTTTCAATGGGTATTTAATGGGTTAAGGAAAGTTTGGAATCATTCAAACGAAATTTAAATGACCTTTCCATTGATTCCAATAAGTATGTTAACGACAACGACGCAAATAAGCCTTAAATATAAAAATTCATGCAGTGGCAATACTTTTGTGTGTCACTGTTTATCCTAATGCTTTTTTTTGCTTTAAGCAGGTTTAATTTGTACTTGTATTTATTCGTTTTGCCTTGTTTCATATGTTTTGAGACCACTTATGAATTAAATGGCATTATCTGGATATAATTGAATGACACTATCTGGATATTTTCTTAAAATGTCAAATGATTTAGCAATAGTCGGACATTTAATGAGCTAACGACCCAATCGTTCTGATCTATGTATAATGTTTAGGACTTCCCGCAAGAGTGACGAGTCGATGGAAATGCAGCCACTGCATATAACCTCACCTCGCAGCAGTAAGATCATGTTGAAGCGCATGTCGCGAGTGCGCTCCGATGAGAAGGACGCGGACAGTGCCGATGCCAAGGATGAGCTGCATGATAAGACGCCCAGTCCCATTGGGGCTGGTTTGCCGCTCTTGCAGCGTCTGCGTTTGCTCAAAGAGAAGCAGGTAAGTGGATACAGTTGAACAGCTGAGTTGTTCAGCCAGTTGGTCACCACATTACACCCATCACCATCACCATAACCACACCCAGCTCGGTTTTTCTAACACACACAATTTTCAATCGCTATTTCACATTCGCATTCGCAAATATTGTTAAACGCCTCATTATGAACCTTCACAAGCTTTAAATGGTGTTTCCCGCCACAGAAACCGCTAACAACGGTACAAATATTAACTAAACAAACAGTTATACAGACGTACACACACACACACACACACACACACACACACACACACACACACCTCACACACTCACACACTCACACACCCCGACATACATACATACAATCGAAAACCCGCTCTTTGCGTATTCTATACTTTGATCGCATTGAGTGCAGCTTCCTCTTATTGTTATCCGATTCTCTAAATTGTTTTTTGTCGTTTCATTTACAGTAATATTGAATAGTTTTTTTTAGTGCACCTTTAATAACACGTTCTATGTATAGACAAACTTATAATACAGTTCAATTTATCATCTTTTGCGATGCACGTTTTGCAATCCGACAATAAAACGCAACTAAAAGATGCTCGATGGTGAAAGGGAGGAGAAGAAATCTTCATAGAAATAAAGACAATAGAGAAGACTGTTATAGGATTGAAATATATTATATTTTTAGTATGCTTCTGAATTTTGTTTTAGAAGTTATATTAAATATAAGAAAGCGAGAGTTCTCCACTACGCGATACCCTGGTCCAGTCTCGCGTCAAAAAAAAAGTGATAATCGTCCAGCAGAATCGGAATCTACGATGAATTTTAAGATATCTGGAGGTATTTAAGGCATTAAAAAAAACAATATCCCCATCGTTATTTAGAAGTGTGTTATTTTTTTTAATGCCATAACTACCACAAATGATAGTTAAAGGCAACATTTAAAATATTTTTGCATTATTTTTAGAAAACAAATAACAAAATATGTATCTTAAAGAGAAAAGAACTCTTTATTAGACTCAAAAAAATAATTGTTTGGTAAATAAAAAAAAATAATTATTTTTAAAATTTATTGTAAAAAGATGAATCAGAATAAGGCCCAATATTATTGAAAAATGTGTTATTTTTCTGAATTTCTTAAATTCTCCAAAATACCTTAATCTGCATGCTTCTCAGCGGAGGCTAGGAACTGATTTTAAATACATAGTTTCTAGGGGAAATTTTCTTAGACTCCCATTCTAGTGTACGATTTTTACGAAAATAAATCTTAAGATAGTGGAACCCATAAAATAGGTGAAAATTTGTTAAAATCAGGGACTCTATCCAGTACGCATCAGAAGCCCTCCCTTTCCCAATGAAACAGTTACACTTTTTTTAGGGACAAACTTGTCAAACTCCTGCCCGGGCTCCAAAATAAATATGTGCGCCCTGACCAATCATTCCAAAGTACAATGTTCATAAGGTTAAGCGAATAAAAAGGGATACAAATTTGACACTCTGCGAGTTAGTTGTCATATTCTTAGATGAACGTCAGCTTACTGTATATTTAGCTTGTTTTCTGCAATCCAAAGATTGAGACAGAAGAATCGCTTGGTTGCCTTTAGACCCTTGCATTAGCCACCTGCCTGTGCATATTACGTTACTTTCTTACTTTCTTTTTGCTTCTATCTTTCAATGGATCACGACAGCAAATACAAATACAACAATACACAACAGACCATACGAAGTGAAAATACAGCGACTATAAAAAGATCACAACCGAAGAAACACTATACAAATATTACACACATCACACACAAAACGCATTTCACATTACTCTCTGAAGAGAAACGCAATTGATAGCATTATTATTATGAATGTTTTTTTTATCATTTATTTTTTTATTTCAAATTTAGATTTATAATTTTAGCTTCAATCCAAAAAAAAAAAAAAAAAAAAAAAAAAAATCCAAACTGCAGCTAATTTTGTCGTGTTGTATGTACTCTGTATGTAATTAAATCCCCGTCTCCTAAATAGTAGTTTTGTATGTGTCTTTATGTGTCTTGCACTAGGATCGCGAAGAGCGAGCTGTTAAGTCCACACCACCACAGAAATCTCCACCTCACTCACATGTAACGTGTACGTTATCGCCGCAGGAATCGATACAGGAAGAGCCCGAACGCGAGTTCAACGAAGGCTTTCCCCTGATCCAGAGATTGCAGCAGTTGAAAATTAAGAACGAGCCCCAAACGAACGCCTCTAGTGATACCTGTAGCGTCGTCATGGTAATCCTCACCACAATATCTAACTACAATAGATTGAGATATGTATATATGTACATACATATATCACCCCAGATCATTTTTGCCATTGCCGATCTCTGTATTTCAGTGCATAATCTATAATCTATTATATTTTCTCACCTCGTTCCCGTTGCTTAGACTAACACGCCGCCCAACATCAGTAGCAAGGTGGACTTTGGACTAAGTGAAGCTGGAGGAGCATCGGGAGCAGCGGGAGCAGGCACATCTGGAACAGCTGGACAGTCGCTGACAGTCGTGGCACAAGTCAAACCCATTATGAAGGTCTCCTTCAAGCAAAGGATCCAAGGATTACAAGCTGCTGCGGCAGGAGGAGCCACTGCAATGAACACTGGAGCGATAGCCAAGAAGGAACCACCCAAGTCGTTGCCAGTGGTTGCCCAGCATCGGCAGGCAACTGCTATAGCGAAGCTACCGGAGACTGCAGCTGGATCCTTGTCAATTGGTGGTTTGCCGCCCATATCTACCATATCGAAGAAGGTGATCAAACCGTCCCGCAACCTGAGCACACCAATGCAATCGGACACGGACACGGATGGCACGCCGATTAAGCCCTGGTCCAAGCTGAAGCTGGCCACACTCATGTCCTCCAGCTACACGAGCCTGACCAACTGCTCCCCCGACGCGGACGCAGACCTGGACACGCCGCTCAAGAACTACTCCCTGAGCAATATTCCCCAGCTCATGGACCCCGACACGGCGACGGCAACAGGGACGGCGACGGGGATGACGATGGGCGGACGACCCAGACATCACAGTGCGCGTAGCGCACGTTCGCCACGTCATAGTCACAGTCACAGTCACAGTCACAGTCATAGTCACAGTCACAGTCATGGACATGCCTCCAGCTCGAGCACGTGCTCCTCCAGCACAGCACGGGAGTGCCTCCGTCTGCACAAGCCGGAACAGAAGTTGCCGGAGGGCGCCGGCGTCGCAGCCAATGGTGGACGCAAGTTCTATCAGAGTGTATTCGATCTGTCGCCGGAGTACTGCGGTTTGCCCTTTGTGAAGCGTCTCAAGATCCTCAACGAGCGACAGAAACTGGCTGAGCTGGAGAAGGCGCTTCAGACGCGCAGCTTCAGCTTGGACTGCTCCAAGTCGACGAGCAACACCAACGAAGTGCCCATCACGGAGTCCTTATATCGCTGCTACAGTGACACCTCCGGCATCTACTCGCAGTTTCTGAGCACCTACGAGTCCACCACAAGCTCCACATCAATTTCGACCAATACATCCGCATCGGCATCGGCATCCGCATCCGCATCGGATAGCAATTGCCAGAAGGTGCAGGGCCAACAGAAGCAGCTGCAACAATTGGAGTACATGCCCCTCAGTCCCGAATCGAATGAAACTGTGGAGAGACGCAAGCTCAAGAGTATTCTCAAGAAGCTGCACAAGGAGGCTGGCGATGGGGGTGGGAATGGTGTTGGTGTTGGGGATGGGGATGGTGCCCAAGATGAGGCCAAGGCCAAGGCCAGTGCTAGTGCCAGTGCACTGACGCGTGGCCTGCTCACGGAGCCGACCTTGGAAGGGTACGTGGCTAGGCACAGTAAGCTCTTGAAGAGTGTAACCTTCCATTCAACTCTTTCCAGCCCGCCCGCCAGTGCCAAAGAGGAAGGTCACTACGCTGCCCTCGGCGGTGGCGGCGGTCGCGGCAACCTCACAAGCAACCTCGCCCTAAGCAACAACAACAACAAACTCGCGATCGTCGGTAACGGTAACGGTAGCGGTAGCGGTAACAGTAACGGTAATGGTAATGCTAGCGCAACCAGTAACGGTAACGGTAACACTAACGATAACGGTAAGGACAAGACTCCTACGGGAACGGAGATGGAAATGGAAACGGGAACGGGTGCGGAAACGGAAACGGAATCGTATCCGTCACGGTCAACGGGATCAGTCTGGTCGCCGACGTTGGCCTTGGTAACGCCAACGAATTCGCCGCAAGAGACTTTTGCCTTTGAGCCACAACTGGGCGGCGTCATCGCTGGCGTTGGCAGCGCCTCAACGTCATCGGCATCGGCATCGACATCATACGTGGTCGAGTGCTCGGCGATGTCCTCGTCAAATAAGATACTCTCACAGAATACCGAATTTCATGCACAATCCACAACATCCACAGATTTGAATTTGAATTTGCAGCTCCGACAGAACACGAGAAATTCATTGAGTGGCGGTGAGGGTCAAGTGCCTAAGCTGGAAGGTAAATCCTAAATACTTCTATACATTTAAGTATAATCACATTTGAATGATCTCTCTCTCTTTAATCTTACCCGACACCAAAAATATATACAGTACTATTATACATATATCTACATATATAACATATTTACAAATACCAAATACATAGTATTAATAGATAAAGCAACGCTTGCCACGCCCCCAAGCTACAATCTGCCCAGTAACTTTGCCAATTGGTGCTAACTCAAGCCAGCACTAGCGGTATTCCCTTGCAATATCTTGAACACAATTTGACTTAGTTAACGATAAGTGATATGTGCAAGGAATACCCGTAATGTTACCTACAGTTATACTAAGTGCATGCATTTTGCAGCGTCTTTCGTCTAATATCACCTGCTTCGCTTTGCTTCTCTACTATTGTTATCTCTTTCTCTCTCTGTCTCTCTTTCAAACACTAAAAGTACTTATTTATAATTTTATGTCTTTAATATTTCAACTACAATTGCTGAACTCGTATGCATGAAATTCTGAATTTCTAATTGGTTCTCACAAATATGTAGAATGCTTCTTCGAAATAATTAGGTTAAGATATTGTAGAATATTATTTATTTAAGGTGTAAGTCAACTAACTAGATTATTAGCTTATTTATTATAAATCAGAAAGTATACTCTGTATATAAGCTTAAATATTATTTTAAGCGACGAAGAAACGACAACTGATCATTAATTTGGTAACTCCCAAGTTATTTTTTCTGTATTCTTTAATTTTCACTTGCATCATCCCTTTCATTTGTACTATAAAATTAAGACAATCAAATAAACAACTCAAATATACTAAGTATCATCTTTATAAAGCCTGTTTAATGCCTGCTAAAAATATATTTTAGACATTAATGTCAAATTTGAAAATATCTCTCCGATCAAATTTAACTAGATTATAAAAAGAACGGGTTTTAGTGAATAATAATGGTATCTACTTTATACTTAGATTGTAAGTACGCAATTAGCACAACCACAAAAGCATTTTCAGCCAGTAAATGTTCGAGCTTGAAACATCGTCAACGATAACGATTCTCGTGGTTATCGAGATCGAGCTTGAAAGTTAACGAAGCACGCACACTCACGCTTGTGGAACGCAATGGAATGAAACAGCGGCAAAGAGTACAGTTTGCTCTGCTCAGCATGCGACTTACACACAGATCACTTAGACAACGCTTTTTGTAAATATATGAACAATGAACAAAGCACCTAAACAGAGGCAATTCTCAATCTGAATTTTGTATAGTTCAGAAATCATTTTTGGTTGATTTTTGGTTGATTTTCAATTATTTTGTGGCTCGATATCGAGCCTCATGGAGCCGCTGCTCTCGTATTGTATATGGGAATGTGTGTAAATAACTGTAATCGCGTATGTATGCATTTATTTTTTACTTTGATTTACATGATAACAACAACAACAACAACAAAAACCACAAATACCACAGAAAAATACTTGAAATAAGAAAACAACAATTAAAGCTACACGAAGCGAAGTAGTTCTAAACACCTTGACTCTTACAGCCAAATTGTATTGTAGTTGTCGCTGTCTCACTCTCTCTCTCTCTCTCTGAATATACATGTACACATATGTGTATATATATATCTCACTTACACACACACAGTCTCACACTGTTTGCCACTCCACTCTACGCACACAACTGTACCAGCACGCACAGGGTGTTTCAGTCAATTTATAAATGTTTGTAATAACGTATCGCAACTGTTTGAATTGTGTTTCAAGGATTTCCAGAGGCGCAGGATTACTTCAATCAGATTCTAAGCGGTATCAATCAGGTGATCAAGACGCACATGAACGAGATGCACTCGAAGTTTGAGACACAATTCTCCAGCATGGCTGGCGAGGTGCGTCGCCGGGATGCGATCATTGCCCAGTTGCAGCTGAAACTTCGCACCATCGAACAGAAGTCCACGGTAGCGTCCTCAACGCGACGACTGAAGCGCGAGAAGCTCTCACAGATATCCGTGGACGATGATGAGCCTGGCGACCAGGACAACAGTAGTTCGGGATCCTCGGCCGAGCTGCTGTTCATGGTAAGCACAGATTCCGTCCTGAGGTTAGCATTAAGGTATTCAATACCAGACAATTCTACACATGGGAAAGTAGCCTGTGCACGAAAGAGACCGATATCACCTTTATTTGGTTAGGATGTATAACACCACCCCAACTGCAAAATCGGTCAAGCTGTTTAAGATAAAAAAAAAAACAAGTGGGAAAGGCTATAGTCGAGCTCCAGACTATATGATGACCCTTACTTATTTAAATAAATTTGTAAAATTTTTTATTGCATGCTTTTAGGCACTTACATTGCTTAAGAAATGTAATCAGCCATTACCACCTTTCTATTTGTCCAATCTGGTTTCGATTTAGTAGGAATGTAGGTAATAATAGGAGTTAACGTTAATTAGTAAATATATCCTAATATCTTCAAAACTATGCGTGTGGTGGCTTTTCGCGATTTACGGAGGCGGAAAGGGGCGTTGCAAACTTTTTAAAACAAACTTGGCCTGCGTGGGGCTTATAGAAGTCCATATGGCAAATTTGGTTGCTCTAGATCTTATACATACCTGTTAAATTTCGATTAGGATTACTAATCAATTAGATTATTTTTGGAAATAATCGTAATGATTATATAATTCACTGTCGAAAAATTTGTGATTATTTAATGATTACGATTACCAAAAATCAAAAAAAAATCGAAGATTATTACAATTATTCAAAAAAATCAGATATAATCAAAAATAATCAAAAATAATCGTTTTGATTATTTCCGATTTTTTCCTGATTATTTCTGATTATTTTAGCTTTTTTAGATTATTCATGATTTTTTAGTAAAAAACCAAAATATTTTCAATTTTCACAATCAAAGTAGCCAAAGCTTTTGATTATAGTTGCTTTTTGTGCTGTCTAAAAGCATTAAATTTAGAAGAAAGCAGGAAGCAGCTAGAAAAATTCCGTAGCTCACTAGTTAGAGTTGACGACCTGTTATACTCCGAACTTTCAATATTGAGGTTCGATTCTCCTGATGTGTGAAGACTTTTTTCAAAATGTGTAAAAAGTGATTTATTTTTGTCGGTTTTTTTGAATCATCGAAACGTGTAATAATGTTTGTTTAGTATTAATGGCGGAACAGGAGGTCCAAGATTTATGGCGTATACACTCGAAAACAAGATATTCTAGTGGTTGGATTAATATCCGCACAAAAAAAGTCTTGCCGACTATGTAGATCTGCAGTAAGTTCATGCAAGTGATTGTACAAGTACAAGTAATGCCCTTATTACAGGTCAAATGCGAATGATCAAATTTACATATGTAAGGGCTTTATTCAACCAGTACAAAAGCAACTATAATCAAAAGCCTTGGCTACTTTGATTGTGAACATTGAAAATAATTTGATTTTTACTAGAAAATCATGAATAATCTAAAAAAGCTAAAATAATCAGAAATAATCAGGAAAAAATCGGAAATAATCAAAACGATTATTTTTGATTATTTCTGATTTTTTTGAATAATTGTAATAATCTTCGATTTTTTTTTTATTTTTGGTAATCATAATCATTAAATAATGGGGCAAAACCGAAAATAATCGTAATTTAATCATTAGTTCGACTTTTAAATAAAAATAATTTAAATACTAATGACTATGATTACTAATCATTATTTAACAGGTATGATCTTATAGCCTCTGAGATCTAGGCCCTTACACAGACTTACATGGCCATATCAACTCGGCTGTTGATGCTGATCAAGAATTTATATACTTTATAGGGTCGGAGATGCTTCCTTCACTTTGTTAATACATGGCAACGAATACAATATCCAATTTTACTTATTTTGAAGTAACGGGTATAAAAAAAAAATTTGCGTGCTATTGTAACGTCCGCAATTCAGGGTTAGTGCAAATGGGCATTTCCAGAAAAAGGTCCACCTCGCCCAAAAACGTAAAATTAATCAAAAACTCACATCTTCTGAAATTTTCTTCCAAAAATGTATTCAAGTTATTTATTTAAGGAATATACGCTAAAAGAAACTTAATAGGATGATCATATAGATCCTCTTTTGAAATAAATTCACTTTTTCTATATTTTTGCTCATTTTCAAAATTATTTATAAAATGGAAAGCTACATTATTTTATTATGGTTTAAGAATATTTTCTTCCAAATTACTCGCTACATTTCGCAGACTTTCGCATTTGTCAAGATAAAGTCAAACATGACTTCCATTTTTCGTCGCGTTCGCGATGCATTGTTTTCTATAAATAATTCAAAAACGACAAGTCTTCAACGCTTGTCTTTTATAATAAAAATAGTGTTGATAAGATGCATTAAACACGTGAGAAAACATTTTTGAAAATGTCAACTTTTGTCATTTGTTTTTTCATTTAAAGTCGTACAAACGTCGCGTTCTCGATCCTGGAAATACCCATATGTAAAGGGTGTTTTTTCAGAGGTATAGAACTTCGAATTAAAATAAAACACAAGAAAATCGTTTTAACGTCCATTGATTTGATTTTATTGGAAGGATAATTTTATGCCATTAGTGTTTAAATATGATTTCCGTCATGTGGCCGCCGCGGCTGGTTCGAATATAGCCAAGTCTAGAGGTCCAATTTTCAAGCACTTTTTCGAGCATTTGGGACCGTATGTCTCTAAAAAAGAAACATCCTTTATATTATATTATTCACACAAGTTCTCACTCTCTTTCACTGTCTCTTTCTCTCTTTCTGTCTCTCTGACAGCGTGGTGATTCGTTGGACACTGTGTTCACATCATCGCCGCCCATACAGGGTGGGCGACGCAGCATATCGCCCGGTCCGAGCAGACATCACGCCGCTTCCGCGAATGCGTTGAACTGTCCGAGCAGCTACTACAGCGGGCCGGGCACACTGACGACCCGGCACGCCCAGAGCCATCCCAGCTTCTATGCCGCCCACGGCAATGGACGGCACAGCAGTCGAGGAGGCATGCTGTCCGGCTACCGCGACCGCGAGTGGGATGAGCGTGTCGTCTCCAGCAGCAGCACGTCGGGCGAGGCTGGAGGCATTGGCGATGCCAGTGGCAATGGCAGTGGGAGTGGCATGATGGTATCCGAGGTGACGGGCAATTTGACCAGATTATCGGATAGCGTCATCCTGGACATTGGTGAGAGCTCCAGTTCGAGTTCATCGTCCAGCAAGATGAACATTGCAGGCGATGGCGATGGAGATGGCGACGATGACGAAGACGACGAGGCGGAGGACGAGCTGAGCGGCGCAGCACTTGTCCAAGCGGGCTCCAGCACCGGATCCAGTTCCGCTGGCCACAACGACTGGGAGGTGCAGATGCTGGCGGCCGAGATGGAGCGACAGGAGCGAAAACGCGGCCACTCCCTCTCCGACAATCTGAGCGAGCTGAGGCACTGCAGCACATTCCTTCGACGACGGCGAAAGTTCAGCGACACCGAAACCGAGTACAGTGAAACGGATGTGGATGTGGATCGTCTGGCTGGGTCTTCAACTTCAACTTCAACGGCAATTTCAGCAGCAACTTCAGCGGCAACTTCAGCGGCAGCTGCAACAGATGTCGCTGATGTCACATTGGCGGCACAAAGTGGCAGCAACCGACCACGTGCCTCGAGTCTGGATCAGTTCAACCTGCGCTATGGCATCGGGCGTGGCATTTTTAAAGCAATGAGCATTGATCGTGATAAAGACAAACTTTGAGAACTATAATCGACATACAACAACCTACAGCAGCAACAAAAGCAACAGCAACAACATCAGCAACAATAACTGAACTGGCCAAGGACTAACAATAGGCTAAGCAAACTCGGACAGTATTTTCAAAGCTACAACTAATTACACTCACATACACACACACACACACACCGCACACACACAGATACACTCACACTTTGATATTCAAAAATGTGCAGAGAAAGCATATTGAGATATATATATTTATTCCATATATGTTTAGCCCTAATAAATTTCAAATAAAAAGAAAACATAAAATGAACAATATAATATTTGAAAATTAACTAAGTTTATAAGAAATGATAAAAATAAAAGGTAGAAATAAGAAGAGAAGAAAACAAAAACAAGTACACAACAAAGCGATCCACTGTTATTTCAATGTTTAAATTCCGTTCTCAATATTTGTTTCGAACCTTAAGTATACATATGTACATTTAATATTAATATTTATGTACTATGTATAAAAAAAACTCATAAATATCTTTCACATATTTATATACGTTTGTAATTTATACACTTTCAGTTATCTTCAGAACTTGCACAGAAGAAATTGTTATTCTCTTCATTTATTTAAATTTTAAAATCATGGATACTTTAATTATCTGTAGGTATAAAATAATTTTTATCGTCGCCAAACGTAGCGCCTTCGATGCAATACAGCTTTACATTTGATATACGATAGTGTGTGTATTTTTATGAGTGTGTATGTGTATGCAAGTGTGTGTGTGTGTGTGTCCGTAAGTGTTAGACAGTTGAAATTACCCACATTATACCGTCCTATATATAGCGTCCATGCGATTGGCGGACATTTGCTTTTATTTGTACTCTATTTTTGCATTTGAATGTCAGAAGTGTGTAGAGTCCTAAACTTTTCATTTGCTTTACTTTGATTCCTGGAATATGGTGGATTTGCTATCTTCGATAAAACAAAAATAGAAAAACAAGACAAAACCAAATGTATATACGTCTGATCCTTAGATCCTTAAGTATGTAGTTATATACAGTCACAGATAATATATATACATATATACATACATTTATTAATAAATATACATATGTGTACACATAAGTAAATATACTATATGTTTATGACATAATATAATATAAAATAGTGTAATGAAAACCGAAAGCTTTAATAACTTATATAGACATCTATTTAAGAAACGTTTTAAATACTATTCAAATCAACATAACAACTAAAAACAAGAACAAAAACAATATGACAAAACAGTTGAATATACAAATGAAAAGGAAATATGATTTATAGTACAGTATAATTTGCTTAGCTGCCTCGAGTACTTTGCACAGACATTAGAGGCAGTTATCCTAAAAACGTATTCAACTCCACTTTCTTTCTTTGTTTTTCCCCCTAAAAGTGAATCCGAAAGAAAATTTCAGCAAATTTTACTGTACATACTGTACTTCCTTACTGGCAGATCTGTTAACTACTGTCCACTGACAACTTAGAAGTACTCTCAAGTACTTAGGATTATGAAAATAGAGCCTTTAGTGTAGAAAGCCTTTTTTTAACGACATTGAGTAATAAACGAACACGCGCACACATTCAGTTAAGAATTGTTAGACCTACTTATACTTATAAGCGTTATTCTACCTATTTAAGACTTAGCAATCTTAGCCTAGAATCCAAGGGAAATACAGCAATATGTTTTAATGCCCAGTACTTTATACATAATTTCACTAGTCTAGCAATCCTATCGGCTACGTACATATATATGCTCACATACATATATATTCTATATACTCGCCGACATTTGTAAAGCTCCATCAATCGCCATTGATCGCATTTGTTAAAGTCCTCCCTATTACTAGTCATTGAGTTAGTTGCATAAATCTAAATCGCCGCAGTTACCTTCCGGTACTAGCTAACATAATTAGCTTTTGCGCAACGCCAGAAATTTTCGTTATGATCGTTATACCCATAATGGCTTTTCAAAGTTCTCTAGCTTAGTCTTTAGTAAATGCAAACGGTTATTAAAAGCTTGCCAAACACCCAACCTAATGTTTCATCTTATAAACTAAGCGCTATTTAAATGTAACTTCTTAAACCAATTACAAGAAACCAAAATCACAAAGAAAATGACACTGAAGATGAATAAGAAAAAGTAAAAATTAATTTTTGAAGAACAAAAAATTGGTAAATATATTGTGTTATTAAACTGTTTTTTAATATAAAGATTTTACTGAAAACGAAAACCAACACTAGTTGCTATAATTAAGCTCTAAGCTCAACAACAACAACAGCTCTGTATTACATTTGAAAACAACAACACTCCAACACTAATTGAACACTGTTAGAGTCAATGTTGAGCTATTTCCATACTTAGCCTGTTCCTCCCCGGAATGTTGATAGTATGTTGTACTAAAGGAAAAATCGGGAGAATCTTTACACCCGAAATAGGTACAGATACAGATACAGACGAAGGCCACGCCCACACTCACGCCCACTATAGAGTTTCGTAGTATCTAGCACCAAGAGTTTAAATGTACTTAAGTAACAACTTACTCAATGCAAATGCTATCGAACAAAAAGCTTATCGTAACTATCGCATATAGTATGTACCGTAGAAAGAGCAAGAGTCGAGACTCAGATTCAGATACTATATACATACAATATATGGTTGTGTATATATACAACCAAAAAGATTTGTTCTATATACACGCATACACTTACTATTTGAAAATATATACTAATAACTAATAACTAACTACTACCTACTAACTAACTAACTACCTAAATAGCCGGCGATTGAGTTCTACGCCGTTTGCATTGTACAAAGCACCACGATAACGATGCCGATAATGATACCGATACCGATAACGATAATTCAATGGAACAATTTCAATGGGTTCAATAAATGGGTCACACAGCCAGCTAAGCAGTCCAACTAAATTTAATAAGCGAACCAACACCACGACAAGCACAACTTATCGCAAATTTCTTAATCATCTATATAGTTAAGCGATATATACAGATATTGTATATACATACTTATACATATATATATATATATATTAATAAAATTTATTATTGTTATTATTATTTTTTATTTTTTAGTTTTAATTTGGGTTATTCATTGTTGTAGAATGTTGGAGGCAATTAAATTACATACATACGCCAGGGACCACAAACGTGTTTTTTTTTTCTTTTTATAAAAAAAAAGTGACAAAGTTTAGAAACGATACGAAACTAGCAATTATAATAATTACTGACAACTAAATAATCGAGAGATGCTTATTAACTATGATAAACTATAAACCATTAACCGTTAACGACATCAAACTATGATTTGCAACAGAGCAAAGGACGCAACAACACAGATACACAGGGATCAGGCATGCCATAAGAGATTTAAGTAGATACATATGTATGTAGGTATTGTATCCTGAGATAGACCTGGGCATGCAGCAAAAATTGATGGCACATTTTAAACAGAAAGCTTCCATTACTAACACTAACTAGACGAAACTCTGTGAGTCAATTATGAATATGAATACTTTTAATGATTTTAGACTTCATCCTACCACTTACCTCCTGCCCATTTCGCATACTCTGTACTTATTATGTATATGGTAGTATATACTAGTATTGTATGTCACAGCATACAAAAGTTGATGTCATTGTTGTTGTTGTTTTTACATTTAAATTAATTGCTCTTAAGTTATAAATATTTTTGTACACTAGTTTAAGGTAGCCTTTTAAGAGTCCCACGAGTCTAGTCTTAAGTTTCTTTATGATTTTCATTTTTCTCGATCACTCTGTATCTATTCTCTTAGTCTCTATCTCTATTGCTAATTTCGTAAATGTCAACAGATACGAACAAGTATATATAGATATATCTATATATTTACATAAAAATGAAATGTATGAAGAACAGTATGAAAATGAGATTAGCACATGTTAAAGAATTGCAAATAAAGAAATGAATGATAACTAAATAAATTCAACTGAAAACTTGTCCGGAAATTGCAGTCAACTTTAAGTATGCCAAAAGAAAAGTGCATTATATATTTGGCATTGTTACTCACCATAAGTAGGTATGATTTTGCTAAAGAAATTCAAACAACCAGACAAGAGATCAAAGCATAAACAAAAGCCAGATAAATATTTATAAATGAAAACAAATAACTTAAAAAAACCAAAACAAATGCAACTAAGGTGAAATATGGAAAAAACAAATAAAAATAATTAATATACAAATATTAAATAAAAAAAAAAACACTAACAAGATAAGCAAATACATATAAATATTAAAAATTCTCGCATATATCATAATATGTTGCGATCCGCTTTGCCTTTTCAGCTTAAAACCTTACCGTCAGGACCCTAGCGGACTTATAGGAGATCTCAAGACAACCTACGTCAATTTGAGATACACAGATTTATATTTCTATAGATTGTGATTTCGTCGATAAGATGTTCACAACTGCTCCATACAAAATGTGCAGTGGGCCCAGAAAAATTAAGAGAAATCTAAAAAGACACTGAAAGCTTTAACAAAATCAGCTGTCAAGCAGTTCTCGTTGTAATAAGTAAAAAAATATTTAATCATAGGAGTAAAATCGCTTAAGACTCGCGAAGCGTTGCAGATGGATATGACAACTAGGAATATGGAGCTAAAGCACAAAAATAGCTTACAGAAGACAGAGATTAAAAAGAAGCTGATAATGCTTGAATAAGTTAAAACACTTCAAATTAAAAAACAAAAATGGTAACATTCTATTTATCTGTAAGCAAACTGTTTTGAAAGAAGTTTAGAAAAATAATCTCAAACCTTCCTTTTGTCGTTTTTAGTTTTTGCGTATTATTTTAAATACATGATATCAAAATCTGATCAGTACTGCTAAATGGGTCGTTCCGCTTCGTTATCATCGTTGATTTTTTTCAAATATAATGCAATCTTCATCTGTTGCCGGAATACCCTTAGTAAAGCTAATCCAAACTGTTTTTCGAACTTAAAATCGAATGGAAAAAATCACCAACGAAAGAATTGAAATCTCTATTCATTGACAAACTGTACCAAGTTTTCGATTTTTCCCATATAAGTTTTAAAAATTAGAATGTGTTTCATAATTATTGGCTTCCTTTATGAATATAATTTGTCGGACTTATTAACATATTTGCTCGGTTTTTGTGCGTCGCCACCCATAGTGCTTTATTTGTACTAAAGCATAGTATCCAGTTGTTGAAAATTCAGTTTGAAAGGTGTCAACTCCATATAAAAAAAAGGGTTGCAAACTGGCTCGAAATTATTTTGTAAGGCTATTTGTAAACCCTTGTATCCAGTACCTAAATTTGGGCAGCTCAGAAAATTTTTGGGTGTTTTACAACACTGTTTTAATGACAGTTCTCAGCTTTTTTTTTACCTTTCAAAACATCGATTCGTTCAGTGTTTCGACTAGTCGAAATCATTTTTAGCAGCAATGGCAGCAAACATGCACCAAAAAAAAAAGCCGCATTGAGCTCTTCCAGTATGAAGAGCGAGTGAAACTTATTGAAGAGGTGCAACGTAGGCCGATCTTATGGGATTTGACACACAAGAAACATTTTGATGCCATTTTCAGTGGTAGAGGCTCAAGAAACCTGGTAAGTTTTCTTAGATTGCCAAGATTATGAAAAGTGGTTTAATGAATGCGTTAACTTCAGTACAAGATTGTCAAACAGCACGAAGGTCGCTACAAGTACCACATTAAGGCGTCCGAGAGGAAGCGGACAAAAATTGGTAGTGCCAGTGGAGTTGGGTCACAGCCAAGCAGGGCAAATGACGCTATAGAATGGAATAGCAACAATATATAAATTATAGCAGGAACCAGCGACACGGGATGTGCTTGGCAAGCAGGAAATGCAGGTGGAGATGCTTTCTGGCTCTAGCTCAGGGGTTCTCTCCGCCGCTGTGTACTGGAGCGATATTAAAAAAGGGTTCCAGCAGGAGAAAGCACGGACAGCTGCTCAAGCAGTAACATAAATCAAGTACATGATCATTTTCATAAGCGTTATGACTGCAACTGAAGTTCCTTTTAATTCGTCTTTGTATTTAAAAAAAAAAACACTTCTTCCGCCATTTTCAGCACAACATAAGAGGCCATTAATCCCATAATTAGGGTATTGGTCGCTAAAATTAGTCATTTTCGCACTTTAATTATTTGCAGTTTTATTTACTTGTTTACTTATTGTGCACAAGTGACTCAACAGTGTGACCATTCAACTTTTGAGATTTTTGATGAAATGCTGTCACACTGAAGTTTGGAAGCCAGACATCAAAATATTAAACATTTTGAGCTCCCAAAATGTTTTCAACAACTGGATACTATGCTTAAATAGATAAATCTCGTCGCATGAAGTTTTTCAACTCAGGGGTAGAGATGGAGAACTATCGATAGTCGGCACCATCGATAGTCAGCGATATTATCTTCTAAACCAGTGATGGGCACGTTTATCGAATCGTTATCGGTTGCTCACACAGACACGAGCCGACACTTTCCGAAAGCTGAAGCGAACGCTCGATTTGAATCAGTGCACAGCTTGCCTTCAGCGAGAGCACATCTGCCGTCGCTTGATTTCTCAAGTTGTCTTTGCATTGCACTGAAAGAAAAAGTTAAACTTCTGCGACATTGCAATGTGGCAGATTGCGGTCGGTATTTTCGTACTCCAAATGACACCAAAAATTATGCCTCTTAACTTAAAACTCTATATAGCATGCAAAAAACGTTGCCACAAACCAATAATTGTGGTTTGCAATAAAAATTCTAGCAAAAAAAGTTTTTTAATATCAAATAGAGTTGCCCAGCTATTTCTTTCAGCACATAAAATGAGCCAAGCGCGCATAGCCTCTCCGTTCGACGTCCTAGCTGCGACTGACTTCACTCTGTTCGCTGCGCTCGGGATTTATGTGTGTATTAGTAAATCGAACAGCTGATTCGCACGCGTGCAAGACTGTGCCCATCACTGTTCTAAACTATTGATAGCTATCGATAGTTTTCGATATTGTGCTAATTGGAACAAATATGTATATTCAATTCCAAAAATTATGAATTTGGATATAAAACTCCAACAACATATGAAAATTGTTATTAAATTGGGTTTTATAAAAGTAAAAAAAAAATGTATCTCTCTATCGATAGCGCTTAATCATAGATTGTGCCGATAGTGCCATCTATAGTTCTCTACTCAGGGGTAGTTTACCAGCTGCAGCTGTTTAATCAGCTGATAAAAGCAACGCTGAAAATGCCGTTACACAAGGGCTGCTGTAATTGCACAATGCACGACAATCTGGCAACGCCGCCAGGGCTGTTAGCTTTTGACTTATTAACAGCTTTCGTTAGCTTTTTCATCCCCCCAAACGCGATGCTCGCACACTGAACACTGAACACTGAACAGAACGACTCGTCACGAGGGGCAACAATCAACGCACGCGGCCAGCAAACGCCAAACGGCAAACGGGCGAACGACGACCGCTCAACGGAAAACAGCAAAAAAAAAAAAAAAGAAAAGAAAAAAGAAAAAACCCGAGAAAAAAAGCATAATAGCACAAATTATTTCTATTTCTTGTACGAGTATAATTATTTTTGTATATTTGTAATAAAGCAATAAGACAAAGCGCAAAATGTGTTGCTAATGTTGCAAAGAGCGATTGACAGACAGATTCGCATCTGTTTAGGGATTCTGTGCTGTGGCATGTAAAGCTGATACGACGGGTGTGTGTGCTTTGTGTGTGTGTGTGTGTGTGTTGTCTTCGACATCTAGTGTGTGAGCGTGTGCGTGCGTAGAGTGGAGAGACGTGCAATCGGAATCGGTAAGTACAATTTTACAAACAGACTACACACCAAAAATTATTTGTTTACATTTGAAGAACGCGCATGAGTATATTGTATTGTGTATTCTTTTGAGGGTGTGTGTGTGTGTTTGTGAACAACTTAGTGGAAAATTATAAATATTCAGATTTTTGGCGTGGAGGAAAATGCGAAATACTTGATTTGCTTTTTGGCTAGCCTTGCCACTTTACCCTATCTTAACAATTTCGTACATTTATTCACTATCTATTGGGTCACAGATGGAAGGAACAACCCTGAATTTCTTTGTCTTAATAATTATGTAAATACCGGAATTTTTGCATTCATTAGTCAAATAAATATTCGCAAAAACTGCGCATACATTTGATTTCATTATTCGTTTATAAAAAAGTTAAGTTCCATTATTATTCCAATTCAAGCTTCATCTGAAGGGTCTGTAAAACTCGTCACAGTTCTCATCGCTCTTGTTTTAGCTGCAGCACGAAAAGCGGCCAAACTGATTAGGAATATCAGGCAAATGTCGGGGAGCTCGGTGCTCGGAGGGGACTCGTGCTGGGCATTTGGGGGGTCGCTAATGTGCGTGGCCTATCTGATTTATGTCGCTAAGCAATCAAATTATTGTATTGTATGATTTTCCCTCTATGGCGCTTTGGTTTTCGCATTTTGATTCTTCGACTCTATTGCTGTTGTTTTGGTTGTAGTCTTTGTTGTTATTTTTATTTAACCCCCTTATTACCTGTCATTTCATTATATTTATGGCCATTTGAGTTCGGCTTCTTTCTCAACTTGTTTCAATATGAAGAGTTTTTGCCTTAATGCTGTTTTAACATATTGGAAGGAATCTGTTCCTTAAGACTGTATAGCAACGGTGGGCACGAAATGTGAATTCGTTGGCAGCCGCTGGCTCCCGGAGCCATTGCGTGTCCACCGCTGTTGTATAGTATGCTTATAAGCAGTCTTTATTATTATTTTTTTTTTTTTATCGAAATTCAACATACTGTCCTAATTGTACTGTTCTTTAGCTAGAAATTGTTTAGGTATTAGTCGTTTCTGACGCGCCGCCGCCGAAAGACGAAGATACCGGCGCGGCGGCGTCCGGCGTCCGGCGTCCTAACATTTAATACAATTTAAAAAAAAAAAAACATTTTTTATGAGCCCCGGTTCATGACATATGATCAAAAAGTACGAAATTTGAAAACCCCCATAACTTCGTAACCCATGAGCCCCGGTTAATCTTCTGCTTTATTCATTTCATTCGTTTCTCGTTCACTCTATGCCGTTCATATAAGTGCTCAAATTAATATTTAAAATGAGTATTCAATACAATAAGAACCCGATCTTTAAATTCATTACACTCAGAGAACTGAATGAAACTCACAAGTACTCAGAGGCGCTCAAGTTTGAATGCAGCCGTGCAGACCCTGTACTGTGTAGTTATATCAGCACTTGCAAAAGCTAAAACACAAAGCTTTTCCACAAGCACTTGCCTTTTTGTAATGAGACCCTCGTAAAATACTTGCTTAGTTGAATGCCCAGCTGTTGCTTAAATTTTCGTATTTTGTTGCTTTTCTCGATGTCATCCATGTAAGTGTATGTATGTATGTACATTGTACATACATATGTGCAGCGTGTGTGTTTTTTTGTAGATTTCATGCGCGTTTTATGCAGCTCAAGGAATTTCATAGCTCGTACCAAGGCAATGACAAGGCTTTCAGCCTTTTCAGCCGATGTATTTTTTAGCCCAGTACCCAAAGAGTACAGGGGCTTTTGGGTTTATAGCAATGATGAGAATACTGCTATGCAAGCGCGTTTTCTGTTGGCATTCAAAGAAATTGGCTATTTACTTGGCGTATGATTATTTTAAACAAAAAATGGTTGAAGACGTAATTTAGATCTAGATATAAAATGTGTAAATATTAGAAGGCTATGCGAACTGCAAATAATAAGAATGTTTAGTTTTGCATTTTATGCATTTTCACTGCAATGTTTATTTATCTTTTCTGAGTTATTACACATGTTTTTCACTATTAAAAATGTTCCTTTATTATAAAAATTTACAACAATTCGTAGCAAATGTAATTGTCTAATAATGTTTAAAATCAGAGAAGGATAGATGATAAAATGTGAACTATAATGAGATATTCAGATACTATAAAAACTAAATAAACTTATTTAAAACAAGCGGGAATAGCTAAGGTCGAGCTCCTGACTGTAGGATACCAAATGACTGCCAAATCTGGTGGCTCTAGCTCTTCTATTCTCTGAAATCTAGGCGCTCACACGGACGGACAGACGGACATGGCTATATCGACTCGAATGTTGATGCTGATCCTGAAAACATACACTTTATAGCAGCGGTGGGCATGAAACCTGAATTCGTTAGAAACCGCTGGCTCCCGGAGCCATTGCGTGCCCACCGCTGCTTTATAGAGTCGGAGATGCTCCCTTCGTCCTGCTACATACATTTCCACAAATACAATATTTTAACTTGCTTAGTTCGATTTAATTTTTTTGAACGGATATTATCTTATTCGCATAAAGCATAGTATCCAGTTGTTGAAAACATTTTGGGAGCTCAAAATGTTTAATATTTTGATGTCTGGCTTCCAAACTTTAGTGTGACAGCATTTCATCAAAAATCTCAAAAGTTGAATGGTCACACTGTTGAGTCAGTTGTGCACAAAAGGTTAACAAGTAAATAAAACTGCAAATAATTAAAGTGCGAAAATGACAAATGTTAGCGACCAATGCCATAATTGTGGCTCTTATGTTGTACTGAAAATGGCGGAAGAAGTGGTTTTTTTTTAAATACAAAGTAATTAAAACAAATTAAAATTGATTATAGTTATTGCGTTTTTTTATTTTTTTTTTATAAATAAAAATGGAACTTCAGACGAATTAAAAGGAACTTCAGTTGCAGTCATAACGCTTATGAGAATGATCATCTACTCGATTTATGTTACTGCTTGCGTAGCTCTCCGTGCTTTCTCCGGGTGGATCCCTTTTTTAAAATCGCTCCAGTACACAGCTGCGGAGAGAACCCCTGAGCTAGAGCCAGAAAGCATCTCCACCTGCTTTTCCTGCTTGCCAAGCACATCCCGTGTCGCTGGTTCCTGCTATAAATTATATATTGTTGCTATTCCATTCTATGGCGTCATTTGCCCTGCGTGGCTGTGGTCCAACTCCACTGGCACTACCAATTTTTGTCCGCTTCCTCTCGGACGCCTTATTGTGGTACTTGTAGCGACCTCCGTACTGTTTGACAATCTTGTACTGAAGTTAACGTATTCAATAAACCACTTTTCATAAACTTGGCAATCCAAGAAAACTTACCTGGTTTCTTCAGCCTCTACCACTGAAAATGGCATCAATATGTTTCTTGTGTGTCAAATCCCATAAGATCGGCCTACGTTGCACCTCTTCAATAAGTTTCACTCGCTCTTTATACTGGAAGAGCTCAATGCGGCTTTTTTTTGTTGCTTGTTTGCTGCCATTGCTGCTCCAAATGATTTCGACTAGTCGAAACACTGAACGAATCGATGTTTTGAAAGGTAAAAAAAAAGCTGACAACTGTCACTAAAACAGTGTTGCAAAATGCTCGAAAATTTTCTGACCAGTCCAAATTTAGGTACTGGATACAAGGGTTGAGAAATAGCCTCACAGAAAAATTTCGAGCCAGTTTGCAACCCTTTTTTTATATGGAGTTGACACCTTTCAAACTGAATTTTCAACAACTGGATACTATGCTTAAGAAAGAAATGATTTTAATTCTTTTTCAATGAATTTATCTCTTATTATGTTCAAATTTGCTCTCTATTGAGTTCTTTATTTTTTGAAGGGGTCATTATTAAATATGTATTATCAATATTTATCAAATTTTTGGCTTTTATTTTTTATTATATGTCTGCAAATATTGCCATAAACTGTAATAAGCAATTTTTAATTTCCGGCCAAAAATGTATTTTAGCAGAAATTTGTGTTTCTTGTACTTATGTATATTTGTTTGAGTTTTTCAAGTTATCGATTGAAAGGAACGGCTGCGAAAATACAGGTACTAGGTATTCAAGAGTCGAGCACCTGAACTGTAGCGCTCTTGGTGCTTTTTATTTTTAGTTTTCTATTTATTTACTTTTTTTTCTGTTGCGGTTCAAGTGCGACCCCGTTCTGGGCACTGCCGTTGTCCGGGTTACCGTAGGCAGGGGTACGGGGGTACGAGATACGGGTAGCGAATGCGGCGGATTCAGGCAACGACGTCCCCTAGTCCTTGCGCATTTCTGTAACGTCGTCATGGCAAAATCAACTAAATACAGCCGCACGGCTTTTGGTTTACTTTGAGTTGCGTTCAGTTCGGGTTAAGGTTTGGGCTAGGCTTACGGTTTACGGTTTACGGGTTCTGGCATTGTTTTAGCGGTTCAGCAAGAGTACGAGTACGAGAATTAGCCAGCCTTAAGCTATTTAATTGGTTTCATCAATGAAATGCGAGTGTTTCCATTAAAAGTAAGGGTCCTATTATTCCGCCCCTTAACATAACAAATATTCATATTCTATATACATATATACATCACATTTATATTTCTGTACAAATTCTATATTGAATTAATATAAATATGTTTAATAATTGGCATTGTTCGTGTGCTATGCGTTTCCTGTTACGGTTTTAGTAATGCAAAGGTGGCGTTATGGCACTGCAAGGCTGGCGCTTTTTCGGTGTCTCGGCAACAATCATCATCTATATAGGCGGTGTTCTATTTCTATCCATGAACAATATACCCGGCTCGCATCCAAAACGCACGCGCATCGAGCGTTTAGCCGAGGTGAGTAAATAATCAAGTTTTAAATAATCCCATAGTTTATTCGTTCTCTTTACTTAAGAATTTGACCCTAAGATAATTCGCTTCAAAAGCAGAGCAGAACGACTTAGATGTTAAGTGAACAGGTATCTCAAAAAAACAATGTTAGGTTGCTCATGAGCAAGTGTAATTAGAATGCATATGGAACCATTTCAGAGATTTCGAAAGCCGGCAAGTTAAATGCAAGTATTGCAAATGTGCTTTGAGCTGTAAGTACAGAGCAATCTGAGCCAAGGTGTATTTAATAAATACATCTTAATCTGAGCAGTCATCAGACATATGTACATATGTAAATTGAAATGCAACGCAATTTTGTGAAGTTGTGTGAGGCGCTTAAAGCAGTGAGCAAGGGAACAGTTGACTAATACATACGAGTAAAAATCTGAGCCACTGAGCAACGTGAGTGAGCAACTGAACAGTATTTACACAGCACCACTGCAAAATTAGAACAATATCAAAATCATTGCAAAAATTCTACAAATCTGAACAGAAAGTTGCACTGTTAAATATCGTCTCACTGACTGAGCTCCTAAATAAAATTAGCAATGGGGTTTTAGGCAAAAAAAACCGAATAGGTTTCGAATGACTTTACACCAGCGGTGGGCACACATGGGCTCCGGGAGCTAGCGGCTGCTCCCAACTTTATTTCTGCCTATTCGGCGCCGTGAAGCTAGCAACAACAACATGGGAGCAGCTTGAGTCGAGGCATTTATGCCACTTAAAATTTATGACCGTCATAAAAATTAACAACAAAAACATAGAAAAGGCGCAGTGTGTGCACGCGGAAAAATTGAACTTACGGAACAAATATTGTAGTCTTTGATATGTATCTACAATATCTTCAGATGGACTCGAGGTATCCAATATCGAATCAAAAACAATTTACAAGGTTACATATTAACTCAGCTACAATCGCATACAGACTTGTACTCGAATATCTCTAATTGGAATTTTCTTGGTTTCCAGTTTTCCAGCTTTCATAGTCCCCGGTTTCCTATGCCCAGCCGCAAGATGACCATTCGCTGGTGTCGCGATCTCAAATATCTGAATCGCGAGCTTCCGAGTTACACAGACTACAAGGCCGGCGATTTTTACAGTGAGTACTGCCCAAAGTTTAAATAGATCGACATTTGTAAACGAGCTTTATCCTTGCAGCTGCATTACCCAGCGACGTGAGTGCCAGTCTGCAGCTTCAGGGCGTGCCCTCCGCACCCATGCTGACCGCCTTGGCAAGCTTCCCGGGAAGCGGGAACACCTGGCTGAGATATCTGCTGCAGCAGGCCACGGGCATATTGACGGGGAGCATCTATAAGGATTATGGCCTGCTTAAGACTGGCTTTCCGGCGGAGAACGTCTGCAACAGCTCAGTATTATTGGTGAAGACTCACGAATGGGGCTCCAAGGCGTGGGCGCCGTTCTCCAAGGCAATACTGTTGGTGCGTGACCCCGAGAAGGCCATCATAGCGGAGTTCAATCGCCAGAGCGGCGGACACATTGGATTCGCCTCCCCCGATCGCTATAAACGCACCAAGGGCAAATGTAAGTCAATGTCTATCGCATTTCCATGTGGATTATCCCTCTAATCATTAGTTTATCTGCTAACCTACAACAGATTGGCAGCAGTTTGTCAGCAACAAGCTCAAGGGGTGGGAGCTCATGAATCTCAGCTGGGCACGCAATTTCACGGGCAGTATTAGGGTTGTGTTCTACGACGATTTGGTGCAGCATACGGAGCATGAACTGCGCAGCATACTGGACTTTCTCGAGTTTCCCGTTAACGAGCAGCTCATGCGGTGTGCTCTGATGCGCAAGGAGGGCATCTTCAGGCGCAAGAAGCGGCTGTTGTCCTTCGATCCCTATACGGACTCCATGCGGGCCGAATTGATGGCGCGTAGACGCATTGTTTACAATTTACTCGGCAGGCTGAAGGACATCGAATAAGTGAGGATACGACGAGAACGGATATTAAGGATACCACGACGAATTATGCAACGAACAAAGCAAAGCAAAGCAATGCTAAAACCACCAGAAACAGAAAATAACAAAGAGATCTGCACCCTGCACAATTCCACGCCTACTTCATTTAAGCTGGCTTCACACGACACTTTTCACCGACACTTTTCGTCAAAAATCTGACCTTGTCGTGTAACCACACAAAATTTCAAAGCTTCGGTGAAAAACTGACACTGATGGAAATATAACACGTTCTATTCCATCGGTGAGCGGCACGGACAGGTTTTTGACGAAAAGTGTCGGTGAAAAAGTGCTCGTGTGAAGCCAGCTTTAGTTTTCACCCAACAAAAAATGACTGCAAGACGCAAATTAGCTAAACAAAAATATTAATTACATAGATCTCAATGGAATCCGCTGATTTAATTAGAAGACTAGCCCACAAGCTCATACTCTTGCAGAAAAGAAAAGAACAGGCGAGAATGAAACCGATAAGAATTTGAAGAAGATTACGAACCCTGCCCAACCCTCGGCCATGCGCATTGTTTCGTACACTAACTATAGTTTGCTGCTTTAGCGTATTAACTACTTAGTTGGAATATCCGATAAATATTTAAGTTTGATATAAGGTAGCTATAGGGTAGAGGCAGAAGTAATGCAATTGTAATCGCGATTGCGACAAGGTATTATGATTCCTGAACGAATTTATGAAATTCATTATACGCCATGTTGTGCTTCATCGCTCATATCCGTGTATTCCATTGATATTACTGGTTATATTGAATTCCAATATTAGACTATCCTTGTAAAAAGTTTTATACACGATTCTACAATAATTTATTGAAATACCACAATAATGAACATATTAGATAATTGTACAAATCAACAAAACAAAAAAAAAATAAAAAGATAGAGAAAGCAACATTAAAAAATCAAAAAACAAAAACCTCTACCATGTTTTCTACTAAGAGTTAAGGGTGGTAAATACGAAAGGTGGTGACTTTCGAACTGAGAAAGTTTTGTCCTTTGTCTGCATGCAGCTTTAAAAAGGAGTTTGTATTGGATAAAAGCTTTGATTGTGCAAGCTTTGAGCTTTAAAAGCTTAAGTACAAGCTTTAAAGCTTTATGTCAGTTATTAATCCACCAGGTACAGATGGAGCCAGCGATATCAAAAATTGTTTATAAAGAAGTATACTAGAGATGGACATGGACAAGGATCCGGGCCTCAGAAAATACACACACTTACGTAACATTTTTGCATTTTTCATATTGATTTTGAAAACTTAAAACTTGCTCCCACACCTATCACATGAACAAGAAGAAACTGTTGTGGCTCTAAATTTAAAAAATCATTGCGAACAAATGACTTAAATATAATCATTTTGGGACTCGCTTTTTTTGCAAATTTGACCGAGCCGAGCATTAACATTTCGATTGATTACTACTTCATTACTTCAGACTGTGGCATTGAAAGATTTCAATTCAGAACTGTTTTACAGTCATATTAGTCTTTTAGCGTTTAAATTTTACACAATTTCTACAATATCAGTATGTACTATCTGAAATATCGTATTTTTTCAGTAATGACAGTCTTGAACTATGTAAGTGTGCAGTTTGGTCTCTGGATCGGGCTGAAGGGGGCCTCAAAAAAGTCTGGGAAGATTTTTAGTTTTTGCGTTTTCAGTTCACATTTTCAATGTAAACACTGATTATACCCGTTACTTATAAAAATAAGTAAAAGGGGATATTGTATTCGTTGCAATGTATGTAACAGGGAGAAGGAAGCATCTCCGACCCTATACAGTATATATATTCTTGATCAGCATCAACAGCCGAGTCGATATAGCCATGTCCGTCTGTCTGTCCGTTTGTCCGTCCGTGTGAGCGCCTAGATCTCAGAGACTATAAGAGATAGAGCAACCAAATTTGGCACACAGACTTCTAGACGCCTTTTTCCGCCTCTGTAAATCGCAAAAAACCACCACACGCACAGTTTTCAAGATATTATAATTGCTTTTACTGATTATCGTTAACTAGCGGACAAACAGAAAGGTGGTAATGGCTAATTAAAGTTTCTAAAAAATATAAGTGCCTAAAAGCATGCAATAAAAAATATTAACAAATTCATTAAAATAAGTAACGGGTATCCTTGAGTCGGGCGCTCGACTATAGCCTTTCCCACTTGTTTTAAAATAGGGACTGCGAATAATAGTCATGAGTTTAAAAAAAATTAAGCAAAAACGCCTTCCAGAAGAGTGGGTAAAATAGACATATTATTTTTTAACGGCAAATTCGAAAACAGGATATACGTTTATTCGCAATTTTTAAAAATAAAAATGTAAAATAATAATTATTTTTCAATTTTTATATAACAATTTTGCCACAACTTTTATTTTCAGTTTTTATTATAAAAATTGACACATATATACATACATAACTCTTATTTGTACTACATATGCATGTATGTGTGTGCATTTAAGTATTATGAAAATTGAGAAAAAAAAGTAAGTCTATTTTTATTTGGATCCACAAATAAGGCTTATTTCTCTAACATATTGATAAAAATGATTTGTATAATAAAAATGTAAAATAAAAGTTAGATTATGATTTTTACGCAAAACTTAAATTCATTAATTATGCCATAATTATTAGATTTATGTAAAAAAAAATAAAAATTAATATTTGTATTTTTTTTTATTAAAAATTGTGAATCAGTGAGCGCAAAATCTGAATTCGGGAGCATTATATCAAAAAGTGCAACAACATCAACAACAACAACCCTATTAGAGTAAACCTATGTAAATACTTTGTCGATCACCCAGCGCGCACACACTTCGCCACTCGACTCAAGCTGCTCCCATGTTGTTGTTGTTGTTAGCTTGCTTGAGAGTCTTGAGTCTTGTTGTTGTTATTATTTTGCTGGCAAGTCTTTTGTACGACTTTTCGGCGCCGAATAGGCAGAAATAAAGTTGGGAGCAGCCGTTAGCTCCCGGAGCCCATGCGTGCCCACCGCTGATTAATATGATGCAAATTTACTATCGCTACTGTCATATAAGCAGCCGTGACACCCTGTATGCAATATGAAAACGTGCATTCATTTACAAGTCACACTCTTCATTCAGTGTATGAGCATATCCTGGCGCCTGGTACCACTCACCCAACACCCAACACCCAAACACAGGCACAATCCCACATACCTACTGCAATCCCTACCCCTACCCCTACCACTCCCACCACTAGTACTTCGACCCCCCTGGGCAGTGACCATTCCGTTTTGTGCCTTTTGTTAACGCTCTTGTCGCTTTGCTGCCTGCCAAAAAATTGTGCCATATGCTGGACGCACACGTCAGACGGCAGCGAACATTGCGATGCTCCGGCAAAAGCGACTTGGAGTGTGAAAGAGTGCGAGTGATGCATCGAGAAAGCGACAGAGTGTGACTGAGAGTGAGAGGGAAATGTAAAGTCTAAGGGGAGTTGGGGGTTGGGCAGACAGTTCGACTGGATGGTTAAACGAGTGCGCAGACGCTGGGAATAGTCGCCACCGCCGCCACATTGGCTTCGTCAAGTTGCCGGCTGGTATCCAGATACATACAGCGCAGCGCTGTCCAATTCCAGCTGAACGAAACAGTCGGCGTCGATGTTGACGCAGGGCGTTTGGCCAATCAGAATGCGACGGCTTGTAATATATAAAGCGTAGTGGTGCCATTTTGTAGGGATGGCCGTGACGGCCACGCCCACACCTGATAAATAATGAAAACATGTCCTCCCCATTGAAAATAAACTCTGAAGTTAGCGAAACTCATCATAGAATTCTTTATCACAACACAACGTGCGCTTGTCTAGTTGTGAAATCTGTTCGCTTGCGTTTAGTTTTCAGTTTCGACAATAGTTGAGCTCAGCAGCGACATAGCGACATAGCCACACAAACAAACAGACAGACAGACAGAGACACACACACACATCGAACAGCTGTGCACACACACACACACACGAACAAAACGTACACTGATAAACAGCATAAGCAGAAACTGAAAGGCAACTGAGAAAAAGCAGAGAAAACTTGAAGCGTGGCTTAGCTGAGCTACGGCCGAAGCTTTGTCTCTGGCTTGGCGCGGCGCGAAAGTCCAGCGCGCGGCTTGGCCGACGTTTTGCGGCATCAGAACGGTAAAAGGTTAACGGTAAACAGTACTTACGTAGTCAGCGTTCAACTCAGACCCTAACGTTGCCTTGCGTTGCGTTGCGTTGAGTCGTGTTCTCGTCGCGTTCTCGTTCTTGTTGTTTTCGGACATCGCGCATCCGGTCATCGATTATCGGTTATCGATAGTCGATCATCTAATTACGTTCAAATAAGCGTCAGTGACCAACAACAAATGTATAATTGATAATCGCGCATTCTGTTGTGCTCTTGTGTTCTGTTTGCCGTGCAATCAGCACACACGCACCTACTACACACACACACACACGCATACACGCACAGACACGCGCGCATTTGGCGACGGCATTCTTGACCCTTGCTTCCTTACGTTGTTACGCATTCCTAAACAATTTTTTTCTTGTGATTTTTTTCTCAGTTTTGTTGCGCGACGTACACAAAACTTCCCAAAAGTCCAAAATAAATAATAAAAATAATAATAATAAATAAATAGATAAATCAAGTGCAAAATCAAACAGTGTATGGCAAAATTGTTATCAAAAGTTAATAAATCAGTCAATCAATAAAGTTCGAGAGAGATCGAAACAAAGAAAGAAAGGAAGCATTCAAATATTGCTCAATTGCCAAAGAGTCAAACCTTTTTTGGTACATTTAGTAATTGGCGTCCTGCATTGCAGGACAGTCCTTAAAGTTGTCAAAGTAAGTGCTTCAAAATTTACTCGCCAACGACATTTGACGCCTCGAGGGCGTTCAAGCTGGAGGAGGATTTCGTCGGCGGCTGCATGACAATGTCGATGTATTCGACAACGGATAAAATGAAAATGTCAGCGCCCAGTTGTTTTCCAGGACGCTACAGTCCATCCTATCGAAGTTCAGAACAAATGCGACGCTGCATGCCAAATCCATCTGTAAGTAAAACCATCAAACTTCATAAATACATATGTATGCTTACACTGCCTACAGATTTGTATATCATTGTACTTGTGCCATAACAAGCACCCACTGTATTACAATGCAATCCATAATAAGTATTTCAATTGCACCGCAAACAATGATTTTGCTAGTCGCATCCCATCGCTTCATTTTTCCGACGGTCATGTTCAATGTTCCAAATAATCTCAATGGATGAAATTTTGACAGACAGAAATGTGTTTCAATGATCTAATATTAAATGTTCGCAAAAATTAAACGAACCACGACATTTCACAAATCTCTAGAACTTTGTGAAGCACATACTTTTGTTTATATGTATTAGAGTTCTGCACGGCTGCATTCAAGCTTGAGCTTCTCTGAGTACTCGTGAGTTTCATTCAGTTCTCTTAGTGTAATAAATTCAAAGATCCGGTTCTCATCGTATTGAATACCCATTTTTGACATTAATTTGAGTACTCAAATGAACGGCATCAAGTGAACGAGAAACGAATGAAATGAATGAAGCAGAAGATTTTCACAGTACTCAGAATAAAAATTATTTTTTTTTTAATAATTTATATGTTACAGTTAATATTGTTCGTCTCAAAATTTAATATCAGAAACACATGTTTTCGGGACGATTTTTACATTTAATAAAAAGAAACAAAAATTACGGCACTTATCCCCGTCACTGTTTTTTTTTTTGTTTGGGTTATTTCGTCATTCAATTCACTCTGCCTTTTTCGAATGCGAAGTTTTCGGTTTCAATTCATTCATTCAATTCATTGGAAGACACAGCCGAATTCATTCAATTCAGTTGGGCATTAATGTCTCATTTGACGATTTGAATGCAACCCTATAATATGTATATATGTCACTCTTATCAGCCTTAAAAGCAAAAAAGTATAACTTACTTTTCGGAGTCGTGTAGGTTAGGGTGGAGTCGTCAAGTCGACGCACTTAGGCCTCGGATAGGCCCATTTCGGTGTCGTTCTATGACTCCAATATTTATGGAAATAACTAGAAATGCTCTGTTTATAGAACACACCTGAATAATTTTAGCACTAAGCACTCTTCGCTTTGTATGAAGGGTGGGCCAAGATATTAATTTTTGCTTTATATGCATTCGTAATAGCAATATAAGAGTCACTCCTCAATTCGTTGATTTTTAGCAAATTTATCTTTGTTAAGATCTTCAACATTATCTTTTTCGAAGACTAGTTTTCATAACACAGGCATGTTCTGAAAATCGTAACAATATGATGTTGCCAGAAAAACAATTTTTGATAATTCCTAAAACAGTATTAATTAAATTTCAATCATCCAAATTTTAAAATCATTTTTACAAAATATTTTAAATGAATTTATCAGAGCTCCCAAAAAGCAGTCACCACATATTTCAAAGCTAACTGCCTAGTTACCTCTAAAGATACAACTGAGAATACTTATTTTTGTCGATGTGTTTGACAACAAAGAAACATAACGGAATGTGAAAATTTTTTAGTTTTTTGATGTGGCAAAACATGCGACTTATGGAATTTATAGTAAATTGTGTAAAATATACCATTTCTAAATAGTTTTTGCGGCTCCAAAAAATGAAAGAAAAATAATTTTCAACATATCAGGAAACCTACATTTTGTTAGTTTTGTCTTAAAACTAAATGATTCAAATGGATTTTGTTTATCATTTAATAAGATTAATTGTTTTAATAAGATTGGAGGTTACATGTGTTTATATATTATTAAGTTTAAACGGTGAGCTTTCATTTTGATCACAACATTCATTAGATTTTCCTAATAATACTTGGCATTGATGTCCAAATCAATACAAGTGCGGTAGTGTGGATATTTCGACACGAATCGTGAAATCGATATTTGTTAAAAGTACGAATTACTGAAAATAAGCCTAAGCACTTTTTTAACCAAGTAAAAGAAATCATGAAGTATTAAATGTGCATCTTGAATCAAGTAAAACTCTAGAACTTCTAGAAATTAATAATAAAATTCCCTAACAATTACGTAAAGTACGAAACAGTATTTCACATCAAATATTCACAGATCAAGTTCGAAAAATCTTAAATCAAATAATTTTTACATTTGCTTTCATATTATAAGTACTTTAACATTTTTCTGTCGTGTCTGCTATGAGGTACAGTTCGATAGGAACCATATGTTTATTAAATAGAATTATTTCAGTGTTCTATCATCACTTTATTGTACATTAACTGAAAGCCTTTAAATACCGCGCTAATCATTTTTGTAGTTTTACTTTACTTATACTTATCTTCAGAGCATTTAATACAAACCAAAGAATTTGATATGATATTGATTAAAGTCTGCACTAGAGATAGAGATTAAGAGGAGGAATTTCCCAAGTCTTTAATTGTTCTACAGTTATTAGGAAACGTATAAAGGACTTAAGTTTCAAGATATGAAGTTAGAAATTATTTATTTATTTTCTCTAAAATTGCAAATAACTTGAAGCAGCCAGAAATATCATCTGCTTTATTCGTTAATTATATAGTTATTTTAATCTTTAATAACTCCAGCAGCTCTATTGGATATTTCTGCATTTACACAGTATGTGAATGTTTTTTCGTTTTAAATTATTTAATTATTTATTTTGCAGGTAAACGGTTCATCTTTAGTAAAATAATACGGTATAAAAACAAGCAAATAAGACTATAGTCAAGCGCCCGACTATAGGATACCCGTTGTTTATTTACATGTATATCTTACATTGCTTCAAACTTAAGACAGCCATTACCATTATTCTATTTGACTGATCTTGTTGCGATTAAGTCGGATGATAGCCAATAATAGTAGTTAACGTTAATTACAAAAAAAACTTAATATCTTAACAGCTGTTCGTGTGGTAACTTGTCGCAATTTGCGAAGGCGGAAGAGGCGTGGCAAATTTTTTAAACAAATTTAATCTGCGTGGGGTTTATACAAGTCTGTCTGCCAAATTTGGTTGGTCTAGCTCTTATATTCCCTGAGATCTAGGATCTCACACGGACGGACAGACGTACTGGCAGACTGACATGGCCATATTTTTCTTACCTTACTCATTATTCCGATTTAAACTTTCAGTTGTTTTTTGGAGTGGTAAATCGACTTTGAATCGGTATGGTAAAGGTCTTCTTAATGGTGTTATATCGGCTTTTCTCGTTTCGATCATTTCGGTCTCAGTCTAAATTGGGTATACGATTATAAATGATGCTTGTTCGCCGTTACTGTCAAATGATTGACTTTCCGCCAAAAATTATGAACAGAAGTTCGCTTAAGTGAAATATACAAATAATTGCAAAAATCTATTATACACAAAATTGTAAAGATAAATCTCTACTAAAAAAATTGACTTAAATCGGACAAATATTATACAGTTGAACTTTCCTAACTCGAACTTCTCTAACTCGAATTTCTCTGTAACTCGAACTAAATGAGTGGCAGTAAAATTAATAATCTTAGGAAAAAGAATACTCGAATATCTCCCTAACTCGAACATTTTCTTTGGATACTGGTGATTCGAGTTAGGGAAGTTCGACTGCATATACTATACAGCTAGTTTAATTCTAGTTTTGATTATGTTTGTTGAAAAAGTTTTAATTATGTTTGCAGTCCAAATTTGGTTCAATAACAAAATTCACATTTAAGTTACTTACACGCTAGGTTGAGTCACAAATTCTCCCCTCCATCATTAAAAAGTTAATGAAAGTGCAAAACAAAAACCACTTACTTTTTTATCTAAAAAAATTGTTAATTACAAGGTTAAAATATTATAATTTATGATTGCATCAGTTCTCATAAAAATCATAAAATGAATTCATGTTGGACAGAGATTAAAACGAATTAAAAATTGACAACTTCATGTTTTTGAATTAAATAAAAACATTTTAAAGATACTTAAATTAACGAATAACATTCGAATTGAAAAGCGACTTCTGTTTGGGTTGGGTTTTTGGAGTTATCTTAAAATTAATCGCCAAAGTCAAAAGCCTATTGTGAAAATCAAATAATGTTTTGTCATATTTTTTCACTCCGAATGCGGTCCATATATCATGTGACTTGGAATATTTATGTTAAATGTTTGGGTACAAGTTATTGTTGGAAGTAAATATGTCTAGTAAATTTATTATTATATTATTTATTTTATTAAAATGAGTGAATATCCCTATTGTAATTTAGTTTTATTTAAAACTTAGATTTCTTCTATCAACAGATTGCTTTAAAAAAATCAAATATTATTGTACCCGGATTTGCTTTGGGGATATTATATTTTCCATAAGCCTCCGTTTACTTTAGCTACAATTAAGTTGTTCGACAGCAATCTCATTAATATAAAACCCTCGGGGCTTTGAACTTTTGACTGTTAGGGAATTTATCGTACTGCTGTATCACTTCCCACTGGGCGGCAGCATTGAGGCTTCAACTTTTTATAAAGTCTGAGCCAAGAAGTGCGCACATACAAACAATCAAACAAACAAGCAGACATTATGGTTATTACTTGGGTCGGGCTCAGACATGTTTATTTATAAATAGGACTACGCAGACATGAACATGAATGTACGTACACCTACAGAACAAAGTGAATTCAAAGCGGAAACGGAAATGGAAAAGCAACCACAGAACAAAAAACTATATAAAATGCATAATACATAATAATACCATACAAAGAAGAAGTGCTTCAAGTAATGGTATTGACTTCGAGATACCCCGTGAATGAGAGTCATAGTTTAACAGGCACTTCTTCTTCATTTTCGTACAAAAATTTCCTTTTTCCAGTTTTCAAAATTTTATAAAAAATACTAGCGAAGAAATTTTTGAATAGTTTTTTTTTTTTTGCAGTCACTATTACAATTGTTTGGAGATTTTTTTTGCAACCCCAGACTTAATTTGTTTTCTTTTCAGTGTACAATTTATATATGTGTTTATTTCATTTATTGCTTTTCAATTTAAGTTCTAGTTTAATTCATTTTGATTAAGTGCTAAAATTCACTTACTTTTTGCCGCCTGTTTTTAGTCGTGCTATAATAATAAATAAATAAATAAAATAAATGATTTTCATATACATATTTAGTAAACAATTTTTTAATTCGACACACTCTTTAAGAAACTTATTTTTTACCTACACTATATAAAACTGACGGCAACTGTTTGTCGCCTTTTTAATGCACTTCTATGTGTGTGAGTTTTTTGTGTTTTTGTATTTAGTGTATTGTATGTGTGTGCGGCTGTGCTTTCCAACATAAAGTCCCTGTCATATTTATAAAATCACCTTATAAATTGCAATAAATCGAAAACTACAGTCTGCAGAGGAATACAATGTATAGAGAAAATGAAGAGGAAGAAGAAACTAAAAGAATGCATGTACAGTTAGTTCACACCAATCTAACGGTACTTTGCTTATCGCAAACTAAACATGTGGTCCCTTTTGCATATTTATAAAATCAATTGCAATATTTTATTTTTGCTGCTCACTTTGCAATTAGACTTAGTAGAGAGAAAAAAAAATATTTCAAATCTGTTAATCTTGTCAAAATGCCGCGTGGTGTTTCACTTTCTGACATTGAAAAGGGCAAGATTTTAGCCATGAAAGACTGTGGAATGACCGGAAGGGAAATTTCACGTAAAATTGGCTGCAGTCAAACCGTAGTTGCCAATTTTTTAAAAAATCCTGATTACTATGGCTCGAAAAAGAGATCAGGACGTAAAAGGATCCTAAACGAGCGTTACGAGAGACAAATAGTGCGTAACGCAAGCAATACGTCAATGTCCTTAAGACGTTTGCGCTCGGTGAGTGAACATAACGTGTCGCTGTCAACGATTTCGCGTACCCTAAAACGTTCGGGAATACTTCAATATGAAATAATGAAGCAAGTTCCAAAGTTAATGCCACGTCACAAGACTGCACGATTAACTTTTGCTTTAAATAATTTAAGTACTCTGTGGAGTCAGGTAATCTAAAAAATAAGGATACTTCAAAGACGTGTATTTTGAAGCTAATCGTTTTCAGATGATTTTTTCGGACGAGAAGAAGTGGAATTTGGATGGACCTGATGGATTCCGTAACTATTGGCATGATGTCAGGAAGGAACCACATCAATTTGCCAAAAGAAATTTTGGTGGTGGAAGTTTAATGGTGTGGGGAGCCTTTTCTGCTACCGGTTGCCTACCATTGCAACTGGTATCATGCAAAATGAAAAGCGCTGACTACATTCGTACTCCCGAGAGTAGCCTGGTGCCATTTTTAGAAAAAAATGGGTATGCACGGCATACTTTTCAGCAGGATAACGCACGAATCCATGTCAGCCGGGAGACAAAAGCTTGGTTTTTTTAGAAAGAAATTCAAGTTTTAGATTGGCCAGCCTGTTCTTCAGATTTAAACCCCATAGAAAATCTATGGGGTATACTTAGCCAACGAGTGTATGCTGATAACCGTCAGTTTTCTACTTTAGGGGAGTTAAAAAACGTTCTTTTTGATGAGTGGTCGAAAATCGACAGAAATTTAATAACTAGCCTTGTTGGAAGCATGCAAGGCCGCATCGAAGGAATTATACGCTCTCATGGCGATGTTATTTGTTAAAAAAAATTTATTTTGTTTATTAATTTTAAGCTAATTGAAACAAAACAAATAAAAACTTAAAGTGAATTTATAAATATGCAACACTAAAAGTTTAATAAGGTGCTCTTTGTTAAGTACCGTTAGATTGGTGTGAACTAACTGTACATGCATTCTTTTAGTTTCTTCTTCCTCTTCATTTTCTCTATACATTGTATTCCTCTGCAGACTGTAGTTTTCGATTTATTGCCATGTATAAGGTGATTTTATAAATATGACAGGGAGCTTATAAACAGAGAGCAAATATTTGTCTTAATTATTGCATAAATGTCACTACATATAACTGTTGCTGGGGGCTATTGAAGATAGTAGATGAGTTTCTTTGGGGGTTTCGCTTCGACAGATTTATGGGGTTTTTCTCTGTGTGTCGCTAATGGCGCAAGAGTGGAAATGGGTGTAACCTTGAAAAGCGCTTTGTAATTTATTTACATTAAATATTTATTAACTATTGTTTGGCTCTGACCAGCGAGACAAATAAAAAATTGCACAAGTAAGCAACATTCACACAAATAGAGAGAAAAAGGGAGAGAGAGCGACAGAAAGAGAGAGAGAGAGAGAGAGAGAGAGAAATGTGCATGAATAAGTGAGTAAAAGAAATGGCCAAAAGGCAGACAGAAACTTCTGTAAATGGCAAATTGCCAGTCGAAAAAAAGTTGATTGCACGCGACGCACAGGTGAAAAAAGGACAAAACAAAAAAACAAAAAAAAAGCGCAGAGAAATGTAGACAAAGGGAGTGTGCAAGTGGGATACGGATGGACGCTGAATCTGAATGGGAGTGAAGAGAGGGGGTGGTGCTGGGGTTGAGGGTGAGGGTGAGAGAAGCGTGCATTCCACCTGCTGCGCAGAACTGAGCTGAGCTGAGCTGCAACCCCGTCCAACTCCGTGCAACCTGCTCATTTTAATCTGGCACAGGGCACTTTAAAAACACTTACTGTAAATAAAAACAAGGAGCGCGTCGCCTTCTTAAAGGGACTACAACTACATTTGCTTATCGGATTTAACAGCCCCTGGAAGCCAACGCAGCTCGCAACCAACTCCGAATCTGTCAGTTTGGCAGTTAGGGCAACTTTTCGGCTTTCAAGAGCAAAAAGCGTATGGCAAAAGGCGAATGATCAAAGAGGCGGATTTATGGGATTTATGTACTACCCTTGGCTGACTGAGCGCATTAGGCCAGAGAGCAGGAGTCACCCCGGTGACAGGGACAGGGACAGGGACAGGAACAGGGACAGAAACAGGGATAGGAACACGGACAACGACGCGCTTTAGCTGGTTACAGCAAACACTTAACGCCTTGCAGTCCATTAAATGGAAATTTGTCACAGACAAGCTGACAAATGAACAACCGGCTGGACGGGCGCACAACGGACAACTGGACAAACAGAGAGGGGCAGGACACACCCGCTAATGTCGCCCACTTGAATTGTTTGAATGGAGCGCTAAATGGACGGCCGTATCCTTAATTTGATTTAAATATTCATAAACTGCATTAAATGGCCGCAACAAATGTGCCAATTAAACGCGCCACAAACCAATCAAAATGTGATCAGAAGAGCAACAAAAAACAACAAAAAGTCAACTGCTCGAATATCAAATACCCTGTTCACCTCACTCATAAATTCCTTTCAGTTAAACAATTTATTTTGTATTTTGCGATCTTATTAACTTTTGTAACATTCGGGATCTTTTTATGATCAGTTTCATTACGCAGACAATTTATATTTTTTGATGATTTGAGATGCTTTTACAGAAGACAGTAAAAACGTTGAGAGCAGGTTTATTGGTTTTTTGATATTGCATCATATTCACAATTGAACCAAAAGGTTCATAAGTAAAATATTATTCACTCCTGAAAGTTTAAAATAAACTACAACATTTGGCAAAAGTATATTAATTATTTGTAAACGATTTTTCGCTTTACCAAAAGTTTATTCCAATACAATTGGTACACAAAAACTTGTTATGGATGAGTGAAGCTCCAAAAAAAAAAAAAAAATAAATAATAAGAAATTCATATACCAAATAGTCAGAATAGTGTTAAGACTAAAAACCTCATTTGCATAGGAACATACAAAGAGATAGATACATTTTGACGGGATTATCGAAAGTTGTTGGCTCAGTACCCAAAAGCGTCTGTGTATTGTAGCTATTGTATTGCATTTGAAGATATTAATTCTTTAATCGTAAATTCAAAACAAGTTCCCAATATCACCGACTAAATATGTATTGCACTCGTATATCATAATAATTTTAATGGGTAATTCATCATCTTTAAAATGTATTCTCATCTAAATGATAAATTTACCTTTTTAAATAATTTTCTAATAGTTGTAATTTTGTATTACTTTTGAACATTTGATTTTAATAAACTCACTACACTTATGGTCTTTTTTAAATTAATCCTAATATAAACGAAAATAGCGCAATTGTGCAATTAATCCCATTACGTTCTAAAATTTTAGATCAATTCGGTCCTCAATTTTCTAAATTCAAGAGTGAATCATTCTTAAAAATATTTAAATTAAATTAAGATTGTTTTGTTCGTAAATATAAACAAAAAACTCTGGTTTGTCTGACAAAACAAGATCAGAAAACCTTAAATTTTCCTTTCGTTTGCTTAGAATTCCCAAACGGTTCTGGCTAGTCTGCTATAAGGAACAGCTCGGTGGGCATTGAGAAGCTAAGACTGTATATACCAGAATAATTAATTTATAATATGTTCACGCTGATGATGTAATTCGTAGAAGAATAAACTAAGTCTATTTAGATCCTATTTTATGCATAAAGGTTCTTAAAGAGAAACTATTCGTTCTTAAGCTATGGTCTTATCGCACTAAATCTAGCCTAATACGAAATTAACAGGGAGTAGCCAATGCAATAAAAGTGGGAAATATTGTAAATATGTGTGATTTAATATACCATGAAAATAGAGTAGCTAAAAAATAAGTCAAAATTATCTGCTTTTTATTGGTATCAGTCACGGCATATTTTCTCATTATCGGATGTATTCTTTAACTTTCATAAAGTGACACTAATAAAATATTTACATAAAAAATTTACAGAAGACAGCATCCTTTAATTAAGTTTATAGCTAATTTAAAAACCCGTTATTTTTAGGGTCCATGGATATATTGAATTCGTTGCAATGTATGTTACAGAAAGTACGACCGTAATAAGAATATATTGTATATTCATTATTCTTCCAAAGTAAAAAATGTCCAAAAAGTTAGCATGCCAGTGTTTTAAAGACAATATGATTATCAGTAACTGGAACCCAATCTAGGAGCTTAGTAATTCTTGTCACAATTGTATTGAAATGAACATGAAGCTACATTCATACATATGTACATATATGCATGGACATTTAATAAACATTACAAGTATTTCGTTTAAAGTTAAATAAATTGTATAGAAAATTCTAATACTAAATTATAAATAAATTAGAATATTTCATAAAGCTGCCAGTGGAGTACTCGATTGTGTATCAGACAATTGTCCTGGGAAAAAATATAGAAATATAGTAATCGCAAAAATGTATGTACGTATGTATATACATAAATGTGGTCAATTCAAAGACAACATATTCTTATTGCTGACTTAATTGTTGATATTAAAGCAGCTGAAATGCATTTGTTGTTGATCTTGTGCTCCATTTTTGCATTAGTTTTGCTGCACAAATCGATAAAATTCAACATTCATTCAACATTCATGCAATGCGTATCTGTTTACACACATCATAAATATTAAATGGCTGACAGGGACAAAAAAAAAAAAAAATAATAATAAATAACCCGGCACACACACACACACACAGACACCCATCCAGAAAGAGAGAGAATGAAAATCACACAGAGAACAAGACAGAAAAAAGGTAGAAGAAGTAGAAGAAGAGCAGAAAAAAGCAGCCAGCAGTTCACTTGATTAATTTATAACACTAATAAAGAATTTATGTGCAAGTGTCAACCTGCAGTGCGGCCTTAAAGCACCGCAACACAACACAACACACAGACACGCACCCCTCCGGTCTCCATTCTGACTGCCAACTGCCATGTCGAGCAGGTCAAGACAGACAAAAATAACAAGCTCGCTTTGGCCAAACTCCGCTCTGGCCATATACACATTGTACATAGACCAATTGGCCGGTGGCGCACAGAGACGGGTTCTGGGTGATAATTTGATGAATGACTGCGCATATTAATTCATAAATTAATTTGTTGTTATGTTGCGGCTGTTGGCTCTTATTGCCCTTGCTTTGCCTGCATTTTAGTCAAGGGTAAATTATGTGCTGCCTACTTTACAGCGCATTTCTAAAAATTAATCATTACCCAACAGGAGTGAAGACTTATTAGTCATCATACCAATTTACTTAGACACCCAAAAACATTTTGTAAAATAATATTAATACTTATAATTAACTTAATTTATTATGAAAAGCTAAAAATTAATAATAGTGTGTTTCGTTGTATATATTTATTAAGCGTAAATAAATATATCCTGTTTCAAGTAGCATAAAGAAGTATTAAAATTTATACTTTAAAATAGTACCAAAAAATAATAAATGTTTACTGGATGTAAGATGCACAAAAATTAGATATGTAATCGAAAACTTGATTTTAGCGGTATTTTAACTACCCATCTCGATTTTTTTATACATTTTCTCTCAGCTCCAACTTGAGTTCATCTGAGAGCTTATAAGATGAATGTACTATCCTCAAGACTCCTAAAACAGAATTGAATAAACAACAAACAAGCAAATGAAAACTCAATGAATAACAAATATTTTAAATATAAAGAAAAAGCAAAAAAATCAAAACTTGTAGGCATGGCTAGAGTCGAGCTATCTTGTCTGTAATAACTTTAAGTTGAATCCGAAAGTTGTACCAAATGCTATTACACCAGGGCTAGTACCATAAATATACGCACCTCCAGTCTAGTATAATTGAATCAATGTTCCTTGTTTAATATCTTTTTGTATATCCATAAAATAGTTCATGTTTTGTAAAAGTTATTAACTTCCGAGAATATTCGTAGCCTCCAATCGCAATGCCATTCAATACTGATCCAGACTCTTTGAAAATCTTAAAGATAAGATACTGAAGTACGGTGTAAGCTTTCAGTAATATCGAATGATCAACTTCATATATAGAACTACATGTATGTATATGAATAGATACTAAAACACTCACTGCCCCTTAACAAGAAGCGAGTGAAGCACAGACCTTCTGTAAAGGAACCAGCATTATGTCGTGACAACACAAAGTACGCAGTCGTATGGAGGGGAAATGCGACCATTAATTGTCCGCGTCGTCTGTTGTCCATCCGTTTGGCTGTAATGGGGCAAGCAAACAGGGCCATGCAAAGCAACGTCCATGTGGCAACGTTAAGGGTAAGTGTATCGATGGGCAAGGATAACGAGGAGAGCTGCATTAAAAATGCGCAACATTTTGATTTCTAGAATGTCCACCGCACGGCAATTGCGGTCGACGTCAACGCATCCTGAGCCTGAGCCTGCGCTCGAGCCGGAGCCGGATCCGAAACCGAAACTGGAGTCCTTGTCGAAGTCCTTGCTTACCAGTGGTTATAATAGCGGCTTGTCGCTTTACTCCTTTCGCTTGGCAAACTTTCGCCCATCAAATGAGCGACAGCAATGTGAACGATGCCCTCTGTTCTAAGTCTATGTCCTGCTTGCAACGTCCTGCGTCCTGTGCCTCGAGTCCTGTTTTCTGTGTTGTCGTCGTCGTCGTCGCATTTTGAAGTTTTGTGCGCATCTAAATAATTGATTAACTGTAAAATTCGTGCGAGTTACATATACAAACATTTTCGTGTATACCATATAAAATCGATAAGACTGGAAAAAGAAGGACCACGAAAGCGACATAAGGTCCTAACCAAAAAGCAAGCAGCAAAAGTTATACTATAATTTATTTAAAGCCCTACACTCCAAGGGGGAAGAGCGAAGACATCAAGGGGAATCGCGCCCCTGAAAATCAATATTAAGTACAAAACGAGCAAATGATGTGAAAACTTCAAAGATCTCACGATTGTCCCTTTAAAGACTGTTTAAGAGATAAATCGAGTTTTTGTAAATTGCAATAGCAAGTGTTTCTTTAATATAATTGAGAGCATACTTGTGGTTCGCATAGACATTGGCTTAAGGTGTAAGTCTATCGTTTAAAATACTACAATTTAATACCCTGTGTATCGCTTCGTCGATTTGTTGTTAACTACGACTAAGTTCCACAACACTCGTACTAAGTAATAACTGATGATTAGCTCTGATTAAACTCGAACATACCCTACATATACTATCGTTGTTTGTCTCGTCTTTTCAGAGTCGTTTATTAGAAGATGCTTCCCTATTATGCAATTCGTGGTCAGCACGTCAGAATGTAAGTTAACGTCACAGCCAAAACACAGCAACACACAACACACGTACATACTCAACCATTGACTTGATTTCCTTAATCTAAAACCCAAAAAAAAAAAAAAAAAAAAAAAAAAAAAAATGGAAAAATAAATAAAACTATTACTTTTAACAAAATATTTCAATTCATTTGATTTTTGATAATTGCTGAGTGATATAGGTTTTCCTATGAACTTGTCAAAAATATTAGATGGTCAAGCATTTCTAAATTGAACTGGGCTGGATTCTTCTCATGTTATAAATAATCATATATTTCATTTCCTTCATATGCTTTTAATATTCGATATTTGTTCTAGTCTCTAGTACTTTCTAGTTCATAATTCAATTTATTTATTTAACGATCTAATAATTGCATCTCTAAATGCATCTACATGTATTCTGTTCTGATTATCTTCAATACAGGGTGATATTTTTGCGGGTATCAACGACGGCATTCTTAGTAGAGCGGAAGCTCTTGCCGCCGTCGACATTCAGAAGCACCAAGCCCAGCATGTACATAGCCAAATGCCCTCCCAAATCAAGCACGATGTGATGTACCATCATCACACAATGAGTGGCCCCCCGCAACGTCCATTACAGGTAAGTCCAAAAATATCCAAGTACCACATATCTATAGCATTTATCAGAGCTGCCCCTCTTTGCGAGTCGTCTCTGGCAATTGTTTTTATTTATTCATTTACTGTAAGCTTTAAGTAAACGGCTGACAAAGAAAAGAAATTTTGGAGTATACAGAATTATAATTGATCCAACATTTGTTGCAAGCGTCGGGGAAAACCCAATCAGTTCAATTAGAAATACATAAAGTTTTCTGGTGTGGTATACATTTACCATCTGTATTCTGTTTCATATTCATATTTCGTTTATTTTTAACTATTTTATTATTATTATTTTTTTTGTGTGATAATTTGTTTTATTATTGTTTAAACAAATTTCACCTTTTTTTTGCAATATTGAATACGTTAATATATTTTTTATATTTAAAATCTAGTGATGAGGATGCCAAAAATTAAGTGCATATATTTCAGAGTAGCTTCAATTTGTCAAGCAGCTTAACCCTTATACCCGATTTCACTTAAAAATCACCAACAATATAAATAGCTGTAAGAATTCAGCCTTATCCGCCTGTCTTAGAGTTGCGTCCCTACACAATTCAAAAACAGAATTCCGTAACTCGAAGTCTCTATAAATCGAAACTTTTTCTTTGGATAAAGGTGATTCGACTGTAACAAGGTGTGCAATCGCATTGACGAATTTTTGTACCCTCGCAATGGGTGTTGTAATTTTGTCACGAAATACAAAATGCATGTAGAGAGGCATGATAAACCCCATAAAGTATAAATACATATATTCTTGATCAGGATAACGATAGCATGACCGCGATGTCATTAGATATTTTTGTAGTCTTTGGGCTTGGGACTTCATATGCATCAGATAAGTTAAATTTCGTATTTTTTCTTTTTCAATTATAAGTGATATTATTGAATTAAAACAGCTTATTGCGTTCAAATTTTAAATTGTTTCTGCTACTCCTCACGAAAATTCAATGGTATTGCACAAAATAATTGACAATTTATATAAAAATATTGACAGTCGCATTTAAAAGCGATATGAAAATGTATGAATCGGTTGTTACAATAAAATTATACATGGGAATAATTTCATTTTTGATTTTAATTAGAAGTTGGAATATTGGCCCTAAGAGTTCTTGGCCTGAAGATGATTGTTACGAATCGAACGGAAGTTGTATCAATTGGTTGATTGCGTTAACCTTGTAATTAGCCCTCATTTGTGGATGAGTGCGTGCGAGTTGTTGAGTGGATCGGAAATGGGATATAACTATATACCATACGTTAAGCTGAAGGTGCAAAAATGTCCTGCATGAAGCATTTTATCGCATTCATTATGTTTTTGTTTTTTTGTTTGTCTGATGAAAACAGCAATAACAAGAAGAACAAGAGCAACAATCACTTCAATTTCCGATTTTCTGGTCATATGTGTGTGTTCATGTCACAGAGTATGTGTGTGTGTATGTGTGTGTGTGCGTGTGTTTGTATGTGTAGTGTGGTTAATTTGAAATGTTTCTTTAATAAAATTAAAATTGTGACGTGTAAGCCTTCTGGGAACGAGCCACGTGACGGTCGTTTGCCAGGTAAGCACATCATGATTCGTGTCGTTAATTGTATTGTACCGCTAGTCGTACTTTAGCTCAAGGCGGACCGAGAACCGCCGACTGTGTGGTGGGGTGGGGTGGGGTGTGGTTTGGTGTCCTGCAAGTTCTGCGGGGTAAAGGGCGGCTGACAAGTGGCATAGTGGCTTGAAGAGAGAGTTTGTCCAACTGTCGCCCTTGTCGCTGTCCTGTGGGTGCAAGCTGGTGCTGCAGTTGGTGGTTGGAACTCTATTGGAACTTGATTGTAATCAAATTACAAAGCAACCTGTTTCCACTTATATGTGTGCACATACATACATATGTATACATGCATACACAGTGAGAAAAAAAGCGATGCTAAAAAGAAGTTCGAATGACCTCGATATGCATAATTGATATAAGTAGGACTTGCTATAAATGAGCCCACAAATGCATTAACCAAGAGCATTTAATCTTGAAACTCGTTGATTTACAGTGAGTACTCACATTTCAAGTTCTTAAAATCTTCAATCCAGAACTTAAATATTGTACTAATAACTTTTTTTCTTTCGTTCGCTTCGATTTCCCAAATGGAAACGAAATTAATTTAAGAGGATAAATTGTGTGGTCGGTGTTCACTTACTTTCATACTTGTCAATTTACGATATCTTTGTTCTCAGTTTCAGAGCACAATTCTACTTAAATCAAGTGCATTTAAAATAATTTTTTAATTTTAAAAATACTGAAATACATAAATGTTGTCCTTAAATTATCGACTTTAGTAATTTCAATCTTATTACATACATCAAGTATGAAATTTTTCGCTCTGTGCACATATGTACATATATGAATATTTGCAGTTAGTTGTTGGCAAATTGTTCAAATTTTGTTGCTGTTGTTGTTGTTATTGTTGTTGTAATGCCACTTGTTTTCGGCACAATCGAGCATAGCGAAAAGCACATTGTCCACGAGCCTTCGACATTGGTGGTTGTTGTGGTTCCCACTCCCACTCCGATTCTCATTCCGATTCCGATTCCCATTTCCATTCATTTTTCCCCGCTCCTTACTTGACGTGTGCAGCGTCGTGTGGGCTTTAATTTTCGGCAACACACTTGAGAGCTGGCGCTGTTCTTACCCCATTTCCCCTTTTTGGTTCAGGTTACGCTTCTCGGTCTCAGGTGCAGCAACCTTCTACACTTAGCATTACAATGAGCTATCCAGGGACTTGGCTATCATCCCCTTCCCCCATCTGCACTGCCAACTACAGAAGGCAATAAAATCTCTCCTACCGTTATCAAATCTACTTGCTACCTAAGAGCTTGAAACATATTGACTGATAGATCCATAGTAAGCTTACAGACTATCATACTAGGATGTCCTATGATTAATCTGCTTTCATCAGGGAAAACAAATGAACTCTATTGCCTATCAAGTACAAGTAATCGGACCAAGTAACTTGGATTTGAAAACCTTTTATCAGTACTGGGTGTTTATAACTTGCAAATTTGAAGCATTAGATAAAGACTGCTGATTTTGGTGAACGTGTTCACTTGTTCTTTTTTTCGTGGTGACTCAACTCACTCATGAACTGGTCATTCAATCAAAATCGGTTATCTATATTCTGATAAATAGTAGGGTTAAAAAACCAAAAATAAATAATTGTGTATTGTTTTCTTCATTGGCAATTCTTTGGTAAAGCAAAACAGAGCAACTTTACAGAATAAAACAACTAATCAAAAAGAAAATGAGCACTGAAAAACGAGCAAGTGAGCATTTTCAAGGGGGGAACTTCCTGTAGCCGGTCCAAAAAATCGATTTATTTTTTGTTTTATTCGATTGTATAACTGTTCAAGAATATTCCTCAAAAATTTCAAACTGAAACGATCAGGCTGTGTGATGGCTCATTTTATAGATAATTAAATTCTCCTCTCCTCGTATTTTAAAGCCAAAATTTTAACGAAAAAAAAAAAAACAAGTTTAATTTTCCACTTTTCTTTTCTTAAAAAAGCTTGGTTGTTTTGGTTTTTTTGGTTAAAGACGAGACGATATAAACGCATTGTTTGTTTACACAGTAAAAGTGTTTCTATTATCTTGAAGAAATTTACTTCATACTCATTAAATATGAGTCGAGATCTAATACCCAAGAAAAAAAAATTGTGAAAATTACGTATTTTTTGACCGTGTGTAGAAAGTTTTTGCCCTTAGTTGCTAAATTTATTGAGCTAAATTTATTGAGCAACTTTTTTGGCTTATTCACTTATGAGTAACCCAAGTCTACGAATTAATAGATTCTGTGCGCTTTTTTTTGTTTTCAAATGAATGAAACTTTAAAATGTTCTCAGAAATTATATTTTAGAAATACATTTCACACCAATCCCATCAGAATCTTATGACCTCATATCTAATACGATATTTGCCCCATTATTAGTTTTGACCCAACAACTTACCTATTCTTAGATCGACTTAATGTCTTTATTAAGCTGGTGGGACCGTAGACATGTGTTCAATGCACTTTTCAGCACGTGTGTACATCATATATGACTTGATAATTTTTTTATTTGCTTTTACTTTTTCGCTTAAGGGACACCTGACGTGGAATCTCACGTCAAATATTTAGGCTTGCGGCTCGACAACTTTGATAATTTCTGAAAATTTAGTATGTGGGTTTGGGTTTGCTTACAGGTTCGAGTTTGTGTTCGGGTTCGGTTTGGGGCTGGGGTTTAGACTAGTGAGAATGACCTAATGGATTGCAGCTGTCTTCGGCAGTGTGAGTCGAAGTTGCCTTTGAGCCTCTTGACTCAGAAGGCGCCATGTTAATGTTGTTGTAGGATAATTCGTACAGGGAACTTCCGGCTGCCTTAACGGAGTCCTCGAAATTGATTATTGGCTGCATGTCCTCTGCAAGCAAGCCCACATCCAAGCCGTAGAGGACCCCCTTGTCACCGCAACAGATGCCAGCATACTGTAAACGCTGACGCTCAAAGTTGATCAGATAAAGACGCCAATGATGCTCAAAATGCGCGAAAGAGAACTCGATGCTCTCGTTTTCGTTTTCATTTCCACACTCCATGTCATCCATCTTACTCGGGTCCTCTCGCTTCTTCGCCAGATTCGACGTGGACTTCGCTGCCATCGCTGGAGTCGAGTTGGAAGTTTACCGAATGCTTTGTGAGACTTTAAAATATACATATATTGATAAAGTCCTGAATGCTATAGCTTTTGACTGATTTCCATGTTGATACTCTCCTGACCTTGTGTCACCTTTATCAACAAGGTGACATGCTTCTCAAAGCTATTCCCTTTCTCTATTCTCCGCTCTCTATAAAAGCAAGCATCCTAGAATGCTCACAAATAAACAGAAAGAGTATTTATAAATGCAAATATATTTGAATATCAAAAATATTGTCTTTGATGCTCTGTTTTTATAAGTGTTATGATTCAAAAAATTGAGATCGAAATCAAATCACCTGAATAAAGGAAAACATTTAATCTTGCGCTAAAGAGCGAATAGAAAGAAATAATCAATGAAATTCGTTTTGTACACTTTTCTTGTGTCGTACAAAAATTGTACTCCAGGTTTATGTTTGAAAAAAAAAACTGAATTATCCAAGTGTTCGACCTAGAACCTAGAATAAAATAGAATAAAATCATGATGGACATGAAAGTTCGATTCCCCAAAAATCAACTACTTATACTTGTGGAATTATCATATCTGTGAACAAGTTTCTCAATTGATGTTCATTCTCATCCAATTTTATTCATAAATAGTTATTTGAATCAGAAATAATTAACATAATATCTATCGATTTCCTGAGCAAGAATTAGATTTTTTTTATAGGTTTTCTAATGCTTTGGACCAGGGATCTCAAATAAGAGTTGGGAAAAACTGGATAAAGTTATTTTCCAATTTATTTATTCAATTTTGCATTTTTTTTATAAAAATTAATGATTTTCAAATAAAAATTAACATTAAATTATTATTTTATAGCAACAAAAAAACTTTCATTTGATAATTTCTATTTTAAAAACTATAATTGTTACAGTTTCTGCTTTGGAGAGTATCAAATAATTTCCAAATCCGGAATATATCAAGCTGCCTTTTGTACTAATCCACTCTTTTCAAAATTCGCGTTAAGTATACATAAATTATTTCGTTTACTCAATCCTTTGTCAAAATCAAATAAAATAGTTTCATTTCAAATTCGGTATATGCTACCACAAAGTTTCAACTTCCATGAGGGAGGAGGGTCACCTGTCTAGGTAACATGATGTACACTTTCTTGTACCCGTTTCCGTTCCAAAAGTGTACTTTGGAAATTTCCACTTGATTTGATGGCTGCTGTCTATCAATTCTGGTAACATGTGTCATAAGCGTTATGAGAATGCTATAAACTCCGTCTCACCCACAGAGCAACATTACAAAACTCATTAAATTAAAGTAATTTATGGTACGCCCCTTTATCCCCGCAGCTTTCCCTGCCAGCTTTGGTTGTTGGTTGTTGGCACGCAATGAGCAAGTTTTGCGAGCATATGAAAAGCCAATTATGAGAATACGAAAAGGGTAAATATAAGAGCAAATATAATGCTAATTAAAATAATCATATCCATCATAAAACTCAAAAGGAGGCGGAGGGCAGTGAGAGGATTTTATGGCTTTTATGAACGGAGACTGAGGAGGGTAGAGTTCACATTTGTAACAATTACCAAACAGCAACAACTACAAATATTATCAATTTCTCCAACTGTACAAATGAGCAAGAGGCGATTTAATAAGGGACTGCAAAGTTGAGTGGAAGAGGGAGTCCGAGAGGGTTGGGAGGAGTTACCGGCCACTTGCAGGCATTTATCACAGATTTTGCACCAGCAGCAACAACAACAACAACAACAATCGCAAAATTTTTCCCTCTAGAAAGCGGGTTCTGGGTGGGTTTACACTGGATGCGATCCATCCCTGCAAGCAGCAAGTAGCATGTTAACCGAAAAAGTACACTTAATTCAATTTAAATTACACTTTCATATTTCCGGTAGAGCCCAGAGTCGAGACCGGCGTATCCATTAGTATTCGCAACATATGGCTCAATTTCCCTCAAATCATTTTCCACACACAAGCAAACAAACACACTCAAACACACACACACACCCGAGGGCAACCACCCCGCACTGCACCTGACATGACAGTGGCTCGTACTTGTACTTGTACTCGTAGCGGCAACCACAAGTGGTTTATCATATTGAAATTCATTTAGTGCACCTGTTTGATTTTTCCTGTCGTGACCGAACCCCAAACACTACTGAATACAACTCGACAGAAACGAGTAGAACTGTCGTATTATTTAGTAAATATCGTTAACTTACCATTGCCACTCCTCATGCAATCAAATTCCACTTAGTCAACCGCTAGAACCACCAAATTGAAGCCGTTCTAATTTGGGTGGGTTCCTCAACAACATTAACAGCCACAACAAATATTTGCTACACAACATTTGTTTGACAATAAAAAAAAACAAGTGGGAAAGGTTATAGTCGAGCGCCCGACTCTAGGATACCCGTTACTTATTTTAATTAATTTTTTAATATTTTTTATTGCATGCTTTTAGGCACTTATATTTTTAAAAAAATTTAATTAGCCATTACCACCTTTCTGTTTGTCCTCTCTTGTTACGATTTAGTAGGATGATAGGTAATAATAGTAGTTAACGATAATTAGTAAAAAAATTATAATATCTTGAAAACTGTGCGTGTGGTGGATTTTTGCGATTTACAGAGGCGGAAAAAGGCGTGGCAAAAATTTGAAACAAACTTGACCTGCGTGGGGTCTATAGAAGTCTGTGTGCCAAATTTGGTTGCTCTAGCTCTTATAGTCTCTGAGATCTAGGCGCTCACACGGACGGACAAACGGACAGACAGACGGACAGACAGACAGACAGACATGGCTATATCGACTCGGCTGTTGATGCTGATCAAGAATATATATACTTTATAGGGTCCGAGATGCTTCCTTCTCCCTGTTACATACATTGCAACGAATACAATATCCCCTTTTACTTATTTTTATAAGTAACGGGTATAATAACACAACTAATGCAATCGAAATTGAACTCGAATCGGAATCCCTTCAGTTCCTTAAGTCATTCAAACTAAATCTAAGGTTTTTTTACTAAACCGCTTGCTGATTCTCCACATCTCATTTCACACTTTTCTTTCTTGCTTTTTTACCTTGTCTTTCGTTTCTGTCTGTAAGACTCTCACTCTGTTGTTTTCTTCAACAACTGTTTGATTTGACCAAGTATAACCGTTTTGTATACTTGCATAATTAATCGATTGACCGCCCTAGTTATCGATTATCAGGATATTTATCACCTCTAGATTGACACAATAAAATATTTAACCATATTTAATATTGCACAATAACAAAGTGATGGCCACACGAATATAAACACACACAACAATTTTATGATTAATAATGCACAAACTTTGTTTTGGAAAATCTCACCGCTTTATATACCCTGTAAATGGTAAGCATGGGGAAATATTAAAATCAATGATACATTTTTGTTCATTTAAGAGCATAAGCAGCTAAAATCAGCAGATTTTGTTATCATTTTTAAGAATCACATAAATTTTTTAAAAATTTCCCAAGACTACAATTCTAGTATACAAACTTTTTAAAAAATCTATCTTTAGTTAATAATACTTTCCCCACTGTTTCGTATCATGATGAAATACTAAATGGTTAAAATTAAACAAGATATAGTAAAATATAAACAAGCAAAAACGCTGTAACAAGTCCCGGACTATGAAATATCCATTACTGAGTTTTGATATATATTTTATATATTGTATTGTATTAGCTTTATCTATGATTTTTAAGCTTTTAAAACTTTGCTTAAAAACTTTGTACAGCTATAACTTCTGTTTAAGTAGGATATTTAATTATAAAAAAAAAACGTACACCATCAAAATGGGTATTTTATTTTAATAACTGTGGTTGTACGCTATGGGAAAAAAGTTCCACATGTCGAATAAGTAAAAAATTGTTTTCCTGTTCAGTGCATATAAAATTTAATATTTTCTAAATATCAACCATCAAGATAAAAAGTGTAATTATTTTTAATTTTATGAACTTTATATGTACATACATGCATATGTATAGTTTCTGTTTCTAGCATTTAATGTATTAAAAGCAGGAGTTCATAAGCATTTACAGAGTATCTGCTGGATGCACACTCTCAATTGAAGCCGTCTGACTTGTCATTTTTGTAGTTTTTCAAACTGACCTGGTGAAATTTAGGCGCTTGTTTCTCTCTCTTTCTCTCTCTCTCTCTCTCTCTTTGTCTATCACTCTATTTGTCTGTCTCTGTTCGATTCTGCTGGACTCGCATTGTGTGTAGAAAGCTCTGTGTCATCCAGTGACAATTACGTCCCGCTTTTATCCATGTTCCGAGTGCTCCCTGTTCCTTGTCCCATTTCTCTCGACTCTTGTCCCACGTCAGCTCAGTTCAATTTCGTGGAGTTCGTCCGTATCTTTGTTGTATCGTTTGGTTTACTTCCGTTGATTCATTTATTTATTTAGTTTTCTTTACATCATCAATTATTTAGGGGCGTCTGTGAGCTGTGCGTTGTTTTCTTTCTATTGCAAGACAATCAGAGAAGGATGACGAAGAGACGGAGTATAGTAAGTACGTGGACTATGTCTGTTCCGGTCATGTTTTGTTGCTGTGCGGGATTGAGTGGGGTGAGGGGTCATTCGTGGGTTTATTATGGCCATGGCGTGTCAATACGACTACATTTTTCTTGGATGTGGTCATCACAATTTCCGCCGATTAAAAATAGTTTCGCAATTACAGGTGAAGACAAGTCGATGCACGACAAAACACGATACAATACAACTCGACTCGACTTTGAATTGCACTTTTTCCATTTGTTATTTGCCATTTGCCGGCTTCATCTATTTTTCAAACGCATGCAAAGTGCATTTAAGCGTAATTTGATTGGAGACCCGACCAAAAGTCCTTTTAAGCTCATACAACTTTGAGTACGCGTTTAAACCATGATTGCTCCAAATTGGGGCTTACAATTGACTACAATACTTAGTGCTCGAACTTAGTACTGAAACAGCCAAACAACTTTGATTGTTCACCGAGTCCATATTCGAGTAGCTTGTCGATGGGATTTACATATGTAGATAGATAGAGATCAATTACCAAATGCCACAGCACAAGTTTCAATGTAAGCATATGCCATAAATGCCCGGATACAAGTAAATATTATTAAAATATCCATCCGAATTAGGGATACTTTACTTAATTTTGTTCTTGAACACCTCTGGAAATTGTACGCGAATATTTCTTGTGCTATAGCGACAATTATCATATACCATAAAGGGTCTTTAAACAAACGGTTTTCTTTTTAATTGCGGGCTAACTTTGAAGATTCAGCATAACAACATACTACTTGATGCAATAACTAATGGTTATTAGAAAATGATCGATTTGCGTTGACAGAGAGAAATTTTATTAAAACTTAAATTTAAATAACACAACAAAAGACGTAAAATTTATCAAAACTTATATCTTCTAAAATTTTCTTCTAGAGATATATATTTACTAGGATGAACTGACTCAACATTTGAATAAATTTACTTTTTATATATTTTTGCCCATTTTCATAAAAATGTACTTCCAAAATGGACCGTTTGTATTCTAACGATTTCACTAAGTAAGATAGTGAAATTGTAACATAAACCAAATTAATAACATACAAAGTTCTTCAAGCTGTTTTCGATAAACTGATGAAATATTCTAGTCACAAACTAGTTGGAAATCTAGTCACTTTCGCAATGTCACGGTCGCGATGCTACAAATCACAAAAAAAAAACTTGTAAAATAAATCAAACAATAATAATAATATATTAAATTAGTTCCTATAAATGGATAACTGCATTATTTTATTTTGGTTTCAACGTATTTTCTTCCAAATTACTCGTCACATTTCGCGGACTAAACTAAATACAACTTTTACCTCTGTCATAATTTCATTTATATTTTGATCTGAATAAAATTATCTTAATATTTGAAATTATTGAGTATTTGTTTTCAAATCATACTGGTATTTGGAATCCGACGCATACAAATAACCGATACATAAAAATGTTGCGTGTCCGATAATCAGAAACCTAAATGCGAACATAACCGAAACTGTTACTGAAACCGATATTCGTTTCGGTTTGATATCCTGGTTAAAGATTAAAAATTCCCTTTTAATACTTACTTTAAGACTTTTACTTTATAAATCATACTTAAAAATTGTTTGTGATTAGCAAAATAAAAATAATAAAAAAATTTGAAAATGAGTTTATATTTGTTCAGATTTCTATAAGAGTTATACAAGACTTTTTTTTAAATAAAAGTGTTTAAAGACTTTTATTTTTGATTTTAAAAATTAAAGACTCAAAAGAGTTTTATTTGTGAAGAAGGAATAAAAGTCTTTGCTGATTTTGAATACTTTTATAAATAGGAAATTTGTTGAAAAGGCTCGAGACTTGAAAATTGTCATGCGCTTTAGTTAGGCAAAAAGACATTAAAATCTGATTAAAGATGATTAAGTCCGGTTATAAGTATCACGAAGTTTGTTTTGACTTTGAAATGTGGCGTTAAAGTTAAGGGCAAAATTTGCATTGTTGGGAGTAAATCTTATCCAGCCATGTGCTAAACCCATTGCCGGTGGAGTACCTGAAAGCCACCCACTAAGGCCAAGAGAAGGGGGAGGTGGGTTGTAGGCAAGATGGCTGTCGAACCCTTTTTGCCGTGACACTTAACAGGTTAACTAGCTTAAAATGCACATCAACGCATCACTTGACCCACTGCGGACAAACATAACCCTCCGAAAATGGTCGGAAAAACCGAGCATATGTAAAACTTAATGCACGGCCAGGGCAACGTAATAAGAGGGGGAAATGAAAATCGGAATGGGAAAGGGAATGCTGATGAGAATGAATATGAGACGGAGGATAGCTCGAAAACTGGCAACAACTTTGCAATTATCAGTTACAAATACTCAACCAAAAGGCGGGTAACAAACACCATTAAACATAGAATCGGGGGGTTGCGTTCTTTGTTTTTCTATTTCTATCTCTGTTTTTTTTTTTGTTGGCAAATATGTTTTCAACATTTTCAATAAGGTTGTTATTTACTTTCACCGAAGTGAGCATCAAATTGATCGTATTAATGGCCATAACTAGTTTATCCCGCCCATCTTTACAATTCACGGGGATTAAACGCAGATTTCCATTATGAAGAGGGTGGATTTTGCTCTCTGACTCTCTCTCTCTATCTCTACATATAATACAGACAAACGAAGCATTAATGCAATTTCAATGGTCAATGCTAAAAACACTCTTTTTCGATTTGCCACTGTTGTTGCGTTTATTCTCGTTGTTGTTGCTGTTGTTTGATCCGCTTGTTTTTTATGCCATGCCCATACCCATACCCGGCACACAATTTGTTTTAGCTTCGACCAAGGGGCTGACGGAACTAGAGTTTTAGCAGGGACCGAACTGATACCGGGACTGGTTCTCAACTCCCACAGGAATTCTCAGGCAATATAACTGAAAGCAAAAATGAAGATAACAGTCAGCGCGGCAAGTGCAAATCCACCCGTCCATTTAACAACTTTTCGCCCCATCCCAAAGGCCACGCTTCCAAGCATCCACCTGACGGGCCAAATCCTCATCCACATCCACATCCCAATTCACATCCCAATTCACATCCTCATGCACACCGCGTACCTTTTGCTAACCAACTAACTGCCTTTTTGCTCGTCGCACTTGTGGGCGGCTGGATGGCAGTTGATGTGAGTGTGTGTATTAGTGTGGATGTGGACGAGATGAGGATGAGCATGCGGATGTGGATGTGGATGTTGGCTAGGGGAAGCCTGTTACGCCTCTGTTTGATGCTTGTAAAGACCACTTTACCCGCTATAATAAAAATAAATCATAATACTTTGCGCCCTCTTGTCGTGTGCGAGAGAGAGAGAGAGAGACGACAGTCGGAAATTGTGCGAACTCTAGTACAGTGGGACCAAACTACATATGTAAACCACAATAGCGGCAAAATGCTCAATTAATTGTTAAGCAATTTATTTAATATCGTTTAATAATAGTTTAATTTATAATTTAAGATTGATACAATAATTACATACTTACATTCTCTATGGTCTGAAAACTCAAAAAACAGATGGGTGCAACACTAAAACATTTATTCTTCTCAAATAAATGTTTCAAAAACGTCATTGGCATTCAAGACCACTTTTTTCAAAGAACAACTCCAATTTATTTCTGACAGCATAATCATCTATTAATTTTCAATTTCAATTTATCGGAATACGCAAAAAATTATGCAAATTGAACTTAAATTTGAATGTTTTTGGCAAATCTTTTAATAAGCTATGTCACTCGAACATTTGCAATATTTTCTAAGTGTTTACTCTAATCTAAATGAAATAATTAAAAGATTTCCAATAAATAAGCAAGTTAAAATTAACAAGGGATACAAATTTACGAAAATTTGAATAAAAACGTTTTTTCTGTTGCTAGCGGAAATATTAAATATCTACTATGATAATTTGTATTCAACTGAATTCTTGTGAATATGATTCATGTGGAGCTCGTCAAATTCGGATATTAATTTTGGAGGAAAACTTTAATATTTTTCCCTAACACGAAGAGAAGTCATGGAATACAAATAAAATTTCACAGACATTTTTATGGATCTCGCACCACTGTCACGTTACACACTGACACGCACAGTGCCACACTCCGGCGTTTACCTTGTTTGCCGGTACTCAGCGCACGGTACACGGTACACGGTTCGCTCGGCAGTTACCGAGTGGGACTCGGTAGCGCTTGCTGTCGTCATCCATGTTGCGAGGTTGTAACCCCGGATAATGTACTTAATGCATCTACATATTAATGTCGCCCGAAAACCTGTGCAGGCCTACCGACCTTCTTGCCTTCGTCCTGCCGTCGGAAATCCTTACCGGATAGTACATGAATAGTATTTTCTATTGCCCGTACTGGGCGGTCTTGTGTTCCCCCGTGTCCTTGTCGTCCTTACCGGCTCGTATTGCCTTTTATTTTCATTTTCTGTTTTTTTTTTCGTTGGACTTTTTGTTGTTTTTATTGCACAGAGGACTTGAGAGCGTCGCAAGGGTCGACCCCTCACTCGCACCCTTCCTGAGCCCTGTGATTGCCCCCTGTTCCCTGTTCCCCTGTTCCCTGTACCCGGCACCTGTCCCTGGATCTGCCGAGCACTACGATTACACTTGTTAACCATCACCATCACCGTCGCTGTGCGTGCCGTGGGCTCAGCTCGAGGGGGAGTGTGCGGAGTGTGTGAGGCCGGTTATATTGATATGTCTCCCAGTAGAGCAAGAAAAACAGCCGGTAGCTCAGTTAAGCCGGGACCGCAATGTGTAAAAAATTACGAGCTACATTGAAAAAAAAAAGACAAAAATTCGAAGCGCCTGCAAAAAGGCGACTCGAGACGGCATGGGATGAGATTTGGGAAGGATGTGGGGATTGGTGATGCCGTTGGAGGTTTACAATGCAGTCACCAGTCAGCAGTCCAAGCTAACAACAATATGTTAGCCCTGAAACGCATTGACATTTAGACCTTAGATATTGTTTGTGGCTTGAACTGTAACAATTATTGCAAAAATCAGCGTAAGCTTGTAGCGCTAGGAAATCTAATTAAATCAGTTCATAAACAATAGTTTCTGGTCTTTTGGGAATTTGTACAAACAATAAACTAACATTTTTTAATATTGCAGAACATTCGTTTAAGCACAAAAAACATTGCGACCTGAAAAACTTTATTATTCTGATTTTATATTTTCAATTAAGCTAGACTCGGAACAATTGCGAACGATTCGTTTTACAAAAAGTAAATTCTTAAATTATTTAAAAATTAATCAGTATTCTCTTGGTATGGTTGTGAGGCAATCCGCTGACATATTAAAGTCAGCATAATTGAAAATTATTAAAGTAAGTCTTATCTTGATAAAAATATAAAACTACATGTGTAATTTAATCGGGTCTGTTCCGAATTCCGAGAACTAGTCGAATTGCCACAAAACTAGTTGATTGCTGTTCCGAATTCCGCAAATCGACAAGCATTTAAATAAATACTTAAAATTATAAACTGACAAATTATAATAATGTTAAACATTTTTAGAATGGATTAGCATCACTTCTTCAGCTTTAAACAGTTGCAGTGTATTTTAAAGGAATTTTTTATAAGCATCTATAAATAATGGAGCTGTTCTGAATTACAATTCTGAATTACAATTTCATTTTTGTTATCGATACCAATTCTAGCAATCGATAGCTGTTGCATTGTTGAATAACGAGATTCGCTGAAGCTGAAAAATTAAAGATGAATTTTCGAAACGTTTTCAAAACCGAGTTCGAAAAGTAAGAACAAGTGCATTTCGGTCGGAATTGGGGACAGCAAATAGTAAAACGTTCGTTTTTGGAATTTGGAACAAGGCTGATTATTTACATATCTGAGATTATATTCTCAATTGTTATTCTACTTATCATGTGTGCCAAGACAGACATAGGGACATGGCTGATCAAGAAATAATTACTTTATTGAATCTGTTTTTAACAATTCAATGTTCAATTATAAATAATTATGACGATGACGACATTACGGTTGTTTATGGCAAATGGATTTGGCTTGAAGTTATAACAGGTTTTTAAGCTTAACCCTCTAATGCCTAACCCTGCCTTTAGGCGGGGTTCAAAAAAATCTCAGTTAAAACTTTAAAAATTAATATAATTATATTATATTTATAATTTGAAGTATATTGGTACAAAACTTAATGAAAAACTAAATATTCTATCAGCCTGTTTTTCTTTCACTGCTCTACGATGTGATTTAGAATGGATTTTCTATGTCTGAAAATTAGTGATTGCTAAAACTTCTTGTTTTGCGTGGGCATTAGAGGGTTAAGTCCTCAAACAATAATTTGAAAATGGTAGACGAAGCCAGTTGCGAACCGGTTCAAAATTATGGATAATTTGCTTGGGCTAAAAATGAAAATTACTTAAATTCTGGCAGCTTCACATTCCATCCTTAAAATAGAGTCCTTAGCAGGTGCACAGGCAATGCGGATTGCCTCGAGCTCTTGCACCGTGTACAAATGTCCTGGGAATTCCTTTGGCAACATTTTAGCTGACGGCGACTGCGACTGCGACTGCGACTGCGGTGGCTGTTGTAACGCGACAGAAAAAAGGTAAAAAGTAAAAGTTAGCAAAGACACGTCCTGTGTTCTGTATTCAGTGTTCGTCGTCCTTCGTCCTTTGTGTTGCGTTATAAAAATACAAATAAAATCTATTACGTGGCAAACCACCCCACATTTATGTGGCAATTTGTTGTTTCTTGATTGTGGTGTGTGCAGCTGACGCCGCAGTCAGCGTCAACGTCAGCGTCAACGTCAGCGTCCACGTCTGCTTCGGCGTCGCACTGTGGCTCGAATCCCGAAAACTCGTGGCAAAAATCTGTAACTTTTCAACTAGATGAGCTATCGGTTTGTAATTTGAAATATATATTCCCAATGCGCCCTTTTCATTGCCACGCATACTATCATTTTTCTTCCAAAAATTTCTTTGAAGTATTGGGAATATATATTTCAAATTTAAACCCGATAATCATAGCTGTGACTGGCAATGTTACTATACTAAAACCGAAATAAATTTGTTTCAATGGTTTTTTTAAATATCTTTTAAAATATGTACAAAATCATATTCAAAAGTAAATCTCCCGCGCACTCCCGGCCATTTTTTCTAAGGTCAACCGAAAGTTAAAAAAAAAACCCAAAAAAATAGATGCATGGTAACAAAAATGTATCCTTTAAATTTTTTTACACGCATTTAGTTTTAAGGATAAGCCAGTTAATATAAATAAATAAGCTTAACACAAAGACTAAGCTCTATTCAAAGATGGACTACGCAAAACTTGCCCTTATAAAGCGTAAAATTTCTCACTTGGCATTTTTTGGAAAAATAATTTAACTTTGACGAGCTTCACAGCCTACAACAAATGTTTTTAAAAACATAATTCAAAAATATAAAAAATTTTCTCAAACAAAACAACTCGAAAATTGATTTTTGCCACAAGCTTTCGGGAAACGAGCCACAGTGCGTCGGCATTCGCATTACTAAGTAAAGTGTATCATTTTCCCATTTGACGGCGAGTGCGACCCCTTTTTGAAGGGCCAGGGCAGGACGACCTGGCGCTTCTCGCCTCTCGCACTTTGTCTCAATTCTTAACTGTCGTGCCCCTTGCCCCTTGTTCCTGTCTCCTGTTCCCTTCGCCTGCCACCAACTTCCCCCTGAACGTACGCTTGCAATTTATGAAGATTTGTGTGGCCGGTGCGGCGTGGGATGCAGGATGAAGGATGGGAGGATGGGAGGATGAGAGTATGGAAGGATGGAGGTCATAGGTGTGTGATACGTCGGAGGGTTGCTGGGTTGTCGCTCCGCCCAGCCAGTTAGACGCCCTAGTGCACTTGTTTTGATTTGTTTGGAATAATAACAGATGCTTACCGTTCATATTATTCATTGTTCAAATTATTAACGCTTGACAATAAGAATTGTGTTTAAACAGCTCTCGAAACGAAATTCGGCACTCAACACCCAACACTCAAAACCAGATACCCTGTAGTTAGTAGCATATACCCCGATACATACTCGTATTTATATATATATATGGTATATGGCCTGTGGGCGCATTGACGGCAAATTGCAATTTGTGCAAATATTTATGTACATTGAAAATTACTCATTTGTGTAACACCAATTAATTTCAACAAACAGCAACAACAAACCAACCATCCATTTATAAGGTCTCTCCTTGTTATTGTTATTACTCTTACTGTTGTTGCTGTTGTTGTTTGCCCTTTGCTTCTCTGGTTAAACAAATGGAAAATGAGGTCTTTTGTTTCCGAAAATAAACGATATTTTGTTTGCGTTCTTCTTTGGGCCCAGCAAAGTTTGCCAAGTCTCTTGTGCAGGTTCTCAACGCGTTGGTTAGAGAGTGTGTATGCATGTGTATGTGTGTATGTGTGTGTGTGTATGTGTGTGTATGTGTGTGTATGTGTGTGTGAGTGTGTTCCCCTTCACTGATTCTTAGCCCAAATGCATTTGATTTTGGGTTCTTAGTTCAGTTCACAAATTGCCACTTCAACTTGTTGTTTACATTGCAATTTTTCAACTTGTCCAACCTTATCCCACCCCCCAGCCCCACCCAACAAGCGCCCTACTTCCTCCTAACAAATTGCAACTAATTAGACAACGAGACTCCCGTAATGAGCTGCAAACATTCGATTAAAGCCAACGTAAAGCAGTAGGCGAAATGTTTGTTAAGCTTATACCAAAAAAAAAAAAAAAGAAAAAAAAAACAATAAATAATCTGATATGGTTTCGGTAAAAAAGGTTTAAAGGGGATGCAAAGATTGATACCTATCACGATAGTTTTCAATAATGACAGAAGTGAGTAGTCAAATAGAATAATGGAGGACTCCCAAGGACAAAGGAATGACCTATAGACCTGAAACGTTTTTTATAATAACCAACATTAAAAGTTCAACAGTATTAATCCAAAAGGTTTTTGAAAATTCTATCCTCTATTTATGAACAAATTTGGAAAACTACATTTCTGTGATTTGGCAGAACTTAAATTAAATTTAGCATGTCTTTTTAAGCCTGATTAAGTGTTTTGGACTTAAGAAAATCCGTGACAACCGAACTTTTTACCGACATTCTACTCTTGTAAAACTGAATACTAAAAATATTTTTTTTTTTAAGATTATTAGGGACTACTTTTAATCCTTGAAGCTAGCCCAAAGTCAACTGACTGAGCGTTACCATACAGTACACTCGGACAAACGAGAACTAATTAATGTAATTAAGTCAAATTAAAAAAAAATATAACTATATATTTATAATTTATTCTAACTACAATTCATGACAAATCTCAAGTCTCTAGCTATATACTTGGAATTTTTTATAAATATATATCACATACATCGTGGTCCGAAACCAAAAAAACAAAAAAATTTTAAAACTTTATGTCATAGACTTGGACATTTTAACTACAGTGCATTTCCGACTTTTTTTCTGTGTATGATTGACTCGGTATTTAGTTTCCCAGACACCCATCGAACCAACCATCGAATTTTTGATTTAATTGCGCAAATAATACAGATTGATGAATTCTCCATACAAATTTTCAAATATTGAAACACAATGAATGTGGTTAGCAATTCTTTGGTTTAGTTATGAATATATCTTACATGCAATTTTTAAGACTTAGTTTAATTTGCTCTTCGTTTGTTTTTTGCTGATTGACAAACAGAAAAAAACAAAATATCTAGCCAATTGCGAAGAGAGAGACTTTTCATGATTATCTAAAAGATTCACGCGATTCATCACCAAAAACAAACCTTGAATTAAAGTAGCTAAAAATGTATGATATTGACGGCAGTCCGCGCTAGTGACGAAAGCATCCAAATATGTATTCAAGGTTTTTATTAAAGCAGTATACGCTAGAAGAAATTCAATAGAACGAACCTATAGATTTAACATTCGAATAAATTAACTTTTCCTATATTTTTCCCCAATTTCTTAAAAATCTACTTCCAAAATGGACCGTTTGAATTATAGAAAAAAATTTTTAATTTTTAATTTGTCAAAATAAAGTCAAACATGAATTCCATTGTTCGTCGCGTTCACGATGTGTTGTTTTCTATAAATAATTCGAAAACGACAAGTCTTCAAAGCTTGTCTTTTATAATTAAAATAGTGTTGATAAAACTCATTATACACGTGAGAAAACATTTTTGAAAATGTCAACTTTAGCCATTTTTTCTGTTAATTTAATGAGTTGCAAATGTCGCGTTCTCGATCCTGGAATGCTCAATATGTCTATTGTATATGTACATCCATATAAATAATATCAATAGTTTTATTAGATTGTAGACATAGGCAATAGCTCTTTAAAAATATAGATTGAACATATGTACACAGAAAAAAAAATTCGGGCTATTTAGCCCGAATTCAAGCCGAAACGATGTCAGAAGTGGGGTAATCTCGGATTTTCTTAAATCAAGTACGAAATACTTGATTTTTTCAATCCCGAATTCAATCCTGAAATTCTTAAATTCAGGCTAAAAAAAAACTAATTTTTTTTGTTACATTTAAATTTTTTTTTTAACTTTTTTTTAAATTTTTTTTTATTTTTAATTTTTTTTTAATTTTTTTTTTTAATTTTTTTTTTAATTTTTCTTTTTAATAGTTATTTTTTTAAATTATTTTTTACTAATATTTATTTTTACCCTTTTTTTTTTAATTGACTGTGGGAATCGAACCCAGGTTCTTTTCAAACAGGTCGGCGACTCTAACCACTAAGCCACCGAACCAGTTGAAATGGGAGAGGCCGAAAGAGAATAAAGTAATTTGGGCTTATTTTCCCATTTTAATCCCGATACAGGCTTGATTATTCAGCTTAAGCCTGGAAACATACTTAAAAAATGCAGGCTTAAATCAAGTATAATAGGCTTGATTTTAGAACGGCTTTTTTTTCTGTATACGTTACCTGCCCTGTCCAGTTGTCATCTTTGTATGTTGTAAAGTATTAAGTATATCTTACCTGCTTTTGAATAAGTTATCAAGGGTTTATTCGTATATGTACATATTTATTTATTCATATTAAAGCAGTCGTAACAAATATTTACATGCAAGAATTAAAATATTGTTGAAACATCGTCAGGAATTCAAGTACAGTCGACTGGGTCTAAAATTTCACCTTTGGATAAACATAAACAAAGAAAAAATAAAAAATAAATCAATCGAAAGGAACTTTGTCTCGATCCCAATTGAAATTCAAAATTTTCGCAACCACAACAATCAGTTCGGACACCAAAATTGGCACACCAGGTCCGGCAACAATTACGCAGCCCTAACCGTTCTGATCGTGCCTCCTAAAGAAGGAGAAATTAAGAATTCGAATTGGAATTGGAAATCATTAAAGACATATAACTAGAGTGATAGTGATAGTGATAGCGAGAAGTTTCAGGTTTAGTGAGTCGAGTCAGTGGACAGATTAAGATAAGATCGTTCCAACGGCGTCCGAAACGTTAGCCCAGCAGCCGCAGACCGGCAAGCCCGGCCAAAAGCCTTCAGAGATGGCCGAGGTACTGAATTTGGACAGCATTATAGCCCGGCTGCTCGAGGTACGCACAGCACGACCCGGTAAGAATGTGCAACTGAATGAGACGGAAATTCGCGGATTGTGCTTAAAGTCACGGGAAATCTTTCTGGCCCAGCCAATACTATTGGAATTGGAGGCGCCGTTGAAAATCTGCGGAGATATCCATGGCCAATATTATGATCTGTTGCGATTGTTCGAATACGGCGGCTATCCGCCCGAGTCCAACTATCTGTTTCTCGGCGACTACGTGGATCGCGGCAAGCAATCGCTGGAGACCATCTGTCTGCTGCTCGCCTATAAGATCAAGTACTCGGAGAACTTCTTTCTGTTGCGCGGCAATCACGAGTGCGCCAGCATCAATCGCATCTATGGATTCTACGATGAGTGCAAGCGACGCTATAGCATCAAGTTATGGAAAACCTTCACCGATTGCTTCAACTGTCTGCCCGTTGTCGCCATTGTCGACGAGAAGATCTTTTGCTGTCACGGCGGCTTGAGTCCCGATTTGACATCGATGGAGCAAATCAAACGGATCATGCGACCCACGGATGTGCCCGATCAGGGCCTGCTCTGCGATCTACTGTGGTCCGATCCGGATAAGGACACCATCGGCTGGGGAGAGAACGATCGGGGTGTAAGCTTCACCTTTGGCGCTGAAGTCGTTGGCAAATTTCTGCAGAAGCACGATCTAGATCTCATTTGTCGTGCCCATCAGGTGGTCGAGGATGGTTACGAGTTCTTTGCCAAACGGCAACTGGTCACACTCTTCTCGGCGCCCAACTATTGTGGCGAATTTGACAATGCCGGCGCCATGATGTCCGTGGACGAGACGCTCATGTGCTCCTTCCAGATCCTGAAACCCGTCGAGAAACGTAAGAAATGATGCAGCAGCAAGCACATCCTTGACCGTTGCCATTTCTAAATTGTTAACTTGTTGCCCAACAATTACTTTGAATAATTACACACATTCTGATGCGAAACTGTGTTATGAAAACAACAAAAACGACACACAATATATCATTACCATATGTACATACATATATACATACATACCAATGCCAAGAATTTGAAAATGTAAATTTGGTACTCATTTGTGTAATTGTTCTAATCATGTTGTGACCCGGTCAACAAGGCACAAGGCGCCAGGACGAAATCATACCGTATTATCAGCTGTCTGTTTCGACGCCATAACAAATTAACAAAATTATAAAAGATTAATGAACACGAGACGACGAACCAACCAAACAAAACAGAAACAAAAATATAAATAAAACTGAAAATATAAATACAAATACGAATACGAAAAGAACATAATAAAAAAGCAACTGAAAAAAACCGGCTAATTCAAGAGCAACAACAACAACCGCATCGCAATGGCGCCAAAAACGCTTTATTATGCCAAAAGCGAGTAATAACAAATATAAAAAAATAAAAAACAAAAAAAAAATTGGAGAGAGGGGGGAACAACAACAACAAATTATTATATTATATGTAATGAGGTCATTTGCGCGTTAACAATCACACAGACAGACATGAGCAAAGAGAGAGTGAATATGTACTTAAAGAGCGAGCGAGCGAGCGATATACATTCACATGTTTATCAACAAACTGGCAAATAAATAAATTATGTTGGCAAACTTTTTAATAAATGATGAAGCGACGCGAGCTACGTTGCCAGACAAAAAAAAATAAATAAAAAAACTTGAAATGAATATCCAAAGCTCAAAACAAAAGCAAAATGGCGGCTAACAGAACGAAACTCACACACAAGCAGATAAAGAGAATGAGAGTAAGAGCGAGCGAGACAGTGAGTTGCAGAGAGCATCAGCGAGAGCGCGTGCTCACGTGTGTACGAGTATGTGTGTATGTGAGTGTGTGCGAACTTGGACTCGGAACTTCGTTTAGGCCTGGCATTTGATGCATTGCTGCATTTTTCCCATTGCCAAAATGCATTTGATTTGCCTTTTTGATAATACATTTCTTACGCACACACACACACCGATATGAACGGGGACATGTACGCAAACAGCAAACCGGACTGTTAGACAGAGAGTGAGAGAGATGGAGAAAGATGAACGCCACACCCACACACGTTTGTCATCTCACTCTGGCAAACGTTTTGGTCATTGTCGCTTGTTTGCCACCATCATCATCACCATCTTCATTATGCATCGTTTTGTTCTTCTTTCATTTAGATGCTTCTCCTCTATTGCCATTGACATAACGCCATCTAGCGCTCAATGTCTTAACTCATGTATTTTTTGCGCCGTATAATTTGATTAATTAGAAATTATGCAACTAATGAAATGGGCCAGCAACGACTGGCAACAACGAGAACGACAGAGACGGCAATCTCAGAGAGCAGCACACGACGTAGGCATCGGCTGCTTTCGTGGGCGCTGCCCAAATGAATTTTGCATAAGCCTCAGCCAACCACAATGCAGCTGAAACAGAGGCAGCAGCAGCAGCAGCAGCAACAGCAGCAACAGTCGCTGTCACAGCCGCTGTCGCAGCCGCAGTCACAGTCCGGACGCTGTCCCACGACCCATGGGCCACAGGCCAAACGCTGCTCTCTGCTCTCTGTTCACTCTCCTCTCTCAGCGCAGGGTGGTTGCGCAGTGCCCACGAACGAGATAGCAACAACACCAGCCGGACGCAACGAGTGCAAGCGAAAAGGCAAACAGCGAGAGCGCCAAGGGTGCAAACCAATAACAGTCAGACTAATTTTGGGATTGGTTTATAATTGAAGAGTTTGCCCATTGTGTTCGCAGTCAGTGTGGGCAACAATCAACGGGCATCAGACAGTGGCCACCTCTTGTAGTTTTTATGACCCCTTACCCCCCTCCCTCCCCCTTCTCAACACACCGTGACGTCGCAGTCGCCTTCTCTCTTATGTACAGCTGTCTTATTGTTTTTCGTAGGCCTCCCCCATGCGCCTGCTTATCATTTTAGAGTTTTACATAATTGGAACTCAGTCACGTATATGTAAATGTATATACATATGTATATATGTATTTATATTGTAAATATATATGTATATATGGAAACATCTATGTATGTGCGCTGTATACGTGACCACGTTTTCCGTCCATTTCTAAGCGTCGCATGAGGGGGCGTGGTATGTTTTCTACACACACACACACACATTCATACAGACTCTCTCACACACACGCAAGCATACATACATACATTTGGTAGTTTTTGGGAAGCGCCACATTCTAAAAGATAAATAAATATGAGTGTTCCACCCATTGGCGAGCTGGGCGTTTGGCTATTGGCGTCTTGTTGTAGCATACTTTTCAGCTGTAATCAGTTTAAATGCTTAACAAAGCAACACAAGTCAAAGCCAAATGGCCAGGCAAAAACAACAGTTCGAATGGGAGCAAAGGAGAGCGAGCATAAATAGAGCACATCATAGAGCTTTCAAGCTATGTAGCTGGCTTGTGAGCGAAAGAGAGCGATGAGGGAGAGCAATAGCAGCAATGAGAGCGTGAGAGACAAAGCAGCAATGGCTGCCCTATGCTTTAGTTGCTATTCATATTTGTTTTAATAATTAAACAATTCTATAAATGTTTGATGCATAGACAAAAGAGTTGTGTGCCATGTCCGTGTCCGTGTGCCTGTCTCAGTGGATGTGTGTTTGTTTGTATGTCTCATTCAGTTAAGACCCTTTCAAAGTTGCCTCCTGCATTTGTATGTGTGTATATTAACAGGTCTGTACTTGTGTTTGTGTGTGTGTATGTGTGGGTGTAAGGGGCCTCGTCACTCGTTCAATTAAAGCAACATGACACAAAAGATTTCGTAACAAGTGCCTGGCCCCACATCTTCCGTTCCCCTCGTCCACCTTTCTTCTTTATCAACTTTGCTCATCATCCGTTTCAAAAGTTGCGCCAGTTTTTTCAACTTGAGTTTCGTTCATGTTCCAAGACTTTTGCTGTAGCTGTTGTTATTGTTATTGTCATTGCCATTGTTGTTGGAAAGTAAAGGGTTCATTTAGCATCCACTTTGGGACTGGACTTTAATAAGGAACGAAGTGTTGTTCGCATTTCGCATTTCTCATTTTTATTTTCAACTTTAAATGCAATTTTTATGTTTGAATATAAAACACTTGATTATTTAGACACTTACAAGCATATAAGCGAACACTTAAGCCTTAAGCTGCACAAGTTTTTCTTTCCTTCTATCTTCTATTCTATGCCTCTGATCTATTTAAATATGTGTTCTATGTATCTTCATCATCAATGAGTCTTGATTGGCTTATGCATTGAAATCAATCCACAGAATTACGGCCAAATGATATTAGAACAGGGCAAACAAATTTACTTTGCAATATTGTGCGTACATATTTAAATGATTTGTGTTTTATTGTACAAAACAAGGTCTGAAACCGAAACGAATATTGGTTTCTGTTCCGGTTTCGGTTAAGTTCTTTTTTCGGGCTTCGCCAAATAATTGAGATCGCTTTCGTAATGGTTACCGGTTTGTTTTAGTTTCGGTTGTGAAAATCATGTTTGATTTTTGTTCAAAAAAAGAAAAATTTTTAAAAATGTTTAAAATATATTAATATATGTAAATACATACATATTTAATGGAATTCATATTACAAGTAAAAATCAAAATTAGTCTGAGAAACGATTATTACTTCTTAACCATATTATTTATTGGGTTGCTTGAGTGAATCAAAAGTAACCGTTATACTTGAATAGGTTCTAAACGGTTATTTCGGCTTAAAGATTTTCGGCTTTTAGGTTTCGCTACAGTACAAAAAACGGTTACGGTTACAGTAAGGGTTGCGGTTTCGGCTGCGGTTATAATCCCTGGTACACAATATTAAAATTTAGATGTAAATAACTAGTAGAGTCTGAATTCTGATTCTTTTTTGATTGTTTAGTTGTTTTTTATTAAGATAGACTGCTATTTATACATAATTATTCGGTTGAGCATATATCTTATATATAATGGTATTTTGGTCACGAAATAGGAGTCAAGTGATTTTAATGTCTCTAAAGATCTCTATGAATGACTGGCGCCATCTAGTTTTCATAGCTTTAAGGGCATTTGTATGCGTGATTATTGTATGTGTGTCTCAGAGCTAAATCTGGGGTATATATTAGGTAGTCGAGCGAATGTTTTTAGTTATTTATTATACCCGTTACTTATGTTCTTGATCAGCATCAATAGCCGAGTCGATATAGCCATGTCCGTCTGTCCGTCCGTCTGTCCGTCCGTCTGTCCGTCTGTGTGAGCGCCTAGATCTCAGAGACTGTTTGACCTAGAACAACCAAATTTGGCACACAGACTTCTATAAACCCCATGCAGGCCTAAAAAAAGTATGTAAATCGCAAAAAACCACCACACGCACAGTTTTCAAAATATTAGAAATTTTTTTCTAATTATCGTTAACTACTATTATTACCTATTATCCCACTAAATCGTAATAAGAGCGGACAAATGGAAAAGTGGTAATGGCTTATTAAAGTTTTTTTTTTACGAATATAAGTGCCTAAAAGCATGCAACAAAAAGTATTTTAAAATTCATTAAAATATGTAACGGGTATCCCATAGTCGGGAGCTCGACTATAGCCTCTCCCACTTATTTAAAATGTGTTTAACACGATGTCCGTACATTTGTAACATTTAATACTTAAAGAGTAGTGTAGTTTAAGATGTCAATAAATGGATTGCTGCAGCCCTTGACATTTTGCATTTTCGCTTTGATCTATTCGACAGATGCACCATTCAATGGATCAACTGGACATGCTGGATCCGACGGGCTCGATGACAACGTTAGCGCCCATTTCGGAATCGCCATTAACGCCCACACACCAGCACCTGCACGGTTCCTATCACAGTATGAATCATATGATGAGCCACCACCATCCGGGCACGTTAAGTGGCCACACGGCGGGTAAATATCAGTTCAACCAGCAGCAACCACATCCCAACCACTGTGCTGATTACCAAGCATTTAATGCAGGGCACCATGGGCATTCAGCGGTACATCATCCTGTCATCACGGCGGCTGTCGCAGCCGCTGGCCTGCATCCTGACACCGACACCGATCCGCGAGAGCTAGAAGCGTTTGCGGAACGCTTCAAGCAGCGACGCATCAAGCTGGGTAAGCACTGGACCGATTACTCTACCAAATATTCATATTTTTACATACATTCGAAATAACTCAAGTCCAGACTGTCTCAAATTTTGCCAAGCTTCTGTGTATTCGTTAAAATTGTTCATTCCACATGGCTCGAATTTGCTAAATTATTAATAGGGCTAAAGAATTTTTGAACTTTCTTTTAACTATAATTTAACCAAGCCGTCACCCACTCCGTCGATTCCAACTAAAACTTCTAAAATTGAAATGCGATGGTAATGCAAATTTCTGATCATATAGACCTCAAGAAACATGTCCTTAGCGCCTGTTGATGATGATCCCTAATATACATACATACACATATGCAAGGATTCAAACCGAAACCATTTTCAATTTCGTGATTAAACGCCTTTCGACTTTTTGTAAGCCCACAACGATTAACGCACTAGAAGCCAATATTAAAGAATTTAATTATTGGAAACATGTACGTTACTGTTTTCGGTACTTGATAAACAGTTCCGGCTCCGTTACTATATTTGAATGGGTTAATTTCGGTTAACGGTTCCAAATTCAGCTTTATAACGCCTTTATATATGTACACTACTGGCCAAAATAATAAGTAGACGCCTATGAGCTTTCTTTAAAGTCCCGTAAAACTTTTTTAATAAACATTATGCAAAGATTCATTTCACTTTTATTTTTCTTACTTATAGTAAAAATATTTAACAAAGGCATTATTCAGCAAAAATATATATTCTGTGATCGATTTGATCACAAAAACATAAATAAAAAAGGTACACCAATTCTACAAATCGAAAAACTTAAAGCGTTTCAAACTTTTTCCACTATTTTCTTATTATTAGTAATCTTATGCTAGTATTCGATAGATCCACCATTATTTTGTATGACTTTGGCGATTCTTGTGGACATACTAGCAACGCTATTTTTACAAATTCCCCCAATTCTTCGGAATTTCGAAACGAATTTATACCAATTCGACGTTTCAAATCCCCCACACGTTTGTAATCATTTTTTTTTTTTTTTAAATTTCAAAGTTATTCGGCGATTCCAAAATGAATTCTAAATGAATGATATTATATTATTAATTAATATTATATGTATTAATAAGAAAACAATGTTTGTCCGGATTTTTTGTCCTTAAAAAAAAATGTTCCATTTTCTTTCACTTTCTTTTTTTTTTTTGTTTAACCGTCCTTTTTTGCGTTGGCAACACTGTTTATAAATAACACCAGTGTACTTATTATTTTGTCTAGACCAAAAATGATCGTCCAGCCCAAATTAATGTTTAGAATTTAGAAAAACTGGTTCACCACTTTCATTTTTGATGCTAAACAATAATGTAACCTTTCAAATATACAGGTGTTCCACAGAAATCAGAAGTGAAAGCGCATTTGGAGAAAAGCAATTCCACTCGACAAATTTCTCAGTGGGGGAAAATTTCGAGTGATTTAATTTTTTTAGCATCTCCAGCAACCTTTTCGAACTCAGCTTAAATTTCCCAAGGGTTTGTTTAGCAACTTTTTTAAGTTTATCATTGCAGATTAATAGGTTTTTATTTTATTTCTTTTATTATAAATAATATATAATATTATAATAATATTAATAATAATAATAATATTGTATAGCTTAGAAAAATTTAAAAGTTCTTGGCGCAACAAACAATAAAAGTTACTCGACAACTTTAAATTCTAAAATTCAGCTGAGTTGACTGTGTCGCAGTGAAATGGAATTGACGTGAAATTTAAGTGGAAGAGGTTTCTGTGGCACACCTGATAAACACTTGGCAGCCGTGCATTCGCAAAAAATCGAGTTATTTCATAACAAATAAACACGATACCTGAGCACTTAATTATTTTATCCAGTAGTGTATCTGCAATACATACGAAATTGACATTGCTTTCTTTTTGTTTGCAGGTGTCACGCAAGCCGATGTGGGCAAGGCCCTGGCCAATCTCAAGTTACCTGGCGTCGGTGCGCTGTCGCAGAGTACAATCTGTAGATTCGAGAGCCTGACGCTGTCGCACAACAATATGATCGCACTGAAACCCATACTGCAGGCATGGCTGGAGGAGGCTGAGGCGCAGGCGAAAAACAAGCGACGGGATCCGGATGCGCCCAGTGTGCTGCCGGCGGGCGAAAAGAAAAGGTAGAAAGTGTTTTGATTAGAACGGTAATAAACCAACCAACCAACCAACCAATACTCCCTGCTGCCTTTGTTAATTTTAAAAAATAAAAAAAAAAGTATCCCAACTCCTTTAGTCACATCCACATTCACTTAATCCTCCACTTTAACCATCCCTCTTATCACAATTGGCAGAGTGTTAATTTGGCTACGAGCAACAAAACCCAATGAATCCAAAAGGCAAATGCGAAATTGTTGTCCTCTGGCTGAAAATCAAAAAAAAAAAAAAAAAAAAAAAAAATGCTTTAATTGCTAAAAAAAAATTACCCACCATGAACAACAGACAATAATCCAATCCCAATGCTAGGGCCCATTTCTAAAGTAATCTATATCGAGTCTTTTTTCAAGAAAAAGGACTTCCATTGCGGCACCTGAAAAGCGTTCCCTGGAAGCCTACTTCGCCGTCCAGCCGAGACCATCCGGTGAGAAAATCGCTGCCATTGCCGAAAAGCTGGATTTGAAGAAAAACGTGGTACGCGTCTGGTTCTGCAATCAACGCCAAAAACAAAAACGTATGAAATTTGCAGCACAACAACACTGACAATCAAATAATACAGCCACACAATTAGGTATAGTTAGTAGTGTAACACCATCAATGACTGGACACAGTTCGGCGGGATTTGGATACTGATAGTTGTTTATGACGGCAGCAACAACAGCAGCAACAGCAGCAGCAGCAACGACAGCAGCAGCAGCAACAGCAGCAACAGGAACATCAGCAACAGGAACAGCAGTAGCAACAGCAGCAGCAACAGCAACAGCAACAGCGGCATCAAGAGCAACAACTTCTTCTTCTTCTACTTCTTCTTCTTCCTCTTCTCTACCCATAACGGGCGACTATTATCTTTAGCGATTCGATTTGGATACCGATTCGGATTAGCATTAGCATTCGTTTCAATTGGATGATGTTTGGCCGCCAAATCAGCAACAACAACAACAACTAATAACAACACCAACAACAACTTCACTTTACTTCTCATTTTACAGTCTGTTCAGCCCACAACAACAGCAACAAAACAATAACAAACACACACACACACACACACACACACACACACACACACACACACACACACACACACACACACACACACTATAAAAGTTAAAGCCATAAAAAAAAGAAAAAAAAACAACAAAATATGTATGAACTACAAGAATTTTTTAGGAACGAATAATGAAACAATGGACCAACATATCAAATGCAATAATTTATTGAATTGTATAGGAGAAAAAAGGTGGGTAAAAACCAGAGAAGAAACCAAACTAAGTTTATAAAAAAAAAACAAAATTATAAAAATATAAAAAAAAAACCAAAAGGAAGTCAAATCAGAATTACTAAGAAGTTAAAACAAGAAAACTCCACTTCTCACAATCTCTTTCACTCTCTCGGCACAATGAAAAATTTCATCGATTTGCTCAACGATCCAAAGCTGCCAATTTGATCTTGATAATAATGCTTGGCAAATATAAAGAAAGAGTACTCGTAATTTCATGATTCTATAGATGGGAAAAGGCATAAATAACTAGAAACTCGATTTGAATTTCTCTTTTTTGGTAGCATTGTCTGAACCTCTGAACCTAACACTTAAGTTATTGCCAACGTCCTTTGATCTGCCCTACTAATCAATTACTTTGCAATTTATTTTTTTTTTATTTTTCAGATTTTAAAATAAAGCAATAAAAGAAAACCACAAGAAAATGCCAAAAAAAAAATAAGTTAAAATAAAAATGAAGAAAAAGAAAAAGAAACAAAAAACTTGAAATGTTAATACATACATATACGTACAAATAAGCACTGGGACAAGGAAACCCAAGTAGATTCAATCAGCTACTGTGCACACACATACAGTCACACACAATATCACACACACACACACACATACTCACACAGAGATAAGCGACCCAAAGAACTCCATAAAGTTGCTTCAAGTGATCCGATAATAAGAATTGCGCTCTTTTAAAACTATAACTAATCTAAACTGGGTAAACTAACTAAGCAAACACACAGGCCCTAACACACTTGAAAGTTATATTAGCCTCTGTATATGTAAATATAATATAGAGTTTAATTCGATTGTAAATACCGCAGCGATCTCTTCATTCATAACACATTCTCTAGTAGCGACAACAGTTTTTGGTAGCTTTAAAAGACAAAAACAACAAAACAGTAGATGCAATAGTTAGAAGTTTACCCTCCTCCCCTCGTTTACATACATAAAGCTGAAACTGAACCTGTACCGAACCCGAACTCGAACCCGAACCGGATTCAATCCCAGCGGAGCCCAACATAGCAGGAAATTTTTTGATGCTTCCTTCAGTGCGTTATAGTGCTTAGTTTGATTTCGGTTTGTATCCAAGCTAGGAAACTTTTGTATTTAATCTTAGCACATACACACACACACACACACACACACGCACACACACAGCAAAAAAGACAACAACAACCAAACAAGCTAAAACAAATAATTTTTTTTTCCTAATTATAAGTAAACTAATGCAAAAAATGTTAGCAGCAACTGAAGAAATTGCAACGAATTTAAACTGTTGCCAAACTAAACTATGGAAAACAATGAGAAAAACAAGAAATAAAACAAAGAAGAAATACGAAACAATTGAATAATAACTAAAACTAACTATAATATTAATATATATATATATACATTTATATATATATATAAATTATGAAAATTTTAATAAATATATTATATTGAAATATTTTTTTGTTTTTTTTTTTTAATTTAGCACATTTTATAGTTCTAACTAGACTTGTACATATGCAAAATGATAATGATATATATACATGATCTATATATATATATATATATATATATATATAAAAGTATCTATAGATGCGTGTGAATGATTTTGATTGTGTAGCAGCCATAAAGAATCGAGAACATGCGCAAAATTCAATAATAATTTTAAATAATAATAACTAGTTTTGTATCAAAAATTAAAAACAAAAACATTGCCGACAAATTAGTGCATAAAGAAACCAGACAATTTTTTTCAAGCGCATTATAATAATTATTATAATAAATGACAAACAAACAAAAAATAAAATAAACAATGGAAAACCAAATCATAACTGATAAAAAAAGAAGAAAAATCAAGTTCATAACTACATTTAAATTTAATTTTAGTAGTTTCTAGACACAAAATATTGTAGCATGAAAATCAATTGATAAGCGCAACGGGCGATAAGTAAATAAAATGCAGCTAAATAAGCTAAAACTCAAAAAATATAAAAAAAATAAAAAAAAACAAACATTTTAATTTTGTACAGCATACGTGAAAGATCTTTGAGAAATAAAATACATAATTTTCAATGCCTTCTCAGGGTTTTACAAGCGGTTCACGGAAGCCAACATCACGAATTCTATTTTTGCTCTGACATATTTTTTACTAATAGATATTGGGTATAATTTCATCTTCGATAAACAAATCCATTTTATTTGGAATAGAAATACTTGCCAAGGTATAAATACTAGTACATACATCAATCAGAAAAAACGTACTTACCTTTACGAATAATTGCAATTATTACAAATCAGCTAATTATCTAGTGTAATGCGAGTATGATTCTAAGATGAACATTTCCCTATTCAATAATAAGCCCCATTTGTCAGGGAATAAATATAATTTATTTTTCCATGTCTTGTAATGTTCTTACATAGTTTAAAAACTGTCATCGCTATTTTCAAATATCAAAATTATTTTTATTTTTTTCTAAAAGTCGGTATTGTATTTTCCTGGATTACGTATGCATATTATATACAATATTGTTTTTTTTTTTTTTGTTCAAATGACGGGAAGTATTAATGCTTGCGTTTCATTCCTAACAACTTAAAAACACACATGACTACAATTGAAGGGGAAAATCGAACCGTTTTTTTTTGTCAACTTTAAAGTTCTAATTATGTGCCAGGTTGGCGACTGTAACTTGTGATCCAACAGACCACTCATATATTGTATGTGAAACAAGGATAAGTTTTGCTCAGAATGAAGGTACGGGATAGTATTACAAATATTTAGAATCAAACATTTGGTATCGAAGAAAGGGAACATGTTAAACATTTGTTTCATTAAGTGAATCACCTAAAGTATTTATTCAAATTATCGGTTACAGCTTGGTTTGTTTTTTTTTTTTTTTGGTAGGACCAATCCGTACGCAAGAAAGTACAACGATAGTGATTACTTATTGATTGCCAAGATAATAGGTCCAATATACTACATGATCATTGGCTACATTGGCATAAACGCATCCATCATTTAAATAGATAAACGCGTAGTATTGCTTGCTGTTTGATGTTTGTGTGTTCTGTTCTTCAGTTCTAGACCACCTTATAGCGACCCTTGTTGAATACATGATGCGCAGAGCTGAGCTTGAGGAGCTCTTCCTTGATGAGTCGTGTTATTTCCCGCTTGGCCTTTTGCACGGCCAGTTCGCTGCAGCTCTCGATAGCTAGGTAGAGTTTGCGCTCACCCTCGGGAGCCGTTTTGCCCTGAGGGACGTAGGTGCCGCGCACTGTTAGACCAGCCTCCGAATATTCAGAGATTTGGGCAAGTGCCTCCTTTGAGGTAACCTTCCAGCGTGCTTGTTGCGGAAAATCATTAATCTCCAGCTCTTCCTCATATTTTGTAAACGAATTGCTATTGGTGCCCATGAGCGCGGCCAGACTTTCCTCGTCCTCCTTTGGCTGATAGTTGAGCTTATTATTCAGCTTGGCCGCCAGCTGTTCGACCACTGTGCGCGCTGTCAACATTGGCTGAGCTGCACCAGCCGCACCAGCCTGACCCTTCATAATTGACTCGGTGGCTGCCTGGGTGGCCTTTGTGTCCAGGTTCCGGCTACTGCTGATCTTTGATGCTAATCTCTTGGCCAGCTCCAGTTTATCGGAGCCCATTGCAACGGCTGTTACCAGCTGCGGTTGTTGTTGTTGCTGCTGTTGTTGCTGTTGCTGCTGCTGTTGTTGTTGCTGTTGCTGCTGCTGCTGCTGTTGCTGCTGTGCCACCGTCAATGGTGTTGTTGTGACAGATGTGCCGATGGCATTTCCGCCGACGGCATTGCCTGACGCCAGGGCTGTTGTGCTGGACAGCGAGGTATCCTTGACGGTACGCTTGGCGGCAAAGATCTGCTCGATCTGCTGATCAATGTCCTGCTCAATGTCCTCCTCGTCATCGGAATCGGCCAATCCAAGCGCAGCCTTTTGCAGCTTTTTGCTCTCCTTCACCGCATTAAACTCCTGCTCATCAAACTTGAATCCTTTGCCGCTAAATCCGCCACCGGTGTGCACCGTTTTACCCTCCGCCTCCTGGGCCGTTTTATAGTCCGTCCACAATGTCTGCAGCTCGGGCGGCACTGGCGTGCCAGACAAGTCCAGGGCTCTTATCACATCGCCTGCATAGCGCGACTGCTCCGGTGTGATGAAGGTAAAGGCACTACCCTTATTACCAGCACGTCCTGTGCGTCCGCACCTGCAAAATATTTGACATTAGACAATCATTTAGAGACGCTGCTGCCGTGTTATACAGGGGTGCCGCAGAAATCGCTTTCGCTTCAATTTCACATCAATTTCATTCCGTTGCTCCCTGAGTCGAGCAAGTGAACATGTTCCTTCCAAATTGCTTTTTATTGCTCACTTGTTCTTTTTTGCTCATTATTGCTCAGTTGTTTATATTGAAAATACACATTGTTGGATTAGTGTCAAAGCTAATCAAAAAGTGTAGCAAAATATGGAGCCATTTCAAAGATGTCGGAAGTCAAAAAGCCAAATGCAACTAATGTAAATGTTTTTTGAGTTGTTGATCACAGGTCAACCTTCAGCAGCCATCAGATTTTAATTGAAATGTAACGTATGATATTTTCGATTAGTTGGGTGAGGGACTTAGTGAATAACTGAGCTAATGAGCAATATGAGTGAGCAACTTAGCAACTGAGCAAGTGAGCAACTGAGCAAGTGAGCAATCTGAACAAGTGAGCAATCTGAACAAGAGAGCAACTGAACAAGTGATCAATATGAGAGAGTTGACTCACATAAAAAAAAAAACAAGTGAACATGTTCACCTAAATGAGCAATGTTTTCCCAACACAAGCCACAGGCACAGTTGCCACTTAAAAATGTCTGATTAAGCCAAAATCAAACAAAAACTGAGACAAATTTACGAGAAACGAGCGAAAAATGTTGTTTTGCAGTTCATATTATTTTTGCATTTAATTAATTAAAAATATTTCTTTCAAAAACTCCTAAAGCAATAACACATATTTCCAAAGTATTTCGCATTTTCATCTTAATGTAGTGATTATGTTATCCCATAAAAATAAAATTGTACTTCAACCTAAACCTATACAAAATGGCTGATTCTAAACTGAAAAAAAAGAGCCAGATCGAAAAAGTAAGTACCATTGCGCCAACAAGAAAAAAAAAAAAAGGAGCCAGTTTTGGCGCGAAAACGCCAATTGTGGCAACCGTGGCCACAGGACAACTCGCTGAATAATTTTGCGCAGAACGGTTATGGGGTTATGCTTACCTGTGCACATAGTCCTCGTAATGATTCGGCACATCGTAGTTGACCACCAGAATGAGATCCTTCACGTCGAGGCCACGTGCAGCCACTGAAGTGGCTATCAGCAGACGAACCTTGCCCGACTTGAAGTCAATGATGGTGGAATCACGATCAAACTGATCGATGCCACCGTGCAGACTCATGCAGGGATAGGATGCCTTCATGAGGTCGCGCAGCAATATATCTGCATTCTCCTGCTTGTCCACAAACACAATAATGCTGCCCGTCTCCTGGTAGATGCCCAGCAGCTCCAATAGCTTAAAGAACTTCGCCTCGTCGTTAAGTATAACCACATTCTGTTCCACATCCTTGCACACCACAGATCGGCCGCCGACGATTACCTCGACTGGCTTTTTCAAAATGCGCCGCGCCAGCGCCTCCATTTGCCGTGGAAATGTTGCACTAAACATGACCGTCTGTCGATCCGGACGCACATTGTCAATGATGCGCATTACCTGAGGCTCAAATCCCATATCGAACATGCGATCGGCCTCGTCCAGCACAACATAGGTGACGCGCCGCAAATTGGTAACACGGCCGGAGTTGGCGGCCAGCATATCGATCATGCGCCCGGGAGTACACACGATTATCTCGGCGCCCCGCTTCAGCTCGGCAATCTGCTCGGAGATGCCAGTGCCGCCGTAAACGCACACCGGCCGCAATCCCAGGGAGCGACTGAACTTCCGTATATCCTTTCCGATCTGCATGCACAACTCGCGTGTGGGCGCCATTATAATCGCAATGGCGCCATCGCCATCCTCGAGCGCCGGCTGGTCCAGAATGTGCCTAAACATTGGTAAAATAAATGCCAACGTCTTTCCACTGCCAGTTTTAGCAATACCTATCAGATCACGCCCAGACATTATCGCCGGTATGGCCTGGCACTGTATGGGCGTAGGTTTCTCGAAGCCCACTTTGCGTAGCACGTCCATCTCCTTTTTGCTGACGCCGCACTGTGCCCACGTCTGCAATGATTCATAACAATAACGATTAGCTTCCAATTGGTATAAGGTAACTCGATTAATCTTGGTATTGGTATTGGGTTGCTCCCTTGTGGTGTCACAATACACTAAGACTTATGCTTTAATCTACATTATTTGCTAATATGATGTTTAAGTTTTAAATTAAATTTAACTCAACCTGAAAATAAAGTTTTTGAGTATACTATTTATACATGTATCATATACTATTTCTGCAAACAGAATGAACTTTTATTTTCAATTCTATTACAAAAAAAAGGGACTTTAGCTCGTATTTTTAATCTAAATTTAAAAGTTATTAAATAATAATTTTATTTCAATTTGTATTTATTTTGAATTATTTTGCATATTTTATACTAAACTAAAATATTTAAATAATAACTATCAAAACTGAAAAATAAATTTTAAGTTCAATTGTTATTATAAAAATTGAAATCTAAAGATATTCTATGACTTTGAAAGATAAATGTATTTGTAATTAATGTTTCATAACTTTAATAATTTAGTTCAAAAATACATGATCAAAATCACCAAATAATTCTCATTATGACATTTGTTTTTAATAAATGATAAAAAAAAGATGTTCTTTACTTAAGAATTGTAATATGACTACTCGATTAATCATTGCATTGGACTAATCCCATGTCGAGCAAAAACTTAGAGTATTTTAGCTGGAAACTAAGCGTCAAAATATGTTATCAATGAATTACGCTTAAAGCTTAGCATCAGGGACTGCAAATAATGATTATTAGTTTTTTTTTTGTAACCAAGAAATCAATCACTTATAATAACTTTGTGACACAGAGAAAACTACCAATATTCATCTTCACTTATTCATTTTCACAATTATTAAAAATTTTTCAAGTTTTATAGATTTGCTCACAAAATAATTATTAATTTTAATCAGTTTTTTTTTTTTTGTTGAGAAGTTAAGTATAACTTTAAATCAGAAAATCTATAAAACGAGAAATTAATGCTTAGAATGCTATATGATTTGAAATGCTATAAATACTAATCCGACAAGAAAGAATAACCATCTTTGACTTGTTAAAGATTAAAAACGTTTGCGAATTGTATTTCAGGGACTTACTCTCGTCACATCGATCAAGAATATATAAGTATTAATCATTGCGTGATTGAGACCAAATGTCATTGTTAGCATTAATTCATGGCTTACCTTGATGGGCTTGGGACAGCCCTTGCCCTTCACCTGTACTCCTTCCAATTCGGTGCGATACTTGTCCACGTCGGAATTTGTCATTCGCGCCAGTTCGGGAACTTCCACGTAGAAATTCTTTCGGAATGGGGCATACCGCACGGAGGAATGATCGATTTTTGCAAGCTCTTTGCGATGCTTCATGGCCAGATTGACTGCCGTGTCACGTATATCGTCTAGCTCATCCTCGCTGGAGTATTCCAGGCTATCCATGTTCTGTTCAATTAGCTCGCCTTTCTTAACAGTTGTCGTTTTCTTTTTGGCCACGCCCGTCAGGATGACCACGCCCTGTGCCTTGGCTGGGCTAACAAAGTGATTGACCCGACGCATCTCCTTGTTCACCTCCTGCATGTAGGCATCGAGCGGATCAACATCATCCTCTGGCTCCACATCCAAAGCCTGGGTCTCCTCGATCGCCATTGCTGCTTCAGGCTCTTCCTCATTTACTTGATCACTCACATCGAGGATCACAGTTGCCTCCGTTGCCTGTTCCGTGGGGTTTTTACACTCAGGCGACTGCACATTCGCATCGGCAGCCGTTGACTCCAACTTAGGAGCTGCTAATGTTGGTGGTGGTGGCGTAGTTGTTGTTGTTGCAGCAGCTGCAGGTGTTCCCAGAACCATGCCCAATACCTTGCTAAAAGTGGGACGTTTTAGGGGCGCAAACTTGGGTTCGACAACATCGTCATCGAAACGTTTGCGTATGCTGTGAAATTTGGATGGCGGTGAATCAGGCTCATTTTTGCCGGCGTCCACATCAATAATTGGCGCGGGATTGCTGTCATCCTCATCGGATTCGTCTTCGAGGCTCCATTTCTTTGCGGATTTGGTCACCGTCGGCGCCAATGCTGCCTTTGCGTCTCTTTTACCAGCCTCTTGTTCGCGTTGCTTGCGTTCGGCACGCCAACGCTCAATGCGCTCACGGCGCTTAATCATCTCCTGCTCGAGGCGACGCTGTTGCTCTTCCTTGTCGATTTCCTCCTCCTCCTCGTCTGATGAGCTACTGGAAGAGCCCACGGGTATTACCAGCGGAGCAGCGGGAGCAGCCTGCCGACGCGTTTCCAATTCACGCTGGCGCTCTCGTTGCTCCCGCTCCCGTTCCTTATCTCGTTCACGCTCCCGCTCCCGTTCACGTTCCTTATCACGCTCCCGCTGACGGTCGCGTTCTCTATCCCTTTCCCGTTCTCGCTCCCGTTCCCGTTCGCGGTCCCGCTCCCGCTCCCTCTCCTTGTCCTTATCCCTTTCACGGTCCCCTTGACGTCTGCAAATGCAAGTCGTTAGCTATACACATATATATGAAATTGATTAACTTACTTGTCTTTTTCGTAGTCCTTTGATCTAGAACGTTTGCGACGCTTCTCATCGCGCCGTGACCCCAATCCCCTGTCATTGTCCTTAGATGGTTCCTTTGCGCGCTTACGCTCCTCCCGCCCGCTGCGAGAGCTGCTGCTTAGACTGGCGCCATTGCGCGACGACGATTTGCCATTGTCATAGTCTCCGCGTGCGCTGCGACTCTCATAATGCTTGTCCCGTTCTCGTTCTCGTTCCCGGTCCCTATCGCGCTCCCGCTCTCGCTCACGGTCACGTCTGTTAACATTTATAAGTGAATATAAACAGATACCAAAATTGAACAGCTATTTCAACACTTACCCAGAGCTTTTGGACATCACTTGCAGCCCGCAAAATGCCGGCGGCTTTTGTAATTTAAATCAAATACTCCAAATAAACGCAAGTAAGTTTTTGGGATAAGCTCACCGAAATCAACACCTTTTAGTGTCTGTTCTTTCTGTTACTACTAGTGTGTAACTTGTATTTTAATTAAAATATTTAGTTAAATACGGCACAAAATTGCACTAGTTTGCCCAACAGGGCTACACAAAATGTTTAAGGGCGGCAATAGTGACAAAATGGGAAATACAACGTTGCCAGACCATCAGAAACTGGTGGCAGCACGCGATAAGCAATTTTGTACGTTTGTATATATCTCAAGGTGGAAAATGTCTTCTCGGCCTATAACATAAATTGTAAAAGAAATCATTGCACCCTTATTGCCTAGTCTTCATGGGCAGATCAATTAATTAGCTAGTGTAGCCCTTGAAATTGTGACAGCTCTGTGCATCTGATATTAATATATGCTACTATCGATATATTGCAGCACACATCAAATTAATAAATCGACAATGAGAAAATCGATATTTAGTTTTGATGAAGCGCCCCTATGTAAGGGCTGAAAAAGAAATGTTTGATCAAACGTTTAAATAATAACATATTAGGATTTAAGAACTTTATGCATGATTTAATGTAAGTCCCTAATGCAATGGCGATAAAATCGTAATTGCAAAATAAACCAAAATAACAGCTTTATCGAGATCTTTGAGTTTTTTTTAAAATTTCCTTAAAAGCAACAAAGGTGAGCTATCGATACTATCGACACGATATCGCCATCGATTAGCAGCAGGCAAAACTGGTAGAAACGGCTTAGCGTAAAATAACTCATTTATGTATTTGTTTGATTCATTTAAGTTGTAAATGTACATGTGCGTTTGCATAAACACATAATAACATACATAGATTCAGCTCATTGCTGTATTCTGCCCTCCACTCCGTGAGCACACAAAAACTCTTGGTTAGGGAAGCAAGGCCCATTAATACACACATTCGCCAATTCATTTTTTATTAAGCACTCTTCCCATACATACATATGTGCATATCTGCAATAAACATACTTCTTAAGTATTTATACCACAATACACTTAAATTAGTGCTAATTTACATTAGTGGGATTCCGGTAAACGTTTTTAATTTGGTTTAGCTTTGGTTTTGATTTCGCAGTCAGCTGTTCACAGCTGCTCCATACAAAATTGTCAATGTGCCCAGAGCAAATCAGGGAAATGTGGTCTTACTAATTGATTTCGTAAAATCTGCTCTGAGACTGATTTCGTTTTCATTTTGATTTGGTTTCAAACAGCTGTGTGACAGTTGGTGTTTGTTTATATTGGAAATCTGCGAATATTCAATAAAAACATATTCGATGAGTAAACTTTCGTTTAATACCATTATAAATTTCCTTTTCTGGCATTTTGTGCCAGTGTGCAAAAAGGGTCGTTCCGTCAACTGATTTAGATTTGATTAAAAATAATCTAAACCAAATCAAAAACGTTTACCGGAATCCCACTATTGTTTACATTTCTCGCGCCCATTGAATACAGGGCTGCTAGAAAGGTGAATTATATTGATTGTCGTGCGACGGTTTTGGTGGAGAAACATCGATGTTTCCTTCCATCGATGTTTGTCGATGTTTAAAAAAAACTATCCAAAAAACAGACCAATACATTTTTCGTTTTTTTGAGAGCTAAGGCTGCCACCTTGTTTTACCAAAGTTGGGCCACAGCTGTCACACAGTTGCAACTTGTTGTGTTTTTTTGTAATTTTTTTAAAAAATGTTAATCACATTTAAGTAATTTAATAAATATATACAATTTAAAAATTTTTAAGTTTTCCAAAATAATTAAGCTAATCTTTCTCTCGATGTTTCTTCCTTCATTTTGAAAAAATTGAATATTTCGAAAACACTTCCGTAAAAAAAATTTTAAGGTCCATTTTCGTGTTTGGAAAGAAATACTTTGATATATATATTAAGTTGCAATAAAATAAAACAAGCCTATGAAGACTTTTGAAAACGTATCGTGAGATACATGGGTTAAGTGGGAGGGGAAACTTTTAAATGAGGAAGCGGAGCCTTTTGGTAAAAATTTGTAATTAAAAAAAATTTGAAATAAAGTATTGCATCTGAAACAAAATTTGACAGTTGCACTTTATTTTCAATAATTTCAGTTCCCCACTATATTGAAAAATGTGTTTGACCTACTATGCTCAATATGTTTTTGTCTTGGGATGTCACATAGCTGACAAAAAGATAACTTTAACGCCAGCGGGATTATGACTCTTCAAAAGTGCCATAATGCCAACGGAAGTTATGGAATGAACCCACTTAAGTGTATATCGAAATAAATATCTAATAAGTCAGTGCTAATATATAACAAAGGGTAACTAAGAAAATATTGTATTGCTATAAGTTAAGTCAACAAATCAAAATAAAATAAAAATAAATGCAAATTCTAATAAATAAGAGCGATCAACGTAAATCTAGTAGCTAGTAGTATCTAGAGCTAGGGTACAACATTAAATTAAAATAAATAATAATAAACAATTTATCTAAGTATTAAGTTTAAAGTATCTTCAATATGAAATCCGTACTTTCTTCACATATCTCTTTACGAGTAGATCTTTTTGTGTGTTTTCTGTCTATAATTTCATTCTTAAATGCTTTATATTTTTCTGTTTCTCATTTCGTTTTATTTGGTTGAGCTTATTTTTAAATAGAACGTCGCAAGTATACATTCTAAATTTGGCACACAATGAGTTGTTTGTTCGTTACAAAATATGTTTGATTTTCTTGATTAACGAAAACAAAAAGCATAAAGTGATTTTTAACAAGTTTGTATTCAATTTTTTTAGTAATTAATATCCATTCTTTCTAGGAGTTTTAATCAATATAAGTCACAAGATTTGACATTTTCCTTAATATATGCTAATTGGGTAACCGAGTTTTTTATACACACTTACACAATGTAAGCAAAATATATTTAATTAAAAAAAAGAGACTATAACAATAAAAATTTATAGAAGCATCGAAATAATAGAATTCAAAACATGACAAATGTTTAGGATGTAGCTGAGAACTTTCCTGAATCTAACTTTTTCTTAATCCTTGTGTCACTGCATAGTTGGCCTATAGATCAAATCATCTGAAGAATCCCAAAGCTACAACCTGTTTTTAAATTCGAATTATTGCAAAAATTGCGGCAGATGTCGAAAAGTAGATCATCGTCGCAGTTCATTTTGTAAATGCTTAATTTTGACTCTTCCAGCTGCTTAATATTTTCAATAAAAGTGTAATTATGATATACTATACATATAAAAGTGTGATGATGATCTACTTTCCAACACGACAGGATTGTATTCTTAAACGTCTTACCGGCAACAAAATTAAAATACAAATTTCTATGTTTTATTAATTTTTTTTGTTTCTCAATCCCTCTCTGCTAGTTCCTGCACCTTACCTGTCATTTATTTTGACCCTTCACATGCCACGAAAGTGCTTTAATTAGCATAAGCGTGCTCCATAAATAAATAACTATAAACATGAACTTATCAAAATTAGAAAACTTAAGGAATAAGGTGCATTTTGATGCTTTATAACTTAAATAAGGTTTTAAAACTATTTTCAAAAGATTCCGACCAAGATGGGGTGCAAATTAAAAGTTGATTTTGATGTTTATACAAAATTTCAGTGCATCCGTTGGATCAGTACAAAGAGCGACATAGATAGATATTTAAACACAGTGCTGTAAATATAAGCTTCACATATAACATATGTATATGTATGTGCATATACATATGTATATGTATGTGCATATACATATGTATATGTAAATATGTCACAAATGTATGTATGCATGTTATGTATGTTAATATGTATCTGGGAGTATTGCTGAGACGAACCAAACCGAAGGCTAGCCGAGCGCATCTTCGCCCACATAAAAGGCCCAAAAATAGAACCATACCCGAAACATTGCTATTTGTTTTTCTTGATTTTGTTGATGTTGAAGATGATGCGAATTGAATTTTAGTTGAAGGCAACAAAAATATATGTATATGTATTTATCTATAGTATCTAACATCTGCACATACATACACTATCTGCGAAACAGATTGTTGAAATATTTGGCTGGGTTTTTTTAAGTTCAAAGTTTTTAATTTGCGAGCCGAAGGATTGGCAGTGTATGACATTTATAGTACAAGCATATACGCTCTGTTTGTAATTGATATAAAAATATATTCATACACATATTACATCCACATAACTATACTAAAAAAATGAAGGCTTACGTGCCGGGATGAGTTTCAGATACGTCAATAATATATTATATAAACCCCTTAAACATACCTTAATAATTATTATAATAAACAGTTTATTAGGAAAACATCTATTGCTAGTAGAGTTGTACAATTTGTAATAATATATATTATAATATATGTGTATCTTATAAATACAAACTTATACATGTAAGTTTATATCTGAGATGAAGTTACAGAGAAAGCATTTCTAAATTTCAAAAGCAAAGAGATCCCAGAGATATTATTTTTATTATTAATGACTTTGAATATGAATGCATAATGCTTGTAATAGCACTATTAATCACACTCAATAAAAGTATTTTAGGTCAAAACAGATGTCAAATTGATTATATTCTTCATATTCTTGAAATAGGATTCCATCTCCTGACTCTTCATGAACATGTTAACATTAAAAAAATTATGAGGTGTCAAATAAAACTTACTTTTATTAAATTAAATAAAATTCAGTTTAATTAAACTTTTCTGTCTTTTATATATATAATTTAATTGCGAATTTAACTTTCTTATTTTTTTGTATTCTATTTAAATTCTATCGATTGTTTTTACTCAACGTTAAACAAATAAATTATTTTAATTTAAAAAGCTATGAAATCAAAAAATTGCATATTAAAATATGAGGAAATGGGCGGTGCCACGCCTATTTTCCTTGGTCAAAAATTCGGTTTGTATTATTTAGTCGAATGCAAAAAACGAGACAAAAAAATATAGTGTAAAACTCGTGTTATTAATTTATGTAAGAAATAAGGGCTTTAGGACAATAGTGCAGTGGTCGGATTTTGATGATCGAGGTGTCATTCGACGCTTATTTTAGAATAGTAAAAATTTAAAAAAAAAACAAAGATTTTAATTTAAATTTTTTCCCTCCCACTAACACCGGTTTATCTCACGAACCAGATGAGTTTCCGAAAGTCTTAGTATGCACATTTGTAAGTTCGGAGGTCATAGCAAATTTTCCATTCTTTTTGTGTATATATGCTAGTCGCCTTCGTGCTGCTTTCGTCACTAGCGCGGACTGCTTTCCGCAGGGATTCAGATGTAATCTCTGCCCCTCAAAATCTTCTAATTAGACTTTGAATAAAATTAATGTATTTAGATGAAAATGTTGCCATACTTCCTAACCCTCTGTAATAGTTTTAGTTAATTTTAATCTCGTATTCATATTGTCATATAGTCACGTGCTGTAATCGATCCGTATTTTAAGGATACGCCTATCTGTCAATCTAAAAAAAAGTATAAAAGTATTTGTGAACTGTTTGTCTTATATAATTTGTGGTCAAAACAAAAAATCACAGTGACATCTTTTACACAAAAAAAAAAAACTATTGCAATTGCTGTCAAATGCTGGGAACGTTGGCATCTGGAAACCTTTTAGAGTGAAATTTCCCACCGCGAATTATATATAAAAAGACGGTCGGATAGTTAAGTTGGTACAGTTCTAGTTTGAATATCAGAAAATTATCAGCAAAAGTGCAAATATGGCATTCAAGTATTTGGCAGAATCAACAACCTCGGGAAAATTATTTCCATCCCGCTTTGCCTACAAGTATTTGGATAGGGGCATGAAAATTGTGGGATGGTTACCTCCAGCTGAAAATTCGACTCATTACTGGATCTACAAAATCTGGAGTGCAGTAACTGTGTTTTTCTTGGTTGTCTATCTGCCGTCTGCATTTTTCGGTAGCTACTTTGACTTCGAGAAATTTAAGCCCGGTGATTTTCTAACCTCGGTGCAAGCGGTATCCAATGCCGTAGGCCTCGCAATGAAGATTATCGTGTTGATGCCACAAATGCAACAGTTCGAGAGGGCCAAGAAAATGCTCGATGTGATTGATAAACGTTGTGTGCGCCACGAGGATCGAGTGGAAGTGCATTGCTGTGTAGTACTCTGCAATTACACGTACATGATCTATCAGTGTATCTACTCCTCATATCCCACTTTGACCTATCTGAGCTCGGCTTTCACGGGCTCCAGGCCCTGGGGATTCTATCTGCCATTTGTGGATCATCGTGATGGCTTTGGCAGCTTGTGGGTGGCAGCAACTATCGAGTATTTTATTGGCTCAGTTGCTGTTTTCTGTGTTCAACTGATTGATCTCTATCCGCTGATTTTTGGATTTTTGTTGAGAACCCATTTGAAGCTTCTAAAAGAACGTGTTGAAAGATTACGCACAGATGAGCAGGAGTCTGAAGATCAGAGTCACAAGGAGCTGGTCAACTGCATCAAGGTTCATAAATTATTATTAAAGTAAGTCTAAGGAACAACTTGTCAAGATGAACGACTATAAAAGACATCGAACTTATTCTAACAATTACAATATAATTTGTATAAAAGCCATTTAAAGTTAAGCATAATTTTTATAAATATTTTATACTTTTTCGATTAAATTATAAGACCTTAAATTTATAATGTTTATAATAATTGCAAAATAATCATTTTGTTTTTGATTATAATAATCTCTATTTCTCTTTAATCGCAGCATATAATTTCAATAATGATTTTCATCCCAAAAATGTGTCCTTGATTTTTATCACATTCGATTTTTTGAACTTTTCCCATATATATAAACTTTTTATACCCGTTACTTATAAAAATAAGTAAAAGGGTATATTGTATTCGTTGCAATGTATGTAACAGGGAGAAGGAAGCATCTTCGACCCTATAAAGTATATATATTCTTGATCAGCATCAACAGCCGAGTCGATATATCCATGTCCGTCTGTCCGTCTGTCTGTCCGTCCGGGTGAGCGCCTAGATCTCAGAGACTATAAGAGCTAGAGCAACCAAATTTGGCACACAGACTTCTATAGACCCCACGCAGGTCAAGTTTGTTTCAAATTTTTGCCACGCCACGCAAAAAAACACCACACGCACAGTTTTCAAGATATTATAATTTTTTTTTCATCCTACTAATTCGTAACAAGAGCGGACAAACAGAAAGGTGGTAATGGCTAATTAAAGTTTTTAAAAATATAAGTGCCTAAAAGCATGCAATAAAAAATATTAAAAAATTCATTAAAATAAGTAACGGGTATCCTAGAGTCGGGCGCTTGAATATAGCCTTTCCCACTTGTTTCATTTCAGATTCTGTGATGTATTTCGATCTGTCATATCGGGCACCATTTTCATCCAGTTCCTGGTCATTGGCTTGAGTCTCGGTTTGTCCATGGTGAATCTGCTCTTCTTCGCGAATCTGTGGACAGGCCTGGCTACTTTAATGTTTATAGTCGTCTTAATGATTCAAACATTCCCGTTTTGCTTTATCTGTGAATTGATTGACGAGGATTGCAACAAGCTGACTTCGGCCATATTCCATTCAAATTGGATGGATGCCAATAAACGCTATAAATCGACGCTTGTTTATTTCTTGCATCAGACTCAGCAGTCGATTAAATTTATAGCCGGCGGCATTTTTCCCATTTCAATGAAAACTAATATTGAGGTGAGTCCTGTTCTTATAATAAGTATTAGTTTAATAGCTTGATTCAAATTTCTTTGTTTTCAGGTGGCTAAATTGGCATTTACAGTGGTCACTTTCGTCAAGCAGATGAATATTGCGGAGAAACTAATGAAGAACTAGAAGTTTGATGACTTGCAAGTCTAGCAAAAATCTGAATTTAAAGAAAACAGCACCAAGAAAAAAAAAATAACAATTTCAAAATAACTCTTATTTATAATTTTCATCATAAAAATTTAAAATAAATTAAAAATAATTTTACAAATAAAAATTGGAAATAAAAGTTTATCAGGTTGCTGGATAGACCTTCAAAAAAAAGCATATTAGAAATTTTTTCGATGTCCCTGGCATTTTTTTAGGGCTTGATTTATTTCAGCCTCATAATTCTTATTTGCAATCCGTGATTTTTACAATAAAACATATTTATAAAGTTTTATTGAAAAGTTATACCATAAGTCTTATTCGAAATTTATTTTTAAATATAAAAGTTAGTTGTCAATTTTTATTTTAAAAATTCAAAATTCAAATGATTCTTGCATTTTATTACAAAAGTTGAATGATAAAAATGAAATGTAAATATCTTGTTAACCGGAAGGTTTTGAGAGAAAAATACCTTCCGCTTCTAAAGACATCTAAATTAAATTTATATTTTTCAAGATTTATAAAATAAAATTGAAGAATAACTTTTATATAATCTGAATTTATTTTAATTTTGTAATTATTTTCCTTTTTTTTTTGTTATTATTGATGAACAGTTTAATATTATAAAAAACTTGTGATAAATAATATAAATACTAAAAAAAAACAATCCAAATAAAGTAATAAAAAAATATTAAGCAACAATTTTTTTTTATTATTTCGATTGTTTCTTCTTAAAAAATCTAATTGACTCGATTTTTAAAAAAAAATCGTAAAGTCCCAACTCTAGCCATCGTAGTGCATATATAATGGAAAATCTCCATCGACGAAATTGTATATATCGTATAATTCTATGGGTAGTCCATAAGATACAACATATAATGCTAGACAATTGACAACCAGTCGTGTCAGTTACCATAGGCTATACTGGTCAGGAATAAAGCAAATAAGTTGGGGATACTGAAATCAAAAGCAGAACAATGACGAATAAATCGAGCCTAAATATAGGCGGACAGACGACAGACGGCCGATGTGCAATAAGGCCGGTTATTTGGCAGCTAATATCGACGTCAGCATACATATACTTACTATATGTATATGTATGTACATTGTACATACATATGTATCTGTATTGTTTGTGTCTAAACATACATATGTGTATATTGTATTTCTTTGTACTCGATCAAAGATATTTTAGATGTGTAGGCGTTAAGGGCCGTGCACTGCGCCCTGAGATGTCGCAACGCTGCACCAGTAAATATATACATGTACATACATATGTACATACATATGTACATATATATGTGCCAGTCAGCATGCAATTGGATTTGAGCTAAATATTTAAATGTATTTGCACGTAGTCGAAACAGAATTCATTCTATTGCTAGGAAAAGCTATGAACAACAACAACAACAACACTCTAGCCTAGTTATGTGGGAAAACAGACATACAAGCATATGTATATAAATATGCATGTATGTATATGTGTATGCGATATATATAAATACATGTATCGCAACAATTAAATGGCTGTGAAATTTATGTTCAACGATATTTGATTCCAAAAACAACTGCAAACGCCAACGCATAGATGTGATATATGCCAGCACACACACACACACACATACATATACATATAGATATACACTATATGTGAATGCTGTATATATTATACAGCCAATTGGAAGTATTCGTTTTGGAAATATTTTGCTATGAATCTGTATCTGTATGTATGTGTAGGTGAATGCTTATGTGTGTGTGTGTGTGTTTGTGTGTGTGTGTGTGTATGTGTGTGTTCACTTTGTTTATTCAACAAGTTTATGTTTCAGCCGTCGTATGGGGCGGATGTAGGCGGTGGGCAGTCAGCCCACCTGAAATTGTTGCTGTGCTCCTAGGCCAGAGCACTCACACATGCCGCTTGCCGCCCACGTGAGGCCACACCCCCCACCCCGCCCCCCCACCCCCAGTGTCCCCCGCTACACTGAAATAAAAACAACACTTTCTAAAGTCAAGAGCATTCATTTTGTTCTTGAAATAAGAATATGTTAAGACCAAATTACTAAAACTAAGAATATTATTCTTGAAAATCGTAAGTTCTTAATATAAGAATAAAACTCTTAAATTTAAATATTTTGTTCTTAATATAAGACCATATCAAGCCCAAATTACTAAAACTATGAATATTATTCTAAAAAGTCTTAAGTTCTTAAAATAAGAATGCAAATCTTAGATCTTATATCTTTTACTCTTAATATAAGAACAAAAATCTTAAAATTTTTTCACTTTTTGAGACTTGGAATTCACAACTGGTTCTGGCGTCTCAAAGATGACATTAGGCTTGGATCGCTGGTCAAGTCAGCACAACGGTACTGATGATAGAGACTGGCATCTCTTGAAACAGCTGAAGACCGAGTCATGCTCCTTGCGTTCTGCAAGTGTTTTGTGTCTTGTTGTTGTTTTTTATTACTACACCTCAAGTTAATTAAAAATTAATTCATTCTTCTTAAAATCTTAAGAAGGTTAATCTTTATTTGAGATTTTTTGTCTTAATCTTGTAATCTTAAAAAAAATGATAAGTTTTATTCTTATACTAAGATTTGTGATCTTGAAAATATAAGAATTTATGATCTTAAAAATAAGAACTTGGTCTTAATTGAAATGTTTTTAGCATCCTTTATTTTATTTTTTTTTAAATGACGGAAAGTATATATTTTTGTGTTTCATTCCGAAGACCGACGCATTTTATAGATACTGTTGATTTAAGCTCGCACCCAGATATTTATATCATCGATATTATCGATATTTTTTTGTCAAAAATATCAAGTAATTATATTTTTTTCATATCGAAATATCGACGATATTGCTATTTTTAAAAATATCAACAACCAAAATCTTGATTTTAGATCCCTTTTTCTCAGTGTACTAGCCAGCCAACTTTCCGCACCGCCCCGTGATTACCTCAGTGCCATGCATAACTATGCGCTCCTGCGCCATGGTTGCCAAGCATCTCTAGCTCGATTGCGTAGTCGCAGTCTGCCCCTGTCCCCCTGCCCCCTGTCCCCTTGCACGCCCGCCACCACCACCACTTGTTGGCCATCGCTGGGGATCGCCTGTGGACCGGCATATAGCGCGCCTTGTCACGCCCGTTCGTTTATAGAGTCTGCCAAGAAATATATATATATATATATATAAATATGTTTCTGTGTGCATGCGTGTGTGTGTGTGTGTGTGTATATAGCGAACGTATACAGTGGTAGTGGTGGGAAATGCTTTTCATTTTCCGCAAGCTGTAAAAAAAATTCTTTAACATAACGTGTAGCATCGCTTTGGATCGTCAGTCTGTTTAGTCGAACCGCAGCATTCGCTCCTACGACGTCAGCTGCTCGGACTTTAGTTGAGAGTTCAATTTGTTTCTTTTTCCCTAAGTAAGTTGGCCAAGTGTGTTAGCCAAAAAAAAAAAAACCAGACATAGTTATCGAACAACCAAAAAATTTACAATATGACAAACCTTCATCGAATTTACATATGTCATCATAAACGTAAATCCTTGCGAGTTGAACTTACAAAACAAATAAATAAAACGCATTAAAATAATCAAAAAGAAATACTGATTTAACATTAAATGCAATGAAAGTGCATTCGACATTTTTTTATTTTATATTATATAATCCTGTGTTTCGCAAATTTAAGAACTTTTTTTTTTTTGAATTTTTTAAAACATTTTTTTTCAAGTGGCAAACATATAAACAATTTACATTCGCAGTGTGTTAAAAAAAGAAGAAGAAATTTAAAAAAATTGTATAACAGAAGCGATTTTTAAAATGGAATTTGATTTGAATTTTTTTTTTTTGTTTTGTATTTTTTGTACATTTTTTTTATTCAATGCCTGCAAAAGACTGAAAATAACTGCCTTGTGGCATATACCAATAACAACAACAATAAAAGCAGAACAACAACAACAACGACGACAGCAACAGCAACAACAGCAACAGCAACAACAGCAGCAACAACATAAGCAGCAGCAACAACAAGCAGGATTACAAAAGAAAAGAAAAAAAAAAAATTATCTCGAAATGAGAGCACCCTGAGAGCCAAGTGTTATATGATCTCGCAGATATAAAACTTATTTTTTTTCTATAAATTTTAAAAATAAGCGGTGTACGAGTGTGTGTATGTGTGTGTACCCGTGTTTGTCTGTGTATGTTCTTACCTTTGCAAAAAAGCTAACTCAGATACAGAGACAGACACAGATACAGATAGATCTGTGTCCCCACGATTGAAGAATGCGCAGGCGTCTCTCGATAGCATCGACTCACTCACCCACACATTCTCACGGTCGCTCCCACACACGCACACACACACACACACACACACACACACACACACACACAGATACGCTCTCGCAGATACTGATATCTGACATGTCCAAATCAGTGCTGGAGTATTTCTAAATTTAGTATACAGCACTAAATCTCAACAGATGGCTGTGCTCTAGTTTCAAGATATTTTCCATAAGATGCTGTTCAGGCAAAAATACTCAAATACCTCAAATATCAAATATATCACTAGTTGATATTTTGAAGAGATTAAAAAAGATAATCATCTCTTATATATATATATATATATATATATACCAATGATTGGGGTCAAATCTCCTGAGATTGTAATTCTTTAGTTTAACTGATATGATATGAAATGTTCAAATGTTAGTAGCTTTTTACGACGTATACGCCACGTAAGCCAAAATCCTTATAATGTATATTTAAAATGTATTGAATCTGATCTATATAAATGTATATATATGTATATTAATGCATCTATGTACATATATATCATATACATATGTGTGATTTAATCTGACCCAATTCTGCTGCACTAAAAATAAGTGCGTTAATTACAAAATTCTGTAATTATGAAATCATATTATTCTATTGCAATCTATATACATACATATATAGATAAACTCACACACACACACTTACAACAATGCATCTTTCTGTCGATCATTTTGACAGTTGCATTTGACTCTTAGCATCTGCTTGTCAGATCGGATCAGATCGGTTCAGATCAGTTTAGTTTTGTTTTGTTTAGTTCAGTTTGTTGGGATTTAGCCGAGAGTTAGCAGTGTCTTTTATTTAGTGCCAAGGTAAAAATTTCAACGTTCCCAAAGCTAAAATATAAAAAAGAAATAAATTAAAAAAAAAAAAATCTTCGCATTTGAAAAGCTCTCGTTGCGTACCGTTCGAAAGCTTTCGACTGCCGTCAGAGAAATTCAATACGCGCATCTATTTTTAAAAGTTAGCTGAAAGTCGAAAGCCAAAGTATTTCACACAAAACTCAACAGAAAATTGAGCAAAAAATAAGTGTGCATGTATATAGGCGGGTTTATGTAAACATACATATACATTCATATATATACAATATATATAGATATACATATATCTGTGTTTACTCAAACTTAAATATAGATAGCAAGACATACATACATACAAATAGGAAAATAACGAAATAGAAATAAAGTAAAATGAAATGAAATAACCGAACTTTGTAAGAGGCGCGGAAATTATGATGTGATACAATATTGTCGCCGGCTATATAAAAATACCGATGGTTCCATGTATGTGTAGCTTTTATGACAGCATACAGATACAAATGCAGATACAGATAGAGATAGAGATACAGATACAAATACAGATTTTGCCCCGTATAAATATATATATTGAGTCTAAATATAGTGCGATATCAAGGCGAAAACAACAATGACGACAACAACAACAACAACAACATGAACAAAAAGAACAACAACAAAAAGCAGAGGCTGTTGCTATTTTTATTTTAGCCACTGTTGTTGCTGCTACTGCTGCCGTTGGCTGCAATTGACCATTAGCTGTTTATGCGAACAGTAACAGATAATAGTAGTAACGATTAGTACGATTCAATATAAACTAATTACTTTGTTTTTTTTTTCAATTTTGTTTTTGTTTATTTTAGGTTTTTTCAACCCTAAACCGTAACCATGTCCGACGATGAGGAATACACGTAAGTATAGTCCTAAACAGGCAATAACAATACCAATAGAAATAACAACAACAACAACAACAGCAGTTTCAACAGCAATTAAGGATAATTATTTTATTGAAATCACGACAAATATTAAGTATGCGCCACGTGCGCCCGTTATCATTCACAGCTCGATTGAGTAGTAAGTCCTAAAATAATTTGAAACTCTGCAAAGCATAAAGTTAACAACAATTCTAAAAGGGAATTGAATTATCAAATTTTTTTTTGTATACAATACATATACAAGTAGCTATAATTTAATGGATCAATTTAATTAACTTAACACAACATTTATTCTCCCATGCACAGTATGTGTCTGTTTAAATAACTGGATTTTGTATTTTTTTTTATGGCACATGTTTGATTTGTATTCCGTTTTATACATTTTCTATTTTCATTATACCACCCTTGGACCCAATGGACTCCCCCCAATCCAAACTACTACCAAAAAACAAACCAAAACCAAAAAAAAAACCATCATTGTGACTGCATACGTACTATAAACACATATCCCAAATGTCTTTTAATCAATCAACTGCTAATGTTGTCGTTTCGTTTCTCTCGAAATCAATAATAACAAAACAACTTTGACAACATCAACAACAACAACAACAACAACATCAACAACAACTTTCAACTTATACAACAATTTTGTATAAACACGTTTTAAACCAATCACCAAACAATGCATTTGTGATATTGTTTTTTGCACAAAACCATACACGATTATCGTTTAATTACGAATCGTTTAATTACGAACACGCCAGCAGTTCCGAGGAGGAGGAGGTTGTCGAGGAGACCAGAGAGGAGACGTAAGTAATTTTTGTGGCCAAGCTGAGCAACTGAAACTCGATTGGTGTTTTTCACAATTATGATTTGATTTTAATTTCAAACCAAATTTTCTATATGTGTGTATTTGTCCTTGTATTTGTTATGCAAAAAAACAAAAAAAAACAAAAAAAAAATAAGCAAGAAAAAAAAACCCAGTCAATGTGCAATTGCCTTAATTTCCCAAATTAATTTTCGAGTTTGTGTGTGTTTTGTCTGTAATTAACTTTGTTTATGTTTCATCCTTTGTTTTTATCATTTTGTATATTTGTTATTTTTTGTTTTTCGTTTTTGTTTTCAATGTTGTTGTACCGTGTGATATTTTATCCCATATATGCATAAATTTTTATTTGAAATTATCTAAGCCAAATTGGTGTACAAAATGTACTAACCACCACACTCCCACTAATCTACTACACAAGCAACGAAATCATAATTTAGAGTCCAACCCGATACCTTCACAAATTCCAATATTAATACAAAAAATATATATATATATCTATATATATAAATCACACTAAACAACCGCCCAAACATTCGAGTAAATTCCAAAAACCTGATTGGCAAGCGTCATGTGTGTATATAAAGCTGTATTTGTGTGTACCCGTCCCAACCTGTCCCCCAAATAAATATATATGTATTCTCATATATGTATTTATATATATATATATATAGTTATGTGTATCGTATTCGTATCATGTCTATCCCTCTCCTCCAAAATTTGAAAAATGATTAAAACCATTCGAAAATTCTGAGAATCAAAAAAAAAAAAAAAAAAAAAGCAAAACGTAAAATTTTCGCCTATCGCTGGCCTGGCTTCTTGTTCATCAATTAAGAATTAAAGACATGGAAAATTTTAAATCACAATTTGTTTTTCTCTCTTTTTCTTCCGTTTCTCTGTTTCTCTTTCTTATTACAGGAAGTAAGTAATTGCGTTACCAAATCATAACTATTCATATTTGTTAAAATAACCACAACTCAAATTCATAGTCGAAAATTAGTGTGAAATACTTTTAGAGCGGTTCGGGTGCCGCTATAGAATCATAGAAGTACCACACTTACATTTCTAATGCTAGTTAGTTATTTGACAGATTCTTTCAGTTTCAACAAAAAAAAAAAATTATTTATAAAAGATTAAATGATTATAAGCAGTCAAAAAGAAAAATCAGAATGTTCGATAACCAAATTAAGCTTAGTCAAAATTTAAATTAATTTATTGCTCGAATATCAATCATTTCCTATACAAATATCGTTCAAAACAACCTTTCCATTGAGTTTGTATAAAGCACTACAATATTATATTTTCAACTTTTGTATGCTCCAATGACAAAACATTCATTTGAGATCAGTTCAAGTTCGAGTTCCAGTTTTGAGTTACATATGAACAATTTGTATAAAGAGCTTTCAGTTCGTTGCTTGGAATTTAGTTTTAGAATTTGAAACAACAACATGCCAGAAAACAACAACAAACAACAAATACGTACTTACATTTAATTTATTGTTTTTAAACTGTTTTCGTTTCGTTACTACAAAAATATTTTTTCAATAATTTTTTTTCAACAATCCATGTTTTTCTCTTTCTTTCCAACGACATTTTTGTTTGTATAAAAAAATATAAATATTTTTGTTACATGTAAAAAAAAAAAAAAAACAAAACAAATCTTTCAACCCAACACGTGTTTTTGCGTTCTTCATCGTGAATTTGTGCCAATCTTTAAATAAAAACCAAACAATTTTTGAAACACAAAACCACCAAATATATCAAAACCACCTCCATGTTTGCCTCACGTATAGAAAACCACCTCAGACACCAGCCGAGTAAGTTTATGCCATATGAAATGTGTACAAAAAAGAAAAATAAAATTTGACATTTAACCCGTACTAAATTTAAAGTTATATGTTAAGATGTCCCCAATTTACAAGTACTTATTATTATTAATAAAACTCAAAAACTCACCCGAAACTCACACAATATAGTCGTAAGCACACACACACGCGTAGAGTTATTTAGTTATGTACAGTTTTTCAAGAAACACTTTAAGCACCCTTAAAAATTTAATATTTTTATTATAAATAATAAAATAAAGGGTTATATATATTTGGAAAGGTCGTTCAAATTCCGTTCGAATGATGCAAAAATTTCCTTAAAGGGCAGTTTAGACGAGCACTTTTTCACCGACACTTTCTGTCAAAAAGCGATTTTTCCGTGTCCGTATCGCTCACCATCGATCATCGATGGAATGGAACGTGTTCTATTTCCATCGGTGAGCGTCGGGCTTTCACCGACGCTTTGAAATTTTGCGTGGTTACCCGACACGGTCAGCCTTTTTACAAAAAGTGTCGGTGAAAAAGTGCTCGTCTAACTGAGCATAACCCATTAAGTACCGATTAAAAAATTCGAATTTTTGTTAAAGTCTACTTTTTCAACTTTTTTCCTCGATTTTGTGTAAAAAAATTGTTGATGCAGAAAGATTCTTTAAACAATTCTAAGAGTGTTTAAAAAAAAAATATCTTAAAAATTACTATTTTAACCCCTTTTTCCTACGTTTCACACAAAAAGTGGCTTTCTAGCAATTTTCCAAAAATCATAAAAAATTCTAGCAGAAATATTTTTGAACATTTTTTTTAGCAGTCGAATTTTTCAATGGGTATTTAATGGGTTAAGGAATTTTTTGCATCATATGAACGGAATTTAAACGAAATTTCAAATATATATAATAAGCTATTATTTTCTTATTTAAAGTCAAAATATTAAATTTTTTAGGGTGTGTAAAGTGTTTCTTGACAAACTGTATATGGGCTATTCCGGAAATTTTTAAACCAAGGGCGAAAACTTAATTTTGTCAAAAAACTTCAAGTTTTTTAAAAATATTTGTTTTCTGTTTTATTAGAATATATTTTTAGGCTTTAGGTTTTACGGTGGTTTGGTTTTTCATGGCCGAGCCTTATCAATTAATTCCTCTTTTTGCCTCTAAATTTCAATATTTCTTGTAAAAAAAAGGGTATTTTCAATGGCCAAAAAAGTTGGCAAAACAGTCGTCTGAGTGTTTAGCGCCTAGCTCATCTTAAACTTTGTTTCATTTCCTTTTATTTAAAATAAAAACTGTATCGAATAGATATTTAATATATATTAATAATTTGAAAGAAAGTGTGAGTGTAAAAAGTGTAACGTCCGTAACGTAACGTCCGCAACTGACAAAAACTAAGATTTTTAATTAACGAGACTACTTATCTGTATTTTTGATGCTGAATTGAAATGGTCATACATTCCAGTTAATTTGTTGTATTGGGATATTTTTTGTTTATAATGCAAAATTCTCTAATATACGCGCAAATGCACGTTAACCTCAAATGGACTTCCATTTTTTGTAACGTCCGCAACCAAAGTTTCAGCAAGCCTAATTATTTTCCAAAAACAGTTAGGCTTTTATCTTTAAATAGGTTTGATAGCATTCTTAATGAAATGCATTTTCCAGAAAATTACATAAAAATTCACCGATCTGAATGCGAGCTGCAACAGTTTAAACATAAAAATTTGCGTACAAATGTAACGTCCGCAACCCAGGAATAGCCCATATGTAAATATATGATTGTATATAAATGCCCATTTGTAACACAAGTCACTCGAACTTACATATACATACATACGTATATCATATTCCATCCAAATATATATACATATATAACTATAATAACTTTAATCTTAAACTTTTTTTGTATGTTATTGGCTTACTTTTTAACTAGTGTAGTCTAAAACTCTTTTCAGTAGATCTAATAATGAATGCTTTCAATAAAATGGCCACTAATAAAATAAGTTCTTAACCAGTCGATAATTATATATATGTACCATATCAATGAATATCAATATGTACATACATATGTATATAATCGTACTTAGTTCAGCAGAGCGTATTCCATAATTTTAATAGCAATAGAAACAAAGCTACTTATTAGATGTCAATGTAATTAATTAATTCAATTAATTCAATATTTAGGCCTATGTACAACAATTGTACAATTGTAGTATATACAATTGTATATATACTATATATAAACATCCTCGTACATAGTACTTACTTATGTAGATAATAACAACTACTAGTGGTTGTATTACATTATTAGCGACCCAAAACTACTATTGATCAATATGTATATGTACAATATATATATCTGTATCTATGAGATATCTAATAGTTGTTTTGTTATTTCATTAATGCTTGGTGCAGAGGTGAGGGAGATCCAGAGTTCATCAAGCGTCAGGACCAGAAGCGCTCCGATCTCGATGAACAGCTGAAAGAATACATCAGCGAATGGCGCAAACAGAGAGCCAAGGAGGAGGATGAGCTAAAGAAACTGAAGGAGAAGCAGGCCAAGCGTAAGATTTCGCGTGCCGAGGAGGAGCAGAAAATGGCCCAGCGCAAGAAGGAGGAGGAGGAGCGTCGTGTCCGTGAGGCCGAAGAGAAGAAGCAGCGCGAAATTGAAGAGAAGCGCATGCGTCTCGAGGAGGCCGAAAAGAAGCGCCAGGCCATGTTGCAGGCAATGAAGGACAAGGACAAGAAGGGACCCAACTTCACCATTGCCAAGAAGGAGACAGGCGTGGTAATTATATTCTACTCCATAAATGCAGCCTACTGATACACTTCCCCAAACCATTCTCGTATTTTCGTTTTGTCGTTTCTACCTTTTTACTGTTTTTATATATAATTTGTTGTGTATATTTTCGATCCGTATCCGTTCGTTGCCATTTAAATTTTTTAACTCATTTTACACACCAATCAACAAACACACACACACATACACACACACACACCACAATGTCTCTAATATATCATTTGCAATACATGTCTTTCACTCTAAACTGTACCTGTTCCACACGTACCACCGTAACCTGCAATCCCCAACAATTATATATTTTTGAAAAAAACAAAAAAACACACAACGAAATGTGTCAATTTAAAATGGAACAAAAATCGAAAATTGCGTGCACATATAGTTGGGACTGTCATCGGCCGCCATGGAACGTAACAAGACTAAGGAACAATTGGAGGAGGAGAAGAAGATCTCGTTGTCGTTCCGTATCAAGCCCCTCGCGATCGAAGGCTTTGGCGAGCAGAAGCTGCGTGAGAAGGCCCAGGAACTGTGGGAGCTCATCGTCAAATTGGAAACTGAGAAGTATGACTTGGAAGAAAGGCAGAAACGTCAGGACTACGATGTGAGTATTCCTTCCTTCTCTGACAACAACAGCAACAGGGTAAATAACAAGCACTCGTTCTCTACAATAATTAGTTGAAAGAGCTGAAGGAAAGACAGAAGCAACAGCTCAGGCACAAAGCCTTGAAGAAGGGTCTCGACCCAGAAGCCTTGACTGGCAAATACCCGGTATGTAACACATTAAAAAATATACTTTTGAATCTTAATCCATCTGATTGTAAATCTCATTTCACACTTACAGCCCAAGATTCAAGTCGCCTCCAAATATGAGAGACGTGTGGATACCCGCTCATACGACGACAAGAAGAAACTGTTCGAGGGTGTAAGTATTCGGATTGCCAGTATTCGGTTTCGCTTTCGGTTTCGATTTCGTTTTCGGTTAACCGAGTGGTGTGTTGCTTTATCCAAGAGCTAAAAACTCTTAAGCAAATTCGGGTTGTTCTCTATATAGTTTTATTATTATTCATATACCACTATATATACCACTATATAGGGCTATAACACGGTGTATGCGGAAAACTTAGAAAAGACTTGGCAAGAGAAACAGGAAAGGTTTACTCAGCGCACAAAATGTAAGCGCTCTATGTGCAAAACTTCTCCATTAATCTCAATCTCAATCTAAATGTTTATGTATCTGCACTATCCATAATTATTATTATGTCTGTTACCAAGTTTATAAGGCAACTTTTATTTTTCTTTTTAAAATTATGATGCTATAACTCAATTTATTTCACATATTCTTCAGTTTGATGTAGTTTATTAAATTAAAAATTAAACATAAAAAAGTTAAAATCAAAATTAAATTACAATATAATAGTTTTTTGGATATATGAAAAGCGGAAATTAGCCCTTATAAATGAAACGGTTACTAAACGGTAATTTCGGTTTACAGAGTATCGGTTTAAAGGTTTTGGTCAAATGATAATTTTTTTTTCAGGTTGCGGTTTCAGTTACGGTTTAAAATTTCAATCGGCTTTTACCGGCTTAAGGTTGCGGTTTCGGTTAGGGCTTTAATCCCTGATAAATATCATGTAACTCAGCTCGATCTTACAGAAAACGGACTATAGCTGTCTTATAAACTTGGTATATGTCTATTACTGTACTTCTCGTACTTATTTCGCATACATACTCGTTCTTATTCAATGTTTAATGTTTTTTGAAAAAGGCACCGCCAAAGTGCCCAAAACCGTATTCATTGTGTCATATGCTCAAAAAAACAAATAAACCGTTTAACTTTGGGTCAGTCAATCAGTCAGTCAGTCAGTCAGACAGTCAGTCAGTCAGTCTGTTAATCAAGGGAATCTTCGTTTTTTTTTTTTTTGACTGTACACACACAGAGACATACACACGTACATACTCGTATGTAGCTAACGACATCACACTTAACGTTTACTTTCTTTTATCTCTCTTTCTATGTTCTGTACACTACCATATTTTATAATTGTTGTCAACTGTACTTGCGTGTTTCGTACTGTTTGGTCTCACATAACGCATAATCTCAAAAACTAAAATCATACACAAAATAAAAACGCGTACACTATTTGGGACACAGGGCTGGGATGAGATCACCAAGGATGTGAACGAGAAGATCTGGAACGAGAAGAAGGAGCAATACACCGGCCGCCAAAAATGTATGTAAATTTTCGCCGAGCTCTAGGACTTGGCAAATATGGTCACCCTAACTATAAATAGCGCAGAGTAAACAACAGCGACACAACATAGAATCAATTCACATACATACATACATACATATGTATGTATGTGTTTATTAGTTACAGTCATCAATTTTGTCCATTGTTCATTGTCGTGTCATGTCGTTTTCCATGTCCTTTCACTTCCGATATATGTAATCGAATTATTATTTTGTATATGCACATATCTGAATATGCTAATTTCGATTTGATAACAGCCAAACTGCCAAAGTGGTTCGGCGAACGACCAGGCAAGAAGGCCGGTGAGCCCGAGACACCCGAGGGTGAGGAGGATGCCAAGGCCGATGAGGACATCGTCGAGGATGAGGATGAGGTCGAGGAGGAGGTCGTCGAGGAAGAGGACGAGGAGGCCGAGGAGGATGAGGAGGAAGAGGAGGAGGAAGAGGAGGAGGAAGAAGAGGAGGAGGAAGAAGAGGAGGAAGAAGAAGAAGAGGAGGAAGAAGAATAAATAAAAATAAATAAATTTTTTCGTAAAACTACATTTAAACAAAAACCAAACAAGAAAATACCAAAAGCCAACAATTTTAAATAAAAGTAAAAGAATGAACTAAAAAGTTATTATTAGCTTATTCAAAATATTCAAGAAGAAGCAAACATGAAATGAAAACCACTTTTTTTTATTATTGATCGAGAAATGTATATTTCTACCAAATAAAACATCAACAACACCAAAACTAAAGAAACGTACGATAAATACCAATCAAAATATCAATATTCAAGATAATAATAATTAAAGTGTCATACCATCATATCTATGAACAATTTATTTTGTTTGTGTGTGTGTGTGTGTGTGTGCATGCGGTACCACTACTCTGGGTCGCTCTAGTACAGGGTCGCCACGGCCCTATCTCGTGCGCAAAAGGAAACTTGCGCTGCTACTGCGCTGCCGCTCACATACAGTATAAACTGCGTCGCTGCTACGATTTGTTTCTGTTACGTCGCTGTTATTCCGCTGTTAGGCGAACAAAAATGCACACAAACGCAGCGCAAACATCACTGCGGACGGCAGTCCGCGCCATGAAGTAATAACAAAAGGAGGTCTCGTCAGCTGCCGAATCGTTCGGGTTTTCGGTCGCTGTCGTTCAGTGCGTGCTTGCTTGTTGATGCAAAAAGTTGTGGGCGGACGAAATTTTTCCAAAAGTTTAACCCTTGTGTAAAAGAAAAATCTCACTCAACCGGTTCGGTTCGATCATGAACTAAACCAGGGGTGCCCAAAGCTGCCTTATGGATGTGCACGCACTAATACAAATACAAGAAATCACACGCATACTTGTAACGAACCTTTTTTTATTTCAATGTGTACACAGAAAAAAAAATAGAAACCTGTTTCGTGAGGTTTAATTTGGGCCAGTTTGTTGATGATATTTGTAGTTTCAAGCCGAAAAACAACTAAAAAAAAGAAACATGTTTCTTCAAAAAGTCACACGCATCACACGTTTGAAAGCGAAGTCAAGTTTTTCTTTTCCAGTGTACACAAAACGATAAGACAACAACAAATTACATTCGGATTAGCAAAAGATAACGGACGCAATGCAATTGTTTTTGTTTTGCGTGCACCGAAAATGGATGTAAAGCAGCAAGGAAAAAGTTGTTCTTGTTTTTCTGCAAGTTGTTTGTGTAAAATTCAATGCGCATGAATTTCAAGCCTATGTGTATTCTGTTTTACTTACCATATCCCATGTGCATTACAATAACAAATGGGAATTGTGTGCATAGGCGATGGGCACCCCTGAACTAAACTTTTAAGATCATATTATCCTAGAAGCCTGAAAATCCATGATTTCATCAGTTAAATCTATTTAACTCTTCTTCAATATTTATGCAGCTTTTTTTAATTTATAGGGATCTGAAATGGTATCAAACTTTTTGATTAGAAATAAAACAAGATTTAAAATGTGTTTTAGTAAAGTTGCGAAAGCGTTGTTTAATCTTGTATTTTCATCCATATTACGAATGCACTCTTGGAGAGTTAAAGTACATACTAAGTAGCTTGCATTTGAATAATTTATATAATTTCGCTTCTTCGTTCTCTTTCATTTTCTGGTACCAACAGTTGTTATGGATACTCTTCGCACTTATAGATAGATAGTTACAAGATAGTACAAGTTATTAGTTAACTAGAGAGAGAGAGAGAGATGGCCAGGTTAACAAAATAACATAAAAAGCGACAAAATATATATTGTATGTATATGTATAAGTATGTATGTATGGATTTGTATGTAGTACTGTAGCTAATATAGTTTTCATATATATTGTTTTATATGCTTTTAAAAAAATGAATTTGTATCTTTTTTTTGCGTTTAGACATTTACAACAAAGAATATATGTATTTACCCGGAAGCAACTATATTACATATTTATAAGTATATTTATATGTAGGTTTATAAATCTTTTAGCTCTTTCAATATGCATTTAACTAAGTATATATGTACATATATAGATATATGTATATATCCATTAATATGTAGTTTTAAATGTGTGTACGTATGGATTTTATACTCGTATTATTATTTCATATAATGGGGCTGTTTTAGCTGGGCGAAAACGAACTTTAAAGCTATTAAATATTGACCAAGTTTTGAACAGAGGCTAAGAAGCAACGATAGTGCAAAGTGTCTGAGATTTTGTAAGGTTTGTAATTCTCATTTAGGTACGCACACTGGTACAAAATGTAGTATGCTTGTTTAAAGGCAGCGCGGGACTACTGGTCACATACAATATACGTGAAACGTATGCATAAAGTACTATAGGCTTTATATGTAGGTCTTACTGTCTGTCTATGTGTGAGTGAGTGTGTGTGTGTATTGTATATGTATGTATGTGTCTGACTAATCATTAATGGTGGTAATCGTGGATTAATGGGCGGCACTGATTTTGTGTTAGTTAACATTCGCTATATTTTTACGTTTACATTTACGTTTATATCATATAATATTATGTATATGTAGATGTGTGTATATATGTATACTTATGTACATATGTACTCTATAAGTTTGTACACATGTATGTATATATAATACTATGTATTTTATGCAAATTTAATAACTATAATACAGAGTTCAAACCTTCTTCTTTCAAGAAGCATTTGCATGTAACATTGAGCTGAAATATAATTAATGCAAGTACCATACATATTTGTATTACTTTTTATAATTAGTGAAGATCTGCTTTTTAATTCAAATGCAGTTGAAGGAGCAAACCTACATGTGTATGTAATTGTTGCATACAGTTTTGTGACTGACAGTTTCATTATATATGTAATTTGATATATTTTGTAGCTAACTCTTATTTATCTCTTGAGATTTATTAGTCGCAAATGATACAGGCTTTATAGAAATTTGAAGCGGTTCTTAAGCTAAGTTATAAGATACATTCATCTGTATTTATACTTATAGGCGGACATACATACATTTATAAATTTATTATGGCGCCGCTTTACGCTTTAAATGCCATCAAAAATATTTGGGTTTTCTTTAAATGTTCTTTTGTTTTCTTTGGTTTTTTTTCTTCTATTTTTTAGTTTAGCTACATAGGCACAACACATAATAGCGATCGATGATATAGTACACATGTTCCACTATTATAAATATATTTTTGATTTAACATTACGTATTTGAAATGTTCTAGAACTTTGTTGCTTAAGAAAAAAGGGAGCTTAAATACATGTGTAGAAAGAAACAGAGAGATAGAGAGAGAGAGAGAGAAGAGAAAGAACTTTACAACATTTGGGTGCTCATAGAAAACAGACGACTATATGACTATAATGGAATTTATGGGATAGTGCTATAATGGCGGTTGTTTGGAATAGGATTCGAAAAAGTGAAATAGGAAAATAGAAAATAGCTAAGATTACAATGTACAGGACTACGTTGTTTACGCTGCTTCAGCTTCAAAATCATCTATGTTTGTATGTTTATCTACGTGTCTACTTTCTCCTCAGCTTATTTCTTATTATACATACATACATACATAAATTTAAGTAGCAGCTATCGAGTTGTACTTTCGTTCAGTTTGATTTGTGCCAACATGTTGAGCTTTTACTTTGAAATGGTTTGCCTGCTGTGGTAGAAATTGCAGGCGGCGGTTAAATAGGAAGTTTATTTCTGTCCGTGTGTCTGTGTATGTGTGTAAGCAATAGAGAGACAGAGAGTGAGAGAGTCAGAGAGAGAGAAAGAGAAGGCGTGCAGAATAAACGTAGCAGAGATGAGCCCAATTAATTAATTTTATAATGCATTTGTCACTTCACTAACATTAAAAAAAAGTAGAGCTAAATTTTAATTTAAAATTACAAGTAATTAAAATTTTTCTGCTGGCATTGAATAATGATAGAGTCGAATTTCCCTAACTCGAACAAAGAAAAAGTTCGACCTATAAAGAGACTTTGACTTATGGAATAATTTTTGAAAGTCTTTTAAAAGAAACTACAATTTCATTCATTCATAAATACAATTCGAAATGGCAATCTTTTCTTGTTATTTTCAACACAATACCTGTCGAAGTTCAAGATTCAAATGACATCATTTTAATATAATGAAAACTGTTTTTCTTGAGATGCCTCTTACGTTTTTTCTTTCTTTCGAATTTATTAACTAATAAGTTTGAATATTTGCCATGGTAAATAAACTTGCGCTGACAATTAAGTACAGTAAACGCTACTGCCACTCAATTTATTTAGAGTTAAAGAAAATTCGAGTTAGGGAACTTCGACTGTAATTAAATCTTAATTTTTTCCCAAATTTCCAAACATTTTTTCAAGATTGTCAAAAGTGACTAGTGCACCAATTTGAAAGTATCCCTTGTAGCACCAGGAAATAGTTAATAAATAAATGAATAAATAAAATAAAAATATAATAAAAAATTTTTAGCTTTTAATATATTTTTAAAATTTTGAAAGTGCAGAATTTTTTAAATTTACCAAAACATGACAAAAGAAAAATGTTATTTACTTTTCATTTTCAGTTATGATTAAAAAAATATGTTCGTTGGCAATACTTTTTTCAATGATAATTTAAAAGTAATGGTAACGCTTAATGGGCACAACTCTGAAACGTAGCCTTGACCTCAACCGTTATACAAACAGCTATCCGGCTGATCAAAAAGGCAACTTTAACTTATGTTTTGTTGAGCTTGGCAATGTGGATATACATAATTGGGTAGTTGGAAAGCGAGTAAATGATTCCATTCCATTCATAGCCAGTAAGCATACGAAGGATACACATACATATGAAACGTATGTAAACACAAAGAAAGAGAGACAAACAGAGAGAGAGAGCGAGCGAGAGAGAGAGAGAGAGAGAGATGTGTAGGGGCCTGTTAGAATTGCGCCTACAGATCAAAATAAAACTCAACAAGCATTGCCTAAAACTGGTTAACCTTCAGCTCGTTGCCCTGCAGCTGGACAAGGCGAAAGGCTTCCCGTATGGTGGGCGTCATTAGCAGCTTTAGATTATCCTCCGCCTCGTTGGGCAGCGAGCGCAGCAGCTCCATGGAGGCGACCACCAGTTGGGCGAGCGCAGCTCGCTTATAATTCGAATCCTTTAAAATGCTAGTCGCCCGCTGCTGTTCAATCTCCGGGGATATGGATTCCGCCTCAGTTTTTGCTGGCTGGCGATTTGTATCGAACGGATTGCTGCGACACTTTGGCTGGAATTCACTAATCAGCGTTGTCATTGTCACATTCTCCTCCTGCTCCAGCTGCACACACTTGCTGGGCGATGTTGATGAGTTGTTGCCACTTCCGCTTCCGTTACAGACATCGATGGTGGCATCTGTATTATTTGCGCTTCCGCTGCTGGCCGCATCTCCATTACCATTGAGAGCAATGCACATGGCTTTGGCGGTGCCTATGTGCATGGGCAGCTTTTGCTGCGTTCGCAATTTTCCATTCTCGATGTCATGCAACGCCGAATTGCTTAAATAGAGTTCACAGACCAAATTCCAGGCATCCTGCAGGCAGAACAAGTAGCGCACAAAATTCTCCTTCTTTTTGACTGTGGTGGTGTTCAGCCTGGAACATGATTCCAGTATAAAGTTAAGATCCTCGGCACCCAGATTGTACACCACAATATCGTTGAGATGCGAGTCAACCAATGCTATATAGTAGATCATCCACGATGATGTCATTTGTTTATACAAATTGGCGGCGTATTCAATATTCGATACCTTCTGCATGAGAAACTTGAGGCCAGGACGTGAGTCGAACTCCAATGCGGACATTAGATATTGCTTGACGCAGCGCAACAAGATCTCTTTGGAGCGAAAATCTAGATCGTAATCGTGACTGGGCGTTGATGCCGATGACGCATAGTTGTCAAAGATGCAAGTGGAGACGGCCTGGGGCACGCATTTGAGTCGCGATAGCAACAACTTGGCCACCAGTTGCAACAGCATTTGATTGGCCAGCAGGCCAACCACAAGATTCTTGAACGGAATACGTATGACAAAGTTATCCAGATTCGAATTGAAGCCATTGTTAAGTGGATACAGTAGAAATGAATAGCTGCGATCATCCGATAGCTGGGCAGATGAGCTGCTGCTGCTGCTGCTGCTTTTGCACTGACCACCAGGAGTTGTCGGTGGTGCCGACTGACATTGACCCTGACCCTGACCCTGGCCCGGTCCCTGTGATGATTGGTTCGGCTCACGCTGATTGTCGGAGAGAAAGACCTGCTGGGCAAGAGCATAGATGCGTGCCAGCTCCTCGAGTGTGCTGTCACGGCGTGCGGCAACCTTCACATTGGCACAGTCGCCATAGAAGCTATTGGATTTCTCGTGAAAGGCAAAAGACAGCTGACGCAGTGGCGCAATGGTCACCGTACAGGCACGATGTATAGCCGAGCAGGCGATCATCCACTGCGATTCGTTGAACAGCATGCCAGTGGACAGTATAACATGCTTCAGACACGACACTGATATCCTGGCAATCGACTCCTGCGATTGAGCAGCACACTCAATGAGCACCAGCAATAGTTGCTTCAGTGCCAACGTTGCCGATCCCGATATATTTGTGGGCGACTCCATGGTCAGATTGTGATTAACAGAGACATTTGGATTCGGATTCGAGTTTGTCGTATTGCTGTTCATGTTACTATTATTACTATTCGCGTTATTCATGTTGCAATTGTTGTGCTCATCACTGGCACAGCTGGAGCTGCTATCGTACTGCTGCTGCTGCTGCTCCACTTTTGGTGTCACCACCTGCTCGGTGACAAACTTGAGCTTGGAGTAAATCAAATTATCGGCGGGATGAACGATTTGTGCCAAACGCGTCTTTGTATTGGCGCCCAGACGTCGTTGCTCCGGCACAGATTTCTCAATGAATTCGACAACCAAATCGGTGGTCATACAGCAGCAATGCTTGAAATTCTTCTCAATTAGCTGCCAGCTAGCTGCCGTTTTGTTAATGTAACGCAGCCAATCCTGTATCATGGGTATCAGCAGATGATTAATGCAATAGAAACCAAAATCGATGCCCGGTATGGATAATAGATTTTTGAATAGCTTAAAGATCGTTTGCAAAATTGGCGCCTGATGCGAATAGGGGCAGACAATTAACGAATTTGTTAAGCCGTCCAGTAGGAGGAACCACACTTTGAGCACACCCGATGGCTTATCCATTTCATCAATTTTCACAATCGTATCCTTGTCAATGTGCAGGGATCGATATGAGATCATATACTGTTCATTTTTCGTCTGTAGATAATCGTTGCCAAAATATGTAAAATTCTCCATTGAGCTGGGTATGTTGGCGTCTATGATATGCGTATACGAGATGCCCTTGATCTTGTATGTCGAATGAAAATTTGGGCACTTGGGCATGCTGTACATGAAGCCCAAAATGCTCGAGCAACGCTCCAGGAAGCGCAATGTCTCATGCAAAAAATCAGTTGGCCTGAACGTGTTATTATCATTCTCCTCGCCACAGGCATTATTGTTGGGTCCACCGCCGCCGGAGATCTCCAGATAGGACAGCAGACAGAGTATACAGTCGAGTCCAGCATTGGCAAAGACCAGCGTATTATCCGAGTCGAGGAACACCCTAAAGATGTCGATTATGTTGCTCATGTTCAGCATGCGACTCCGAGCATTCCGAAGCGTTCCAAACAATGGCCTCCAGCCAGATCGTATCTCGGTGCGATGCGCCTCAACGATCTCATACAGACAGGCCACAATTTGATCCTGCACATCCACATCGCATGTGTCCATGCTCAGCAGATTCTCGAACGGCTTCAGCAGTGCCTCATTGAAGTGGAAATATGGTAGCTCCGACTGCTCCACCAGCAATGCTGTGATTATATCATGTATATACTCGATGGCACGCTTCGAGATCATCCGATCCCGATGACAGGCAGCCTATAGGAAATACAAAGCAAAAGAATCAATTAATAAATGTAACATTCCATAGAATGTGAAATATGTTACAAATTGCAATAATTATTTTGTGTTTCTCATGTAATTGCAATCCAAATAAGTCTTACGTATTATTATGATTATTGATTGTAACAAATTACTGTCTAAAATTAAATTCAATGTAATTATGAAAGTCATTCAATCAATCCATCCAAATTTGTATCGCAATCTCAGGTAAAATAAATAGTTAAAATTATAAGATAGTGAAGTGCTCTTTGGATTTTTCTTTCGATTTATATCAGAAGACGGGTACTTTGACACACAACGAGACAGAGACGTCATGAGATGGATTATAATGATAAAATACATGGAAAATAATAATACTCTCATACCTTTATTAAATCATCGCAGATGAGTATCAAGCACACATATGTACATACATTCTGTGTGCCATTAAATTCTTCAAACACCATAACTTTGTCAAATTTGCGTACAATAAAAAGTTTCGATGCGGGTTTCTTATATTAATATTATGTTCGTTCAAACTCCGTTGGAATGATACAAAAATTTCTTTAACCCATTAACCCATTATATCGAATTTAGAATAAAAATTGTCAACGTCTTGATTTAATGTGTATCTGAAACATGCATATTATTTTATTTTTGTGACTGGGTTTCAAATCAATAAATTATTTTCGTTGCAATCATTTGGTTTTATCTCATTACACTTTTTTATATTTATAATCGCTTCTCTCTTTGCAGCAGACAGTCGTGTTTTTTTGTGCGCTCCGTTAAAACTTTTGTTCTTATTACCAACCGGTGGTTATTTAACTTATTTATAGCTCCTAATTAAACAATATACTGTTTGCTACCTCGCGACTATCTTTTATAAAGTAGTGCATGTTTATTATTAGTATTTATTTACTAATTAATAATATATTTGGGTATCAAGTGCTGTGTTTTTGTCATTTGCTTTCCTTTGGAATTTCAAGCCGCGCTTCAGCTTTGTTGTTGTCGGTGAGTAAATTTTGCATGTTCTCTTTGTGCCTGGCTTCCCGCTGAGTGCATTGGTATTATTGTTATTGTTGTGCATCGCTCTCTAGCTCTCAACTTTTGTACTTTGCCCCCTGCAGAGTGTATTAGCTGAGTTGTTATTGTTTGTGTTTCCACACTCTAACAGTTGTGTAGAGTTTTGATCAGCGCTTTCTGCATTGTTGTTGGCTGTGCATTTCTGTTTACTTTCTTGTAATTGGTTTTGCTTTCATTTTGCACAGTGGTCAACTAGTAGTGAAATTTTAGTTAAAATGAGTTTTGTCTGTATAAAGAAAAGCTGCCAAAAGCAGATTACTGCAGCGCAGCCGGGTATTTGTTGCTGGCTCTGTAGTAATTTGGTGCATGCAAAATGCGCTGGCTACTCAGGGCTAGTAGCGGATGCCGTTGCCCAACGGACTGGACTTAGCTGGACATGTGAGTCCTGTCGTGAGATTGAGACTGAGATGCGTGTGTTTATGAGGCAGACGAGGAGTGGTTTTAAGGATTTGAGTGTTGGCTTTAACAAGCTTAATGCTCAATTTCTTGCTGTGGATGCTCATATCTTTGTGCCAAATAAACCATGTTAAAAATTCGTTAAGCCGGCAGCTGGACTTATGTTTTGTTTGTGATCCAGCTAGTGTAGTCCTGTCAAGAACAGAACCACTCACATATCCTGAAGATCCCTATCATCCAACATTAGAATTGGTGATCGACCTTGGCACATCAGTAACTAATTTTCTTTCTACGCCAACTGTTCGAGCTCGCCAGTTTCGCAAAGCTGACTTTTCGAAATTGAACGAGCTTCTTAGGCAATGTGAATGGTCAGATTTATATATCTGTACTGATTTGAGCATCGCCATCAAACTATTTTATAATAGATTGAACTCTTGTTTTGATGCCTGCATTCCTTCAGCTTACCCGTCCAGGTCTAATAAACCTCCATGGTTTTGTAAGCAACTTTCCTTCTTAAAGAACTTAAAGTCCAGACTTTATAAAAAGTTTAAGGACACAGGTTCTTCTTCTTCATTTTCTCGCTATTTAATTGCTCGGGCCAACTTCACCGAGTTAAACGCTACATGTTATAGAAATTATCTATCTCGCTGTAGGGTACGATTCGCGAACGACCCTAGGCAGTTCTTTAATTTTGTGAACACAAAGCGTCAATCTTCTTCCTATCCATCTTCTCTATCCTATGAAAATTCGAAGGCATACACAGATCAGGAGATCGCCGATCTTTTTGCAACGTTTTTTCAAACTACTTACTCTTCGTCTAACTATTCTTTTGAATCTTATCCTTTTGATGTGCCTCGATCGAACTGTATCTTCAGTCCCTTAATTAGTGAGGAGTCGCTGATTCGTGATCTTGAGATGGTTAAGCCGGTGTTTTCACCTGGTCCGGATGGTGTTCCTGGTTGTGTACTTCGGTATGGAGCCAGAGAGCTATGTGGACCCTTGCTGAAGCTATTTTCTCTGTCATTAGATTCTGCGATTTTTCCCTCTATTTGGAAGGAGTCATTTATTATTCCTCTGCACAAAAAGGGAAGTAAGTCTGACGCCAAAAACTATAGGGGAATCTCTAAGTTGTCCGCTATTCCTAAAGTTTTTGAGAAGATTTTAACCAGTCATTTACAGCACTTGTGTTGTTCAATTATCTCTCCCTACCAGCATGGATTTGTCAAACGTAGATCCACTACTACTAATCTCTTAGAACTTTCGTCGTTTGTTATCCGCGGCTTCCGTAATAACAAACAAACTGATGTCATTTATACCGATTTCAGTAAAGCTTTTGACTCAGTCAACCATTCTCTTTTATTACATAAGCTTGACATTATTGGTTTTCCGACCACCCTTATTCGCTGGATTTCAAGCTATTTGAATCACAGAACTCAAAAAGTTCTGTTTAATAACTTTTTTTCTAAGTCATTCCGGGTTACCTCTGGAGTTCCCCAAGGTAGTCATCTCGGTCCTTTGCTTTTCACACTGTTTATAAATGATCTACCAACAGTTTTAACAAACTCTCGTGTACTTATGTATGCCGACGATGTTAAAATTTGTCTGCAATATAAAGATTGGCCATGCCACATCAAATTGCAGGAAGATCTTGACTCTTTTCAGTCATGGTGCCGTGTGAATCTTTTAAATTTAAACTGTTCTAAATGTAACGTAATGACTTTTTACCGCACTAACCCTTATTTGGCGTCATACTCACTGTATGGTGGTCCTCTTGATAGGATTACTGCTGTTGATGATCTAGGTATACTCTTAGATCACAAGCTTAAATTTTCTGACCATATATTTAAGATGGTCAATAAAGCTATGTCAGTTCTGGGTTTTATAAAGAGGTGGTCGAAGGAATTCGATGACCCCTATATAACTAAGACTCTTTACATATCTTTGGTTCGTCCAATTTTGGAGTACGGTTCATGTGTCTGGTGTCCTCAGTATACTGTGCACCAAAGTCGCATTGAATCGGTACAAAAAAACTTTCTTCTTTTTGCTCTACGTGGCCTTAATTGGAATGGGGACGTGAGACTGCCATCGTACTCTAGTAGACTTTTATTAATAGACCTTCCTTCTTTATCAAATCGTAGAATTATGCTTGGTATTATTTTTATGTGTAAGCTTATTGGTGGTGACATTGACTCTACCGAATTAATGTCACAACTCAACTTTTCTGTTCCTCGTAGAGTAGTATCTAGAAATTTTATTCCTATTTCTCTTCCTACCTGTAGATCTAACTATGCATTACATGAACCTTTTAGAATGCTGTGTTCGGAATACAATAGGCTTTTTTATATTGTTTCCGAAGCTAATTCCATTTCAAATCTAAAACTTTTGCTACTAACCCATTTAGCTAATAATAATTAGTTTAATATTTTATTTATGTCCGTAACTGGCTATCTTCTTTCTCTCTTCGCGACCTTTTAATTTGCATGCCGTTCATCTCGTTTCCGTCCGCCCGCGAACTCGTCTTCTGATCCGCGCGTAACAAGCTAAGGCTTGGTGTCGCTTGGACCACTTGAACGTACATACATAGTACGTCAACGCCCAACGAAAAAGAAATGCAATCATTTTTTATGTCAATCAAAATATACTAAATGAAATATTTTTTATAAATTATACAATTGCAAATTGTTACATCTGTGCTTGACAACATTATAGGAAAAAAGCAACTTACATCCATTAAATGCGGTCCTGTAATGGCCCAGACTTTCAGTACATGGAGTAGAGGGCGCGAGCTGCGGAATACCTTGAGCGTAACGTCGCCAATGCGATGCAACAGCAGGGACATGGGCAGCGAGTCCAACTTCTTCCAGCCCTTACTTGGCCACCAAATGCGTGTGCCCACGCCGCCTCCCTTGCGGGTCACCTGACTCTTGTAGAGCTGATCGCGTGAGGCGCGACACAGATGCTTCAGGAATTGACACAACGAAGGAAGGCTGAGTCTTTCGGCCGCATCGCTGAACAGATTCTCGGCCTGGTGGGAGAGTGCACAGAGCACTTTGGACGTATCGCTCTGACTTAGCAGCACGGTCTCATTGGTGCCCGAATACACTTTCAATATGGACGTGATATTCGTGTTGGGGCTCTGCAATGGTGCTTGCAGGAAGCTATATACATCCACGCTGATTCAAAGAAAATAAAGCAGAAAGCACAGATAAATTAGATAATACGACTGTGCATTGGTGAATCGGTTTAAAGGGGAAGTGTATTGTACATGTAAATTTATTGTATTATGCAATATTCAACTAAGTTGCTAAGTACGTCGAGAATTTGTCGTTTTAAAAACCAGGGATCATACGTTTTATAAAACAAATTATGAAATAAGAGTTTATTGCTGAATTTATTTATTAAAAAAATAAAAAATAAAGAATTTAATTGAAATACCTTTGCACGAATTAATTATGTATGTTTATGGTTATACTAATACATATAACAAATCAATAGAATAGTAATTAAGTGCAGATCAAATACGTTGAGGATGTTACATTTGCACGCATATTTTCATGTTTAAACTGATTCAGCTTGCGTTCAGACTAGTGAATTTTAATGAAATATTCTGAAAAATGCAGATCTTTGAGAGTAATTTTAAACCTAGTTTAAAATAAAAACCTTAAGGTTTAAAAAAAAAATTAGGCTCACAATATACATAAAATTAAGTGGAATATATATCAATAATCATATCATATCAATCCATCATAAAAAATAATGATAAGACGTCTAACAAATAATTTTAATTTTTGTCTATTGCGGACGCTACACTTTTTATACAAATTATGACTTAAAATTATTAATTTACAGTGTGCTACTAATTTTTGTATAATAAAAAAGATTTGATGCAAATTTTTTTTTTAATTTAATCTTCTATTCATTTAAATTCCGTCCCATGGAATATTTTAAATTTTTGGTAAAATTCTCTTTTTTATTTTTTTTCTCGTTGTCAAACAAAAAATATTTTGTTGCTTCTTCAAACAATTCTAAGAGTGACTGCAAAAAGAAACATTCAAAAATTTCTTCGCTGGTATTATTAATGATATTTTGAAATTTGCTAAAAATTACTATTTCAACTCCTTTTTCCTCTTTTAAAAAAAATAGAGTTTTTAGCAATTGTAAATTTTCTACATTTTTATAAGAAATCTAAATTATCAATGTGTTCAGAAAAGTTTTGCATCATTCAAACGGTTTCTAGGCCTCATACGTTTTTACTATGGTCTAATAAATAAACACTTAAAAAGAACTCCAAAAACAGCTCTTTTATGGTGATCGGTTTTCTTTGTCCGCTACTGTTTAAGTTAAAAATAATTTAAAACAAAAATTCCTGTTCTTGTATAGTCCCTAGAGAAATAACGTATTTGCAATTATCTCAATGTTCCTATTCCTGCTCAAAGCCAATTGAGACCGGAAAATAATCTACTTTTTAACTCTTTTAGTCGTGTTTTTTTAAGAATGCGCTTATAATTTAGTGTGTCCATAATGCCATTAATATATATGGGCTATTCCTGGGTTGGGGACGTTACATTTGTACGCAAATTTTTATGTTCAAACTGTTGCAGCTCGCGTTCAGATCGGTGAATTTTAATGTAATTTTCTGGAAAATGCATTTCATTAAGAATGCTATAAAACCTATTTTAAGAAAGAAGCCTAAAAGTTTTTGGAAAAAAATTAGGCTTGCTGAAAGTTTTGTTGCGGCCGTTACAAAAAATGGAAGTCGATTTGAGGTTAACGTGCATTTGCGCGTATATTAGCGAATTTGGCATTATAAACAAAAAATATCCCAATACAACAAATTAACTGGAATGTATGACCATTTCAATTCAGCATCAAAAATACAGATAAGTAGTTTCGTTAATTTAAAATCTTAGTTTTTGTCAGTTGCGGCCGTTACGTTACGGACGTTACACTTTTTATACTCATACTTTCGTTCAAATTGTTAATATATATTAAATATCTATTCGATACAGTTTTTATCTTTAATAAAAGAAAATGAATCAAAGTTTATGATGTGCTAAGCGCTAAACACTCAGACGACTGTTTTGCCAACTTTTTTGGCCATTGAAAATACCCTTTTTTTTTACAAGAAATATTGAAATTAAGAGGCAAAAAGAGGAATTAATTGATAAGGCTCGGCCATGAAAAACCAAACCACAGTCAAACCTTTTTTATTTTGTAATTTTAAGTCCAAAAATTTATTCTATCAAAACAAAAAACAACTATTATTAAAAAACATGCAGTTTTTTCACAAAATTAAGTTTTCGCCCTTGGTTTAAAAATTTACGGAATGCAATCGCAGCATTTTGTTGGTACATAAATATTTCGGTATTGTAAGCATTTCTCACCACGTTTCATCATCATCAATGGGTATAGAAGATAGATTTAGCTTATCCTGAGCATTGCCATTATTAAGTTTTTCGCCCGTCTCCAGATCCCGGCGACTGCTACCTGGCGAATTGGCGGCTATTGACGGATTCTGCATGCTGAAAATCTCGTGCTCCAGCTGGCTAACATGGCGACACACCGCAAAGATGCTCTGCCAGCAATCGGCACTGTAGCTGCCTAGATTGAGGCCGCCAGTGAGCACCACATCCATGGACATGGCCTGGCTCGCGGAGATCCGTGGTCCGCTTGTCTGGCACACGTTGGAGGCCAATAAGTTGAGAATTTTGCCAGCCAAATGCTGCAGATTGAGGCTGTTACTAAGCGTCGCAGCCTACGATATAAAATAATTTAATTTGATTTGCTTTGATTAGATGGAAACCAATTGTCTGTAAGTGAGTAACTCACCGAATGCAGACCGTCCAAGCACATGGCATAGAGAGCTTCGCCATTGGACTTGTTGGCCTTGGCCTTGACACGGAGCGTGCGTTTGGAGAGAGCCACCAGTTTGTTGGATGCGGTGCTTTGTAGATCGCCTAGTCCCGAGCTGAGCACAATCACCATCGAGTCCCAGCAGCAAGTCAATAGACGGCGGCATAGTTTCTTGGCCGCCTCCCGCCGTTTATCATGCTGCTCATTGTCACTGTGCTTCACCGTCGCCGTCTGCAGTCGCTGCCATTCGGATAGCATTTGTGTGTTGGCCAAGCCGCCGGCATCGCAGAGCATATCGACCAAGGCACAACGTGGCCCATTGCCCTCCAGCTGTTGTCGGGACATGGCCTCCAGTATATTGCAGACGATGACCGACTGATAGAGCTCGCACAGCCACGGGGATGAGAGGTAGACAAGCACCCCGGTGTTCTGCACGGAGGTAACAAACTGTTGCTCCGACATCGGCACCAGTATATCCTTGGACGCTGGCTGCTGATCATAGTAGCCGGCACGCATTAGCTGCAGGCTGAGCAGCAGCGATGAATATATGGCCAAGTAAATGCCATCCGCATTGATGGCCGTTAAATTGTAATCAAAGTCGGAGAAATTCATGCTGTTCTCCTGGCAAACAGCGGATGCAAATTCCTGCATCGCCTCATCCAGTTCGACGCAGCTGCGCAGACGCAGTAGTTTCGGCACCAGATCCTCACGCAGTGCCTTGGCAAAATCGCGTGCATGCTGTCGATCATTGTCGCTGTCCATTCGGATGGGCATCACTGGCGCCTCCAGATGCGAATATGGCCATCGATTCTCCACTCGCGATGTCTCATCGCTCGAGCTGCTGTGCTCATCATCCTCGGGCCCTTCGGTGTCGCCGGAACCGTTTGAAGCCGCATCTTGTTCATGCGGCGGATCACACTCGCTCTCCGACCCAGAAGACGTCTCAAACACATTCTGACGGAACTCCACAATGGCATCCCGATACGGTGCCGGCAGTCGCGCCATGCTCTGGTATGTCAACGGTCCCGAGTAATCCGCATCCTTGAGCAGATCGTGTCGTCCATTCACAACCTGCACAATCTGATCGCTAATCATGGACTCCGTCAGCTCACCGCTGCACAGCACCTGCAGGCTATCCAACAGCGCCACCATGCACTCAACACTCGCCTGGAGACTCGCCTCAGTGGCACTGCCAGCGCTGGCCCCATAAGCGCACTCCTCCATAGCATCCACCAGCCTAAAACGAGACACAAATTCGCAAAATTATTTATGAAATCGATCAAATCCATTTGTATTTATCAGGGACCGTAATCGTTATAAGTTATTTTATAAAAATTACATGGTAATGATTATATTTCAATTTTACAGTACAGTTTTCTTCAAAGACAATCATTAGTTTTGTGTAATTTTAAAAACTTAGCTCATAATCATTTTTTTTAAGCGAAACACAATAATTTACGACTTCTGTGTTAAACTTTTTACCAATATTTGTTAAAACATTGTTTGAATTTATAAAAATATACATATTTTTATAAATAACACAAATAAATGTTGAGATTTAATTTTAGCGAAATTAAAAAAATATCATAAATACTTATACATTTATTAATTTTCAAAAGTATTTATATGCAATAATATTGGTGAAGATTGAGTTTTATTTTAAACGAAAATAAAAAGTCAAACCTAATATTTGTTATTTTTGAGTTGAATTTTTTTTTTTATCAAAAATACTGATTATAATTTAAGTCTTATTAAATTACTCAAAACTAATGATTATAATTGCAGAAAAACGTTAAAAATATGATATTTTAAAATCATGATGGAAATGCAGAGATTGTACAAAAATAAAGATTTGAATAAATTATTGTTTTTCAATGTTAATTGTGGGTAATATTCTTAATAAAATAAATGTATGTATTTTGTATGTTGTACGCACAATCGGAAAAGCGCCATCTCATCGCTGCAGCCCTGCGCCGTATTCTTGTCTACATAAAGTATTACGGCTAGATCTATAAGTCTTTCGGGACTCTTGAAGATCTCACGCACACACCTCAAGGGCTCTGTGCGATTCAGCGGCGCCGGCAGCAGTACCATGCGGTGGAAGAGCGCCTCCAGCATCGGTCGCAGCGATCCATGAGCTCCTGCAATTCGCAGCAGTTGGATGGCCGTCAAGTATACGCAACGCGCTTGCGGTCCATCTAAGCCAGGTCCGGTGAAAAAGCCACGTGCCTCATTCTCAATCATGTGTAGGGCATCCCTGATAAAGAAAAATAATTAATACATACATATTAGTAAAATAAACAAGATAGCAAAGTTACATATCGATTATCTAGATTCTAGAATAAATTCGCTAGGATGAACATATAGATTCTTTATTGGGACAAATTCACTTTTCCTATATTTTTGACCATTTTCTTGAAAATTATCTTCCAAAATGGACCGTTTGTACTCTAACGATTACACTAAGAAAGTTACTATCTTACTTGAAACATGAACCATTTGAATACATAGAAATGTATTGAATGTTTAATTTAAAACAAGTTTTACAAGCAGTTTTCGATATATCGAATTAAATTTGATGATGAATTCTTGGAACAAACTAGTTGGAAATCTTGAAACGTTCGATGTCGCGTCACAAATTACTAATAATACTTGTAAAATAAATAAAATTATAGTAACATATCAAAATTATTTCTAAAATAGAAAACTACATTATTTTATTATGGTTTTAGAGTATTTTAATCCAAAATACTCGCCACATTTAGCAGACTTTCGCATTTGTCAAGATGAAGTCCAACATGACTTCCATTCTTTGTAGCGTTCGCGATGCATTGTTTTCTATAAATAATTGAAAAACGATAAGTCTTCAAAGCTTGTCTTTCAAAATAAATAAAAATTGTGTTGATACAATGCATTAAACACGAGAGAAAACATTTTCCAAAATGTCATCTATAGAAAAAAATGTTTTTTTCATTTAAAGACGTACAGATTTCTCGTTCTCGATCCTAGAAATACCCATATTCAAGTTCTTTATTTAAGCAGTATACGCAATATACGAAAAAAAACCTCTGGGATAAGCATACCGATATTTATACTTTTGGCCGTTTTCTTAAAAATTAAATTAAAAACAACAAATTGAATTAAGCTGTTCCCTTTATATTATTTTCAAAAATAGCGACAAAAACCACAATGGTACAAAATGTCGCACTCGACATGTACTCACTTGTAGGTAAACTTTTTGTCCAAGTTGATACGACCCGGCGAGCCGAGGGCGGCGGCCAGCGTGGGACAGAATTTCTGCCAAAGGAATGAGGTGAAGTGTGGATTGGCGTGCACATTGCGGGGAAGCGCCGAGCTGAGCGTTAAGATGCATTCGGTGAGGTACAGCGAGCTGGGATTTTCGCACTTCTTGTTCGGAGACACATTGTTGACATTGGGTTCGACAAGGCGACTGCAGAGCCACTGCATCACGGGTATCACCTCGTTATAAACGGCCGAGGCCTGTGTCTGTGTCATCAGGCCAGCCGGCGCTGTCTTCTTAACCTCCTCGGCCTCCTCGACCAGAAATGCACAGAATGTCCGTAGACACTGGGAGGCAGCAGCCAGAGAGGCAGCCTTCGTGGCCCGCGAGCCCATCTCCCAGCATTCGCCACATCGTGAAAGTATCTCAATAAGCAGTCGCCCATTTAGCGTGCACGCCGGTGAGCAGGCCATGGCCAAGAAGAGGCGCAGCACATTCACCACGGTGTCCTCGCTGCTCGTCGATGGCAGAATGCCATTTGTGGCACGCAGCAGCTGCGACGGCAGCCAAACTGAATCATCTTCCGGCTCCAGGCCAATGTAGAAACGTTCGTCCTTGATGACGCGCTGTTGGAAAAAGATTTCAAATTATATACATTCTTATGTAAATAGGAAATAAAACAAATTCTGATATTTTAGCCAGGGACCGTAGCGATTATAATTTTTAAAATATGCATATATTATTAAATAAAAGTTATTTTCAAATTTTTCAATTGTCGCTTCGACAATTTATACATATATGGTATGGTATACTTTTGGAAATGCAATTCAAAAGATATTTACATTCAATTTTTATTTTTCAATTTTGGAAATTCAATTCAAAAGATATTTACATTCAATTTTTATTTTTAAATTTGGATAACAAAAATTTAAAAATATCTTTTATTTATAATTTGCATTATACAAATTTAAAATCAGAGCTGTACTATAATTTTTAAATCAAATGAAAAAAAATGTTTAGCCTGTAAATCTTATTTGCGATCCCTGATTTAAACTGAGCTTAATTTGGTTGGGTTTTTAAATACCATATAAAGCATTTAAAGCAGCGGTGGATTGCCTTACTTGACTTATAACTTTCAAATTCCTTATTAGAATACTTTCTATGTAAACAAATTTTTTTAGGTTTTTTTTTTGCATATTTTGACTTTGGACACTATTATTTTTAAAAACCACTTTAACTTTTATTATTATTTAAAAAGAACACATTTTCACGAGTACAACGTGCTTGTATTTTCTAAAATCGGACAATGATATAATAGATTTTCTGAAAGAAAATATGTTGATATTATTGCCCTTTTTCCTCTTGTTCCCCATTCATATTCTCCCATTTTACATTTGTAGCTGCGTTGTTGACGAAACGGAGTATTTTTCATGACTTTTTCTAAAAAGTTGAATAGCTCAGTTAAATATTACTTGATTTTAATAAACTAAAAAGCAGAAGACGTTTTACATTTCCTCGAAATCGCAGAGTAATACATCGTTAGAAATGTGTTATTTTTCAATTTATTGTAGAATGCATAATTTAGGACAGCGGTGAGCACGCAATGGCTCCGGGAGCCAGCGGCCGCTAACGGATTCAGATTTCGTGCCCACCGCTGGTTTAAGACATAGGATTTTTTAACTCAATCAACCTCGAAAAAACCGTAACTTAAAACGATGTGTAACAAAATATTCTAAAATGCCACAATATTACATTTAACTATATGTATCTACAACCTACGCTATGTAGCATCCCAGAAGTTTTTTGACTGTTATTTATTATTTATATTTTGCAATGTTTAATCATAAAAAAAATCCGGATTTGAAAAAATTCCAAACAAAACACTTGAAAGTGGCTATGTTCCTTTTTTGTAGTCTTGACCTTCAATTGAAATCATTTACTTTCGTGGTGAATTTGTGCGCCCTTAAGGTTGTTTTCCGACTGGGGCAATTAGTTAACCCATTTCACAACTACTGTCAGTCGGCCTGAGCGAGTTTGTGCGGAAACAGGCGCAAAATTTGCCCGAGAGTCCGTTCGATAATTGACGCGTCCGTCAGCCGTTCAGTACTTACATGCAGACCATTGAGCCCCATTGTGATGAACTTTGGCCGCTTCGTGTCCAAGGCCATTTGCAGGGCCGTAAAGCAAACGGAGCGCAGCTCATGCGACGGATCCCTATGTATGCCATGTTGTCGATAAAGTTTATCTGCAAATAAATGGCAGATCGAAACGTTCCAAGTCATTGTCATCATAAAATCCAGTCCAAAGCCCAGTTAAAATATTACAGATAAGCTGGCCAGCAATTAGGGAATAAAAGAGGGAAGTGGGAAGTGGAAAGTGCGAGGCAGACAACTAAATAGTAAGTAACAAATCGTTGCCTACTTTCCTGCTGAGGTTAAAAGCAGGCAGCAAACAGAAAAGAAGAAACAAAACAAAACAAAAAAAAGTAAATAAGAAAGGAAATGCCAGCGGATGTGCAAAAGGGCGGACATGACGACAACAACAACAACCACAACAGCAGCAACAAAATACATAACAGAAAACATGGTAAGGAAATTGCGTTCTTGCATGTTTTCAATTGCTGATTGCTTTATTATTGTGGTTGCTGTTGTTGTTATAGTATACAACTTTCAACTTAAAGTACGTATGTACATATGTATGTATGTATGTACATATACATATGCAAGTATTTACCGTAAGCAATTTGCGCCGTCTGTCGCAACGCGTTGTGCTTGGTGCCCGTTGACTCCTTGATAATTAGCAGAAAAAGGTCTTCCATATTGAAAAGGCGACCACATACACACACTCACACGCTCACACATGTGGGTGTTAAACTCGCTCTCTCACTCTTACGCTGCTTGGCGCTGTTGCTCGCTGTTTCCTCTGTTTAAGTTGGCACTGTTATTTGTTGTTGTTGTGAGTGTTGCCTTTGTTCTTGTTCTGGTTGTTGTTCAGTTGTAAATAATGCGAACGACAGGCGCGAATTTTTTGACCTTGCATGTCATCAACATCAACTCAATTAGCTCCAATGCCTGCACGAATAAAAAGTAAAGTAAAATCAATATATGTATGTATGTATGTATGTAAGTAACGAGAACAAAATGCATTTAAAATATTGTGACATATTGTGTGCCCATATTGATAATGCATATTGCCATCTGACTTAAGGTAGTGCGTAAATGCTTGCGTGTGAGTGTCTACCCAGCAAACAATTTCTATCGCGAGAGTGAGCCACTTCCGCGACACTTCGGAAAGACTCTTTTGCGAAAGTGGCTCACTTTCTTACAAAAAAAGGTGGTATTTTTTTGTTTTCTTTAATTTGTTGTTAAGACACGCTACGCGCTAACTAAAGAGCTTTCTGTGTTGGTCCAGGAATTCGTCAAATCAGATTATGTTACAGCTTTAGCACAGCAGGCGAATCGAACTTTAAAATTGAAAGTACGGAGAATGACAGGTCGGCAACTTTAACTAGTGAGCTATGGCAAGGTGGATTTATAAGGTGATGTATTCGTTTGACGTGCTCTCTTTTTCGGGGCAGAAACGTCATTACGAAAGCATTTTCTATATATCTATCTCTCTCTCTCTCTCTCTCTCAGACTCATTTTGACAGATTGGACCCCGAGAGCAAGGTGGATTAATAACAAGGTGATGTATTCGCTGTCTCTCGGGGCAAATCTGTCAAAATTAGTCTGAGAGAGAGAGAGATAGATATATAGAAAATGCTTTCGTAATGACGTTTGTGCCCCGAAAAAAGAGGGAACGTCAAACGAATACATCACCTTATTAATCCACCTTGCCCGAGAGCAAGGTGTATTTATTAACAAGGTGATGTCGTCCGATGTGGTGAGGGTCTCAAATTTTTTTTCACTTCGCTCTCTCCGCTCTCAGAGAGAGCTAACAGAAAAGCAAATGCTTACTTAAAATAAATAAAACCAAGTAATTCAAAAAGACTTTTAATATTTTAAACCCTTTCTTGATCAAATGGCGTTAAGCCCGGTGACCTGCAGCATGAAGAAATATGGCATTTCAAATATATACACTTGCTATGCTCCTGGCTTTTGTGGTACATCAGTTGACATAATTCGTCACCGTTTTGTTGCATTTTCGGACACATAGTAAAAGTCAGAGTCATTGAAATGGCTTGCACAAATTCTACTTGAGCTCGAAAATTGAACGCCTGTGCTTCTTGACCAGAGCTCTCTTCTGCTTTCATCCCGTGGTACTAAAACATTCCTTTCCGAAGTTCTCTTACGGCAGAGCACACAATATTTTGTAGACATTCTTAGATCTATTGAGGACTTACACCCATTACAAAATAAAACACACAGTTAATAAAATAATTGCCAATTTCAATAATAATTACTTGTTCTTTGTTTTGTTTTCGTCTACGAGTTTATTCGTAAAGAAGACAGAAAAAACGACAACGTTTCAGGCATACTGACAAATATTTGCCCCCTCGAAAGAGAGCAGTTGTGGGGACGACGTCACCTTACTAATAAATACATCTTGCCCGAGAGAGTGCGAATAAATCACCTTATAAAATCCACCTTGAGGTACGGAACCAATTTGTTTTCGTGTTTTCCTTTTATTATTTCCCATTCATTCCATTGGCAGTTCTCTATCGGTAAAAAATCGCCTGGAAGATTCAATCTTTTATTTATCTCTTGCGCGACTCGCAGAAGACTCTTCGGCGATGGCCGATTGTACAATCGCCCAAATGTTTGCTGGGTACAAACATATGTATGTATGTTTGTATGCACACATGTATGTTTATAGGTATTACTGTTGCTCTTGGCGACCACTTGACAGTCTTTGTCCCTTTCTGATCATGACTCAACGCCTACTTGAACGACAACAAACACACAAAACAAAAAAAATAAAATAAAATACAAAATTAGATTTTGCACTTTGCACATTCGAAAAGTTCAAACCGTGTGTATCCGTTTTCCTTGAAAAACTTTACGTACATTAAAATGGCGCATACACCTCCGCCTTCACACACTGGCAGCGGCAGTCACACACACACACACACACACACACACACACACACACACACACACACACACACACACACACAGAAATACTTACACATAAACTCAAACAATATCCATGCAGTGGCTGCAACGTACGGAATTCAGACTTGAATGTCCTTTTTTTTCCCCATATGCCACACAATTCACAACTGTTCCAAGACTTATCTTTGGCCTTTTACCATTTTGTTTTGTAGCGCTTATTGTTCAGCTTTTGTCCACCAATTGTAGTTTTAAGTTTTTCCTCTATTTTATTTTATTTTTTGGCCGTATGCTTATATTTCTTACAAAAACCCGTTGCAATTGTTCTTAAGTGTGCGCGATGTGCGACAAATGCTGGCAGCAACTGAAACAGAAAACAATTTTCTTTTACGCTGCTTCTGACGCACAATACGTGCATACATACATACACATGTCACACGTACATGCAGATGAACCGTTACTTGTGCACAATGCGCATGCTCCATTAAAAATTCAAACGAGCTTACATGGTTTAATAGTAAGGTAACTCTAGCAAAAGCTACACTCTTCTCAAATAACATATGTACATACACTGGCGCACATATTTATTGGCACAGCAAACATTTTGAGATTTGGGGGCTTAATTGTTCCCCTATCGTTAACATATTGGTATCAATGGAAAGGTCACTTAAATTCCGTTTGAATGATTTACAACTTTAATTTTTAGGATTTTCAAAAAATTATAAAAAATACTAGCAAAAATATTTTTGAAAAAATTTTTTTGCAGTCACTCCTTAAATTGTTTAAAGAATTTTTTTGCATCAAAAAATTTTTGGTAAAAAATCGAGGAAAAAAGTTTAGAAAATTGACTTTTACATAAATTCGAACTTTTCGAAGGGTACTTAATGGGTTAAGGAAAGTTGTAAATCATTCAAACGGAATTTAAGTGACCTTTCCATTGATACCAATATGTTAACGATAGGGGAACAATTAAGCCCCCAAATCTCAAAATGTTTGCTGTGCCAATAAATATGTGCGCCAGTGTACGTCACAATGCAGAACATGTATAAAATATAAATAGCGCATTTGGTAAGCGACTTTTACTAGCCAGAAAAAAAATGCGTACTAAATTTTTTTTACTTAAACAACTATTGTAAGTCAAGTGTTTAAATTCCGTTTGAATGATGTAGCAAAAAGTTCCTTAAACGATTAAGTACCCATTGAAAAATTCGAATTTTCGTAAAGGTCTCCTTTTCAGCTTTAATCCTCGATTTAAAAAAAAAAATATTTTGATGCAAAAAAATTCTTGACATAAATTTAAAAAAAAAAAAATGTTAATTTTAATTCAATTTAATCTCCTTGCTAATGTTTTTATGATTTTCTGGCTAAAATGACACTTTTTTCTATGAAAAGAAGGGAAAAGGGGGTTAAAATAGTAATATTTAGCATTTTCAAAAAATTAAAAATACTAGCGAAGAGATGTTTTTGCGCAGTCACTCTTAGAATTGTTTGAAGAATTTTTTTGCATCCAAACATTTTTTGTTTGAGCCCGGAAAAAGTAAAAAAAAAAAACATTTATAAGAATTCTAAATTATCCATGGTTACTTAATGGGCTAAAGAAATTTTTTTATCATTCAAACGGACTTTAAATGATAGGATTATTTAAAGAAATCTGCATCAAATCTTTTTTGTTAAAAGCATATCATCCACGTATTCTTATTTCATTGGGGTATTAACTGTCGCCCCGGTGTGGATGCTACAGTTGTGACGTCACGTTGTAATGCCTCTACAGGAGCAGCACAGAATTTTATATACCATTCAACCTGTTTTTTTGACCAAACAGCTGATTTGTTTGGGGCCAAATGATGGAAAATCAATATTAATCGTTGAAAATGTATTCCGGCACAATAAGTACTGGTAGAAATACGACAAACGTAAACGAATGCATACATATAATAACTCAAGATGTTTTGACAATGTTCAACACTTAACTTGCCAATTAACATGGCCCTAAGCATTCATTTTAAGTTGGACACTGGCCACCTCTACAGGTGGTTAACGCAGCATGCGATTGGATGTGCGCATGTGGTCAGTGGTCTGTTGACAAGTGCAATTATTTGTATGTAGGTATTTCGAATTATTTAATAATAGATTAGCTTGCGCATGACTCGTGTATTAAAAACAAATTGAATTGCATATCAAAACCATTCTTTGCTCTCATGACAATGACGAAGACCACGTAGGACGAATGCATGGTGTGTGCTGCTGCTCCGAAACTGCCATGCGAGGAAATTACTTAACGGGCTTGGATTTCCACAGTCCGTCGTTAAGAAAATGATACGTCTCAATGCCAATGCCTTTGTTCACCTTTAAGCTGCAATGCAAAAGAGAAATAAATACATATGTATATGTAGCTTGAGCAGAATCTACTCGGATGCACTCACATATCTTCTGTGGATAACGTGAGTAAACCAATCGCCAGCGCATGCTCCTTGCCCTCGGCCATAATGGCGACCACAGTGCCTTTATCTGCCGCTGTCATGCAGGCGCCCGGCGATGTCAAGCCGGGACACATGACGTTGGCGCCACTTAGCACAAAGCGTATGGCACCTTTGTCCACTTGCTGCATGGTCACAAAGTAAGGGAATTTGTGAAGCAATCGCAACGTAGGCATCCAGGGACCGTCCCGATGGCGGAAAAATACCTGTTCACCGGTACCATTTAGCAGCAGTTCAATGTGATCATGGCTAAGATTAATTAGTTGGTTATAATTGATCGTGTGTGGCGAATTAATCGAATCGAGTAGCGGCTGCTTACCATTTTGCAATACGATATGAATCCTTCTTGGGCAGTATCAAATCAATGTGAGTCTCCAACTTGGGATACGCTTCCAATAGCTTGGCACGTATGCCTTTCTGTACTGACGATTTGAGTTGTTGTATCGAAGAGATACTGTCTTTCTCCTCGAATCTTTATAATTACATTGGTTATTTTTGAGTCAATCTGGACCTTGCTTTATACATACTTTTTGAACATTTTGCCGCAGTTTTACTTATTTAGTTTCTTGATGGTTGCCGACAAAATCGGCACGAGCAATAAGCGAATTTAGTGTTGGGTTGAGTGTGAGTGTGTGAACAAAAAAAAATTGCTCCCTGAAGTGAGCAAGTGAACATGTTCCATTCAAATTGCTCTTTATTGCTCAGTTGCTCTTTTTTGCTCAGTTGCTCAGTCTTGTTCAGTTCTTCTGTTTTGCTCATTATTGCTTAGTTGTTCCTATTGCGCACTTTACTCGAATTTTCTCTGTTCTCTTAGACCTCTTAGACCTTAGGGCATTTTGTGTAGAATGTCGCTTATCAAAAGTGTAGCAAAATATAGAGCCATTTCGAAGATGTCGGCAGTCAGCAGTCTAAATGCAAGTATTGTAAAAGTTTATTGACCTTTTGATTATAGATCAACCTGATCAGCCATCAGATTTAAATTAAATGTAGGGTAGGATATTTTCGATTAGTTGGATGAGGGGCTTAGTGAATAGCTCAGTGAATAACTGAGCTAATGAGCAACTGAGCAGGTGAGCAATCTGAGTGAGTTGACTCACCTAAAAAAAAAGGACAAGTGAACATGTTCACCTAAATGAGCAATGCTTACCCAACACTAAGCGAATTTGACAAAACAACGGCGTTGCCACCGTTTTAATAATATTTAGATAGTATCGGCTCATAGTAGAGGTGGAGAACTATCGATGTCACTATCGGCACTATCGATGGTCAAGCACTATCGAGGCGCCATCGATAGCTGACGTGCACTATCGATAGTGGTCGATAGTTTTTTATGACGCTCAACTCGTCACAGAAAGGCTCGCATTTGGCATCTGCAGTTAAGTTTTGTGTTTAATAAATATATATATATATTCAAGACATGGATAAGAAGAACGAACCGGAACTAAAATTAATACAAATTTTTATGTTTCAGTATTTATTTATGTGTGCCCGCCATTTCAGTCGAGTCCGAGTGCATGATCAGTAGACTGAACAAAAAGTTTTAGATCGTGGAACTTTGGCTATTACAATAGCTAATAGCGAAACATTATTGTTAAAAACGATTTGTATTTATTTTTACTTTTATAATACCTAAATTAATACCAATTTCAAATTTTTGTTGGAATTTTGAATACAAATTCATAATTTAACACACTATCGAAAGCCATCGATAGTTATCGATGGTTTGAAAAACAATATCGCTGACTATCGATGGTGCCGACTATCGATAGTTCTCCACCTCTAGCTCATAGTATCGAGTGTAAAGGCGGAGAACTATCGATGGTCAAGCGCTATCGAGCCGCAATCGATGGCAGACCTGAACTAACGATAGTTTTTTAAAACACTTAAGGCATTTAAGTTTAATAGTTATATATTTTTATGACATGGATAAGTTTCTTACTTGAGTCGAAAAAAAATAATGGTGAACCAAAAGGAAATGGACCCAAAAACAGGTAAAATTTTAATGTTTAACATACAAAATGAAATAATTTTTTTTTACTTTTATACCTAAATTAATAACAATTTTAAAATTTTGTTGGAATTTTATAAAAAAAAATTATTATTTTTGGAATTTAATATACATATATGTTCAAGTTAACCCACTATCGAAAACTATCTATAGTTATCGATGTTTTTGAAAATAATAGAGCTGGCTATCGATGCTGCCGACTATCGATTAGTCCCCACCTCTAATCGAGTGAGCATTTTTATGCAGTGTCGAAATATCGATAACGGTTATAAAATGGCAACATCAAATGATGGCACTTTCAAGATATTGATATCAAGACATGTCGATTGTTTTTAAAACGTATTCGAATTTAAGGTTTTGCTTTATTTTGTTCGCAAAAGAAACAATTAAGCAATAAAAAAGCAACATTGCAGCAAGTGAAGATGTCGCTTTTTCCGGCTTACGGCGATGCTGATCTCAACTGTCAACCAAATATTGTGAATGCTCCCACCCAGCAATTTGCAGCTGCAGGTAATAAAGTTGACTGTTTGCTATAAATTGTAAATATTTTGATCGCCTTTTACAGAAAATACCGATGATGACAATGAGGCGAATTGGAGGAGCAACCACAGCTACGAGTGCCCTGCTGAAGTTGCGATGCCATCTTTCAATGCTAGCGCAGGCTCTGAATGTGCCTCCGATACGGAATCTTCCAGCCGGAGTCCCAGTCCAGCTGGAATCCAGAACTCGCCTGTGCCACGGACCTTGGAGTTTGATAGCACTGTGGAATTCTACGTGGATAAGACACCCAACAAAGCGCAGCGGCAGTTGGGCACCTTGCCACGTCTATCGCGGCCACAGTACAAAGTAAATCAACGGCGTTTGGCAGACCCGAAGCAAAAGCCACGACATCGCCGATGCATCGGTGCCAAAAAGAGTTCGCGTCACTTTAAGCTGGTTGTGCCAGGCGTTGACCACGCCCTGTCGGAGGCGGAAAGCAATCAGATAACGCAGCGCATCAAAAAACTGAAAACTCTTGTCGCCAAAGAGCCGCGCCAATTAAACAACTGGATTGAGCTGCATCACCTGCTAAACCATAACTTGACCAAGACCAATCGTCTGGCTGTAGCCGAGCATCAGCTGCATATGCTGGAGACGGCGCTGCAGGAACTGCCCGGCAATGAAAAGCTGCTGCAGTTGTACGTTGCCACTTTAAGTGCCACATATCCAGACAGCGAGGTAACAAAAACGAAAACGAATAGACAACAAAAATATACCCAGAAAACATTTTCTATCGCGAGAGAGTCTCAGGCGAGTCGCCGAGAAGTTCTCATCGCTTTTTGATCTCCTTTTGTTAGAGAGTCTTCTAAAAGACGTCCGCGATTATCCTAAGAAGAGTCGCGGAAGTAGCTCACTTTCTAACAAAAAAAAAAAAGTGGAGAGACCCTTTGAGTATCATTATTATTATTATTTAGTTTTTGTTTCTGTCATATTTGTTTTTTTTTTTTTAATTTATTGTTATTAAGACACTAAGGAATTTGTCAAAGCAGACATGATACAGTTTTAGCACAACAGGGGAACAGGCGGACAGGTCGGCAGCTTTAACTAGTAAGCTAGGGCAAGGTGAACTTACTATAAAGGTGACGTCGTCCGATGTGGTGAGGAAACAATCATTTTTTCACCTCTCTTCGCTCTCAGAGAGACAAGCGCTAGAGAAAGATGGCGAACGTTTTACGTTCAGCACTCTTCGTTTGTTTGTTATTAAAATAATTTATAATATTTTGATGCATAACAAAAACAAGATTATCAAGAAATTGAAAAAAGACCCATGACAAAATAATACTCACTGTTAATAAAATATTTGCAGATTTTAATAATTTATTTATTTATTTATTTATTGTCAGACTAAAAGCAGCCAACATAACAATTTATTTAAAAATATAACATTAAAGTTAAAAAGTATATACATATATATGTAAATTACAAAATAAATTAGAATTAAAAACTAAAAACTCTGGGGAATCTAAAATGAAAAAGAAAATGATTGGCCCAACATTTGTTGCTAGGATTGGGGAAAACCCACAAAAACCCAATCAGACCAATAATAATGAACTTATTCCTTTCTTTTCTTTTCTCTTTACGTGTTTATTTGTAAAGAAGAAGACAATAAAAAAACATGCGATACACAACCTCTTTCGACAACGTTAGCAGGCACACTGTCAAAAGTTTGTATCTCGAAAGAAAGCAGCTGTGGTGACAACGTCACCTATATAGTAAATTACCCTTGAGCTACGGGACCAATTTGCTTCTGTGAGAGCTCTCCTTTTATTCCCTCTCAAGTTCTCTAAAAAAATCGCCTGGGCGATTCATCAGCGCGACTCTCAGAAGACTTTTCGGCGATGGGCAATCGCCCAAATGGTTGCTGGGTACATCATATATTAGAGGTGTGCATGGATGCATTCAAAACGTCAAATGAGACATTCATGTCCGACTGAATTGAATGAGTTTCGACTGCGTCTTCCAATGAATTGAATGAATGAACTGAAACCGAAAACTTCACATTCGAAAAAGGCAGACTAAATTGAATGACGAAATAACTGAAAAAAACGAGTGAGGGGAATAAATGCCGTAATTTTAGTTTCTTTTAATTTGAAGTATACATCTAGTTACGAAAACATTTTTATCCCCAAAGATTTCTGATATCCAATTTTGTGACGAACAATATTAATGTAAGATATTTATTATTAAAAAAAAAAGTTGTACTCTGAGTACTCTGAAAATCTTCTGCTTCATACATTTCATTCGTTTCGCACTCAGGGAACTGAATTAAACTCACGAGTACTCAGAGACGTTCAAGTTTGAATGCAGCCGTGCAGACCTCTAGTACATATTTATGTATTAATAAATAAATTAATGAATGTTAACAACCTTTACTAGGTGGCCAGCCAGATTGAGCGATTGTTGGAGCGTCATCCATTTGAGTACACCTTGTGGACAGCCCTGATAATGACCATCCAAGGCACCATGGCCCGTTGCAATGTGCCGGACGTGCTTAACATATACGAGCAGTGTATGCGTCGCATGAATCTGGGACAGAAGGATACGGATACGAATATGGATGCAGTTACAGTTACGGACACGGACACGGATGATCTTATGCTGAGACTCTTTCACAATTGTGTGCTCTTCCTGCGACAGTCGGCCAACTGTGATCGCATGTTCGCGCTTCTCAAATTGGCCCTGGAGCTGAATACGCAGCATTTGAGTTTTGATTGTTTTGTGGCGAGGGCAGAAAATGAACGTCCGCTTGTTGAATATGAGGAACTGGTGTTGCGATCAGGCATGCCCATGCCAGAGATTTGGACGCGTATCGAGCGATTGCGTCAAGCATTCAATTTTCTTCCATATCCAGAGTTGCGAGGGCCAATCGATGAAGCGGCAAACGCTGGACTAGATCCACAACGTTTCATTTACACAGAGGATGTGTGTCGCTACATTTATCCATTGAAATCAAAGGATAATCAATTGCACCTGATGCTTCTGGCCGTTCAGCTGACCAAACTACCGTTTGTGCGAACCAACAGCTTGGCAGACCGCTTGTCCGCTCGCATTGATCAAATCGGTGACTCCGAAGCCGTCGAAATGCTGCTAGCCAGCCTGAGCGATCGATACAGCTATTTACTGCCATTGAATCGATCGAGCGATCATTACACCGAAGCCATGTTGCAGCTGGCCAAGGAACTGTATGTTAGCCCCACCTTCATGCCCCATTTTATTGGCAACGAGCTGTACGAACAGTGCCTCAGCCAACTGCTGCTCAAGTGCAGCGAAGCCTTCAGCGTTCATCCCACTGACGAATCCAAGCGACGCGTCTTTATCGTACTCTGGTTTCGATTCGAGCGACTGCGTCTATTGCTACTCAAGCTCACCGGCAAGCTGACGGATGGCTATGTGCGAGATGCGCGTCAACGGCAACGTCAATTGCTGCGCCTGGAGGCGAATCGTTGTGTGACCCGCTTCTACACCGAACTGGGCATGTTTGAGTACGAGGCGTTGGCCGATGAGGACAAGTCGAGCGACTTGCGCGTCTTTGACAAAATTATAAACATGCCCGCGGATGCGGACGATGTGGATCTGTTGCATGCCCATGTGGTCTATGCTGAAATGCTATTTGCCCGCGAACAGTACCAGCAGGCGCAGCACATACTCACTTGCCTATCTGTTCAACAATCACCCAAGAACAGCAGTGCTCCAGTGGAACTCGAAAGCGCTATTCGTGAAAACACTTGGCATTTGGGTGAGGCATTGAAGGCGGCTAATGAAGAGGCTGCCATGGCAACTGATTCCATGCCGTTGGAGGATTATTTTATGGCCAACAAGCTGTTGCTGCTGCTGCGCGTCCATGCCTTGCTGCTCTGCATGAACGGTCGATCAGTGGAGGCCCTTGAGATGCTGGATAATAATCTTAACCATGGCATCTTTGCCAATGAAGATCAGCTCGAGACGACGAAAATTCAAATGGAAATGACACGATGTCGTTTTATGCGTGAGCAGCTGCGTGAAGTACAGTTGGTGATCATGCAGCTGCCGCTTGTGTCGACGTCCCAGGTATTTACACCACGCGATGGAAGACATCAAATGGTTAATATGCTGAAGCAATCGTTGCTCGAGTTTCCCAGAAATCTGGCTATGATGCATCGATGGTCAACGCTTAGCTCGTTGCCCTGGTACAAGCTTCGCGGACAACTTGTGCACACCAGGGCCGGCATATTGGCGCTACTCCATATGGTGATTGCGGCACGCTGCCGTTTCATCCATCAGATCAAGGCCAAACCAAAGAAGTCGAGTGGCATCGATGAGCTATTTAGCGAGGAACTGCAACAGGAGCACTTGGAGAATTGCGTTCGCAATCGAGTGCTCAGTATGTTTGAGACATTTTTGCCAACCAATCAATATCGATCCAAAGAGGAGGCAGAACAGTATGCGATCCTGCGACGCAACTCCTTGTATTGGCGCTGCTATTTGCGCTGCCTTTCGAATGAGCGCACCAGCTTTGAGCGCAGCAAGGCTTGTCTCTTGATGGCATTGGATGAGTGCCCCTGGGACAAGGCACTCTACATGGATGGCGTCACCTATGTGCCCCAGGAGGTCGGCAATCTCCAGGATGTAATGACTGAAAAACAGCTGCGCATTTATGCAATACCCGAGGAACTCAATGTTTTACGCGAGGCATAAACCAACAATTTTGTGATGTTCATACATACATACCAGGGACCGTAACTCATATAAGTTTTAAAATAAAAATTGCAAATTAACAATTTTCAAATTTATATATAGTTACGAAATATAAATTATTTTAAATTTTTATTTAAAAAGTCAAAAATCCTCATTTTTTAATACAAATTTGTGAAATAATACTTATTTCTGACTTTTCTAAAATAAATAAAAAATAAGAGTTATTTTTGATTATTATTTTAAAAGTTACAAATAAAAGTTCTTGCGCAACTTTTATTTTAAAAAACAAAAATAAAAGTTAAAGTGAATATCTTTTGAACCAAGGTGGTGTACTACCAAAATTTAGAAATATTCTTGACCTATTTTTTGCAACTCGTTACTAAATTGAGTAGAATATGAGGTCGGCCCTCCCGATCAAAAGATATTTCAATTCAACTTTTATTTTTGATTTTTATAATAAAAGTTGAAAATAACTTTTATTTTTGATTTTTATTTATTTTAAAAGTTGAAAATAACTTATTTTTCATCTTTGAAATAAAAATTGTAAAATAAATTATTTGTAATTTTTATAACAAAAATTTAAAAGAGTTAAAAATAATTTTAAAAATAAAAATTGGAAATAAAAGTTTATCCGGTTGCTGGGCAGACCTTCCAAAAATAGCATATGTGTAATTTCTTCGATGGCCCTGGCATTTTTTTAGGGCTTGATTTTTTTCCGCCTCATAACGCTTATTTGGAATCCCTGAAATTTATAAATAAAAATTTTACTTATTATAAAAATGAACCACAACGGCCTTATTCAACAAACTGGCCCAAATTTAATTTCACAAATTTGATTTTCATCGGATTTACCAAATATCTGATGATCGAAGTAGTCTTTTTAATTGTGCTTGCGCTTTTGAGTTCATGTTGAAATTATAACAAGGTGATGTATTCACTCTCTCTCGGGTCCAGGATTTTGATGTCAGCTCTGAGAGAGTCTGTCCTGACACCCAAGGTGGATTAATAACAAGGTGATGTATTCGCTGTCTCTCGGGGCAAATCTGTCAAAATTAGTCTGAGAGAGAGAGAGAGAGATAGATATATAGAAAATGCTCTCGTAATGACGTTTGTGCCCCGAAAAAAGAGGGAACGTCAAACGAATACATCACCTTATTAATCCACCTTGCTGACACCGTAGACACTATGACTTTAAAGTAACTCTTTTTTTTATCGGCCTACTCTCAGTGTGTATTTTTTCCTGCACTGCTATCTATGAAATTTTGTGAATCAGAACATACAGTACCATCAAAGATGTTACCACCAAACTTGCTTCAGTGTTCGCTCAATAATCTACGACAGCGGTGGGCACACATGGGCTCCGGAAGCTAGCGGCTGCTCACGAATTCAGATTTCGTGCCCACATCCGGCGAAAAATCAACCCGGTAAACATAAAGAGTCCAGTTGGGACGCTTCAATACTTTGAAGTAATTGGATTACACCGCAACCTTTCTACCTGACGTAGAAGACTTGGTGACCAGTCCGCTAGGTCGAGATCTGATCTACAAGAATCATCTTCGGCAGCGTCAGCCGAGCCTTGAATAGTTGGGACCAGGGTTGTTACATGATGGAATAACATAAGGTGGTCTCGTCGGCTGCAGAATCTTTCGGTTTTTGTCCAGTATTTATTCAGTGCTGTGCAATTCGGTGCTCTCTATCCCTTTCCCTCGCATTGATTATCAGATGGTTAATGGACTGCTTTTTGGCGACGAGACCACCTTATGTTATTCCATCATGGGTTGTCAGGTGTTTAGCGCCCGTATAAGCTAGATTCTGAGTAAAAATAAGCTTAAACTTATAAAAAAAACCTCTTTACGAGGTAAAAGTCTAGAGACGAAAACAGTTATATGCCCCAAAAGTTCTGATATCCAATTTTGTGACGAATAACATTAAGTTTGACATATAAATTATTTTAAAAAAAAATTTTGGCACTCGGCACATTGCGCTAAAATGTCTCAATTCTTCATACCAAATAAAACTCACTGTTTTGCGCAGTGCCGAATTCAAAAATTTTTTTAAAATAATTTATATGTCAAACTTAATGTTATTCGTCACAAAATTGTATATCAGAAATTTTGGGGCATATAACTGTTTTCGTCACTAGACTTTTACCTCGTAAAGAGGTTTTTTTTATAAGATATCAGAAATTTTTGAATAAGACATCAGAAATTTTGAAATTTAATTTTTTTTTTTGGACAGTATATCTTTATCAACTTTGTTTATTTTTTGTACAAGCCTAAACAAACTGTCTGGCAACACTGGTTCCCTTTACAAACACACATGCCAAGCGCAAAAGCTAGTAGCACTCTCAAACTCTGGCTGCTATGACACTTTGCTGCTGCTGTCCTATTCCAATTCTAAGTAAAATGTATATATATTCAGTTAACAGCTAATATCGGCTAATATTCGACTATATTCGCAATTATAATATGTTTTATATGCCGCAAAAAAAATTCGCAACTTACAATCAGTAAGTATTTCCGCATGACGCTGCAAGCAGTGTACATACTGCATATGGGCATTTCCACAGAAAGGTCCACCGCGGCCAAAAACCTAAAATTTATCAAAAACTCACATCTTATGAAATTTGCTTCCAAAAATGTATTCAAGTTATTTATTTAAGCAATATAAACTAGAAGAAATTCAATAGGATGAACTTAGAGATTCTACATTGGAATAAATTCAATTTTTCTTTATTTTTGCCCATTTTTCCGAAAATTTACTTTCAAAATGGACCGCTTGTATATTAACGATTTCACTAAGTAGGACAGTAAGATTGTAACATAAACCATTTTAATTAAAAGAAATATATTGAAAGTTTAATTTAATAAAGTATTTCGAGCTGTTTTCGAAATATAATTTAAAATAGAGAAACAGAAACAACATAAAAATAGTGATGATAAAAAATGTCCCGTGCGCGATGTCCCGTGCGAATTTACGTCAAATTGAATTAAAAAAAAAGTTCAAGTCATATTTGGAAAAAAATGATAACCATTTTTAAGAGGCATCAATGCACAAGAGTTAAAAATAAGTTGCATTAAAATATTGCCTCTGGATTTGCTGAAATTTTCGTTTGAATTGGTTGACCTCACAAGTCACTTCCGTTTCGTGTCCCGTGCGAATCACTTGAATTTTGCTATTATCTTAAAAATTTTAAATTACCCAAAATCAATCTTTGCACCAATGAAAGAGCTAATCAAATGCTATATGTTAGGCCCTTCTTCAGAAAAAAAAACGTTTCCTTTTTACCGTTTTTTTTACTTTGAATGTGTACGAATAGCCCGTGCGCGAGTTTGGAAATGCCCATATGTACATTGAGAAGTGTAAAGGTAAAAGGTATATTCAGTTAACAGGTAATATCTGGCCCAAACGAAATTTGACGGCTATGTGTTATATGTCAAAAACGCGAAATTGAATTGCTACAACAAATAACATATTTAAAAATTATTTGAAACGTAGATTTTTCATAAATCGCCGAAATATGGGGGAAAAAACCTTATTTCACCTGAAGCTTTTTCCTGTGTTTTACAGCTAGGCTTAAAGCCCTTCAAAATACATTTCCAACGATATATAGATCACATCTGTAGCTTCTATCGTTTGGATGCTGTGGGTTTTGGCGATTTAAGTGTACATGTACATACTGCATATGTACATGCAGTAGTGTAAAGGTAAAAGGTATATTCAGTTAATAAGTAATATCTTCCAAACCCATCGGTAAAATTTTTTGTATCATATATCAAAAAACGCGAAATTTTACACACTACAACATATTGAAAGCTAAATCGTTAGCGTAGTTTTCTCAAAAACCGCCAAAATGTGGGACAAAATATCTTATTTCACCTGATGCTTTTTACCTATGCATTTTAGAAAAGTTTGAAGGTCTGCCTAAAAGCCCTTCAAAATACCTTTCCAACGATATATAGATCACGTCTGTAGCTCGTAATATCATATCATATCATAATTTTAGCGGTTATTAGCGATTTCCCGCTAAACTAGCTTTTTTTCGAAAAAGTCGTAGAACAAACGTTTCTAGATTTTTGATCGGGAACAAGTCCTCATTCAAACTTTTAAGCTAAATCAACGCTTTGATACTAACAAACAGACAAACAGACAAACAAACAGACTGACTTTTCATCTCGTTTTGAGAAGGGCACCAAAAATTTCAAAATTAATTATCTTCTGAACCAGTGATCGGATTTTGATGATCAAGGTGTCATTCGACGCGTATTTTCGATTAGAATAGTAAAAAATTAAAATAAAAATCGAAAAAGCTCCAGCGGCCCCATTTGCTCCAATAATTTAAAATTTTCCCCTTCCACTAACACCTGTTTATCTCACGAACCAGGTGAGTTTCCAAAAGTCTTAGTATGCACATTTGTAAGTAAAATTGATACCTTTCGATCGATATATAACTCGACCCGATCGGACAGTCATAGCAAATTTTCCATTCTTCCTGTGTATATACATATGCTAGTCGCCTTCGCACCCTTCGTGCTGCTTTCGTCACTAGCGCGGACTGCCGTCCGCAGTGATAATCTGTAAATAAAATTGTAAAGAAAATGTTCTTAAGCAAATGTATGTACATAAATATGTTAATGTAAATGCTTAATATGCAGACAACAAGTTTTAATTACAATGCTGTTTTTTTTTTAATTCCAGTTTTTTTTAACATATTGAGAACGCTTTATGTGAATAATTCATAAAAGTAATTATTTTTCAATCTCTTCGGTCGCAGAATTGAAAGACTGGTCTTTATGAAGCTGTCCGGTTTGTAATGAATAAGAAATTTATTTAACATTTTTTTTGTTAAAATACGGAAAAATTTAACTTCCTCTATCTGCTGATTTCATTATATTTCCCTGAAATTTGACTTTGGCTTAAAGTCAGATTTTGTGATTTGGCGGAAAAGACAGATTTGGCGAGAAAAGGCTAAATATACCGGAATAGTCAAGATTAGGCAAGAAAAGCTAATCTGTGGGCTGTAACTAATATTTTCATACTAACTTTACTTTGCTTTTCATTGTTTCCATGGCAGCTATATGATATAGTAAACCGACTTTGACCAAATTTGGTCAAATGTGCCCCTTTTGGAGGCTGAACTGAACGTAGCTCGCCTAGAGGCGGTCTTGGGCAATTAAGGGTTAAGAAACAACATGAAACTAATATAAAATATTTCGTTCGAAAAATTCTTAAAGCAATAACACATATTTCCAAAGTATTTCACAATTTCACCTTAATATAGTGATTGGGTTATCAAATTAAAATAAATATGTACTTCAACCTAAAGCTATACAAAATAGCTGAGTCTGAACTGATGAAAAAAGAGCCAGATCGAAAAAATAAGTGCCATTGCGCCAACAGGAAAAAAGAGCCAGTTTTGGCGAAAAAACGCCAATTGAACGCCAATTGAACGCCATTTGAACTAGCAGCCAGGAAGTCCACCTCCTCGTTAGGGAACTATTTCACCTGTAGCTTTTTACTTATTTACTTAAAAAATAACTTTGAAGGTATGTCTAAAAGCCCTTCAAAATACCTTAATTTTAGCAGGTTTTAGCTACTTCCCGCTAAACTAGCGATTTTTCGAAAAAGTAGAACAAAAGTTTCTAGATTTTTGATCGGGAACAAGTCCTCATTTACGCTTTTAAGCTATATTAACGCTTTGATTCAAACAAACAAGTGGACTAACTTTTCATCTCATTTTCGGAAGTCGACTAAAAATTTTAAAATTAATTATCTTTTGAACCGGAAGTCGGATTTTGATGATCGCAGTGATCGACTCGCATTTTTGATACAAATAGTAAAAAATAAAAAAAATATATCAAAAGGCACCAAAGGCCCCATTTGCTGCAATCCCACTTACACCTGTTTATCTCACGAACCAGGTGAGTTTACAAAAGTCTTAGTATGCAAATTTGATTGTTAAATTGATACCTTTCGATCGGTATATAACTCGACCTGATCGGACAGTCATAGCAAATTTTCCATTCTGCCTTCGGCACCATTCGGGCCGCTTTCGGCACTAGCGTGGACTGCCGTCCGCAGTGATTCAAAACGTACTGTGCTGTCCTGAAGCTTCGCTGTCCCCATACCATATAACAGTAGGAATTAGGAAATCAGAGAGCAATCAGAGCACGCAATGTGTGTTGACGAGAGCAAACTTCAAAAATATTGCGTATACGACATGGAGGCAAAGCTCATGAGCTTACGCTCAACTTCTTATCCATAACATATTTAGCAGCAGCTGCAGCAACAACGAAGCCAAAAGCTCCTTTAGCTCTTGGGAAATTGACATTAACGCCTCCGCATCCTGGCCATCCTGGCTTGGTGACGATAGCTGTTACTGTTACGTTCACTGTTGCGTTCGCCAGTCACCAGTCGATAGTCGGTCGACAACAGTCCAGGTCTGAAGACGTCGTCGTCGCCGTCAGTTTGTAATTTGTACTCGTAGCAGAAGCGCGATGTAACGGCGATAAATAATTCTTGTAGGTATAGAAACAGACACAGAAACGGACACAGATGAACGAACGCCGCAAAGTTAATGCAGTTAGATATTGAGATGCTAACGTGACTTTACCTACATACATACATGCATACATACAACAAACATTCCCATATATGTATGTGTATTTGTTGTGTTTATAATTTTATTGACTGGACCTGTCTAGCCTGTTGTGTAAGTGTACGAACATACCTACATACATACATATGTACGTAGTGTGTATGAACATAGCAGCAGCTTCGAGTTCGTAGACTCAACAGCTCTGCTCTGCTGCTCTGCCGACTGCAAAAGCTCTAGTGCTCTCTCCCACTCGCTGACTACGAGTCAGCTGCGCAGTTGTTGGCGTGTAATATAAATAAAACCAACATACATACATACGTATGTATATATTCTCTAAACTTGCATAATTATAATAAATACGTATTAATAAAGAGACGCCATTGCTGTCAAAGTTACATACATATGTATATATTTTGTTGTAGAGTGTTTTGTTATCCTTTTCGACAAGGCTTTAAACAACGTCAAGGTCTTTCTATATTGTTTTCTTTCTTTTAACTGGCACACGCAGCTTTTTGGCGACCGTTATAATGCTCGCTCTCCCACTCATTGTGTTATGCACTCACTCTCTCACCTCGCTCTCTCTCTGTGTGTGTCGAAGTCGCGACAAACCGAAGCTCGCTCGCGAACCAACCGAATGGCAGCGGCCTAGCTGCTTGGCTGATTAGTTTAGTTTGCGATTTCAATATAATTAATTTCTGTTTCTGTAGCGGTTTGTTCGGACGTTGAACGTTCGCTCGCTCGCACGCACGCACGCTCGACCGTTCGCCCGTTCGCTCGCTTGTTCGATAGCTGGCTTCGCTTCAGCTTCAGCTTCAGTTTCAATTGTTGTGTTTCAGTTTCTGTTTTCCGCGTTTCTCGGTTCGTTCACAGTCGGTCGTCATTTATTTTGTTGTTGTCGTCGTGTTTTCGGTGTTTCGTGGCCGTGCGCTTCTTAAATGCGAATTCGAAATCGGCATAGAAATTAGAAACAGAATCAATATCAAATTCAAAAGTCGATTCGGTATCGAAAACGTAAATTGAAATTGTAAATCGTAAAACGTAAATGTGCAACAATTACTTTGTTTGCATTTTTGTTTTGTTTTTTTTGTAACACATAACAAGTGTGAGTTTGACAGTGTGTGTGTGTGTTCGTGTGAGTGTGTGTCAGGTGGGTGGATGACTCTGGACAGGATTGACAAACAGCTGAAGATAACGCCATCTTGTGCTTGAGAATTCTAAAATCCAATTGAGATCCAACAACAATAAACACACACATACATGCACGGCATGGAAACATGCATACATATATAAATATGTTGATATGTTGCACGTGCCCATGTGCGCCTTCTAAACGCGTGTGAGTGTGTGTGTTTTTGTTAATTTTTATATGGCAGACAAGCCAAAATTAACATATAAATGAAATTTCAGTTTAATTTTGAGTTCGTCTCGTATTTCAATTGGTTTTCATTTTGTGTTTTTTTATAACATTTTGTAATTATTTACGTTTGGATCATAAACTGCGGCCAAATCAATCAAGTTATCAAAGAAAAAGAATAATAATAATAAAATGTAATGGCAGCAAAAGCAACAACAACAAGGCATGAAGAACATAAGATTAAAAACAAACGGCAAACACAACATACAAACATACATATATACAAACATTCATACATACGCACTCATTAAAAGTCCAATAAAGTTTCTCGGCTTTTTGTTGTTATGTAGTTTTCAAGGCTTTATTTTATTTTATTTTTTGTTGTTTCGTTTTTGTTACTGTGCGTGTTACCAGTGTATATGTGTGCGTGTGTGTGTGATGTTTGTACATATATTTTTATTTTATTTCAATTTCGTTCGATTTTATTTATTTTGTTGTTTGTTGCTAGTTGTTGTTATTTTGTTTTGTTTGTTTTTTTTTTTTCTTTTTATTTTGAAGACATGTTAAAGTGTCACCGAAGTTGACGTCGAGCCGACATCAATATTTTGCGCCGCTTTAAAAGTTATTAATTTTAATAATAATTAGCGTAGCGCATTTGTTGCAAAATATTCAATTCAACAGCATTTGCATACATACAAACACTTTCATACATACATATTTATGTACAAACAGTGGATCACAAATGTCTTCATACACCCTAAATTTGTCAAATAAAGATTTGATGCAGATTTCCTAATTTATTTATTTAATTTAATTTATTTATTTATTTAAATGATACAAAAATTTCTTTATTGAAAATTTTTAATTTTTGTAAAAGCCTACTTTTTCAACTTTTATCCTCGATTTAAAACAAAATAAAAAGATGCCAAAAAATGTTTCCAATAATTTTAAATTCCAAAAATCTCTTCGCTAGTATTTTTTATGAAGTTTTGAACATTGAAAATTTTTGCCAGTCACTCTTACAATTGTTTGAAGAATTTTTCTGCTTCAAACTAAATTTTTTGTTTGGTTCCGAAGAAAAATGTTAAAAAATAGACTTTTACAAAAATTAAAAATTTTTCCTGGGTACTAAATGGGTTAAAGAAGTTTTTTTTATAATTTAAGCGGAATTTAATTTAATGGAATATTAAATTATGAAATCTGCATCAAATTTTTTTTATTATACAAAAAATCGACAAAGTTATGGTGTATGTGTGACATTAGTGGCCCACTGTATATGCATACTGAGGCACAATTTAAACATTATTATTATTATTATTTTGTTGGCTCCTCGAATACAAAATATTGCTGACGTCGCATCTGCCGCCGTCGGCGCAGCAGCGACGCCGCGTCGCGTCTCGTCTCGCATACAAAACAGAGCGAAGAGCGTTCAACCTAGAGCGTAAAGAGAGAGAGAGAGAGAGAGAGAGAGAGACGAAGCTCGCACACGCAAACAGCAAGTGCTCACTAATACACATACATGCAGCAGCAGCAGCTGCTAAAAAGCACAACACAAAATTTCTTACCTCCCCGTTTCCGTGAGCGAACCTGATGTTAAAATGTAAATGCAGATAAGCAAGCTAATGAGTTGCGCTTTACTGCAAGCTTAACCAAATGCTCTCCCCCGTCTAACTCTCTCTCTCGCCCTCTCTCTGAGTGTCTCTCAAACACTGCGCTCAACTTTTATTGTTTGGCTGGTCGAGAACATTCTCTTGTTGCCGTTCGCAGTCATTATCATTATCAGCATCGCTGAATGAACTGAGCTTTCGCAATCTGATCTACAACACCATCAACAAGTGTTCCCTTCATTTCTCGCTCTTTGGTGCACTCAAAGATTACGCATACGAACCGTTGGCTGCAGGCGAGCAATGTTCATACAAACAATTAATAACGAAAACAATGTTATGCAGTAACGACAATAACAACAGCAACACTGATAGAACGTGCTGAATTGAGTAACTACAAGCTACATACATACACATTTACATATGCATTGTATGTAAGTATGTACAGTGGCTCACAGCTTAAAGTATGCACCCTTATTTTTGCTTTAACTGCTATGTTAGTCAAGTTATCACAGTAAATATATTTGGCAAGGTCGTCTAAATTCCGTTTGAATGACACAAAACTTTCCTTAACCCATTAAGTACCCTTCGAAAATTTCGAACTTATGTAAAAGTCATTTTTTAAAATTTTTTGAAAACCGCGAAAAAGGCACGTTTTGCATGAAAATGAGGAAAAATGGGTTAATATGGTCTTTTTTAGGATTTTCAAAAAATTATAAAAAATACTAGCAAAAATATTTTTGAAAATTTTCTTTTGCAGTTACTTTTAGAATTGTTCCAAGAATTTTTTTGCATCAAAATATTTTTTGTAAAAAATCGAGGAAAAATGTTTTGAAAAGTGACTTTTACATAAGTTCGAAATTTTCGAAGGGTACTCAATGGGTTAAGGAAAGTTTTGTGTCATTCAAACGGAATTTAGACAACCTTTCCAAATATATTTTTTTTACTGTGATAACTTGACTTACATAGCAGTTAAAGCAAAAATAAGAGTGCATACTTTAACCCATTAATGGCTGCCTATAGATCGGCTGGTACGATTTTGACGAAATTTTGAAACGTGTGCCTAGAAGACCAAAGAAGTTGAAAGAAACAAAAAAAAATTTTTATCTTTAAATTTTATTTTTCCGATTTCCATACATTTTTCAGCTTTTTTGTCAACATTTTCTATGGAAAAAAAAAACCTAGATATTCACCTGTAAAAAACTACAGGTATACCGAGGATAACTAAACTGTTCAATTTGTATACTTATATATTTGTTATTTCTCTTTACTATGAAATAAATTTTTCCCCGATATCTCTCACATTCCCCGTGCTAGAATTTTTTAAGTGTCAACACTTTTTTGGGTATTTAAATACCCATTAGCCTGAAATGGGTTAAGCTGTGAGCCACCGTATGTACAACACTGATGCCAAATATTTTTTTGAAAAAAAAAAGACAAAACGGTCAAATAAAACAGGGAAAAAAGCTGATAGACTTAAAAACCTTGTTTCCTATTTGTTTTTTTAATTTAAGAGTTTTAAAGCATTTTCAATAATTTGTTTTCGTCATTTTCTTTGTCATTGAACTTTGTCCATGGTGCCTATCAATTTTAGTTATTTGTCTAAATATCATTTCTAAACGGTCCTATATTTTTGACGTACTTTTTAAGATTGTAATTTTGGCGTACTGGGAAACTGTTTTAGGCTTTTTATCCACTTCCATTTTTAAAAAGTTTCAAAATTGTCAGTGTAGAATCCTTTGTGGATTCAATTTAACTGAATCTAAAAAAAAGCCAGATTTGCGGATAGATGTTTAAGTTTATTTCCGGATGAAGCAGTTGAAAACCAGACAAATCTATCCGGAAAAAAGGCCAATTTGGCATCACTGCCAATGTACATACGTGTGCCTATCGGTGTCTGCTTATGTGTGCGTGTGTGTGAGAGTACAAAGCTATTTTTGGTTGTGCGACGACGACTTGCCAGCAACAACTACAACCTGATGTTGCCGTCGCCGTCTCCATCTCTGTCGCTGTCGCTATCGCTGTCGACGCTCAAGTCTGTCGTTAGGCCAGGTCGAGGCAGCAGTAGCAGAATTAGCAGCAGTAGCAGAATTAGCAGCTGAGAGAAAAAAAGAGAGAAAAATCAGGCATATTTACATACATATACATACGAGTGTGTTTGTACAAAAAAACGGCGCGCAATTTACAATACGGCTTTTCGAAGGACATTCCCTGCCATTTGCATGGTTGGCCTGTTTGTGTGTGTGTGTGTTTAGTACAACACATCTGTGGAACAGGTGTTCTACAGATCCAAAACTCACAATTCTTATTTATTATCGGTTATATGGTATTTCGAGTATTCAATCATGCGCCGTGAAAAATTGTCACATCTTTAGCTTCTATTTATAAACTAGTCGTCACACAGACTCACATACAGACAGACAGAGCACGCACGCAGACTGGCACAGTACTCAGGCAATCTCCATAAGTTGCTCATGTCGTATACGTAATATGGTGACGCTTTTAACTCATACAACATTTGTTGGTTACACTTCTGAGCTGAGTGTGCGGTCGGCATGCAATTAACTGTTTTACCGTTAGCCTAGCACGGATGTAAACAAATGTCACATAAGAGTGAGCTAAGGGAGCAATTGAAAGGAGTCGTTAAAGAGAGATACATATGAAGGTAATGAGTTAGAATGTACGTACAGTGCACCACTAATGTCTTCATACACCATAACTTTGTAAAATTTGCGTATTATAAGAAAGGTTTATTATATTAATCTTTTATTCATTTAAATTCCGTTCGAATGATACAACAATTTCTTGGACATTAAGTAAATTTTGAATATTTCTAAAAGTTCTAAAAATTTAAAAAATCTCTTTTCAATGTTTTATATTATGATTTTTTGAAAATCGCCAAAGACGACTATTTAACCTCTTTTTCTTTTTTTTCATACAAAAAGTGGATATTTTTTATGCATCAAAATATTTTTTGTTTGAGACCGAGGAAAGAAGTTGAAAAATAGATTTTTAGAAATATTAAAAATGTTCCATGTTTTAAAGAAATTTTTGTATCGTTCGAACGGAATTTAAATGAATAAAAGATTAAAATAAGAAACCTGCATCAAAACGTTTTTATTATATGCAAATTTGACAGTGTTATGATGTAAGAAGACTTTAGTGGTCCACTGTATGTATGACTGAGTTGGGCGCCAGACAAAAACGGCGAGAACAAACGAGCCAACAAATTATATAATTTATTTATTGTTTTGCGCTCAGAGCAACTTTCGCAATGTTTTGTTGTCGTTACTGTTGCTTTTGTTGTTGTTGTTGCTGCTGCTGTTCTTTTTGATAAACTGCGTCTCCGTCTAGCTATTACCATGCCTTTGCATTGCTCGTCAGCTTGTACGGCACTTGAATGTTTTTTTTTTGCTTTTAGCTGTTTATTTTTGTTTTTTTTTTTTGGCGCTCGTAATGCAAATAAAGCGAGAGCGCTTAAAAAAATGTCTACTATATGTCGTTGTTGCTTTTATTTCTCGTGACTGCGACGGCAACTGCGACTGAGACTGCGACCCAGGTGATTGACCCAGGCCAGTGTCACTGCCACTGCCACTGTCACTGTTACTGCGACCGCTTCTTCTTATTCATTCATGACATATTTAGGCCTCATTTATGGTATGCATGCAGTTGGCCCAGTAAATGACTTGGCTAACAAAAAAAAGCACATTAAGTTAAGCTGGTAATTGTTGAGTGAGCACTCATTGCTGGTCCTTGTTCTAAAAACCATTGGCTGCTATAATAAAACTCAAAAATAGCCCGATCAAAGCCTGTAATCTATATAAAACTCTTTGTCCTCACTAAATCACTGACACATCAACGTGTAGGCAAAACGGTAAAAGATAGAAAGGTGAAATTTTCATACAACATAGATGAGATAGTTTCATCGTGCAATAAGACGGCGTTTTGCTAAATTCGTCCTGTAAGTTGATCAAAGTCGGGGTCAAAGGTCAGAAAATAGCTTAGTATGAAAAACTATTTTGTTCCTTAAGATATCTAAACCAAACTTACAGATTGTATGTTTGTATGACTGTCTCTAACATTCTGACCAAATTTGGTTAAGGTCGGATAACTATATCATATAGCTGCCATAGAAACAACTGGATGGAAATTAACCTTTAGAATCAAAAACTCTGTTGTTGTATGAGATATCATAACAAAACTCACATTCCCAAATTTAGCCCTCTAGTGTACGTATAAACATTATATCTGTTACTAAATGTAGGCAACTCAGTATCCGTAATATTTTCAACTTGTTCTATTTCCATCTAGTTTTTTCCAAGAATTTGTTCATCAAATTTAATTCGATATATAACTTTATCTAAAAACGGTCTATTTTGAAAGTCAATTTACAAGAAATTGGTCAAACATATAGGAAAAGCGAATTTATTGCAATGTAGAAACTATTTGTTCATCCTATTAAATTTCTTCTAGCGAATATTGCACTGTATACATTTTTCTACATTTTTTAAAATCGGCCCTAACTGTATACGAATTGGTTTTGTTAAGCCAGATCCTCAACTTCAGTCCAAAGTCAAAGTTTAATTCGTAATTTCATGTTTCATGCTCTTATACATTTTCTATGTTAATTGCTTGTCACAATGATACAAGACAACTTATTTCAACAATTTACTTGTGTGCATACAATATGTAGCTATGTAAGGTATGTAAATATGTACGCACACAAATACAAATATGTATTTACATGCATACATATGTACATATACATATATACATATATATGTTCATACGAGGAAATGCATGTGTCGAATAAACACACAATAAAGCTTTGCTGTCGCTTTTTGCTCCTTCTCGCAACCGCAACCCACACACAGACACACACACACACACACACACACACACACACACACACACACACACACACACACACGCACACACCCCACACTGTTACCACCCAACTAAGCAAGCAGAAGACGCAGCTTCAACCGGATTTTATTTTACAAAAGCTTTTGTTTGCTCGTTGTTGTTCACATATCAGTGTGTGTGTGTGTGTGTGTGTGTGTATGTGTTGTTTCTAAAGCACTTAACAACAACAGCTACAGGTGACAACACAAATAAAAATGATTAGATGTATATTAAAGTATTGTTTTTTTTCTTTAATTAGCAACAACAACAAATTCGAATGCGAATCGAAATTCAAATAAAGCCGTAAAAATAAAATTAGGAGACAGACAAATAAAAAACATGAGAAATGTAATTAAAAATAAATTATAAATCTATTGAAATGCTCTTAAGCAACAAAAAATCAACGGCAATGGGCGCAAAGTACGCAAAATTTTTTTTTAAAGTGTATTTGATGTGTGTGTGTGTTTTTTTTTTTGAATATTTTTGATCATAAAAATGCCAAAATAAAAACTTTGTCGAAAAGTAAACAAATGATTTTAATAAAGTTTTTTGCGAAATTTTTTTTACTTATGTTCTTAGAGTCCACAATGAGCTAATGTAACAAAAGCAACAACAGCAATTAGCAACAACTACAGTGTAACACTACAACAACAACAAAAAACAACAAATACCTCCGCAACAGCTGTACAAATATTAATAAAAAGGAAATACAAAAAAATAATTATTTAAAATGAAACAACAAGAGTAACAACAACAACAGCATCAAGATAAAATATAAAAAACAACAACAAATGCAAAACTCCCAACTAAGCGTAAATAGCGGCAGCTGCAGCAACAGAAACATAAAACAAAAACAAGTAACCAAATAAATACCAAAAAAACAAAACAAAACGATTAAATTATAAAAATACTGCATGCATTTCTATGGGAAAGTGTGTACAATTTTAAAAGCTTATATACATATTTTTATATGTGCATACATATAATACATACTTACATACGTAATGCCATCAACAACAACAGCAACAAACCACTAAAAGTAAAGTACAAAACAACAACAAATAGGCAACCCTAACTCAAACTATACGAAGTAAACAGTGTCAACTTATAAGCAACGACGCCGCCCAAACCACCCACAGCAGCAGGAGAACAACAACAGCAGCAAGAGAAACAACGCAAAAGAAATAAACAAACAAATTCGCGGCGTGAGCAACAGACAAACAAAGTAAAAAACAAAAATAGAGACCGAGTGTCGTCTATGTTGTAGTCTCTGTCTCTGTCTCTGCCACAGCCACTGTAAAAGTCAAAGCTTAGCAGCAGCAGCAGCAGTAAAAGCTTCAAGCAACAGCAACAATAAAAACAAGAAGGCGTCGCACACTTCATGCAGAAAAATAAGAAACAGTGCAAAACATGTAAGTGAAATTGATTTTTTTTTTATATTTATATTTTTTTGATTTGTATGTATGTATGTATGTATGTATGTATGTATGTATTATATGTAAGTGTGTACATATACCCAGCAAACAATCTCTATCGCGAAGTTTCAGCAACATCTCCGGATAGACTCTTTTGTGAGTCTTCCAAAAGACTCTTCCGCAATTCTCCAAATTTTCTAACAAAAAAAAAAAAAAGTTAGAGAGAACCTTCGAGTATTTTTTTGTTTAATTTATTGTTATTAAGGACACGCTGTGCGCTAACTAAATAGCTTTCTGTGTTGGTCCAGGAATTTGTCAAAACAGATTTACAGTGAATCCCGTTAATATTCGTTTTTTTTTTTAAATTCAACTTCAAACGCGAATAAAATGTATAAAACTAACGATAATCAAAAGTTTTAAAATGGTAGATTAAAGCTTATATTACCTTTTCAAAGAGGTACCTATAACAAGACTTTATTTCAAATTAAAAGGAGAAACTATACAAAAACAAAAAAAAAACTCGAAACCAAGACTTGACTTTATGGGCCTTATTCTTCGGGACATTGTACTGATACCACTTTTCCATTAAAATTTTTAGGAATCGAAAGCTGAACTCATTGATGAATACGTAAAGACCATTTCAGCTCAAAAAAGTTGGACGCACTATAAAAAAAAATGGGTACAATGGCCGAGTCGCTAGGAAAAAGCCTTTGCTGAGATGAACCTTTCTGTGTTGGTCCTGTATTCGTCAAAGCGGATTTATGCGCTTTATTTGCTTTAGCACAACAGGGGACAGGTCGGCAATTTTAACTACTAAATAGTGAGCTACGGAACCAATTTGTTTTTGTGCGAGCTCTCCATTTATTCTCCCTCATTCCTTCGATTGAGAGCTAAAAAATCGCTTGGAAGATTCAATCTTCTATCAATCGCCCAAATGTTTGCTGGGATACAATATGTATAAGTATATCAGTTGATGCGTATGCAAGTCATAGTGTGTGTGTGTTAGTGTGCTTCGTAAATTGCGAGTTTGCCCTTGTTGTTACTTTTGTTGCGGCAGCTCTAACCGACATAAATATTTAATATTTTATGCCACCTACCCCGTTGCACACCTGTCCGTTTGCCACTCTCTTTTGCTCACTCTCTCTCTCTCTCTCTATCTTACACAATCCATCTATTCCTCAATGTGCGTGAGTGTAAAGCGGCTGTCATTTGGATGCCACTTCATTCTTCGCAACGTCTGGTTCAGTTAAGCCTCAAAAAGCAAAAACAACAATAACAACAACAAGAGCTAGTGGGCGCATGAATTGGATCGCTATGGTTACTGTTACTTATCTGCCAACAAAAAGATAAAAGAGAGACCGAGGCAGGAGAGATGCAAAAAGAGATACTAAGCATACTAGGCAACAACAGCGTCTCTACCGCTTATTAAAGTAATTTCATATGTATGTGTGTAGATGAGCGGTGGGCACGCAATGGCTCCGGGAGCCAGAGGCAGCTAACGCATTCAGATTTCGTGCCCACCGCTGATGTAGATAAAGTATGTACGAGTATGTACATTAGAGTGTATCGATTTTTTTTCACAAAAAATGGTAATGGTAAGAAAAAATTTAAACTTTATTGGGGACTGTCCCAAAAAATTCGACCTACAGAAGTACGGGACAATATTTTTGTTCGAGTTAAAGAGAAATTCGACTTATGGAAGTTTGAGTTACGGAAGCAGAATTGTATGAAATTTACTCAGAAAATTCGAGTTGAAGAAAATTAGAGTTAGGGAAGTTCGAGTTAGACAAGTTCGACTGTACCTAATTACTAATGTTTACATTCAATCATTTAACAATCAACAATCAAAAATGTCACATTTTGGTATCGGTATCTCAAAAAAAGCAGCGTATAGTTGTTTCTTAAGTTGGCTGATTTAATAAAATAGTTTAATGTCTTTTAGCATATAAGGATATATAGATCACAAGTAATAGATCGATTACTTATTAAAAAACTTGGGTTTTTCTTCAATGGTTTTACAATAAATTAACTGCATTATTGTTCAGACAATATAACACATTACATTATTTAAAAGCTACAATATACAAAAATATAAACAATTATATTCAGGGTATCAAACCAATACGAATATAGAGTTTCAGTAATTTCGCATCAATTATGGATAATCATTTTATATCTCACTTCCAAGAAAAAAAAGTGCCAAAATGAGAAAATTCATTAAAGGTGTTTTCGCATGGGCAAAAAGGGTTAAATATCAAATTATTGTTGTTGTTACTGCAGCCACAGCTTTTATTTACAATGCACTCAAAATAATTACAAAAGGCTATTACATCCACAAATAGATGAAACTGCATCATCGCATATCACAAGCAAGAATAAAAAAAACGAAAGAAACTATTATCGACATGCGGAGATGAAGTACCCTTACATAAGTTAGAGTGTCCCTTATTTTTGAAAAACTAATATTTTTAAGCGCATGGGTTTAAGTTTTGTTCATTTGGTCCAGCCGCTGGCTCCCGGAGCCATTGCGTGCCCATTGCTGCTATAAACTATATATATTTAAATTGATTTAACTTCGTATCGGGTTAGGAACATGACTTTTCAAAATATTCAGAGCCTAATCGGCACTGGTTAATGTTAAAAATATAAAATTTAGATATTTAAGTATATCTGGATTGTTTAAAAAGAATTAGGAGCCTGCATTTTTTTTTTCAGCCATATAAGGGACACCCTACCTTACATATACGATTTTCGGTTCATTAAATAAAAGTGTTGGAGTATAACTATATCTAATAAAAAATCCTCTTGACGAGGTAAAAGTCTAGTGACGAAAACATTTCATGCCCCATAAGGCTGCGAGCACACTGGGAGCGGAAAGCGGAGCGTACAGCGGAGCTTATAAACGAGCTGATAATTTCAGAACTAAAATGATAAATCAGCTCAGCTTGCAGTGTGCGCGCTTTCATACAAGCAGTGTGTTTGTTTTTTTCAAGTTGATAAGCTCCGCTGTACGCTCCGCTCTCCGCTCCCAGTGTGCTCGCAGCCTAATTCCTGATATCCAATTTTGTGACAAATAATATTAAAAACTTTTTTTAATTTTAGCGTGTTTTAACAATTTCCCGTTAAACTAGCGATTTTTCGAAAAAGTTATAGAACAAAAGTTTCTACATTTTTGATCGGGAACAAGTCCTCATTCCAACTTTTAAGCTACTTACATATATCAACGCTTTGATACAAACAAAAACTTTTCAATTATCTTGAAAAGCTTAAAAAAATGTTAAAAGGCTCCAACGTCCCTATTGGCTCCAATCGTTTAAATTTTGCCCCTCCCACTAACACCTGTTTATCTCACGAATCAGGTGAGTTTCTAAAAGTCTTAGTACGCACATTACCTATTATTTGAATTTATACCTTTCGATCGGTATATAACTCGACCTGATCGGACAGTCATAGTAAGTTTTCCATTCTGCTAATTGCCTTTCGTACTCTAGGTTCCGCTTTCGTCACTAGCGCGGACTGACGGTCGCAGTCATTCTATTGCAATTCAAATTCCATGTCGAGTATTTGTTCGTTTTCACGTTATTTGTTTACTTTACTGAAGTGCTTGAAACTTAAGTCTTGAAAGGTTTGTTTAAATAACTATCCACATTGTAATGACAGTTACGAATCACATTTGTTATTGGTTTTTTAAATTGGTTCTGTTAAGTAATAGTAAGGTTAGCATAATTATGCGACACATTTCGGTTTCTTTTTAGCTGATTGACTTTCCTGGGATAGTATACACATACATACGTAGGGTACCTAAAACACTCTTGTTGTCTGCTTCTGGTAGTCGCTTTCTTCTCATATGCTTTAATGAAACAATTTTCTACTCTCATATGGACGTCATTTTGTATTTATATAAATTTTGTTTGTTTTTTAATTTAATTATTATCATACAACCAAAAAAAAAAAGTTTTTATGTATATATATACATATATATGCATAAAATATGGATACTTTTGTTCATAATAAAACAATAAATGCGATCTGTTTACCAATTTGTTAATTCAATACATATCACTGAGCGGAAACTTCTATAGATCTCGCTTTTCAGTTTTCATTTCAATCCGAGAAGTAAAAAAAAAAAAAAAAAAAAAAATAAATGAAGAAAATTGAAATGAAGAAAAGTAAATATGTATAAATATAGTTTAAAGATATCATCTGGACATACATATGTATATATGTATGTATAATACGTGTATGTGTAGTATTGGTATTATTTATAGGCAGCACTTGCTTATACTACTATGTGTATCTTATGTATGTACTATGTATATGTACTATACATATTTATGTCTCTGACAGATAAACGACATTCCGACCCCCATTTCCCTCTGCACCACAGAAAGAACAGAAAGCGTTTATCGTTTCTAGAATTTTACGAGCCTAATCATAAAATCTGCAAATACCACAACAACAAACATATTTTTAAACGCTCTAGACAAAATTGAACCGAATAAAGAGTACTCTTTACTCGGTCATAGAAAGATACAAATTATTCTTAAATTCAAGCCTATAATTCTTGATTTTAGCATGTATTTTTTAATTATTCATTCAGGCTATTATTGTTAAATTAACACTATATGCGTATAAAACCCACAGTATTAAATAAGCCTTAAACATTTGATTCATATTATTTATTTATTTGAACAATCGTATTTAATTCAAGTATTTCGTACTTGGTTAACAAAAATTCGGGATTGCCGAATTTCTGACACCCCATCGCATTGATTTTATCCCCAAATCCCGAATATTTTATTTCTGTGTAGTTATAAAGGGTATCTTCTAGTTGCGCATTTCTCAAACTATTTTGAATTGAAAACCCTGCACAAAAATAGACCTACAAAGAGAACCGACAAACGGATATATTTAATAGTAAGACACACAAATATAGTTTGCCTAAGAACAAAAATAAAATAAAGAAAATAACAATTGATGTAGTAAACATGACACGGAACAACAACATTAATAATAAAATCGAATAGCTAAAGAAAAATCAATGGTTTTGTATATTATAAACAATTAAAGTTCGATCTCCAAAAACATAGTAAATAAAATCGATGAACAACAAATCGGACAAATCTTATTAGTTTGTAGTCGTCTTAATTTTTATTTATTTATTTGTTTTATTTTCTAAAACAAGCTAAGGCTTTTTATTCAAGGCACAATTCACTATTAAAAAGATAGATTTTAAAATATTTGTTGTGAGATTTAACAATTCACAAATAATGAGAAAAATGAAATTGTAATCAATTACCATTTACAATTCAACTTTTATTTTTAAGTTGAATTTAAATTTTAATTTTAATTATCTATTGCAGAGCCAGCGGCTGCTCCTACTATTATTTTTAATAGTATTACATAAATATTATTTTTATATTATTCGTTGTTGTAGTTGTGTTTATGACCAATTATTTTGTTGCTAATCTCTGCATTTATATTTGTTTACATCAATTTCATTTAGCCCTCCGGTCAATATGAGCGCCCTTGACGGCTACCATAAGCGGCCGACGGCGAAGACGGCGACCAGGGCGAGCTCCAGTCAGTCCAGCGATTCAGCAAAGGCGGACGTTGAAGATTTCAAAACAGACATTCCTTACTTTGATGATCCCCAACGGCCAGATGTTGTTGATCAGCAGCTGGAGCAGCGTCGCTTCACGTCCTCCGCATGGTCGCCGGCGGACAACGATGCGGACGATACGCCGGAGACGGAGCAACAAGGAGACATTGAATTGGATCTGGATGATAGCTATGCGGACTCTGCCTATGGAGGAGGTGCTGGGAGCAGTGCCGCCAATAGCTATTATCATTCGCCCACGCCCTCCACAAGCGATGTAATGCTGCGAACGCCATCCAACTCGAGTTTACACTACAATTATCCAGGACCAGGACCGGGTCCAGGCGGTGGCCTTGGTGGCTTCAGTCCGTCAGGCACCAGCAACAGCAGTGCCAGTACCAGTGGAGCCAGCAGTGGCGCCAGTGGCAGCGGGCGACTCCATGCCGCCTATTTACAACATTCCCAGACGCTGTCGTCGCCGCCATCGACGTCCAGTTTCCAGTTTCCGAACATGTGGTTGCCAAATGCACCGTATAGCAATGCAGCCGGTGGTCACGGCTATGGGCGCTATGGTGGCTTCGGTGTGCCAGCTGCGTACGGCATGTTGCCACATGGCCAACTGCATCATGCGCAACTGCATCATCAACATCCGCATCCACATCAGCATCCGCACCAGCATCCACATCCACATCACCAGCATTCGCATGAGACGATGATGGAAATGTTTCAGCTCTCAAATAGGTAAGTCCAATATAAATCCAACCCCCAACCCCCTTAATTCCTATACACCGAGAAAAAAAAGACGTACTAGAATCAAGTTGCAATAAACTTGAATTAATTTATTTCAATACTTTAAATTTATACTTGTTTTAAGTCCGAATTACTGAAAATGAGCATATACATTTTTAAACCAAGTACTAACAAACTAACGAGTCTTGAATCAAGTAAAACTCTATAATTATTTAAAATGAGTGCATAAATTCTTAATATATGTAAGTTCAGAACTCAGGCTCAACTCACAGATCAAGTTCGTAAAATCTTAAATCAATTTGTTTTATTCTTATATCTTCTTAATTTTGTATAATTCCCTAATAATTCAAGCTTGTCTGCCATGGGAATTAGTTTGACGGGGATTTACAAGTTAGCGATTGTATTGCTAAAAAGCCACTTTTTGTATGAAATGAAGGAAAAAGCGGTTAGGATTATCAAAAAATTATAAAAATTATTGGGGAAGAGATTTTAAAAAAGGTTTCACTCTTAGAATTGATTGAAGGATTTTCTTGCATCAAAAAATTCAAAATTTTCAATGGGTTAGTGAAATTTTTGCATCATTCAAACGGAATTTAAACGACCTTTCCGAATATATTTATACCAGTTACTTATAAAAAATAAATAAAAGGGGATATTGTATTCATTGCAATGTATGCAATGTATGTAAAAAAAAGAGTTTACAAATAAATGTTGGTCTGAGTGTATATAACAGGATTATTTCTGTAGCTAGTCTTTACCTACTTTCACACTAAGTAAAAAGCTTTTTAATACCCACGCTAATGATTTTTATCATTTTTTTTAGGCAGCTTTAGATGTGGCTTGATGAACATAATACTCATTTGAATAGAATATTATGCATACAAATGCTTAAATCAAGTACCATGCTCAAAAATATTTAAATATGTTCATGCACTTAGTTTCAAAACGCAAAGAACTTAAATCAAGTATGAATTTTATTTATATCAAGTTTTAAAGTAATTTTAGGTTTGAAATAAAATCGCAATACTTTGACTTTAGTAATTTCAATATTAGTGAGAAATCAAGTTTGGAATGTGACGTTTTAAGTACGAAATACTTGAATTTTTTGAGCTAGCTCTTAAACCTATAGTAAATCTAAAGCCCCTGCTGATCAGCTTTGTGACCCGTGCGTCTAATTTGGCCACATTTTGTTGGCCAGTTGCGGATTTGTGCGCACGCTGTGCCTGTGTCTGTTGGCCCTGATTGGCCTGTTGACGACGTCGCCAAGAATCTATGTAGCACCATTTGCTGAATTGCTATAGACGCCGCCACCACCCATCTAATTGACCAAAAAATGTTTCCTGTGGTGTACGCTGCGATTATTTTTGTATTTTTATCAACGGTTGTTTTTCAAGTTTTCATATTTATTTTCGTCCCTCAATGACGAGACAACAATTTGCCCAGTTGGTCATTGACTAAACAATAAGCAAGAAAAACCCCCGTACCCCCTCAGCACACCCTTCCCCCCACACACACACAAATACACATATGTACAATCTACCAATCTCCTATTGCACTTAGGAGCTGCATTTGTTGTTATTATTATTGTTGCTTTATTCTTGTTATCGTCAAGTGAAATTTATGACACGCGTGCATTGGGTCACTCCCACAACACAACAAAACAAAACACAACAACAACAGCAACACAACAACAACAACAACAGCAACAACAACAATAATGAGAACAACAACAAACAATACAGCGCCCTGCCAATTTGATTGGCACACCGTAAACAGAGAAACGATACACAATACTGAATACTGAATTGATTTCCTTATTTATAAATACCACGCACTCGTAATAGACAAATTAATTGGGTATATCACTTATGTACGTTAAGCACCGCCGAGTGTGCCATAATATTTGCTTGAAATTCTCATAATAGCCACAATCGTTATATAATATGATCCTATCAGCTTATATCACCTATCACCTATTTCTTTATCACTTAAAGTAGTTGCGTTTTTTTACAACTTTTATTGAGCCAATCTTAATGAAGAGCTTAACAAATTTAATTGATTGTTTTGGAAGCGCAAAGTATTGTCAATACATGATAGTTTAATGATAACAGTACACCTATATGTTCAGTTAACTTACGTCGACCTTCGTAAACAGTTTTTACGCTCAAGATAATCGAATGAAATCAACATGTAAAATTTTTCATTTTTTATTTTATATTATTGTAGCCTAGAAATTAATGCTAAATTACAATATGGTTTATAGCCAGAACAGCGGAGTCCTTCAGGCTGAACATGTAAAATAATTAAGCTAATATGGGCATTTCCACAGAATATCTTCTGAAATCCATATCTTTTGAAAATTTCTTCCAGAAATGTATTAAAGTTATTTAATTAAGCAATATACGATAGAAGAAATTCACTACGATGAGCTTATCGATTCTTCATTGTAATAAATTCACTTTTTCTATATTTTTGCCAAATTTTCTTAAAAATTGACTTCCAAATGGACTGATTGTATTCTATTGACTGCACTAAAGCTGGCTTTACACGAGCACCTTTTTACCGATACTTTTCGTCAAAAAGCTGTCCGTGTCGGTCAGCTTCGCTCAAAGACTATAAGGGTTAAAGCTGCCAAATTTTGCACACAGACTTCTATAAACCCCACGCAGGTCAAGTTGGTTTAAAAATTTACCCTTCGCAAATTGCGAAAATCCACCATTCGCGAAGTTTTTAGGACATTACACTTGTTTTGTAGTTTTCGTTTACTACTGATCGGACAAATAGAAAGGTGGTATCGGCTGATTAAAGGTTTTAAGCAATATAAGTGCCTAAAAGCATGCAATAAAAATATTTAAAATTTATTGCTCGACTGTAGCCTTTCCCACTTGTTTTTTCTGTGAAGTTAAATTTTTTTTCTATATACGTACAATAACTTAGGAGCTTCAACATCAATTCAAAATACTCTCCTTTTGTTAGTTTCAAATTTTGTTTTTATTCAATTTGAATTCAAAAAAGTTCTTTAGACTTACAGTTATATTGAGGGCATTTCTAAAAATATTAATACTTATAATCCACATTGTTTTGGATTTACGAATCGAGTTTTAATTTGTGGACATTCGATTTCATTGATCTATTCAATACTGTAGGTGATTTATAATAGCTCTGTCATTCTAGGCCGTAATTCTCAAATTGCCGACAACAGACAATTAGACAATTCAAGTTTATCGCAATATAATATTATACGTCGTAAAATTAACCCTTTAACCCTGTACTCGTATATATAGCGTATGTATGTATGTATCTGTTATATTACAAATCAAAGCTGCAAGGTTCAGTTCGATGGTTCGAACCCTAGAGCAAGATTCCGGTTCGTTTCACAAAACCCTTGATCCCAAGGCAATCGTTCAAACCACTCTGGCTCAATTAAATGCAACAAAACTATATTATTCTCTCAATTGTTTTTAAAGTTTCTTTGATATTTGAGGCCTACAAAATTATTGAATAAAAATATAGCTAACTTTTTAAAGAATACAACGTAAGGTAAAGAATTCAGGGGTGTTCAGCTGGCTTGGATTAGGGTGATAAATAACTTGTGGTTTTTAGTTTATGATCTGTTTTGAGGCACCCAAAGAACCAGAACCGAATCGGTTCAATGAGATTCTTTTCAGTTTATTACAGCATAGGGCAGGGTATGTTGTAGTCTAGCCCGCTGATTAGATGTTTTGCGCTTGCCTTTTTGCTCATCAAATCCGTTTGTTGCATTCGTTTCTGCACGGCGTCAAGGTCACATTTGCGATAGAGGGAAAGAGAGCAATAGAGAGCAAAGTGATTGCAAGTACAATAATCGACGACGCCGCCTATCGCACTACACCGATACCCGTTACCCGTTGCCCATTACCCGTTACCCGTTACATTGTTGCCCATTCAAAAGAAATGAACAAACAGACGAGAGACAGAGGGAGAGAGAGAGAGAGCGCAATCGAGCGAATGAGACACAGCAAAAAGCGAACAGCAAATAATCGTGGGTTGGGAACAGTGTTGTCAATTTGTCCTTTTTGGGGACAGATCTGTTCGTTTTGAAACTGCGATTTACGGAAAAATTTTAATTTATTTTACTTTATCTTGTATTCATCCTTTTTTAATTGTTCTAAGTCGCTCATAGAATGCATCGAATACAACTATGTGTCATATTTAAAATTTGAAAAAAAAATTGATGCATTTCCTGTGGAAAATATTTTACTGGCCAATAATTGGAATTATTTTTAAAGCTATGATATTATATGAATTATTATTATATGTATGTCCTAATGAGAAAAAGTTGTTTGTCCAGATTTTTTGTCCTTTTAAAAAAAATCTGTCCATTTTCTGTCTTTATTTGGATTTAACCGGCCTTTTTTTGTGTAGAGGCGTTGGCAACACTGAATGGGAGAGGAGGAGTGACGGTCTGTGAGAGAGGCAGACTAGGGAAGTGCAAATGCAACATGTTAAATAAACAAATACCCAGCACACACACATGTGCACACAGATACATGTACGAGTGTGGATACATACATATGTATACATTACTGTGTATATTGATAGAGACCCAACTCACAATCAGTTGGCGCGTCAAGACCTTGCACTTCCTAGTCTGACCACTTAATATGACCCATTGGAAGCAAAGTGAACGTCTCAAGGGCAACACCACTACAATATGTACATATGTTCTATACCACACACTATATACAGTCAACTAAAATCCAGCAAACCAACCAGCCCAACCCCTTTCAAAAGTTATACATACTTGAACCATTCGGTGCATCTACAGGTTTCTTCTTTTCCCACTTGTTCAATAGACATACAATACATATGGGTAATTTTCCAATGTCGAATGCGACATTCGTACGCATTCAAAGTCAAATGAAACATATGCCAAAACGTTATTTTGTTGTAACAAACGCGGAAACTTATAGCTCTTGATTAGCACTATTATTGGTGCTAAGGTTGATTTTGGGCAATTGTTCCTTTTCAAGATAATTAAAAAAAAAACAAGGCATTCACAAGCGACTCAAACAGAAGTAGTTTTTTCGGCGAGCAGTTGTAACACTGATTTCGGCATATTTTGATGCAATTAATTTAAAAATGTAATGCATTTATTTATCTTAATGTTTTGTGTTTTATTAAAAATATTAAGCAGTAATTTTTTAATTTTCTTTGAATCATTGTCGCGCGCAACATTTTGTTCCACAATATATTTCTATTGTTTCTGTCTTTTTATTTAAATTGTATATCGAAAACAGCTCGAAAAACTTGTTTTAAATTAAATATATAAATATATTTCTATGTATTAAAATGGTTTATGCTAGAATCTTACTTAGTGCAATCGATAGAATACAATCGGTCCAATTTGGAAGTCAATTTTTAAGAAAATCGTCAAATATATAAGAAAAGTGAATTTATTATAATGTAGAATCGATATGCTTATGGTAGTGAATTTTTTCTAGCGTATATTGTTTGAATAAATAGCTTAAATACATTTCTGGAAGAAATTTTCAAAAGATGTGGATTTTTGATCAGGTTATCGTTTTTTGCCCAATGCCCATATTTACATTTTATTGAATCAACACGGTTTACGGTTTTGGTTAGGGTTTTAATCCCGGCTTACAAATAAAAGATGATATTTTTTATGCAATAATAATAGTAGGAAACAAAAATTTAATAGCATTTCTTAGCCAAATATGTTAGTTAATTAAAAAAGAAAACCAACTTCAATTGAGATGTATCCTAAAAAAAAATGAAACAATTCAACGACAAACTAAATAAATGTTTCCATCAGACTTGGCTATATTCGAGCCAGCTACATGCCGGAAATCATATTTAAACTCTAGTGGAATAAAATTATCCTTTCCGTGAAGCCAAATTAATGGATGTCAAAAAGATTTGTTTGTGTTTTATTTCAATTCGAAGTTCTACACCTCTAAAAAAAAACACACCTTACATACATACATACATACTTACATACATATGTACATAACATACATACATTCACAGATATTTAGCCCGAATTCAATCCGAAACGTTGTCAGAAAGGGGTAATCTCAGGTTTTCTTAAATCAAGTATGAAATACTTGATTTTTTGAAAACCCGAATTCAATGCTGAAATTGTGTAATTCAGGCGAAAAAATTTGTATTAATTAAACTTTTTTTTAAATATTTTTTTAACATATTTCTTTTATTTATTTATTTTTTAAAATTTTGTTAATGACTTTTAATTCCCGACATTAAAAACAAAAAATAAAAAATGTTAAAAAGAATTAAAAAATGTACAAAAAAATATGTTAAACAAAAAAAATAAAAAATGTTATTTTTGCGTTTCATTCCGAAGAATTTAAAAACACATGTTTGTCTGCAATTGACGGAGGAATCGAACCCCGGTTTTTTTCAAACCGGAAGTTCTTACTATGTGACAGATCGGTAGCCGGACCAGTTGAAATAAAAGAGGCCGAGAGAGAATTTTCCCCTCACGCTCTGCAAATGTGGTGATCAACGGGACATTTTAAGAGTTTCTTAGCTTGAATCAAGTAATTTGGGCTTATTTTCCCATTTTAATCCTGATACAGGCACAATTATACAGATTAATCCTGAAAACATACTTACAAAATGCATGCTTAAATTAAGTATTTTAAACTTGATTTTAGGATGGGCTTTTTTTTCTGTGTAGTTTTTGCACCTTTTCGTATTTGATATTGTTTGTTCTTATTGTTGTTATCAAGGGCGTTGGCAGACGGGGGGCAGGGGGGGCCGTTGCCCCCCCCTACACTCATAATTTTGCACTATTCAGCTTCTGAAATCCAACCAGAGTAGTTATTTTGTCTTGAAAAAAATATTTTGGCCCCCCCCTCATTGAAAAGTTGCCGACGCCCTTGGTTGTTATTATTATTCTTGCGGTTTTTGTTGTTTCTGGTGCTTTTGCTGCTTCTTTCGTTTCGCACTTGCTTTCTAGCTTCCGTTGTGCACTGCGAACTTATATTATTACTTGTTTTTACAATTGCGTTTTAAAATGAATTACATCAGTGGACGGGGATAGGAATAACAACAACATCAATAACTATAGCAATAGTAATAATAACACAAATAATAGCGGCAGCAACAACAACAACAGCAACAGCAAAGTGGCGGCCATTGCTAATCGAACGTAAGATTCTCATATTTCCGTATGAATTACTCATACGCCCCCTGGGAACCGAGCAAAATATACTGAGAGAATAAAAACAATTTGCGCTCTGTCGTTAGCAAAACGAGAGAAAGAGAGCAAGCTCTCAATGAGCGATTGACAAGTATATGTAACTGTTCTTCAATGGCGGGGGCATGGGAGAAGGCATGGGAGAGGCAAAGGAATTTGGCGCCATGTTTGGCTTCAGCTTTGCACTTAAATCCAGTGTTGCCATGTCAGCTGTTTTATTGCTACAATTGTTAATTTTGTAAAAGCTAAAGCTAAAAATGCAAAAGCTAAAAATTTAAAAAAGTAATTCTATTAGCTAGAAATCCGCATATGGGTATTTCCAGGATAGACATCGCGACATTTTTAAGTCTCTAAATGAAAAAAAATGACTATAGATGACATTTTCAAAATTATTTCTCTCTTGTTTAATGCATATTATAAACATTTTTATAATAAAAGACTAACTTTGAGGGCATGTCGTTTTTGAATTATTAAAAGAAAACAATGCATCGCGAACGCGACAAAAAATGGAAGTCATGTTTGACTTCATCTTGACAAATGCGAAATGTGGCGAGTATTTTGGAAGAAAATAAATTTAAACCATAATAAAAAAATGTAGTTTTCCATTTTAGAAATAATTTTGACATGTTGCTATCATTTTATTTATTTTACAAGTTAATTTGTGACGCGACATCGCGAACGTGACAAGATTTCCACTTAGTTTGTTCCAAGAACTTGTTTATCCAATTTTATTCAATGTATCAAAAACAGCTTGTAAAACTTGTTTTAAAATAAACATTTCATATATTTTTGTGTATTAATATGGTTTATGCTACGATCTTACTATCTTACTTAGTGTAATCGTTAGAATAGAAACTGTCCATTTTGGGAGTTAATTTTTCAGAAAATGGCCAAAAATATAGAAAGACTTAATTTATTCTATATGTTCATCCTATTGAAATTCTTCTGACGTATATTGCTTATATAAATAACTTGAATACATTTTTGGGAGAAAATTTCATAAGATGTGAATACTTTTTTGGGAATACTTTTTTGGGAGAAAATTTCACAAGATGTGAGTTTTTGATCAATTTTAAGTTTTTGTGCAGGGTGGACCTTTTTCTGGAAATGCCCATATTTTAGTAGACATTTTTTACATTTTTTTAGCCCTGGTAATTCGGGAAATAAAGCTTGGATCAAGAAGCTGACGTTCACCTTGATGTCGAGGTCGACATCGACTGCATTGTTGAGACCCGTTTCAGCTGATAATTATAGACAGCTATTGAGCTGTTTGTCATTCCCATATTTCTCTGCATGCTCATGTCTGTTAATATGTTTGTATGTTTGTATATATGTATGCATGTGTTTTAGAATGTCATGTCATGCGCTGTTTACGGGTAAACAACCGCAATAGCAGCTCCTGCCTGTGCTCCCCTCCTCTACTCATATTTGCTGCCCTATCTACGAGTAGACATATTACGTGCATTACGAAATGTGCACTACTGACTAATCCCTGCGTTTCCTGTTGTCTTTTGCAGCGGTCGAGAGGCACGCAACCGCGCAGAGAAGAATCGTCGCGATAAGCTCAATGGCTCCATACAGGAGTTGTCCACAATGGTGCCGCATGTGGCCGAGTCGCCCCGGCGTGTCGACAAGACGGCGGTGCTCCGTTTCGCGGCACACGGGCTACGGCTCAAATATGGTAAGTGTTAAATGTACTTAACGTACAGGCACAATCGAGTAGTACTCGTAAGCTTACAACTACAGAAAATTCCATAGGGAAATCAAGTAATCAAAGGTTACAAATGATTGCATGAGGGACAACTTTTATAGTTCAAGGCTAATCGATATAAGTCATTGAAAATGATTTTATTGTTTTTTTTTTCTTCAGGTTTTCTCCTGAATTAGACACCTTTTCGCTCTATAAGTAGTCTTTATTCAAGCTTATACTCATAATTGAATCATAGATAGTTGGCTCTTTTTTGGGCTATAGTCAAATCATGTGGTATCCAAACGATAAAAAATGTTCTTGGCCCAAATCTCAAATCTTATCTTTGCAATCCGAATATACTCAATAATAAAATAATTACATACACTGACGAACATATTTATTGGCACAGCAAGCATTTTGACATTTGGGGGATAATTTGCACCGTTATCGTTAACATATTGGCATCAATGGAAAGGTCATTTAAATTCCGTTTGAATGAAAAAAAGCTTTCCTTAACCAAAAAAAATTCTTCAAACTGCAAAAAAGTTTTCAAAAATCTCCGCTAATATTTTTTTATGATTTTTTGAAAAAAAAAGTCATTTTACAATTTAAAAAAAAAAATTTTAAAAATTTTATCGAAGAGATTTTTGAATATTTGTATTCTGCAGTTTTAATAATATATATTTTTATATTTATTTAATTCTCGACAATAGTTTTTGGCAAGAAGCAGCATGAACAACGTCCCCAAATCACAGACACGCTGATGGATATGATAGATAGCTTTTTCCTCACGCTTACTTGTCATGGCCAAATACTGTTAATATCGTCGAGCATCGAACAACATTTGGGTCACTGTCAGACGGATCTGTATGGCCAGAGTATATTGCACATCACACATCCTGAGGACCATGAAATGCTCAAGCAACAGCTCATACCCACCGAGCTGGAGAATCTCTTCGATGCACATGCTGAACCAACAGATGGCGATGGTGAATTGCGCCAAAGAAGTAAATTCGAGGAGGATTATATAGATCACAAGTTGCGTGATGATAAGCGCAGTTTTCGTGTGCGGTAAGTGATAACTGTAACTGTGTCTGTGACTGTGACTGCATCACTTTCACAGTCACAAAGTAAACAAAGAAATGTGAAACTGAAAAGTTGCCATTTCAGCTGTTCGAGCTGCAAAGAAGCTTTATTGTAGTATAATGATGTCAAACGTTTAAAAATTTAAATTAAATGCTGAAGTATAGGAAATGGAAACGAACATAGATACATTTCCAAATTTAAATTTTTGCGCTCTATCAGCTGTTGTGACGATTGTCTTAAAATATCGATAAGTATCGCGTGCTCAAATTCAATAATTGTGATGGCCACTCCACAAGTAATCACTATACATATATCGATAATACGATACATGATTAGAGTTGGGCATTTTAGTTCAATTTGCTGAATAAGTTCAATCGTTCATTTTTCAGTCGTGAACTTAATTAGTCATTTAGTTCAGTTGGTCATTTGGTTAGTTGATGAACTATGAATGATGAAATGTTTCTATTCAGTTGATGAACCATGAACGAGATGGTTTCTATTCAGTTGGTTATGAACGATGAAAGATGAATAGGTCATTCTGATCAGTTGGTCAGTTGTTTATGAACGATTAACGATGTGAATAGGCTACAACTGTTTCTTGTTAGTGGAATGTAAAATGCGTTTTAAGTTTATAATTACAATAGACGACAAATGCCAACCAGATTCCGGATTATTTTGTAATTATTTTTGGGTTATACTTATACCCTGGCTTATTAAAAATGTGAAGAAAGTAAATTGGTTTTTTATTTTGGGCTTAAGTAACCTTTCACATTGTTAAAAACTTAAAAATATATGACATTGAAACAATGTTACATGTAAATAAAGATGAAATTGAATTCAATTACGGAACTCCATGTATTGTATTTCTCTAAGAAATTTTAATTTTTTTTAAAGAAATTATTGACCAGCTGCGAAATGACCGATTTAGTTTATGATTGAACGAATAAGTTCATTCGTTCATTTTAATGGCCCGTTCATTTTAACTTTTTCAGAACGAAACGACACAACTCTATTATTTTTGTCTCTCATATTCTATAGCTTGGCGCGCGCTGGTCCTCGATCAGAGCCCACAGCCTACGAGGTGGTCAAGATCGATGGCTGCTTTCGGCGCAGCGATGAGGCGCCTCGAGGTGTACGCTCCAACACTTTTAGCTCTAGCCTGCAACTGATACGACGAACCCGCGGACGTGATGATGCAATTCCGTTGCACACGATAAGTGGCAATGATATTGTGAGTGCGACATCGGTCCATGTAAAATGAATGCCACTTATCATCTGTATCTTACCATTTCCATTGTAGGTACTGACGGCGTGCGCACGCATCATTAGGCCACCAAAGATCATAAATCGTCTATTCGATGCCAACACATTGGAGTACCGCACCAGACATCTTATCGATGGACGGATTATTGATTGCGATCAACGCATCGGCATCGTTGCCGGTTACATGACGGACGAGGTGCGCAACCTGAATCCCTTCACCTTCATGCACAATGATGATGTCCGTTGGGTAATTGTTGCACTGCGTCAAAGTGAGTGATATTCCTGCTAAAATTGAAACTTTAATGGCATTCCTGAAGCGGATTTGGTTGCGTTTAAGAAAATCTAAATCAGTTGACGGCATGATCCTTTTATTCAGGCATAGTAACTTTGTCAAATTAGCGTATAATAAAACAGTTCGTTTCTTATACTAATCTTCTGTTCATTTAAATTCCGTTTAATTGATACAAGAATTTCTTTAACTTATTAGGTACCCATGAAAAATTTTGATTTTTTGTAAAAGTCTATTTTTCTACTTTTTCCCTCGGTCTCAACCAAAAATTATTTTGATGGAAAAAAAAATTCTAAGAGTGACTGCAAAAAAAACAAAAGTTTAAAAATTCGCTTAGCTAGTATTTTTAATGATTTTTTAAAAAGTAAGTTCGACAAACCGAAGATTTAAATTAAATCTTATACACTTTCGACAAATTTTTTGTGTTTAAAATTATTATGTGAACCAAATTGGTCGGTTAGTTCTTTTTTATAAACCGAAGTTCACAATCCGCAAGGTTAGTTAACTTAAGTTAGATTAGAAAACTTAATTTTCGACCTATCCCAGCAAACAATTTCTACCGCGCGAGAGTCGCAGGCGACTCGCCTAGAAGTTTCAGGCGAGATTGGCTTCTCATCGCTTTTTGATCTCCTTTTGTTACAGCGTACTCCCAGAAGACTTTTTTCGGCGATGATCGATTGTGCAATCGCCGAAATGTTTGCTGGGATAATTTCTATTGCAGCTATAAAATACCAGCAAGCCTCTGAACTGATATCGAAAGCTAAATCATTTAGTGACACCATAATTACCTTATTTAATCAGTAAACAGCTTATGGCAAAATCCAATTTAAATCCATATCAGTTGCAGGAATTCACACTGAACATTTACTAACTGGCTGCACCTATTTAAATATTTGCAGTGTATGACTGCAACAGCTCGTATGGCGAGTCCACCTATCGCCTGTTTACGCGAAATGGAAACATCATTTACTTGCAGTCCAAGGGATTTCTGGAGATTGACAAGGACACAAATAAGGTGCATTCGTTTGTCTGTGTCAATACGCTGCTGGACGATGAAGAGGGCAAGCGGCGCGTTCAAGAGATGAAGAAAAAATTCTCAGTGATTATTAACACGCAGATACCGCAATCAACAATGGATGTGCCCGCTTCCGAGAATCCCGCTCAGCTGGAAAAGGCTGTCCTCTGTCTCATACAGAATCTGTCCAACAAACCTTTCGGGAATGTCACCGATCAGCACGACACAGATGACACTGATGATTATGAGGTCTATGATGGTTTAGCAAGCATCGCTTCCTTTTCCTTTCGCCAGATGAACGATCCCCAATCGCTGGAAGATCATCAACATCATTATCAGTCTCGCACACATCACACGGAGAGTGCAATGTCCCAAGCGCGACTCAGCGCTGGGCATGGCATGAGCAGTGCCAAAACCCCGCCACTGGCACTGGTTCCACCCGAAACGGCATCGGTGAAGTCATCGATATCCAAGAGTGTCAGCGTCGTCAATGTAACCGCAGCAAAGCATCTCCGAGGCATAGTTCATTCAGTCACTGCTGCCAAGTCGCCAAGCTCCAAGTCAACGGCCACGCTGATGGATAGCTGCAGTTGTCTCGATGCCGGCGACATGGACTGCGACTACTGTCAAGGCCCCCTGACTCCCGAGCCATGTCAGGTAATGAGCAGCAGCTCCATTAACCTTAAGCGCAGCAACAGCAACAGCGTCGCCCAAAATGTCCACGATGACGTTAAGTTGCCCAAGCGACGATTCATACCAGGTGAGCAGAGAAAAACAAAATGCTACCACGAAATGACTTTTAAGCAAAGTGTACTACAGAGTGGATTCAAATTGGTGCTCTCGTTTTCCGACTTGATATAAAAAATTGTTGTTGGTAATTGTGTCTAAATACACAGTAACGGGTATCTCATAGTCGACTATAGCATTGTTTCTTTTATTATTTTTGTAAAAGTCTCTTTTTTCAAATATTTTAAACTCGATAGTATTTAAACTTGAGCGACTCTGACTACTCGTGAGTTTTATTCAGCTCTCTGAGTGTAATAAATTCAAAGATCCGTTCTCATTTTATTGAATACCCATTTTTGATATCAATTTGAGTACTCAATTGAACGGCATCGAGTGAATGAGAAACTAATAAAAACAAAGATTTTCAGAGTACTCAGAATACAACCTATTTTTTTTTTTTTTTTGTAATAATTTATATGTTACAGTTAATATTGTTCGCACGAAATTGGATATCAGATTTTTCATGACTAGATTTTTACATTTAATAAAAAGAAACAAAAATTACGGCACTTATCCTCCTTGCCCGATTTTTTCGGTTATTTTGTCTGCCTTTTTTGAATGTGAAGTTTTCGGTTTCAATTCATTGGAAGATGCAGCTGAACTCATTTAATTCAGTTGGGCATGAATGTCTCATGTGACGTTTTGATCATTGATAATTGTTTTGGATAAAGGAGAAACTCGAGAAAACAACATCGAGGTAATTCAATTGAATTCATTGCTTGATGAAAAGATCAGCCATCAAATCTTCAGTAAGATGAAGAATACTTAGCTTAAATTACCCTCAATTTATATTACAATTGATTATCTAGTGGATTTTGAGAAAAGAAAACTTCAACACTAGTTCAAATATCGTTTTTATATCCAACACTTTAAACGCTATCCTAAGCCAGTTCTTCACTAGGTTGGCTAAATACTTCTGACTCCTTAAAATTTATTTCATGAATACAGATAGAACACGTGTAAATAATATATACATAAATATATGTGTTTGCATTGCCAGCAGATTTGCAACATGCGGTAATGAACTCGCTGGAGGATTTGGAGAGAAACTTGCAGCAGCAGGAGCTGGCAGCGGCACAATTGCGCGATCAGGGAAATCGCTACGAGTTGTCGGATGCTAATCAGCGGATTGATGAGATTATGGTAGGTATTCTAACGAACATTGACACGAATAATTTCACTTAAATCATCTCATCATTTGTTGCAGGAGGAGCATCAGAAGCAAAGTAAACTTTATGTGGACATTAAGAACGAATTCGAGGAGCAGCTGCTGAACAACAAGGGCAACAATACAACAAATTCAGAATCCGATACTCAAGGCAACGCCACCGGAGACGGAGGAGTTGGCAGTGGAATTGGACAACTATCGCCACACTAAACGTGGCCAGAAATAACAGCTAAACACAGAGCATAAACAACAGAGGGTTTCAGCTGATGTGATAAACGTGGCAGCAAACAGCAAACACGAGAATTAGCTCAAAAAATGGAATGCAAATTATAATGTAGCCAAGAGCTGGTGTCAGACAAATATTGTAGAACATGAATGTGACAGAGTGAGAGAGATAGAAAGAGGGAGTGAGATAAATCTGACAAAGTTGAGCTACAACTTAAGATGTTACTTTAGAGTGCTACTACAACTATTTACATAGACCATGTTAATGATGTTGATGATAACGATGTTAATGATAATGATAATGATGATGATGAGGATGAGAATCTTTGATCCTTTTCTGACACAAATCGAACTAATGAGTGAGCATGCAACAAAACTACTTTAGATGGGAGTCGTGGACTCGAACAGCGGCTGTTTATGTAATTTCTTTATTACAACTACATGCATACATATATATGTATATAAATAATTTTTTTTTTCTTTTTTTTCTTGTTGCATAATTTGTATGTATTGAGCACTATATGCACACACATATACATACATAGTTAATAGTTATAGATAAATATATACTGCAAAGTGTTTGTTAATTCATTTAAATTTATAGTCACGCACATACACACAAAAAACAACAACAAATTACAACAATTATAATTATTAGCTTATTATACATACCTACGTACCATACATAGAAATATAAATGCATGCATATACATAAGTATGTATGTACATATTTACACACATATGTATGTACATACATACATATGGCACTGTCTTTGACTATGAGACATAGACAAAGGTGCAAATGTTTTATGCATTATATACTAAAAACTAAACGTGATAAAAGACTGTTACTATTAATGTTAGAATTATGTGAAACTATAACTAAACTAAATATATATATACATATATATATTATATCGGTATCATTTAAATGGCATAGTTGATGAACATTTACGTTTTTACGTAAGATACAACATATTAAATAAGTAAACATACATCCATAAATCTATTGCATAAATGTTTTAAATGTCTTATGCTCTAAGAGAACTAACATAAATGCCCCTTCTCCCCAAAACTCCTCCCGTCCGCCATCCCATATCCCACAATTTGTTATGTGAATAGGTGAATAATGAATGTTTCTGCTACAATATGGAATATATACACATATAGTATGTATGGAAGTGTATACATATTTTTTTAGAGAGCAAGGGAACTCAAAACCAAAATTTAAATGCGAATTGTTGTTAAACAAAGGGCAACAATAATATGAATCACCAAGTACAATTTACAACATGTATGTAACTATAATATACATATTAACTAAATAAACTGAATTGAATTTGATGTAAACACAAGTAAGAGAGAAAAAAAACATAATTGTTCAATGTTTGTTATGCATTTGTTTTTTATATATTATAATTTTCCTTGTTTTTTTTTTTGAAGCATTATTATTTTCAAATTACTGTAAGGCTAATTGAATAGTGAAATAAACTTCTTGTGTACCTATATATAAAATATATATGTATTTTTAGTAAATATATACATATACATATATGAACACTAAAAACCAAATGCTTTTGTGTATGATACTGTATACATACATAACTATAAATGTAAGTAGATCCATTTAATGTTACGGACACGTGTGAACACTTTTATGGCAAGGCAAGTTAGCTATCTGAAAAATGGTAATACTTGTCTTTGTTAACCACCACTAAAAAAAAACTAAATTAAAAAACATTAAAAAAAAAACGGTGTTCGTTTGCGTTTAGAATCGGGAGAAATTCGGTATCTGCAAAACGAATAGTTCTGTCCTTACATGAGAATTGATTTGGATGAAAAGAGAATTGGGCAGGGATTAAGACCGAAACGAAAATCGGTTTCAGTTACGGCTTCGGTTATATGCGCATTTAGGTTTTCGGTTATCCGGTTAGTGTATGTTTCGGTTTGAAAATACCGGTATGGTTTCGGTTCAAAAAAAAATTAATTAAAAAGGCGTTACTTTCTTAATGTTTCATTCACACATTTATTTCACATATTCTTCAGTTTGATGTAGTTTAATTACATTTTAAGAATTTAAAAAACCATTTTAAAACAAACATTTTTAATATTTCATTTAACAAATTTATTTTATTTGCGCTTATTCAGTGCTATGAAAATTCGATCATGAAAAATACAAAACTAAAATTAAAAATTATTTTTTTTGGATGTACGAAAAACCGAAATTAACCCCTATAAGTGAAACGGGTATCAAATGAAACGGTTAAAAAAAATCGATTTTTCCTGCACCAAAAAAAAGATATATTTAAATCATTTTAAAATCGATTTTATTAAAATCGGTCCCAGCACTAGCATCCAGTCCTCTCACAACCACCGACATGGACACTAGAGGTGGAGAACTATCGATGGCACTATCGGCACTATCGATGGTCAAGCACTATCGAGGCGCCATCGATAGCAGACGTGCACTATCGATAGTGGTCGATAGTTTTTTATGACGCTTAACTCGTCACAGAAATGCTCTCCTTTGGCATCTGCATTTAAGTTTTGTGTTTAATAAATATATATTTTCATGACATGGATAAGAAGAACGAAACGGAACTAAAATTAATACAAATTTTTTTGTTTTAACATTTATTTTTAGTGTGCTCGCCATTTCAGTCATGTCCGAGCGCATGATCAGTAGACAGAACAAAAAGTTTTAGATCGTGGAACTTTGGCTATTACAATAGCTAATAGCGAAACATTATTGTTGATAACGAATTGTTTTTATATTTACTTTTATAATACCTAAATTAATGCCATTTTCAAATTTTTCTTTGAATTTTGTATAAAATTTTATAATTTAACACTATCGAAAACTATCGATAGTTATCGAGGGTTTGAAAAATAATATCGTTGACTATCGATGGCGCCGACTATCGATAGTTCTCCACCTCTAATGGACACACGCATTAACACGCGCTTTGGCGTCCGGATAAACATTTTATATTTTAATTATCCAGCACAAACATTAAATCATTTTACTTATAAAACAAGAATTATGATAATCTACATAATTTCATTAAAACCCCGTAGATTTGAACAAATTAATTTTAAATCTAAAAATAAAAAGATATGCTTTTGTTTTTTGGCATACTTTTATTTTATTTCTACCTTCTTGACATTTATTATTTACAAACTAAAAAAGTTATGTTAAAAAACTCTAACATTTTTTATTATTAGCTTAATTCTTTAAAACTTATTTATTCAAATTTGTCCTTTTTAAACGAACCATTTCTGGCAACACTGCTCTTAACGCATCTAATTTTATATGAAATATATGCATACATATGGCAACTCTGCTCAAGGCTGCTAATCGACGAAGGTTGCATAAATTAATCGAAGCTCTGCCAATAACAAGCTAACTTGCTAATCGATCAATAGTATTTATCGATGTCCTAATTTCTTTACAAAATCGTATAGATCATTTTATGGTTGTTTATTGATAATATTAGCGTTTATTTCAAATATGTGCGAGTCTTTAGGCCTAAATTTACTCCAGTACGAGAGCTCAGGACAATTTGAATTGATGGCTTTACATCGGCTCCCTTTGGAAGCAGCTCAAAGTGCCGCAGCATTTTGATTAGAATCGTCTTCAGCTCGAGCAGCGCAAATCGTTGGCCAATGCAATTGCGGGGACCAGCACTGAAGGGTATATAACTAGAGATGCTTTTGGCGAGTCCATCATCCAAAGCATTATTTGGCAAATGTCGTTCCGGCCAGAAGCGAAGCGGCTCTTGGTAGAACTGATCCGAGCGCAGCAACTGCCAGAGCAGCAAAATCACATTGGTGCCGGCTGGGATCTTGGCACCTCCTAGAGAAATTATATCACTGTGCATGCATTCACTTGTGCCATAATGAAACTATATAAAGGTGATGTATTCGCTCTCTCTCTCACTAAGAGATCTGCATAAAATCTTTTGTAATATACAAAAATTTGACAAAGCTAGGGTGTATGAAGACATTTTTTCAGAGAATTTAATAGAAGCGCTTACTACGAAGATTGCTTTCTTACTGACAATCGTCGCCCCGAAAAAGAGGGCACGTCAAACGAATACACCACCTTTATATATTTCATCATGCCTTGTGCATTTGAATGGAGTGCACATACCGACAACGAAATCCTTTTCCAGGCAACGACCCACAACTGGAATGGGCGGATAAAGGCGCAACGACTCCCTGACAACGCAATGCAGATAGGGGAGTTGCCCAAAGTCGCTGTAGACCACAGAGCGTTCCATATCAGAGCCGTAGTACGCGAACAGTTCGTCGAATAAGCGCTGCTGCGCCGAAGCGTGCCTCGACAGCAGATACAGGCAGAAGGAGGCTGCTGATGTGGTCGTGTCGTGTCCCGCAAAGATGAACGTGCTCACTTCATCACGTATCTGTGCGTCCGTCAGTGGTGCACCATCCAAGCTCGCCTGCAGCAATGTGTCCAATAATGGAGCACGCTTAGCCACTTCCTGTGAATTCTCTGGCTGCTGTTGCCTTCGCTGCAACAGCTGACGTCTCCGCTCGATGATGTCGTCGGTGAAGTTGCGCAGACATCTGATGCCATCCCGTTGCTTGCGATACCCGCTGGGCCAGCACAGTCGGAACATCAGGGGAAATAGCAAATGTGGCCGCATGAAGCGTGTCGCCAGAGTGTTGGTAACGCTGCAAGCAAACAAGAAACGGAACGCATGATCAACAAGTCATACAGCAAATAATGTTATTTTTTATACCCGTTACTCAAAAAATAAGTACAATTTGTTGCAATGTATAGTATGTAACAGGAAGAAGGCAGCATCTCCGATCCTGGACAAAGAAAACCGGACTCCATTAAAGAGCGGTTTTTGGAGTTTTCTTTAAAGTGTTTTCTTATTCGAACATTGGAAAAACGTGCGAGGCCTAGGGACCGTTGGAATGATACAAAACTTTTCTTAGCCCATTAAGTACCTCATTAAAAACTTTGAATTTTTGTAAAAGTCTAATTTCGAAACTTTTTTCCTCGGTTTCAAACAAAAAATGTTTGGAATTTTTCAAACAATTCTAATAGTGACTGCGCTAGTCTTTTTTTTAATTTTTCGAAAACAGCTAAAAGGCACTTTTTCTTCATTTTAATACAAAAATTCAAAATTTAGATGTGGCACATAATAGGTTAAGGAAAGTTTTGTATCATTCAAACCGTTGCTAGGCCTCGTACGTTTGTCCAATGTTCGAATAAATAAACACTTTAAAAAAAACTCCAAAAACTGCTATTTTATGGTATACGGTTTACTTTGTCGGCAACTGTATTTTCTTTATTAGCATCAACAGCCGAGGAAATATAGCCATGTCCGTCTGTCCGTCCGTGTAAGTGAATAGATCTCAGAGATAAGAGCTAGAGCAACTAACAACAAATCGAGTTTGTTTTAAATTTTTGCCACTCCCCTTTAAGGATTCTTCTTGCTAATTAACTTTAACTACTATTATTACCTATCATACTACTAAATTGTATCAAGATCAGACAAATAGAAAGGTGGTAATAACTGATTAAAATTTTTCAGCAATGTTAGTGCCGAAAAGCAAGCAATAAAAATTATTTAAAGTTTACTTAAATAAGTAACGGGTATCCTATAGTCGGGAGCTCGACTATAGCCTTTCCCACTTGTTTTTAATTAGTTACTCCTTGACAGCCTGCACCACCGGCGAGTCCACATTCATCTGGGCATCAATGCTGACGCCCATCGCTGCCTCGCTGATAATGTCGAGCGCGGCGAGACCCACATAAGGATATATATTAATTGCTGCCTGCTGCTGGTGCTGCTGTTTGCTGTCTACTGCCAGTGGCTTTAGTTTGCCAATGAGTACATTGCACTGCTTGTCGAACACGTCGATGTGCTGCTCCAATATGTTGAAATGGAATGCGGGCGTTATGATCTTGCGCATGTCACGCCACAGCTCGCCGCGACTGAGCAGCAATCCGTTGCCCAGCCAGCTGCCAAGTGCGCCATAGACGACACTCTTGCGCAGCTGCTGCTTGCTCAGGAGCAGACCCTCCACTAGACTGGGCTCCGCGGTGACCAGCACCATTCGTCCACAGGTGGTGGCCACAAAGCTGCGTCCATATCGCTCCACATATTCCGTAAACTTGTCGTGTAAATCTGCAAAGATACCCACTTGACTTGAAACTGTATTCATATTATTACTAATCAGTTTGTCACCTACTATCCGGCTGAAAGTCGCGCATTTGCCAGAGTGCTCCAATCAATGGCACATTAGACACGTTGGGCGCCACGCCCTCTAATTGCTGGCGATGATGTCGCTCCTGCAACGCCACACGCAACAGAATACTCACTACCAGAGCCAGCAAAGCAGCCACCATCACCAGAAGCAACATTGCAACCGCTACTAGTATGTACTTTGGAATAATTCAATAAACTGTATCCATCATTTTGGGCTGAAAACTGCACAAATTGTTTTCATTATTTCTTTCGATTTTAAAAATATTTAATAAGGCATATGATTTCCGAATTCCCATCATTTTAAATTTATAATTGACACTTATTTTTTTTTTGGCAAATATGTAGTTGAAGACATGATGAATTTATAACAAGGTGATTGTAATCGCTCTCTCTCGGGGCGACGTTTTTGCTGTCAGCTTTCAGAGAGAGTCCTTTTTGCTGACAGATCTATCCGCTTTGAAATTGCGTTTTCCGGAAAAACTTCAAAGCGTCCGATATCAGGAAAAATTGCCTTTTTTAATTTATTATACTTTATCCTTTAGTCATCCTTTTTTTATTGTTCTAAGTCGCTCATAGAACATATCAAATACTATGTGTCATCTAATATATTAATTTTTGGATCGTCGAATAACTTTGAAATTTAAAAATAAAACTGATGCATTTCCTGTGGAAAATATTTTACTCTTCAATAAAGAGCTAATACTTTCAATATTGAAGTTATTTTTAAAGCTATGATATTATTATATGAATTATAATTATAAAATAATAATGGTTTGTCCAGATTTTTTGTCCTTAACAAAATACGTCCGTTTTCTTTTTTTTTTTTTTGTGTTAAGCCGATGAAAACACTGGTCTGACGTGAGAGAAACAACAGAGAACAACTTGTTCTCTTTGGTCTTCTATACCAAAGGTGATGTATTCGTTTGACGTTCCCTCTTTTTTCGGGGCACAAACGTCATTACGAAAGCATTTTGTATATATCTATCTCTCTCTCTCTCAGACTCATTTTGAGAGATTCGCCCCGAGAGAGAGAGCGAATACATCACCTTCTGATTAATCCACCTTGTTCTATACTCTTCACTCATTTTCGTCTTGTGCGCTGTGCAATATATAAAATCAAAATAAAAAGCCATAGCATGTTTGTCTCATTGTTTCTGTTGCATTTATCCACTTTTGTTTCTTCTAAATATCTCTGGGTTCCAGCAAAAACATATGTGTTTTGCACACACGGGGCATTTTTCAGAGAATTTAATACAACCGCTTGCTACGACCAAGGTGGATTAATACATGGTGATGTGTTCGTTTGACGTTCCCTCTTTTTTCGGGGCACAAACGTCATTACGAAAGCATTTTCTATATATCTATTTCTCTCTCTCTCTCAGTCTCATTTTGACAGATTTGCCCCGAGTGAGAGCGAATACATCACCATGTATTAATCCACCTTGGCTACGACCACGAAGCAATAACAGAAGGAGATCTCGTCGGCAAAAAGCTCTCCCTTGACTATCTGAGAATCAATGCGAGGGAAAGGGATAGAGAGCACCGAATTGCACCGCACTGAAGCATCAAGGGAGAAAAACCGAACGATTTGACAGCCGACGAGACCTCCTTCTGTTATTGCTTCGTGGCTACGACTACGACAATCGTCGCCCCGAAAAAGAGGGCACGTCAAAGAAACACATCACCTTGTTATAATTTCATCATGGTTGAATTGATTGTTTTGATTATACAAAACTTAATTAACCTAATTAAAATGCAGCTGTCACAGCTGATACACAGAAATTCTATTAAATATCAATTATTTCAAATATAAACACAACAATATGAAATGAATATTTAGGAAATAAACTTGTGAATATTCGATTACCAAGCGAACTGCTGTTCTATCAACTGTTTTATAACAATGACGCCAATCGAGAGTGCTTGAAACTCAAATACCCTAGAGTAATTTACTAAGTTTACTTGCAAATTTAAGTACCGTGGTTAAACATTAATATGGATAGCGATGTATCGGAACGATATCAATATTCAACGGCAACTGATTGATTAACCTGCATGACAATCGGATTTTCTCGAGATAATTGATATCATATAATTGCACTATCAAATCTACATACCCGTTTACGACATAACTGCAAGGGTATACAAAAAAGAACAACGCAGAACACAGACAATTGTCAAGTTTGTACGACAGCTTAGGGCGCATCTTACCGCTTACCGCCTAAACAACATTTTTTTCAATGCTAGTCGCTATTTTCTTTCTTAAATTGTTATCGCATGTAAAATGTACTTATAAAAAAACCTCTCGAGGTAAAAGTCTAGTGACGAAAACATTTGAATGCTCCAAAATTTCTGATATTCAATTTTGTGGCGAATAATAATAAGTTTTACATATAAATTGTTTTCAAAAAAATATTTGGCATTTTTAGCGGTTTTTAGCGATTTTTCCCGTTAAACTAGCGTTTTTTCGAAAAAGTCGTAGAACAAACATTTCTAGATTTTTTTTAGCGGGAACAAGTCCTCATTCACCGATTTAAGATATTTCAACGCTTTGATAGAAACAAACAAACAAACAAGCAGACAAACAGACAGACTGACTTTTCATTTCATTTTCGGAAGACCAACAAAAATTTCAAAATTAATTATCTTTTGAACCAGTGCTCGGATTTTGATGATCTAGGCGTATGTTTGATTACAATAGGTAAAAATTAAAATGAAATTCAAAAAGGCTCCAACGGCCCCGTTTGCCTTTCGCACCCTTCGTGCTGCTTTCGTCACTGCCGTCCGCAGTGATTACAAAATCAGCGGAAGTTGAAAGGGAAACCAATGATAAGTAAATACAACTACAAAAGTGTAATATGATAAATTAAAATAAAAAAAACAAATTAATCAGGTTTAGCTGCCTTATACACTTGTTACGAGATAATGATATGTACATACCAGTTAACACTTAAGATAATATTTTATACCAGATTTTATGGAAAATTTTCCGCTTGCAATTTTTAATATTTTTTTTAAAAAAATCTTTTTTTATTGTTATCTTAACTTAAAATAGTACTTTTCTGGAATCAACCTGCTTGTTCAAAAAAAAAATCTACTGCGGATATCCTGCTTAAGTGTTCGTGAAGGAAATATTTTGTATTTAATTAAATGAACTCTAAAACAAAGTTTTGGCTCTTTCTTAGTCAAATTGGCAATTTTTTGTTCGTTTTTGACTCAATCAGATATTTTTAAGTGGCAACCGTGCACTGAATAATGAATGTACCAGGTGTGGCAACCTTGGTAAGAACGACAGAGGACGAGCGCAGAATGAACAGCTGTTTGCTTGCCGAAGAAGAGAGAGAGGGAAGAGAGAATGCAAGTAGAAACATTTATTTGTAATTCAACGCAACGAGTGGCTAATGCAATATATTCGTAGTTGTAGAGAGGAGCATGTGTGGACTATGTGTGGCTATTGATCCTGACGTGGACGCATGCCCAGATGAATCCCATTTGCCGATCGCAGGACGAGGCTCATCATGGGCCGCGGTTGCGGCCCAAACGGCAGCAGTTCAAAACTTTGCAAGACTTTTCTTATTACGCTTTTCATCTCAAGGATCGCATACTTCTGGCCGATGCAATTCCTTGGTCCCGCTGAGAAGGGTAAATAAGCATAGGGATGCGGTTGCTGCTGCTTCTGCTGCTGAGGTTGTGGACTTGAGGGCGGCGATATCGTCATGTCATCGCTGGCAAAACGTTCGGGACGGAACTCATGGGGCGCCTCAAATTCGCGAGGATCGCGAAGGAGCGCATAAAGACCGATGGTGAAGTTGGTGCCAGCGGGAATGAGCTTGCCGCCTGCAAAGTTGTAAAATTGGAGATGGAATATTTACTTGTGATGGATTTACGTACGTATGTCAACATCCTCGGTCAAGTTGCGTCCTATAATTGGCACTGGCGGATGCAGGCGCAGCGATTCCTTGATCACACACTCCAAATATTTGAGCTCATTGAGATCGCGCAACGTCACCGGTCGCATCTTGTCGTGTCCGAGAACGTCATGGATTTCGTGGAGCAGACGTTGTTGAACGGACGCATGACGTGAGATCTCGTACAGGCAAAATGAAATGCCACTGGTTGTGGTATCATGGCCCTCGAACATAAACGTGTCCACCTCCTCGCGTATATCCTCATTGCTCAGCGGCTCGCCATTGATCGTTGACTGGAGCAGGACATCCAGCAAGGCCATGCGACGCTTCTGGCCGAAATCGTTGCACTCATTGTTGCTGTCACTGTTCGTCTTGTGCTGCTGCTGCTGCTCCTGCTGCTGATGATTGATTAACGCCTGGCGGCGCTGCTGGATAACTGTCTCGGTAAAATCGTGCATCGTCTTTATTAATGCATCCTGCCGTCGGGCCAGGCTCGGTTCGACAAGTCGAAACATCCAGTCAATACGCTGCCAGGGCTTAATGAATCGCACCGTTATGATGTTCGTCACCCTATAGAGGCACCACTAACGTACACTCGAAGTTTCACCTTTCTTTCAAAAATACTCACTCGAAAACCGCACGGACATAGGGCAACTCCGGATTCCTTTGGGCATTGACCTTGGTGCCCATTGCAGTTTCTGTTATTGTTGGCAAATGGAATACAGATATGCATAATTATAGGATATTACTCAGAACACGAAAATTCGGAATCAGGAATTGAATAATTAGGAATCCAAAATTACGAATCCGATACTAGGAATACAGTTATTAGGAATACAGAATTAGGAAGACAAAAATTGAGAAAGCAAAAATTAAGAAAACATAAATTGGGAAAAACCGAAATCAAAAATATTTTATAAAAAATCGATCGATGTTTTTTAAAATTTTTTGAAAATTGCTTAAAAGGCACCTATTTGTCATTTACAAACTATAAGTGCCTTTTAAGCAATTTTCAAAAAATTATGAAAAATATTAGCGAAAAGATTTTTGGAAATTTTTTTCCCATTCACTCCTAAAATTGTTTGAAGAATTTTTTTTGCATCAAAACATTTTTTAGACCACGTACTTTAAAAAAGTACAGTGGTCTATTAACTTTGTCACAAAAAAAATGTGCGTAACAGGCAGAAGGAGGCGTGGCCGACCCCACAAAGTATATATATTCTTGATCAGCATCAATAGCCGAGTCGATATAGCCATGTCCGTCTGTCCGTCTGTATTGACGCCTAGATCTCAGAGACTATAAGAGCTAGAGATACCAAACTTGGTATTTAGGTTCGTCTTTATTGCACGCAGATCGAGTTTGTTTTAGATTTTGGCCACGCCCCCTTAAACGCCCACAAATTAGATATATCTTAATTATAGCGTCAATTTAAAAGATAGACATTCCTAATAAGGCATAGACGAAGAAACCATTAATATCCACATTTGCTGAAAATTTCATCGCGATCGGATAATAAACAGCCAAGATATCAAGCAATTAAAATCTCCTTTATTTGCCTTGTCTTATCAGCAACAATAACAACAACAACAATCACAACTAGATAACAATTGCATCTGGCTTACACTCTAGTAAGAATGAAATCTATCGTAAGACCGTCGCTTACCAAGGCAGGCAGTGGCGCGATGTGCAGAGCGTCGGAACTCTGAGTTCGGGTCTCGGGTTCGAACTCTAGGACAGACAAATTTTTTTTTTTTGTTAATATATTTTATATTCAATTAATTTGTTAGTATATGATCGGCATACTTTTTTTAAATGCTATTCAATTTTAAAAGGGTGTTGGCAGAGTTCCTAACTGCGAAATATAAAGTCGCTGAAGTCTTAACATATTTGTATTTTGGCCACGTCCGCCCATGGGCTTTGGTGGCCTATGGTGCTAAATTCCCGTCAATTTTGCAATGATCGGGAGTCGCGGGTTCAACTCCCACCATAAACAAATTTTTTAAAAATTATTTCTTATTAGCAGACCTTTTAGAACATTGGTCCGCGGCTCGAATCTCACGATGGGCAGATGTTTTTTTTGATTTATGATTAATGCAAATTTTAATTACATTTTTATAAATGTTGTATGTTTACATCAATTCGATATTTGTGTTATTTTGTTTTATTTTTGGTTAAAATATATTAAATACTTGTAGCGACTTATATTATTTTTAGCAGGGTTTGCTTTTGCATAGTAAGTACGTGGTCTCCGACAGTCGAGTATGCTCGACTGTAGCACCGTCGACTAGGTTTTTTTAAATCGAGGAAATAAGGAAAGTTTTGAATAATTCAAACGGAAATAAAATGATCTATCTATTGATAACTGCGCAAATAAGCCTTGAATGTAAAAATTCTTGCTGTGCCAATACTTTTGTGTGCCTCTGTAACTATTCTGAAGAATTTAACCAATATAAGGAAAACCATAGATACTTTTCCCAATTTTTTTTTTCATAGTTTTTGTACTTTGAATAGTTGAAATTCCAAATTTATGATTCCTAATTTTTTCTTCCCAAATATTATCCTTGGTTCCTAAAATATTATTCTTGGTTTTTTTTTTTTCATCTTTTTTAAAATTCCTTAAAAAAGATTCGAAATTCGTATGAGGTACCAATTACAACAGTGTTAGGACTGTTAAGCAAATCCAAGGATTCCATAATATAAATTTGTGTGTTCGCTCTTTCTTATTCAGATTTGGGACTATGTATTTTACACTGGAGAAGGCTAAAGGATTAGAGCAGCGGTGGGCACGAAATCTGAATTCGGGAGCACTACAACCACAACAACAACAACAACAACCCTATTAGAGCCAAAATAAGTTGTTGTTATTATGCCCGCGAGTCTTTCGTGCGACTTCAAGGCAACGAATAGGCAAATATAAAGTTGCGAGCAGCCACTAGCTCCCGAAGCCTATGCGTGCCCACCGCTGGATTAGAGGATCGTCCTTGTGGACAAACAGCGCTCACCTGCAATGATATCAAGTGCCGTCAGACAGATGATGGGGAATATATTGAAGGCTGTTTTGCCATCGGCGTGCTGCTGCAGTTGGTCCACCAATATGTTGCTCTGCTGATCGAAGATGTCCACAAACTGTTCGAGGATCTTGAAATGGAATGTGGGCGTTATAATTTTGCGGCGAGCATGCCACTTCCTGCCGACGCTCATGAGGAGGCCGGTGCCAAGCCAGGGCAGCATCAGATTGTACAGACTGTTCTTTTTGATTTGCTGGGTGCTGCTCAGTATGACCTCAACATCGCGTGGATCTGTGGAGAAGACGGCCAGCTGATTGAGGATCCACACTCGATACATTTTGCCATATTTCTCGCAATTGGCTAGCGCATAATCCATGACTCCTGCAATCACAATGTGGACCATACTTAACAGCAGAAAGTCCTAAAAGACACATTTGACAAACTCACGTTCGCCGTCCAGGCCGCGATACAAGTGGACACTTCCGAGAAACGGCAATGTCGTTGGACCACGCATATAATGGAGCATATCATTGCGCCTCTTACGTATCAAATAATCCCACAGCAGCAGGCACGGAATGCCAATCAGGAGTACCGTCAGCCAGAGCATATTGTACGGTTAACAGCCGACAGCGGAGACGAGTGAACAGCAAATACGATTTAAGAATTAATGCTCTCGCCGAGCACGGATAAGCGTCGTCTGTACTCGATCTGTCGACACAACACAACACACACCCTCGACACCTCACCCCGACAATTTGTGTAAATGCGAGTGTGATTGTCAGTGAGTGCAGGTGTTCGGGTTTGTGGGTGTAAATTGCATACAGGCAAGGGCGTAGCTAGAATGTTAATTAAGGGGGGGCCAAAGCTCGTCTACTTCAAGACTGTCAAAAATAAAATACATATGTTAAACATAAGAAACTACACCTTTTTGAATCAATGATGCTAAATTATTCGTTTTTCACATTTATATTAAATTTAAAGATTACTTAATTTTCAGCAAAATCACAATTTAACAACCCTGTAGAGGGTATTATAATCTTGTCAATGCCTTTGTCAATCTGTGACGACGCAACCGGCCGGATCGGAACACTATATCAGGTCTGCTCCGGTTTACACTTTCAATAAGATTTTGCGGCATTGCATTTTTTTAACCAGCTCTTATACCATTTTTGGCGAAATTCTGCGGATATCAATCACTTTGAGTTGATGAGTTTAAGTCCGACAAAGTGATCAATACGATCATTCTTAAACCCTTAGTCTAAAACCAGCGGTGGGCACGAAATCTGAATTCGTTAGCAGCCGCTGGCTCCCGGAGCCATTGCGTGCCCACCGCTGGTCTAAATACAAAGTGAATAAATGCATTTCTCAAAGTAAAAGCTAAAAAGTGAAAACCACAACAGGCCTGTATATCATGTAGCTGAACGATCGATCGTAAATTAAGCTTTTGTTTGAAAAACTTAATTAGGGAAATTGCTTTTGCTTGAATTTCACACTCATTTGTATGAAGTTTAAATAAAATTCAAGTAAAAGCGATTTCTGTGGCTTTTATGACACATCAATCTAAATCAAGGATATCAAACCGATGGCATCCCGAGGATACATCTAGTTTAATTAATGAATTAATTAAATTCCCTACTTGTTTGGAAAATCTTATTATTTTATTGAGGAAATGTCAATTTTTTTTTCAAATCTGCTCCTTGCCTCTAAAAGGCAAAATATTATATATTATACTGCTGCCCCCTTCCCTCCCTTTGTCAAGTTATACCTGACTACGCCCCTGCATACAGACTGAGATGCTGGAATACTTTAATGATAATTGGTTGTCACCAAATTTACCTATAGTATACACAAAATGTAACAAATATCAGCTATAGCGTTATGAATTATTCAGCACCCTACACAGATTAAGATCAAATTGGAACTGATGTAATATTAAGTTCGGTGTATATCAAATGAAAAAATCAAATCGCTCAATAATCGTATCCGTAAAAATTAAAAAAGAGCAAAGTACAAGCACCTGATGCTCGAAGTCGTTCAAAATAGCTTCATTTAACCATATCTAATTTACATGGAGATCAACTTGAGCCCCAATCTGCATTTCACATATTCAGACAACTTTGAGTATTTACAAAATCGATTTGTCAAACCCTAACTTCCAATCTGATTTTGTCAGATATATACTTATTTTAAATACATATATATATATATAAATATATAAGGTACGTTTCATGTTTATAACGCCACCCATTTTTTGGCTTTATTGCTGTAACTGTACATTTTTCGCGACTACGATGTACTAATGAAATATCTGTTAGGATGCAACAACAATGCACACGAAGTTTGGACTTTCTTCAGATAACGGTACTTTTGCTTTTGCGAGAAATCCATTTTAGCCTGGTTCACATTTATAACGCCACTTGCTTTAAATGAGTTTTGTGAGTGCAAGTGGAAGGTTCTTTATTATTTGGTTGATGCTTTGGACAAATATAAGAATAAATAAGTTATGCTGCGTGGAAAAAGTTTAACAGAACTTGAAAAGGGAAAAATAATCGCTTACAAAGAAGAAAAATGCAGGGGAAGGAAGATATCGCGTAATCTGGGCAGGAGCCACAGGATAATCCAAATTTTTTTAAGGGATCCTGAATCTTATAGAACCCATAAGCGCAGAGGAGGGCCATCAATACTTTCCAGCCAAGATAAGAGGAAAATTATTAATAAGGCCAGCAATTCAACAAGGAGTTTGCGTGACCTACAGGATGTTATTGACAAAAATGTTAGTCGTACCACCGTTTGGAGGACATTAAAATGTTCCAAAATTAATAAAAATGAAATGATGAGATGTGTTCCAGCATTAAAAGCTGAATAAAAAATAAAAATTCTTTGTAAGCGATTATTTTTCCCTTTTCAAGTTCTGTTAAACTTTTTACACGCAGCATAGCTCATTTATTCTTATATTTGTCCAAAGCATCAACCAAATAATAAAGATCCTTCCACTTGCACTCACAAAACTCATTTAAAGCAAGTGGCGTTATAAATGTGAAACAGGCTAAAAATGGATTTCTCGCAAAAGCAAAAGTACCGTTATCTGAAGAAAGTCCAAACTTCGTGTGCATTGTTGTTGCATCCTAACACATATTTCATTAGTATATCGTAGTCGCGAAAAATGTACAGGTACAGCAATAAAGCCAAAAAATGGGTGGCATTATAAACATGAAACGTACCTTATATATTTAGGTGGTTTTTCTACAAGTGTACAACTCCAGACTTTTTTGTATGAAATTAAGGAATTTAGCTATTTTCAAAAAATCATAAAAATATTAGCCAAGAAATTTTAGAAAATTTTGTTTTACAGTCACTCCCAGAATTGTTTGAATCAAAAAAATTCTTTAAAAAAAATGAAGAAAAAAGTTTTGAAACTAAACTTTTACATAAATTCGAAATTTTCCATGAGTGCTTAATGGGTTAAGGAAAAATTTGTATCATTCAAACGGAATTTAAACGACCTTTCCAAATATATTTTTTTTACTTTGAAGACTTGACTTACATAGCTATTAAAATCAAAAAAATAAGGGTGTACGTATAAATGTTGGTCTGAGTGTATAAGGATAGAGAAGTTTTAAAATAATAAATCAATAACTATGTCTAACTATAATAGCAATCTCGAATGCTAATATTGATTCTTTAACATGTTTTATCAATTTAAGAATAGAAAGTGCAGAAGAATTGTTGGTTTCACATTCGTTTCTATTTTAGGATCAGTCGGCATTTCCAACGGAAATAACCGGGCACTAAGAAAACAAAGTTAATTAATTAATAAACACAGATTGCGTGCATTCATTTGCTATGCCTCCAGCTCGAGGACTCGTTTAGTCCCATGCATAGACTTTTCCAGGCGTTGGCAGCTTGGAGCCAGCCTTGGACGCGGCAGCCTCGCCCTCCGCCCCGAGGAGCTTGTGTTGTTGCACCAAGTCAATTGGTGGATTCACTACACGGCGTGCATCGCGCGAGCAATAGTAGTTGGCCGAGTACACGTGCGAGGGACCCTCTGGTATCTCTGGCAGGGGCTGTGTGCGATCGGCCAGGCCATCCTCGAAGCGCAGTGCAACGGTGTGTTCGCGCTAGAAGATAAAAAGGAACATTTTTGGCTTACATAACGTATGTACGTGAAAATCAGAGAAAGCAGCTGGCAGCTGCTGCTGCATACTTACGCCGAGAAGAAAAGCACGCACACGTTGCAAGAACGGCGCTATATCACGTCGGGCGGCTGCCATGTAAACTGCTTTTATTGAATATTAAGTTTTGATTTTGTCAACAACAAATGAAATCAAAATATAGCTCAGTTCACTTTAGTGATGGTAAATGAAATATGACACATGTATCGATATGCTTGTATCGAAAATCCATGGCAGCAGGCAACTAAAATTTGCGATAAGTTGGCAGCACCTTTGGACAAAAAGTTCGATAATTTGATTTCATATCTCTATGTGTATCGATGTTTTCGATGTTTAAAAAAATCATCGAAGAAAACATCGATATTTCAAAATAGGGCTTTCAGCTTCGCAAGAAGTTTTTTGAACACATACAAATTTTTTTTTGAAACGTTTTTAATGCTATGTTATCGGTACTGATCTGTAGAAGAGATTTTTATTAAACATGTCTTTCATAATATTTTGAAATTCTTGCCTCCCAATATTTTAGAAGGTCGTTATTATTAGGATTGTTTAATTTTTGTTGTAATATAGAAACATGCGAAAGCGGCCTTCGAAACATCGATGACTCCGGTGTTTGCAAATATCGATGACATTGATATTTCACTCGATGTTTCTCCACCTCTAATCCGCGTTAGTGTTGGGTAAAAGATTGCTCATTTATTTAGGTGAACATGTTCACTTGTTCTTTTTTTTTTAGGTAAGTAAACTAGAGGTGGAGAACTATCGATAGTCGGCACCATCGATAGTCAACGATATTATTTTTCAAACCATCGATAACTATCGATAGTTTTCGATAGTGTGTTAAATTATAAATTTTTATACAAAATTCTAAATAAAAATTTAAAATTGGCATTAATTTAGGTATTATAAAAGTAAAAATAAATACAATTCGTTATCAACAATAATATTTCGCTATTAGCTATTGTAATAGCCAAAGTTCCACAATCTAAAACTTTTTGTTCAGTCTACTGATCATGCGCTCGGACTCGACTAAAATGGCGGGCACAAATAAATAAATATTAAAACATAAAAATTTGTATTTATTTTAGTTCCGTTTCGTTCTTCTTATCCATGCCATGAAAATATATATTTATTAAACACAAAACTTAAATGCAGATGCCAAAGGAAGGCCTTTCTGTGACGAATTGAGCGTCATAAAAAACTATCGATCACTATCGATAGTGTACGTCTGCTATCGATGGCGCCTCGATAGTGCTTCACCATCGATAGTGCCGATAGTGCCATCGATAGTTCTCCACCTCTAAAGTAAACTCACTCAGATTGCTCACTTGCTCACTTATTCAGTTGCCCACCTGCTCAGTTGCACACTCATATTGCTCATTAACTCAGTTATTCACTAAGCTATTTACTAAGCCCCTCACCCAACTAAACGAAACTATCCTACACTTTTGATAAGCGACATTTTGAATTCTTTATATGAGTATTTAGATTTGACACTAATCCAACAATGTGTATGTTCAAAGAAAGAATCTACACAAAATGCCCTAAGAGGTGTAAGAGAACAGAGAAAATTCGAGCAAAGTGCGCAAATAGGAACAACTGAGCAATAATGAACAAAACAGAACAATTGAACAAGACTGAGCAACTGAGCAAAACAGAACAACTGAGTAGAGGTGGAGAACTATCGATGGCACTATCGGCACTATCGATGGTCAAGCACTATCGAGTTGCCATCGATGGCAGACCTCCACTATCGATAGTTTTCGATAGTTTTTTATGAAGCTTTACGCATCACAGAAAACCGCGAAATTTCTGAAGAAACGGATGCAAAGGGAAACGCTCTGATATTTTGTGTAATACGTGCTAAATATATATTTTTGAGCATGGATAAGTTCCTTATTATAGATAAAGGTAAATTATTTGTTTTTTAGTTTTACTTGTCCAAACCGTTTTCGTTTAATTTAAGCAAAACGACGCAGCTCAGCTGCACTTACTGACGGTGAAGTGGCATGTGAATGCAGCAGCGCTGACTCGGACGCAAGTATCACGCATAAAACTGAAGCAACAAAACGTAAGAAAGAAATTTCTAAAGTTTGGAAATATTTCAAGAGATCGGACGATAAAAAACTAGCCAAGTGTCTCAACTGTGGCAAGGAGTACAAGACAAGCGGGAACACGTCCAACTTGATAGATCACCTCAAAAGATTTCATCCAGGACTTGATGATCCTGTTCCAAAACCAACTAATGGTAACGTCGAAACATCAGATTCTAATGAAACAAGTTTGGCTGCGTCGTCAAACAGCAGCACAAGATCAAGCATGCACTCCATTTCTTCATATTTTAAAAGAGCAATTTTATACGACAACAACTCCAAAAGAAGGAGGGACATCGATAGAGAGTTGACAATGATGATTGCAACGGATGTTCAGCCGTTCAACATTGTCGAAAATGAAGGATTCATGAGGTATTCCCAAATCCTTGATCCCAGGTATAAACTTCCTAGCAGAACACATATAAGAGATGTGCTGATGAAGGGAATGTTTGAGGAGTGCACAGCCAAGTTGAAAATTAAATTAAACGCCGCAACGAGTTTTGCTGTTACGTGCGATTGTTGGACATCAAGTGCGAATGATTCGTTTTTAACAGTGACATGCCATTTTGTTGACAGTTTCGAAGTCCAAACGGCCTCACTTGCCACAGCCAAACTTAAAGATTCGACCAATCATTGTTCACAAAATATTGCTGACACGCTGAAACTCATTTTAAGCAGCTTTAATGTTTTTGAAAAAACCGTGTGCATTGTAACCGATAATGCAAGCTCCATGCTAAAGGCATGTCAAATATTGGAGATTCGCAATCTGCCATGTTTTGCGCATAGCTTGAATCTTGTTGTACAAGAGGGATTAAAAATTGAAAGTGGCAATTTGCGCTTAAAAGCTGTATTTACCAAATGCAAAACAATCGTGAAATTTTTCAACCACAGCACTATTGCAAACGAAAAATTTAAAATAGCTCAAGATTCCGACTCACCCTACAGCTTGTTGCAGGAAACGCCAACAAGGTGGAATAGTTTTTATTTCATGATTGAGCGCATAATAAAAACCAATGATGCAATATCCAAAGTTTTATTAGCCACAACGAATGCACCGCCGCCATTAACGGCAAATGAAGTAAACATCTTAAAAGACGTCTGCAACATATTAATTGTATATCAAAATGCAACAGAACAAATTTCCGGCGGCAAATATGTCACAATTTCATTAATAATACCGATTGTTTATGGATTATACCGCAAAATGGAGCAATTAACTTTAACTTTGAACACGACTGAAGGCCAAATGCTACAACAAAGTTTACTGAAGTCCACAAGGACGAGACTTTTTAAATATGAAGAGAGCTGCATCACAAGATTAAGCACTATTTTGGACCCGAGGTTCAAAAAAATCGGTTTTCGTAGTGATTTTCACGCTGAGCAAGCATCAGTTCTGTTAGAGAACGAGCTTGCCATTTTATCTTATGAAAATCCACAGCCAATTGATAATTTGGTGTCAGCTGGTGTTTTAAGCAATGAATCAACGTTTTTTGATTTCGTCGAAGAGAAAGCAATGGAGAATACAATTACCAGCCAAAGTGATGCCAACGTAAAAAACGGCAGTATCTGGAAAGACCCATTGCATCTCAGGATACAGATCCACTGCTCTGGATAAAAGTAAGTTATATATTTTAAGTTGCTCTTTCCGCAAAATATAATAATTTTTTGTAATTTCAGGTGAACCAAACGGAACTGGCTCCTATAAAAACTCTTATGATTAAATATTTATGTATTCCGGCCACTTCAGTCGAGTCGGAGCGCATGTTCAGCAAGGCCGGACAAATAGTTTCTGATCGACGGACTGGACTTAAAGAAATAAACAAAAATATGTTATTGTTTCTGAACAAAAACCTTTGGCTATTAAAATAGCTAATTAGTAATTACTATGTAAGATTATTGAAATCCTATTTAATTTTAAAAATTAAATGTATTTTTAAGGGCATGCTATAACACTTATTGGAAAAACCTGAAATATTCCGTAAACTAAAATGAAATTTAATCTTGTAATCCTCCTTAAATTTTTCTGTCGCCAAATGAAATGAATTAAATGAAATGTAGTTCTTCCTTAAATTAAAAAACAAAATTTACGATTTTAATTTTTTGTTGGAATTTTACTTAAGAAAATAATTTTTAGAAGCTAACTGCCATTATCTTTAAATCAACCCACTATCGAAAACTATCGATAGTTATCGATGGTTTGTAAAAAAATATCGTCCACTATCGATGGTGCCGACTATCGATAGTTCTCCATCTCTACAACTGAGCAATAAAGAGCAATTTTGAAGGAACATGTTCACTTGCTCACTTCAGGGAGCAACTCTTTTTTGTTCACTCACTCATAAGCAACCCAACACTAATCCGCGTGCACATGGCATTTGTTTTTGTAATCAACTCGTACACGAAAGAACGAAGCATTGGGAACGTGCAACAAATATGGGTGGACAGGGCAAAGTGATAAATCGAAAGCGTAAATTTGTGGGTCGCAAGGCCGACGATCCGGAATTCGATTTGGACAAGAAGCATTTTAAAGTGCTTCATGTAAACGCCTCCGAAAAGCGATTGATTATTGTGCTCGAGGGCGCACAGCTGGAAACTGTAAAAGTATGTGTACAAAAAATAGAAATACAAAAATGTTATATGTATATAGATAAATCGGTTATCATCCCACTCCAGGTGCACAACACATTTGAGCTGCTCAACTGTGACGATCATGCGGGTATTATGCGAAAGAACCAACGCGATCCGGGATCATGCCGCCCGGACATCACACACCAATGCCTGCTGATGCTCTTCGACTCGCCCCTCAACCGGGCTGGACTGCTGCAGGTGTTTGTGCGCACCGAACACAATGTGCTCATTGAGATAAATCCGCAGACGCGCATTCCGCGCACTTTCAAGCGATTCGCCGGTCTGATGGTGCAACTGTTGCATAAATTTCAAATACGCGCCAATGACACGTCACGTCGACTGATGAGCGTCATCAAGAATCCCATCACAGATCATTTGCCTGTTGGCTGCAAAAAGTATGCCATGTCCTTCTCGGGCAAACTGGTCGCCAACTGTCGGGAGCTGGTGCCGCACGGCGATGAGGGCAGCAAATCGTACGATGAGCCCGTGGTTATGGTCATTGGCGCCTTTGCCCACGGCGTCCTCAAGACGGACTACACGGAGGAGCTATTCTCTATTAGCAACTATCCGCTGTCGGCGGCCATTGCCTGCTCCAAGCTCTGCACCGCATTCGAGGAAGTCTGGGGCGTGGTGTAATGGTAGTGGTCCGTCATTTAGAATTTAAGGCACCTACACTTATACATAGCTTGTATTTGTTTTTGACTAGATTATACCTACATAAATATAACACAAGATTTGAATGAAACATGACACTTAAACGGCACAGTTTATTGCGACATTTACAACTGTCTCAGACTTACGAGTATTCATTGAATTGATGCTATGGCGGCTATGTAAAAAACAAAAAAACAATCTGATTCTGATGACGGCTGATTTTGTAATGCATATCAAGAAACACAAACAGTCACTCAATAAAGTTTGTATGTACCCTAACAAGATTCTTAAATTAATCTTAAATTCACATAAATTCCTTTTGAATGATACAACAATTTCTTGGACCTATTAAGTACCTATTGAAAATTTTCGAATTTTTGTAAAAGCCTACTTTTTCAACATTTTTCGTCGGTCTCAAACAAAAAATTCATTTTATGCCGCAATGCAAAAAGTAGTGAATTTTTCATTAAAAAACACTTTTTTAGGCTAATTTGGATCTGCTAAAATCGAATATGAGGTTGAAAATCAAATTGAAATTCACATTTCTTAAAAATTAAATTTTTTTAAATTAAATTTAAATTTTTTAAATATGGGATGACCCAGAGTACAAATTTTCTAGATTTTCTAATTTTCCATTTGGAATTGAATACACTGAGTTCTATAAAAAAAATTACTCTGAAAATGAAAAAAGCGGCGGAAAATGAGTTAAACAATTCTGAGTGACTGTAGAAAAAAAAAAAAATATTCAAACATCTCTTTGCTAGTATTTTTTATGATTTTTTTAAATAGCTAAAAACGACTGTTGCAGTCATTTTTAGAATTGTTTGAAAAATTTGTTTGCACAAAGTATTCTTTTTTTTTTTGAAGTTGACTTACAAAAATGCAAAATATTCAATGGGTTAAAGAAATTTTTGTATCATTTAAACGGAATTTAAGTGAATATAAGATTAATTTACTTTAATTGTTATACAAAAATTTGACAAAGTTAGGGTGCACACAAACTTTATTGAGCGACTGTAAGTAAATCCTGTCGCTAAATTTAATGATTTGGTGGATGCATCATCTAAACAAAACTGTTCTGAGCTAATCTGTATTTTCTCTACTTATATATACATATATATAGTGATATATATACATATATATATATATATATATATATATATAATTGAGAATTATATAAATAAATATATATATATATATATATATATATATATATATATATATATATTTATTTATATAATTCTCAATTACAAAAGGACTGCGTTTAATTAAATGTTATAAAAAAAAATGAACAAACAGTTTTGACATTGGAACCTCAAATCTTAACTAAGCGTTTGCTTGAAGTTCAAACGACAAATTCATTAATTAATTAATAATAATCATTATAGCAATTGCATTTTATGGATGTTGTTGTTTATCAAATGTTCTCACAATTTGTTAAATGTTAGTAGTTGTTCATAGAAAACAACGATTCGTATATTCGTATCCGTAATATTCGTATATACGAAATTCGAATATTGCCATAACCCGATTGCAGAACAGTTGACAGTGGGACTACTTGGAGAGCGGCTTCTTGGATAAATCGGTTGTTGCCTTTTTCTCAGCTTCGCGCTTGGCGGCCGCCTCTTCGCGCTGCTGACGGATGAGGGCGAGACGGGCCAGATCCGCCTTCGCTTCGGTCGTTTTGCCAGCGGCATGCAGCTTCTCGTAGCGCTGGCGTGCCTTTTGCTTCTCAATTTGTTCGCGCTCGCGACGTGACAATTCCGGTTTGTTGGCGGCAGCAGCAGCACCACGACCAGCACCAACACCACCGCTCGTATCATCAATTTTGATTTGCGACAGTTTCTGTGTGGCCTTTTTGGTTACACGATTGGGATTCTCGATTTCGATCAGCGAGGCCACGCCCTTTTTGGCATCGCGCGCCTCCGCCTCGGAATCATCATCATCAGAAGATGATTCCTCATCGGACGAACTGCCCTGCTGCTGTTGTTGCTTTTGTCTCGATTGCGGCTTTACAGGTTTACGTGCTGCCGACGACGACGCCGACGACGGCTGTTTGGAAGTGCCGGCAGCGCCGCTTTCGTCTTCGTTCTCCTCACTGCCGCTGGATTGGTCGCTCTCCTCCGAGGACTCCTGTTGCAGCTCCTCCGGCGATGTAAAGTGCCGGTTGCGGCCTTTGTGGTTAACATACTTTCCTCGTGGCATGACGACCTACTGCTTCTGCTTCTGTTATTCGCTATTGGTATTGGTATTGGTGAAAAGCTTGTGTATTTGTCTGTCTGTGTATGCGCACGCGTCTATGTATCGCCGCTATATTCTCCCAATAAATGGCGTCGTACGTTTCTGATATATAGCTGAATTTTGTCAAAATTATTGCTTTTTAGTTTTAGCTCCTCGATTAACGAGCTATAGTTTTAACTGGGTTTTTGTAAAATTACCCTTTTGCAAAGTTATTGCTTATTAGAGTTGTATCGTTCCGTTCGGACTAAGTTCGATTGAACTATTCACCAAAGTGAACGAACGAACTAAATCCCTAATTGTAGGTCTTATAGTTCAGTAGTTCAGTTAATTAGTTCGTTCGTTCAATAGTTCGTTCGAGTCTTTTTGAAGTTTGTTTAAGTCCCATTATAGGTCAGCAGCCTGATAAAGTAGACAAAAATGGCTTTTTTACACAACAATATAGAATATGTAAGCAGCTAATTATATTTTGCTAGCCTGTACTATTAATATTAGTTTTTCTCGTTGGCAGGTAGACTTGGACTGATATATAAATATACTCACAAATGTACCTATTTTGCTTGAAGCAAATATTTTTTGTGTTATTTTGGATTAAAATGTGAATTCTTGTGTTTTTATTTTTAAATACTATTTTTAAATAAAAGGGATCTCAAATAAACGTTTGAACGATAATGGGACTCGAGTCACCGGTTGAGCTAAGCTACTGAGCTAAATGACCGATTAGTTCGTTCACCAAATACTGAACTACTGAACTAAATCCTTCAACTGAACTAGAATGATCAACTCTATTGCTTATATTTATCGTCTCAATCGGAGAGCAGCTTTTATCGCTTATCGACATGCGACGCTGCGACCTGCTGTTGGTTAACAGCTGATAATTACTCTGTTAGCACTAGTGCTGGGACCGATTTTAATAAAATCGATTATTTTCTTGGTGGATTAAAAATCGATTTTTTTAAAGGACCAGTGCTGTGAAATGCTACTTGTGACTGGGAATGTAAAGGGCGCGTAGTTTGAATTAAACTAGGTTGGTCCATGAATCAATAACATAAGGATGTCTCGTCGGCAAAAAGCACTCCCTTGACTGGCTGATAATCAATGCGAGGGAAAGGGATAGAGAGCATCGAATTGCACCGCACTGAATCGTTAAGGGACAAAAACCGAACGATTCTGCAGCCGACGAGACATCCTTATGTTATTGATTCATGGGTTGGTCATTTGAATCTGATTTTTTTTAAGTTTTTTGTTATTTTCCTTTTTTTTGTTATTAATAATGAACTGTTAACTAACATCCAATAATTTTGATGAGTATTATAAATACTTCAACAACAAAAAAAAAAAAAACAAACAAATTAAAGTCATAAAAAATAGAAGCTAAAAATTGTTTTTAATTAAAAAATCGATTGTAAATCCCAGCTTCACTCTGGTAGTACATGGCATCGACTGCTAGGCCCATGTTTTGGATCGCTGTATCGAGTAAGAATTAGCAATACAATTTTTTTTAAACGAAAAAAGTTAACTTTATTAAGAGTTTCGTAACTCGGATACAAAATAATGAATAAAGTACATATTGGTGTACATTTAATATATTATAAACAAAACATATGGACGCTTTCCATGTCGTCAGTAATGAAATTATTCGTATAGGAAAAAAAAATAACTATTTTAATTCTTGAGACAATATTTGGTCCAATTTTGGAATTTTTACCAGACGAGTGTTGGGCTCTGATCCTTCCAATACAGAGCAAACGAGATTGTTATTGACTGTTAGATAATTCTCCAGTATCATAAAGTTCTTGGACTTGTCGAAACCATCAATGAAACACTTTGTTGCATACACTGTCTGCAGCAATTGCGTCGGGATGGGCTTGATCTTCTCGAAGGGAACCACCTCCGAGTTGCCAAAGTCGCAGTACAAAATTTCGGCATCCTGATGTCCTCGGACCTTAAGGCAAACACCACGGTACCAGGAATTGTCCTCGGCAAAGAGTGTCAAGCACATTTCACCAACTTCGGGCTGATATCCCGGCAAGATATTGTTATCGTTGCCAATATCGGCCACGAGACTTAGAAAGTTCTGAAAATCCTCCGCGATCTTCTCGTTGGAAAAGAAGCAAGCAGTCAGGTAGCCCATCTTGTGCAGATCCATCGAATTCAGGATCAAAATTTGAACCTTTGCGCCGAGCGGAAGGATATCACGCTTAACGTCATCAAAATAATGACGCTTAATTTGCTTAGCGTTTTTCTCCACTACAGTCGGTGTATTAGGTGGCGACAGTGGCAGCTGCGGTAATCCAGTAATCCTCAAGGTTGAAGGCTCAGTCGCCTGGATAACTTCATCCGGCACAGGCACGTGTGCTTCGGGTAAATCTTCAGCCGGCTTTAGATAGACTGCAGATGGTGTAAACATCAGGGGCAGCATACGAGCGACCAGCGATGGCGGCTCTATTTTGGCATCTAATAAATCAAGAGAGCTGCATTCAGAGTCGGAGAACTGAACCTGCAGTTCGGACTTCTCCTCGCAGAGCTTCGTCAATAGCCGGATAGCAGTTGTGTTGGATGGCACTACATCCGGTGGAATGTTACATATGGTCTTGATACTCGTGCGGCATTTGCTGACCGGCAAGTTTTCCAGAAAAGCACACGATTTGCGCAAATATGATGGCGGAACTCGATGCGCAATGTCAGTGTCGATGTTGCGTACACCGTATCGTGAATTTTCCATGTCAGCGATTACCGTGCCGCGATAAATGCGCCCATTGGGGCAGACAACCAGGACAATGGTTCCAATTAGTATTTCGCTAGACGGACTAAACGGCAAGCATTTTGGAAGCAGACTTTTGAATATATCCGTGTAATGCTTCGTCTGCACAGAGCTAATACAGATCGTGTGGTAATTGACCACATACGTGATGTATACCAAGGATCCGTTCTCGATTGGTTCCTGCCAGAACTTTAAGCCCAGTTCAGCAATGCGTCCCATGAAGCTGTCAACGCGCACTTTGCACACTTGCTGCTGTTGGCTGTTGGCCAGTAGTGTCGCCCGAGCTGTGCGCAGCTTGGCGTTGCTGCATTCATCTTCAAACTTAATGGCAAGATCACGATCACATTGCGATAGCAGCTGATGAAGGGAGGTCGTTTTACCATCGGTGAGCGTAACGGCAAACACGTGTTGCGGATGATCGAGGAGGTCGTCGGGAATGCGTCGGATCTCATTAGTGATCGAGATGCGGCCCATATCCATTTCATAGACCAAAAACAGCGATGGTTGCTCGATAAAGTCTATCAAAAAGGCACGTCGATAACCCTCCTTGGTAAGGGCGGCCAGAAAGTAAGAGCGTAGCTTCTCCGGAATGGGTTCGGTCAATTGCATGCCCGACTTATTGGACAGCGTCGAGTTGAGTTCGTCGTTGAGATGGTTTGGCTTTTTCATTTGCAACAGAGCCACTTGCGGCTCATTAAGCGAAGCGTTGTGCTTGAAGCTCTTGGCCAAGATTACTTCCGGATTGGTGGACAGCATTTGTATCGGCAAGTCAAGAGGTATTGTCTTCTTGAGTTTCAGTTGAACCTGATAAATGCCGTTGACATTCTTGCTACCCAGTAGGCACAATGATAGCACCTTGTTGACTTCCACGCCCTCCTGACAGGACATCCTCACTCTGAACGCATAGGCCTTCAACTCGGCAATGCGTGGCACAGCCAAATAAATATCCTCTGCATCGATGTCAGCCACAGCGCCGTAGTCAATCAGACGAACCACGTACTTCGCATTGGATCTCCGAGCCATAATCTCGGCACGATACATTTTCTTATCAATGGCGACGCTCACCAAGTCGCCAATAGCGATATCTTCAATGTTACTTGGTTTCTTGTTCTGCAAACTGAGAGCCATGTCATCGGCAAGATTCTCCAGGCGCTCGGCATTCGATTCTTCAACGACCCAAAAGGAACCATCCGTTTCCTTATACGTGACCCGACAGTTGAAGAATTCATTTTCAGGCGGATTGGCATGGTTGCGCCATTCCGTACTCAACTTGATCACGGCCTTTTCAGCCACAACGGTCGATCCTTCAGTTAACGAGTTGTTGTTGTTGTTGCCGCCCTCCTCATTGATTGATAAATCTATCATCGAATCGATGCTGCTTTTATTGCTTGCACGTTCGAGTGGCCTTGGGTTGATGATATTACCTCCGGGCGCATGGCTAACAGTTGCTCCCGATTTTAGCGGCGTCACGCTTACCAATGGCGGCATAACGATGCAGTAATATTTGTGACGCTGCCAATCCTGTCGCTGACAGACATCGTTGCAGTAAGACTCTCCGCACCGCTGGCACATCAAGGCAGAGGGCTTGCCGCAAATTATACACGGCATTTCATCACTTTCCGAACTCATCATAGATAATACCAAAAATCAGAATCAGATCTTTCCAAGTTAAAGTCGTTCAATGCGCAAGCACGCGGCGTAAAGAACAAAAATGGCCGTCCTAACGGTTGTTTCGAAACAAGAGCCTGCTGAAGAAAAATAACAGCGAAACATTGATATGTACGAAAATGTTACCATCTGAGTTATAACACGTATAAGTGCATAAGCGGAAAATTAATTACCTTGATTGCTACAATTTATTAATTGAAGCTTTAATTTTTGAATGTAGAAATTTTTGATATGCGCTCCGTCCGCTCCGACTACTCAAACTTTCGATGATTCTTTGACGCCATTAGACTAATCTATCGCCCGACCGCCACAATCTGTCGCAGCCGAAAAGCAGGCGAACAATCAATTTAAATTTTATATGAAAGATTGATATGATTTTAATCAAACAATATGGCTCTTCAGCCCCTACAAATTTTAAATTTGACAAATTTCTACAAAAATGCATCCATTTCAAAATTCTACCTTCAAAATTAGTGAAAATACCGAAAAAAAAAGTTTTAAATCTAAGCTGACTATCGTCCCTTTTCTGGGAACCAAGCAGTGTTGCCAACTTCTTTGGGATTAAGCAAGCTAGATTTGCTTTTCAAAATAGCTAGAAACGGCTAGGAAATTTTTGAAAAATTTATATATGAAGCTTTTTTAGATTGAGGGTATTTATTTATTAACCAAATCTAAAAGTGTTCCCGGAATACCTTGTTTTGCCAAAGTTGAGCCAAGGCTTCCACACAGTTACACCTTTTTGTGTTCTCTTTTGTAATTTTTGTTGAAAATTTTTTAAAAATTTAAAAATTCAATAATAATTTAAAGTGCAATTCAAAAAACCAAGAAAATTATAGATTTTCTAAAATAGTAAATTCCATTTTAAATTGCTTTAAAATTGGTGAGGGGCACGTCAGCCTTGCGTGGTGAAGAAATTAATAAATTAGTAGGAAATTCTTAAAAAAAAATTATTAAATCGAAAAAAATATAAGAAAACTAATGTGAAAGTTTCAAAGCTCTAGCTTTAATTTAAAAAAAAAAAAAAAAAAAACAATGTTAATATTTAACAACTTTCCTGAAAAGAATTAAAGCCGATTGACAACTAAAAAGTATAAAAAGAGAGTAATTTATAAACGTATAAAACAAAAGTTTACTCATCGAATATGTTTTTATTGAATATTCGCAGATTTCCAATGTAAAAAAACACCAAATGTCAAAGTTTTCATTTAAAACCAAATCAAAATCAAAACGAAATCAGCCACAGAGAAGATTTCACGAAATCAATTAGTAAGACCACATTTCCCTGTTTTGCTCTGGGCACACTGAAAATTTTGTATGGAGCAGCTGTGAACAGCTGACTGCGAAATCAAAATCAAATTTTAACCAAATCAAAAACGTTTACTGGAATCCCACTAATATATTTTTATAAACATTAATTAATTAATATTAACACACATTAATATTACCATAAGTGTTTAGAATATAAATCTTATATAGTCGTCCCGTCAGCTTAATTAATTGGTCTATTATTATTCTAACTGAATGATGGGATCTCTTTGGGGGAAATTCATTCCTGGATGAGTGAGTGCTAAATGAGCAATTTGGAAGGAACATGTTCACTTGCTCACTTCAGGGAGCAACTCTTTTTTGTTCACTCACTCATGAGCAACCCAACACTATTTTACTCAATGTTTCTCCCACCTCTAATTTTAAAACTGTGGCTAAAATGTTGATTTTTTTTTATAAATGCTGAAAAATGATACAAGCGGTGTTCAAAAACCGAAGCGAATGGATATTCAGCTGATTGTAGTTTGGAAATTTAGGCCGCATGCTTATGTTTAAACCAAAAAAAGAAGTATATTACAACAATTTCGATACAAGAAAAATATTGTGAGACAGCCATTTTGTTTCTTCGTTACGTTCATCGTGCATTTTTTCATGCGCGTTGCTCGTCGCTTTTGTCACACACACACACACACATCGAAAATTCACAACCACAAACAGCAGCAGTATTTGCCATTGCCACCACCACCAGCGAATGTTAAGCGAGACAGACGCTTTCGATATGTCGCACATGCACAGTATCCGCTCTCGCGCTCTCTGCAACTAACGCCGAGCTAGTATGTCGGTTGCATTTGCACGCACGTCTATCAGCATTGTGAGTGAGCAGTGCCGCTACATAGCAATTGGTGTACGCGTGCGCTCGCCTTTCACTGTGTATGTGTGTGTATTCGCATTTTGAGTAATTTCGAAAAATTTTTGTATATTTGATGGCGACAACGACGGCTGCTTTACTCGCAAGAAACGCGCGTATGTCGAAAATTGTAGCGCGTACGTATATCGGTGTGTAGAAATTGCTAAAAAATAATGGTAAAAACTTAGAAAAATTATTTAAATTTCTAAACAAGTGCTAATTTAATATAACGCGCTGTGAATATAACTAAAATTTGTTACAAATGTATTGAATTTTGCGCCAAAAATGCATTTGAAAATGTGAGACTTCAATGGACATGACAATTTTTTTCATTTTGCTTCTTTTTTTTTTGGTGGTGGCAACGAACAGCGCAACCAGCCAGCACTGTATAAGAAGAAGCAGGGCTGACTATCTGTCGCTGAGTGTGTGTGCCGTAGCGTATGTGTATGTATGTGTGTGTGTGCGTGCGTTTGCAGCAATAGGCAGTGAATATTAAAAATTTTTTTTAAGAAATACACGTACACCAACAAACATACAAAATTAATACCAACAAATGTGCAAAATAAGACCAACTAATGTGCAAAAAGTTTCACTTGGATTTTTATTTATTTTATATTTATGGAATAACATGTGCTAAAAAAAAAATAAAAATATATATGTAAACACATTTTTTTTTATTATTATATTACGTGTATTTACCGTGCATTAACGTTAACGTTATGTAGTCATTGCGCGTATGCATATGCTTCTAAGTGTATGTGTGTGTGTGTCGCTCTGTTTTGCCGCCGCTGTTTTTAACGTAACGTAATGATGTTTCGTAGTACATCGTAAGCGGTTTACGAGGTTGATACCGTCGTCGTGTTCTATCATCAGTTTGTCGGCTACGTTGCCGATATACGTCATGTGCACACTTTGTTGATGTTATATCGAATCAAAGTGAAATCAACAATCATATTTTGTGCCCCTAATAAATAATAAATAAATTAAATACTTTTTTTTACAGTTACACTTAACAATTGTGTAAAATTTAAGTGTTGTAATTGTTAATATATATAATTATATACATACAACAACAAAAAATTAAGTCAAAGCGACAAAAAAGCAAATTATAAAGTTCCCTTCGCTTAAAATAATTGAAAGCCACAACATCAATAAGGAACCCGAGACAACAATAAAAACAAATCAAAAATTTGGATACTTGCAAGCAACAGTTGCATATTAATTATATTTGATCGGATGCTAACAGCAACAACAATTACAAATACAACAATAATGTAAGTGAGCGAGTACAATGACAATAATAATGCAGTTCAACTTGAAGCGCGTCGCAGTCGCCGCACGTGGCTATTGCCAATCTGAACGACAAATCGCGCGTTTCGCCTTTCGCCCCTCCTCCTCCTGCACAAACATATATGTACATATGTCAATATGCACATTGTCACTAAGCAATGCAAGTGCTAATATATATCGATCGAACTTTTTTCGATTACTCGCTGAATGTCGCTATTTGTCTTATATTAAAGTGACACATTCATGGGTTTCCAACAAGTCAGCCTCTTTTAATCAGCATAATAGATTTTAGTGCACTCTTCTTTCACTGTAGGGACTTAAATCTGGCAGCAGCATTTTCGTTGCTACATTTTGCTACCCCTCTGAGGTGAGAGTGTTATATTGAATCAAAAACAATCATAGTACGAGCCAAACTAAGAGATTCACGATATTGCATCTAGTGTTTGATCATAATACGAATAGCAAGTCAAGAATCTATCTGTGAAAAGTCATATCTCGAACATTTTATAATCTATAGCAGCGGTGGGCACAAAAACTGAGTTTTGGGAGCATAACAGTAACAACTACAACATTAACAACAACAGCGCCCAATGGGCAGAAAAATAGTTGGGAGCAGTCGTTGCTTCCGAAGCCACTGCGTGCCCACCGTTGATCTATAGATAGGTTCGCAAAAATTTTATGTGGGAATGGTTTCCATAGGTTGTTAATAATTCAAAGGAAATACTCACTTTAGTCACAAAATTAACCAACATTTCTTTAAACATATTTATATCATTTGTTAAAATATTTTGCTGTATTAATTTCAATTAGTTTCATACGTACTATAATTGTGTCTGACGTACCATTAAATATCAAAGAAGGTATTTGGATTATGGCTGCATTGTCGCTTTAATTAAATAGTGTCGATAGACAGTAATGCACTTGGGAAGAGCGAAATAAATCTAAACACACAAAAGTGTAAACAAAATGTGGCCGGCACCTTGCGTGTACCGTTAATGTGATAATTTGCCGGTTGTTCATCTCGTGACTTCTGCTTCTGTAGTGTGTGTGTGTGTGTTTGTGTATATTGTTGGTGTGGCAATTGCATTTGGCGCGCAAAATTAAACAGTTCAAATTAATTTTTGTTTGTTTATATTATTTATTGATATGCTTACATTTTAAAATGCTAAATCAAATATGTTATTTTCTTATTGTCCATTGGCGGACGATATAAAATTCATTGATACTTTTGCTGTCAACGTCAACTGCAGCTGCAGTTGGCTGCTGTATTTGCTACAGCTACAGCATGTAAACCGGCTTTAAATTCGTGCCACTATTAGCACAATTTATTAACCTAGAGGCGCAGCAAGCAGGCAGCATTCCGCGCTCTCTTTGTCGACATACGATTCGACATTTGCTTTGTAGCCGCTCTCCGGTAGTCGGCACATACTTGCAGATACAGCGAGTAATAGCAACAACAACAACAAGAACAACAACAGTTGTTGCTCTTTGCCGCCTGCCTTTTTCACTTTCGAACTTTAGAATCGAAAAAGAGACACTCATTCGCTCACTTGCATACATATACTATCAAATACTCTCTCTCTCTCTGGTCTTTGCTAGCTCTTGTCTCGTGCCGCTGCCGCCATATTTGCATTTGGAATACGTATTACGTAGCGAATTGTTGTCTCACTCTGACCCAAGCTGATGCCCTAAGTGTTCAGTCACGACATCGTGTTTGTGTGACTGTGTGTGGATCACTTGTATTTTATTTATTTAAATACATTTTTTTGCGCGTAGTTCAAGTGCATGTAGGCAAAAAATAATAATTAATGAATGTGTGCGCACTTCTTGAAATTGAATGAAATTCTTGAACGTCGTCACAGACGTATGAGCGCATTTTTAGCGCACATTTTGTAGAAAGTGACGAGAACTGTTGTTGACCTTTGTTGATAAACTAACTTTGCAGCATGGTTCTTGTTGTGTCCGTCCTTTGGTTGTGCCAAATTAATATGACGTTCGTAAATAAATTTTGATTAACTACGATATGCATTTATCTATCAGTCGCCTAGCATTTAATCGTTAATATATATGGACATGTGCGTACATAGATCTGTTTTCTTTTAAACCGCCTTTGTCAACCCCTCCCCCTTTTAGCACCCACAGAGTCAAATGCATGCCATTGCTTGCTGCTTCTTCTTCCTTATTCGACGTCATCGTGTTTGCCTTGAATTCATATTCACACGTACATGTATTCGCTATGGCGCGGTCCGTTACATACACAAATGCAAACACGAAGTACGACGAACGCTTTTGCCGCTCTCAACCCGAAGCACGAGCTTACGTTCGTGTTACGTTGCTGTTGTTGCGTTCTACGTAAAATTTTTGTTGAAAACTCAAAGTCGTCTACTGTACTACATAATTACAACAGCGCAGCGGACATCATCACGTTTGCTGTTCGTGATGCCTGAGTGTGTGTGTGTGTGTGTTTGTGTGCGTTGCCAGTAAATGTTTTGTTTTGTTGTGAGAATGAATGAGACAGTGAAAAAGAGAGCGTGAGAGAGTAGAACTCACTCGTCTGCTGCTGCAATTTGCGTTGGCGTATGTTTTCTTTATTTATTTATATTTTTGAAATTATACAAATAATTACGCGTTATAAAAATATTCACTCGATGGCGCTGATGGTCGTAATGCCTACGTCATTTGTTGACGACTTGATTCTGTTGTTTTTGTTTTCAATGCTTTTCCGTTTTTAATTTTGCGTCACTGCATTTTTTTTAGCGGTCGGCAACAAACCGTAACCGCAAAGTTACAATCAGCAAAGAGAGCAACTTATACAGTGGTTTAAATATGTAATTTTACTGAATTAATGTACACATGTATGTGAAATAGCAAAGTTTTTTAAAGTGAAAGCAAAGGAATCTAAGATACTTGCCGGCCGGTATATTTTGAAGAGATACATTATTTATTTATAAGTTTGTCCAAATTAAAATTTTAAAGATATGTGACTAATTCCAAAAAAATTTGTGTGCTTTGATTACAATCTATTTGGAATTTATGTAAAAGCAAACATTGTTGTGAACCACTGTGCAGGCTAGTAATGTCAACTGAGTAAATGTGTGTGAGTGAAAGAATTATGCGTGGAATGAGAAAACCCATCCTTTCGCCTCGCCACTCACCAGTTTTGCCACAATATCAGCGTCCATGGTGAGGGTGTTAAAACCCAAATTACGCATGCCTTATTGTTTTCTTTGGTTTGGTGCAACAACACCAACAACAAACAAAGAGACTTTATTATGCATGAATCATGTTGCTACTGCTGAAACGGAACATAACCAAGTTAAGTTGGCGGTGGTGTGGTGAATTTCTCCCATCAACACCAATACAACACAGGCGTGTATTCATTCATATGTGCATGTATAGAAGCGAATGTGGTGTACGTTCTTATATTTTTGTTACCTATTTTTTTTTTTATTGGAAGTGCGTTAAAAACATTATAAGATTTCAAGTTACAATCAATGCGTTAAATATTCCGAGGAGTAGACCATTGTATTTTTAAGCATTGTAACTAAAATTATTTTATTTCATTGCGCCTGTCAAACACCATTTCAAAGCCAGACATGTGTAACAGGGACAGCCATATGTATGGATTGCATCTCTGCGTGTTTGTGTGTGTGTCGTTCTCTCTCTCTTATTTTCGAATTTCGAAAGTTGGCTCGCCGCTCTTTTCGAATGTTGCTGTTGCGGTGAGTGCCAAAACGGCGGCAAAGTAACTACACACTTCCACACAAACACTCACACACAGATACAAAAAATAAAAAACAAAAAAAGAAGGAAAATAAAGGCCAAGCCAAAGCGTAATACAAAAAAAAAAAAAAAAAAAAAAAACTGAAGAAGAAGCAACAGCAGCTGCAGCACCAGCAGAAGCGTGTGTAAAAATTGTCATAGCAAACGAAGAAAATCAAAGCAGCGTTTTGTTGTTGCTATTTTTTTTTTTATTTCCTTAAGTATGTTTTCTTTGCATTTTTACATTTGCAATTACCAAACGCGGGAGAACCAACAATCGTGTGTGTATAATGCTGTGTTGTGTTTTTGTTTATTTTAACTGCTCATTGGATAGCTGGCATTTTGTTGTTTATGTAACGAATAACAAAACTTATCGCGTCAACATTAATGCACGTGTGTGTATGTGTGTAGTGCAAAATTTTTACCAGAAAATATTTGAGAAAATGTTAAGGGCCGATGCTTCTGCATTTTGCAATTTGCATTCACCCATTTTTTCTATTCCGGCCGGCACTTTTGTACCTCTTACTGCAGAAATGTTGCATTTTGATTTAATAAAGAGCACCGGTTAGGTTTAGTATATGTATATAAGACATATTAAAATACGTGCAAATTGAACTGCACTATCGAAATTTCTTATTATGTGTGTGCTAGCTAATAATGTATCGATAAATTTCTGCCCGAGAGTAATCAGTGAATAATCTTGTTACTAATAGTGAATATTTTACTTACTCTATTTTATACAGTTTTGCTGCTTGGCTGATCGATTTGACCAATAACAAATCAAGAGAAAGAAAGAGGAACAGAGTGAAACTAAGCAGTTAATTTGACTAGAAGCCAGCCACAAAAACAATAAAAACAACAACTGTGGAGGGATACTACAACAACAACAACAAGGAGAAACAGCTTCCAGTGAAAAGCGGGCATCAAAATGCCAACTGAGCTGAACTAAACTAAACTGTATTTGAAACAGAAATAAACACTGACATCTGGAGGAGTCACGCCACGACACCGGCAAGTGGTGGTAAGTAACTGAATCTGAATCTGAATCTTAATTATTAATAATAATTGGATCAATCGAATAGTTGACACAATTTGCTGAGCATGCAACGGACACAAAACCAAACAGCAGCCGTTGAAGAAGCAGCAGCAACATCAGTGGAAAGATTGGAGCAGGCAATCTGCATAAGCAGAAGGAGCAATAGGAGCATTCGAAGCAGCAGCAGCATCAGCAGAAGCAGAAGCAAAAGCATCAGACCAGCAGTACATCATTGGCTGCTCTGAGCGGGTGTACAAAACAGGACGCGAGACCAGGACGAGGCGGCCCCGGGCGTGTGTGCGTTGTGTGTGTGTGCGTCGGCCGTCTCAGTCAATTTGAGGAGCAACAACATCAACAGCAGCAACATCAGCAACATTAGTTGATCTTGGCGCAAAACAAAACAGCAGAAAGTAAATCACAACACTAACCACAACTACAACAACAATAAAAATGTCATCCAACGAACCACCGCCACGTTATGAGCCCGCTGTGGAGCCCATTAATGGCATTGTTCAACCCCCGGTTGTACCACCACAGGAGCGACCTGGACGCAATACAAATCAATTGCAATATCTTATTAAAACCGTGATGAAGGTCATATGGAAGCATCATTTTTCGTGGCCATTTCAACAGCCTGTCGATGCCAAAAAGTTGAATCTGCCCGATTATCACAAGATCATTAAGCAACCAATGGATATGGGTACGATTAAGAAGCGATTGGAGAACAATTATTATTGGTCGGCCAAGGAGGCAATACATGACTTTAATACCATGTTCAACAATTGCTATGTGTACAATAAGCCCGGCGAGGATGTTGTTGTGATGGCCCAAACACTGGAAAAGGTATTTCTGCAGAAGATCGAATCGATGCCCAAGGAGGAGCTCGAACTGGAGCCGGTAACGGCGAAAGGTGGTAAAAAGAAACAACGCGCACCTGCCACACCCAAAGCGGCAACGAGTAGTGCCACTGGACTCGGTGGTGCTGGTGTAACAGCATCTGGCGGTGGCGGTGGTGTTGCCAGCAGCAATGCAACAGCAACGTCGTCAGCAGCAGCAACCAGTACACCATCATCGGGCAAAGCAGCGCAATCCTCACAGCTGCCTTCCTCCATGGGCCTGCCACAATCAGCGACAGCATCAGTGTCAACGCCAACGTCGGCAGCAGCAGCAGCGGCAAACAGCCGACCCGTTACCGCAATTGGCGGCATGGTTTCATCAACTGGCGGGGGCGTTGCTCCGTGCATACCACCGATTAGCACAATGCCACCTCATACGGTGCCGGGAAGCACGAATACAACAACCACGGCGATGGTGACGGGTGCCGGGGCAGCGAATGCGGCACTAAATGCGGCCATGGCTAGCCTTTTGAATCCTGCGCAGAGTGGCGGTGCCGGCGGCTATGGAGCCGGTGGCCAACAGACGTCCCTCAATAGCAGCTCCCTGCTCGATGGTAGTAACGCTGCGGCGGTTGCGGCAGCGGCCCAAGCGGCAGCTGCAGCGGCGGCAGCAGCAGCAGCGGCCGGTGCAGCGGCAAGTGGAGGCGGCGGCGGCGGTAACGCTGGAGGAGGAGGCGGAGGAGTGACAATACCGACGGCTGCCGTGAACGCCGCCAACGCGGTGCAGGCCTATGTGAATAGTACGGCGGGTGTGGGCGTGGGTGTTGGAGTTGTGGATGCAGTAATACCGCCACAGCAGCCGGCTAAAATGAAGAAGGGCGTCAAACGGAAGGCAGACACCACAACGCCCACAGCGAACGCATTCGAATCGCCCTACGCCCAAATGGACTCCAAAGCGGCCAAAATAGCGACGCGGCGGGAATCGAATCGTCAGGTAATTGGCAAAAAGGTAAGAGGCAATTGTCAGACGTTTCTTTTTTTTTTTTTTTTGTTTGTTTTTTTTTTAATTGTTAAAGTGTTGTAGAGACATGTATCCTGTGCGTGTATGTGTGTCAAAAACGTTTGTAAATAAATTATTTCACATACCCTAAAGATCCGAGGATATTTATCTCGATATGCATATGGGCATTTCCAGAAAAGGGCACCTCGCCCCAAAACGTAAAATCGATCAAAAACTCACATCTTGTGAAATTTGAAATGTATTCAAGTTTCTTTTTTATGCAATATACACTAGAAGAAATTCAATAGGATGAACATATAGATTCTACATTGGAATAAATTCACTTTTCCTATATTTTTGCCTATTTTCTTGAAAATTGACTTCCAAAATGGAACGTTTGTACTTTAACGATTACACTAAGTAAGATAGTAAGATTGTAGCATAAACCATTTTAATACATAGAAATATATTGAAAGTTTAATTTAAAACAAGTTTTACATGCTGTTTTTGATATATCGAATAAAATTTGATGAACAAACTAGGTGGAAATATTGTCACGTCGAGTTACAAATTACTAATAAAACTTGTAAAATAAATAAAATGATAGTAACATATCAAAATTATTTCTAAAATATAAATGTACATTATTTTATTATGGTTTAAGAGTATTTTCTTCCAAAATACTCGCCACATTTCGCAGACTTTCGAATTGGTCAAGATGAATTCAAACATGACCTCAATTTTTCGTAGCGTTCGCGATGCATTGTTTTCTATAAATAATTCGAAAACGACAAATCTTCAAAGCTTGTCTTTTTTAATAAAAGTAGTGTTGATAAAATGCATTGAACATGTGAGAAAACATTTTTGAAAATGTCAACTCTTCCATTATTTTTTTTTCGTTTAAAGACGTACAAATGTCGCTTTCTCGATCCTGGAAATACCCATATGCTTTAAATTAGCGGTGGGCACGCAATGGCTCCAGGAGCCAGGGGCTGCTAACGAATTCAGATTTCGTGCCCACCGCGTCTTCAAATAGTTGAGCTAATTTTTATTTTATTGTATTCTTTTCAAATTGTATACTACTATAATGATATAATATGATTGATTGAAATTTGTAATTGAAGTTTAAAAGACTTTAATGATAGTTTATAGCGTCCCTGTCAAAATAATGAAGAGTTTCTAATAGGCAATGATCAGCAGTCAATAAATAAAATATTTGTTAAGATTGTTTGCGTTTGTAGAAGTATATTTCTTATATTTGGTATTTCTGCAGGGGTATAGAAGCAAAATCCGAATCCGGATCAGTTGTAGTTCCTTGTGCAGACATTAGATTTATTATTTATACAACCACAGATATACTCACACCACACACACACACATACACACACACACATACACACACACACACACACACATACACACACACACACACATACACACACACACACACACACACACACACTTGTCGACATTTATCAGAACACAATTACAACAATAATCTCATGTGTTTAAACGCTGCCTTTGCCTTTTACCCTTATGATTTGAGATGCAATGAACAAAAAGCGTTCTAGAGCTGAAAAACGATTGATTTTATTATTTATTCTGTATTAAAGTTCACATCACTTTGGGAAGATAGATCTTGGATGCCAAATACACGTCTGTATTCTGTAGTCTCTGAGATAGTTCTTATTGATATGCAGCGACAATTTAACAAATTTTAAACCTTTTGAAATGCACAGATAGATTGTTATTCAGCTCTGAATCTACATATTATACAATATTAATATTGCTAAGCATTATCAACTTGTAATCTTAAACCATATTGTACATTGAATATCGAATGCTCTAACCAAATGCCGCTTTGTTTTTTCTTTTCTTTTTCATTTTTGAACCATCGTTATCGTCATTGTCATTCCACATACACCACGCACAACCAATCGACAATCAATAATCGATAAACGACAATCGACAAATCAACAATCGAATCGAAATCAAATTAAATCAACAAACAAAAAAAACCCCTCTAAACAAAAAAAAAAAAAATGTTTCGATCATTCTGAAATCAGGATCTTACATTCCAGGGCTCGGGCTATCCAATGTCCCCATTGGGTGTCGCTGGTGTGCCTGGTTTGGTTGCCGGCGGTGCCGTTGGCGGCGTGGCGGGTGCCAAGTCCAAGGAGAAACTCTCGGATGCACTCAAGTCATGCAATGAGATACTCAAGGAGTTGTTTTCGAAAAAGCACTCCGGCTATGCATGGCCCTTCTATAAGCCGGTGGACGCTGAATTGTTGGCACTGCACGACTATCACGATATCATCAAGAAGCCAATGGATTTGGGCACGGTTAAGCGCAAAATGGACAATCGCGAATATAAAAGCGCGCCGGAATTTGCGGCCGATGTGCGATTAATATTCACCAACTGTTACAAATATAATCCGCCAGATCATGATGTTGTCGCCATGGGTCGAAAGCTGCAGGATGTATTCGAGATGCGCTACGCTAACATACCCGATGAGCCTGTGGCGAATGCGGCCCATCATCATCATGGCTACACGAGCACCTCCAAGCACGATGCTAGCGATTCATCCAGCGAGGACTCAAGCGATACCGAAAACGAGTCCAACTCCGATGAGGAGCGCAGCGCCAAACTGAAAATGTTGGAGTCGAAGCTGCTTGGCCTGCAGGAGGAAATCCGCAAGCTTGTTGAAGAAGCCTCCGCCAAAAAGAAGGCCAAAAAGAAACTCAAGGAGAAAAAGAAGAGCTTGGGCACATCGAGCGCCAGTGGTGGCGGTGGTGCCCATCATCATCATCATCAGCATGCACCAAATGCTGGCAATGCGACACACGGCGGCGTCACAATGCCCGCCAATGTGGCTGCATCACTGAACGCGGCCGGAGCTGCTGGAGCTGCCAATCTGTCGGCGCTGTTAAGTGGCTCGCTGGTGGGTGCCGGCGCTGCTGGAGTCGCGGGCGGTGTCTCTGGAGCGGCAGCATTGCAGCATGCCCACGACATGGCCTTGGCCATGAGTCAGTTAACGGGCGGCGGTGCCGCCGCTGGAGCGGGCTATGCAGCTGGCGTGAATGCAGCGGGCGTTGCGGCTGGCGGTGGCAAGGCGCCGGCTGGAGCATTGGCTGGTGCATTGGCGGCCGGAGCGGCAGCTGGTGCTGGCAGCGGTGCTGGCAGCGGGGGCAGCGGCAGTAAAGGTGCTAAGTTGAAGGGACAGCGCGGCACTAAAGGCGGTGCAGGTGGCGTGGCAGCTGGCGGTGCGGCTGGCGGAGCAGCTGGTGGAGCAGCCGGTGTCGGTGCGGGCGCTGCGTCCGGCGGCAGTGGCGGTGGCAGTGGTGGTGCCAATGCGAAACGCGGCAAGAGTAGCAGCAGCGCCGGTGCTGGAGCCGGCGGAGGTGGCGCTGGTGCCGGTGGTGGTGGCGCTGGTGCGCGCGGCAGCAGTAAAAAGAAGCCCAGCCAGGTGATGAACTTTGACTCGGAAGAGGAAGATACCGCCAAGCCCATGTCCTACGATGAAAAGAGACAGCTCTCGCTGGATATCAACAAGCTGCCAGGTGAGTTGCCTTTCACTAACTTCCAATTTAATATTTTTGTTTCTTCGGGTGGGCAACATTTCGACATTTTTGGGCTTGCGATTGTTCAAGTTAAATTTCTTTAAGTGGGTCATACTCTCCTAGACATGAAGACAAAAGGGAAGAATGTGACCAAAGTACTAATGTCAATGTCTGGGATTCATTCAGACGTTATGAAATCGATCAGTTTGATGGGATTGGGATCAAGTTGGGAAGGTAACATGCATGTGTACTGTCTGTCGTCAAGTATCCGAATGGCTTCAAAGAGTATCCCAAATTAGCCAAATGAAAATACCTTTTATTTGTTCAAGAATTATTGAAAGCAAGAGGCAAGAGTAGAAATGAATTGGTTATGCTCAGCCATAAACAAACAAACCACAGTAAAACCATCTAGTTTTAATATTTCGTAGCTGGAATTTATATTCTATTATTTAAAAAAAAAAAAACAACTATTATTAAACAACATTTAAATTTTTGACAACTTTAAATGTTTGTCCTTGTTTTAAAAACGTTCGGATTAGCCCAATTAATGTAAATATTTTGTATTAAAAAAAAAACACTAAATAAAGAATAATTTAATATATACTAAATTTGAGTTAGTATACCCATGATTGATTTTAGATTGATGGTCATTGCTAATTTTGGTGTGTTTCTGATTATTTTGTTGCAGGTGACAAACTGGGACGTGTGGTGCACATTATACAAAATCGGGAGCCATCGCTGCGCGACTCGAATCCAGATGAGATTGAGATCGATTTCGAGACACTAAAGCCGTCGACGCTGCGCGAGCTTGAAAGCTATGTGGCGTCGTGTTTGCGCAAAAAAACACGTAAGCCATATTGTAAGTTTGTAACTAAACCGAGACCACAAACAACAACAACAACAACTAGAAGCAATGCCCAAAAATTAATTGAAACATTTTGAGTAATCAAAATATTGTTATTGCAATTTTTGTTGGGTGCCGTTGCGTTTTGCTGTTTAAATTTGAAATTTTTTTGTAACCCAATATGTACCGCACAACAAAGAAAGCAAAATCAAAACAAAGCAAAAAAAAACTCAAAAAAAACTCCTAAAAAAAAAAACAAAAAAGAAAAGTTTTTCCAAATTCACATAATAAAATGTACGCAAATTATTTTAGTGGTCATGTTTAGTTAGCTAAACTCTCATAATCCAAAAATGAACAAACTTAAACTAATAACCGAAAACCAAAGAAATATTATAAGTTTCTAAATATATATATTCTAATATATATATTTTTTATTTTGTTTTTCCAATTCCTTTTGCCCCTATCATCCTTTCATTAGAATCAACAAATAAATTATAAATGGAATGTTGTACAAAAGTAGCTGTAGCGTCTAATAATAATGCATGACCCTCATTTATATAGACATCATGATTGCTTATGTGTGATTGATTAATTGATTTGATTGATTGATTGAATGAATGTACACAAATACTGTCAAAGCATGCATCATTTTTATAGAGAATCCTTTATTCTAAGGGCCGTTTTTTCAGTGTACATATAAAGTCTATTTAACATTAGAAGTGGAGAAACATCGATGACGTCAGGATTGTCTAATTTTTGTTATATATAGAAATATTCGATAGTAGAAGCAATCGATGACATCGATGTTTTACTCGATGTTTTTCCAGTAACAAATTTGACATTCATTTCTATACATCAAATTTTCTTTTCAATGATTGTCAAATACCTCATTCTCATTTAGACACTGGTAAAACGTGCCGAAGTCATTCTAATTTTTCTGGATTCTCATTTGTAAGCTCTGCCTATAAACTTTAACTTTGCACCTATACCATACATAATCTCATTATATTTCTCCTTTTGCTCTCTTCTTGTCTGTAACTCTCTCTATTTGGTTTCTATTTATACGTTGCTGTGTTGCTCCACTAACCGTAATGAGGGACCTGTCCTCATTGAGATTTATTCATTTATACATGGCATATATATCTAAAAATAAAACGTTTTTTACAGATAAAAAGCCTTCTGGTAAATCAAAGGACGAGCAAATGGCCGAGAAGAAACAAGAACTGGAAAAACGATTACAAGATGTGACCGGCCAATTAGGCGCTAGCAAGAAAACAGCCAAGAAAGGTAAATAGCATTTAATGTGTGTTTAAAAAAAAGCACTTTACATTAATTTTCGACATTTACAGATGAGACCACATCGAGCAAAGTTGAAGCTGTGCAGCCAGCAAATCCTGTGTCGTCTAGTTCAAGTTCCAGCGATTCATCGTCCTCGAGTTCGAGTGATAGCAGTTCGAGTGACTCGAGCGATAGTGAAGCAGGTTAGGACGCGTTTTGTTTGTTTGTTTGTTTTTTTTTTTTTTTGTAATGCCCCCCAAACTATATAAAAATATATATATATATATATATATATATATATATATATATACATACATATATATATATCTAAATATTAAAAACAAATGTTTTACGATTTGAAAACAAATTAAACATGTAAGAGAAAACTCTCAGAAACAGAAACATAACACACACAAACACACACACGTACATGCATACATATATGCAGACATACATAAACACACACACACACCCGTATATGTATTACATATATGCAATTTAAACAACAACAAATAAATACATTTATCTTTATAGACGTACATAAATTTTTTTTATAATTATTATTATTATTATTATTATTATGTTTATGATTATGATTATTCAAAAATTATCCAATTGCAGCATAAGTGAAAAAGTAGTCGAAAGTTGAAAGTAATCAGTTTAAGTCCAAAGTTCTTCTGTGTAAAGCTAAGCTCGCTAAAACACTACGAAAATGGAACAAAATTAAAAGATACACACACGCACACACACAAACGATTGAGAGTAAATGAACAGAATCTAGTATATAAAATAGAGAGTGTATAAAGTGGGTAAAGGGGGGAAAGAGTTGTATCGTAGTAAACAAATTCGTAACTCTGTCTAGAAGAGGAGTAACAAAAACAGTACGATATAAAGATATAGAGACATATAAAATTAGTGAGGAGCAAACGAATTGAACAGAGTTTAAGGTTTAGTAACTTATGGTTTAATGAATTTTTGTTTAGAACAGAATATATATGTATATTCTATATATATACTTATATAGAAATAAATTGTGTTTATTTTAGTTGATAATTTATTAAGGTCTAGATCAAAACAAAATAATAACATGGCAAAAGTTGGGCGTGTAAGTTGTGAATGGAATAGAAAGAGATAGGGACAGTTAGATAACATGCACAAATGAGCGAGAGAGAGAGAGAGAGAGAGATAGTGAGTGCGTTGTGTGCGAGATGAGCGAGAGAGATAGGGAGTGAGCCGTGTACTAGATGACGCGTTTAGTGCAGAGTTGTTATGTTGTTTTTTTTTTAATGATTATTATGATTAGGATCACACTCACACACTCAAACTCAAAGCCAATATTTTATACATTTCGCCTGTGTGTGTGCAAGCGAGAGAGAGAGCTAGGGAAAATATGCATATGTGTGTGTGTGTGTGTGTGTGTGTGGACTAGACGATCGCCACTTGAAACCAGCTTGAATCCGTTCTCAATTTTGAATTCTGTGCCAATTTCTGAGTAACCTGCTTAAGATTAAAAATTTATTTTTTATTTTTATTTTTCACACCTGTTATTTTTTAATTGTTTTCACAACATATTTTTTTTTTGTTGCCCAGAACAAAGTTCATGACAAAGTGCAATATGCGTTTACTTAAAATATATACATTGTTTATTACATTTACGTAATTTGGGTAAAACGCGGAATAAGACTTATTGTGTCCAATAGATTATTTTTCAGTCCTCAAAATCTCAATGAAAATTGTAAATTTCAAGTAAATTTGTTTCAAAAGCATTTCAGAAATTATAATTAAAATTATTAATTAAATCATGCATTTACAGCAATTGAATTTGTTTAACAAATTATTGCTGTATTATGCTTTCGATTCCTAAATTTAGTGAATTTTTTAGGTTATCTCAGACAAATGGCATAGCAATATTCTAGACATTTTCCTTCGAAATTTGTAACTTATTTTTACTAGATAAAATTGAACACACCCACACAAACACACATACACATGCACACACTCATACTGTTCTCAGATAACCACAGACACATACATACGCTCACGCAAAAACTGGATATATGTTATATTATCGAGATATATATGTATATGTATATGTATATATATATATATATATATTAATAGATATATAAATACTATTTAGGTCTAGTTATACGTATATATATACCTTATTATATATGTATATACATATAGATATTGTATTTAAGCATTTTCTAGGTATTAAACGAATTGTATTTTTAATGAAAAACTTGTTTATATTTAAATATATACAGACATACATATGTGTATATAATATTATGTTCCAGCGTACTGTATAAATTTATATGTATATCTCTATATATAAATAAATACATATGTATGTATATGTGAGTATGTATGTATACATATGTATGTCAAAAACAAACAACCACAAAACAAAACAAAATAACAAGAAAGTTTAACAACTACCAACAAGTTTAACGTACTATCTTAAAGCAAAGAAATAGAAATAGAAGCTTACGTATGAAAGCTCTAATAATTTTTAAGTCTTTTGAAAAAACTAAAAGAAAACGAAAAAAAAAACAAACATTATTATTACCAATATTATTATTATGATTATTATGAGAATATGCTGAAAAAAATCGTGAAGCAATTGTGTATTGGGGGCAGCCAATCTGAAAAAGAAAGTAATGAACCAACCAGTTTACCAACCAAACAACCAACCAACCAACCAACCAATCAATCAATCAATCAACCAAGTAATCAATCAATGAACCTAAGCAAACCAAAAACATAAAAAATTATACATATAAATGTATATAATTATATGTATATGTATAACAAGAACAAATGAAATCCAAGCAAACTTGAAAGATAACTTCACAGAGACTAGATTGCATGAATGATCACAATATATGCATATATATATTATACAGATATATATTTTTATATGTGCATATGTGTTTATAGATATATAAGACTGTAGTCTTTATATTCATCAGAAGTGCATACAAAAAACTACACACACACACACACACACACACGCGCATATAGTCGAATCATATACTCAACCATTTAATAGAATGAATAAACTCAATCATCGCCTTACACCATTCAAAAATTCCGAATCTATGCGCAGATTCAACATAAAATGACATCAATTTTAAAATTAATTAAAACGGAAGAATAATTGAAGACTATGCTTTCTGAACAGCGTCGAGTACAGTGCATCCCAGTTAATGTCATCCATCGATCATCATTCTATTAATCGATCGAAGTTGAGCCGATTAAGTTACCCCTAATTTCATAAGATTAATTTATTTCTCCTTATTTTTGTAGTGCGTTATTTTCGTTCATTCATGCTATAAATTGTATAAACTATTTTCGATAGTCAAAAATCACCAAGTGTCAATTATGTGTCTGTCTATCAATGTTAAACTAACTACTTTCGATTAAAAGATCTATCTAAAGATAACTTAAAGTCAGACTCAGACAGTTTTGTTGTTGTTAGCGCGTTATACATTCATTATTATTCGCGAGTATTTTGTTCATTTAATTGTTAATACATTTTGGTAGTTTTTTTGTGATCATCAAATAATAAACGAATTAGGCACAATTCTTATTAATACATTATACAACACTACAAATCATAATATTATCTTAGTAGCTTTTGTGTTCTGTTAGATTTCTATCATCGAATCAATTTTGTTGGGCACTCAAGATACACACACTAATACATTCACGCACACTAATAATCTATTTCATGCTCTTCGCATCGCATTCGCTTTCGGACAGACATTAGGGTGATTGAATTAAATGCAGCATATATTATGTACATATATACAAAAGTATATTCCATATATTCATGCGTAGGATATGTATATCTCATAACTTTTAAAAGAAGACCCCAAATAAAATATAAATAAAAAACAAACAAAAAAGCTAATGAAATGCAACAAATCACACACAATTCAAATGTGCATTAAATCAATAGAAATTAATGAAATTAATTTAAAAACAAAAAATCGAAATTGAATTTGATATTAAAATACACTTGCAGACAATGTGTAAAAATAAGAAAGTATGATATAAAAACAAAAGAATCAGAATGAAAAAAGCAACAACATCAAATAGCGAATACTTAATTATGTAACGAATTTTAAGAACAACTACGACAAAAATCACATCTTAAACAGAGGAAGAGAGAGCGATTAGTTGGCGTGGCCAAAAGGGGTGAGGGTGATTTTTAAGTAATTAGTTGGCAAGTTATATCCAACACTTCGTATAGAACACATCAACTCAAGCAAACAGTATGCGAAATAAAGCCACTTAACTCAAAGTCAAGAATTAGCTGCAGAGTTTTGATCCTGATTTTTTCTTTTAATACTTTTTTGTACTCAATACACAACAACAACAACAACTACATATTATTTATTTTCATTATTGTCCGACAAGCTGTTATGGGAACATTTTTTGAAAGAATCGGGGAACGAAATCGGTTAATTAAATTTTTCCGTTTTTGTTGTGTCTTTAATTGTCTTTAACAAGTGTATGTACTTTTCATATTACTGTTCCTAATTGTTTTTTTTTTTAATCTCAGTAAGAAACGTGTATATGAATTCTCCATTTTGTAAAATAGTTGTGAAAAATAACTAGATTCGTTAGAAAACAAGTACAACAAAGATATAATACTTACACATTCACACGTATACACATACACTAATATACACAACAGCAAACTATAATGAACGAATGAGCAGATAGAAAAAAATATTTACTTATAAGTTAAATCAGATCAGCAGGCTACGTAAGAAGTTAAAATGGACATAGGAATGAAATTATTTACTTATGAATATGTAAATATAAAGCAATGAATATTTAAAAACCTTCATCAACAACAACATGAACAAGTAATGAACAAGAGAATTAAACAACAACAACACCACAACAACTACGTAACATAAAACAAGATGTCAACTTTCCGGAAACAAACAAATTACCAAAAAAAAAAAAAAAATAAAACAAAGAAAAAAAAAGGAAAATTGCAACAAAAATAACAAAACGCAATTGACATACCGTACAGACAGACTGCACCAAAAAACATAAGAAGGAAAACAAAACATGAGAAAGATTATCAAAATGGTAAAGAGAGAGTTAAGAATTCTAGACATGTATTGAGTTTGTATTTTGGCTCTGTACATGTCCACAGTTATATGTATATATATGTATATATATATATATATATACAAAAATATATATATATATATATATATATAGGCATATATATATATGTATATGTCTATATATATATATGTATATATACCATGTATATATAGAGAAAGGTATAATGAAAACGAATAATTAAATGTATTTTAAAAGCATTTTATTATTTATTTTTCGGCTGTCGGCTTTCCCCTTTACACATTGTTTGCACGTTTTTTCAAAAAATAAAAACTGAGAAAAAAAATGGAAAAATGAAAAAGAAAAAATATAGAATGATTAAAAAGTAAACAACAAATTGCATTAAATAAATTTAAATATATAAATTTTTAATATTAAATAAAATAAACAGCAAAAAAAAAATGAAGCATACAAAGCAACAACAGCAAAATAAAAATATAAATACAAAATAAACAGCAACAACACCATGTTTCAACATTATTTTAAACACAACAGCAACTAACAGAAACAAACAAAACACAAAATCAACGCTAAAAAATAAAGAAAACAAATTTGAAACTCTTTTAGGAGCGTGTGCATTGTATTTAGCTGATAGATGACACACACACACACAAACACACTCACACATATATTTATAACAACAGTCTAATGCTCTTTAAGGTGTTTTATTTTTGTTTTAATTTTTTTTTTTAATTTTTCTGTTTGTTATTTATTCTGAAAGGCAAGGAAAAAAAAATGCGCAAACAATTTAATTTATAATAGATCTTTTTTCGTATGGCTGTGTGCCAGAGCCTCTATCCCTCTAGATCCCTGCATACTACACATTACAACTGTTTTCTAATCCTTATATAAGTCGCTTTTGTTTAAAACTAGTTCAAAAGGAGACTTAAAAAGAACAACAGCAACAAAATATATTGCAAAGAGAGAGAAAAAACCAAAACAACTTACACATACATGTAAACACGCTCAAAGTCTTGTAAAAATAATAAAAAAAAAAAAAAAAATTATTTAAAAAAAGGAAATAAATGCATTTTTGGTTTCATCATCGAACAACAAAAATATGAATTCGGCTTACAAGCTCAGCTAGCTTTCTGATCCTCTACACACATACAGACAAGACAGTTACACAGATACACGTATGAAGGATAAAAAGCCAAATTATAAAAATGAATATAAAATAATATAAAATAAATAGTAAAAATCTTAGCAGAAATCTTACTAAACAAGCGCACAATTCAAGACAAAGAACAGACACATACACAAATGCAATCTAAAAGACAAATTATTTGACGAAATAACACACACACACATCCACACACACTGACACAGACAAAAACAAACATTATACCTATATCCTAAAATATTTATAGTAAAAATATTAAATATTAATATTACTGAACAGCTGCTAAAATGAAAACAAAAAAATTAAGTTAAATAATGAAAAAAATAGCTGCACAACATCAACAAAAGGCAATGAATACAACAACAACAATAACAAAGAAACGTTTATTAAAAAGAAACAAAAATCAACAACCATTGCGTGTTTCTTCATTCCAAATTTTGGATTTATTTGGCATATTTGTTTTTACAGAAAACAAAAAAAAAAAAAAAATTAATATGAAAATCATACATCAAACAGAAGATTTCTATTTAAAAAAGTTAATAGTTTAAACGCATCACAAAACATACATGATAAACTATATCAAAGTTAACAACTGCCTGATGTGCATTTTGGAATAAATGAGGAAAAAAAAGGTTGGTTGGTCCTGCTCTTGTTATCCTGGCTGTGGTTGTGTTAAATTTCCAAAGGAATTTTTTGGCACAAACGCTTTTCGTGCGGTTTTTCTTACTTGCAGCATTTTAGATTGGGATAAAAAGAGATAAAATAGAGGGAAACAGAGAGAAAGAGGGAGTGATAAAAAAAGAGGGAGAGTGAATTAAATGAAATGATAATCTACCGCTGCCCGCCCGTTCCACAATTGCTTCACATTGGTTTCAGCGATCCACAATTGTAAGAGGTATTTTTGATTCGAGAACACGTTCTTATATAGAACTTATATCAGCGGTGGGCACACAATGGCTCCGGGAGCCAGCTGCTGCTAACGAATTCACATTTCGTGCCCACCGCTGACTTATATCCTATATACCATAAGTGCACATTAAATTTCAATTAACCTTTTCCTTTCATCAAATTTGTATGTGTTTCATCACTCTGTTTTTTATTTAGTACTGAATCTTTTTTAAATGCTTTTGTCTTCTTGACATTTTTGATTTTTTGTGTAATCCCCTCTATAAACTTTTACATTAAAATACTTGCTAATATTTGATATCGTAATTTCCGAAAATTACAGGTGATGGTGACGAGCGGCCACCACGCAAGAAAAAATCACGTGATTCAAATGGGAGCAATGTGAGTAGTGCTATAAATAGTAGTTAACTTAGCTAATTGTATTCACACATATACATTCAAAACGAAAAGAACAACCATTATACCCAATACAGACAACACATACTCTAAACGGAGCAAACTGAACTTGATCGTCTTGTCATATTAGATAAAAGTCGGTTAGATTATAGATAAGTTTAGTGTGCACAAATTCAAATATTCAAATATTTTTTAAAAAACACTGCCAAAGTAAAATATCTCTGACTGCCGTAGGTCTTACTGGGAAAAAGTTAGATTTGTGGGAAAAAATTCAGATGTAGTAGGGGAAGAAATCATATTTATCGAAAAAAGCCTAAGCCAAGTATTTCACACAATAGATTAATTTTAATTTATTATCTCGATAAGTTTGTCTCATCTATGTTGTGTGAAAATTTCAACCTCCTAGGTCTTATCGTTTGGGTTGCACGATTATCATTAAGTCAATAAGGGCAAAGAACTTTATACATACCAATAGATTATATGCTCCCTTGAAAGAATCAAGTATGTTGAAAGTTAGTTCGATAGATAGGCCATGTTGAATGATAGACAGATAATATCATGATGTAATTATATGTATGAAATCAGGCTCCTCTGTCTTTGGGTGGTACACATCATAAATAAATTAAATTTGTTCAGACTGTATCTCCAAAACTATTATTTCGATCGTTTTTAAGTTTAAGGATACTATTCTAGAGATGTTGTAGAATTTAATAAGACAATAAAAAAATTCGATTGTTTGTAGCCGTGAAATCCATGTAACCCTTTAAGCCAAATGTACCACACTAGATTAGGAACTACTTTTTCAAAACTGTAATTCCTTTTAAGGAATTTATAGTCTTAACCAATTAATTAAAATCCTTGAAGAAATACAAAAAAAAAAAAAAAAAAAAAGCAGGACAAAATTATATTTTTATACAAAATTATTTAATTACATCAATTAGTAGTTGAAGGTTTATTTTCTTTGAATACAATTTTAGCATAGAGTAGCAAGCAATGTTGACATTTATTTATTGAACTAAAAAATAAATAAATAGTTTGAAATTGCTTAATAGAGCTCATGTAGTTGCCTATATATATACAAATTACATTATGATATTGTGGGAATAATTGTGTTGAAATACAGTAGTATCTTTTGCATGTTACAACAACTATACTCACTTTACTAAACCTGTGTGCGTTCCCCTCTCTCTTTCTCTCTGCCTGTGTTTTCCCACTTTGTGTATATCTGTCTTCCATTGCTTATGTGTTGTATTGTCCCATGTACTTGGACCGCAGGTAAATAATAATGCAAGCCTGGCTGTCAACTTGCTCAGCAATATGCCCGGTGGCGGCAGTGTAGCTTCAAGTGTGCAAATGCATATGCAGCTGGATCAAGTGGATCAGATGCTGTCGGCTGTGGCGGCAAACACGCCCACATCACAAATGAGTGAGTAGAAAGGCGAATTGCGAATAAAAATTTTCAGGGACCGCAAATTATAATTATTGCAATTTTTTCCACATCAAAAAATCAATGACTAGAATGATAATGATTAAATTTGAGCGAAAATATAAAAATCACAAGTAATCATTATTAATGATTTATATTTTTTCGCTCAAAATAAAACCCACTTTAAATTCATAACTTTGTGTAGGACTTTTACCCAGTATTTTTGCATATGGGCTATTCCTGAGTTGCGGACGTTACATTTGTACGCAAATTTTTATGTTTAAACTGTTGCTACTCACGTTCAGATCGGTGAATTTAAATGTAATTTATTTATCAAACCTATTTTAAGATAAAAGCGGTTTATGGAAAAAAATTAGGCTTGCTGAAAGTTTTGTTGCGGCCGTTACAAAAAATGGAAGACGATTTGAGGTTAATGTGCATTTGCGAGCATATTAGCGAATTTTGCATTATAAACAAAAAATACCCAAGTACAACAAATTAACTGGAATATATGACCATATCAATCTAGCATCAAAAATACAGATAGTTAGACTCGTTAATTAAAAATCTTAATTTTTGTCAGTTGCGGACGTTACGTTACGAGCGTTACATTTTTTACACACACTTATTTTTTTACAACTTATTAATATATATTAAATATCTTTTCGATACAATTTTTATCTTAAATAAAAGAATATTAAACAAAGTTTAAGATGAGCTAAGCGCTAAACACATTGAAAATACCCCTTTTTCTATAAGAATTATTGAGATTAAGAGGCAAAAAGAGTAATTAATTGTTTAGGCTCGGCCATGAACAACCAAACCACCGTAAAACTTTTTTTATTTTGTAATTTGAAGCCTATAAATTTATTCTATTATAACAAAAAGCAACTATTATTAACAACTTTAAGTTTTCGCCCTTGGTTTAAAAATTTTCGGATTAGCCCATATCCCTTTAAAAGAAATCCAGGGGACCCGTAAATTGCAACCGAAAAAAATCTTTAAAATAATTACGCAAAACTTTTTTAAAAGTGTGTTTTATTTTGATCGAAAAAATAAAAATCGCAATAATTGATTACTTGTGAGTTTTATATTTTCGCTCAAGATTAATAATTACCATTGCTTGCTATTTAATTTGTATAATATAACTCGTAATGATTACGGTCCCTGAAATTTGTTCGACTTGTGACTAACTTCCAAAATTTCTCCTGTGTGTTCCATGTACTCTTGCTGTGTGTCCGTCCTCCTGCGTGCTCTTGTGTGTGTGTTTGTGTGTCTAGCTAACCTTCTGGGCAATGTAAATCCAATGGCCGCGGCTGCGATGCTGAACAACAACAATAAGTCAGCACCGACGGGCAGTTATCCTGGTGGCGCCGCATCTGTGGCCAATATGTTGCACGTGCCGGGTCATCACAAGAATGGATTGTCAGCCAACGAACTTTTGGTTGGCGGCAAGTCTTCTGGCGCTGGTGCAGCTGCAGCAGCTGCTGCTGCTGCTGCTGGATTGCCACCTCATGGCTATGGCGGATCGGCAGCAGCGGCGGCGGCTGGAACGCAGACGGCGGTGGGCAGCATTGGTGGCATACGCATTGCGAGCAATTTGCACAAGCAGCCGGAGATAGGTGATCACCATGCGGCGGCGCTTACGGCTGCGTTGGCTTCGAATGCTGCTGCAACTGTGGGCAACAATAATAACAACAACAACAACAGTAACAATAACAACAACAACACTGGTCTATTGGGTGTCGGTGTCGGTCTGGGCGTGGGCGTAAATGATACATTATCCAGCGAATCGTTGGCAGTGGGCCTCAAGCAAATACCACAGTTCGATGATCCCGTAGAGGAGTCGCTGGCTTCCATGGAGAATAGCGCCTTCTCCACGGGCAAATCCTCACTGACGGATAACTTTTTAATGACCCACCAGGCGCATCTGATGCAGCAACCAGGTAATCAGCAGCAGCAACAGCAGCAGCCACAGTTTGGTCTACAGCAACAGCAGCAGCAGCAACAACAGCAGCAGCATCAGCATCAACAACAACAGCAGCAGCAACATATGGATTACATGACAGAACTGCTGACAAAAGGTGCTGAGAATATGGCTGGCATGAATGGCAATCATCTGTTGAACACTAGCATATTCAACATGGACTTAGTAGCAGCAGCGTGCCAACAGAAGCAGCAACAGCCGCATAGCCAACTCGCTCTTCAGTCCCAACAGCAGCAGCAGCAGCAACAACAAGCGCACAACAATGGCTACAATGTGCCTGACTTTAGTGGCATGCCGGGCTTTGATAATCTTACAATGACGCCATCGTCCATACTGGATCATGTGGGCCCAGTGGCGGCCATGATGATTGGCAATGTGCCTGGCAAGCTTAAGGATGGTGATCAACAACAACAACAGCAGCAGCAGCAGCATCAACAACATCTCCAGCAACAGCAAATGCAGCATTTGCAACAGCAGCAACAGCAGCAGCAACAACATCTCCACCATCAGCAACAGCAACATCATCACCAACAGCAGCAGCAGCAACAACAACAATTGTTGCAGCAACTGCAGAGCAGCCAAGCGGCCAACAAAATGTTGATAATACCGAAACCCATCGAGTCCATGATGCCCAGTCCGCCCGACAAGCAACAATTGCAGCAGCAACATCAGAAGGTGCTGCCGCCCCAGCAATCACCCTCCGATCTTAAGATGCATGTTGGCAATGCGCACGCTGCCGGCTTTGCCCAGAACTTTAAGATGGCCGTTGAGCAGAATCTGAAAAATGCCAGCTCATGGTCATCGCTGGCTTCGGCCAGTTCGCCACAGAATACGGCGACGACGTCCAGCAAGGCCAAGCCGGCCATGGACTCGTTCCAGCAATTCCGTAATAAAGCCAAAGAACGCGATCGTCTCAAGCTCCTCGAGGCGGCTGAAAAGGAGAAGAAGCATCAAAAGGAGGCTGCCGAAAAGGAGCAGCAACAACGCAAGCATCACAAGTCATCCTCCTCCTCATCATCATCATCGTCCTCGGCGGCAGCTGCCGCCGCTGCAGCCACAGCGGCTGCCACACAGGCTGCTGCTGTAGCCGCAGCTGCCGCTGTGGCAGCAACTGCTGCTTGCGGTGGTGGTGCCAACAACAGCAGCAGCAGCAGCACCAATAATAACAACAACGGCAACGGCAACAACAATAGTGCCGGCAACAACGCCACATCGCAGTCAACGCTGACGCAGAGCAGCGGCGAACGTGAGCGGGGCAATAGCGTCACGGATGGATCACGCATTGGTATTGGTATTGGAATGGGCGGCATTGGCAGCGGTGGCAACAACAGCAGCAATTCAGTCAACAGCAACGGACCGGGCAGCGCGGGAAGCGGCAGCGGTGGTGCTGCGGGTGGTGGTGGCACCAACAGTGGTGGCAGCGGTGCCAGTGGCGGCAGCGCTCTAATTAATGTCAGCAGCAATAGCAACAGCGGCGTCGCCAGTGGTGCAGCTAGCAGCAACAGCAATAGCAGCTTGAGCGGCGCCATTGCCATTGCTGGATCCAATAGTCAAGGTGTCGTAGTCAACAGCGCTGCTGGTGCTGGTGGTGCTGCTGTCGGCGGTGGCGTTGGTGGTGGTGCTGCTGCCACAATTGGTGGCACTGCGCCCGGCAATGGCCATCAGACAACCAGCAATGCCCAAGTGCAACATGCAGCAGCAGCTGCTGCAGCAGCGGCACAAGCCACAGCAGCGGCAACAGCTGCTGTCCTTGCTGCCTCGCCCCTCGGTGCTATGGAGAGCGGACGGTAAGTATTTCATGCCAAGACAAGAGACTTGCCATTGTTGTTGTAATTCAGGGGTGTCCAAAACTGTCTCACGGATGTGCACGCACCAATACAAATATATGAAATCGCACGCATACACGTAACGAACATTTTTTTTATTTCAATGTGTACACAGAAAAAAAGCATGTTTCTTAAAAAAAACACACAACAAATTAAAGTGTTTCTTTTTCAGTGTACACCAAACGATAAGACAACAACAAAACACATTCGGATTAGCAAAAGCATTACAATTTTTTTTGTTTTGCCAGCAACGAAAGTTGACGAAAAGCGGAATGTGCAAAAATTGTTTGTGTAAATTGCAATGTGCGCCAGAAGCTTACCAATGTGTATTGTAACACACTCCCCATATCCTATGTGCAAAACAAAAACAAATGTGCGTCGTGTGCATAGGCGCTGGGCACCCCTCTTGTTGTCGTTGTTACTTGACTGACTTTTAAACTTTCTTCCTCTTAGCAAAAGCGTGCACGACGCACAGCCACAGATATCACGTGTGGATGACCTCAAGGCGTCGCCATGTCAGGGCCAGAACTCACCGGCACAGCAATCGCCGCAGGATCGTGCGGCTGCCAAGCGTGCCGAGCAACGGCGAGCGGAGCAGGAGAGACGCAGACGCGAAGCGGTAAATAAACAACAACAACAACAGCAAATAACACAAGACTACAAACTATATACTAAAAATGAGATGAGATAGGATGAGATAAAAGTACATGTTATATTAGATGATATTGAAATTTTTCACATCAAAAAATCAATAACTAGAAAACATATACAAAAACAATGATAATGTTTAAATTTGAGCAAAAAATTAAACTAAAGATCCTAAACTCGACTACTGCGTTCTTACTAGTACCAATTGAACCAATAATTTAGGCGGCAACGTATTCTCGTATCCTACAGCAGGTTGCATGATATCACTGGATATTATATTAGATATGTATATAGTAAATAAATACTGTAGTTGGTAGTTGGGACATTTTACACTTGTCTTAAGTAATACAATATGATCATATTATTACAATTAAATTCTAATTCGTTTGAATATCTCTATTTGTCTCTGATGATCCATCTGCAGCTGGCTGGCCAAATTGACATGAATATGCAGAGTGATCTAATGGCTGCCTTCGAGGAGACTCTGTAGGCAACGGCCACGACGGCAACGGCTGTGTCGTCCTCCAGCAAAATTGACTGCAAATCTACCACCGGCGTTGCCCCCAAGTTGCAGACGCATAAGCGGCGATCGCATCGCAAAGAGCAACGCCAATAAGAGAGAAAGAGAGGAAAAAGAAGGAAGCAGTGACAACAGTGGCGGGCAAGGAGAGTGCGACAGTGACAACAGCATGCATACGTCTAGGCTGGCACTACTACAACAACAATAACAATAACATCAAAAACAACAATAACATCAACAACCACAACAACAACAATAATAATAATAATAATAAACATACACATTAGACAAGCAAAAACAACACCAACAACAACAACAACCACAATAATAATATAAATACACATTAGACGAGCAAAAACAACGGCAACAACGACGACAATTTACCAACAATTGTTAAACATAAGCAATGTTTTAAGTAATTACATTTAAAATTACGATTACAATTACAATTTATATGATTACATACATAGAACGCATACATACGTACATACTTTCCTTAGCGAGTATACCAATACCAATAAGCATGTACATATGCATGCGTATGTGTCACTAAATGTATTATGTATAGAGTGTAGCTGACACTCGCGGCACACGGACAACAATCAACAAAAACTACAACAACAATAACAACAACAACAAACGATAACAAAACTAACAAAGAAAGCATATTTCCTTTGGTTATATACAAAACACAATTTGTTTTTTTTTTTTAAATAATTACTTTTAATATATTATTATATTATAGATATAAATTGTAATATTGATTATTGATTTGTAGGATTTTAGGTTCTAATTCTATGATAAAGAACAACCAATATACTTTTTTTTAGAATTGTTAACTAATTTAAAAATTTTAAGTGCATATACAAACATAGAAATTCAATTTTTAAGCATTATAAATCTAATGTTACGTACTCCGCTCCCGGATACACATAAAACATGTGTATGTGTGTATTGGGAAGTTCGGGTTTCGCGATCCCACAACCCGTTAACCCATAAACCCATAAACCCATTAACCCATGCCACACATGCGAGGAAACAAAACTAAAACATTTCAAATTGGGTAAATAGAAAAGAAATAAAGAAAGTCTTTAACTGAATGGCAGCAAACAAACAAACAATATGATAAACTAAAACAAATTTGTAATTTATCACTTGTAATTAATACAGTACACACACCCACACACGCACGCCCATACAAATTATTATTATCAATACATGCACACACACAGATAATATATATAAATTATATATATTTACGTGCAAATATAGTTTTTAAGTAGCAACAAAATTTTATATATGACTCGCCTAATAGCAAAAAAAAAAAAAAATGAGAACAAACACAAATTTCATAAATTTACAAAACGGTTGCTTGTGCGTATTTGTGTGTGTGTGTGTGTGTGTGCATGTGATAAAAATAAATTTGAACTTTAACGAATTCAAAATCCATCAACATCACATCAATGTACAAGAACCGATGATGACATTTGTATAGCAATACTTATCATTCTATTTTATACAATTCAACTTCTTCCTTCCCCCCAAACACACGTAATCCCTGAATGGGGTAAACGGACCATTGTGAAACTAGAGAGCAATCCTTAGATAAATATAATGTTGTTATTTTTCAATGGCATGAAATATGTAAATAGTTATTTACTCATGTTTATTTTCAATATTTGTACTGTATTTATTTTAGTATTGACAAGAGATAAACAACTTGCAATGACTTCCAACAACTTGGGATGAGTAAACAAATTTTTTAAGTACGAAATAAAGTAAAATTCCAATATCTGGTAAAAAGCAATCGCATCCACACATTAATGCATATTTAATACATAAATACGTATAGCTTATAGCCTATAGCTGCCATAGTAATATGATGCTCAAATCAGAGAATTTTCTTAGATAATTAAAGCTCGAATCGGAAAACCACATTTTTGATTGGAGGGGAAGAATCAAATAATTATTTTTCTATTTTTCTGAAATTAGGATCGGAAATATCGTTCGTAGTCGATGTCTTTATCTGAACAACAATAAAAGCCTCTGTACGCATTTGTCTTACAAATAGACATGTTGTATCTACTTGCAAGTGAGAATTAACTTCCAATGCGCACTTAAGTTATATCAAATAAATATACATACATAATTTAGAACAACAAGTAAATCAAATGATTTGATAGCAATAGATATCATACACTTGTATGCACAATCCAAAACCAGACCAATATCTGATAATGATCCTTTAAATATACCATTTGCAGTTTGTATTTAGTTAATGTAACCAGTGTGTGGCTTAGTGGCGCGTTCAGCAACATCAACTAAAAAACAAACAAACAAACAAAATCAGAGGACAGAAATTGAAGAAAACTTGAAATAAATGAAAACTTGCGATACGCAAGTGAATTGTGTAATGCACATGTTTTAGTAAAAATTCAAATTGTATGCTTAGTTTTAGTGTTTAGTGTTTAGATCTTAGAATTGGGTCACACGATATGTATGTATATGTTTTGAGTGCACTGTAGCCTTGTCTACAGCTTCTTTGTTGTGTCTTTTGCAAATAATTGGCAAAAATCCATGTTTAAGTATGTGTGTGTGTGCGGTCAGTCAATAGGTGTATATATATCTGAGTGTGTGTGTGTGTGTGTTTATGAATGAAGCAACCAGAGTCTTATAACGTAACAAATTACATAAATAAATATTGCATGCCCAACACACACATACATATGTACATGTTGTACTTCCCCTTCCCTTCCCCTCCAAGCAAACACATACCTGCATACATATACATATACACACACACACACACACGCACTCATTCACATACATATGCCAGACACTGTCCAGTCCTGGTACATCATACTTACATACTTATGTTGTTAGCCCCAAAATGTCACTTATATTTGTGTAAATTCGCTTTTTTAACTATACACATTAAACATGTAAACATAACCTTATACACAGCTATATAATTAAACACATACATATATATATATACATTTACATATACATACATACTATATGTCTATGTAAATACATAATTTTTTTTTATTATAATTAATTTTAGCATTTAATTGAGAATGAAAGAAAAATATCAAAAAAAAAATATAAATATATATATATATATACGTTAATATATATTGAAAAAAAAAAAATAAAGATACAAGAACAAAAACACATAAATGAAAACAGTTTTCCTCACTATCTATACATACATACCTACAAATTATTAAACATTGTATTTTAACAGAAAAAACACACACGGATCGGCATGAAACTAAATCAAATTGTCACCATGTCCATGGGCCAATCCGATGGTCTGGCATTTTAGCAATTAATTGTCAACATTTTGTTAAATAACTGGAGTGTAAGGGGTGTTTAAGAAATTCCATGTAAGATACAAACATGCATACACATATAGCGAAAAATCACTAGTAAACGATTTAGCCTTATATAAAAACATAATACATGAATAATATTTAATAAAATGAAGCGGAACCACATACATAAATACATACTACTCGTATTATGTAAACTAACTAATCTAAATAAAAAAAATGAGAAAATGGACAAGAAAACGACAAGAATAAATCGTACAGTAGTATTAGTATGTAAAATTATATAATTCAATGCAATGAATGCAACTTGAAACATACAATTTTTAGTATTTAACAATTAACAAATATTTTATCTTTAATGCGTACACTTAGTAATAATGAGAGAATGAGAGAAACGACGGACCGAAGAAGGCAGAAAGAACAAGAATAAAAATTGAAATGAAAAAAAACAAAAACAAAAATAATTCAAAAATATTTAACGTGTGACTTTTTTTTATATTTCGCCCCCTTGTAAGCAAAATGCTGTCTGATACGAAACTGCGGCAGCATCGTTACAGTACTCTGAGTACTTGACAGCCAGATGGCGCCACTGAGATCGAAAAAAAAATGAAATTCAAAAATATGTAACGTATGACTTTTTTGTAGTTTCCCCAATGCAGTATCTTGTGAGCAAAAAGCTGTCTGATACGAAACTGCGGCAGCATCGTTACAATACTCTGAGTACTTGACAGCCAGATGGCGCCACTGAGTTGATCGTTACAAATTTGAATATTTGTGTAAAATGTGTTTTATTTTATTTTATTACTTATGGTTATGAAAAAAATATCACTTAATAACTAGCTTGTACTATACAAATTCAATTATTAGGGATACCGAGTTTTGCATACAGATACACATACATATTAATTAACTGGTGAGATTTGCGAGAATCGCTTGAGCTACATTTTACAAACGCATGAACTTAAAGTACTTAAATGCAAATTGTTAATGCAAACCAAAAAAAAAATGTATCTTAATTATAATGTTTTGATTGTATGTTTGGTGTGTGTGTGTGTGTGTGTGTGTGTGTGTGTGTGTGTTGTGAGAAACAGATTGAAAGTATTCACAGATAAGCTGCCCCTTGCCAAAAATAAAAGTTGAGATTATTTTTAGATGAGTTGGAAAACCAAACGGAACTGAGACTCGCACGCGTTCAACGCAACAAGCAGCGTATTGGGCAATGATGATGGTTGTAATCGATTATCGCTATCGTTATCGATATATTGATCGTTTATCGGTATATCGATAACTAGACAGCCACCTTGGACGTGAATGCAGCCAGCTGCGCCTTCAGCGCATCAATCTGGCACAACAGCTCGATATTCTGTCGCTCCAAGTAGGCGGCACGAATGGCAATCTCATCCTCCTTGATGCGACGACGATCACGGGATTTCTTGGCCGCCGCATTGTTCTTGCGCCTCCGCTCATAGTAGGCCGCATCCTTGACTTGGCCAGCGCTCAAATTGCCGGCAGCAGCTGCTGCTGCTGAGTTGCCTTTGCCATTGCCATTGCTGTTGCCCGTTCCGGATAGCTTCTCATAGTTGCCGGCATGCGAGTCACAATCACTGGACTCCTCGGCGGCGGCACGATCCTCGCTCTCACTGTTGTTGTTGGAGGAGCTGCCCTCGTTGACGCTGCCGCTGCGCGAATTAGTGCGACGCATCTTGGGATTGGTCACGGTGCGAGAGCCACCATTGGAGCTGCGAATCTGTTCGAGCACCCGCTTGCGATACTCCGTGTAGCGTTCCACGCGCGGATTATCGAGCAGCACATCGGTGGCGGCAAAGTTGGCCGCGATCACCAGTGGATCACGTGGAAAGGCCTTGAAGGGTCGTGTATTCTTGGCCGCATCTCCGCTGCCGGCGGATACGGTCGATGCGAGGGGCGCTGTGCTGCTGGTGGGCGTGGTGATGGTGCTGCTGCTGCTGTTGTTGTTGTTGTTGCTGTTGTTATTGTTAAACTGAATGCCTGAATCGCTGGTCGGCGCTGGGGGAGATTGTGGCGCCTCCAGCACATCGATTTGCATGGTGCTGGCATTGCTAGCCGGACGCGGAGATATCGCTGCATTGACAGCAGCAACAGCTGCTGCTGCTGATGCGGCGGCAAAGGTTTGCAGGAAATTGGTTGTGGCATTGCTATTGGGCGTGATCGTGGTCGTTGTTGTTGCTGTTGTTGTTGGCTCCTGCTTGATGTTGGCGCCGTAGTACAGTGCCGGATAGAGATTGGCCAGTTGCTGCTGTTGCTGCTGCTGCTGTTGCTGTTGTTGCGCGACTGCTGCTTGGGCGGAGTACAACAGATTGCTGGGAATGGTTGTGGGCGATGCTGAGGGTGAACCGCTGCCGTAACTGTAGTTGGTCTGGTAGGGTGAAGGTGTCTTGCGTGGTGTCTCCACGCTATCGCAGCGTCGCGACAAATCCAACACCTCAGCAACATGTTGCTGCTGCTGTTGTTGACTGAGTGCTGCGGCGGCGGCTGCGCTGCCCAGCAACTGTTGCTGATAGGCATAGGCGGTATACAAATCCATTTTGGGCAGGGCCAAGTGATGTTGTTGCTGTTGCTGCTGCTGTTGCTGATGGTGGTGTTGGTGGTGGTGCAACTGCTGCTGCTGCTGCAATTGGCTGTGCTGCTGCTGCTGCAGCTGATGATGATGATGCTGGTGGTGGTGATGATGATGCAGCAGTGGCTTGCGATCTGTTCCAGACACAATTAAAATGATTGAAGGCAACGCGTGATTAGTATGCGTAACAAAAGGGGCGGGGGCGTGGCTAACTTACCAGTCTTTAGATCGAAGAACTGCCCGGCCATGAGTTTCTCGTGCATCAACATGATTGATGATAATCCAAAGCGTAGCTCAAAGCAGTTTCCAAAAAAAGTACTTGGATGATTCTGGCGACAAGTGACGGGTGACGGGTGACAAGTGTGTGGATCGCTGACGTCTGGACGCTGACGTTGTCGAACGTTAACTGATTTCAACTCCACACTGCGTCCGCCTTTTATACGCCGACGCAGCGGCTGTGGCTTCATTCATTTGCCGTTGCACTCACACAGCCAAAAGCAATGGCGAATCAGGGGGCAGGTAGGCCGAGCACACACACACACACGCACACGCACTGAGAGAGAGAGAGAGTGTGAGAGACACACGCAAAGGCAAAGGGGTGAGTCGCCCTTGCTTTCTCACTCACTCTCTCACTCTATGGCTTTCTTCATCTCCCTCTCGCCTTCGGTTGCTCAGCATCAAAGGGTTTTACGAGGGTTGCTGAGGTTTGTCCATGTCTCGGACATTACTAGCTAGACCATATCCTTTTCTATTTTTCCCTTTCCCTTTTTCCATTTCTATTTCTATTTTTTTTTACATTGGTTTCATGCATTTTTCGCAAACATTTTTTTGTTATAGTATCTTGTATTGTTCTTCGACTATTTTACGAATTACATGTATTTTCTCTACAAAAAATATCATCCGTTTTTTTGAGAAAAGCAAAAAGTCCAAATTACTGCTTACAAATATGAATAACGTTGGCTAGACTTGACTGAATTGCGCTATAAAAAAAAGAATTCGTAAAATATGTCAAAATTGAAATACAAAATATGATCATATCTTGAGTTGCTGGCAAGTTTGTTATACTTATTTAATTTTTTTTTTTTATTTCACATATGGATTTATAGATTCTTTGACATTGAATTTTATTTTAGAAAGCAGTTGCTTTTTTTTTAACTGTTCTTATTATCAATAAAAGAATATATAAGTTGGACTAATTTCATATACAATTCTATTTTTAACAAGAAATTTGATTTAAAAAAGAAGCTGCTTGTTTTTTAAATCTTTTTAACTATTCTAAGTAACTTTTCAATAAATGAAGAATAAAAGAATTAATATTATGAAGAAATGGAATAATTTCATATACCTTTTTTGGATACACGAAACATTGTAATGTTGTAATACTTTATTTCTGCTTAGATATATGAGTATATTTGCGACATTTGACTGAAATCCGCTTTAAATATGCTAGTAATAAGGAATTTAGCTAGTTGGACAAATTTCAAATATGTAAATATAAATGCATAATTCTAAGAAACACCAAAGATTATAATATTTTCGGAGTCTGTCAAAATTGTTATATTTTCCATGTAAATATATACTGATTTACCCCAGTGATGAAGTTATTTAAATAAAATGTACTTTTAACAAAAAAGATTTGATGCACATTTCTTAAAATAATCTTATCATTCAAATTCCGTTAAGTACCCATGGATAATTTAGAATTTTTGTAAAAGTTTTTTTTTTTAACTTTTTTCTCGGTCTCAAGCAAACAAATATTTTGATGCAAAAAACAAACAATTTTCAAAGATCTCTTCGCTAGTATTTTTTAAAATTTTTCGAAGATTGCTAAAAACGGAGGAAAAAAGTTGAAAAAAGAAAACACTTTTACAAAAATCCTAAATTATCTATGGGCACTTAATTGCTTAAAGAAATTGTTGTATCATTCAAACGGAATTTAAATGATAAGATTATTTGAAGAAATCTGCATCAATGGTTTTTGGTAAAAATACATTTTTTTAAATAACTTCATCCACATGTACTTATTTCCCTGGGTGTCTATAGCTATGACTTAGACATATAATTTTATTCAATCTGTTTTTTTTTCGATCAATTAAATTGCTGGGAAACGGCTAAAACTGAAAGTTGTTGAGCTAGATGGAAATGTGTTTGCATTGCTCTTAATATGCATATTAGCTCTAGATTCTTGAAGTAATAAGGACAAATCATTCTTCTGGCTTAGGCCATGGCACAGCGGGAAGTTTTCGGATGACGCTCAAAATGTTAAACAGTGAGTGAGAGAGATCTATGTACATATATTTCTATGTATGTATACTAAGGCCAAGGGTTACGAATAGTTAAATCCGTTTGTTTTGCGCTTTTGTCTTTAAATCCTTTTTGCTGTCCAGCCCAGTCTTTGGCTATCTGTAAGGGTGTGTGTGTGTATGTGTGTGTGTGTTTGCGAATTTTATGCAGATCTTACACAAATGATTGTGCGTGACAAATTATGAAAATTAGGTTGGCGAGTCGTTCGCGCGTTAGCGCATCCTTTCAAATCCAAAGGTATCCGAATCCGAATTCGATGCTAAGCGCGTACATTACGCGCCATTTGCTCGATCCTCGATCCTGGCGGAGTTTCTCCTGCTGTGGCGGTCCAAAAGCATTCCGGGAAATAGCAAGAACAAGGTCAAAGATCTGTCATCCCATATCAATTTTGATTAACAATCGATGTCGCCAAATATGCCTCAAGTTGACGACGACAACAAGTGTCCTGTAGACCAGACCAGACCAGACCAGACCAGATCAGATCAGACCAGACCGATGTTTACTTACTGTCCACTGTCCGGCACATCCTTTTCTCTGCCCGCCTCTGTCCCATGATCCATGATCAGTTGAGCGTGGGATAGTCTAAGCCTTTGTTTAACTTTACTTAACTGTTGCCCTAACGGTCGCTTTGCTTGCTATTCGATTCCGGGTCCTTTTGGGCCAGGATTCAAAATTTATACAATGTCGCGACAGTGCAACGGAAGTGATCGCTGCCTCAAGTGGTCAAACAAAGTCTTTGTAAGTATCCACACATTAGAAAACAACAATTCTTCTACTAATTCGGACAGGAACTAACTTTAAAAAATTACTCAAATAAATAAGATACTTGCTGCAAGAAAAGTTCTGGTTCCTTTATTTACACGATCAGCAATTATTGGCCAATATTTAGTTCAGCGGTGGGCACGACGTCTGAATTTGATAGCAGCCGCTGGCTCCCGGAGCCATTTCGTGCCCTCCGCTGATTTAGTTTATTGTTTAAAAATATTATACTTGTTTTCAGCTATGTCTTATGTCTATTATGTCCAATATTTGGCCAATAATAAGCAGATTAAAAATTAAATGTATCTGTATATAATTATGGCTTTAACTTTAAAATAAACAGGGATTAAAACCCTAACCGAAACCGTAACTTTTAACCGGTAAAAACAGATTGAAATTTAAAACCGTTACTGAAACCGTAACGGAAAAAAAAATTTTTTCAATTGAGTCGAAACTCTGTAAACCGAAATAACCGTTTAGTAGCGTTTCATTTCTAAGAGTTAACTTCGGTTTTTCATACATTAAAAATTTTTCTTTTCCATTTTTAATTTTAATTTTCTTATGTTTAGTTTTGCATTTTCATAGCACTGAATAAGCGCAAATAAAATTAATTTGTTGAGTGAAATATTTAAATTGTTAAAATGTAACTTAACTACATCAAACTGAAGAATATGTGAAAAAATGTTGTTAAGGAAGTAATGCGTTTTCAATTATTATTGTATTATTTTTATAATTATATTTTTGCAAAGAAATTTGGTTTTTGTGAACCGAAACAATACCGGTATTTCAAAACCGAAACATACAGCAACTTTTATTCAAAGATTTTGCGTAACCGATAATCGAAAACCTAAAAGCGAAAATAACCGAAACCGTAACTGAAACCGATATTCGTTTCGGTTTTAATCCCTGAAAATAAATTTTCATAAAATGTTACTGAATAAGAGTTAAACATATGAATACAAAATATTTCAAATTCATTTTAAAATTAAATTTTTTTTTTATTTTAAAAATAAAAGTTACGAAGTACGTATGATGAATTTTATATAACCAAATAAAATTGATTGGTTATTGAAAATAAAATTGGTTTTATTTGTTCACTGATCAATTGTATAATGAATTGAATAACATCAGGCAGGCCAAAACAATTTGGCACTTCAATCGTGTATCACTGTCTCATTCATTTTTTAGTGGCCCATTGAAAACGGTTTTCAAAAAAAAAAAAAAAAAAGTAAACAAGAGCAAATTTTGGGCATTTGGCCCTTAATAATCTCTAATCTCTGTAAAAAACCGCGAGCTTATGTCTAATCCGATGCTAATCCAACCGTAAAAATGGTGGATTTAACTAAAATACGCACACACACTCACACACATGTACACACACACTCACACACACACACCCATCTATAAAGAGGCAAAAATGTCCTCATTGAGTCATACATTTACCTGACCAGCCATAAAAAGTCGCGCTCGTAACCAAAGAGTTGCCATTTTCGCGCTAAATTCCAGATTCAACGAAAAAATGAAACCGAACCGAACCATACCGTAAAAAGCCATACCGGGTCGCATCTTAAAAAATAGAAAAACAAAAAAAACAGATGCCATAAAACTATGGATTGATGTTTTGAATATAATGAGTTGGCCGCCGCTTCTTCGCCGCGAACAAAGACGCAATATTTGTGCAATCCTTTACCTTTATCCGTATCCTTGAGCGCTTTTTTATGCACCAACAAAAAGTGGCAGAAGGCTCGACGGTATGCTATGGTCGACAGCATCAGGTAAGGCGCTCTGAACGGGTTGTTTGCTATACATATCTGGTTGTACATACATTAGCCTCTATTGCCCAAAAAACGTGAAATGTGTTTTTTTTTTTTTATTGCATAATGGACACTTCGCCGAACTGAGCGTTGTTTTCCACAGTTTTCTTTTTTTTTTTATTTAAATGCATCATAAATGCCATCGATGAGGAAAAGGGTTCTTCTTCTCGTCCCCTTTCATTGTGGATGTGTTTTATAATTTCGGCCAAAAAGCAGCAAAATGACACAAAGAAAATCAGCGACTAATTGACTGAAAGGGGTTTTCGGTTATTGGTTATTCGTTATTCATTTCCAAGTTTTGGTACTTTTCAACTTCTTGGAATTAGCCTTCATATTGCTTTAACTCCTTGCCTTTTATTTGAATGCTTAATAGTTTGTCAATCTTTATTATTACGGCCCACGCAAAGGAGTTGACTTTTTACACTATCAGACTTTTTTTAGAAAGCGAAAAACACTAAAAAGTTATTTGAAAACGTCTATTAAATCTAACTAATTAAAAAAATAATAAAAAAAACTAATAAAAAAAAATTGATGAAAAAGTTTACTGAGTCTTACTCACTTAAGTACGTTTTTTATAGTATTAAAAAAAGTTAGAAAGAAATACTCGTTAATTGCAAAAATCGCATTAATTCCTTTTTTGAACAAGTGGGAAAGTCTATAGTCGAGCTTCTCACCATAAGATACGAGTAACTTATTTAAATAAATTTAAAATATTTTTTATTGCATGCTTTTTTGGAAAGCAACAAATCACTAAAAAGTTATTTGAAAACGTCTAGCTTAATTAAATAAGAAATTTAATAATATAATAATAATAATAATTTAATAGAAAAAAAAATGGAGTAATAGTATTAGAAAAAGTTAAAATTAAATACTTGTTAATTATGAAAATTTAATTAAGTCATAATTTTAAATATATGTATGTAGGCCATCTGGAGTTTTATTTTTTTTTTTTATCGAATTGTGAAATTTCATAAACGGAAATGGAATTGTTAAAGAATGTAATACTAATGATAGACCCGTTGTAGCGTATTTAGATGCATTATGTTTGTATAATCCCATCAGGCAATTCAGTTAAAGTGCACAGCTTCCATGCTAATGAGGAAGTAGTTGGCAATGAGGACAATAACATTCGCTTCTTGTCTAGGAAGTAACTGAGGATTACATGTGTCCGAGTGCCGAGTGCCGAGCACAAAAGCCCAGTGGAGTGTGTTTTGTGCGGTGCAGTGGCAAAAGACTAACCAGGCCCAATCCCAAAAACGCATTCCATTTTAGACAAGACCAAATATTCAGACATTCAGCCGTTCACCTGTTGTTTGTTTTCGTATGCAAAATGCACAAACAGAGAAACATAGAAACAGATAACCGACATCCGACAAAAAGACACTTGGCACAGACAAGAGGCACAGATTGAGAGATATATTGCCTAAGGGAAGGCTAAATCAAAGGCTAAGGGTTCGGTTCGGTTTTGGATTGGTAAAGGTCGAGAACACTTCCGTCACGGAAGTGGACAGCACAAATAAGAGAAGACCAAAAAAAAAAAAAAAAAAAAAGACTAAAAAGACACAAGTTAAGTACGGTACAGCGTTAGCTTCCGACCTGGCCAAATCCTTTTGCTATTTATTATCCTATACGGCATTCCCAAATGGAGAGAGGAAAACAGATCTATGCATAATCCCAGCAAAATGCTGCTTAATTATGGCATTTTTTAATTGACTGTCAGACAGACGTTGGCAAAGTAGGAAATGATCTCAAGTCCAGTCGACAATTCATTCATGAGTCCTGCATGCACTGAAGCGAATAGATCCGAGATACCCATAGATCATACAGTCTAATGTCTAATGCCTAATGTCTAATGAGTGTATTGCATTACAATGCCAATTATTGTGGTTTTGATGACACTTTGGGCAGACAACGCGCAATGTTTTCATATATAGGTCTAGACTCTAGACACTATGGTTACTATGATCTCAGATCTATCAATGTTTCATTATCATCGAATCTATTCTTTTTTTTTGCTCAAAGTGTGCTCTACACCAGCGGTGGGCACGCAATGGCTCCGGGAGCCAGCGGCTGCTAACAAATTCAGATTTCATGCCCACCGCTGCTCTACACAATAATATCTTATCGAATTTCTCAGAGTATTTTGAATAAATATTGTTCACATTGCATTGATGGCTAAAAACCAGGGACCGTAAACATTATGAGTTATATTATAAAAATTACATAGTAAATATGATTCACAGATTTTTTCATTCGAACATTGGAAAAACGTACGACGCCTAGGAACCGTTTGAATGATACAAAACTTTCCTTGACCCATTAAGTACTTTCGAAACTTTTATCCTCGGGTTCAAACTAAAAATGTTTGGGTCGATATAGCTATGACCGTTTGTCCGTCCGTAAATCTGACGTCTATAAACCTCAACTTTGTTTCAAATTTTAGCCACGCAAAGATATTGGAATTTGTTGACCTATACCTCGACTATAGCCTTTCCCATTTGTTTTTTCTCAAATATGATTATTGTCAGACTTTTATAAAATTTCTCAAAACTTATCATGATCATTGATGGAACTCTTAAAATAATAATTACATAATCATTATTATATAATTTATTCATATAGCTTATGAAGATTAGGTTCCCGACAAAAACAGGCGAACTTTGTCATCGAATCATAAATTTCTTATGGAATTTATTTTAATAAGGTTTAGTTTGATTTAGAGAAAATTCGAAATTGAAGAGAGATGAATTTTTTAAGAGAGTTCAATGCTTATCACATAACATAAGATGGAACTAAGTATTTCCGTTTTTCCCATCAGCTTGATGGATGAGGCCCACCCAATGTCTAAATACTAAATGCTCATACATGTTTGTTCATTATGTATGGAGTCAAGTCAGAATTCAGTTAACAAAAGTCTCAATAGTTATGAACACTATTTAAATGGGCACAGCTAACTGGCTACTTCCTTACGCCAGGCGCATTGTAACCGTTGTTTGGCAACGGTGACGCCTTCACCCCCGACCCAAGGATTCGGAGACGTCCGCTGGCAAGGACTACGGTGTAGGAGTAGCAGTTTGTGTGTGTGTCAACGCCCATCACACAAATTTGTTGGAAATGCACGGACAATGAGAGACAAGAAATGCAACATTTCATGGTACATCAAAGACAAAGTCAAAGAATCAAACGGAGACGGACACAAGGCCAGAGACAGAAGGAGAGACACAGGGAGAGACAGAGACAGAAGCAGAACAGAAGAGAAACTGAACCCAACGGGTTGGAATCGGTTCTATCGACAGCAGAGTGCACTACACTACCATAAATATAATTTTTTGGATATTAAACAAATTTTGCAAAGACTGGAAAAAATTTCGATAATATGCATAGACACTTTTCAGAAGAAAAGATATAAAAATAGATCAAATACATACACTCGCCAGAAAACTAAGCATATACCCTTTTTTACTTTAACAGCTAACGTAAGTCAATTCTTCATGGTTAAAAAAATTTATTTCGAAAGGATATTTAAGCTCCGTTTGAATATTGCTTTCACCCATTAAGTACCCATGGACAATTTTTCATTTTTGTAAGAGCTTATTTTTTAACTTTTCTCGGTCTCAAACAAAAAATATTTCAATGCGAAAAAATTCTTCAAACAAGAGTGACTGGAAAATTTGTTTTCAAAAATCTTCTCGCTTTTATTTATTTTCATTTTTAAAAATTGCTAAAATGACACTTTTTGCGTGAAAAGTAGGAAAAAGCGGTTTAAATAGTAATTATTAGCAATTTAAAAAAAATAAAAAAAAAACTAGCCAGAAAATGTTTAAAAAATTTGTTTTGCAGTCACTCTTAGAATTGTTTGAAGAATATTTTTGCATATGAGAAGTGGAAAAAAGTTGGAAAAGTAGACGTTCACAAAAATTGAAATTTTTTTTTTGGTACTTAAAGGGTTAGTGAAATTTTTATCTCATTCAAACGAAATTTAAATGACCTTTCCAAATTTATTTTTTGTACTATGAAGATCGGATTTATCATCGAAATTCCTTACGTAATCAACCAAATGAAATTGGATTTTTTTTTTTATTATTTTTATTAGTTTAAGTTAATAACTCGATCCGTTAACTTATTTGTAGTTGTGTCTTGAGTCTCAGTGCCAAAGAGCCTCACATTACAGGGTATTTGTTAGAATTATACTATGAGCAATATGCATTTTGCATGCATCATTCGTTTTGATGAACTGTCAACATTTAGGGCCATTGTCTGTCGCCAAATGGTTATTCTCGAATCGATGTGTGTGAGAACTGAAAGACAAAGACAGACACACAAAGAGTGAGAGAGAGAAAGACAAATAGATATTGTGAGTTAGAGGGGGAGATCAAGCGGGGTACAGTTATGCGGATGAGTACAGCTAACATACAATTGCAATATTTTGAAATCGAATGTGAAATATTTCTAATAACTCGGCACAGAATAAATCCGAGTCCCGACCCCGACTGCCGACCTTTGCCACGGGATCTTTGATATATGTACACAGAAAAAAAAATCCGGGATATTCAGCCAGTCAGAAGTAGGGTAATCTCGGATTTTCTCAAACCAAGTATGAAATACTTGATTTTTTCAATTCCGAATTAATCCTGTAATTGTGTAATTCAGGCTAAAAAATGTTGATTAATTGAAATGTTTTTTTAAACTTTTTTTTTTAATTTTTTTTAATATATTATTTTTTTTAATTTTATTTAGTAAATTTTTTTTATTTAATTTAATTTAATTTAATTTTTTTTTTTAATTTTTTATTTTTTTTAACATTTTTTTTTTTATGACGGGATTTATATATTTTTGCGCTTGATTCCAAAGAACTTAAAAAGAAATGCTTGACTACCAATTGACGGGGGGAATCGAACCCAGGTTTTATTGAAACTGGAAGCTCTAATTATGTGACAAGTCGGCGACTCTAACCTCTGAGCTACCGGACTCTTGAATTGAGAGAGGTAGAGAGAGAATTTTCCTCTCGCGCTCAGCAAATGTGGACATTAACAGGACATTTTAAAAATTTCTTAGCTTACATCATGTAATTTTGGCATATTTTCCCAATTTAATCCTGATACTTGCATAATTATACAGATTAATCCTGAATACATACTTACACAATGCATGCTTAAATTAAGTATTTTAAACTTGATTTTAGAATGGCCTTTTTTTTTCTGTGTATATAGTATAATGCGTATTCCCGTTGTGGCAACCCCGCCCCCGTCAGTAGGCTCACTTAATTTTATGCATTTTGACGTTGATTAGCTGCCAGCAGACATTGTCATTCTGGTAGACCGTTAGTTCTTGCGCTGTCAGCGGCAGAGCGAAAGAGACAGAGACATAGAAAAAGACAGAAACAGAAACAGAGACAGTGAAGGAGGGAGATGACGGGTTAATCAAAGTAGAAGTGTGTCCATGCCCACATAAAAAGAATTATTGAGTAGTTTTATGAAGCAAAAATAGTATACGAATCTGAATAGAAATCGTCATTATTATGGAAATGGGAGTGGGAATGGGAATGGGCATGAGAAACGATGTTGAAATTGAAATTGGTATTGAAAATGCCCTGGCACAATCTATCAAGCGGCTCTCGAAAACCTTTAACACCTTTTTTTTTTTTTTTCTTTTTTGTTCCATTGCATTGTTGTCAACGCAAAGCCGCCTACAAAACCCCGTTAGTTGGGGGAAGGAGTGGGAATAGTAGGCCAGGGTCAAATCCGTTTTGTTGCCCAGACAATTGATGTCAAAATGACACAGGAGCAGCGGTTTACGGTTTACGGTACTGAGGTACTACCGTACTACGTTACGGTTCCCGAGTCGTCCTTTTGGTAATTGTGTCAATTGTCAATTTGCACGATCTTCAGCATCATCTACCATGTAGTGTATCTTGATTGGACTGTCTGTCTGTCAGTCTGTCTGCTTGTCCTTTTAACGGAAGCGTGCGATAAAATCAAAACGGAAAGCAAACTTGTATTTAGAATTGTAAAGAAAGGTTAAGGCGTTAAGCCCTAGTTCCATGTTCCACATAACTCTTTTTGGCCATTTGACTGACTCCTGGCCACACTGTCAGTGTCACTCGTAATATGAGCATTAACCCTCTAAAGCCGTTGGCCAACTTCTGTCTTTCCTTTGTATGCATATGAGAGTTGAGTTCCGTTTTCTTTGCTGCTGCTTTAGCTCTTTCTTTCCGTTTCTTCACTTCACTTCCCTGCCCTGCCCTTTCATTTTTATTTTTATTTGTACTTTTTTTTCACATGAAACTAAAAACTCGAAGCGTGTTTCTGAAATCCATGAGATTAAACGGTCTTTAAGCGGTTTAAGCCTTTTGTTAGCCGAGTTTTGTAGGTGGCAAAATGTGCGTCAGTATCAACAACTATTAACTATTGTTCACATTTTTCGCCAAAATTATGAAAAATATCATTTGATAATATTCACGGCTAACTCAACTCAACTCTCCTCACATTTATCTGCCTCTATGAATCTGATGTCTCCTCTCTCACAATTCTCTCTGTCTGTTCGTGGAAGTCAAATAAAAAAAACATTTGTCCAAGATACACAATCTTAAATACAGGTACGAATATCGAGAGTGACTATCTGGCTATGGCTGCATCCTTATGAGTTAGAGTTAATCTCGCATAATATTGCGTGAAGAGGCTGCGTAATCTGCGCACAAGTGCAACGATCCGCAGCTCTCAGTCAAAGCCATGGCCAAAGCCAACATACTTCTACAATAGTCCCCGACTTAGCCGTCTTTTTAAGCCCCTAGCGATTAGCAGTAGACGGGCAACCTAAGTATTAACCAACCTGGGGTTAATCATGCAACTGCCGTTGTGACTTTGGTCATGAAGCCAACTCCAGTCGGTGCCAAATCCTAGTTTTTGCCAAATAAAAATATACAAATACCAAACATACACACATACATACTTACATACATTTGTAAGTATGTAAAGTATTGACAAAAACTAAATTACCCTTTTAGGTAATTTTTCTCAAATGATAATTTGTTTATGAAATCAAAGGTTTGAATTTATTTTCTTGTTTTCTTTTTTATTTATTTATGTATATCTTTATTGTTAATAATCAAAAGCTAGAAAGAATTCAGAAATTTATTAATAAAAAATTAAAAAACATTTTAACATGAATTTGTAAATCTGATTAGACAAAAGTAAGTTTATAAAAAAAGTTTTAAAATAAATATATCGTTGATAATCCTTTCTGGATAATACATAGACATCCTTTATTCCTTAAATATCATTATTATTAAATTATGATACTGCTTCCCAGTCTTTTTTACGACTTCAACTAGATTTTCCTGAAATCAACATTTATTCGTAAATAAAGTACAGATGACAAAAATACAATTTTTATCAACTTGACTACACATTTTAAAAATGAATTATGTACATTAAAATACTAAGTAAAATATACTAAAAATAAGTTAATTTAGACTAAGAAGTATTTGTACTACATATTTAAAAAATAAAGTAAATTAAAATACGTCAAATTTGAATGTTAAAGATATTTTAAATTTGTCTAATGCTATACGGATCGTGTAGATAACTATAATGGTTATATGTATTTATTTGATTGAATGAATGACCCTACATTGATAGAGTTATACTCTCAGGTTGAAGAGTTACCTTTATTGAATACTCCTACTACCTATAGATTTATAAATAATTCGTTTAAAGGTATTGTACAACTATTGTAGAATAGAACCCATATACATGTTACTTTTCACCTAAACACCAATTACAATAATATTCTTTGACATTTGAACTAAACACATTGTATACAAGTGAATTTATTGTACTAATCTTTGCCGAATGGTTTCAATTTAAATTGTATTTTATTTAAAATCTATTTATTTATATTAATGTTATGGGCCTTTTTTTTGGTTTAACTAATAGTTTTACTAACCTTTTAATTTAATTCTTCTTGGAGGCGTGGTTTCAAATCATTTTGTTTTTTTTATTTTTTGGGGTTGATTTCTCATTCAAACAGTAAGTGCTTGCAAACTTATAAAATATATTTGTTTTTATATCATATTACATATTGTTTTGTTTGTCAAAACACTTTCTTGACGCCATTAAAAAGCTATGATATTGGTTTTTTATTTTTGAAAAGAGTTCAACACAATGGATCTTATTATATTTATCTTTTCTAAAAATACCATAAGCAACTATTATTCAATTAATAAAGAAATGAATTAAAAGGGCAGGTAAAGGTAAATTTTTTTTGTAAAAGAAAATTAATAAAAATGTGAATTTTTGTTGGTAGTCAAAACAGTTTCTTGAAATCTAAATTAAAGTTAAATTATTTTGTATAACTTTAATGTTTAATTTTTAAATTAATTGTTGTGTCGGCTGCTTTTAGACAGACAATAAATAAATAAAACTGTCCTTCTGTTCAGCTAGATAAATTCTGAGGGGCGCCATGTTGCAAGGAAGGGAGGCGACTCCATTTCCCTTTCGATTGCCGAATATTACGCCATTTTGCGTTCAGTGGGTTCAGTTGCTTCCGTTGAGTTGAGATCGTAAAAGGAATATCGTAAGGAATGGAATGAACAGCCAATCAGGACGGTTGCAACCACCACCACCAGACATAATGCTGAAGCAGAACTGCAAACAAAATCTTAAACACCACCAACACTTTAACTTCATTTTGTGCAAAAGGGAGAAATGAAAACGAGTTTCAGGGGCAGCGACTTTATTAAAGATGCGTTGCGAGAGCGAGCAGGCTGAACTGAGCTGAGCTGAAGAGAGGGGCTTATGGAAAATGTGACAGCTGTGCCAGCTGACCCTCTCCCTCTCCTCTCTCCTTAGTCCATTGTCCATTGCCCAGCGAGAGCGTATACACTGATAAAAAATAAGAATCTAAAATTATGATTTTGGTCTCAGAAAATGGAGTTAAAGAAAACACATCTTGATTCTAAAAATATTTCAGTTGATACCAAGTGCTTATTTTTAAGATCATAAATTCTTATATTTTCAAGACCACAAATCTTAGTACAAAAATAAAACTTATTATATTTTTTAAGATTATATGTTCTTATATATAGACCAAAAAGTTTTAAGTACTCAAGACAAAAAATCTCAAATGAAGATTAAGCTTCTTGACATTTTAAGAAGAATGAAGTAATTTGTAGTTAACTTGGGGTCTATGACAACAACAACAAACGCAAGCTGTTTCAAGAGATATAAATCTCTATCCTCAGTACTGTTGTGCTGACTTGATCCAAGCGATCCAAGCCTAATGTCATCTTTGAGACGCCAGAACCAGTTGTGAATTCTAAGTCTCAAAAAGTGACAAATTTTTATGATTTTTGTTCTTATGTTAGGAGAAAAAGATCTAAGATCTAAGATTTTTGTTCTTATACTAGTATTAAGAAGTTAAGATTTTTTAGAATAATATTCTTAGTTTTAGTAATTTGGTCTTAAAATAGAATTGAGCTTCCATAACTCGAATTTCCCTCTAACTCGAGCTAAATAAGTGGCAGTAAAATGAATAAACTTAATAAAAACGACTGTATAAGTCGAATATCTCCATAGTTCGAATCTTTTCTTTGGATAATCGTAATTCGACTCAGGGAAGTTCGACTGTATTCTTATTTCAAGAACAAAATATTCAAGATGAATGCTCATGATTTTAGAAAGTGGTCTTTTTTTTCAGTGTACATATGCGAGTGTGTGTGAGTGTCCGTGTATATGCATGTTTATGTGGGGCTGTTGGGCACTCACATTTAATAAATAAATAGCAGGAGACAGGCATCGCATCACAACGCAGGCATTTTCATTATTAGACAGACAGACAGACAGACAGACAGACAGACGCAAACACAGCCATAGAGTCCGACCCTCACTCCCACCCCGACTTCGACTCCATCTCCATCTCCGATCCAAATCCCGAACCCGTTCAGACTGTAAGGGTTGCGCCTGCTTCCGTTTGTTGCTTAATGATAACAAACCGGATGCCAGTATCATGATTAACAAGTGAGAATGCTCTGATCAAGAGACAGCACAACTACGAGATACCCTGCCCTGCTCTTAATTAGTGATGTAAATTCAAGTTATGAATCGAGTTTAAAGTCGAAATGTTCAAATCTTAAAAAATCGAGTTGTCTATACAGTCGAACTTCCTTTACTCGAGCCATCATTATCCAAAGAAAAAGTTCGACTTATGGAGATTTCGAGTTATAGACTTTTTTTTAAGTTTTTTTAAAAGAAACTACAATTTTATTCATACAATACATTTCAAATTGCAAACTTTTTTTGTTATTTTCAACAAAAACAGATCCCAGTTCGTTCAAGGACAAAGAAGTACATTACGAACATCTTTCCTATAACAATTTCACAACCCTAAGTAATTGTTGATGCAATACTCTATCATATAGCATCAACATATGTTAATATGTTATGTCAACATCAATCAATATTACTTATCCAAACAAGCATAAAACAGAAACGAAAAAAATTTAAAATTTTACTCAGTATTTTCCAGAATATTTCGAGTTACAGCAGCACGGGCGAATATTTTTGTACGAGTTATGGAGAAATTTGACTTGTAGAAGTTCTATTTAGGGAAGCAGAATTGTATTTAATTTGCTCAATAAAAGCTAATGCCACTGTATTTAGTTCAAGTTGGAGTTATAGATGTGGGTAATGGAAGTTCTACTGTATATAGTACAAAAAAGAATTGAACGAGTTAAAATACTTGAAAATATCAACCGCGAAAATCAATTTGTGAATATTTCGATGTTTTATTACATCTTGAATTTCTTTGTCGAATACCCTTTTATAATGTGTGCCAAAACCTTACAATTTTTCTTGTTATTGACCTTATTTTCGATTTGTGGAAGAAGGCGACTTGTCATCAAGAAAACTTATAGTAGTCTCTGAGATCGACAAGTTCATGTAGATGGACTCGCCTTTTGGTACTAATCAAGAATATGTATGCTTTATGGTTTCTGCCATGCCTTTTTCTACCTGTTACATACATTTTTACACAAACAATATACCCGTTTTGACAACTTCCAACGGTCTCAGGGTACGTATATGAAAGGGCGAGCGAGCGGTGGTTGTAGCCGCAATACTGACCGCTGTTTTGGTCACTTTTGGCAATATCCAACAATTGTTGTCAATTGTGCCAGCGACAACCCTTTTTCGACACACATGCATTAAGTCCGCAGTTTAACGCTTGGTGGAGGAACTCCGGGGGAAGTGGAAGTGGGATTGGTTTTGGGTTTTTGGGGAGTTTGTAGTTGACCTTTTATTGTCTGCGGGGACAGAGACTGTGAGCACATTCATCAATTTGGCGTTGACACATTTATAGAGTAGACATCCATAGAATTAGTTTGCCAAAATTGAGTTGACCCTCCAACTCCCAATACCAGCAATCTTTTCCTCCACTGCCCCTCTCCTCCCACACCCACGCATACCAAGGAAGACGGTCAGACATATGTAGATACAGATTTGGTGCCTAGACATGTCTACTCTGTGCTGGCAGGAAACAATGCAGAATAGACCTTGGGAGCCTCCTGACCTAGAAAGCTATTGTCGGTTTCCCAACAATATGGTGCACTGTAAAAGAGTTACTTCTATTACTTATTAGACATGACAAAGTACGCAAAACCGATTCGGCTCGGAGTATTTGAGTACTCTTTACCGAATCATGTCTCGAAGGCTTCAGTTATTTAACACTCATATATTTTTAAATTTTCTTTAAAAAACACATTTTCAAGTTAGTTATTTGAACATTACTAGAATAAGCATACCGATTCAATATTTGAATGAAGTCATTTTTATAAATATTTTCGTTTTCTTAAAAATTTATAAAAAAAAAAAAGTTAGACATGTGCACAGCCTGTAATAATATCTATCTATATATGTATATATCTCTGTTCTGACTGACTGACATATTTATCAACGTTTAGGCCAAATTGTAAAAGATAGAAAGATGAAATTTTCACACAACACAGCTGAGACAATTTTATCGTGTCCTATCGTGCGAAATATCGGGGTAAAGCCTCAGACAATTGCTTAGTATAAACAACTTTTTGGTTTCTTAATGGAAAGATGGAAAGAAGGCAAAATAGTCAACGAACTTCAGTATCTCAACTCAAAGGTTTGACCTGTGAGTTGATTGTCGGACGGCATAATAGGTGCTTTTTTTTTCTTTAAATACTTATCAATATCAGTGCTTGAAACAGTTTCGACTAAGATTTAGTTTTGATTAAATTCAATCAACCGCTATAGAATTAGAATGGTGGAACATCCACAGAACACAATGCTTCAAAAAGGTACAATATGTGAACCTGCAGCAACTGTCGTCTAAATTTTCTTGACATTAATAGGAGAGAGAAATATTTGACAATAAGCTAGAAATTCGAGAAAGGGATCTGGTCAGGAGCCTGGTCAATATTATAAGATAATCGGTGAGGGCAACAATAATTTTGTGGGCAAGCAAGTGAAATTGATGCGGTTGGATGTTTGCATTTTTTTTTTATTTTAGAGGGATCTCTTTCCAAGAGAACTTCCTGTCTGGTTATCCTTTGCTTTGCCTTGGTTTCCCTTGCTTATCTTTTTGTCATAATCGATAGTAAATGCATTATTTGTTTGCCCAAAATAGAGCACTGAGGCGTATCAGCTGCAAGAAAAGAGTTTTAGTTTTGCCCATTCAACGCACATTGATGGATATTATTTGATATTGGACTCAAGATGGGAACCAACTAACTTTGACTCTCCGAACCAAATAAAATAGCCAATAACATGCGAGCACAGAGAGTTGAATGTGAGCTATTGTGAGGATTGTGAGCAAGGATAATTAGGTTTTCCGGCAAATGATGTGACAAAAGCGCGACTATACAACTCCCTCTCAATACTCGATCCTGTCTTAATGATCATTGGTTCCGGTCAGCATTGGCATTGGCTATTCTTGTCTACAATACAATTAGCCGCAAGTTGCCAGTTGATTAATTAATCTCTGTTTCTTCTGGCACATTTGCATTTGGGCAACCAAATCTGTTCGCTTCATGTTGCGTTTTCAGTCATTTGAGGCGCTCAATTTTACAACGCATAATTAGAAAGGACTAAAACTGAAACTGGAAATGGAAATGGGTCTGGGACCACTTACTGTGGAATTGTTATGGGCACACGAGCCACTGTCATTGCCACATGAGGACTGTCACTAATTGTTGACTGAAGAAGAAGTTCATACATATGAATGGAGAATACAGACGCAAGCTCTCCTCTGATGATATTACTATCACTTGCGATTGCTTCGATTTCTACGTACAGTCACTCAATAAAGTTTGTATGCACCCTAAATTTATTAAATTGTTGTATAACAAAAAGTTTAAATTTCTTTTATAATCATACAAAAATTTCTTTAACCCATTAAGTACCTATTGAACATTTTGAATTTTTGTAAATGTCTACTTTTTCAACTTTTGTCTTCGATTTAAAAAAAAAAATATTTTGCTGTACAAATTTTTTTCAAAAATCTCTTCGCTATTATTTTTTATGATTTTTTGAAAATTGCTCAAAAGCTACTTTTTGTATGAAAAGGAGGAAAAAGGGGTTTAGCAATTAAAAAAAAAAATTATTTTCATAAAAAATACTAGCGATGAAATTTTTGAAAAATCTTTTTCAGTCACTCTTAGAATTGTGTGAAGAATTTTGTTTGCATCAAAATATTTTTTAATTGAGACCGAGAAAAAAAAAAAACTTTTCATCTGCATCAAAACTTTTTTGTTATACAAAAATTTGACAAAGTTAGGGTGTATGAAGACACCCACTGTATACTACGTACTTCTACTACATATTTCACTAAACAAATAGATCCGAGTTTTTGTCAGAGTTCAGCTCAATCGGTTCGGTTCGGTTAGGTTCGGCAGGAGACGAGTTACTTGGGGTTTGACCACGAGTCATTTATCATAGAATAGCTGCAAAAAAGGCCGACTCATGGTTAAGTGGAATGCAGCTTAATGAGCTGGGCACAATGTCCAGTGTGGTCAGCAGCTGAAACCCGTGACGGGACGGGACGAGCACACTATGTGGACATGTGTTTGTGCCCAGTAAAAGGATTCGGATGCGGATTCAGTATGCAGTATTCAGTATTCGTTGCCAACTCGTCTGCATTAAATAAACAAACGCCGCAAACACATCCTCATTAATCTCGAGGGGGCGTATTCGGAACTCGCGCTCGCCTAGCGTGAATGAAGTCTTTGGCTTTGGGTTTGAATTTGGGTTTGGAAATGGGCTCTGTATATGCACAACTCTAATACACAACATATTGTAACTTTATGTAGGGGAAAACGAAAAAAATTCGAGTCTTGAGAGTTATTCATTTTCTGTTGCTGCTGTTGTTGTTTTTCTAGCATTGAATGAAACATTTCCGATTTTGAAATCTATTGGGCCCAAAACTAACATAGACAACTACAGATATGAAGTGGGCACGTGTTTCTTGGTCTCCGCTGTCGTCTCGTTGGACTCGATGGATCAACAATGCATACAAACGATTTGTTTTTCTATGACCAACACGGGCCCTTTGGGCAACTCGGAAATTTACTGCCTGCGTTTGTTTTTCGTTTTCGAAATAAATATCTGTTTTTATTTGCTTAAGCGCAAAATCTGTGCCGTCTTCTTGGTAACACATTCACACAGGCGCCAATGGCATGCTCCGTGTGCCCAGTACCGAGTGCCGATTGCCGAGTGCCTTGCGATCTGCCTCTTAAGCCTTTACAGCTGCGCACTCCCGTTCATCCTCTCACATTTGAGCGCTCTCACATTCACACGCCTCAAACACATTGCAGAACTCTTTTGGCAGAAAATTTCACAAGATGTGAGCTTTTGATCAATTTTAAAGCTGGCTTCACACGAGCACTTTTTCACCGACACTTTTCGTCAAAAAGCTCTCGTTGTCGTGTAACCACACCAAATTTTAAAGCTTCGGTGAAAAACTGACGCTCAATAGAACACGTTCTATTCCATCGGTGAGCGATGGTGAGCGACACGGACAGCTGTTTGACGAAAAGTGTCGGTGAAAAAGTGCTCGTGTGAAGCCAGCTTAATTGATATTGCCCTTAAGCGAAGCTTTTAAAGCTCAACAATGTACGCACGATGAAAGTTTTTAACATAACATACATATGTATGCATGTATGTATGTATGGGCATTTCCCGAAAAAGGTCCACCTCAACCAAAAACCTAAAATTAATCAAAAGCTCACATCTTGTGAAATTTTCTTCCAAAATTGTATTCAAGTTATGTATTTAAGCAATGTTCACTAGAAGAAATTAAAAGGAGTGAACATATAGTTTCTTCATTGGAATAAATTCACTTTTTCTATATTTTTGCCCATTTTCTTAATAAGTAGAAATAAATCGAAAGTTTAATTTAAAACAAGTTTTTCGAGCTGATTCGATATAAATTTAAAAAAAAGAGAGTCAGAAACAATAGAAATATATTGTGGAACAAAATGTAGCGTGCAACAGTAACTCAAATCAAGTTAAAAAAAACTGCTTAATATTTTTAAATCAAACTAAGAACATTTTTTAAATATACAATTATATATATATTACAATTTGAATTTGAATTTGAGTTTTATTTTGAGCAAAAAAATAATGATTATAAGTTGAGAAATAAAGTATAACTTAAAATTAGTCATTGTTTTGTGAGCAAATCTATAAAACTTGAAACATTTTTAATAATGGAGAAAATGCATAAATGAGCCATAAAGATGAATATTTGTATATTTCTAAATGTCTGAAAGTTATTAGAAGTGAATGATTTTTTGATTACCAAAAAAAAAAAACAAATAATCATTATTTGCAGTCTCTGAAAATGTCATTTATTTTCTAATTCGACGACTGACAATTATTGTCGATTTTCCGAATTCGTAACACCAATCTAGATGTATGTACAGCAGCATTTGTGGAACAATCTATTTGAATATATTCAGTTTCTTTAAGGAAACCAATTGAGTTCCTTACCAAGTGTTGCGTAACTAACGACATAAAAAAAAAGGGTAAAAGAACCAATAAAAAACCGCGATGCCTTTGTGGAGAAAGAGTCCTTTGTGTTTGCTGTGGCTTCTGTGGTTCAGCGATATTTGCATAAGCTATGGTAATTGCATTGTATTTAACTGGAAAGGGAATCGAGGCTAGGCCACTCAGAGAGTTGATAGAGTGTTTGGTAGTGTCCTGGCTGTGGATTAGACAAATTTTTAAATGGAATTTCAAGCTGTTCGGTTCACACGTTGCAACGTTGGCCTGTGACGAGCTGTGGGCGTGTGCGTGCCAAGGATTCCACACATACATGTATATATATATAGTATACACATATATATAAATAAGAATACGCATTTGTCCGACTCAACTCAAGGAATTGAAGACACGGACGATGAGTCGCGCAGCATGACGAAAGGTAAATTTTGTAAACAATTGTGCTAATTAAGCCAGCCCAATAAAAATCGGCTCAGTGCGTTGGCACGGGAGATTGTGAAGCTGGCTCAGATGCTCAGGTCTCGCTCGATATACGTACATATGTACATATTGAGCACTTGAACTAAATCCGGTAGCTTAAACGAGTTAAAGGAACTTGAACGGAACTTAATCCCATAAATTTGGGAAAAATACAATTTTAATCAGGTTAATTCGTGTGTAGCGTGCCCAGAAGATGCTCTGCTTCTCTCTATCTCTCTCTCTCTCACTCGCTCTCTCTTTCTCTCTCTCTCTCTCTCTAAGGCAGGTAGGATGCGAGACGAAAGAAAGGATTAGCCCAGACTGGTAGGATTTAGGAGAGCAGTTGTCGTGGTGACCCGATTATGAATGCGCGCCTGCGACATTTTAATTTAATCTCAGATTACGCTCAAAGACAACCGGGGAGCGAGCAACGGATCAGGCGCGTACTTAAGATTAGGCCACCAGTTTTGCTCGTATATTGCCAAATACTCGCAGAACAAGTTTCAATTTATTGTTATGCACTACTTATTGCAAAAGTTTCACTCAAATGTTACGGTTCGGGTAGCGAAATTACTACAGCTTAGGCAAATTTGTAGGTCAATTGAAAAATTACTTGAGCAGCCTGATCAGCCGGATTATCAGCTCGACATTTTTGGGCTCGGCTAGCTCTTTCCGATAGCGATCAAGCCCCCTTAAAGCCAAAACTTTTTCTGTGGATTCAAGGGGCGCGATTTTGCCTCTATGATCACGATGATCACGATGATCAGAGGATGACCATGATGAAAGTATCACTATGATCAGAAGATCATTATAATCTTAAATTGAAGAACTACATCAGCAGCAGTGTTGTCGACATCTGTTTAAAAAAAAGCTGTTTTGACCATGCAAAAAAGCTGAAAAAATAATAATAAAAAAAAACATAAAAAAAGCTAGTTTTTCAATTCATTAATTCCTGTATTTTCTCCCGTTGCTCTCAAAGAAACTGAAGAATTTTGAGCAGCAGCAGCTCTGTTATTCATTAGATGTGAACAATATCATCAATGTTGTCTTCATTCTGCTGATTTTCATTAGCATACAATAATCCCGTTGTTATCATATGTAGATAGCAACACAATTTATAATTCATAATAAAAATATACTTATTCGGGGGTGCCACGGAAATCGCTTTCGCTTGAATTTCACTCAAATTTGTATGAAATTTAAATGAAATTCAAGCGAAAGCGATTTCTATGGCACCCCAGATTATTTTAATTTTAAGTAGCAAACTATTGAACCAATTGCGTTATATAAAGTAAACTGTTAAGTATCAATGGCAACCTGCAAAAGGCCTGCAAAAGTATTGTTACCCCCAGAAACCTTAAAGGAATTGACTTTAATCCAAAATTTTGTAGTGCTGTCATTATTTTGCATTTTTTTTTATATTGGTTTTTAATTTCCCCTATACATTTAAAAAAGAAGCCAGAATTCCCGTTGCCCGCAGAGTGCAAATTGTTCTAGCTTTTGAAAAAAGCCGGATTTCACGGGAAAAAAAGCGAATATGGCAGCACTGTTCAACAGTCCGATCAGCGGGATTATTAGATCGGCATTTTTAAGCCATGCTAACTTTAGGGGCACCGATCAACGATCACCTAAAAGCCAAAACTTTTAACATTCTAGCACTGAACGCATTGACTCGTATTGCTATGATTAGAGATTCTATATACGAATGTCGAAAAATATTACTCAGAATACGAAAATTCGGAGTCCAAAATTAGGAATCCAAAATTACGAATCCGAAATTAGGAATCCAAAATTAGGAATCCAAAAATTGGGTAAGCAAAAATTGGGAAAACAAAAATTAGTAAAACAAAAATATTTTTGATTTCGGCTTTTTCCTATTTGTAAAAAGACAACATTTATCGAACCATTTATTTCAAAATCAGGACTTCGATTTTCAGCGCATGTGATATTTATAAGGTCAAGGGCGCCGACCATTTATTTCAAAATCAATAGAGTCTACATGTATACATACAGTTTGTCAAGTAATTCTTTGCAAACCCTTAAATATGTAATATTTTGTGTTTAAATAAGAAAATAACAGCTTATTATATATATTTGGAAAGGTCATTTAATTTTCGGTCGAATGATGCAAAAATTTCTTTAACCCATTGAGTACCCATGGAATAATTTGAATTTTTGCAAAAGTCTACTTTTTCAACTTTTTGATGCAAAAAAATTCTTGGAACAATTCTAAGATTAATTGCAAAAAAAAATTTTCAAAAATATTTTTGCTAGTATTTTTTAGTTGCTTGTTGCTTATATATTTTTCAATATTTTTTCAACAAAAAACAGCAGATCGTTCGAGCACAGAGCTATTTGAATAATAAATAATGTACAAAACTATTCAAAAGAATTTAACCAATTACAGGAAAACGAAAGATACTTTTCCCAATATTTTTTTTTCCTAATTTCTGTACTCTGAATATTTTTCTTAGTTTTCTTCCCAATTTTTGGTTCCTAAAATTGTATTTTTGGTTTTTTTTTTCTTCTTTATTAAAATTCCTTGAAAAAGTTTTGGAATTCGTATGAGGTACTATGATTAGAACACCAAAAGCATACATATAAAATGCCTTCAAAGTTGGACACGTGCTGGGCAGACGATTGGCATGTGATCATCAAACGAGCGATCGATCGTGCCGCCTCATAAAGGATTATGGCGATGAGCAAACACAATTTCAAATGCCCCTCCCCAGTTGGCAGTTTCTGTGATATGTCAACCGTGATAAAGGTGGCGAATCGGATGAAATCAAGATCCTCGATCGGCACGACCGTCAAAATCGGCAAGGGGTTGAAAACAAGCCCCATACATTTGTATTATTCTCACCTGGTCATGTTGTTGATGCTTTCCCATTGGAGTGTGCGCTACACGTGGCCAACTACACACACACACACACAAAGTGAGTGTGTTAGAGAGAGATGGAAAGATAGATAGAGAGAGAGAGAGAGAGATACACACAATTGGCTGTTGGCACACGATCGACCTTTTGTGCGGTTAACGCCCGCCCGTTGTTTGTTGATCATCTTCGAGTTCTCTTGACATTGCCATTGACATTGACATTTCGCCTGAATGCCTGTTTGATCTCTTTTTTAAGAATACAAGCGATTGTCCGGTCCATTCTTTTTGCAATATGATTACACGGAGATGATGTTGTTCACCATGGATTATCTGGATTGCAGCATCTTTACCACTTGCCTCAAGGGTTATGCATCATTATTTGACTTGACATGCGGATCTTGCTATCTATTCTTGACATACATACGTATACATAAAGAAATAAGAAGGTGCACAAACAAGAGTTAAGCAATTAGATTTTGTGTTTCCTCTTAACGATAAGTCCCCATGGAATGGTGCTTACCATGGCCACACAATTAACAAACAAAAACCTAAAAAAGAAATATCATAACTATGCTGGGCAACTCCATTTTGTGGTCTGCAGATGATGAGTTCTGGTTAAGCAAGGGTTGTTCCAATACCGAAGGGGGTTGAAATTGCCGCATGGCCCACGACCAACGGGGTTGCGTTTCATTCTCATAAGTATTCATGCAATCAACCCTAAGTCCGAGCGCACGTGTCAAAAATTAAACAAAATGTTTGACAATTTAGCCAGACCGATTCTGGTCTGAGATACTTTAAAGCAGCGGTGGGCACGAAATCTAATTTCGTTAGCAGGCGCTGGCTCCCGAAGCCATTGCTGCTTTAAAGCATTAATGTTATTATTTTCGATAACTTGAAGTTTTATTCGTATACCCGCAAAAAAAAAAATCTTATAACGTTGTAAATTTAAATAATTCAGATCTGACAAACTATGTGTAGCAACAAACAAACAACAAAAAGTATTTCATCTTGGGCACTATAAAAATTGGATGGCAACGCAGAGCTCTGTGCTCAATTTTACTACAGCATATTTCATTCCCATTGATTTTTTTAGTTGAAATTAGCATTCATAACTCTTATTTGGGAATTTAACTCAGATTCTGAATATTGCTGAAACCTGCGAGTCTAGCATTTTTTAGTTCTATTTAATTTTGGAATAAAGACACAAATAAAATTTCGCTCGCATAACAAAAAAAAAAATGATCAACCCTCGCAATATTTAAGGAACTAACTAAATGATATTGATATACAAAAATGTTGAAATAATTGAGTAAAAAATTGGATGAAGAAAAGATGGTTTGCGAATATTTGAAAAAGTATTTTATATTAACAAGCGAGATGTTAAAATCAGTGACCGTAATCAATATAATTTATATTATTGTAATGGGGAAATCTGCACTAGTTATAAAAGTTATATTATACAAATTACATTTTAATGATTATATTTTAATTTTTTACTTTTTACTTAATGATAATCATTATTTTTGAGTAATTTTGGAAAACTTACCATTACCATTATTTTTGATAAAAAAAAAATAAAACTCACAAATAATGATTATGGATAAGTTTTATTTATTTTTTTTTTTTGCTTAAAGTAAAACTCAAACTCAGAAGCCGTTTCTGTGTTAAGATTTTTACCAATATTTTTTTTATATCGTTATAAAGCGACACCATAATCTTTATATAATTTTTTTTTTTGGATCAAAAATAATGATTATTAATGAATAAAAAGTTAAAAATAATCACGGAAATACAAAGATTGAGAAAAAATAAAGACTTTGGTACAAGCCATTTTTTTCTAGGTCCATTAGAAGTGTGTGATTTTCTTGGTTTAAAAAAAAAAAAACAAAAATAATACTTATTTACGGTCCTTGGTTAAAATCTTCATCATAATAATAATAAAACATAAAAATAGATACATACATAATTTACCTAACAAAATCACAAAAAAAAATTAAAGCGTTAAAAATGGCTATGAAAGACAAAATGACGACTTAAATACAATAGACAAAAGTCCAAAAAAACAGATTGAAGACTAAAAATGATATCGGAAAGACAAAGCGCGCTCGCCTATCAATCCAAATGGCAATCTCCTGTGGTGTAAGTGTCGTCCAGCCTGTATTCGCAATCTCTTCCTCGTGACTGAACTCATCTGCGATGTTGTTATTAATGTTAACATTAAAATCAGACGATTCCATGTTGCTGGGAATAAGCAAAGTGGATGCAGGAGTGGGAATAGCAGCAGCAGGAGTACTTAAGGCACTTTCCACAAACGTGACAACAAGTTTACGATTGGTGCTACTCAGCATGTGAAGACTTGGCCTTCGACTGGACGCTGTTATTCTTGTGGTCAGCACTCGATCTTCCGGAATGGTGTTAATGGGTAAATTTACCGTCAAATAATTGTTGAACGGCAGATTGCCGCCTAGGGAACTGATATCCGCCTGGCGTCCACTTCCTGAAAATGACCGAGAACGAGTGTGGCTGCGACGACGTAGCAAATGCGGCGACAGTGTTGACTTGAGAATGTGCTTGCTATTTAGCTTTTTAATGGGCACACAATTTATTTTATTTTATTGAAATTAACGGTGTTCGAACCTTTGGGGGTAATTTAATGTAACTAGTGTCCAATCAGCTAAGCCCAGAGTCAAAGTATAGAATGATCGGTGGCGTTATTAAGTCAATTTTGAAGTAAAAACTAATGGAGGAGTTTTGAGCAATCCTACGGGATCAGAGATTTACGAGACTGACGTGTGCGGAAACAATTTCCTTAATACGTAAGATGTTCTCCTGAAAAGTGCAAGTGTATGGTAAAAACTGAAAACAAAAAATAAATGTCAAATATGTGGACTTTACAATCATACGAGTACCCAGGATAGCTAATTATTTATCATTTATCATTAGCTAAATTTTACAGTTATTACGGAAAACAATGAAGGGTTCTACGGAAGTGCCAACGTGTCTTCTACGATGATTAGCGCTTATCGCATATACTATAGGCACATATAGTATACCTACATACATATGTATGCACATGTCTGTGTGTTTGGACAATGACATTTTTATTGATAAAAATTATGCACGCTTAAGAACAAAAGGATTTGGCTGCGTGTTAGCCAACTTGACTCAGCAGAAAATCAGCAAACGATGCTAAAACAATGGCCAACACCACAAGAACCGAACATGAGAAAAGGAAACTGTCACTGTCACCTCGTCTACGTCTGCGTCTTTATCTTCCGACACTGCTGTCATAATGGCTCAATCAGGCTAACAGCTAACAGCTAACGGTAACGCAGCTTGGTTTTCGCCATTGTTGACCGACTGTCGCCTAGACTTTGACCAAAGAATTTGTTCGTGGTCAACGCCGAAATGTCATCGTGGGATTGAAAATTCGAAGGCAGCCGAGATTGCAATGTCGTTCGTCGGCTTAAATAAAACGTTCGTTTGATGCGTATTTGTTTAACTGTTTCCGTATTTCTACCAGTTAACCGTTAACATTGGCTTTGAGGCTCGCCGACAGAATTTAAGAATTCAATTGCCCAGAAAGATGGTCAAAAGAGTTGTGGCATCCAGGCATATACATATGTTCATATATGCATATATCTACAATACATAATATACATACATAAATGGGTAATTCTTCAATGCAGCGGTGGGCACGCATTGGCTTCGGGAGCTAGAGGCTGCTCCCAACTTTATTTTTGCCTATTCGGCGCCGGGTTGTTGTTATTTATGTTGTTGTAGTTTTTGTTGTAGTGCTCCCGAATTCAGATTTCGCTCTAATGTCGAATGCGACATTCGTACGCCCTTAAAACTTGTAGGTCTTGATTTGCACTATAATTGGTGCAAAGTTTAATTTTGGGCAATTCTTCGTATGTATTCAAGATAATTAAAAAAAAAAAAACCACGACATTCGCACGCGACTTAAATAGAAATAGATTTTTTCACGACCAGTTCAAACAATGCATTCATTTATCTAAAAATTGCCTTTTGTTTGATTTAAAAATATTAAGTGATTTTATTTTTAATTTGGTTTGAGGCTCTGTTGCACGCAACATTTTGTTACACAAAATTTTTATGATTCTGTCTCTCTTTTTTTTTTTTTTAATTATAAATCGAAACCGCTCGAAAAACTTGTTTGAAATAAAATTTTCAGTATACTTCTATGTATTTAAATGGTTTATATTACAATCTTACTATCTTACGCAGTGTAATCGAAAGAATACAAACGGTTCATTTTGAAAATCAATTTTTAAGAAAATGGGCAAAAGTATAGAAAAATTGAATTTATTTCAATATAGAATCTATATGTTCATCCTGTTGAATTTATTGTAGTTTATATTGCTTAAATAAATAGCATGAATATATATTAATAATTTGAAGTCATAATTTGTGTAACAAGACATCTTATCATTATTTTTTATGCTGCATTGATATGGTCATATATTCCACTTAATTTTAGGTATTTGGATATTTGTTGTTTATTATGCAAAATTCGCTAATATATGTGCAAATGCACGTTAATCTCATAACGACTTCAATTTTCAGCAAGCTGAATTTTTTTTCAAAAACAGTGCGGATTTTATCTTCAACTAGGTTTAAAAGTACTCTCAAAGAAAATTGCATTAAATTTACCAGTCTAAACAGGAACTGTATGTTGCAATAAATTCGCTTTTTCTATCTTTTTAAAATTTTCTTTAAAATTGACTTCCAAAATGGACCATTTGTAATCTATCGGTTACACTAACTAAGATAGTAAGATTATAACATTAGCCATTTGAATATACAGCAATATATTGAGTGTTTAATTTAAAACAAGTTTTTCGAGCTGATTTCGATATATGGAATAAAATTTGATAAACAAATTATTGAAGCAAACGAGGTGGAAATCTTGTCACGTTTTCGATGCCGCGATACAAATTACTAAAAAAAAACTTGTAAAATAAATAAAATGATAGTAACATATCAAAATTATTTCTAAAATTAAAAACTACATTATATTATTATGGGTTAAAAGTATTTTCTTCCAAATTAACCGCCACATTTCGCAGACTTTCGAATTTTTCAGGATGAAGTCAAACATGACTTTTATTTTTCGTCGTTTGTTGTTTTCTATAAATAATTCGAAAACGACAAGTCTTCAAAGCTTGTCCTTTATAATAAAAAATAGTATTGATGAAATGCGTTAAACCCGTGAGAAAACATTTTTGAAAATGTGATCTATAGTCATTTTTTTTTTTCGAGTTCTCGATCCTGAAAATACCCATATTCACTATCATAATTCCTAACACTTAGGCTTCAATCACGGGGGAATCAGTACGAATCATCTGATCGAACCGTTTTAGCAGCATGAAAATTATTATATGAATTTCTATTGAATGGTGAAAAGCGTGTAATCCTCAAAAGTCCGTTGACAAGTTTCTCAGTGACGTACTGTGAAAATATGGCGTGGCAAAGTGACACCTATTTCAGCTAACGATTATTTGGCATAAAATTTGGGCAATTTTCTTAAAAAGAGTAAGACGGACAATCCCGAGAGCGTTTCTCAAAAGGGATTTGCTGTTAAAGTGTAAAAATGTCGTTAAAAATTTCTTTTCAACAAAGTCTGGACCCGCCCATTCGCTGTTGACTTAAGATTACGACGAGACAAGCCGAGGATAGGTAAGGTGAAGTGAGTCCACTCGGTTGTTGAATGTCTTTCTTTTGGTCATCTCGGGCTACTTACACTAATCCAGCTGAGCTGCATAATTTTCCATAAAAAAATAATAGTACTTAATAATAACAACAATAACAATTGTGTGAAGTGGTTAAACAATTTGCTTTTGGTTTTCGTACAGTATTTATACAAGTTATATAGACGATCTAGAGCAACGGTGGTCACTCAATGACTCTGGGAGCCCACGGCTGTTAACGAATTCAGATTTCGTGCCCACCGCTGATCTAGAGAATAACGATCTAGAGATTACTGGCCCTTCTTAATGACATGCGCCAGATCATAGACACCGCGCACCGCCTTCAGTTTTACGCCGGGCACATCCTGCAGACGTCCGACACGACATAGCACAATGTTATGCTCCTGCAAATTGTGTCCAATGCCGGGTATGTAGGCAACCATCTCCTTGCCAGTAGATAAACGAACAAGAGCGCACTTTCGATTCGCTGAATTGGGCTTCTTTGGCTTCTTGATCAGTGTCTTGAGGACAACACCCTTGGCAAAGGGTTTTCCATCCAGCGGCTGTCGTGGTGGACGCTTCTTAATGTGTGGACCAGTGCGATGCATTTGGTTTAACGAGGCCATGCCCCGCAGTGCGGCGCACATATAGCTGCTCTGCAGAGCTGCAAAACAGAGTGATCTCTGATTATAGTGAGAGTGCAAACGCAACTGTACTAATTAAATATAACAACGAGTATGTCCCTAGATGAGGAATGTGGGAGCGCACACATTGCGGGCGGCTTAAAACATTTGACAAAACGAAAGATGACAGACAGTCAGAGTGCAGAGAGAAAGGCAGACAAAAGGGTCAGTCGGGAAGCACAGGACATGGGCACTGACTCAGACAATGCCCATTGGCCTTTTGTTGTGGCTAATCTCTGTGAAAATCGCAAAATAATTGTTATGCTGCAGTTGCAGTCGATGTGCGTATATTGTACATACATACATACAATATATGCATTCGTATGAACCGTATGAAATAATTGCAGCCAAATGACGCGCTGTGTACAAAGAATGTGGCTTTGGGTCAGCTAACGCTGTGCTCCCAAGCCTTTTATGATTGAAAGTGTGTGCAAGATGCATTCACAAAGCCTTTCACAATTGACGGGACGGGGGTTGTCTTTGTCAATCTTCCCATACTCCCTCCCATACTGATTGACCACTGGAAGTGAAGGGGCATCAGCTGGCGCTTGATTCAGCTGCCTTCACTTGACGACATGACTGTACAGTAGAGTGCATCCATGTTTTTCACAAAAGGTAACCCTTTATCGTAATCTATGGTCAATTCTAAGATGTTTTCACCAAGAAACCATAGTTCTAAAACGCATTCCTGGTACACGCTTTTTGAGTTGAAAAATTTATTTATTTTTTTTTAATTTATATCTTGGGTGTTTATGGTCCGTCAAAAATTCCTCAGAACCAAAGGACCAAATGTCCTTTAAACATAATTTTTAACTTTGGAACTTAAAAATTAAATTGGAAACAAAATTAAAGCTATTTTTTGCCCCACAAATTTTATTTTCCCTAAACCTGTATTTTTTATTAACGAAAAATGTAACGTATTTTGTTAAAATTGTATTAAAATATGTTGTAAATTTTCGGTTGTTGCTGGTTGGAAGGCTGTTTTTTGACCTTTTTTAAAAAAAAATCTTATTTGAAAACGGAAATAATTAATTAAATTTTCTTCTTTTATTGTGCTAGGACTGTTCAAAAAGTTGTCGGCCTTCACAGTTGGACGTCGAAAAAAAAGGTATGCTGCTGGCGGCAAGGATAACTTCACCTCGGATCATCCCAATTGGAAGAAGTAAAAGACGTTAGATTCAGTATAGATATAATTAGGGCCCCTACCTCAATCATAATTTTGCCACTTTTTTTTTTTTAAAAATTATTGACAAATTTAAAATCAATTTTGGGCAATTTTTTTCGTAGTTTAGTGTAAAAAAATAGTAAAAAAAATTTTAAAATTATGATTAAAGTAGGGGCCATAATAGTGACAATTCTGCGTCGGTTGATTTAGTCTCATCAAAATCGGTTCAGAACTACGGGCGCAATCAGTGCCGCTTAAAGTTTTGACTTCACATGAATTAACATAAAAGTTGCTGGACAAAAAAGGCCATATCTCCTAAAGTATTTCGAATTTTAAAAAAACTCTTGCAGGACGATATTCTCAAATATCCAAGCTATATAAATATGAAAAAAAAAATCGAAATAAATGTTTGCCAACCAGCAATACCCCCTTAATAAAAGATACAGGTTCAAGGAAAAAAAATTGACCATAGATTATGAAAATCGGTTACCATTTTTTTCATTTTTTCGGGCCCATACAAATCGATGCACTTTACTGTACAGTGTACACCCGATATGCTCAAATCTAAAATGACCAAAAATGTTAATTAAATGCCACACACACACACAGGTAATAATTACCATAACGCTCGAGATTTGAATACAATAGTTGAGCGGACGAACCAAACAGTTGTCCATTGTGGTGACCCACACACCTGTGTGTCCTTTTTGTGTTTGTGTGTCATGCAGATTCTTATTGTTTAGTGTCCGCATGTCAATGCCAATTGACAGCATGTTATGTGGCCGAATTTTAATTAAAAATCTAACTGGGACACATGAGAAAATGCCTATAAAAATATTCACAGTACGGTGGAGTGGGAGAACGGGGAATTTGGTATATGTACCTATATATAAGTGTGCTATAAGCAAGCCGGCCACGTGCTCTCGTCCTCTCTCGGGAAAGAGTTGAAATCGAAAGCAAACACATTATACAAATCATTGTCCACATTGGAAGAAAGGATCACTAAATAAATACAAAATGAGCACAGTCATTGAGTGGAAAAACAAGCGCATGTGGCTGCCGTTAAAGACGACATGCCGGATGTGCATACATACATTTATGTGTTTGTGTCCAAAGACGAGCAACTATGTTGCGATGCTTCATAAAACCATACGAGTTTTAATATCTTTGAGTTGTAGCTTTACCTTGTGTCGTCAATTGTTTCGTAACGCTCAATGTTTGCCGCAGGAAATTCATGTTGTCAGCGTTGAGTGCTCTTCGTGGATGCTATGTATAAATTGCTTCGTTTAAGTACTTCAAAAGAAGAAACAATTTAGTAGGTACTTGTGTTAAAAATCGCCTTTAATAATAATGTAAATATTATCTCAAAAAATAAAGCACAAATAAATGTGCTGCAAAACAAGTGATGACACTATCGTTCGTATCGATGTTTAAAAGTTGTTATAAACTATCGATTGTCCACTATCGACTTTATTAAATTACATTTTTATACAGCAGACCTGCAAAGCACTCACCTTTTTACATACACTGTAATAGCCGGGCGTTTGCTAGGTAGTGGCAGCCCCTTTTTCGACAGCTTCGTTTTATTTCATCTGACTACTGACCTGACTTGCTGAAAATTTCAGCCTGAAACTCTGTCATATACTTATTTCTTCTTTTTTATGTGGTGATGACAGTTATCAAAGCAGATAGTTTCAGTTATTAACAAATTATGTAAAATCCATTAATATCGATGTTTCACTGCTTTTATTCAAAGACCGCTATGGTTTGTTGTTGAACTGTTGCGTCGGTTGAGTTCGCAACGTTGCCACCTAGACGTGCCCGAGATAGCACGATTTGTTATCGATACTTGTTTATTCAAATATTAGGTAAAAAATCACTGCGGACGTCAGTCAGCGCTAGTGACGAAAGCAGCACGAAGGGTGCGAAGGCGACTAGCATATATACACAGGAAGAATGGAAAATTTTCTATGACTGTCCGATCAGGTCGAGTTATACACCGATCGAAAGGTATAGTTTTAACTTGCAAACATGCATACTAAGACTAATTTCGGAGGGACAAAATTGAAAGGATTCGAGCAAATGAGGCCGTTGGAGACTTTTTGCATAATTTTTTTTATTTTATTTTTTACCAAAAATACGCGTAGAATGACACCTCAATCATCAAAATCAGACCTCTTGTTCAAAAGATAATTACTTTTGAAATTTTTGGTGGCCTTCCGAATATGAGATGAAGTCAGTCTCTTAAAAGTTTGAATGAGGACTTGTTCCCGATCAAAAATCTAGAAACTTTTGCTCTACGACTTTTTTGAAAAATCGTTAGTTTGGCCGGAAATCGCTAAAACCAGCTAAAATTAAAACCCCCACAGATATATTTTTTAATAATTTGTGTAAAATTTCATATTATTCGTCACAAAATTGGATATCAGAAATTTTGGGGCATGAAAATGTTTTAGTCACTAGACTTTAACCTCGTAAAGAGGTTGTTTTTTATATAAAATGTGCTAATTTAACTTCAGTGCATACGCTAAATGTAACTTTTCGAAATTTCTAAAGTCGAAGGCGTTGGAGCTGTTGAGGCAGAAGGGACCAGATTACGAGTCGGCAGCATCCGAGGCGCGGCAGTGTCAGTGTGCAGCTTGGACCGTTTGGGCAGGGTAGCAGCACGCAAGTAGGGATTGTCTATGTTGGGATTTTCCAAAATTGCTTTATTTGTTGTGGAATTGGGCTTGATTTCTAACTCGGGCTTCTCTTCCTTTGATTTGTCTCCATCGAGTTCCTCATTCTCACTGTCCCCATCCTCGCCATCCTCTGTAAACGGAATCAAAGCTTGAATTAGTAAAATGTTCCAATGTGTCGAAATGTGTCGAACAAACCTTTGCTGGGCGCATCCTCTGTCCGGTTGGCCACTAAGTAATGATACTCTAGTTCCTCAAAGTCAAACACTTGATCCGTGGGATTTAGTGCAGCTGCGTAGGCGGGAAATGCCGGCTTGCTGGCAATTACTGAAGCATAGCATTTAGACAGTGTCATACGAGTCATGATTGGAGATTAGTCTGCACTAGAGGTCTGCACGGCTGCATTCAAACCTGAGCGTCTCTGAGTCTCATTCAGTTCTCGGAGTGTAATAAATTCAAAGATTCGGTTTTCATCGATTAAATACTCATTTTTGACATTAATTTGAGAAACGAATGAAATGAATGAAGCAAATATTTTCAGAGTACTCAAAATACAACTTATTGCGGCATAGACATGTTTTCGAGACTAGATTTTTACATTTAATAAAAAGAAACAAATATTACGGCACTTATCCCCCTCAACTCGATTTTTTTCGGTTATTTCGTAATTCAATTCACTCTGCCTTTTATTGAATGTGAAGTTTTCGGTTTCAATTCATTGGAAGACGCAGTCGAACTCATTCAATTCAGTTGGGCATAAATGTCTCATTTGACGTTTTGAATGCAGCCATGCAGACCTCTAGTCTACACTTACGTGGGAACATATTATCCTCGGTGGGAAACAGATTGTTTGTTTCTGTAGTCTTGCAGAGAAATTTGGTCAGTGCCTTCTCAACGTCGCGCTTTTGGCTGGCGGCCTTTTCACGTATCGCCTCGTACTCCGTCACGGGCTGCTTGTGGGTGGGCGTCCGAATGTACGCGTGTGGATCTGGCATGGCTGGAAAGTAGCTGGGCACATAATGTGGATGTGACGCCTTGCTGCCAGCTTGCAACAGACTCAACTGTCGCTGCTGCGTTTGTTGCGACGGCAGAGGAATGGGCACATGACTGACCCGGCGCACATACGGCTCCAAGCTGTTTATATTTATGCCCATGTTAATAAGCGCCAAGCTCACATCGCCAATTATGGGCATGGTGCGTCCGCCCAGCTCGCAATAGTTGTGCGCTGAATTTCCAATTTCAACGATCACTATAGTATGAAGAATTCTTTTAGAAAGTGTTCTCATTACTTCAAATGTTTCTTTTACTTACGGGCCTGCATCATCTGTGTTAATGTTTCCAAGCATTGATTACTAGCCGAGGCTGCCCCTTTGTCTAAAAGTAGTTGTGAGACTGCCTTGTTAAGTAGTCGACGATATGCATCGATGTTAGGTATTGTAATTGCTTCTATTTTCTCCATTACACTTAAAGTTTGTTTATCCGAAATAGATTTTTTTGTTTACGAATCTTCAAAACTAGAGATGGAAAAACATCGTTTAAGACATCGATGGAGACACACATTGTATCGTATTTTATTAACGTTACCGACAGTTTTAAAAACGTGTGGCAGCCTTGTAAACAGAAAATGAGATACCGATAGTGATAAGTTTATTGTTGTTGCATGCAATTTTGTTAAATTTTTGACGAATTCCGAATTTTAAATTTAGAATTAAGTTAACGAGGTGAGGTGAAATTTTATAATTTATGTGATTTCACTAAATTATTTTGCTAAATTGACAACTTATTTTGTGGGCCCGCCATGTTAGGACCTGGAACCAGCGATAAATCTAATTGTTCACAAGAAGTTCATTTTATCTAAAAGTATCGAGGTATCGTTCTTATCGAAAGAAAATGCAAAACAGGCCAGTAAAAAATAGCGCATAATAATATCGCGCAATTAAATCGATATTGATATTTTCTTTTTAAAAAAATATCACTTTAAAATATATCATCTCCAAAAAATATCTATCGATATATCTATATTATATCAACAACCCTACCACTAGACTCTATTGACTAGAGCTGGGACTTAACGATTTTTTTTAGAATCGATTTAATTCGATTTTTGAAGAAGGGAAAATCGATTTAAAATCGAGTTTTTTTAATGAAAAAAAAAATTGTAGCTTAATTTTTTTTTTGACTTTATTTGCTTTGTTTTTTTTAGTATTTATATTATTTATCACAAGTTTTTTATGTTATTTAACTGTTCATCAATAACAAAAAAAAAAAAAAATAGCAAAACTAAAAAAAATTCAAATTTCAATGATTTAAATTAATTTCGTTTAATTTATATTGCGAGTATATGTTCAACAAAATCTAGTTAGGATAATATAAAAATTAAAAATAAAAAACAAAAGAGATCCAAAAGCTCGCCTGATTCATATTGCGAGTATATGTTCATCTAAGTATAATTAGGATAATATCAAAATTAATCTATTTAAAAAAATCGATTTTTAGAAAAACAAAATCGATTTTTGCTCCGCCAAAGAAAAAATTGATTTAAATCGATATAAAATCGATTTTATTAAAATCGGTCCCAGCACTACCTACCACACATGTGCGTCAAGATAGCAACGGTTCTTTAGCAACGAAAAACGGAACTTGGTTCATGAGTCGGAACCAGTTATGAATTTTCTCATTTTTAAGCGTTATTAGACCTTTAATCAATAAACTAATGATGCAGAATAGTAGAAAATTAATTAATCTATAGTTTAAAGCAAAGTTTTGGCCATTTCAGCTTTTCAAACGGGTGTAACAAGTGAATAAAGATAGCGAAAAAAATTACATTGTCACCATTTGTTAAAAAGCCAAGCTAAGGGTGGACGGCGTGGAAAACCGCTAATGCACGATTAAAGAGTGCAATTTCACCTTTCTAATGGTACCATTTATAAAAGAAAGTTATCTGCTCGTTTTTGAAATATTTTGAAATGAGCGAAGCTACCTCGGTGAAAGTCCCATACAAAATGACCTCCAAAATGACATATCTTGTTTTCAAACCATAATTGCTAATCGTAGGACGAGCAGCGGATAACGTGGCATATAGAAAATTAAAGGTACAAGTTCGGGGAAGCTATTGCAATTAAGCTTAGAGAAAGTTATCTATTAGTTTTTTAGAAAATTAATTAATTGTAAATCAACCCCAAAAAAGTTCATGAGCAGGTCCTATCGAACTGGTAGCTCCAACGTGAACTGAACTACTACGCAACAGAAAGCTCGCTGATATGGGGCGGATTATATGCGTATGTCTACAACAGAAAGCTGACTGCTAAATAATTTCGTTGCTAACTTACATTTTCGTTGCTAGAATAAAATATGAACGGCGGGAAATGCACAGTATGTGGGAGTATTGGCGTTAATTTTATAAAAATTTAGCCGTACGAACATGGCAACTCATGTTGATAAATAGATGAGGTCACACTTTTTACATTTTCGTTGCTAGAATAAAATATGAACGGCGGGATATGCACGGTATGTGGGAGCATTGGCTTTAATTTTATAAAAATTTAGCCGTATGCATTATTCTATTCAGAGCTCACATTGCTGAGCAATTCGCATTTGTATTTTCTTAAAAATGAACATGGCAACTCATGTTGATAAATAGATGAGGTCACACTTTTTACATTTTCGTTGCTAGAATAAAATATGAACGGCGGGATATGCACGGTATGTGGGAGCATTGGCTTTAATTTTATAAAAATTTAGCCGTATGCATTATTCTATTCAGAGCTCACATTGCTGAGCAATTCGCATTTGTATTTTCTTAAAAATGAACATGGCAACTCATGTTGATAAATAGATGAGGTTACACTTTTTACATTTTCGTTGCTAGAATTAAATATGAACGGCGGGAAATGCACGGTATGTGGGAGTAATGGCTTTAATTTTATAAAAATTTAGCCGTATGCATTATTCTATTCAGAGCTCACATTGCTGAGCAATTCGCATTTGTATTTTCTTAAAAATGAACATGGCAACTCATGTTGATAAATAGATGAGGTCACACGTTTTACAACAGTAAATAGATGGCGCCAGCACATCGTCACGTCGAAGAAGAGCATTTTACGTAAACGTTCGCTGTTCGCGGGCAACGAAATCCTTGATTTACCTATCCTGAAAAAATGATTTTTTTAATTTATTTTACTTTATTCTTTATTCATCCTTTTTTCATTGTTTTAAGACGCTGATAGAATTTATCAATTACAACTAAAAATTATTTTACTGGATAATAAAGAGGTAATACTTTCAATATTGCAGTTTTCTTGAAAGCTACGATATTATTTTATTAATTCATAATGTATGCATTATTATTATGTATTATATGGATTATATACTTCAATATTGAAAGTATTACCTCTTTATTATCCAGTAAAATAATTTTTAGTTGTATTTGATAAATTCTATCAGCGTCTTAAAACAATGAAAAAAGGATGAATAAAGAATAAAGTAAAATAAATTAAAAAAATCATTTTTTCAGGATAGGTAAATCAAGGATTTCGTTGCCCGCGAACAGCGAACGTTTACGTAAAATGCTCTTCTTCGACGTGACGATGTGCTGGCGCCATCTATTTACTGTTGTAAAACGTGTGACCTCATCTATTTATCAACATGAGTTGCCATGTTCATTTTTAAGAAAATACAAATGCGAATTGCTCAGCAATGTGAGCTCTGAATAGAATAATGCATACGGCTAAATTTTTATAAAATTAAAGCCATTACTCCCACATACCGTGCATTTCCCGCCGTTCATATTTAATTCTAGCAACGAAAATGTAAAAAGTGTAACCTCATCTATTTATCAACATGAGTTGCCATGTTCATTTTTAAGAAAATACAAATGCGAATTGCTCAGCAATGTGAGCTCTGAATAGAATAATGCATACGGCTAAATTTTTATAAAATTAAAGCCAATACTCCCACATACCGTGCATTTCCCGCCGTTCATATTTAATTCTAGCAACGAAAATGTAAAAAGTGTAACCTCATCTATTTATCAACATGAGTTGCCATGTTCATTTTTAAGAAAATACAAATGCGAATTGCTCAGCAATGTGAGCTCTGAATAGAATAATGCATACGGCTAAATTTTTATAAAATTAACGCCAATACTCCCACATACTGTGCATTTCCCGCCGTTCATATTTTATTCTAGCAACGAAAATGTAAGTTAGCAACGAAATTATTTAGCAGTCAGCTTTCTGTTGTAGACATACGCATATAATCCGCCCCATATCAGCGAGCTTTCTGTTGCGTAGTAGTTCAGTTCACGTTGGAGCTACCAGTTCGATAGGACCTGCTCATGAACTTTTTTGGGGTTGATTTACAATTAATTAATTTTCTAAAAAACTAATAGATAACTTTCTCTAAGCTTAATTGCAATAGCTTCCCCGAACTTGTACCTTTAATTTTCTATATGCCACGTTATCCGCTGCTCGTCCTACGATTAGCAATTATGGTTTGAAAACAAGATATGTCATTTTGGCGGTCATTTTGTATGGGACTTTCACCGAGGTAGCTTCGCTCATTTCAAAATATTTCAAAAACGAGCAGATAACTTTCTTTTATAAATGGTACCATTAGAAAGGTGAAATTGCACTCTTTAATCGTGCATTAGCGGTTTTCCACGCCGTCCACCCTTAGCTTGGCTTTTTAACAAATGGTGACAATGTAATTTTTTTCGCTTTCTTTATTCACTTGTTACACCCGTTTGAAAAGCTGAAATGGCCAAAACTTTGCTTTAAACTATAGATTAATTAATTTTCTACTATTATGCATCATTAGTTTATTGATTAAAGGTCTAATAACGCTTAAAAATGAGAAAGTTCATAACTGGTTCCGACTCATGAACCAAGTTCAGTTTTTCGTTGCTAAAGAACCGTTGCTATCTTGACGCACATCTACCACACTGACTTTAGTAGTAGAGTTGGGTGTTTTAGTTCAATTCGCTGAATGAATTCAATGGTTCATTTTTCAGTCGTGAACTAAATCAGTCATTTAGTTCAGTTGGTCATTTGGTCAGTTGATGAACAACTATGAACGAGATGGATGAAAGATAAATAGGTCATTCTGATCGGTTGGTCAGTTGTTTATGAAAGATAAACGATGTGAATAGTGTACAACTGTTTCTTGTTAGTAGAATGTAAAATATGTTTTAAGTTTAAGCATAGTACGCAAACTCAAAAAAAGGGCTGGCGTAAGCCCAAACTCCATATAAAAAAAACGCTGGCGTAAAATCAAGAAGAAGAACTTGACATTCATTACGCTCGGGTGTCCGCAGACTAAATAAAATAACAGAGCTGTTAAGTAAAATAACAGAATGGGCAGCACTGCTTGAAACAGCTGACAGGCCGAGCGAAACATCAAACTGTTTAGAGTTTTGCTATCTATCTATCTCACTCTCTCACATAACTTCAAAAAAATGGCTGGAACTTCGACTAAAAAAAGCAGCAGATTAAATCTCTTTGAGACTGCGGACAAGATTCTGCTTATAAACGAGGTGGAGAAGAGGCCCATATTCTGGGACTTAACTGATAAGAAGCATTTTGATTCAGTTATGATAAATACTGCATGGGAGAGTGTGGCCGAGACGCTTAACAGAAGCGGTAAGATGTTGCATAGCGACCCTTGGTGCGCCTTTCAAGCAAATATGGGTTCACCCAATGTGAACGCTTGCGCTCCTGTGCCTCCTCCTCTTCCTGCTTCTTCAAAAAATAATATGCCGCCAACAAAGCTGCGATCGTAACATTGGTTGCTGCCAATGCTCTCTTTTTTGCTTTAAAATCCATTTTTCACAAGTTTCGGGTTTGTTGCCTTTTTTGTTTGTTTTGGTTTGACAGCTGACGCATAGTGTTACCACTCAACTCTTTTTGTTATTTTTCCGTGTTGCATTGGCAACACTGGGCTTACGCTCGTCGACAGCTAAATATTGAGCACTTTACGCAGCGTAAAATTTAGTTAGCTTGCGTACTAAGCTTTATAATTAAAATAGACGACAAATGCCAACTAGATTCCGGATTATTTTTAATTTTTTTGGTTTATACTTACAGTCAGACCAACATTTATTCGTACACTTAATATTTAGTACTTTAATGGCTATTGTAGTTCATGTTTACTTAATATTGACATTTTTTTTTGTTAAATATGATAAAAACAATCATTTTTTAATAATATTCACAAAAAAAAACAACCGTTAATTTTATATGCACAAGGAGTGCAGCATCAATTTCAAAAAATGAACCGAAAAGACGCCCAACAATTATTCGTACACTGTAAGTTCAACCTTTTCCGACAGTCCCATTAACCATTTTTTGCGATTTTTTTTTGTAACATTCGTTGATATATGAAAAAGTAAGTTAATTTCTCCGAAAATTTATGAAATTTGACTTTGATTTGCTTTCAATTGCGATAAAATTAAGAAAAATGGAACAAGGTCAAAATGTTCCTCCCGAAATCCGCAAGCTTATCCTCAAGCTGTACTTGGATAATCGGTGTCTTCTCGCAATTGGACAGGCTGTCAAAAAGACGCATTTCACAGTGCAAGGCATTATTAAAAAGTACACTGAAACCGGTGATGTGACCACAAATAATCATCAACCTGCAGACCGAGCAAATTAACGATAAGAGAACAACGCTGTTTGGTAGTTTCTGTGGTCAAAAGTCCAAGAATAACCTCCACGATATTGTGCCAAAATATTCAAGAGGGGATGTAAAAACAAGTCTATCCCCAGACTATTCACAACTGCTTGAAAAATGCTGGCTATCATGGCTGAGATGCTAGTCGAAAACTGTTTATTTCAAAAGCCAACACGAAAAAGAGGCTGAGTTTGCCAAACTACATATTTAGTGACGAATCGAAATTCAATATTTTTGGGCATGGCGGTCCTTCAAAAGTCTGGTGAACAGTCAATGAAGCCATGAAGGAAAATAATATTATTCACACAGTTAAGCATGGTGGCGGAATTGTAATGATTTGGGGGTGCATATCTGCAGCTGGAGCTGGACGAATGGTCTTCATCAATGAAAAAATGGATCACCACGTGAACAAGAAGATTTTGGTTGAAAATTTACACGCAAGTGTCTCCGAATTAGGCCTTGATCCAAAAACATTTGTTTTTCACCAAGATAATGATCCTAAACACGCATCGTAAAGTGTTCAGGAATGGATCATTTATCATTACAAACAGCTTTAGAGCCTACCCTAGTCACCAGACTTGAACCTCATTGAGCATGTGTGGAATTTGCTGGAGACAAGGATCGGAAAACACCAGATTACTTCAAAAGAGACGTTAAAAACAGCACTAAGCAATGAATGGGCCAAATTTAGAGCGATTGACACCGACAACTTGGTCAAATGCATGCAGAGACGCTTAAAAACTGTTATAGATGCCAACGGTGGTCCCACTTAATATTAAAAACAATATGCACTATTTTGGCAATTAAGTTTGAGTTGGGCGCATTGTACGAATAATTTATGGTCGCAGAAAAGTGCCTTATTTGATTAGTTTGTAAGATTCTCTGGTTTCAAACTGAATTTTTTTTGTTTTTATTTTTAAATACTCATTAAAAATATTCCTTCATTATACTGAAATTTTTTTTTTTTAATAAGTCAACTGCTTACCATATAGGAGGGCATGCGGTTTGATTCGACAGCATATTTGTTTTGGATCGGGTGGCAGCCTTGATAAGTGGACAAAGAAAATAGAGTCGATAGTCAGTTTTTTCTAATTTTCGCAACTTTAGAATTTTCGATATGGAATTAATTTATGAAACTGCATCTTTTGAGAGATGATGAACTCGCAACTCATGAAAATTATCACTTATCTAATGTATCATTTATTTGGTTTCATTGATTTATAAAAACTATTGCAAATGATTGGCAAATAAACTAAACAATTTTAAAATTTAAAGCGCGCCCATCACTAGGTTTCGTAATTGCAATTTGCAAACAGATGTTTCGAAGAATCGATTGAATTTCAGATATCGATAAGAATCGATAGTGAGCATTTGCCATTCACAGCGAGAGTTAAACAACCACGCCGAACAGCTGTCGATTTCCCGCCTTAACACGATCTGCAGCTGTGTGTGGTGGAGCATGCAGGGCGTAAAGAGCTCTCAGGCTCTCTTTTATTAGAAAGTGCAATCAAAAGCGAATCCGACAAAATGCAGCGCGCAATAAGGGCCAATTAAGTGCCGCAACAGCAACGAAAACAACAACAATTCAATTGCGAAATTAAAACGGCGCTGCGGTTGCCGCCAATCTATTATTATCTATTATTTTTCAACAACAAGAACAGTTTTCTTTTGTCTTTTGTTTGTGTGTCTTTCATTGTCCCCAATTTGTTTGTTAGTGTTCAATTGGCGCCGTAAGATGTTCATTCAGGATCTGAAGAATGACTTTTACAGGCAACTGATTGGCAAACGCATCCTGATCATCGTCAACTATGACGTCGACGCGATCTGCGCCAGCAAAATCCTGCAGTCCCTGTTCAAATACGACCACATGCTGTACACCGTGGTGCCCATCATGGGCGTGACGGGACTGCGACGCGCCTACTCGGAGCACCAGGGCGACGTCAAGTATGTGCTGCTGGTGAACTGCGGCGGCTGCGTGGACATTGTGGAGCTGCTGCAGCCGTCGGAGGATGTCACATTCTACATATGCGACTCCCATCGGCCGCTGGACGTTTGCAATGTGTACAGCGATCGACAGGTGTGCATCCTGGGTGATCCCGCGCTGGAGGAGAACATACCGGCCTTCGAGAGTATATTCTATGACTCGGATGGGGAGGATGACGATGAGCATGAGGATGGCGATGATGCTGACAGCGGTGCTGGCGATTCCGATGCGGATGCTGACGAAGATCGCGATGGCGAGCGGGAACGCGCTCCCAAACTCAGTCGGATGCAACGACATGAGCAGCGTGTGTTGCGACAACGAGCGCGACGACAGTGGGAATTGGAGCGGGATCGCATCATGTTCGACTATACACAATTCAGCTATTACGGCCGGTCGACGGCACTGCTCATCTTCGAGCTGGCCTGGAAGCTGTCCAAGGACAACATGGATCTGCTGTGGTGGGCCATCGTTGGGATCAGCGAGCAGCTGCTGCTGGGCAAGATCGAGAGTGGCGCCTACACGCTGGAGCTGGAGCACATCCAGTCGCACGTGTCGCGTCTGACCAACAAGACAAACGATCAGAACACAATGAGCGCCTCCAAGATCAGCTTTGAGAACGACCTGCATTTGGTGCTCTACAGACACTGGACCGTCACCGAGTCCATGCGGTAAGTCAATCAAATGTGGACGCAATTTGATTGATCTACTTGATTGATCCTCCTCTCTGTCTCTGATGTTTTTAAAGGTATTCGCGCTACTCCGCCTGCCAGATGAAACTGTGGACATTGCGGGGCGAGAAGCGTCTGCACGAGCTGCTCGTCGAGATGGGATTGCCGCTGGTGGCGGCGCGCCAAACGTTCAGCGCTATGGACATGGTGCTGCGCAAGGAATTCTACACCATGGTGGAGCAGCTGGCCGAGAAGTACTCCATACCGGACATTGTCTATGGAACGTTCACCCTCAGCTACGGCTATCGAAGTCGCTACGCTGCTGCCGACTATGTCTATGCCCTGCTGGCCATACTCCAGTCCATCAAGAAGCACAAGACGCCCGAGGACTGCTTTATGGAGGCGTCCGACGCATTGACGCGACAGCACAAGGATCTGCTCAACGGTGGCATTGACAATGCCAAATTGCTGCATGCGGCAATCTTTCGACAGGTACAGAGTTGCCTGGAGGCGCACCAGGTCCACTCGACGGGCTCCTTCTTCTACTATGTGCTGCAGGAGGAGCACGCCTTCTTCTCGTATCCATATGCGCTAGCGCTGCTCGCCAAATTCGTGCTGCACGGTCATGTGGCCACGACGAGGGCACGACAGGCGCCCGATCTGCCGCTGATCGCCACCTGTCCACTGGATGCGGCGCAGGGCATGTGTCTGCTGGTGGGCATTGCCCCGGTACGCGAGGATTCGCCCAAGAACTTCTTTGGCAAGGCCTTCGACCAGGCGGCGCAAAAGAGCAAGACGATCCTGCTGCAGGACTTCTTCGAGCCGTCCATCGTCCAGTTGCGCCAGAGCGACCTCACCCGATTTCTAGATGCGTTGACCGTGCTATTGACTTAAGTTCGGCTCTTTAGCTGCAGCTCTGCAATCTTGAGATGTGGCTACAAGCTTAGACTATAGGACCATTAAATTAACCAACGACTAAACAGTGTAACTTAGCATTAATTTAATTTATAAACGACAAATTTTTTTTTTTTTATGAAACTAGCTCCTATATTTTTTCTCGGACTAACTATACATAAGATATGGAAAGATATGCTTACGATATATAACATAGGATTGATATTTAAGATTTCAAATATTGTAAAATGGACCGACCTTTTATTCTAAATACCTACACATATAATTAGTTTGCGCTTAAGAAATGAAAATATGTAGAAATAATTTAAGTCGTGCGATCGATGCGTTCGTTTTGAAATTGTTTACAGCAGACTTTAAATATATAGTACAACTTGTGTTTATCATAAAATACAATCGTTTCAATATACCTTGAAGTTTTAAAAGAGATTTATTAAATCTGAAATAAGATTTGAAAGTTACGATCATATCACAGGAATTTCAGACCGAGCTTTATACAATCATACCGATGTGATTAATGATCACTATACCATAAAAATGAAACTGTTTTATCTGCATTCAAAACGTCAAATGAGACATTCATGTCCAACTGAATTGAATGAGCTCGGCTGCGTCTTGCAATGAATTGAATGAATGAATTGAAACCGAAAACTTCACATTCGAAGTAACCGAACAAAACAAATAAGGCCGCAATTTAATTTTCTTTCAATTTAAAGTAAAAATCTAGTCACGAAAACATTTCAATGCCATTAAATTTCCGATATCCAGTTTTGTGACGACCAATATTAACTGTAAAATATAAATTATTAAAAACAAAATAAATTGTAATCTATCTGAGTACTTTGAAAATCTTTTCTTCATTCATTTAATTCGTTTCTCGTTCACTCGATGTCGTTAATTTACGAACTCAAATAAATGCCAAAAATGAGAATTCAATACCATGAGAACCGGATTTTTGAGTTTATTCCACTCAGGGAACTGAATTAAACTTACGAGTACTCAGAGACGCTCAAGTATGAATACAGACCTCTAATATGTACGTAGATCCGCGCTGGGCACGCAATGGCTCCAGGAGCCAGCGCCTGCTAACGAAAATGGATTTCGTGCCCACCGCTGATGTAGATATATACAAAAATTCGTGTCTAACTAACAAAACAATTATTTACAATAATATTAAAGGCTATCGTTGCAAGGCAGCTTGCATTTCTATTTGCTGCAAAGGTTCTCCGTGCAGAATGCGCGCAGCTCCGAGGCAGGCAACATCGTCATAGAAGACGGCATACTGTCCAGGCGTGATGGCACGCAGCGGAGCATCCAGCTGGACTTCGTGCGGACGCAGCTGGCAGGTGACGAGGGGTTTTGTGTGCTGGAACCGAAAGCGACAGCGCAGGCTGCCATTCTCGGCCAGCAGCTGGCGGGATTTGGTGCAAAGCCAGTTGAAGTCGCCGATGTGGATGCGCGTGCTGTGCAGGGCGGGATGCTCGTGGCCAGCAGCCACGTAGATGGTATTGCTGTCGGCATCTTTGCGCGCCACAAAGTACGGCTGCAGAAACGAGCTGAGGCGGCAGCGCTGTCCCACGGTCCACTGATGAATGCCCTCGTGGCTGCCCACCACAGCACCGCTGTCCACGTCCACAAAGTTGCCGGTCCTGGATGTAATGTACTGTTCATGTAAAGAAAATTTATTTGGGGCCTGATCTGTGACCAACTGCGTTTGCCCACCTCGCGTATGAAGGACTTGAAGTTGCGCTTGCCCACGAAACAGATGCCGGTGCTCTCGCGCTTCTCGGCCAGCCGTTGAAGGCCAATGCGTTTGGCCAACTGCTTGACCTGCGCTTTCAACAGATCACCCAGTGGGAACATCGTGCGCTGCAGCGACTCCTGCGTAATGCCGGCCAGGAAGAACGTCTGATCCTTGAACTTGTCGGCGGGTATTAGCAGGCGCACATTGCGAGCATCCGTGTGCTCCAGAAAATTGCCCAGACTGTTGCGGGCATAGTGGCCGGTGGCAACGGCATCATAGCTTAATCTTTCCAGTGCGTGCTTGTGGAACAGATCGAATTTGATGTGCTTGTTGCACAATATGTCCGGATTGGGTGTCAGGCCCTGTTGATAGTCATCCAGGAACTGGCTGAACACCGCCGTCCAGTATTGCTTCACATAGTCGACCTGACGCAGCTCAATTTGCAGCTTCCGGCACGCCCACATCGCATCCTGGAGATCCTGCTCGCCACTGCAGCGACCGGCTTCGTCGTGCTCATCCCAGTTGCGCATGAAGACGCCGAGCACATTGTAGCCGCGCTCCTTTAGCAAGTGCGCGCTGACGGCGCTATCCACGCCACCTGATATCCCAACCACAACATTGCGTATCATGGCCAATTGTGCCGCATTTAACCCGATTAAAATCACAATCGATATAAACACTATCGATTGCTACGATTTCCATCTCATTTAAACTCTCATTTAAACTGCGACTATCGATAATTGCCTTCGACAGTTTGGTATTTTTTAGTGCTAAGCTGTTCGATAAATTAGATTCAGTATTTTTTGTTGTTTAAAAAGTTCGTTCGTCTTTTAAAAGTTGTTGGAAAAATGCAAATTAAAAACAAGTGGGAAAGGCTATAGTCGAGCGCCCGACTCTAGGATACCCGTTACCTATTTTAATGAATTTTTTAATATTTTTTATTGCATGCTTTTAGGCACTTATATTTTTTAAAAACTTTAATTAGCCATTACCACCTTTCTGTTTGTCCGCTCTTACGATTTAGTAGGATGATAGGTAATAATAGTAGTTAACGATAATTAGTAAAAAAATTATAATATCTTGAAAACTGTGCGTGTGGTGGTTTTTTGCGATTTACAGAGGCGGAAATAGGCGTGGCAAAAATTTGAAACAAACTTGACCTGCGTGGGGTCTATAGAAGTCTGTGTGCCAAATTTGGTTGCTCTAGCTCTTATAGTCTCTGAGATCTAGGCGCTCACACGTACGGACAGACGGACAGACAGACGGACAGATAGACGGACATGGCTATATCGACTCGGCTGTTGATGCTGATCAAGAATATATAAAATTTATAGGGTCGGAGATGCTTCCTTCTCCCTGTTACATACATTGCAACGAATACAATATCCCCTTTTACTTATTTTTATAAGTAACGGGTATAATTAACAATCAAATAATAAACTTTAAATTGAAAACTTCAAATAAAAAGTTCAAGTCTGGGACATACAAGAAATTTTAATTCATTCAACATTCGTTCTAAGGTTGACAAAACAGGAGTACAATTTCTGACGGATATATTGTGAGAGGAGAAGACGTGGTAAAGATTATTATAATTCAGTTAATAATCAGGGTATCAAACCGAAACGAATATCGGTTTCAGTTACAGTTTCGGCTATGTTCGCATTTAGGTTTTCGGCGATCGATTACTCATACTTTTTATATATCGGTTACGTAACTGTTGCCGGTTTCGGTTTTGAAATGCCGGTATGTTTATTTAACAATTTCAATCGGTTAGTAGTGGTTAACGGTTATGGTTACGGTTATAGTCCCTGGTTTTTTATAAACCTATAAGTTTATAAATTTCAAACACTTGATACGCGCTGGATAAGTTACTTTTTAAATAGTGAATCGTGGAACACCCTTAATATTTGTGCAAATTGTAACTAATTTGAGATTTTCGCATTTTTGTGTAATGGTCACACTGGTGAGCCATCGGTTAAGCTAAGCAGCCGTATTTGTCAGTTAGTTTGCTCGTCATCCTTGTCGCGTTCATTTGAAGTTTGCCGTGAGTAATACAATTTGGTTTAATCTTCTGAGTTCAACGAATTTCAGACATTTCAAAGTGTTTACACACATACACGTTCGTACGCCTGAGATAAACAAAAACTTTGGCAATTTCTTTTTTTTTCAAGTGCTTGCTTTTGTGAGTGGGAGAAGTAAACGTGACCCAAAATGTATTCCAGTAGTAGATTCCAGTATCCGCAATGTTGTGCATTGTCGGCATTTTGACTTAGTCAACAGACAGCTGATTTATGTACGAGTATATGTAATTGTTATTGTTATTTGTATAATTCCTTTTAGTGGTCCACGCAAAAGCTGTTGGGATTGTTAACTTTGACAAATCAGTAGTGCATCAATTGAAAGGTAAGTCCCATAAATGCACATGTATAATATACACTCAGTACAATATATATTCGTACACTCACTTTTTAGATTTCAACGGCTATTGTAAGTCGGGTTTTTCTAATAGTCCAACACTTTGTTAGCAGATAATAAGAGCAGTTATTTGGGAATAAAATCCGCAAAAAGTATAGTTCTTATTTTCAAGTATTAATTTATTAATTGTCACTTTGACCGTATTTTAATACCATTAAAATATGTAGTACAAATAATTATTAATTTTAACTTCATCATTTGTGGTGTATGAATTAATGTTGCGCTAAGTGTATCTACTGAGCAATATTACATAGACGAGATTATGATCATGTTTTTTTAGCTTTGAGGTTTTTATATGTTATACAGTTTGCTTTGCTGCGCGCATAATAATATTTCGAATTTCAAATTTAATCAAAACTTTTTGGTTTTTTTTTTAAGTCACGTTCAGGATAAAAACATCAGGCAATAGCCAAAGTAAATATCCAATGTTGCCTGTATCGACAGGCGAGAATATAATAAAGTTGTGTGTATTTAGCCACAAACAACACGTTCGTATAAATGTATAAATATTTAAGCTCCCCTAGGGAGCCAAAATATGAAATAAATAAGTACACACATATGTGGGATTGGTAGAAAAAGGTTTGGGGTTCATGTTTTTGGGGGTATGTTGAGGTTTTGACTCCATGCCAAAAGTTAATTATTTGCCGACTTATTAAATTGAAAAGTTTTATTCTCGGTGGCTGTCAAAACCACAGATCTTGCGACAAAGTCCAAAATATAAAATGAAAGAAGCAAGGAAAAAAAAATTGGTAATTAGCTGGGCGTAAAAGAAAAGGAATTCTAACAAATTGGGCCACAAGTCCCCTAATTAAAAATGAAACCCAGGCGCCAGATAACTTTAAGGATTTGGAGTACCAAACACTTGTCGCGTTTATTGCTCACAATAATGGCTTCAAGGTGAATAAACTCTCAGAGCTCTTGCAATTTTGGGCTAACCAAAAAGAGCCTTTTTATTTTTAAGATAAATATCACAACAAATATATTTTTTGTAGCCTACTTATGAGAGCCGACGCTTGAAACGTCCGAAAATTACACATACGACTGGTATTTGTGCTTTTTTCTCATATTTTTATTTTGTTTAGGCCCATTCAATGTCTTAATAAGGTGCTTGATAGCTATTGAAAAGAAAACTTGACGTAAAATGTATAGCATTTTATGTCAAATTTATTACTAAATAAATAGAATTTATAAGTGCATTGAAAAAATGGGCCTTATTTTCTTTTCTTTATTTTCTGTCATTTCATTAATTTTCGCAGTTGACATATTTTTCAAGGTTGTGTGAGTTGACAAAAAACACACACTGTCCTTGAATACAAAAATGTAAATATAAATAGAAATAATAATGGTGCTATGAACTCTTGTTGTGTTGCATTAATGCAGCAGCAAAAGGCTTGAAAACTCAAGCACTAAACAAGATATAGACAAAGGGGGGGATGGATGCAAACGGAAGCAATTAGGAAATAGAAATGTGTGGCCGGAAATGCAGAAATGCATGTGTGTGTATGGGTGTGTAAGGTGAGTGTAGTCAAGAGTTGTTTGGTCAAAGCCATTACACGACACTCAAATGCCTGTCACATTAATCATGAGCCAAAGGACAGATGGGAGAAAGAGATAAAGAGCCATGGGAGAGAAGGAGGTGGAGAAAAGAGGCGAGCAGAGAATGACATGATTAGACCGTTGCCAATGACAAATAGGTAGTCACTGGCATTAACTGATCGCCAGACTGTCTGTCTGTTGGCCGTCCGTGTGTCAGTTAAATAAAAGCGGAAAAGGTATTTCAAAAGGAAGTGGCAACGGAAGCATTGGGTAGCCCCAAGGAGATGCCAATCAGTTGTGCGGCAATCGGCTTTCGGCCACTTTTGTTAATTCATTTTGCAATTTGCAAGACATAAGAACATGAAAATGGTTTTTTTTTTCATTATCTTTTTTTTGCCTTTGTTGAGCTCCAATCCCAACTGAAAGGGAATGAAAAAGGAGAGCAGCCCTTCAGTTTCACCCTGACAACCTTTTTCAATTGTTATTGTTGCCTTTCCCTTTGCTGGCCGCTAAGACTTTACAGCTTTTGGGTTCCTTCGCGTTGACTTTGTTAAAACAAAACAAAAACAATTTCCGCTAAATTTACGAATGTATTTTGATTATGAAATGACGCACGTGGCGGCTAAGTGGGCGGTGGTTGAATTTTTTGGCACCACTCAAAACACTGGGCGTGGTCGCACTTGAAACTTTGTTGTAGTCGTTTTTTAGCTGCTTCGCTTATTAAATTTGTTTGCTCAGTTTCTTTGGGATGCTTCTAGATTGCCACTCTCATCGCAGCCGAGGTTGTGGCAGAATCTCTCAAGACTGTGGGAGTGGGAACTTTTTAGCTTATTTCTGGATGTAAAATATTTGGTGGGTGGGTGGTGGAAACAAATGCTTTCAACCTTAAAACCGTCGTTCTGATTCTTGACTTCCCCTTACTTTGGGGAATTCAATTTGATTTAAACACAGCAGCAGAAGCTTTACAGCTTTGATTAAATTTAATTGCATACCAATCGGTAAGCTATGTTGAATGCTCAACGATAAATGCAAAACTTCGTTTCTGACAAATTCAGTTGAGAAATTTCTAAATGTATTATGATTTATTTTTTTTTAACTTTATTAAAAATTAAATGAAGTACAGTTTGACTAATTGTCCGGGAATCTATTGGACGCATTTTTTGAACTTAATTCGATCAGCTTTAAATGTATTGTCAAAATCTATTCCGAATTATGTAATCTTTATTGCGTATTGCAATAATTTTACAGTGCTCAGATAATTGTTTGTTACATTTCTTGTACAGAGTAGAAATGTTATAGAAAAGCACAGAGTATTTCATCGTTCAGCATTGTCGATGTTTGATTTAAAACAGGACAAGAAAAATAACTTGAAATTGATTTCGTGTTGAAGATATGAAAATGGCACTTAATCTGAATCAAAATGATATTTCTTAATGCTGTAAGTCTGAATGCTTACACACACTCACACACAAGCGCATTGGTTGAAGACAACTTGCTTGACATTGGGCTGACAAGCGGGCGAAAATGCAATTTAAATCATAAATATAATTTTCATTTAATGAATTGGATCATGTTCAGCAAGTTTCTTTAGATGCCGATGTGTGTGCGTGTGAGAGTGTGTGTACTTGACTGCATAATTTACACTTGCACACACACATACTCGCACACTTTCTGATGCATCTCTGACGTGCAACAAATATTTCCCATGAATGGCTCAAAGGCAGCAAAGTAGAAAAATTTTCTATAGAAACAAGAACAACAACAACAACAACAAGAAATGACTGCACAACTTTTCACATGAGATACTTTTGGTCTTTTCTTTTACCCATCTACCCGTCCCCCTCTTACTCTTGCTCTCCCTCTCGTCGCCTTTCAAAAATCACTTGCTGGCGTCTTTTTGGCATCATCAACTTGATTAAGTGCATAACTTTACATTGATGTTCAGTGTGCGACCTAAAGAAATTGTGATGAATATGGGCGAAGTTTTGCTCCTGGGGCATATCCTGTCCAGAATTGGATATTTTTCCTGATCCCTTGGCCTGTGTTTTCGGTTATGCAATACAAATTCCGTCAACTGTTTTCCAGCTAGCAATGCGAATATCTCATGTCCAATATCCCATATCATATATCTCCCAGTCCATAACCAATCTCTCGTATCCGTATCCCAACCTGTCCAGGTGAGCAGCTGCTTGTCCCAAATGTGACAGCCAGTTACGTACATATGTATGTATACAAAAGCGCAAAAACTGCAGCACAATAAAAGAGGCTTAAGGGGACACAGAGGGGAAGTGTGAAGCGGGACGAGGCAGCTTGCAACTGAGCATGGCCTAGTGGTACAGTCGTGCTACCTTGCCGCCTCTTCCCTTACATGCCACACAGGCCACAATGTCGCCTGCCATTGTTTGCCCGTCGTTTGGTAACAACAACAGCAACAACAACAGCAACAACAACAGCAACAACAACAGCAACAACAATATTAACAACAATAACTAACTGCCTGTAGCGAAAAATGCAGCAAAAAACTAGTAGGAAAAGCAAAAGTCGTAGTCTCGACTGTGAGACACCCGGTACTTATTCTCCAAAAAAAGATGAGAATTAAAATACAAATTATTGAAATATTTTATTTATTTAATTTTTTTAATTTCAAAAATTAAATACTATGTATATGTATTTGAGTTTGCCTTTGATAAACTTAATACCCCCATTAAACTGTTTAGGTACAGGGTTGAAAAAGCAAAACATACGGCAAAATTTTGGCCAAATGTAATCCAAGTGGCTAACGAAGACCTGACCCTGACAATAGCAGGGATTATAGGTAGAAGTCGGGGGTTAGAACAGGAAGCAGCAGATTATACTGACTCCAGTTGTTGTCGTTGTTGTGGCCAACTCTTTAGTTAGCTAACAATATCGATTAGTGCTGTATATGATTCGATAAGCGGATTTAATGTCTCTGTTCATTCGTTGACATATCTTGTAATTTATCAGGGGTTCTTATTGTAAGCAAGCGTTAACCGATCTTAACTAATCGATATACTACTGGCAAACATATATACTAGCAATAAAAATATTTCACGAGTTTTATGTTGTATCATAGTCAAATAAATTAGCATTGAACGACTTCTTTATCAGAAAATATAACCTAATTTAATCGTCTTACTAAGGTGCAATATTAATATTGATTATCTTACATATATCTTCTTATTTCAATTTATAAAATGTTTGTTAAATACGTATTGTTTTGTTTCTGCTTAACAGTTGAACGAAGGCTTGAATACACTATACCGCTCCATATATTAAATTTAAAATGAAATGCGTATAATATTTACACATTATTTTTTGTGTGAAACATGCAAAAAATCGGTAACTAATTTAACGATATACAAATATTTTGCGTAACCGAAAACCAAAAGTCAGCGTAAGTTAAACTTATACCCTAATGCTTATCTTAATGTTTTTGTCTGAATCATCGACAAATTTGAACTACCAAACCCATAAAGTCAGTCATCCCCCAGCCGGCAAACAAGTCCCATAAAATGTTCATCTATTAAAAATCTCATCATCTTTGTGTAATGGGAATCCTCATCCCGAATGTGCTATGCACATTGTTGTGAATCTTCATTGTATACCCATTAATAATGGTCAAAGACGGGCATTATAATTTTGCAGCTTTTAATGTCAGAAAATTGTCGAAGCTTATGTTCTTGTATTAATAATTATAAATCAATAGGCAATTATTTATTTATTTTATATTATTTATTTTTATCTTTAACACGACTGTAGGGTATCTCGTAGTCAAGTACTCTCGATTGCAGCATTTTTGCTTGTTCAAAATGAAATCCAGAAAAGGTCTGTATGATTATAATCCGACACAATCGATTAGACCGAGAAGCTATCAGTGTGAAAGATTGTGTGCTAAGGAATTTGACTGTGAGTTCAAAAGTCAATTGTTGTTGAACAACAACACTCACTCACATCCACACTCACACCCACACCCACACTCACTCATTCACTGACTCGTCGGGGCAATATCTGTCAATGTAACAGGTAGTAATATTGCTTCTTCTTCTGACTTTTACACCCCACGGTGGTATTCATCAGTGAGCTAGAAAAGCATTGGCAAATCACGTTGTCAGTCGTCAGTGAACAATTGGGAAATGAAAATCTCCTGTCTATTAAACATAGTACATATATTTAGGCGGAAAATGTTACCATTCACACAAATCGCAACGTGTTCACACCATAATCCCATCGGGTTTTGTTTTTCGTGCACACTTTTTTTTTGGCGAAAAGCACAAAAAATACAAAACAAGGCTAACGGAAACCCGTTACTTATTTTAATGAATTTTGAAATATTTTTATTGCATGCTTATATTGCACTTATATTCTCTAAAAATTTGAATTAGCCATTACCGCTTTTCTATTCGTCCGCTCTTGGTACGATTTAGTAGGATAATAGGTAATAATAGTAGTTAACTATAATTAGTAAAAAATTACATATATCTTGAAAACTGTGTTTTCTCTACAATTGAACTCTTTATTCAAAAAAGCTCTCGAAATTTATTTTAATAATATTCCACCATGAATTCAAAATCAATCTATATTTTTAACAAACTCTGTTAAGAAGGGCTTGTGTAAATGGCTGCACTTTGGGCTTTTGTGATTTGCATGCATAAAAAATGATTGGCATTGACTGGGATTTTAAAAAGGGGACAAAACACAGGGATAACTCCGTCAACTGTGAGTGCTGTGAAAGGCATTTCAGTCAGTAACTTGATAAGTTAATTGAATTTGTTCTTTATCATTAATAAAATGGAAGGGATGCTTAAAGCTAAAGTGAACCAAAAATTATTGTCATGAATAAAGCTGGGAAAGAATGCCAAAGGTGCATAAAAAACCATTGCATTTAAGTTGTCCGTTTTACTGTTCTCAATGTTTTTTACTCGGAGACTTTTAAGCCGAAGTGATTTTTGAGTTCCATTTCAAATCCTACACTGAAATACACACAACAAACAAAAATACTATTAGCTAGAAGAAAAAAGGTAGAACTTCACAGGACTTTTAGCAGGGAGACAAAGCCATAGATAGTGATAGAAGAGGAGACAGAGAGGCAGTGAAATGGCACATGGACGTGGCGAGAAGGTTCACAAAATTCGTCAACACATTGCTTTGGCCAATGCTCAGCAGATGCTCGGAAAGATGACTACGAACTGCTTTAAGAAATGCATCGAAAAGCCAGGAGTATCGCTGACCAGATCCGAGGAGCGTTGCCTGTTTCAGTGCATGGATCGATTCATGGACTCCCTCAAGGTGGTCTCCCTCACATACAGCCGACGTCTTCAAATGGAGGGTGCGAAATCTTGACAGCTCATTCAATTTAAATTCATCCTTAAGTACATACATATATCACATTATATATCCCGCTACATTTCTGGTATACTAATTGGTTCAAAGTACTACTAGATCGTATTCTTTTCACATTTCTATTATTTTAAAAGAGGGTTAGTTCGATTTAAAACTCTTGTAATAAAAAAAATACTGCTCAAATATTGATGAAATTCAATAGAAATTGTTTTTAAATTCACATCCACTATAAAATTGATTTGCAATTGTTTTCGATAAAAGTGGGTAAGTGATATTGGCCGTATTCACCAGAACAAATTTACAACAGAATATCGATTAAATTTGTAGTGGTTATTCTGGCGAACGGTATGGTGAATGGTATGAATATTCAGTGATGGGCATTTATGATTTCAAATATAATGATGATGAAAATTCATCACCAAAATAGTACGCTGTAATTCTCTGATTATAATGTTAAGTTATCGATACAACAAATCGTAATCAACAAGACACAAGATTTGAAAATAAATAGAACAAATTTAATAAGGAAACCACATTAATAATAATTTGGTCTTTTTAAAAAAATGCAAAGAAGACGTTGTTGGAATCGGCGTATTTTTAAGGAACATAAAATAATAAATTTTACATATTAAATGCGCTTTTAATATTGACTTAATTATTTATTAATGCAATATATCAACTATTATATTAAATCTGCCACTTGTTTTCAATTTTCTAAATAAATATTAGCACCTTTGACAAAAATAGGAATGACAACTTTGATTTTGTCTCAAAATTTCAACAAAGTGTTCACCAACCATCAAAAATTGTTTGATTTGTGATACATGATTACTGATTGATTATTTCTGGTGAACACGGCCATTATTTCAATTGGTTGCTAAGATGAACTCAAGGCTAGTTAACATTAAATCCAAAACTATAGTTACTCCGGATACTTAGATACTCTCTTTGGCAGTTAAAGAAAGCCGAGTGGCGGTAAGCTAAAAGGTAAGCCAACAAGTAGTAGTAGCACTTCTCTCCACTTCTCTCCACTCGGTGGGCTTCTCTGGGGGGCTAGCCCAACAAGTGCACATAAATGTCAACATCAAAACAATACACTCGCGAGCATTTGCAAACATTCATGTGCGAGTACTCGTATTCATTGTTCATTCCTGGTGGTTTTTGCGATCTGACGCGATAAATCCACTTGCCACAAGCCTGTCAGCGTGTAAGTGTAATAAAAAAAAAACAAAAAACAAAGATAACGGAAACGAAAACATGAAAAGGGAGGAGGAGGAGGACTAAAAAGGACGTAACTTTGCCCTTCTTTTCTTGAAATGTGTGCAGAACAAATAAGGAGCCGGGAATGAAACGCATACAAATACATAAGGCGATGAATACGTAAAATAGATGAGGCGCGGAAAATGCAAATCCAGAAAAGTCTGTTTCTTTGTTTCTCTACATGGGTGTGAGTGTGTGTAAGTTAGAAAGTTTACATATGTGTATCTGAGGGGGAAAGAAGATGTTTCACTGTGACGTCAACAAATAAAAGGCTTAAAGGCAGCGCACATCTAACATAAAGGTACAGCAAGCACAATATTTTCACACTGACACATACATATGCACAAATACATATATGCATATAGAATAATCATATGTATATAAATGTATATGTTCATCCTAACATATGTAAAGTCAGCTCAGAAAGAGCGACAAAGTTTTGATGGGTTCCCTTTACCGTATACCCTATAGCTAAATGCGACATTAGGTATATGTGTGCCCTTAAATGAACTTTCATGTATTCCCAATCAAGATCTCCATTCTATTTTTTAATTTGACGCAACCTAACAAAAATTGTAGAGTTAAGTAAAGAATAGTGTCATATGTAGGGGAAAATGCATCGGATACAATCTTGTAACTGATTATTTCGAAATAAAAAGAACAAGCCTTTATTAATAAATGCTTTGCATATGATAGTTTTTAGAAATTTTAATGGACTGCGTATTTGAAAACTTATTTAAAGAAACTATCAAGAAGTAGATTTGGTCTATATGTCTTTTTATTAGCTTTTTTATTATTATTATTATTTATTAAAAGCAAACATTGCTGCCTCTAGTTTATAAAATATATATACATTATAATTACAATAGATAAGAAATTAAAAAGAAAAGAAAGCCTAAATGAACTTACAAGTAAAATCTAATAGCACCACCGACACGATGGGGGTATTTTATTTGCCAGTCCGGCGGGCTATGCCCCTATTCACAGCCAAGATCTGTCAGTGGCGTTATTAGAGTCTACTTTTGGATAGAGCCTACTTAATGCAACCACTTCTCATTTTTTATTAAGTCTCCACCAATTCTAGAGTATCTCCAAGTCGAGCATTTCCCCCTGCAGTGTTAAAAAGTTTTTATTTTATTTTATTTTTTTAGTTTTTTTAGTTTTCCTTTGCTGCCTGTCCTTGTTGTTGTAAGCCCTTTAAGCAACGTGTGTGTATTAATGTTCTGGCTTGTTTCTAACTTTCACTTCCAACCCTCTTTCCCCCCTTTGCTTTGCTCGAGAGACCCTACACATAATTTGCCATTTGTTGGCACCATTTAGTTAACTTTAAGTGTAATTTATTATAAATTAATGCCGGCCGCTTAGCTGCTAATGAAAGAGAGACAGAGGAGAATTTTCCGACTGTACATAAACTTTTTGTAGTAAGTGTGAACTGATGTAATTGTTGAGTGCTGCACTTGAGTGGGTCGAATACTTGGAGAATAACGAAAGCATAAAACCTGTTTAAAATAATCATAAGTTTCCTTTCAGCTCTTCCTTAAATATTAATTTAGAGTTTGAAAAAGTGGGCTGAACTTTCAATTCAATTTATTGTCATGCAATAGGCACTAATTTAAATAGGTCGTTAGAAGACACAGCTGCCCGTCATAAGCTGCTCTGAGCTGGAATTAAAATTGGACGGAACTGTTTTCAGTTCTTTTAACAGAAAACAACAATGAAAAGCGGGAGTCAAAGGAAACGACATGTCAGAACAGTGTAAGAGGACAACCAATTAAGCCACTGTCACATAGTCAACATGACAAACTGACAGACTCAAGAAAATGTTCTCTCAAAGACGACTACTTTCTGCTTTCTTTTATCCACCCACCATTATCAAAGAAGTTCCACTTGAGCATCTTTGTGAACCTGTTTCTATATTTTTTTATGGTGCAATTGGCTGTGAGTCAAGGTAAAATTGTTAATTGCTTAATTTACTTTACTTTATTTTCCAATTGATCTAACAACCTTTTCCCTTTTAAGCGTAGTGACGGTTCGGAAGAATGTGAAACTACTGTAATATATGCAAATATATGTAATTCCCCTTTTGTAACTTCATTTTAAATTCGATTCCATCCATGAGGCATTCAGATCTCAATGACATTTCAATTAAATCGCATTGAATTTTTTATTGTTACATATTTATAATTGATTGCTTTAAATGAAGTGGAAATAACACACACATTCATTTCAAACTATTCAATTTCATTCATTGTCCTTTATTAGATTATTTACAATTGCCACTCTTAAAATTGTGCAACAGATGGAAAAGTATCTGTAAAAAGTTATTAGAAATTCGAATAACAAGCCGCCTTTCAATTAAACGAAAGCGAGTCAATAATCAAAACTTGTACATTTTTATTTATTTTATTTTATCTCATTTAACTTATTCGCAAAGCAAAGTTGCCTGTTTAAAGAACACAAATAAGCTGACTCAAAATATGAATTACGCTTCAAAGATTTTAAAAATGTCTTTTTATTTTATATGGAAGTACAAGCAATTACTTAGAACACAGAAAGGAAAAAATACTGTCGTCAATTTTACTACCTTAAAGTTTTATTTGTTCTATTTTTTATTAAATGAATTTTTAAAGGTAATGTGTCTCATAACGAATTTTTTATCACAGAGTTTGAATTTACAGGCTTTATTTTTGATGCACATAATTTTCAGTTTTAACATAACAATTTTAATATATGTATAATCGATTAAGGGTGGCTTTTTTCAATGTATAAATAAGATGCTTGATAACTATTGAAAAGAGAATTTGACGTAAAGTGTATTGAAATTAATGTCAAATTTGAAATTATTTGTTAAATAAAACTAACCTAAGCTTTTTATATATAATGTATAATTTCATAATAAAATAAAATAGTATTAGGTCTTACTTTAATATTAAATTTTATTTGTAATTCTGCTCTTGATTTTCATTACAAAAAATAATAAATATCTCTTTATATGATATCTTTTAAGGGAACTTCTTTCTACAGTACCCTTTATCGTATTAACTTACTACAAATTATAAAGGAATTATCTTTATAGGACATTTCTACTCGCTATGAATTTATCTATATTCTTCTGCGTGAAATTTCTACTTCTCCCAGATATAATGATCTTCTTCACAGAGAAGTTTTCTATAAAAGAGTTCTAAGTATATATTAAAAATTTTAACGAGGCAGACATCGAGTATTTTGTCATCGTCGTTTTAGACTATTATATTAATATTTTTCCATTTGTTCTCGCACTGCGATAAATTGCGATCTATGGAGTACAGTTGTAATATTTATTTATTTTTGTATGTTTTGAGTTTTCGTCGAATGTATTATCAAAATTTAATGTGTTTTGTTTTAGATATTTTGATATAGGATTTTGATAATCAGTATAAATTTTTTGTTGTGCACTCCAAATTACAAGTGTAATTATGTCCAATGCAAATGAGGAGAAAAGTGCTGTACCGCGATCCAGCAATGTGCGTCAACTGATTCAGATGTTTGAACAGCTGACAATATGTGGTGGAGATGCAGTCGCTCCTTCCAAAGGCCGATCCGAAAATATGGTTTCCAAATTAGCTGTACAGGTGAAGAAACCAGCTAAGAAAGTGACTAAGGTTCTTACGTTGTTAATCAACGGACGTTGTGTGGCTCAAACAATCACATATAAACGTAAGACTTCCGGACAGGCGATGGAAGTCGAATGAGGCTGGAATTCGCAACGGAAGCTGGAACTGTTCTTCTATCAATAAACAGGACAGGCTTTTATTTACTCTCTAAATTGACCCTGCAAATTTGATACTGACAATAAATTGCAAATTCTCTGCCCAGTCATGTCTTCCTCCGTATTTTTTCAACGGCTGACGAAAGAATTCAGAATGTGACTACTGATTGCACATTCAACTTGTTCCCAAAGTCCCGCTCGAACATTCTTGGTCACAACTTGTCCAACTTTTTCCATTGGCTAATTGTTTGTGTGCTCAAGTTGATAGAAATTGCCTTTGGCTAAAGTATTCTGATTGCCAAGAGATTTCTTTCTTTTTTGTCTTTTCTTTCAGACAAATATCTTGACTGTCACTGCATTTACAACACAAATAATGATAGAATAAATTTAATACAGTACAGATACAAATAAATATTTTTAATATATGCTTGAGCACATACATTTACTTCAGGTTGAGATTTATTTAAAGATTATGAGAAAGTTTTTTATATAGATAAAAATATAAATATCATACAGAGAAAAATACAATTTTTTAAATCAGATGCAAATTTAGATACAGACAGTAATCAAACAAAAATGTTTAGGTGAACATACAACTAAATATACAAAATTAGATACACAGATGCAAATAGAGATTCATCTACAAATAATATTGCAAATTCAAATACAGATACAGAGTGCAAACATTTTTGACCTTAAATCTTATATGCACACACATTTGCATACTAAATATTATTAATTGGTATTTTAACTTATCTGTTTCTCTGTTTCCTCTGCCAATCTCCTTTCCCAATCTTCTATCCCTCAACCTTTTACAACCTGTCATAGAGTAATCCAATGTCACAAAGAGATGAATGCAGTACTCGTCATTTCTGTCTGGCTGCATTTGCATTTGTAAATTAACTGGATAAAAGACATTGCAACACACACACACACACACACACTCTCACGCACAATTATCATTATCTATTCTGTTTCTATTCAATATGTGTCGATTTATGTGGGCAACAATGATATTATATTTTATGATATATAGAGGACAAAAGAGTTTATTACAAATCGACGAATATGTAACACAAAGATAGGCCTTCGAGCTTATTGTAGGATACATCGCTAACAATTCATACTTTTAACGTTTGTCAAAAACAATAATAATAATAAGTAAGATAATAATCGCATGCAATGAGTTTAGCCATTTAAAAGACTTGTGAATTTAATGAAATTGAAGTTTTATAAAAAACATGTTTCCTACCTAATGCAAAATAAATCAGTTGAAAATTGTACAACTTAATCTTATTTTTTGATTTGGCACTAAACTAAAAAATTGTTAAGTTAAGATATTTGACGACATATTTTGCTTAAAGTTAGAAAATTAAAACTTAAATTAAATTTTATTTCGACACTTATTTTATTTATTTGAAAAATTTTAAATTTGTCCAACACTGTTCATTATTCCTATACCTTTGAAATGTTTTTGAAAACGTAACATAAAGTTAAATTTATCATTGTTCGACCTCTTATATCTTAGACAATTCAGTTTGTCGATTTTGAAATTTCGGTTTTTAGTTCTATTAACACTTTGAATTTACACAGCTCTGCCTTTTTGTCTGGAAATGTTAATTTCACAGTTAATTATGATTTTCTTAAGTTTTTCATGAGTCCTTGAGGATGGTGCTGCAACCCAACAATAGAACTATTTACTGTCCTTAGTCAACTAAGTAAAGAGAGTGAGCGAGTAAGAGAGAGACAGAGAGAGGAAAAGAGTGAAAGGGACGCAGACCAACACACACACACACATGGGCACATGGACATTGTTTTATTTGCATGGCTTTGTTTTGTGTTTCGCTGGAGTTGTTAAAATTTTATGTCCCAAAATTTACGTGTTGCGCACTGAAAGTAAATGCATCGGGGGGTGGGGGAGGAGTGTGACCCCCAAAATGTTGTGTATTTGTATTTTGTATCTTATATATGTATGTATGTATATTCGTATTTGTGTTTTGTTTCTGTTTGATTTTGTGTGATTTATGCGTTGGAAATGCGTAAACTTTTCTGCGTTCATATTTACAATTTAGTTTTATGCCATACTTTGTCTTCTCTCTGTCTCTCTCTCTCTCTCTCTTTTCCCCTGTCAGTCTCCTCCGTTTCCTATGCTGACTTCACATTCTCGCTGTGTCTACAGCATAACATATTACGCATACGCCAAGTTGGACGCAAATGGGACCTACAAATGTTGCAACTGCAAAAATTGCCAACTGATATAGTACTTTATAGTCACGCCCCCTATTCTGCGCCCACCGTCGCAGCCTCAACAATTCAAATTAAACAATAAAATGGAAATGGAAGCCAAAAACAGTTGCGGCTTTTTAATGCTGGGTTTTACGATAGTTCAAGCGATGTTCATGCGGCTTGTGCCGAATTCTGTGGTCAACCGCATTCGACATGGAGCCGAAAGGCGAAAAGGGGCATGTGGCAAGTGGCAACTCTCCTTGTGGGCGTGTCCGGCAGGCAACACTGCAAATTTCATTTTTGTAACAAAAAAATTTGCGACAATTTTATTACAATTGAAACTAGTGTCTTAAAAATACATCGAAAAATCGACAGCTTGATTATCGCTAAAGCGATTTTCAGGTGTTTTAACGATATTTTGTTTGCCGATATAATATAATTAATTCGATTATCATGAAATGTTAATAACTCAGTGGTGTTTCTTCATCGTAGTTTGTTTGCAGACTTTAATTACAGTCACATATTTAATGAACGACAGATCTTATTAACTACAATTGAACACTGCTGAAGGAATTAATAAATACAACTCTGAAAATCGAATAGGGAAATGAATGAAAAACACTTGGAGTTAAATAACGTCACCTAAATTATGTTAAATACTTAAAATTTTTTAAAATCTTCTTGGTTTGTTGAATCGATAAACAATTTCGATGTCGCGTAAGCAATTTGCAAGTACTTGGACTCAATAATGTTTTTTTGTTGACGATATATCAACAACTTGATTTTAGTTTTGATGATTTTATGATTTCGATTAATAATTTGGATTTACATCACTAATTGAAACTCATGTTGCAAGCAACAACTTTAAAATTCTTCAACTGATGTGCAACCTGTTCATATCCATTTGAAAGTTTGCACATCAACTTCATTTCATTTATCAAATGCTCATCACTTAAAGTTGCGCATCAGCAGATGTTGCAGCTGGCTTTAACTATTAACTTGCCACTTTCCACTTTGGCACGTGCTACTTGCAACTTGCAACTTTGTGCTTTCAGCTTCAGGCTGCAGCCTTCAGTTTCTGAGTTTCTGCTAATAAACAAATCAACTGCCGCCTCACAAAGTTATGCAAAGCGCATTAAACGAGAAGAAGCTCACAGTGCAGCTCACGAAAGGGGGGCGAAAAAGGGCGTAGGTGGTGGGGTGAGGGGAGAGGGGGAATGGCATGTCAGCGATGTCTTCATTTATTTCATGTCAGTTGGTTGACAACTTTCAAGAGGAAGGGAAGAGTTGAATGTGCTGCGACAACAGAGTTGAAATTTTTGTTGTTTTTGGCAATGTAGTCATAAAATATGTTAAAGGTGTGTGTGTGTGTGTGTGTGTGTGTGTGTGTGTGTGTGTGTGTGTGTGTGTGTGTGTGTGTGTGTGTGTGTGTGTGTGTGTGTGTGTGTGTGTGTGTGTGTGTGTGTGTGTGTGTGTGTGTGTGTGTGCGGGCGGGTGTGAAATGCAAATTGGAATTGCAGGCTGAGTAAAAAGTTTCTGTACTATACAGTGTAAACGATGATGAAGTTGCTTCTGATGATGATGACGATAATAATGATTTAATGGCGGAGAATTAACGCAATAAAAGCAAAGAAGCCCCAGAATAAGAGTTGAGTTGAGGTTTGATGTCGTGGTTTTAAAGGCTTAATGGCCAAGTTAACGGCCAGTATGATAATTATTTATGTCTGTTGCTATCAAGGATCAAAACCGAAACGAACATCGGTTTCAGCTACGTTTTTGTTTATGTTCGCTTTTAGGTTTTCGGTTATCGGTTACGCAAAATCTTTGAATAAAGATTTCGTAACGGTGAACCGGTTTTTGTATGTTTCGGTTTTGAAATACCGGTATGGTTTCGGTTCAGAAAAAAAATTTCTTTTCAAAAATATTAATATTTCATTTAACATATTTATTTTATTTGCATTTATTCAGGGCAATGGAAATTTGAACATGAGTATCACAAATAAAAATTCAAAATTAAGCATAAGAAAATTAAAATTAAAATTAAAATAAAAAATAAAATCAAAAATATGGTACAAAACTAATAACAAAATGTCAGAGATCACAAACAAGATTTATGAGTCGGAAATAATCAAATTTCTTCGTTGTAAATTATTTTTTGCTTGTTTTTAAAATTTTTATAATAAAAAATTAAAAACAAAACATGCTTTTAAAATTGTATAAAAAAGTAACTCCTATTTTCAATTTAAAAAAAAAAATTAAAAAGAAAACTAAAAAATTTTATGAAAAACCGAAATTAACCCTTATAAATGAAACTGTTACTAAACGTTTATTTCGGTTTACAGGTTTACAGGTTTTCAGTTTTAAGGTTTCGGTCAAATGAAAATTTTTTTTTTCGGTTACTGTTTCAATTACGGTTTTAAATTTCAATCGGTTTTTACCGGTTAAAGATTACGGTTTCGGTTAGGGTTTTAATCCCTGGTTGCTATGTAAATCCATCATCATCATTCACATCATCCTTTTTCCTGCATCCTATATCCGCATTTACCACAAATGAGTGCGAAAGAGAAAAAAAAGTTAAATTTCTTTTTCTCAAATATAGATGAGTATATTTATATACACTGAGAAAATTCAGTGCAATTTAATGTTTAAGGCCTTTTGTAACATTTTTAATGCTTAGTGGTTGCAATGTTATCTGCCTATTGAGTTCATTTAACAATAATATCCTGAACACATACTTAACAAATGCTGGCTAAAATTAAAAATTCAAAAATTGAATTTTGAAAAATATTTTTTTCAGTATATGCAATTTTCTTTGCTACCCATTTGTGCACGGCAATGAGGCCATCTGACCTCGTCCTTGATCTCACTCGTTCTCTCTCTCGCTCTCGCCTTGGCACTTCCTTCTGGCCATTTATTTTGCGGTTCGGTTTTGCCAGCTGCATGTGGGCCATGTTCATGTCGCATCCTTCCTTCCGTTTTTGTTTTTAGACCACGTACTTTAAAAAAGTACAGTGGTCTATTAACTTTGTCACAAAAAAAATGTGCGTAACAGGCAGAAGGAGGCGTGGCCGACCCCATAAAGTATATATATTCGTGATCAGCATCAATAGCCGAGTCGATATAGCCATGTCCGTCTGTCCGTCTGTCCGTCCGTCCGTCTGTCCGTCTGTATTGACGCCTAGATCTCAGAGACTATAAGAGCTAGAGATACCAAACTTGGTATTTAGGTTCGTCTTTATAGCACGCAGATCGAGTTTGTTTTAGATTTTGGCCACGCCCCCTTAAACGCCCACAAATTAGATATTTCTTAATTATAGCGACAATTTAAAAGATAGACATTCCTAATAAGGCATAGACGAAGAAACCATTATTATCCACATTTGCTGAAAATTTCATCGCGATCGGATAATAAACAGCCAAGATATCAAGCAATTAAAATCTCCTTTATTTGCCTTGTCTTATCAGCAACAATAACAACAACAACAATCACAACTAGATAACAATTGCATCTGGCTTACACTCTAGTAAGAATGAAATCTATCGTAAGACCATCGATTACCAAGGCAGGCAGTGGCGCGATGTGCAGAGCGTCGGAACTCTGAGTTCGGGTCTCGGGTTCGAACTCTAGGACAGACAAATTTTTTTTTTTGTTAATATATTTTATATTCAATTAATTTGTTAGTATATGATCGGCATCCTTTTTTTTAAATGCTATTCAATTTAAAAAGGGTGTTGGCAGAGTTCCTAACTGCAAAATATAGAGTCGCTGAAGTCTTAACATATTTGTATTTTGGCCACGTCCGCCCATGGGCTTTGGTGGCCTATGGTGCTAAATTCCCGTCAATTTTGCAATGATCGGGAGTCGCGGGTTCAATTCCCACCATAAACAAATTTTTTAAAAATTATTTCTTATTAGCAGACTTTTTAGAACATTGGTCCGCGGCTCGAATCTCACGTTGGACAGATGTTTTTTTTTTTGATTTATGATTAATGAAAATTTTAATTACATTTTTATAAATGTTGTATGTTTACATCAATTCGATATTTGTGTTATTTTGTTTTATTTTTGGTTAAAATATATTAAATACTTGTAGCGACTTATATTATTTTTAGCAGGGTTTGCTTTTGCATAGTAAGTACTTGGTCTCCGACAGTCGAGTATGCTCGACTGTAGCACCGTCGACTAGTTTTATTTTGTGATGCACGCAGACAGTTTATTGTGCTAGCAGCCCCGAGGCTGAAGTCGACCTGCATCAGCATCAGCATCACCAGATGCTGCTCCACTCGATGATGATGTCCTGTGGCATCCTTTAGCGAGGTGCCAAAAATGTTTGCCAAATGAAATGTGCTGCAAATTGTGCGCACAACCAATTGAAATGCAATTTAAAACTCGCCCTCACTCCGCCCCTTAATAAAATTCCAGACGGCCCGAAAGATTGCAAAATCCCTTAAATTCCCCTCTCTCATTCTCTCTTTTGGTACTTTAGTTTTTCTCTTGGTTATTTTATAGCTGCCCGTATCCGGATTGCGATGCAATTCATGCAATGGTTGTTCGATTCATTTTCGTCTATCCATTTGATATACCCTGTACATACTTAACTAAATGGGGTATACACCTATGGATGACATCTGCGACTTATCGACTTATTATTAGCTCTATATATAGCATGTGTAAAATTTAATACAAAGTTTACTTATTAATATTAGATATTGCTAATATTGCTCAACTCCTGTCGATTTATAGAACAGACTATACAAAATGTCTCTTTCAATTCTGTTGTCATTTTTATCTGCTGTCGTAGCCCAGGGAAAAAATTCTTTTTTCGGTTGTTTTTTCTTTATTAATGTTCGAAATTAATATTTTCCACAATATTTTAATTGAAACTATTAACGATAAGCTCAACATTAAAAAAATTATAAAATCAATTCATTTTTATAAATTATAATCGTTTACTTTATTATTGACTAATGCAATTAACTGCAGTGTTGACAGGTAAAAGCACACATGTGTTATTCTAAGTTGTTTATGCTCAGACACTTTCGTGAACTATTTACTCACTTTTGGGTTTTTAAAACAGTGTTTGTTCATGAGGTGATTAGACCGTATTTAAAATATACATTGAGTGCTATTACCAAATTTTAATTACATTACGATCGATGATGTGTGGTAGTTTCGTTAAAGAACTAGGGTATCTGCTAGTCGATTGAGGTCAACTCTGTTTTTAGCTTTCCTTTTTCACAAAGTGCTGCTAACATTCCTTTCAGTCACCTCGAATTTCTTTCAATATATTTTTTGCAACGTTTTCACATTTCTTTGAAAGTATTATCTTTTTTATTGCTATATTTTTTCCGTCTTAATTAAGACTGTATATATTTTCAGCTAGGACTTAAATTTTATTTGGATGAATAAAGAAATCGGTTGGTTCATTCCTTGGGGAAATCTGAAATAAGTACGGCTTGATCTCAATCATCGACTGTCCATCTACCAAGTGCAACTATTGCTTGACTGCACGATCGACAGGTCCTTGCTATCTGTCGAGAGAGTGAGAAACCGAGAGAGAAATATGGAAATAATGAGTTATTTAGTAAATTCATTTTAGTAATAATTTTGATAATTACGCAAACAAAACCCATTGAAGCTGGGAACGTGTTTCAAGTCTTTGGCACTTAAAACAATCCTGCCGTTGCTTGAGACTTCAGTTGGTGTGATTTGTTGCTGCTCTTGCTGTGTTAGCACCTCCATGCTCTTGACATAATTGTCAATCTGCAAGAGCTCCTGATCATCGAGCTTATCATTATAATCAGCCTCGATCTGCTGTCGAACATGTCTGAGCATTTTCTCCTTGAGCACGGCCACCCAGCGATCTGGGGATTGATCAGCCCCACATATTGCCACAGTTCCAATATGATAGGGAAATATATTGTGCTCGAACTTGGCGATGATTTCAGCCACTCGACCGGTTATGCCTTTCACATTCCAATCCGTTGGTGCTCGGGGAATGTGAGCTTTCCGCATTCTCATGCGCTCGAACTTCTCAATAAGCATTTTCACATTTCGACTTTTGTCCAACTCAGAAATGGATGCACTCGATTCATCCATGGCCACAGATTCAAAAATAATAGATACGAAAATGTACAAAAAAAAAGAAAATATATAAAAATGCAAAACAAAAGTGTCTGTGGAAATGAATTGTTTTCAACGATTAACTAGTTTCTGACAAATGGGAAACAAAAAAAGAAAAAAGCAAAGCACACGAAAATATTCAGTCTCAGCTTGCTGAGCTCTGAGTTTCATTCTCAAGACTCTCAGTCGCCGTCGCAGTCTCAGTCTCAGTTCTAGTCTCAGTCTCTGACTTGTCCTGTCTGCCAGCACATCAATCACAATCAGCATGCCAGCATTTATGGCTGCTTGTTTCCTGTCAGCCTTGGCATATTACACATCCGCCCTGTTCAACCGTTGACAACTACAAGAGACTAAGAGTGTGTGTCTCGAGGGGATGCACTGTCGTGTCACGTAGATTAAACACATTAACAGCACGTGCCAAGTCATTGCCTAAGCAACCAAGACTTATCATGTAGCTGAAGATTACCGGCAAAAAACGACTTGTTGGATAACTCGAGAATGCACAGAACGACAAGAGAGATCGTCATCAGTCGCATCAGTTGATTCCATTCCGTCCATTCACTTCCCCGTCAACGAGTCAGCAAGAAGTCCACATTTCATTGGCAGCCTTCAGTCAAATTGTTAGGGCTCCTTCCTTTGAAAACAACTGACCATGAAGAATGTTTTACTTATTTGTTTATTTATTTTATTTAATTTACTTACTTTATCTGTAGACCTTAGTTTAGAAATAGCTATCACTTTTTTCAGAGCGTTAACTTTTGTGGAGAACTTAGCCCAATAAGTACCCCGAAAAAAAGGCATTGAAATTCAAGTTTAAAATTATTGATTTTAGGATCTTAAACTATGAAAATATGCGGATAAAATGGCAACCACTCTGCGTTTTATACCGGAATTCCAGTGCTTTTTTTCTGTGTAGTAATTTATATAATTGAATTGCTTTCAAAAGCTTCTCATTAAATTGGTTTAATACCCGTTACTTAAAAAATAATCAAAAGTGAATATTGCATTCGATGAAATGTATGTAACAGGAAGAATCAATCATCTCCGACACTATAAAGTATATATTCTTGATCAGCATGTAAAAGCTAGAGCAACCAAATTTGGATGCACAGAGACTTCTATAAACCCCATGCAGATCCCCTTTTTGCCACCGTAAATCACTAAAAACCATAACAAACATAGTTTTTTGAATAACACATATATTTTGATATTTAACGTTATCTAATTATTAAAGTTATCATCCTACTTAATTACAACAAGATCGGCCAATAAGAGCGGTAGTAATGGCTGATTTAGGTTTCAAGTAATTTGAGTGCCTAAAAGTATGTAATTAAAATTATTTTAAATTTATTTAATTAAGTAACGGGTATCCTGTAGTGAAAGCACGACTATAGCCCTTTCCACTTGTTTGTTTTCAAAAATTTTTAATGTGACATTAATTGATAGTAATAAAGGGAGCATGGGAGCATTGTAAATAAATATTGGTGAGAATTTTGAGCAAGTTCTTTACATATCCCATAGTTGTGGCATGCTTAAAACTTTGGCACTGTTGAAATTAATATTTCAGAAATTTCAGAAATGAAGAAATAACTATAACAGAAGTTTTTATTTTAATGAATTTGTAAAGTGCCCATGGATGTATGAATAGACCCAAAGGGACTGTAAAATTAACTGACCAAAAGCTGTAGTTGACAGTTGGCAGATAGGCCGATAACCAATTCATGTCCATATCCTCATTGCATTCACGCCATTCGAAAACTGTCGCCCCAAACGTGTTTCGCATTTGAATGGAAGGGAATTTGCATTGATGACTGGCTGCTGATTAGCTGACAGGTGAATGAGTATGAGTGTGTATGAGAGTGTGTAATTTCGGAAGCACCCTAAATACACATGGTCAACCACATGGGGGCACGTAGACAGCAGGCATCGAAATTAGAAACGTGCCAATTTGAATGCAAAGAGCGAGGGCAATTTTATACGGATCGATTCGTCGCATCAATTGAACGATGCCAATTGTTTAATTATCAAATTTTCCTCCCTTTCTCACTTTTTCTCTCGCTATATCTCTCTCATTACAGCGCGAGTACAAATGCGTTTAATTAGGATATTTGAATGTGCGGCGAAATCTTTGTGCTTGGTTTGAGTCCAACAATTGTTTGAAAGCTGCGGGACATTCATTGCACATCAAGGAAGGACGGCAGCATAAGGAAGGAGGGATTCAAGTCGAACAGCAGTTGCAAGCAAGGCCGCCACATTGGAAGGAAAACGGCTTTTTACGGCAGTTAATAAGTTTTTAACTGGTTCAACCATTGCCCGCGAGCTGAGGCAGCTAATGGTAAGCAGGACTCAAAGGGTCAAGGGCTCGAGGGCGTAAGGGCGTGGCAAGCTACTTATTCTGAGCATCGAGAATGCCTTTTTTAAATTCATGGTGAACATTTATTATAAACAAGGCTGCAAACCGCCAACATTTTAGTTAAGGTTCGGTTCATGGATTTAAGTGTTCGGTTCGAGCCTTGGTTCAATTGAATCAAATAAAAAAAAATATAATTATTAGATTAATTTTTCCTTATTTTTTTACACAATAAAATTAGAAAAATAACATCATTATTTTATAAATAATCAATTCATTATATGCTTTAAGTATGACTAAAATATAAAACTGTATATAGTGTATATAATTAGGATATTCAGAAACTCTGATATTTGTGTTGTCAGTATAAAATATATCACTTTTTAAAATAACACAAATATTAGATACCCTAAATATATACACTAAATATAATATTTATTACAAGCTTGAAAAATTGTATCTGGATCTTGTTGTTCCCTCAATATACTAATTAGTCACAATCTGTTCTCCTTTTTATCTTTGGCAGACGAGAAATACAACGCTGAGCGGTGATGAGCCTGACGAGGATCAGATGACGACGGTGGGCACAGACGATGAACAGCAGCAGTCGGCGGTTGGGGTGGGATCAGGGGCGGTATCGGGATCGGGGGCGGGAGCGGGTCAACCACAGCACAGAAATGAGCCCAAAGCACAGGGAAAACAACAACAGCAACAGCAACCACCACAACGACGACAAAGACAACGCAAGAAAGGAACAACACAACAACGAAGTCACGCCGCTTCCGATGCGGACACGGATTCCAGTTCCTGTGAGGCTGGAGTAGGTGGAGGAGCCGGTGGCGGAGGTGGAGGCGGATCAACAACTCGGGTCAGCTATGCTCAGCGTAATCTCAGTGAACAGGTTGTCTACGAGCAGTACAACGATGATGAGGCCGATGATTACGATGAGGATGAGGAGGGAGAAGGGGAGGATGAGGATGAGGATGCGGATGCGGCCGCTGATGAGGAGGACTACGATGAGTACCAACAGTCCATGTCCATGAGACGAGCTCCCGTAAAGACATCACTAAAAATACGTAGCTCAGCCGGAGTTACTGCCGGAGTGGGAGCAGGAGTCGGAATAGGTGCTGGAGATTCTGCCAATGACATATTACGCAATAAGCGAAAAACGAAAACACGTCAATTCTCGCAACGGGCCAGCTCCTACGCCGTGGATGCTGGCCACGGTGAGACCGATGCGGACTCAATGGACAAGCGTCGCTGCATTTCCAAGGGTCAAATGCGGGGTGAGTACAAATTATTTTATATTTATATTTACAGAACTGAACACTAACTAGACTACATTGAGTGAACACTCAAGCACATGCGGAGTTCAATCAAGAATTTTGTGTCACATGTCGAGCCACAATTTCCAGACTTATTTAACGTATATTTTTTAAATCAGAAGCAGTCTTATTAATATCTGTACATTAGGGCGGGTCAATTTCTTTTCGCAAAAATCATCCACCGAAATCGGAGTCTACGATGAATTTTAAGAAAATTTCAACGAGAAACTATGTGGCTTAAATCAATTCTTAGCCCCCGCTGAGAAGCATGAAGATTTTAGTTTAAGGCATTTGGTATTAGTGTAGGAGCAGATCCTACTCTCTCTAAAAAAAAAAAACCCCGAATAAGGGCGATTTATGATGAATTTTGGTGAACAAATTTTAATCTATACTGTTTTTTTTTAATTCAATTTTGAAATTTTTAATACAAAATGAGCTTTTGCATCAAACATTTCAAAATTTCAAAATTCAATTTAAAAAAAAATAGCAAAGACTCCCTAAAAACTTTTTCATAAAAATTCATTATAAATCGCCCTCTTTTTGGTTTTTTTTTTTTTTGAGAGTAGGGTCTGCTCCTATACCAAATACCATAACCTTAAATCTTCATGCTTCTCAGCGGAGGTGGAATTTTCTTAGAATTCATGGTAGATTCCGATTCTGGTGAGCGATTATCACGTTTTTTTCTACCCTACTGTACATGTATTTTTCTTAGTTTGAAAACTTTTTGCTTTTATTCGACTCAAAAAAAAAACCCTATAAAGATTGCTTATTCTCTCCCCTTTTTACCCAAATCAGTTCTGCATACTCAAATTTAAAACGAACCACAGTTGGCGCACTGTCTTATCACCCAGCCGTTTATTATTTTTCGTGTTGCATTGGCAACACTGTATTTCTGCTAGTTGACAGAAAAATATTGAGCACTTTACGCCGTTACAAATTTGTTGAGTCTCCAGACTAAGCTTTATCATGGAACACACTCATACCTAGTGTCAACGACCAGACGCCTAGATTCCGTTACAAATGGTGTTGGTAAACACGCCAAAAATGCACATGTCAAAGCAAAATTAGTGTTGGTAATCGTTCCATATTAGTGACATTTTGCTCAAAACAACAATGCAATTGTTAATTTTGCATCGATAATTCAAAATTCAATTAAAAAAAAACTAGTGGAGACCCCTAAACAAATTTTTCATCAAAATTCATCATAAATCTCGCTCTTTATAGGGTTTTGTTTTTGCAGCTATTCTTATTACTATTTCATATTACACTGTGATAGAAAGTGCTTTAATAAGCGCAATAATGTTTATTAAAAAAAAATTATTATAAAATGTAAAATAAAAAAAAAATTAAAGCTCTCGAACGAACCGAAATTAATTGTAGAACTTTTTTGTGTATAACGAATCCCTCTGCATTTTGTTGAGTGTACATTCCCTGGCTTGACTTGACTTGCAGAGTTCCGTGAGGCATTTCGCCTGTTCGACAAGGATGGCGATGGCTGCATCACCAAGGAGGAGCTGGGCACCGTTATGCGCTCCCTGGGGCAGTTCGCGCGTGTCGAGGAGCTGCAGGAGATGCTGCAGGAGATCGATGTGGATGGTGCGTGCCACAAAATATGACCAACTTAAAATATAGTTGCATTTATTTGTTCAACTTTTTCATTCGCTTCTCATTTTTCTGTTGCTCTTCCTTGGTGTCTCCTGTTGTCTTCCCGCAGGCGATGGCAATGTCAGCTTTGAGGAGTTCGTCGACATACTCTCCAACATGACGTATGAGGACAAGTCGGGTCTCTCCTCGGCGGATCAGGAGGAGCGCGAATTGCGGGATGCCTTTCGTGTCTTTGACAAGCATAATCGCGGCTATATAACCGCCTCCGATTTGCGTGCGGTGCTCCAGTGTCTGGGCGAGGATCTCGACGAGGAGGACAGTAAGTATTCAGTGTACCTAATCTGCTGCTATCGAATTCAGCATCGCTTAATCGTTTTTCCCAGTTGAGGACATGATCAAGGAGGTGGATGTGGATGGTGATGGACGCATTGATTTCTATGAGTTTGTGCACGCTCTTGGCGAGCCGGAGGATTCGCAGGAGAACGATGACGAGGAGGAGAACACCACGTCGCCGCTGCCGACGCCCAAGTCGACGGTCTCCTTGAGCTATGATTAAAGATGTGACAGCTCAATAAATGTCGACATATGCAAATATTAATAGCACTTGCAAATTTCTAACGATAACGATGACGATGACAATTCCACGTTTATCATACGAACGCACAGCTACACGGATTGCGATTAATAATTAATTAATGATTAATTAACAAAAATTTATCAAATAATTACATTTACTTTATGTGCAACGAGCCACAGCATATACATTTGAATATAAAAATAAATATACATATTAATAAATAATAATTAATTATAATTCCATTTATATTTATTAATAATAATTAACAACAATTTGCAGTAAAAAACTCTCCACTTTTCTCACTCTTGAAATTGATAACAAAAGGAACTTCTAAATCTACGAATATATAATGTCTGAATATACATAATATAATATCTTATACATGCAAATATGACGTATAATTAACTAAACGCAATTAACAATACCAAACAAAAAAAAGCACAAATTGCTTATCTCATACAAAATCGATTTCTCAAAACATAAACATATCAAAGACGCCTCTACCAACACACAACCACTTAAAACACGCCACATAACAACAACAACAACAACATTCACCCACCAAAAACAAGCAATAAATAAAAACCAAAAATTGTTGCCCATTTTTGCGGCGCTTTTACAGATACCCCACAAAAAAAATATATATAATAATTATAATAAAATAATCACAAATTAACAGTTATTTATTTCACTTTTGGTCTAAGACTTGATAAATTACTTAAGCAATTCTCTACTTCCAAAATTCGAATATAATATTTATTTATTTAGCTACTACAAGTATTTTGCTCAAAATGGCATAACATTAATTACAAACTTTAATGTACAATTTTTATCCAACAAAATGAAAATCGAAAATTAAATCAAATCAAATCGAATCGAATAAAATAAATATAATATATATATAAAAAGTATACAAATTTTTTATGCAATATTTATTTTTTTTTTGATATTCACAGGCTTAGCTGAAGCTGCCAATTGCTGTAACATGAAGGATTAATCCTAGGCTTTGTTGATAATAATACAATGACAACAACCTCATCAATTGTGGAAAACCCCTTTTGTGTTGTGTTCTTTGAAACTGAACAATTTGTCGTAATTTTAAAATAAATTACCATACATTTTTTGTTTGTGAGTGTGTATTTGTGCATACACACACACACACACACACAGAGAGAGAGAGAGTAACTCACACAGTTGTGTAAATATTAGCATGTTGAGTGGACAGACAGATGCCGAGAAGTAGGCAACAGTTTTGTTGTTGCCACAATCAATGAATGTAACACAACAAACAGCAACGCAGTTCCTTCTATTCAATGGGTCATTCTCTTTGTTTGAGTCTCTCTGTGTGTGTGTGGTCTCTTTCTGATGATGCTATAGCACAGTTGTTGGTTCCCAAGGCGCACATTCAGCAGCCAGCAGAAGAGGCCGCAAGGACATGCGGCAAACTCGGCAGCTACGTTGGCAAAAGTCACATTAATGGTCATGTAAACGACGCAAGTCAAGTGCTCAGCCAGCAAATTATTAGGGGTCCCCAGTGTACACACACACACATTCAGAGAGACTCCCACACACACAGATATATAACCACACCCATTGCCTCTTAACAAGCTGTGCGTTGAGTTGCTTTGTGGTTCAACATACGCTGACTTCGGTACATAGGGGCGTATGCGTAATGTTGTTGTCAGTTTGTTCACTGGTCATGATTTGTACAGGTCATAGATCTCTCAGATATATGTATGGATATATATATACTCACTTTGCTGAATGGTTAGCATTCAAATACAATGTCACAAGTATTATATTCACTTTAGCATACGAGATTTCTGAAATATACCATTATGATAATAGATTTGAGACTGGAAGTGGGTTAAATATGGGGTTAGAAGGGGGTTAGAAAGGAGGCAAACTGCCCTCATTGACAATTGATGGAGACTAAATCGATAGATTGCTGCGTTCCTCAGTCGTCTGGTTGCCTGTCAATTTGTCGCACAATCAACTTGCTGAGTGGCTTCAATCGGGGACATAAAACTAGAACTGGGACTAAATTACAAGATGGGAACTGTCCCATTTCCCCTGTGGCACTTGAGGTTTTTTATATTTTTCCCCTTCTATTGCCTCTTTTCCTGCTCCTCTGTCAATTATAAACCGTTAAATTGTTGTTGGCTTTTGGCTGATTAACAATTTTACACAACTTTGCGACTGACAAGGGACCAAAAATCGCTGGGGATCCTTTGTCAACTAATTTTCGGCCAATTTACGCCGAATGCCTGTGTGGTATGCTTACATAATTATAATATTTGTGAGAGTTCATAATTTCGACAGGATTTGCAGTAATTATTTCTAATTAATTTTAATGAGCGCTTCAATTAAGCGCGCCTCTCAATCCTGTCCAGTCCATAAATGTTGCCATCCAAATGGAAGTTCGACACGCATCCACACACGGCATTTAGTGCGAGTCATTGTGTTGCATCGGATTGATTGATATATTATTAATACGTCCATATTGATATATTGACGCTGCACGCGTCTGTCTGTCTGTCTATCTGTCGCCCAATGGATACACACACACACATGCTTGTAAATCACAGGCTGGCCCACCAAACATAAACATACATACATATGTTTATTTTCTGGCCCGTTTGCTGCGGCCATTTGTATGCCCTAACTTTTAAATGGGTACTACAAATTGTTGTTGTAAATTTACATTCAATTAAAACTCCAGACCTTACAATTTTTATACAATTTTTACATTTAACGGCCTTTATATTTTATCTATACTTCATTACCTATCTATCATGGCCCATAAAATTATCATACCTTTATTCATGAAATGGGCCCTCCCGATCAAAAGATATTTCAATTCAACTGTTATTTTTGATTTTAATGATAAAAATGGAAAAATAACTCTTATTTGTAATTAGTATCATAAAAATTGAAAATAAGAGTTAAAAATAATTTTAAAAACAAAAACTTTTGTGTGTTTTTTCGAACAATAAAATTAGACTCCCTGATGAAGATGGCAAAGACCATCGAAACGCGTAGGAGGATAATTGAAAATTAAAATGTTTATTCAATTTTAAAATGAGTCACATTGGCCAGATCAACCCAGCAAAACAGCAACAACACAAAAAACTGGAAATGAAAGTTTATCCGGTTGCTGGATAGACCTTCCAAAAATAGCATATGCGAAATTTTTTCGATGTCCCTGGCATCTTTTCAGGGCTTGATCTTTTTCCGCCGCATAACTCTTATTTGCAAGCCTTGACTTTTATACTCTTTCAGTTTTATTTCGAATTACAATAAAAATAATTTAAGATGTTAATTTTATAATTTAACTAATTTTAGTTTCTGGTCTTTGTTTTGTCCACTGACTTTATTTGACTTTTAAAGTAAATTAAAAGAAATAAATTAACTCCATTGCAACTCTAGCACTCCTATTTATTATCTAAACTTTAGATTCTTAAGTCATCAATTCCTTGGGCAGTCAAGAAAGTATTCAAATTTCTGTGCATGATCCAAATTGAATAAGTTTTAGAGAAATATTGCAAAAATCTAAAAAATTGTTGAATTTTCAATAGTTATAATTATAATATTTATTTTGTTAATAATATGTTTTACAGACATTTATTAGTACGTAGGCTGCTATATATATTTCTGGCCTAGGCAACAATAAGCGTTGCCAGGTGCAATCTGATATTTCCATTGGAAAGGTTGACATTTTTTAGCATAACATCACTCAGAACGTGTTGTCATTTAATCGTGAATTGTTAAACTTACAGAGCTTTGAACAATTCAATTCCGTTAAAAAAATGGAATTGACACGTGAGCATTTTCGTGCGATCATTTTTCACAACTTTCGACGTGGATTATCCAGACAAGAGTGCATCGATGAACTTAAGTCTTTGTATGGCGATCAAGCACCATCCTATAGCACCGTGAAAAACTGGTATAACGAATTTAATCGTGGTCGCAGTTCGCTCAACGACGAATTCCGTGAAGGTCGTCCAAAAACGTCCGTTGTGCCAGAGAACATTGATGCCGTGCGTGAACTAATAATGCAAGATCGTCATGTGACATACCGGGAGATAGAGGCATCCTTGGGCATTTCTCCCACCAGCATACATTCGATATTACATAAACACCTGACCGTAAAAAAGGTTTGTTGTCGTTGGATCCCGCACAATTTGACAATCGCTCAAAAAAAGGCTTGTGTCGATTGGTGCAAAGAAATGTTGAAAAAATACGATCGCGGTGCTTCAAAAGATGTTCATAAGATCGTCACAGGTGACGAATCTTGGATCTATGCGTATGAGCCCGAAACAAAACAACAATCGACCGTGTGGGTCTTCGAAGACGAGCCAAATCCAACGAAAGTTGTTCGTGGAAGAAGCACTTCGAAGCAAATGGTCGCCTGTTTCTTCGGCAAAACTGGTCATGTGGCGACTGTTCCGCTTGAGCAACGAAGGACGGTCAATTCTGAGTGGTACACCACAATTTGTTTGCCTGAAGTCTTCGGAGAAATTCGAAAAACAAACAAGAGAAGACGAATCATTCTTCACCATGACAACGCGAGCTCTCACACATCGGCTCAAACCAGCGCCTTTTTGACCGGCCAAAACGTCGAATTGATGGGTCATCCGCCGTACAGCCCTGACTTGGCACCCAATGACTTCTTTTTACTCCCGCACATCAAGAAAAAAATGCGTGGTCAACGATTTTCGTGCCCAGAAGATGCTGTTGAAGCGTTCAAAAACCATGTTTTGGAGGTGTCTCAATCGGAGTGGAAAAAGTGCTTCGACAATTGGTTTGAGCGCATGCAAAAGTATATAAATCAGGCTGGAGAATACTTTGAAAAACAATAAAACAATTTTTGATGATAAATATTCGCATTTTCATTATTAGGCCAGAAATATATATAGCAGTCCTCGTATTGTCGTATATATTGGACAAAACACAACTTAATCTGTATAAGCAGAGAGAATATGTTAGAACATATATTTAGATAAATCAAGCCAGTGTAAAATGTATTTATTGGTTGCTCAGGCTTGTTTAACTGTATTCGTTAATATACCTTTTCTCAGTGTATTTAATATATCACGTTATTTTTTTTCATAAAAGCACTTTAACAGTGTATACTCGTTAAAGCGTTCTTATTCTTTGTTGATACTGCGGGCATTGTCATAATAAATACATAATTACAATAATATTGTTGGCCATTGTTGTTGGCCCAAATGGCCATAAATCAACTAAGCCGTTGTGAGAATTAATGGCCCTTTACAAAGAGGGCCAAAATGCTGTAGATTTCTCGTACTTTTCTCAATGAGTGTGGTCTTTTTTCAGATTTAATTTACAAGGCTTTTATCGAATTCATTTTACCAATATCAATTCGAATTTTTAAAGTTGATTATAAATAAATTTCTTTTTTTGGAGTTTAAATTTAACATCCCCAATGTACTAAGTTAGGAATCTGTGCAATTAAATTGATATGGGAGTAAGAAACAAGCTCAGTTTATTTACGTTTTATGCTCTTATCAATTTGAAAATGTTACATCTGCAAATTTTATTCACTGCAATTTATGGTTCATGATCATCGGAAATAATAATAATAATGATAATTATATATTGGGGAATCCTCGACAACGACTGCAACACTGGTCAACACCGGTTCTCAGTTTTTAATTACCATTCTGTTCTTGTTCTTGTAGTTGTTGTTGTCTAATCCTTGACAATTAACTTGGCCCGCAGCAGCTTCTCCAGCTTCATGCAGAACTCGGATTTGGCAATGCCCGTGTCCAAAACAACTTCGCCATCTTTACGCTTGCGAACGGGCAACGTTGGCTCAACGCCGATCGCAGATCTTTGTGTGCCAACTGAACCGGAAACGGAACCGGAACGGGAACGGGAAGTAGCCAATAATGGCCTAAGCGGCGCATCCGTTTCCGGCCGGTTGTCAATGTGCGTGTTGCCAGTGCTGTCGCTGCTTCCGCTGCTGCTGCTGCTGCCACAATTGGCAAGAGCTCCACGCAAATAATTATAACCGGGGAGCCAACGGCGCAGCAGACGATCCAGTCGCGCCAGGGGGCGTGACCTGGTTGCCCGTATGCTACTGTGATCGGTTAGGTGATCGATAACACTGCCACAGCCACTGTTACTGCCACTGCCACTGCCATTGCCACACTCCCTGACGCTCCCGCTCCTCGCACTCTCGTTCCCCACTGCCGCTGTCTCCCCAGTTGGACATGATTGAGGCATTCGTTGTTGTTCACCATGGGCCATGTTGTCGTTGCCGCTGTCACATGGCTCCAGATTCGACATGACGGTTACTTATTGTTTTTTCTTTTTTTGGTTTGGTTTTTGTATTTTATTGAAACTATTCTTAATGTGCCGACCAGGTATTCAAAATGAGAATTCCCATGTGAATTTCCGGTCAGCACTGAAAGTTCAGGCATGACCAAAAACGGAGCAATTCCAATTTTGTTGGGGTGACGACAAATATATATTCACATACATATGACATATGTATTTATGCATACTGACATATGTATGTATTTATACAGGAAAAAAGGAGCGGAAATTCGGCATTAAATTGAGTCCCAAATGGTTTCAAAAGTTATTTGATCTCGTATTTTTTTTAAATCGAGCACGACTTTTTAATTCCTTCTCCGCAAATATTTTCATTAAGCAAACAATCCACATCCTTCCACACCCGCACACACACACTGACACACACACACACACCAGGAGATAAGTCGCTCAATCCCAAAAAAGTTGACTTCGATTAAATCTGGAAGCGTTGCGTATTTATCACTCTGAACGCAGTTCGCGCTAGTGACGAAAGCAGCACGAAGGGTGCGAAAGGCAACTAGCATATATACACAGGAAGTATGGAAAATTTGCTATGACTGTCCGAGTTGTATACCGATCGAAAGGTATCGATTTAACTTACAAATGTGCATACTAAGACTTTTGGTAACTCACCCGGTTCGTGAGATAAACAGGTGTAAGTGGAAGGGGAAAAATTTAAATCATTGAAGCAAAGGGCCGTTCGAGAATTTTTAAATTTTTTACTATTTTTTTTAAAAACACCACTGGTTCAAAAAATAATTTTTTTTGAAATTTTTAGTGGGCTTCCGAAAATCAGATGAAAAGTCAGTCTGTCTGTTTGTTTGTTTATTGAATGAGGACTTGTTCCCGATCAAAAATCTAGAAACGTTTGTTTTACGACTTTTTCAAAAAATTGCTAGTTTAGTGGGAAATCGTTGAAAACCGCTAAAATTTAAAACCCCACACCATTCAAACGATAGAAGCTACAGATGTGATCTATATATCGTTGAAAAGGTGACGGGCTCTTAGGCATACCTCCTAAGTTTTTTATTTTAAAAACATAGGTATATAGGTGAAATAAGGTATTTTTTCCCAGCGGTTTTAGCGGTTAATGATTTTTTTTTAAAATTTTCAATATGTTGTAGTGAGTAAAATTCGGCGTTTTTTTGATATATGACACAAAAAATTTAATGGGTGGGTTTGGAAGATATTACCTATTAACTGAATATATAGGACGTCATATTGGGTCTGGCTCCAACACACGGCAGCTTTTCATTTCTTTTTTGGGGTCTTATTTCATATGAAATAAGGCCCTAATGAAAAAAGGCCCAAAAAATGGAAATAACACCCCAAATTTGATTAAAAATCGTAGTTGTTGTTTCCTATCCATTTTTTTGGGGGTCTTTTTTCCTTTATTCGCAGAGCCCTATCAAGTACTATTATAATTTTTGATCTCGAATTTAATAGTGTGTCATTTGCAGAAAACAACAGAAGCATAGTTCGTCTGTTCCTTAATACTGGCATACATGTACCTAAAAATTCAAGTAACCGAAGAGTTTAAGATTTTACAGTGGTGGAAGACAAACAAATACCATTTCTACTATTATTCAAAGGGAGCTGCAAAATTTTGGGCATTCCAGCAAGTAGTGCTTCTTCGGAGAGGGCGTTCTCACAGACAAGACAATTAATTTCGGAGAAGAGATACAATATTGCGATATATTTTCCCCCTTTCACATGTTTCGGAACTTTAAATTTGTGCAAAGCACATGATGCTTACTTTATTCTATTCGGGTAGTTGAGTAGGCTGTGACACCGGTCAATGTGAGTGCATGAATGTCTCGTTTGCTGTTTCGAGTGGATTCGTGCAAGACTCTAATACGCATATTGTGTTCATTTAGCAATAATATCCAGAATACATACACAGAAAAAAAATTAGGGATATTTAGCCCGAATTCAATCCAAAACGATGTCAAAATTGGGGTAATCTCGGATTTTCTTAAATCAAGAATGAAATAATTGATTTTTTCAATCCCGAATTCAATCCTGAAATTCAGGCTAAAAAAATATAATGTTTTTATTACATTTAAACTTTTTTTTAAACTTTTTTTTAAATTTCTTTTTCAACTTTTTTTAACGTTTATTTTTAACTTTTTCTTTTTTTAATTGAAAAAAAAATTTTTTTTTTACTACTTTTTTACTAAAATTTTTTTATTTCTACCCATTTTTTTTTTTTTAAATTTTTTTTTTTTAACCACTGAGCCACCGAACCAGTTGAAATGAGAGAGGCCGAAAGAGAATAAAGTAATTTAGGCTTATTTTCCCATTTTAATCCCGATATAGGCTTGATTGTTCAGCTTAATCCTGGAAACATACTTAAAAAATGCAGGCTTAAATCAAATATTTTAGGGTTGATTTTAGAAGGACTCTTTTTTCTGTGTACCTCAAATAGTATACAATACATGCAAAAATCAAGAATATAAACTTTTTTTTGTACTGTGCACACACATATGTACATACTCACATGACAGATCCCTCAGAGCTTACAGCTCGGCAAAGGCGAGCACGTGCCGCTGTGGCCAGTCCTGAATCCCACATCCTGCATCCTCTGCATTCTGCATCCTGTTGCTTGATTTGTTGCAACGCATTACGAGCTTATTGAAACGAACAATGTATGTGTGTGTGTGTTGCACTTTCTATTCGTACGTGCGTGCATACAATGTAAGTGTGTATGTGTAGGTATGTCGTCTAATGTGACCCCTGAATGACAAGCCACTTTAAAGCTTTGCAGCGACAGTTGCAATCCCATTCCCAATCCCCTTCTGACCCGGCTTAAATCTCCGCAGTCACAAAAAATGATTACCAAGCATCACTTCTAACTTAAACATTGACAACAACAGCTTTTTATTACTTTAGCTATTTATGATAATGATAATGTTTAATCGTGAGCGAAAAAATGAATCAAGTAATCATTATTTGTGATTTTTATTTTTTCGCTCACAATAAAACTCAATTTTAAAAAAGTTTACGTAATTATTTTAAAGATTTTTTTTTGCGTTTTATGAGTCTCTTTGGTTTCTTTTAAAGGGATGTGCAAAAATACTGGGTGAAAATCCTTCACAAAAGCCTAAATTTAAAGTGAGTTTTATTTTAAGAGAAAAAAATAAAAATCATAAATAATGATTATTTGTGAGTTTTATTTTTTTGCTGAAATTAAATCATTAACATTACATTTATTGCATGTGTATTTTAGTATTTGATCTTTTGATAAGAAAAAATTTTAATAATTATTATTTGCGGTCCCTGATTTAAAGTGCTTAGTGCAGATCGAAAATGCACTTACTTCTTCTATAGAAAAATCTTGCATTTTCTTAAAAATAATTTAATTTTGTTTTTAATATAATAAAAATATAATTTTTTTACTTAATATATTATTTAATAGAAGTAAGTTTTAGTTTAGTTTAGTTTTGGTCACTAAAAATACAAAAAAAAAAAACAAACAAATATTATTTAATATTTATTTGCAAACAAGAAGAATAATTGTATATATATAAAAAAAATGCATAAAAAATTGTTGAAATTTTTGCCTATTTGTTAGCTGCAACTTTGTTGTGTCAAATTTGAAAAAAAATAAAAGAAATTTTTTAAAAAATTGTATGGTACTGTTTTTTTTCTAAAGTATTTTATTTTTAATTAAGCTTTCCAATGCTTTGCTTCTTCGATTATATTTTAAATTTGGAGTTTGCTTTTGGTCTGTAGAGTATCTGCTAGTCGTATACTTGTAATGATGTATGTATGTATTACAACTCAGCTAGTCTAATAATTAAATAGTATCTCAGCTGATAATGTAAGTATGTATGTATGTATGTTTATGTACATATGTTTGTATGTTCCTCACGAACTGGGGCCAATTAAATAAAGCATAAAACCTTATTTGCCACTGCGTGTGGCATATACACAAACACAAACAAACACTTATGTGTGTGTGTGTGTGTGTGTGTGTGTTTGGCATAAAGAGTAAACAACAATATTCAATTAAACAGATGATATTATACATAATAAACTGCGTCAAGTTGTGGCCGTTCTTTCAAGCTCCTTCTTCTTCTTTTCGACACGACTTTTACGCTTGTTTGTTTATGAGTATATGTACTTATGTATATATATATGTGTGTGTGTGTGTGTGTGTGTGTGTGTTTGTGTGTGTGAGTGAGTGGGAGGCAGAGCACTATGGGATATTTGAGCAGTTCGTATGGCATTAATTAATAATTAGTTGGTTATTAATTAGTGTTATACGTACCCTCAAAAGTTATTTAGAAAAGTGGGCGTGTCACCACCTCCGCCCAAAACAACAACAACAACCAAGCAGCAATGCATAGTACGAACACAAACAGTAAACATCCATTGCCAATTTGAGTTTTTAAAATGAATTTCTTTGATGAGTTTCCATTTTTCATATGCACTTAATCAAAGCATGAGGTCGTCGTTTGCCACAGCTGTTCATTTAATATTTGGACTGTTGTGTTAACATTTCTGGTATTTCTGATATAATGTGTTGTCCTTAAGTATTCATAAATGTGAATGCTTGTGAAAAATGACTTTATGCCACATATACCGATCAAATGCCCCACTGTGCAGAGTGCAGAGGAAAAAAGGGCAGACACTAGAGGCAAATTCTGATGTTGTTGTTGTTGTTGCTGTTGTTGTTGCTTTTTGCTTATCTCAAAGCGTTTATAATTGAAAAAGTTTTGCGCTTGTGTGTCGCCATCGCCATCGCCATCGCCATCGTCTTTCACTTGACTTGCCATTCACACTTAATATTTCACTTAGACCAGCCTCAAATCTGCCTTCTTGGAGACAGCAGAAATGCGTCAAGTTGTTTGCTTTTGACTGTGGCTTAAATGCCGTTGCCGTTGCAAATGTCACAGTCCCCACTGACTATGACAGACAAATCATTCAGATCTCATTTTAGATGCATTTCGCCTGGGCTTATTTATGGACTTGTTCTGCTAAATTTAAAGAAACTGAAACTCTTCCTGTTCTGCCCCTGTACTACCCTGTACTCGCCCAATGCTATATGGTTTAACCTGTTCATCATGTTTATCTTGTTATTCATAATTAACACGCAGGCAGCACGAGTTTCTGCAGTCGCAGACTTTTGTGCCAATTTGCATATTTCAAATTAAATTGCTACAAGATGTTATGGAAATTGTGCAGAGCACAGGACGAAGCAAGAGCAGAAGGAGCAGAGGGAGAAGCAAAGGGAGGGCGACAAACACAAGGCCAAACGAACTGCAAATGAATTTCGCTCAAAAATAAGAAAAAAAAAAACATAAAAATAACCAAAAAAAATAAAACAATTTCTTTATTTCAACTCAAATTGTTATGTCAAAAACTGTGTACCAATTTAATGTGAATTGTTTTTTTTTTTCAATTTTCTTGTTTAGTTTGTAATTGTTTTTGACTATTTCTGTCTTTCTTTTAACAATTTGAAAATCTATATATATAAAACTCTTTGTCCTGACTCACTGACTCACTGACTGACTCACTGAGAATCAACGTGGAGCCCAAACGGTAAAAGATAGAAAGATGAAATTTTCACACAACATAGGTGAGAAAATTTCATCGTGCAATAAGACGGCGTTTTGCGAAATTCGACCTGTAAGTGGGTCAAAATCAAGGTCAAAGGTCACAGAATTGCTTAGTATGAAAAACTTTTTTGTTTCTTAAGATATCTCAACCAAACTCACAGAGTGTATGCTTGGGATTGTCTCTTACATCCTGACCAAATTTGGTCAAAGCCGGGTTACTATATCATATAGCTGCCATAGGAACAATCGGATGCAAAATAACCTTTAGTATGAAAAACTTTTTTGTTTCTTAAGATATCTCAACCAAACTCACAGAGTGTATGCTTGGGATTGTCTCTTACATCCTGACTAAATTTGGTCAAAGCCGGGTTACTATATCATATAGCTGCCATAGGAACAATCGGATGCAAAATAACCTTTAGTATTAAAAACTTTTTTGTTTCTTAAGATATCTCAACCAAACTCACAGATTATATGTTTGGGGCTGTCTCTTACATCCTGACCAAATTTGGTCAAAGTCGGATGACTATATCATATAGCTGCCATAGGAACAATCGGATGCAAAATAACCTTTAGTATGAAAAACTTTTTTGTTTCTCAAGATATCTGAACCAAACTCACAGATTGTATGTTTTGGACTGTTTCTTACATCCTGACCAAATTTGGTCTTTGGTATTATATAAATTTGTTAAGCCGGACTACTAAAGATGTTCCCCAGCGCAGCGAGCTGGGGTTGGCGAGCGAAGCGAGCAGTATTAATTTGTTAAACCGGACAACAAAAGAAATTCTTTTCAATTTTGCGAGCGAAGCGAGCGGGGGTTGGCGAGCGAAGCGAGCAGGGGGCGGAGCCCCCTAGTAGAATATATTTCTGCAAAATAATTTTAGAGTTTTCATTTGTAAACACTTGAAATTGGTGTGCTGTAAAACCTTGTGGTCTGTCAATAAATTTGTTGAAAATATATATAGATATAAATATAAAACTATTTGATTTGACTAACGATTGATCAATCAATTGAGTTGAAATAAGTTAGCCAAACTGAATAATCCTATACAATTTATTTCAAGCAAAATTTTCAATAAAAATAGAATTAAAATAAAAGAATATAAATATAAAAATTAATTTTTTATAAAAAAATTAATTAATTTTTTATAAAAAAATTAATTAATTTTTTATAAAAAAATTAATTTTTATATTTATTACTTGGTTTTGCAATGAACGGAGAGAAAGAAAACACAGGATTTAATAAATATGAAAATAACTAAATACGTATATAATATTTTGTTCAGATATAACTGTTTTAATTGCATTAACGGTTATTTGATTTGCACATTATTGTTAGCTGTTAATTAATCGAGTAGCACAGAAAAGAAAAAAAGAAAAGCAAATGAAAATGCAAATGAAAATGAAAATGCAAATGACAATAATTTTGGTCGCAGTCGTTGCTATTAGTGAAATGGCAATACAAATGATTAACCGACACACTCACACACACGTAGTGGCCGTATGTGTGTCAGGGCATTAGCATGTGTGTCAGTGTGTGTGTGTGTGTCGTTTCCGGTTCCGTTTCCGGGCAGAGAGAAAAACAAAAGCGACGGCAAACCACAACTGCCTGACGCTGCAGTTGTCAGCTGGCAATCGGAAAATATTATGCTGAGATACGGTACGTAGTCCTGCTCGGCCTTAACGGCTCAGCTCAGGCAAGGACGAGTCAGCCAGGACAGGACATCGCAATGCTGCCAACGGAAGTTCAGCTCACACACACACACACACACACACACACACGCACACACACACACGCACAGAAAGATAGAGTGAGTGGGAGACACATGTGAATTTGAAGGTTAGCGTTTGTCTGGCCGCTTTTAGCTGGCACACTTGCTGCTTAAACTGGTCAAAGTGTTGCCTGCTTTGAGGCGCCTCAAAATGCAGCACAAAAAACCTGCAGATCAATTAAAGAAACTCAGGAGATTAAAGACCCAAAGCAATGTATTGTCAATATTTCAAGTTCATCTATTTACTTTTTACAACTAATAAATTAAATGTTCACAGAGCTCTACAAATTTAAAAAATAATATATATGAAATTAAAAGATGATTCAAATTGACAAATGAAGTCATTTTGTTGAAATTTAAAATTTAAATAAAAACATCATAATTTAAAGTCAGATTAAAAATGATTAGGTGTATATTATATCGAGCCCTTTTTGCGGATATAACGTAAACGACATTTTTCCGAAATTTGTTTTTTAATGGAAATGTGTTCATTAATACGAACAGCATCTACACCCAAAACATTAAACTTTAATTTTTTCTATTTACGGAGATGTTGGCCTGTCAATTATAACGTAAGCGACACTCCCCACGAAAAAATTCACTTAACGAAATCTTAAAAACTCTCTCTTGTAAAATTAGCTTTTTGTCACTTACGTTATATCCGCAAAAATGGCACGATATTGTCTAAATACATTAATTTTGAAGCTGAAAGAAAAGTGAGAAATAATCATAAGATGAAAATTAAAAGGGGAATACTTTTAACTTAATGTATACAAATAAAGGTTTTTCTGAACAGTTTTTTTTGTTTGTTCAAAACATTTTTCAGAGGATTAGAAAATATTTGTAATACATATTTTTAGAAACAAAACGTACTGAAAAGGAAAATTAAAAAGGTTAAAATGATTTTAAATTGTGTGCAACAAAAATATCGCGCTAATTTTTTAATTTTCGTTTTATAATACATATACTTATGTATTTTAAAGTTATACTTACAGCTGCGGTGAAAATAATAGCACCGATCTTTCTTTTACTATAACAGCTATTGTAAGTCAAGTCTTCAAATTTAAAAAATATATTTGAAAAGGTCATCTAAATTCCGTTTGAATGATGTATAACTTTCCTTAACCCATTAAGTACCCATTAAAATATTCGAATTTTAAAAAAGGTGTACTTTTTCAACTTTTTTCCTCGTTTTTTTCCAAAAAATGTTGGGATTCAAAAACATTCTTTAAACTATTTTAGGAGTAACTGCAAAAGAAATTTTTCAAAAATATTTTTGCTAGTATTTTTTATAATGTTTTGCAAAGTGCAAAAAAGGCACTTTTTGCATGAAAATGAGGAACTCCTAAAATTGTTTGAAGAATGTTTTTGCATCCCAACATTTTTTGGAAAAAATCGAGGAAAAAAGTTGAAAAAGTAGACCTTTTTTAAAATTCGAATATTTTAATGGGTACTTAATGGGTTAAGGAAAGTTATACATCATTCAAACAGAATTTAGATGACCTTTCCAAATATATTTTTTAAATTTGAAGACTTGACTTACAATAGCTGTTATAGTAAAAGAAAGATCGGTGCTATTAATTTCACCGCAGCTGTATGTAATACATAAATACATCTATAAACATTAAGAGCTCTCGTCAATTTATTGATTTAAAAAAACAAAAATATTTGCCTGATTACTAAGTACTAATATTGTGTTCGCTTAAACGATCTCTCAGTATTTAATTAGTTTGACTTTGAGTAAATCAAAAGGAATTCATCATTTAAGCTAAATTATTGTGATGTCAATTTATATGTTCTCATGTGGAACAAGAGACAACAAACATTATTGCTTTAATATACATATGTACTAACTTGTATTTCTACCTTTTAAACAGTTTTATGTAGTAAGTAGCTTAGTTTTATGTTACAAGTTTTTAGTTAGGGGTATAGTTTTGATGACTTGTAAGAGATAAATCATTTCTATGTACATGCAGGGTATTTAGCAGTCGATTAGGCTCAGGCTTCAAGCTTAAGTTCAAAGTTGTCGAACTGTTTGCTGAGCAAACACAACATAAATCAGGTGAATCAATGAATCACAGTCCGTGTGGCGAGATAACATTAAGCACCTTGTTGAACACAAACCAAAACATGTGGCATTGATATTGCCTACCCCCTCCCCCTCCCCTCCCGCTCCCCCAACCCCTTTTATACCCCCAAGTCTCCACTGATTTAAGATGCGAATGCATCTGGAAGGTGGTCACAAATATGTTCTCGACTTGTATTGAATGAAATGCCGAAGGGAGTGTGTTCGCAAACATATGTATATTTCACGTCTATAATCAATTAATTAAGCATTTACCGCAAATTTGTGTGGCATTACCTAAGTATGCATGTGTGTGTGTGTATATATGTGAATCAATGAGCTGCTTATGAAGCTCTCATAATTGCCAGGCACACTGCATTGTCGGTTGAAAAAAATCAGGTGTAAACTGAGAGGCTCTTTAACCCCCCACAGCCCCCTTTATATGTCTGCTGTTTGCAGCTTTGCATCCTTTGTGAACATTAATCGACTTTTATTAACGGCGAATTAATTAATTAAAGCATAATTAATGGCGAAAGCTCAGCTTATAGACTGCTTTCGCTTTCTGTAGGAGCTGTGTTACATTTATCACAATTTCTTGACTACCGTTAAATAAAACTTTCTCAATTTGAACATACATTTTTCACATTTCAAAGCTTTCAAGTTGTAAAATAAATGTAATTTAAATTTCATTCATTTCTGGCGCCAATTTTCAAGGTGGTAAACTCAACTAATTATTGGTTAGTTTATTTGCTAATATCGTAAAAATGTTTTCGTTTAGCTGGGCTTGCCACCATTTCCCTGGGGATATTCACCATAATAGCCATAAATCCTACATCGGATAAACGTAGATCGTAAGGATATTTAAATACAAAAGGGAAATATGCAAAAAGTACCAAACGATAAGCCTGGCATATCGTAAAGCTGTGTGTTGAAAGCGCTGCGAAAGGTGAATTGAGAGAAAAAGGTTGGTTTGGCACGAACCGAAACTCACCATAGCTCCGCAAGCGTCCCAAAGAAAATGGCGCTAGACTCAGCGAGAGGCAGAGAGAGAGAGAGAGAGAGAGAGAGAGTTGAATGCGACACTCTAACTCAAGAGTAAAGAAAAGAAACTCACTCATTGACAGCCGAGCAATCAAAACGCGCCTCGCGGCAACTTCCAAAAATGGCTCAAGTGCTTGAATGGAAGGACAACATAGATGGATGGAATGGACAGATGGACAGATGGATGGCTGGTTGGTTGTTTGCTTGCTTGAGTGGCTGGCGGGTTAGACGGGGGCGAAGGGGGCGTGGACATCGGGCAGTTGCCAATCTTTCAAGCTGTGAATCGGAGCGATCAAAGCAAGTGTGAAGCTGTCAGGAAGGAGGTGAAGGTGGAGGTGGAGTGCCATTGTTGGCCAGTGTTGCCATTCAGTCATGGTCAGTATCAAGTTTTTGGCCAGGACTTAAGCACTTCCGGATATTGAGGTTCAACTTGGAACTGGGCCGCCTTCAGTTTGTCAGCTTGTTTGTTTTGGCCAATGCATCCATCCGCTTCGTATGCGTGGCTGCATTTCAAGAATCCCCATAAACATGGCCAAAACGGGAGCTGTCTGAGTGGGAGTGCGACCGTCGAGGAAATGAGTTGTCAAGGCAAAACGGAGGCGGCCCAGCAGCCGGAAAAGCCAATTAATTTCACAGCGGCCATAAACGAGCGGCAATCGGAGAAATCGCTGCACACCGCAAACGCAGCCAAGTGGAACGCCCGGAGAGTTCCCTTAGAGACGAAGATGATAGACGGGTGACGGGAGAGAAGGGAGAGAGGAGACGGGAGAGAGGAGACGGGAGAGAGGAGACGGGAGAGAGGAGACGGGAGCTTGAGCTTGAAGTCGAGCCGGAAGCCGACAAACGGGAGAAAAGCGTTGACAGTCGGCCTACACTCAAAAAAATAACAAAGTCTTACAGTCGAACTTCCCTAACTCGAACTTCTCTAACTCGAATTTTCTGCAACTCTAACAAAACCGAGTGGCAATAGCAATAAATTTCATTAAATTCTGCTTCCGTAACTCAAACTTCCATAAGTCGAATTACTCCATAACTCGAACAAAAAATATTGGCACTTACTTCTGTAAGTCGAATTTTTCGATGAAAACACCAATAAATTGCGTTTTATTTTTGTTTCTATTTTATTTTGAAGTTACTGTTTTCTGTTACCAGCTCGTTTGGGTATGTTATACATGATTATTATATAACTCATTAACATATGATGATGCAATATGATGAAATATTGCATTAAAGACATAGTGTACAAGTGGTGATCACTGCTATATAGGGCCTTAAACAAACTAACAAGAAGCTCTTTTTTTAGAAAATAATGTAAAAAAAAATAATTATCAGACCCTAATTTCAGATTTTTTTAATTTCTGTTTAGCTTGAAGAATAAGAGAAAATTTAAAAGTTAAAGTAAGAGTATGTAATTTGAATTTTAGTCACTTATTTCTGATTTTTTTTTTAGTTTTTTTTAACTTGAACGATAAACAAATTAAATACCTAGCAATTTGAATGTATGAGCCCTACAAGCAAAAAAAAAAAAACAAATTGAAAAATTCACAATTTAACATGAATGAATTTATAGTTTCTTTTAAAAATAAAGAAATTAAGTTCCCTAACTCGAAGTCTTCATAATTCGAACTCTTTTCTTGAATAATGGTAATTCGAGTTAGGGAAGTTCGACTGTATTTTAAGTTCGCTTTTCGCAATCCCGGAAATTAGAATTTGGGATTAAATAGAGTCTGTAAAACATCGAAACCTACTACAGTCGAACGTCTCTAACTCGAATCACCATCATCAAAAGATTCAGTACGAAGTATGGAGGAATTCTTATATTATTATTTTCTTTTAAGTTTAGTATGCGCAATTGTCACTCAATTTTGTTAAAATTAGAAAATCTTCGAGTTAGGGAAATTCTAGTTATGAAAGTTCGACTGTAGTTGAAGCACACAAAACCTTGAACTTATCCCAAAATGTACTTGTTTCTAGCAAAAAACATTCCCATAAGTGATGTCAATCCGCTGAATATGGATGAAATGGTATTAGAGCAGTATAAAGAAATTCAATTCCTACAAATCTTATAGAAATAGAATTTCGGAACAGGCCTGAATATACTAGTTTAATAACAAATAACTAAATTAAATGTTTTGTTTGTTACACACAACACACATAAAGGCAATGAGGCTAGAATCAGTTGAGAATTCTAAGGCGCAAGAATGACACAAATAAAACTTAAAAAGATCGTTTCATACTTAATTCAAGATTAATAGCACACAACATTTTCAAAGAATCAAACGGTATAAATTCAATTATGGACATACTTAAGTTGAGGATAACATTTTTTTCCAAGTGCAGTTGGAATCAGGAATCGGGAGTTGGGAGTCTGAAACTAACTGGCAACAAATTCTCACGTATCGGACTTTGACACTGCTTGAAACTGGAACTGGAACTGAAACTGAAGCCAGTGATGCTGCAACGGGCGTCCATTGAACTCAAGCTAAGGGTCACAGGGTGTGTGTGTGTGTGTGTGTGTATGTGTGTGTGTGTGTGTATGTGTGTGTTCACAACGCCCTTGGGCAGTAATGTGCAAATGAGAAAAAAGGGTCCCCAAAGAACTGGCCGTACTGTATTGGAGTACTCCAATTGTCCCACAACACTTTCAGCCATGGAGAGGAAAGGAAAGGAAAGGAAAGGAGAGGAGACGTCGCGACGTTAACTTTGTGGCCGTGCTTCATTTGATTTTGAGCGCTGCCTCGCCTCGCCAAGAAGACTAAATTAATGAGATTCATAGACCAACTTAGCTGACTAACTGTCTCTCTGTCTGTCTGTCTGTCTGTCTCTCTCTGTCTGTCTGTCTGTCTGTCACCAAGGCACCTTAACACCTAAACCTACCGCACCTACAGTAACTCCTCAGCTGACTTTCAACTTCTGAAGAAGCTTTTATTATACCCGTTACGCGTGGAGCTTAAAGGTATTACATACTTTAAAATACCTACACAGAAAAAAAAATCATATAAAATAAACTCTTGATTTTAGCATGCGTATTTTAAGAATGCATTTTGGATATTATTTTAAATTTAACTCAATATGCGCATAAAATGACTACTAATCAGCATTAAAATAGTCCAAAAACAGTATAAAACATTTGATTTTACTGAAAAAATTCTCATAAAGCCCCGATAGATTAATTTTATCTCGGAAGATCTTAAAGACTAGAAAAGCTTTACATCAGACTTAAGTAAGACTTTAAAACTTTTTGAGGCAAACACTACTTCTTATAATTCTCAATAACTGAATTTTATCCAATCAATATTGGTTAAATTCAGCGAGCACCCAAATGTATCAACATATTTTATATTCTTTAGAGTTTAAAATTCATGCACATAATAAATATAAATTTAAATGGATTACCGGGTATCTTGCAGTCGTAAACATGACTACATATCTTTTTATCTTTCTTGTTCTTTTGCCTTTGTATTAGCTTAATTCACAGCTGCTTTCTTTGTTGTGTTTCGGATTAAATTATGATATATGTACTTATTTGTAAAGCCCAAATCAAATTGCAACACTTCAAGCCACTTCCCTAATAAGTCATGAGTTTTCTTTTATCTGCAGATTGCAAAACTCTTTACGCTTTAACTTTTCACTCTTGGTAATATTTTTATCCACGGTTTTAAAATACTTGAAAGCTGTTTTCACATGAATCATTTCCATTTCCATTTGTTTTCCTGCCCTTGGTATCTGATTTCCAGAGGCTCACATTCTTTTGGCTTTAAGAGTTCAGGACTTCTCTTCATGCTTCTGATTTCTAATAATATGTATTTATATATTCAGTCATATTATTCAGAATTTTCTTATCTTCTGAGTAGCTATGATGAAAATTAAGGTTCAGTTTAAAAATTCTCGTTGTTTCTGAAGAAATCTAAAAAAAAAACATCTGAATGTTGATGAAAACTTTTCTTTCCAGCTTTTAAGTTCATTGATTTTTTTTTTTTTTTATTGCAAGCACACTTTTGGGATATGATTTAATGTCTACTCTTTGTACATTTTCTTTTCCTTGATTCCTTTGCTCATCCCCTTTTAGATACATTTTTCTAATTTTCTTCTTTTCTTTGTGATTACTACCTTTTGCCTCGTATGAACTGTTTATAGATTCTTGATGTTTCTTATGATCTGTTTGATTGCTTTTTATCATAAGTCTGAACTCTTTGATAACTTTTCAGCTATTTACTTGAGAATATTTTCTGTTTCTCCTTAATACTATTTGTTCATAGCAACAAATGTTGTGTCATTCCTTTTGGCTCCATTTGGGCCATTAAGTGAGACTGCTCAACTCTTGTCGATGATATTTTGTGGGTCACTTCTGAGTATAATGGTCAGTTTAATGCTCTTCACTTTATTTTAAGTCATGTCTATCTATTCTCCCAATGTTTATGGTACTTATTTGTTGAGGTCTGCAAAGTTGCAGCTCAAGTCTGAGTATATTTTTGTTTTGATACCAAGTCGTGCTCTAATTGATTTCTGTAAGTTGCCCCAAACTGTCGAGTAAGGAATTGCATAGAATAGAATAGAATAGAAAAGAGTTGAGTAGAGTAGAGTAAATAAGACAAAGTCACTACAGTCTTGTGGAAATCGGATAACTTGAGCATGCATCCTGTTTTGCTGCTGCAAGCTGTAAGCCAAGTTCGTTTGCTTGGCCCTGAGCTGAGCTGGTCAACAACAACAGAACAACAGGGCCAACAAGATGACTGCACTTTGACCCGATTTGCCAAGAGTCGGCAACATCGTAAGACGATCCCACTCGGTTGGCAGACTGATTTTCATACAGAAAACGGCGACCGGCGACTGGCAGGAGACTAGGAGACTAGAAGACATTGCAGTTTATCACTTGCCAGGCGCTAAACTGCAAGTTTTGGTTGAAAACTTTTATGGATGCCAGTATCATAAATCAACGGCTGCTTTCTGCTTCTGCTTGTGCTTCTGCTTTTCCACTTGCCACTTGCCACTTTCGCCTTTTGGCTGTGGCATTTGCTTTCCTTCGCTTCATTTCGACTTATCACTGCTGTTGCAAGTTATGTACTAAAAAACCGGGAGGGCACTCCCCTCAGTCCACTTCACACTCTCTATATCCTACTATACACTTCCCTTCCCACCTCAGACATTTTATGGCTGCTCATTTTTAACTTTAAGCAATATTTGAGGTCATGACTATCAAAAATACTTATTGTCGTTATGGCACTCGCCAGTTGTTGTTGGTTTTGATAAACTTCACTAGGTACGAGTAGTAGAAAATGATTCAGTCGAACAAATTCGTCTGAGAGAGACCCTGTACAAACTTTTTAAAATTAGCTAATAACAAACGAGAATTAAAACAATAAAAGTATTGCTAAATATATAAAGATAAAATATATATATTTAAATTAAAAACTTGTTCTATGGGAATCGCACCCAGGTGAACGGAATACAAATTCAGATTCGTTGTTCATTATTATTCATATATAAGCAGTTAACATACTTACATATTAAAGTAGCATACTTTTAAATCAAACTTGATCTAAACTATTCACTATACCAATTAGTTCTACATTCATACCATATATAGATCTTACAGTTAGTAAAGCAACTGTTTTGACAAATTTAAAAATAGCCCAATATTTTTGTTTACTCTGATTAAAGTTGCTTATGTTTACTTGAATAATATTAAAAAGGAACGAACCATTTGGTTTAACAATTTATACAAATAAAAAACATATAGGTATTTCCAAGATCGAGAACGCGACATTTGTACATCTTGAAATGAAAAAAAAAATGGCAAAAGTTGACACTATCAAAAATGTTTGGTCACGTGTTTAATGCATTTTATCAACAATATTTTCATTTTCAAATACTTGTTGTTTTGGAATTATTTATAGAAAACAAACCATCGCGAACGCGACGAGAAATGAAATTCATGTTTGACTTCATCTTGACAAATGCGAAAGTCTGCGAAATGTAACGAGTAATTTTAGAAGAAAATGCTCTTAAATCATAATAAAAATCTAGCTTTCCATTTTAGAAATAATTTTGAATTGTTACTATCATTTTATTTAATTTTCAAGTTTTTTAAGTCATTTGTAACGCGACAACGCGAACGTGACAAGATTTCCACCTAGTCTTTTCCAAAAATTTGTTCATCAAATTTTATTCTTTATATCAAAAACCGTTTGTAAAACTTGTTTTAAATAAAACTTTCATTATATTTCTATGAATTAAAATGGTTCATGATGCAATTTTTCTGTCCTACTAAGAGTAATCGTTAGAATACAAATGGTCCATTTTGGAAGTAAAATTTAAATAAAATTGGCAAAAATATAAAAAAAAGTGAGTTTATTCCAATATAGGATCTTTTTGTTCATCCTATTTAGTTTCTTTTAGCGTATATTGCCTAAATAAATGGCTTGAATATATTTTTGGATGAAAATTTCACAAGATGTGAGTTTTTGATCAATTTTAAGTTTTTAAGCGAGGTGGAACTTTTTCTGGAAATACCCACATACATACGTTTATTTTTTTCCGTCATAATAATTACTTGACATACTGTAAGTGCATTAGGGGTGGCAGATACTCAATAAACCCTTCTTAGGTTACAGGTACAGGGTCTAAGAACCGGATGAAATCTGCAAACCGATTTTAGTGTTACATATTACAGCTTACAGTTCACAGTTGCAGTAAAAGTTACAGTTAAAGTTACAGTTACAGTTATAGTTACAGTTACATTTACAGCTAAAGTTAAAGTTAAAGTTTACAGCTACAGTTTGTACTCGTAGTTGGTGCACTGAGAGTTGTCCTTCGTCCTTTCTGACAGTCAGATAAGTCGCACTTATGCGTTGATTCAGCCGCAGGTGTTGCCAACAATAATAACAACAGCAACAATAACAACAACAGTTGCAATGCCACAAAGTAGGCAACGAAATTCTCTGAAATTCGCTGAAATACTCTGGGAATCCCGTTAAAACTTAGAGCTGTTTGTTATTATTGTTGCCGCGTTTGCCATTGTTTGGTTAGTTATTTGTGTAATTAACAAAAAACGCAGTTGCCAACAACACAAGACATGTATGTGTGTGTGTGAGTGTGGGCGTGGCAGAGACGGACATACGCAGCAACAACAAACAGAAATGTTGGCATTATTAATAAAGTAACACAAACACAAAAAATAAACTACAAAAAACAAAAAAAGACAGAGCGAGAGTGAGAGCGAGAGTGGAAAAATGTTTGCTGGCACATTGTAATTTTCATAATTTTCTGCGGTTGCATTCAGAAAATACCAAAAATGAGCAGTTGGTCGGTCCGTCCGACTGTCGCCGAGTGGGCGGCAAGTGGGCGCCGACGGGGTCTCGCTTTTGGCCATTGTAATTCAAATGCCGAAAGCGTCCGACGCGAACGCATCTCTGAGAAAATAAAAAAAAGATAGAAATGGAGAGGAGAAAAAATATATAGTATGTATATCAGAGAGCTGCAACGAGTAGATTCGTGTTGAATCGGCTGCCGTTGCCAAAAATCAAATTAAATCAAGTCACTGTTGCCGTTTCTGACTTGATACTCGTTGTGAGTCGTTGTCTCGATTTGAGTCGGAAAAGGCTCAATACTCAAGACATGATTCGAATCATGATTCGACTCACAACGACTCACACAGCGACTCACCCAACGGATTGCACAACGAGCCCAGCGTGTTGGCTCGCATCTGAGATCGCGCTGCAGCGTTCACGCTTACATTGCAATGTATGATGAAATGAAAACAAGGGTGGGTTTGAAGTGGCTGGGCAGTGTCGTGACGTCACCCAAGTAGGTTTGTTGCCTTGAAGATTTTTAAAAAGTGGTTTATTATAATATAATTATTTTGAAACTCAATAATTTTTTTCAGTGTAGACCTTTTATTTTTCTCGCACATTTGGGTAGATCGATACAGTTAGGTCAACTTTAAAAAGGTTGCTGCTTGTGCGCCCCGCCTCCCGCATTTTAAACAATTGATTCGAATCATGATTCGAATCATGTCTTGAGTTTTGAGCCTTTTCCGTCTCAAATCGAGACAACGACTCACAACGAGTATCAAGTCAGAAAATATCGCACACAAAGATGAAGAAATCACAAGGGGTACGAGTCAATGTTCGAATCAGAGTAAAAATTTCTTACTCGTTGCAGCTCTCTGATGTATATGTAATAAATGAGCAAAATGTACACACAAATATAAAAAATAAAATAATATAAAATAATAATAATGGTGGCCAAAAACGTGCACAGCGGGCAAAAGGGAAAACGCTACAACAACAACCAACGATTTCAATTATTTATTGGAATTTTTACCTACTGACAGCAAACAGTAAAAACAGAAGCTAGCAACGAACAAGAACAATAGTCGATTCCTCTGACAACCGAATATTGAATACACTCAACACTAGTCATGTAAAAACATATCGAAGCAATTTTAACTACATACCTTAATTTAATGTTTTAATGCCGATGAATCAACTAAAATAACATTCAATGGGTGTCGACTTAATGAGTCCTAAAACAAAAAAATATATTCTACTTTTTTTTTTTAATTTGTTTGGAAATTTGTATAGAAAACATATAAATCTGTATATTTTTACGATTAATCGATAGTTATAAGTAATTAGTTTCAATGCTTTAAATCGAATTTTATTCAAGTTTTAAATCAATAGTTTTTGATTATTTAATTTTAGTTAACGAGATGTATGTAATTGAGTTAGATAAAAATTCATCAAAAGAATAGAATGTTAAAATTCGTTGATTGTGATGCTTTGTAGTTGATAAAAATAGATGTAAGCAAAGGAAAGCTTAATTTAATATAAAGAAATAATGTTTGAAACTACTTTTACATTCCCTTCATTTAAAATATAAGTATAAGGGTGTATTGTAAGAAATAAGACTAGGCAAGTGTTTTTAAGTTTTTCATTCTCATTATTTCTTTTAATATGACACAAATCAGATTGATTGCGTTTCATTCCAAGGAACTTTAAATCACATTTTACGGGTTAGAAAAATATAATGCAAGAAAACTAAATCAAAATTGCCCCAATTTTAAATATTAATAAAAACCCCTTGGGTTATCCGATTTATCTTAAAATTATGTGTCATTTTTGATATTTTTAAAAGGAAGGAACGCTATCTCAATCATAGAAACTCTGGTGCTGGGTTGTCCTCTGAGGCAGATGGATATGCTGATGGAAAAAATAAAAGTGTCAGTTCAATGGGTTGGTTACATGTTTTTTAACAATATTGTGATATCCTGTGCCAAAGAGCATAAAACGGACGAACGATGAACGACGGCAAATGGCAAATGGCAAACCAAAAACCAAAAAACGAGAAACGAAAATGCGCACACACAAAGATTGTTAAATATATGTAAGTAAGCAACAATAAAAATAATAACAACAACAACAACAATAGCAATAACATGCAGTGGAACGACAAATATAACGACAGCACAACCAGCGATGGAAGAGGAACAGGAACAGGAAAAGGACCAGGACGATGAGGGGGACGGGGACGGGGAGCAAGACAAGCTGACACTGAAGCACGAACGGGGGTTAAAGGACCTCAATGTGGATGATGTCGACGAGAAGCGACAGGTAAAGCCAATGCACAAAATATCAGCAGGGTAGAATGCAACTGAAAAATATTTTGGCTCAACTCGTCGTACTCGTACAATGCACAATGGGTGTTGAGTCGACTATTAACCGACTCAAATGTCGATGGGTTGCCAATGGGTTCAAGAGCTGTCGATTCGCTTCATCACACTTTTAAGCACCCAACATTGTCAATTAGCCAACGATATTTCTGTCATGACCTTTAATCCATCATATCCTAAATCGTGTACACATACAGCTGCAAAACATATTTAAAATCAAATTAATATTTCATTGTCACAGTTACAACAATGATTAAACGCTTCTAACTTGGGTTTGTCAAGTTTTTTATGAGCCTTAAGCTGAAAACCTCTTCACCAGTTACTTTTAAACAAAAGAAGAGATCTTTAATGTTAGTGTCGTCAAATTTTTTAAACAAACTCCACACAAAAAACAAAACTGTAAGGCTCAATTTAAATTTCAATTTACAAGTTATTTTCAACAATTTATTTAAGATTTTCTTTAATGAACTGAAAAATATTTTTAAATAAAAAATATTGTTTAAATCCTGTTTTAAAGGAAAATTGACTAAAATTCAAACGAAGTATTTGACAGCACTTCCGTAGTCAATTTGGCTCAAATTTAAAAATAAGTTTGAAATCTATCTTCTCCGTCATTGCTTAAATGGAATTCAATAGATCCACATCGAAAAACATATGTATGACGCAACACAAAACAGACAAATCCCTGTACATTTGTCATAATCCTTCATCAGCGGTAACGATGAAAAGCATCTGATAACCTGACACTTGGATGATTATACATACATATGTGTTTTGAGTGCTTATCACCCTTTCTCCTATATTGGTATATGGGCATTTCCACAGAAATGTCAACCGATGCCAAAAACGTAATATTGATCAAAAACTTACATCTTGTGAAATTTTCTTCCAAAAATGTATTCAAGTCATTTATTTAAGCAATATACGCTAGAAGAAATGCAATTGGATGAACTTATAGATTCTACATTGGAATGAATTCAATTTTTAATTTTGTCCATTTTCCTTAAAATTGACTTTCAAAATGACCCGTTTGTATTTTAACGATTACTCTAAGTAAGAAAGTAAGATTGTAACATAAATTTTTAATTTTTCTTGAAAACGAACACTTTTCTAAAATTAACCTTGGCATAAATAATAGTGCTAATTAAAACCTATAAGCTTCTCCTTCTGTCGCAACAAAACAATTAGGGTATTCAAACACTCAGATATTTGTGTTATTTTAAAAAGTGATATATTTTGTACTGACAACAAACACACAGAAAATAGAATATCACAACAATTATGCCCTTTGGTATGTATGCAAAGTTCGTCATAATAATCATTTTTCTGTTTGTTTGTTGTCATTACAATATATATCACTTTTTAAAATAACACAAATATCAGAGTTTCTGAATAGCCCAATTGTTTTGGCATATGTTTTATTTCACTTTGAATGCGTTCGAATGTCGAATTCGACATTAGAGAATTGCTCATATGTAGATTTTTTCTGTTTTAACCAATTGAGCTGAATTATTTGGTAAATCCATTGATGAATATTTGTTATACATACGGGTATTATGCTAAAATTTGACACACTTTTGTCTACTGTACAATGCCATAAGCTGACCTGATGCTGCCTCTGTTGCCGTTCGTGCTTTTTGTGTCCATTGTGACTCGATGATGTTGCGGCGCCAGCGTCATTGCCTTCAACATTGGCAAGAGCCACAAAATTGGACTCCAGTTATGTACCGACTACTCGTACTGTTTTGGCTGCAATTCACTTTTAGTATTATTATTATTGTACCCTGTAGACAGAAAAATTTCAAAAAATCTAAGCACGAGCGCTAAGTAAAACATAGTTTTTAAAATTCCAAATCAAAAATATTAGTATACTTTTCTTTTTTAACACAAAAAAAAAAATCGGGAATTCAGGCATACAATGAATTCAAAGGTTTGTTTATCTCCACTACGAAATTCTCGATTCAAGTGAAATTTTTTAATTTCTTCTTCCAATAGGAATTTTTTGAGTGAAATCGAATGTGTTAATGCTGCGTAGTTTCCATTTAATTCGCATATTATATTTATTTAACAATAAGAATATTCAACTTGAATTTTAAATTGATCTTCTTTGAGTAATAGATCCAATCGATAGTTTTTGAAAAAATCAGTAGGATTATTGTATAAATGATGATGCTTAATAAATGTACATAACTAATATTATGTTGAAATATCTGTTTTTCTATGCCCATATGTCAGTATGCAAATGTACAGGGTATCTGCAAGTGCCGCGCAATTGACCATATTCCATTTTATTTATATTTTATGTGATTTTATTTTTGGGATTTTGTTTTTGTTGTAACTGTTATACTTTGCGACATATTTTATCAAAGAGGCACAAAGTGAACGAGAGAGAGAAGGAGAGAGGGAATGGGGCTAGGGCCAGGAGATAGAGAGAGCGGTAAAGGGGTGGAGAGAGAGGGGGGAGAGTGCATTTATCATGCTACCTGGACAAATATACATAGGAGAATTGGCCCCGTTTAATTGTCTGCTATGGCCCCGACTGTAATAAATCTGCTTCGATTGACAACTTCTGCTTTTGCCATATGACCAGCCCAGTCGTACAGCGAGTCCATGTCCTGCTGTGTCCTGGCGTGTCCAGCTGAGTCCACTTGCGCGCATAATTCTCATTTCGTTCGCCTTTCCAAAAAGTATGCAAAAATATGCAAATTTTTGCTTTGATTATAAGTATTTTTAGTGTTTCATATTTGTTTTTGTTTCGGTTTTGGGTTCTCCCTTTTTTTTGGTTCGGGATAAATGAAAGTTACATTTCGGGTTTGGGAGTCTTGGGGTTCTTCGTCTTTTGGCCTTGGCCGAGAGTTTTCGGTAACAGTTCCAGGATTGCGAAACTTTAAGTTAAATTTTTGGTTTTCGGTTGCCTGGTGCAATATTTCAGAGAGCTCGTTATGGCCAGCCAGGCAAATCAGTTACACCCACACTGCACACACACACACACTTCACACACACACACCAACACACACTCTCACATCCACACAGCGCCACACCACAGAAATAATCAAAATTTATTGTTCAAATTAGTGCAAATATTTCACAGCAGATTTGTAGAGTTGAGAGCTGGTTACGGGGCGGCAGGAGATTTGTTTGGTGGATTGGTTGCTTAGGCTGGGGGATTCGGGAGATTGAGGGGACTGAGGATTGAGGGAGGAGGTAAATAATTTGTATGCAGCGTTGCAATTAGAAATTTCTGACATTAATAAGCAGCAATTTGTGCACATGACACCAAGCGAAGCGGCAGCAACAAGGCAACAGCCTAAAGGAGCCAGGAACCAGAAGAAGCACAAGCAGCAGGAGCAGAAGCAGAAGCAGGAGAACGCAAGGAGACGTACACGAAATATTTCCAAACAAGTTGAGACAAAAATGTGGCAATTAGTTAGGCTCGTTGTTGTTGTTGTTGACTCTGGTTGTTGGCTGTGATTCTCACTCAGAATCTCAGGAGTGACAGTGCTAACAAGCGACAGCGAAGCGCACTACCAACTCATATTTATCATTTAATTTGCATTTTAATTGTCAGTGCGATAATAAAAGTCACCATAGCAGCCCATCCAGATGAGCGTCTATCAATAGTGAGCCTGGCACTACCCCAGACATCCTGACATCCTGGCTTCTACCTGCCCCTGTTTCTGCCTCTGCCTTTTTCCATCGGTCTCTCGGTATTAAAATTGTCTTATTTTAGTTGGCCTAAGCTGTTGTTGCTTCTCAGTTTGCTTTTAGCACTTGAATATTTATAAAGAGACTTAGTGCGCCTCAAACTATTATAACTATGAATCGAAGTGAGTCCAGTGTCTTAAAAGGCTTCGGCTGTACATAATTACTAACGTAAGTGAATAAGCCGACGAGATAAGGCTTTTATGGAATCCCAAAAAGAAATTTGAAGAGACCAGAAAATCCTTGTTAGCATATGTAAATATCTTAATAATAGTAATATAATATGCTCCAAATTTAAACGACAGGTGGCGCCAGCCAAGCTCATCTTTCAGATAATACAACATTATGAATATAAAAAAAAAGAACATCAAAGCAAAAGTTTTACTTACGTGATTATTATCAAATTTCAAAGAATAAGAATACGTACAGCATTTGACACAAAATTCTCAGAATCAATCAATATACTGACGTGACTTGTTTAACGAGTTGGCTGAGATCAAATATTGGTTTGATTGAACTTTGATAACAATATATGGTGAATTACAAAAATTGTGAGTCTCATGTTTCAACATTTAATCAACTCCTGTCATAATTAACTAATCTTAATTTTTCAGGTGATCTACGATGAACAAACTCCAGTGAGTTGTCGAATTTTTCATACCAAAATCGATATAATTAACTCGATTGATAGTCAAAATATTATCAAGTTAAGTACTTGAAAATCGCGTCCGCGTAAATTGATTTGTCGACTTTTCGATGTATTTTTAAATCACTAGTTTTGAGTGGAAGATTGTAGTCAAAGTCCGATAGTTAATATCAGAATTTTAGTTAAATATATATACAAAAAAAATTGAACATTTTAATTTAAAATTGTAGGTTTAATTGGGACTTTTAATATAACAGGAATATTGATTAAACCAGCACAAGTTTCCTTTCATGTAGCTAACTTAGGCACTTATTGCAGTCGAAATAAATCTAACAATTATTACAAGAGCATTTTAAAAATTTAAAAATAGTTATCTTTACCAAAAATTTCCAATTTACCTTGACAAAGATTTGTATGGATTGGTATTCCAAAACATGCATACATATCAACTGTGAATTCCATTGTTATTCTGTAAATGTATTTATAAATAAGCAGACTGATTTGTAATTTACTGTTTTAACTGAGAATCGTTTGTGAAATTCAAGTGAAATGAATGTGGGGAGAGAGAAGACCCTGATGGGAGGATGGGGGGTGGTGAAAGTGCCGTTGGGGTAACATTTCACATCTACAAATGGCCATCTCTAGAGATTGGCTTTTAAGAATGCCTCTCAATTTGCCACAGAGCCTCAAACAGTTTACGATACTTATACAATACATACATACAGACATATAAATATAAATACATACATATGTAAGGACAACTCAAATGAAACGAGACGCGGCTCCTAATCACGCGTCGGCGACGCCAATTTTATGGCCCCCCGGCTATAGGCGCCACCCTGGCCTGTGCCATAAACAAAACACAGTAGCCGAGGCGAAGGACCAGGAGCAGCAGGAAGTTCAACAGTGGGAGCAGTAAGTACAGGAACAGGAGCAAGAAGAGAATCCAGTACCAAGTCAAAGCCCTGGCAATTTCTTCCATACCGCAACAGCTGCTGTCCCGAAAGAAAAAACAAATGTTAGTAGGCATTGACAATAAATAACTCGATTATCAGGATACTCTGTAACAGAAAATCACTTTCTACGTAGATTAAATATTTGCCAATGGAACTTTTTAGAAAACTTGGAAAAAAATTACCTATAATTAATAATAATAATAATAATAATAATAATAATAATAATAATAATAATAATAATAATAATAATAATAATAATAATAATAATAATAATAATAATAATAATAATAATAATAATAATAAAAAAAAAAAAAAATAATAATAATAATAATAATAAATAATAATAAATAAATAAAATCAAAAATAATCCGAATACTTAAAAAGATTATTTTTGATTATTTCTTATTATTTTTGAATAATTGTAAAAATTGTACAATATTTCTGATGCTTTGTAATAGTAATCATCAAATAATTGGGCAAAACCGAAAATAATCATAGGTTAATAGTTAGTTCGACCTTTAAACAAAAATAATCAAATTACTAATGATTATGATAACTAATCAGGTATGCTTAATATACAGGGAGTAATCTTTAAAGATATGGTGGTACAACGCCTCACCAAATATGTGTTTATATTTACAAAACATTTATATTTGTATGCATTATAAATATGTATTTTTGGACCATTTTGTCATGCCATCGCCAGTCACCTTATTTTTACAGGGTATACGAACAGAAAGCCAAGCAGGACCCAAAAGCTATAGCCCAGACTCCTTGACTTAGGCGGGTCCCAAAAATAAAAAGCAAAGTTAACAAGTTGTTGCCTTTTGTGTTAGATATAAAGTATATAGACCTTGTTTATGTGTGTGTGTATGTGAGTGTACTTACTATATACATTTCAATGCGGCTTTAGAGTTATGGGGCGATGTGCAGATTTTGGTTATCTCTTTGTTGCCGCCGCCGGTAAATGGCCAACAAGCAAATTTAGAACTGCTCATCATCTTTTTGGCCCTCCGTCTCCATTCTCTCACTCTTCCACTTTCGGTTCACTATCGCTGCCTACCTTTTCTCTGCCTTTCTAGCTGTCTTTTCTTTTCTTTTCTTTACTTTTCGTGCTCATGTTCGTGTATTTTGTTTTATTTTTATTTGGGGCTTTCTTTTTTGTTCCATTTGGTGGCAGCCTTAATATAAATTCGTTAACGTTAACCTTTTGGCAGCTGGCTTGTGTTATCCTAAATCAACAATGCCTGCAACAAGGACCTAAGTAAGGAGTTGTGCCTTCAATTGTGCCAATTGCCTGCCGCTTGTCAGTTAATCAAAGTAAAAGCTCCCCTAGCTCCCTAACGGCACAAAATAAAATAAAATAAAAAACAGGGCAAAAAAAAAGAAAAATAATAATAATAACAAAGCCGACAGATGATATTTAGAGGACTCGAGCAGGACTCTGATTTCGGCGACAGACTGTAGAATGTTGTTGTTGTTGCTGTTGTTGTTGTTGACTGGCGCGCCGCCAAAAAAAACCGTTTGGCATAGAAAACAATGCGCTTTCGTGTTTTTGTTGTTGCTTTGAATTTTACCAGCGATTTGGTTTTTTTGCCTCCGTCTTGTCTTGCTACAGACGGAATACGGTCTACGGACTACGGAATACGGACTACGGTCCACAGAACTGGCGGCAATGCCTTACGGTCTTTGGACCATATTTTAGCGCATCGACGGCGAAATATTTTTCAATTTTTCAACACATTTGGCTGGCAGCAGCAAAATGCTGCTCATATTTTTAGAAGCTGTCAACATACATCTTGCCGCCTAGTGGGTGGTCCTGCAGGGATGGGGGAGGAAAGAGAAGGGAATAGGCAACAACTGCTGCTGCTGCTACTGCAGCGTGTGCATTTCCGGCCATGATGTTGCAGTTGAGGCAGCTGCTGCTGTTGTTGGCAACAACAAACTGCAAACAAGACTTTATGCAAGTGCGTTTATGCCCACTGCCACGCCCACGCGCACTCACACGCCCAAGCCCACAGACAGCACGCTGATTGACAAAAGCAAAGCGAGACGACGTGAATGGTAGTAAGTGTAGCCCAGCAGCCAAGGGACTGGGGATATGAAATGCTTAGGAGGAGGAGGAGGAGGAGGGGGAGGAGAATGGTGTCATATGCTCGACAGTCAACATCAAACAACATGGCATAGACTTCAGTCGAGCGTACAAGACGGTATGATACCCTGTGCAAAAAGTGTCTGTGTATACAGTCGTCGGATAAAGTATTTTGACAAAACTAAAGTTAAATATACTCGTACTTTGAGCTTACTTTATGTTTAGTTTGGCATTAATGGAAAGATCATTTAAATCCCGTTTGAATGATACAAAACTTTCTTTAACCCATTAAGTACCCATTGAAAATTTTGAACTACTTTCCTTTTTTCCTCAGTATCGCACACCAAATATTGCAAAAAATTCTTCAAACAATTCTGAGTGACTGCAAAAAGAAATTTGAAAAAATCACTTTGCTAGTATTTTTTGAAAATTGCTAAAAAATACTATTTTAACGCATTTCATACAAAAAGTGGATTAAATGTAGCTAAAAGCTACGCTGTCTGTAGAATTTTTACCCTTAAACCACTTTCTACTATATAAGCATACACTAAAGAGAGTGCGCACACTGAGCTAAAATTTGTCCAGAAAGCTTATTACTCTCTTTTTGTCCATGACCGTCCTCTCACTTCCCACTCTCCGCCATCAGTGGCCGATCACGGTTGCCATATCTGATTGATATGAATGAGCCAAATTGATGAAAAAAGAGCCAAAAATTATGTTATTTTTGTATTTCATAAAATAAAAAATATTTCGTTTAAAAACTCTCAAAGCAATAACACGTCCATATTTCCAAAGTATTCCACATTTTCATCTTAATGTAGAGATTATGTTATCAAATAAAAATAAATATGTACTTCAACCTAAAGCTACACAAAATAGCTGATTCTCAACTGATGAAAAAAAGAGCCCGATCGAAAAAATAAGTGACATTGCGCCAACAGGAAAAGAAAGAGCCAGTTTTGGCGCAAAAACGCCAATTGTGGCAACCGTGCATGCAATACATGTAATACTTGGTCGATCAACAAGAGCTGAGCTGATTTGAACCAGCTTCAAGTACAAAGCTCGAGTATCCCAGGTACAGGGTATGAAAATCACCGCCGACGCTTACTGAGTTCGCTGGCTCGTAAATGGGCAAAACACTTTTACAAAGTGCAGTTCTCTTATACACACACACACGCACACACACATATGCACAAAGTGAATATATTGGATTGGGGGAGGGCGGGTTGGATGAACATTTGCTAACGCAATGGCGCCGCACTTAACACTCACACACTCGCACAAACACCGTGCGATTGAGGTGATGGTGATTGTGAGAGTGGCGCATCGCGCGCGTTTTCCGCGCGATTTGATGGCGCTTTTGGCAGCGCATTTTGATTGCTGCCCTCGCCTCAGCAATTAAAGTCGCCTCGTAAAAGTCAACGTTCAACTCGTGACACGCACAGCTCTGCCTCACATTCTGCATGTGTGTGTGCGTGTATGTTTGATTTCAATTTAGTTGGATTATTGCTTTGGTCGACTGGCCACAAAAAATAATAAGCCAAATAGACATAAAGTACAATCTGCCCTCACTTCGTTTGCGTCCACCTAGGGATGAGTATCGGCGAGCCATATCGATTTCGACATCGTTAAAAGTAAGGTGGAGTAATAACAAGGTGATGTATTCGCTCTCTCTCGGGGCGAATCTGTCAAAATGAGTCTGAGAGAGAGAGAGAGAAAAAGACGTTTGACGTTTGTTCCCCGAAACGAATACATCACCTTCTTATTAATCCACCTTGGTTAAAAGTATCTTATGGAATATCACACATGTCACAATGTCTATTATAGGGTCAAGTTTCAATAATCATTGTTTTATGAGTTGAAAAGGCAGAATTGAGAAAATTTCCGATATACGTATATCACATTGGATATCATTTATCTGCAGAGAAACTGTCAATATCACCATATTGAATCCCAGCCTCTTTGCCATCTTTTACACACTCCCATTTCGCAATTGTCACGAAAATGACCACATCCCACAACCTTACAATCCACAACCTACATCCGGCCATGATGGAATAAGTATAAGGTGCTCTCGTCGGCTGCCGAATCGATCGGTTTTTAGTCCGTAAGCGTGCAAGTGCGTGCCTGCTATCCCTTTCCCTCGCACTGACTATCAACATAGTTAACGGACTACTTTTTGCCGACGAGACCACCTTATACTTATTCCATCATGCGACCGGCAAGCCGAAGCGACAAAGCATTTTGCTTGCCTAGTCTCGGTCTCGGTCACACATTGCATGCCAATTGTTGTTGGTGTGGGACGGTGTAGGATGGGGTGGGGTGTGGGAGGTGCACTGGCATGTGAAAATGCGTTCAATTGAAACTGGGTTACAGCTTAGGGGTTACGGGTTATGGGCTATATGAGCTTATGGCTTATATGGCTAATGGCGCAGATTGGTTTTTTTTTCTCTTATTTCTTGTACATTTTTCGGCACATTTTGGCAATGGCAATGGCAAAAATTGTTCAACGGTTTTGTGTGGCAACGCAGCTCAGACATCGAGGTCAGCTGATTGAAAATACATATGTACATATGTATATGATGATGATGGTGCTATTGATGATTATAAACGAGTCCTGAGCGAAGTCGGAGTCCTGTTCCTGTGCCCAGGCTCGGACTAATTGATTGCCTGACAAGGATTGCTGCACTTGGATTGGGTGACACTTTGATTGATTATTAAATAATTTAATTGCTTAGCTACCGACTTATTGGCCTTGAATTTAATTGATTGGTTGATTGTCTAACTAATAATTGAATTAATGAAGGTTAATCAAAATCAAATTGAACGCGCTGATCGAAATGCATTTAATTCGTTAAACCATCTTAGTCAAAGAACATTGTGATTGATTCATAATGCCACAAAAAACTAATCGGTATTCAAATAGTTGAAGCAACATTAAACAGTTTAAATCAGGGACCGTAATCATTATAAGAGTTATTTTAAAAATGTTTAAATTATGGTTAATTTCAAGTTTTATGGATTTGCTTACCAGAAATAATGATTATTTTATAAGTTTTATTTTTTTGCTCAAAAATAATAATTATTGGTTGAGAAATAAAGTATAACTTAAAATTAATCATTATTATGTAAGCAAATCTATAAAACTTGAAAAAATTTTAATAATGGAAATAATGAAAGTTATTAGAAGTGAATGATTTTTTGATTACAAAAAAAAAAAACAAGTAATAATTATTGAAGTCCCTGGTTTAAATTTATTTACCACTTAATTATGCCCCTAACAAATATACACTCTTTTAAACTCCGAGTAGATTATACCTTTAAATTTAATTTTTTTTAATTGAATTTTAACTTAAAATGGCTGTTTCAAAAATCAGAAGTTAACATATGAAAATAAAAGTTAATGCCAACAGTCTATTCAATGAGTCTATTCCTCATTCTTGAGCTCCTGGCGATAGTATTTAATGTAATGTTGTTACTAAACTGGTTAAGATTGTAATAAAAATGTCTTTAAAGACAGGATATTTAAATGATTATGCGCTTGGCATAAATATTCAATGAAATTAATAGGTTTGCCGTCACTTCAATTTAAAATACTTAATCTCCAAAAGTATTTAAAGAAATGTTGAATCGTTTAATCCTTGCCATCTCTTCCGCATCTTCTCCATGACTAAGATGACCGCTTTAGTTTGTTGAACAAGGCATCATTATCATGAGGCGCAGTATAGATGTTTACGCCACTTTGCTTGGTTTTAGTGACCTTATGAAAAGTAATATAAACACGAATTAGAATTTGGTCAAAGATCATATTGATAGTACACACTTTCTTTCTCTGGTGTGGTTGCCATTCAGTCTGATCATCTGAATCGGTGTTAAAGTCAGAACTGTATGGCTGATAAACAGGTCGCTTTAATAGTCTACGGCGTCTGATGGTCCCAGAAACAGCTGATACCCCTGATATTGGTGATGCCATGGCTGCTGCTCTTTTGCCGGGGGTTTCAGCTCCATCAACTGGAGCAGTTGGCTGTGATAGGGTAACAGTATCGTTTTCGGTTTGCGGCTGATGCTCATCCTGATTGTTGAATACAGTAGTGGCGCTGGCGACAGGCTGCGCGAAGACGTTCCCAATTTGAGTCATCTTGTACTTAAGCCCCGCTATAGTGGACTATATGGAAGATGTGATAAACCCAACCTCAATTGTAAACAGAAATATCATGAGTAACTCACATTCTTAAGCCGCTCCAGATCGGCAAAATCCTTTTTACACGCTATTAAGTCAGCTTCCTTCTGACGCAGCAAGTCTTGCAGCTCAGCCAGGTTTTTCTGCGAATTAAACGTTGTTTATACAATTCCAAATATTTTTAAATCGCTCATTAACTTCACGCAAAGAACCGATTTTGCGGACAGAGAAGACTCTCACATGAAGAGGTTACAAGATATGACCGTTAAATTAAAACAAGAGCCGTGCTTTTGAGTTATGTCAGTCTTGAAGTCAATGAGCGAACTACTAATGATAATAACCTCCTGGGCTTCCTTAAAAGCTCCGAACTGCTGTGCCAACTCGGTCTTCTCAGCTGATAACTTCCTGGTGATATTTAAGTGCGTCTGCTCCATTTCATTAAACTGCTTTTTCTGCTCGGCCACTTGACTGTCAAGCTCATTCACCAGTTTCTCGTTGGCTTCCTTAAGTGCTTTGTTTTCGGATTGCAGTTGATCTTCACCAGCTTTAAGTGAGCTAATATAAGTATTGAGGTCATCTATCTTCGCCTGCTTCTCATTAATTTCCTTGTCAAATCGTTGCACTGTGGTTAATGCTTCATTCGACAATTGATTATTGTGCTTTTGTAGCTCTACGCAGCGGGTCTCTTTTTCCCCTAGCTTCAATAAAGTTGACTGCAGTTCAGCCTCCCGTTGCACAGTCTGCTCACCCAGCTGAGAATTAGCAACAGCCTGTTGCTGAAACTCCGATTGTAGCTGAGATAGCTCCTTCTGAAAGTTGCAAGAAAGCCCATATAAGGATCACTTATCGCTAGGCATGTACTACGGAATGTACGAACCTCTTTCAACTCCACAAGTGCTTTTAATTTCTGCTCTACTTGCATCTTCTCCTTTTCGAAAGCCGCTTTCATCAGACTACTATGCTCCAACTGGTTCTCTTTCTCACGCACCACGGACTCCAGTTTGGCAATCATTTGCTGAGATTGCTCCTCCCGACGGGAATACTCCTCGATGTGCCGAGCACAAGCAGCAGCCTGTTGCTGGATCTCAGCTTGAAGCTGTAATAGTTGCGTCTGAAAGGCGCCGGGATGTAAGTACATATTATAATATCTGGACATGCACCTCGGAATGTACGCACCTCATTTTGCTGTAAAAGAGCCTCATAGTGCTGTTCAAGTTGAAACTTTTTCTGCTCAAAAGCCGTCTCCACCTGACTATGTTGCGTCTGAAGTTGTGCTAATTTCATTTGCAGGTCCACCATCTGGTTCTCTTTCTCCCGCACCACGGACTCCCACTGGGCAATCAATTGCTGAGATTGCTCCTCTTCTCTCTTCAGCTATGAACAGTATAAATAATTATGATTTGGTGTACATACTTAATTATAATTTACCTGCCGCTGTAAATTTTCTTTTTGATGATTATGATCGAGCAGTGCGCTTTTAAGTTTGTTCTTTTCTGCATTTAGATTGGCCAACTTCTCGTCGTAGCCAGTCTCCAATTGGGTATACTTGGCATTTAAAGTGGCGCACTGTTGCTTCAACACATTTATGTCCGTTTGGAGGTCTATGTTTTGGTCCTTTAGCTTCTCCGCTTGCTGCTCCATCTCACAAACTCTGACCATATACATACATATGTAATAATTATCACAACACTTACATATAACACACATGCCAAATATGCAATTTACCGATTTTTTAGCTGCGCATTTTCCTGGTTCCTCTCTGCGACGGCCATGTTGGCTTTTTGAATTTTCTCTGCGATCGCCAACGATTTTTTCTTAGTTGACTCAACAGAAGAGTTGTGGTGTTTCATCAAGCATTCTAGCACATTTTTAGTACTAACTGGATCGGAAATGAATTTCTTCTGATATTCGTTCTGCGTTCTCTCATTTTTATCCTTGATTTTTCTCTGTGGCGGGTTCACAAAGATTTCATCGCTCTGCGGATAGGGTTGAGCCATCGTATTCGAATTTCCTCCGTGATGAGTTTTTACTTTCGGCATGTTTATAGAGGGCTGCCTGCAGTGCGACGAAAATATAGCATAAAGAAAATTGTTTAGTACACATACGCATATTTACATTTATTAATGAACTTACCGAAATGGGCAAATATTCTTTATTAAATTTTTTTTCAAATATGGTTGACCAACGCTGTGAAGACAAAGCAACGGTTAAAAATTGCGTGGCCAGGGTTGCTGGGATAAATTTAAATCGGAATTTCGATAAATTTTTGCTATGATGCTTTTGACAATTTTTGTATTAGATTAGTTAGAGTCTTGTGAAATAAAGAAACAACAATAAATAGTTTCATTAAGTATGTTGCATTTTTTTAATTTGCACAAAATTAATTAATTACGCATTGAATAGAAACTTTATGAACAATATATGGCGCCCTGCAGTCGTCGTTGGGTAATTTAACAACGATAGAGGGCGCTAAGTATATTCGATAACGATGTTAATTTAATATGTATTTGGTTTAAATATCGATTTAATTTGTAATGGCCTTGTATCGACGCATAATCTATTGATTCTAAGAATAGTTGTTATTTCAAATCAGTTTAAATATTTGCAAATATTCGCATATAGTTAACTTAACCCTATAGTTAGTGATACACTCTTTTTGTACTGCAAAGACAGCCGTAAAATCATGCAGCAAATATATGATGAGGGAAATTTGAACAGTCCATTTCACCTGTTAAAACAAACGTTGTATAATCTTGATGTCGAGCTAATCGAGCTTGAAAATGATCTGCTAGACCATCATAATCGATTCAAGGAGCTCAAGCGGAAGGTAAACATCATCGAATACTCACACACTGAATATCCAAACTGATTCTCTAATTTTTGAATTGGTCATCGGGAAGCAGAAGGAGCAAAGTAGTGAGATGAAAGCGGCTTTCAAGGAGGACAAAATGCCAGTAGTGCAGAAATATGATGTGGATTTGAAGCAGGTACAATCTACATTCATAGTGATGAGTCATCAATATATTGGCATTCTTGCCACTTTCAGAAGGAACAATCTCAGCTACAATCGGAGGTGCACAATATTCAAATGTCAAATGAATCATTAACCACAGTGCAACGATTTGAGAAGGAAATTAATGAGAAACAGGAGAAGATAGATGACCTCAATACTTATATTAGCTCACTTAAAGCTGGTGAAGATCAATTGCAATCCGAAAACAAAGCACTTAGGGAAGCCAACGAGAAACTGGTGAATAAACTTGACAGCCAAATGGCCGAGCAGAAAAAGCAGTTTAATGAAATGGAGCAGCAGCACTTAAATATCACCAGGAAGTTATCAGCTGAGAAGACCGAGTTGGCACAGCAGTTCGGAGCTTTTAAGGAAGCCCAGGAGGTTATTATCATTAGCATTTGCAGGTTTTGAGATCGAATTAACTTGGTTGTATTTGTAGAAGAATCTGGCGGAAATCGAAAACATGCTGCATGGGAAGCAAGTCGATTTTGTGGTGTCTTTAAATTCTATGCAGTTGACCATAACGCAACTCAGGTCCAGGATGACTCATATGGACCACGTCTTCAAAGAGGCTGTCGGCAGCGACAGTGCTTTATCCAAAATGCAGGATAATCCTCCGGCAAATAACCTATTCGACGGACTTGTGACCCGTCCATATCCAGCTGCCTTTGTTGATGCAGGAGAATCATCAAGTGAGAGCATTTCCAAAATTGCAGCAGCCATTGCAGCGTCAGCATCAGTTGTTCCTGGGGCCATTAAACGCCGCAAGCTAACGAAGCGTCGTAGTTACTCCAAGAATAATTGTGAACTTAGTACTTAGTACTGACACCAACCACAACTAAGAATTTGTTAAGTGGTGCTCGAAACAAAAATTTGTAATACTATTAATATCTTTATTTTAAAGAGACTACTAATCATTACTATATGCAACAAATCATATCATTTTTAGAATAGTATAAATATTTCTGTTGTTCTTTTTAAGTATATAATTTGAAGTATATTTAATGTTTTGTAAGAATTACACAAACAAAGCATTAAAGTTGAAAAAGGAATTTAAAGATTCTTAAATTTGAATGAAAAAAATAAGGCATAAAAAAGAAAATTCAATTAAGAAAAGAAAAACACACTTCGACTACAAAAACTTGAAGACTATAGTAAGAAAAAACATTAAATGTAAAAAAATTTAAAAACCATTTATTTATTGATTTAAAAAAAAAATAACTTTACTGGATATGATGTAATATTACTGAATTTCAAACAAGTTGGATTTTAACGTGCTACTTTGAATAAAATAAAATAATAGCTGCCTCTTTTTCTAGTTTTTGTCTATTTTCATTTAACCAATAAAATTTTTTTTAATTTTTTATTTTTAACTAAGTGCTTTCCAGCTTTTGTAGCTGAATATAAGTCTAAAAATATTAATATTCTGAGTAATAATTTTCGAAATTCCTTAAGAAAATCTTGAAATTGTGTGTATTTGGGTGCAGATAATCAAGTGTCAAGTAATTTATAATCATTGGATTTGACTAATGTTGATGGTGAAAAAGTGTTTGGTGATGGAAGTGATGAATCTGAATGAATCTGTTGTCGACTGATGTATGTCAATTGGCTGTGGGCTGCCATTGATGTGAATACTTCATGAGATGATAGCACTTCTGTATCATTAATCCGATTTCAACTTTGATTAGCATTTTGCAAGCACATTTACATGGAAGAAGTGTATAGCGAGCATTGACCAAGCCAAATGATTGATTGAATTCTTCTTGTCTGTCTCACCCCGTTCCCGTTCCGGTTCCCCTCACCCCATCCAGTTACCCACTTATCCATCCATCAGCATCAGAGTCAGAGTCAGATTCAGGCACAGAGAGAGGCTGGCGAATTCTCAGTCGGAATTCAATAAAACTAAAGCCACAACAGCACTCCCAGCCCATGGCCACATCAACATTAACATCTCCTTCCTCCGCCTTCCCTGCTTCCGCCGTGTCTCGCACCACAGCAACCATTGCTAATTGTATTATGGAGGGACAAACGCCACAATCCTTTCAGGCGACTCCAACCACAGCAGCAGCGGTGGCAACAACAGTAACTGTAATTGTAACAGTAACTATAACAATACACTGGCAACAGCATTGATACATACAACCCGCCCACGCCACGCCACGCCCACACCGCACAAACAACAACAACTAAACAGACGCCCGATGCTCAGTTTAATCACAAACAAATGCGTCCGGCCACTAAAAGAGAGTGTAAAGAGTCCAACAATATATTATGTATTATTGCCCTCCTCTGCCTGCCTCTCCTTCATCCTTCAATCGTCCACCTCCTCTCGCTGCCACAACAACTCTGCCTCATTCCGGACAATGACAAAACGTTACACATTTTACCCGCTATTAATTTTCGAAAAATATTCAAAAACCAAACAGCGAAAGTTTTTGGTTTTGTCTGTTTTGTCAACAACCAACAACAGCAGCGACAACAACAATATTTTCCCTGTACAAATATTATTCGAATTGTTTTCGGAGATATGCGTGTGGTGGTTGTTGTGGGTGTCTGTCTGTGTGTTTTGTTGGTTCCGTTTCAGCATTGAAAGCACACCAAAAATAATTATCAACGCTGTGATTTGCTAGCAGCAGCAGCAACAGCAACAACGTTAAATCACTTACTTACGCTACGTTTATCTAAAGAGCCCTCTCGCTCGCGCTCTCTCTCACCCACGCCCACGCCCACGCTTAAGCAAATCCCTCCTCACCTCTCGTTCTGCCACAGGCATTTGCTGATTTGTACGCCCGCCCGATTGCAGTCAACGACAGAGGCAGCAATTCTGATGATTTTTGTTGTTCTGCTGTCGTCGTTGTTGTTGCTACCAGTATTTGTTGCAAAGCGCATAAAAAGCATAAGCGCGTAAATAAAGTCAACCTCATTTATTTTGAATATAAACTACATTTTTTACGACTGCCAGCAGCTAGCAACAACAAAGAGCAGCAGCAGCAGCAACAGCAACCAGAGCCAAAGTCAAAGCACTTTGCAATAGTCGCCGTCGTCGTCGCTGTCGTCGCCATCGCCAGCAGCCGTTGTCGTCGCCTGATTTTGTTACTGGTGCCCCATCATCAGTCTGGATGGAGGCAATGCCAGCTATGTAATACACTAGGCTCATCAAAACTAACGAAAATTTCGTTATTCGAATGGGGAAAATTTGCTGATCGTAACTTCGTTGCCCAGTGATTTTCCATTAAACTAAACTAATAATTTTCAGACAGCACAGCCCTGTTTAGGCGTTGCCATACAGTTGCACTAAGCTTAAATCAGGCAGCTCTTGTCCGTCGGTTAAACTCTAAATCACGCTGCTGCATTGCAATTGCTGCCAGATTTGTCACAGTTTGAAATTTGTTAATTGACAATTCCCGTTTGCCTTTTAGTTTTGTTGTGTTTGTCACTAAGCACTCATAAAATGATAAATAATTAAACAAATTATTTAGTAATGCACTCAATTTATTTAATTTAAAATGGGTTTTAGAGTACTCAACTGTCGACTTGCTGTCAAGTGCTGAAAGTTATTGTTCCCATACCCTGTAATTCAAGGAGAATATTCCTTTTAAATTTCAGGTATACTAATTGCACTTGTATTAAATTATGCAATTTACATAACTGAATTGGAGCACTTTAAGTTTGAAATACTTATACAAACGACATTTCTATGAGGCAGATGTAAAAATATATTTTACAATATAAAATTGTTTGATTAATTGTCGCAGATTGTCACAGTTCTATAATTTATGAGCCACTTAAAATGCGATTAGCTGTTTTAAACACAGACACAATTTCTAAAAACTTGTTTAATTCTTTAAAAAAATACTTTTACTATTTAAAAGTCCAATTTGCTTGTTGAAATGGTACAGTTTCGCACACCTTTTTTTTGTACTACAGTGCTACAAATGATTATTTCCATTTATTTACTAATTGATGTACATATATTATTATTATTATTATTTTTTATATTTAATATTATTCGGGCCTCTTCCGAATTCCAAAAATCGAGGCGATTTGCCAGAAAATGGATTGTTGTTCCGAATTCCGAAAATTGACAATAATTGTCGTTTTCAAAACGTGTGCTGTACAGTCGTCGGATTTGAAAATAAATATCATTTAAAGCATAACAAAAAACCTTAAATTATAGACTGAAAATTAGAAAAATGTTGAACATTTTTGAATTGATTAACATCAATACTTATAGTTTCAGCAGTTGAAGTATTTTTTAGAAACATTTTTTTAAAGCATCCATAAAATAGTCTGTGAAAAACAAAACCGAGCTTTTTTGAATCCCACTTTAATTTTTGTTATCTATACCAAATCTAGCAATTGAAAGCTTCTAGAGTTGCTTCATTTGAAGAAGAAAATTTGAACATCGAAGTTTTAGTCTAATTTACCTTCTATCTGCTATAGTTAACCAGAAATATGTAAAATGAATTTTCGAAAAGTGTTCGAAACCGAGTTAGAAAAGTAAAATCAAGCCCGTTATGATCTGATTTGCAAACAGCAAATACATTCAAACTCCCCTATCTCTAATCACCATTATCCAAAGCAAATGTTCGAGTTATGGAGATATTCGACTTATAGAGTTCTTTTTCTTAAGTTTATTAATTGTACTGCCACTCATTTAGCTCGAATTAGAGAGAAATTCGAGTTTTAGATGTTCGAGTTATGCAAGTTCAACTGAAGTAAAACGTTCGTTTTCGTTTCGTTTTTACATTTTAAAAACGCTCGAAATTCGGAACAGGCCTGATTATTGTTTTTCTAAAAAGTCATGAGCATAATTTTCAGGGTAGTTACGGGTCGCATATACCCACCTTTCGCTCGCTGTTTCTGCTTTTTCAGCCTCCTTATTGTTTTTATTACACATTGTTGTCGTTGCCGTTTGCCGTTGCGGTCGTTGTTGTTGTTGTGCGTTGTTATCGTCTCGCGTCTCACCAAAGGTAAGCAATTTTTGTTGAGGTCTCGACATTAAACGCAAAAATGACATACAGCTTACACTGTATATGTTTGTATACATAAGTGTGTGTGTGTGAGTGTATGAGTGTTGAGTGAAAGAAGAACCGGGAAAATAGAGATTGGGTGGCTTGTGCGAGAGAGAGGGAGGGAGTGAGGGAGGGAGGGAGGGAGGGAGTGTAGTGAGGGGCAACAGTTCATTGCCGCCAGTCGCTTGTTTGCTCCAAAATCCGCACACAAACACATGCACAAAAGCCAGAAAATAAAGAGAAATGAATGCATTTGTCATGACCTCGAAACGGAAACAATTGAAAAAAGCTTTTCCTATCGCGTTGCGGCTTCTGTTGCTGCCGCTGCCGCTGCTGCTGCTGCTGCTGGTAGGGGTGTGACAGGCAGTAGGAGGAGTTGCGACACAACCTCCAACCCAACGGGGTCTCCCTTCGTTTAACACACACACACACATATATGTATATATATATATATATATAAACACACTCAGGCAAAATGTAGCTGAGGCGTAACACAAAAATGCAACTGACATAGAAAAACGGCTTTTTATATAGTTACACTCATACACATACACAACCAATATAAATTTATATACTTACACACACACACACTTGCAAAAAATGTGCTCAAGTTGGTTTTGGCTCAATATAGAGTCCCAAGCTCCGTTGTGCTTAGTTTTTTTTAGTCTTTTTTTTAGCACAAAATGCAGAAACAACAAAGCCAAGATGAAAAGACAAGAAAATCAAGTAATAACACTAAGGATAAAGTTTCCGACTTTAAGATACCTGGTATTTAACTTAAATAATCGAATGTCGGGTACTAAGTCAGTGATCTTTTGAATTTCCCGCGCAAAGACTTTTAATACATCTCAGCTCTTGTCTGCCGTCACTCCTTTCTGTCAGTAGCTGTGGTGAACACGTCACCCTGGTATAAATTCACCCTGATCTGCGCCATTATAATAGTTTAAGGTGAAAAGCTCGCAATTGTGTTGAATTGACAGGAATTTCTCCATAATTCAGTTTGTGTTTGACAGCCATTAAAATCAAACAAAATGGAAGAACACAATTTCGTGTGATAATTAAGCACATTTTATGCATAAAAAAAAGAGCAACCCGGGAAAGGCTTATTATAAATATTAATTTTATTCTATTTAAATTTATGCGCTGGCGTTGTCTATTTTCAATTTAATCTCGATGCGATTCAATGGGATGATTAATCATGGGAAAGGATAGGCTCACATTAGAAAAGATTGCTGTATCTGAAAAACTACAGGTGTTGATCGGAAGGAAATATGTATGAATCTGTTGTGTACACAAAATTCAAATTCATATCTCGTTATTTAAGTTGTGTCAGTCTAAAATTAATAGAGTAATGAGTTTTACATTTGAAAAATTTATAAAAACAACTATAATAACTTGAAATAAAGGGAAGACCCTTTGATTTTTTGTAAAATAAAATATACAAACTTTTAGTTATTGAAATATATTCTTGACTGTCTCCTTCTGCCTGTTACACACATTGCAGTGCATATACAATAAATATACCCTGTAGCCTACGCATATCGGATATAAAAGAAGGAAAGGGAAATGCGAAAAAATTCTTTTTGCCATTTAAGCAAAGTAAAGTAAGTCAGTTGACTGGCCAAAGGCACATCAAGCCAGTGAATGGGGGACCAGGACAGTTGGCCAATGCATTTACCGTTGTCGTTTTGCCAGCGATTGCTGTTGGCCAGGCTAAGGCACGTTGTGCCGTGTGCCTTGTGCCTTGAAGCGGCTGCACTGATAAAAAAGGATCTAAAATCAAGATTTTTTTCTCAGAACTAAGAACTTTGGTCTAAAAAATGCGTCAAGAACATGAAAATCTTGAAGTAAGAAAATACATCTTGATTCTAAGAACCAAGTTCTTAATTTATTCAAAAAGATACAAAATTTTAAGATTTTTGTTCTTATTTTAAGATAAAAATTTTTAAGATCTAAGATTTTTATTCATATATTAAGAAGTTAAGATTTTTTAGAATAATATTCTTAGTTTTAGTAATTTGGTCTTCAAACATTCTTATTTCAAGAACAAAATATTTACGATGAATGTTCTTGATTTTAGAAAGTGGTCTCTTTTTTCAGTGTGCTGGCTGAGATTGGAGCGGGTTGTGACTGTGACTGGCAGCAGCAGGTCGAGGTAAGCGTTGACGTTGATTTTGATGCTGAAGCTGGAAATGGGAAAGTGGGCCTCCCTGGTTGCATGGTGAGCTAGTGCGTCAACTTCAAATTAATTGCGCTTCAACTTCATTATTTTGCATGCCTGAGCATGTTGGCTTAGGCTTTCGCTTTTGCCTTTTGCTTTTGCTTTAGCTATTTGCCATACTTTTGGGCGACGGCCTGACACCATTTTGCGCTTGGTCAATATTTCAAACAGATTAGAGAGCGAGAGACCGACTGGAAAAAAAAGTGAGAGAGCGAGAGCGAGCAAGAAATGTGCCTTAATTGAATGCCACACGCCGTCCAAGCCAAGCCAAGCCAAGATCCAAGACCCAAAAACCCCCGTCCGTTAAACGCAGCCAACAGCTGCTCAGCACAAGACATACATATTTAATGAGCCTCGACACGTCGCGCGACAGTTGGCGACGAAGATGGAAACGGAGATGAAGACGGATATACAGATGGAGATGGAAATGGAGACGGGGATGCCAGTGTCAGTGTTGGAAAGTTGCCTCAAGGCAACTGGTTCTGGTTCTGCTTCTGTCTCTGTTTCGGGCTCTGCACCTCATCTTCATGCTCATTCTCACACTCAGAAAAATATGCTATCCTAAAGTTAAGTGGACAATAAACATTCTTGAATTTATATCCATTTGTTCTTACGATTTCTTGAATTACGTATGAGACGATCTGCTTAAGTTTTATGTTTCTGATTCTTGTGCTTAGAATTCTCAACTAATTCTAGCCTTCTCGCATTTATGCAAAAAACCATTTAATAATAGTGTCTTGTGTGTTGTTGTGTTAAACCAACGGAAGACTCTATCATTAAGTAAGTGGTATTTGATATTTTTAAGATAGTAATCAAGAGCGTCGGTTTTTTCACGATTTCACACTCATTTTGGTTGGATTTCTACATAAGGTAAAGTTATGAGTGTAGGGGGAAGGGGGGGGGGGTAATGCCCCCCTGCCCCCGCCTGCCGACGCCCTTGATAGTAATCTTGATACTTACAAGATTTTCGTGTACCGATTTTTTACAGACTTCAATTAATCCCTAAATCCTTTCAATAGATCTTGGATCATTTTAAAAAATTTTTTAATGTAACCAGATTTTAAATTTTTTAATTTCATTAATTTCAGTTTAATTAAAAATAATTTTAATCAATTTAATTTAAAATTTTTTATATTACTTAACTTTTAAGTACAATTTTGCATTAATTTTTGTCAACTGTACTCAGTTGACCTAAAATAATATAAACAAATAAATAAAGTTTTCCAAAAACGTTTTGTTTTAAGATATCTGGGACCGAAAATAATTTTTTTGGTGTCAGTTTGGGAAATTCCGAACTCAGTTAGCTTGAATATTCCCTGCTTTAAGTACGGAAATCATGATTTTTTTTTTTGAGTGCAGTCTCATTTTCATTCGCATCAGGCTGCGTGGCGTCGTTAGCGGTGGCCACAGTCGCACCTTGGCAGCGGCAGCAGCAGCGACAGCGACGCACACACGCACACACGCATATACGCACAACAAACACACACGCATATATGTATGTATATGTACATATGTACTTATATAAGCCGAAAACATAAATTTCGTTAATCATTGAACTGGAAATTTAATAGCCAAGCCATATACACAAGCAGCATTAAGCGCCAGGCAGTCTACAAAGCCCCCTGCCCTCCTCCGTCCAACCCCCCTCAATATATTCCCCTCCCTCCCCGTTGCGTCTGGTTTCTGTTTCTATTGCCCACTCACAATCACATTGCCAGTGCAGTTAAAGTTTAGTTCGCAGCATTGAAAAGCCAGCAAAGCGCAAAAATTCCATTGCACAGAGCACGTAGCAAACGGACGGGGGGAGCAGGAGCATAAACAGGAGGAGGGAGTAGGAGGAGGGAGTAGGAGGAGGGATATGAGTAGGTGTGTGAACAGGAGCTGGAGTAGGGATTGGGATTGGGCTTGGGCTGTTCACTTAAAAACTACGGCAAATATAATAAGCTTTCCCTTTCCGGTCATCCAAAACTCTGTCCATCCACTCTGCCTACCTACCTACCTACCTAACTACCTAACTACCTACCTACCCTGCTAGTGCCAATGCATTACGCTGCTGGCCAGGTTTAAATACATAATTATATGGCTGTTATTTTAATGCGAGTTGGCACAAAGTTTAAATAACAAAACAAAATGCCTAAAAATGGCCCAAGGGTCATGCCATGCGCCATCGGAAGATACGACGGCTCATAGATCAGAGATTCGAGATATGAGGAAGCTTAACCTACACAGAAAAAAATAGTTTAAATTAATCCCAGCTCCCAGCGTAGACATCACTTTGATAATCTTTAAATTTCTTAAATTGAAATTTTCTCAGTAAAATTAAATGCCTATGCTATTCTCATACTTGTCATTAAATATCGACATATCGTTTTTGTGCCATCTACATACATGCATGTATAATACGATAAATGATTTAAATCAAATTTTAAAAATAATAAAAATAAAAAAACCTCAAAAGTCATTTGCATCGACAGGACCGAGATTCGCGCCCCGATCTCCCGCTTCGGCTGCCGAGCACCTATCACCTACGCCACTCCCCAACATACGCTTATGCTGGCAAACTCGATACACATTCTCGCAGAGTAAATGTAGAATGAATTAATAGACCATTAATTCTATTCTATCTATACAATTGCAAGAGAGAATTGTTAGAGAAAATTTTTACTATCTTTACTATTTATGGACCAATCGTGATGAAACTTGGTAATAAGATTCTAAGCATGTTGGTACACGCGTTGCTGCAAAAACAAGTTGAAAATTTAAACTTAACTCCCTGAATGATGCAAGTTTTTGATTAATTACGCCACCTATAGTGGGCGTGGCAAAATTATAAGACGTCTTCATTCCAAATTTGGTGGTCCTAGCTCTTACCATCTCTGAGATCCGATCGCTCAATAATATATATATACTTTATGGGGTCGGAGGTGTTTAATTCTCCCTGTTACATACTTTTGAACAAACTTAATATACCCCCAGGGTAAAAAAAAATCTATGCTATAATCAAGTATTTCAAGCTTGAATTTTAGAAACTGCTTTTCTCCTGTGTAAATGTGCGCACATCTCGTTGCCTTGCCTGCTCCTTATGCTGCTCCAGCTCCTTGCCACTTCCTTCTATTTTTATTCGGAAATAGATTAAGCTTTAAATGCCACAATGTAACCGTAATAAGGTCAATAGCTGCCACTGCCACAGTCACTGCCACAGTCACTTGCCGCATCCGTATCCACATCCGCATTTGCAGCCTTAGCACCTGGCCCATTAGCATTCCTCCTCTTTGTTGTTAGCCCTCGTATCACAATGCGGTAATATATTTAAATGGCTGAGCAGCAAACAAGTTGAAAGAAATTGCTGTTGGGCAATCTTCTTACCCAAACGTGTTGGACACTTTCTGGGCCAAAGGCCATAGACTCCGACTTCCGACTTCGTCCCTTCCCCCATCAACACGAGTTTCGGTTGCCCATCAAATGTTTTAAATAATTGATAGAAATAGTTTCATTGTCCGTAGTACTTTTTCAAATATTTATATCCAGATAATAACAAACAAACAACAGCAGAAAAAAGTTTATTTGAAATTTAAATAAATTAATTAAATCAACAAAGCAATTGTAATTTACTCGATAATGCCCATTATAATTACCAACAATCCGCCACCGATACAATATCATAATGAGGGCCCCTCAACATTGTGTGTGTTTTTCCCCCCAAAAGCCGATTTCATGCCCGAATGCGGACATTCTCATTTCAGTTGACGCTTTCAATACTCGCATCTTCCATACTTCGCTGTAAATCTCTCTATCAGGGTCAGCAATTAAATCGATTGCTCGAGTATTTACCCCGTTGAGCTGATTGAAGGCTTCGCATTGGAAACTTGGGTAGGAGACTTCAAAGACAAACTGTATGTTTGCGCTGAGGATTAAGTCACCTAAAGCTCCTTTGTGAGCTCCACCAATTGATTGCCATATTATAATATTAGTTATATTATCATGGAGAAACTCAAGTCAAAGTCAAATTCAAGTTTTGTCAGCTAGAAGCTTATTCATCAGCACTTTTTCATCCCCTGTTAAGTCGTTTGTATTCATTTCTGGGCCAGTTGAAGGTCCTACAAGGAAAAACAACAGAGGCCGCTTCCAAGAAAGCTTTCTCAGCAGCTTTCTTAAAGTATTTATTATCTTGTGGGGCAGTAAAGGTATAATAACTTCAAAAGACCTCAATGCAATATGTTTAGAAATATCTAAGATGGAATTAGAGCTTAAGCTTTATCTTCATCTTACATATTTCTGCTCTTTTAACTCTGGACATTTGAGCTCAAAGATTAGAGAGCTGAAGAAGTTACAAAAAAGTTTATGCTTGAGTTGTTTATTTTTATTTTCGTTATATTACACTTAAAGATGTAAAGATTTTATTAATTTGATTAAAATCCGATTCGAAGGCTGCCCTTAGTATCAGTTTATTCTCATAAAGTGTCTGACAAACATACGTTCTTCTTATAATATTGTTGTAAAGCGGACTTCACTCTGTTCCCAAATCATTTGGATTACGAAGTATAACTTTGCAGTGTCGCTTAAAGCTCCTAGAGTAACATGAACTCTTTTATTATGATAAACCGATGCATCTATTGCAGCTGCTTGAACAACCCTTCTTTTTGCTGAGAGAACAGAACTGCAATCAGAGATTATTCATTGGGTTAAGGTTATGAGATGAGTTTGCACAGTCGTTTCTCTTTTTATTTTTTATTTTTTCAGTTTTCTGTGTTCTGTTGTCCCCTGAAGTTCACTTTTGTCTCGCGTTTTCAGCGCTTACTGAAATATGTATATTTACGAGCAGACTGCATATGAGAATATAAATTTAAATAAGTCTCGACAAATATTAAATTAATGCAACTGTTTTATTGTTCGAGTAAAACTCGCAATTCGCTGAAGCAGAAACTGAAGCTGAAACTGATGGCGGAGTCAGGAGAAAGGGTCAGGAGCAAAGGAAAATCCGCTTCAACTTAAAAAAATATCCGATTCGATTCGTTTTTATTGCATCTGCTTCGTTGCCGTTGTCGTTGTCCCAGCGCAATCGTTGGCCGCTTTCATGGATGGCTCGGATCTGGACTGCCAGGACAGGCGCCTGGCCAGCTGTCGGGCCATAAAGCGAACAGTGCTAAATCCGCCAACAACTGCAACGCCCGTTTTGCTGCACTCCAAATGGCCAAGACTCTCTTGCTCCCTCTCTCTGAGTCTATTGCCTTGGCTCCAAAAATGTTGCAGAAACTTTTGCCGCAAGGCAAGTCCATAAATGCCAAGCACCCATTGAGGAGCAGCTGCAGCAGTTGGAGGTGGAGACGGACACGGAGACGGAGAATGAGACGGAGTGGAATTGGAGTTGGCGAGTGAGAACGCGAGTTGTTCTCGACAATAACTGTGACTGCGTTTAATGTCGCTCTTGTTGCAGCGTTTATTGTTTGTTCTATTAGGCTAACTCATCCAGGCTTCTAGCCCTCTCACAATGCCAACGGCCTTCAAGCTGTAGGCAGAACTGCAGCTGGAACTGGAGATCGATTTCGAGCAGAAACTGAAGCTGGAGTTGAAACTGATTTTGAAGATAGCTGGAGTTGGGACTACAGTGAGAATTTTAGTCGAAAGTAGAATTGGAACAATATTTGGATATCTGATGGAGACTTGAGCTGGAACTAGAATAGAAACTAGAGTCGTAGCTTGGAATTGAGCTAGAATTAAGACTAGATTGACTATGACTAAGTATTGTAATTGAAATTAGAAAGCGCACTAGAAAACCATCTGGGCACCACAGAAATAAATATATAAATATATATTTTTTTTTAAATTTGATAAATTTAAATAAATGAGTACAAAAAAATATTTAATATTCAAACGAATGTAAAATTTTCGATTGTAATCACTTTTAAATGTAATCACTTTTAAATGTAAGCATATATGATCAATTGTCATCGCAATTATAATCATTATGTATGCTAGTATTTAAGTTTAACTTATTATTGTAAACACTATTTTGACTATTGCACTTGTTGTGATTAGCGCCCTAATTTTAAGGAAAAAAGTACAAAAAAATTCAATCTGGACGTGTAATCAGAGCTCTGCAGAGTCGAAACTAGAATTTCAGTCACATTTCTTGATATGAGCAGTGTTTGCATTGTCAAAGTTAGCAAATACAGTTGAACTTCCCTAACTCGAACTTCTCTAACTCGAATTTCTCTGTAACTCGAACTAAATGAGTGACAGTAAAATTAATAATCTTATTAAAAAGAACTCTATAACTCGAATATCTCCCTAACTCGAACCTTTTCTTTGGATAACGGTGATTCGAGTTAGGGAAGTTCGACTGTATATTAAAATTGGTCGGCTAAAAGATATATTTTTTAAAGTTCTCATAGCGTGATTTTATATTGTTAAGATAAAAACTGTTTGAACCTTAAAAACTGCTATGAAAGCATACATTTTTACGAAAAAAAAACAAGTGGGAAAGGCTATAGTCGAGCTCCCGACTATAGGATACCCGTTACTTATTTAAATACATTTAAAATATATTTTATTGCATACTTTTAAGCTGGTTTCACACGTTTTTTTTTTTTTTTTTTTTCTTATTGTTTATTTAATTATTCTGTTATTATTTACAACAACTTAAATTAAACTTATATGCTAACTTCTAATACAACCTAGGCAAAAGGCTAGGTAGTGCTGCTGAGGTTTCACACAAGCATTTTTTCACCGACACTTTTCATCAAAAAGCTGTCCTTCCCGTGTAACCACTCAAAATTGTAAAGCTTCGGTGAAAAACTGACTGGAAATAGAACACGTTCTATTCTATCGGTGATCGATGGTGACAGCTTTTTGACGAAAAGTGTCGGTGAAAAAGTGCTCGTGTGAAGCCAGCCTTAAAAACTTTAATCAGCCATTACCACCTTTCTATTTGTCCGATTTTGTTATGATTTAGTATTATGATAGGTAATAATAGTAGTTAACGTTAATATTTAAAAAAAAAATTAAAATACCTTGAAAACTGTGCGTGTGGTGGCTTTTCGTAATTTACGGAGGCAGAAAGGGGATCTGCGTGGGGTTTATAGAAGTCTGTGTGCCAAATTTGATTGCTCTAGTTCTATTAGTCTCTGAGATCTAGGCCCCTTACACGGACGGACAAATGGACATGGCTATATCGACTCGGCTGTTAATGCTGACCAAGAATACATGACATGTTACATACATGGCAATGAATACAATATCCTCTTTTACTTATGTTTTCAGTAACGGGTATAATTAGCTTTATTAAACTAAGAAATTCTATTAGTCTTCTAAAAATGGTATAGTTTTAAAGCATTAGACATACATCGGTGTATCATACCAACATCGATTTCTATACCCTGTGCCCATTGAAAATGGTCAAAAAGGGTATATTAGATTGTGTGATGTATGTAACAGGGAGAAGGAAGCATCTCCGATTCCATAAAGGATATATATTCTTGATCAGCATCAACAACCGAGTCGATTTAGCCATGTCCATATCCGTCAGTCCGTCTGTTTAAACGCGTCGATCTCAGATATTATATTAGCTAAAGACTTCAAATTTGGCCATAGGAACGATCAGTCGAAAATCATGTCTTAGTAGAAAAATTTTTTTTTGTTAGAGATATCTCAACCAAACTGACAGAATGTGCGAACGGGATGGTCCCATACATCCTGATTAAATGTCGTTGAAATCGGACTACTATATCATATAGCTGCCATAGGTGGTGTTCCCTGGATAACGATTTTATTAAATCGGAAGCAAATTCGACCGGCGTTAAATATTTATGTTTCATATGCTTACGTACATATACCAATACTAATATTCAATTTTATGGAGACTGGCACAGGGTATCTAACTGTCGAGCAAACTCGACTGTAGCCGCTCCCGCTTGTTCCTTTTGAAAACATCGACATCGAAGTTTCTACTCAAATTTAAATCACTAGTGGGAACTGAACTTCCAGCTAGTGTTTTTTTTTTTAATTAGAGTCGGAGTTTGTACAACAGTCAGAACTAGAGTTGGAATGTAAAAGTTTAAGCAAACTGGAATAGGAGCTGGGGCTAAAATTAAAGGAACTAGAGCTGGAACAGCAGCTGATACTGGTTCTTTATGTGATCTGAATGGGGCCAATGGCGCCAATCAGTCTGCCGAATGGACAGCAAATTTCAAAAATGCACAAAAAGACAAGACACCAAAGAGAGAGAAACAGAAAAGCACACACAGATCACTGTTGTCAACGCCTCTACACAAAAAAAGGCCGGTTAAAACCAAAAAAAAAAAGACAGAAAATGGACACAACTTTTTTTTAAGGACAAAAAATCTGGACAAACATTGTTTTCTTATTAATACATAAAATATTAATTAATAAAATAATGTTGTAACTTTAACAATAACTTCAGTGTTGAAAGCATTAGCTCTTTATTAGCCAGTAAAATTTATTTTATTTATTTATTTAAAGAACTGTATGCTTATAGTTAAAACTAAAGCTACAGGAGAAGCAGCCATAGCTACTAGGGCTTTCGGCTGTGGATGTGTATGCTTAGATTAACATGTACTTACTACTAGTTTGAGATGAGTTATATCTACTTATGTGTGTATGTGTTTACATGTTTGTGCATTGAGATTACATTTATGATTGTACTTAATGTTAGTCTTATATAGCAACTTAAAGCAATTGTGTTCAGTGTTTAAAATGCTTCAGTCGAAACAGCAAAAGTTACAAAATTTTGACTTTAAAAATCAACAGAAATGAAAATTTTTCCAGTTTTTTAAACACTGATTGTGTTAGCTTGGCTTTCTTGAGAAAATCATTGATTGTTAGAATATTTTTTGTAGTTGGATAGGATAGAAGTGATGTGAAGGATTGGTTAGGGATATGGATACGGAGCATTTTGAATGCTGTGCATTCGTCCAGAATGTGATCGATTGAGATGGACACATTATTGTTGCAGTATTGACAGTTTTAGCCAGTAAAATATTTTCCACAGGAAATGCATAAATTTTTTTTTTAATTTAAAATGAAATGAAATGAAGTGCCACATACTATTAGCTGTATTTGATAAATCCTATGAGCGACTTAGAACAATGAAAAAAGGATGAATAAAGGATAAAGTAAAAAAAAGTTGAAAAAAAGTAATTTTCCGGATAGGGGACGTTTAAAATTGTTTTCCAGAAATAACAGTTTTAAAAATTGGGAAGGGCTTATTGATATCGGAAAACCAATAAGAAATCGATGCCACATTGTTGTAATTAATAAATTATATAAGCGAATTAACAATTAAAAAAGGATGAATAAAAGGATAAAATAAAATAAAATAGGCGTTTTTCCGGATAGGGGACGTTTTAAAAGTTTTGCTGGAAATCGCAGTTCCAAGAAAGGACAGATCTGTCCGCAAAAAGGACAAATTGGCAACACTGACACAGACACACACATTTACATGCAGTTAGAGGCACTCATTGAGGACAGTGTGCAAATAGTTTGAGTAAATAGACGAGAAACAAAAGCAACAATAGAATAGAACAACCCTACATGTTTGCAGTACACTTTATATCTAGGCAAACTGTGTGTGAGTGTGTGTAGAGTTAGTTAGTTATATACAAATACATGTACAAGTGAGTGCCTGGCCATTAGAAGAGCCTCTCTTTGGGTCTGTAGAATGGGGATGGTGACAGAGGAGAAGGAGAAGTTGACTGTGGCAAATGGAAATGCCGTTGAAGCTTCAGTCTAGAGTCGAGAGAGTTCAGTCAGTGATGAGTGAAATGGGAATTGACAGAATGAAAGTCCTGTAAGGCAAACAAATGTACTAATAGCAATTGACCAATGCTGTTGTAAACAGTTAATGTGCTATCGATAAGTAATGAGAAACCCACAAAGCAACCGTATTGAAAAGAGGAACAGAGGAAATGCCTGTTGTACTCATATACAGGCCTGTTCCGGTTTTCACTTGTTTTTTGCGAATTTCAATTCGCAAGAGTTGGCCGAATTTCCCTTAAAATTCCTTTACATTTCCTGAGAGTTAACCTCCGAATGAACAGTGAACAGTGCTGGAAAATGTTCTGAGTGAATCACACATTTGCATCTGTCAAAATGTGTAATTAATTCATAAAAATGTATTTAGTCATAAGTGGAAACATTTTTAAAAGATAAAACCTACTTTCCTTATAACTTTTGTATTTTTGAAAGAGCGGTTTGGTTTCAGTGTTGAAAAATGTTGCACATTGATTGTTTACATAAATAATCTCCTTCTTGTTTTGCATTAAATAACAATAGCTTTGTCCAAACTTGCATCAAAAATACAAGAAACTGAATTTAGTTTAAAAAAATACACCAAAGTATTTACTACTTTCCTCACATTTGTAATAAACTTTCCATTCATTTTAGAGTCTTATCGAATTTGAGGTATGATAAAATAAAAATTATTTTAAAATCAAATAAATTATTTGTTGTTTATCTGATGATGTTGCATTATTCCTTAAACATTAATGTATTTTATGAATATTTTGTTTTCACTTTAATTTAATGCTAAACATGCCAAAATCATCGATTTATCCCATCCGAATCAAAACTCACTAGCTCAATGTTAAGTGAATTCAATCCGTAAAATCTTGACGAAAGTGAAAACCGGAACAGGCCTGATAAATAGAAACTCGTTCGTGTTGAATACTGCATTTGGAATTGGATAGCTTATGATGTTGATGATTTCTATCGTAATGCGTTAAGCAAAGGAACTTGTACTATTGCTAGAAAATGAATGAAATAATTTATTGAAACTGGAAACTCGATTTTAGCCAGCCAGCCAGCCAGCAGAATTTCTGCTCCAAACTAATGAGCTACCTAATACCTATCATACAATGATTTGAAATCTTATAAAAAAAACCTCTTTACGAGGTAAAAGTCTAGTGACGAAAACAGTTATATGCCCCAAAATTTCTGATATCCAATTTTGTGACGAATAATATTAAGTTTGACATAAAAATTATTTTAAAAAAAATTTTGGCACTCGGCACATTGCGCCAAAATGTCTCAATTCTTCATACCAAATAAGACTCAATGTTTTGCGCAGTGCCGAATGCAAAAATTTTTTTTAAAATAATTTTTATGTCAAACTTAATATTATTCGTCACAAAATTGGATATCAGAAATTTTGGGGCATATAACTGTTTTCGTCACTAGACTTTTACCTCGTAAAGAGGTTTTTTTTATAAGATATCAGAAATTTTTGAAAAAGATATCAGAAATTTTGAAATTTCATTCTATCAACTTTGTTTATTTTTTGTACAAGCTAAAACAAACTGTCTGCCAACACTGGTTCCCTTAAAACACACATGCCAAGCGCAAAAGCTAGTAGCACTCTCAAACTCTGGCTGCTATGACACTTTTGCTGCTGCTGTCCTATTTCAATTCAAAGTAAAACGTATATATTCAGTTAATAGGTTATATCTTCCAAACCAATCAACATAAATTTATGAATGATATATCAAAAAACGCGAAATTTTACAAGCTCAAACATATTGCAAATTAAAAAAAATCGTAGGCAGCGTTTTCTCAAAAACCGCCAAAATCTGGGACAAAATATCTTATTTCACCTCTTGATTTTTACCTATGCACTTTAGAAAAAAAGTTTGAAGGTTTGCCTAAAAGCCCTTCAAAATACCTTTCCAACGATACATAGATCACGTCTGTAGCTCATATCGTTTGGATGCTATAGGGGTTTTAATTTTAACGGTTTTTAGCGATTTCCCGCTAAACTAGCTTTTTTTCGAAAAAGTCGTAGAACAAACGTTTCTAGATTTTTGATCGGAAACAAGTCCTCATTCAAACTTTTAAGCTAAATTTACGATTTGATCCAAACAAACAGACAAACAAACAAACAATCAAACAAACAGACTGACTTTTCATCTCGTTTTGAAAGGGGCACCAAAAATTTCAAAATTAATTATCTTCTGAACCAGTGATCGGATTTTGATGATCAAGGTGTCATTCGACGCGTATTTTTGATTAGAATAGTAAAAAGTTAAAATAAAAATCGAAAAGGCTCCAACGGCCCCATTTGCTCCAATAATTTAAAATTTTCCCCTCCCACTAACACCTGTTTATCTCGCGAACCAGGTGAGTTTCTAAAAGTCTTAGTATGCACATTTGTAAGTTAAGTTAATACCTTTCGATCGGTATATAACTCGACCTGATCGGACAGTCATAGCAAATTTTCCATTCTTCCTGTGTATATATGCTAGTCGCCTTCGCACCCTTCGTGCTGCTTTCGTCACTAGCGCGGACTGCCGTCCGCAGTGATTATGTTCATATTAATGCTTGTTCCTTGAGCCTTGGTCCATAGATAACAAATACAAAATATATTCAAACTAGATCCCTGCATGAGTGCACACTAAATACAAAATTATCACATTTCTCTTAAACAAATCAAGCGAATCACACAACACTATAAATGCTCACACTGTCTGTACAATCACTTTGACTTACAAGACATTCAAAAACTTGATTTAAATATCCAGTCGAGTCATATAAAAAGATAGTGTGATTCCGATTCATAGATTCATAGAATCATAGTCGACATGTTCAAGCTGACACTGTTAACACTGTGCACACTATTATAAACTTAATATTTTTTGGGGTGATTAGCAAGTTTTAAAAATGATTGAAAATTAAACTTGTGTGCATTCATTTATTTTGGTTATTTTTTAATATTCATATTTAGAAACATAATTTTGTTCACCATATCAGAGTTTCCTGCAAAGGAGCTTCTTTTTTCACAAATAAGGTTCCTAGCTTGCGAAAACACCCTTTCTAAAGAAGCTAAGGATGCTTGAATGCAATTGCACCAGGACAAGGAACACCTGTATACTAGTATACCTATGAACCATACAAAGACGAACATAGTAAAGAAATCCAGCAAACACCATCTACACATATATATTCAACTACACAAATCTAATGTAACCAGATACATTTTTCACCAATGCTCGAAATATTTTCCATTCTCCTATTCATATTAAAAAAAATCAGAAAAAAAATTATATAATGACTGCTTGATTCACACATTCAACACTGTTCCAACTGTCAAAACGAATGAATGACAGCAAATTTTCATAACAGTGTGAAACAGTATCATACGAAATTGATTTGAATCACACGACAGCTTAGTTTCAATTCAATGAGTCCAAAAAATGAATGTATCATAAGGAATTGAAATTATGACTTTAAAAGCACACATGTGTCGATTTGAATATATGTACAGTGTGATTTCTGACTGTTAACACGATTTATTGTGAGCTCATGCAGGGCTCTAATTCAAACATAAGTATTCTAATCATTTCTTTCCATTGTACATATTTCAATTGTCTCACAAGTTCGTTAAGCTGATTGATTAAGGTCTGTAAAAATTTGAAATAACTCTTTTTATTTTGCTAGTTCGTCTGCATTCAATTGAGCTGCATTAAGCAAATCGAATTTTTGTTTGTATTTAAACCTCAGTAATGCGCTTTTTACGCTTGCAAAGTTACTGGAATGTTGAACTTGCAAATATTTTGTTTTCTTATTTAATTTTTAGCAATCGTTGACAATTCTATTGGTTATGCTCTTTGGGTCGCTATGAAAATGATTATATAGTCGAATAGCCAGCAAGTGGTCCAATTTGCAAGTATTTTCATTGTGATTTCATCACATTTGAATTAATCTGTTTCTATTGTTCATTTGCTTTTCAAATTTAAAGCCCATTGTAGTGACTCTGATGTCGCCTGGTCGCCTAGTGTCTCGGCTTCCTGTGGCATTTTGACTTTATTAAAACTAATTTCATTTTCAGCTGCTTGTTTTATAACACAGTTCAGTATTTTTTTGATTTTTTATCCTCTCCTGTTTCGCTCTATGCTATCCTGTCCTGTTCAGTCTGCCTCGCCTGTTATTTGTTTTTCATTTTTTTTTCTTATTATTATTGTTGCTCCACTTGATGTTGCTATGCGAATTTCATTTAAAGCGCTGGTTTTACGGCTCCACTCTACTTTATAGGAATAATTTTTTTAATAAAAACACAATTCAACACACACAAAAAATAAAAATATATAAGGAAGAAACATAACATCAACCATGAAATAAAAACCGAAACCAAAAACTAAAAATAAAAATAAAAAAGACAAAATGGCGGAACTACGGCATAGAATCGCATATCTTCCCAAACACTCACACATACACACTTATGAAATACATACACGAATTCAACACGGCGATTTCACAGCAGTTAAAACAAGATGGAAAAACCACTGTAAGCCGAAGTTTGAATACCCTTACTGATCTGCTACGATTTCAATAGCAATTAAAAAGAAACATAGTTGATTATGGTAGATAGAAATGAAATGAAATTGAATTATTTGAGAATATAAACGAGAAAATTCAGTAAAAATTGGAATTATTCCAAGATTTTTGACTACCATAGTGATTGCATTTGAAGAGTAAAAGACTCAAAGATACTCTATACATCTCGACTTTTTTACGTATCTACTCAATGTTCGGTTTGAAATTGAATGTAAGAATATTATATTTGAATATATGCTACATTAAGACCAGACCTTTTAAGATATGACTACTATTCTTTTTCGCATTGAATCTGTTCGACAAGAAAACAAACTTAATTTGCTACACTGATAAAAGAATTAAAAAAAAAAACTATAACAATTGTTTGTCTAAGCTAAAAACAATAGATTCACAACCAAAATTTGTAAAAATAAGAGAGAACCTTTTTTTGTGTCTTTGTATTATATTTATTTATCTGTTCTTTTATTATCTGTTCTTTTTTTTTCAGTGTAAGCAATAGATTTGGCTTAGCCCATTTAAAATTTGTAACTAAAGATCGACTTGTATGTGTTTTGCTAAAACTATGAGCCTTTGTTTTAGGGTATGAAAACAAAGCAACAGCTATGTACATATAACAACAGCAACAGCTATAACATCAACAGCAACAACAATTGTACCAGCAACAAAATACCAACAAAAATGTGTTACGACGTTTATTTGCATACTTTTGTGGGCGCACACAAAATGATTTAAAATGATAATTTCGGAGGCCAGAAATATACATAATAAAAGCAATATAGAAAAATAAAAGTATATGTATGCATGTTAAATAAATATAAGAAACAAAGAGAGAAGTAATGCAAACCTCAGACGAGGAGAATTAACAATGCTAGACTGTGTAATTTAACTTCCTTTCGTAATTTCAATTAAAACAAGTGGTAAAGTCGAGCTCCCGACTATAGGATACCCGTTACTTATTTTAATGAATTTTGAAATATATTTTATTGCATGCTTTTAGGCACTTACATATATTCTTTAAGAATTAAGAACTAACTTGACCTGCGTGGGGTTCATAGAAGTCTGTGTGCCAAATTTGGTTGCTCTAGCTCTTATAGTCTCTCTGAGATCTAGGCGCTCACACAGACGGACGGAATTACAAACGGATATGGCTATATCGACTCGGCTGTTGATGCTGATCAATAATATATATATACTTTATAGGGTCATAGATGCTTCCTTCTCCCTGTTACATGCATTGCAACGAGTTCAATATCCCCTTTTACTTAATTTTTATAAGTAACGGGTACAATTATTCTAGTCGTATAACATGAGAACATGTCTAGGGCAGTGGTAAGGGATGGGGGATTGGAGAGTGGCTGCTCAGCTGAGCGGCAAAATGTGGAAGGCCAACACAATCGAGTGGCAAGTTTACAGCTAAGTAATACGCACTCGTCGTCGCCTAATGGTCCGGCACTGCATGGACTCGAGACATGAACAAGCCAGAAACAGAGTTACGCCCCTCCATATAGTCAGACCCTCCGTGCCTCCGTTAGTCCCTTTGCCATCGTATGGCCAACGGCGACAGTCCATCAGCGGAGCGGCTGACAGCCGTCGCGACGTCCCAGTGCGCCATTACCGCAAAACTTTAGCGCTGGGTTGTTAGCAGTAGCAAACGAACTTAGAAACACAAACACGCGCCTCACGCACACACACTCGCACAATAACTCGACTCGAATAATGTTGGCTGCGCCCTTACCTACCCCAATCCCCAAAAAAGCCATCGTTAGACCAAAGTCCACAATCCCAATCGGAGTCAAGTCGCATCGCAACACACGACGCGAGACGCTGCAAAGGCGACATTAACTTAACGCTCGCGCCAAAGTTAAAGCGTCTAACCCCCCACTCCCCCACTCCCTCCACTCCCCCCAAATCCACCCTTTTACCATTGTGAGTAAGGCCGCCACTTCATGAAGATACTATGTTCCAGACTTTAGAGAAAAGTTTACAATTTTCGTAAATAGTGTACAATAATTTAATATTAAAGCGTCTTTTTTTTTTATAAAAAACAAAATGGATATAGACGAAAAGTTAAAAAATGACATTTTGTATAATATTTTCGACCCAAAGTTACTATTTTCAAAAATAGTGTGGCATAATTTAAAGAAACTACAAGCAAGTGTAAAATACTTGGATTTTCAATAAATAAAAATATATATTGTTTATACTCGTATGTGCTTAATTTTAGAAATTTCTTAAACATAATTATAGTAGTTATGAAAAAGTGATCCTGTGTACCAACGATTCAGAAAGTGTACCAGTTTCGGTACAAATGTGTCAATTGGGCAACTCACAACTTGCGAGTCCATGGCAAAGAGAGCGACAAAGAAGCGAGAGCGAGAGAGCACACGTCTGCACACTCAACTGAGAGCTTTGTCTGCACAGCCAAAAAGTGTTGCCTACTTTGGAGCGCAGTCCGAAAATTGAGCACAAAACTGAGCGGCAAATTGAGTTTTGAGTTGAGTTTGAGAATCTAGTCAATTGTCGCTAGTTGTTGTTCGTTCTGCTGTTGCTTCTTCTTCGTCGTCTTGATGGTGCCTTTTGTGTGTGTGTGTGTGTTTTTCTTTTTTTTTGGCAGCAACTCTTCCATTTGATTTCTTTGATTCTTTTTTTTAGCAGCATCAGTCGAGCAGCAGAGGAGCATCAGCAGCATGGGCGATGTGGCTGATGCGAAAGACCAAAAGTGGGTCATTTTACGTGCCGTCGTCGCCATTGGAACGTTGAAAGACAGTTTGTGTGTGTGTGTGTGTGTGTGTGTGTGTGTGTGTGTGTGTGTGTGTGTGTGTGTGTGTGTGTGTGTGTGTGTGTGTGTGTGTGTGTGTGTGTGTGTGTGTGTGTGTGTGCGTGTGAGTGTGAGTGTGTGTTCATTTCTGTCTGTTGTTCTTGTTAAATAAACCATGCTCGGCAAAAGTGTGCGTGTAGATGTATGACTGTATATAGTATGCATATCTATATATAGTTGATACATATGCAAGCAAGTCTACTGCGAAACAACGTCAGCGACAGCGACAACGACAACGACAACGACAACGACAATGACAACGACAACGGCAACATTCACAGTAATACTCGTGGGATTTTAATTTGCAACTTAAGGAAGTACAAGTAAAAGATGGCAAACTTTAAATTTTTGATAATGCCAAGCGCAGGAAGTGCAGTTTAATATCTATATACATATGCGCATACATATGCAAGCATTGTGTCCATCTATCTAAATATATACATATATATGTATAAAACAAGAGCAACATCTGCAACAGCTACTGCAACTGGCAGCAACTTTATCGTCTTTAGTTTTGGCTTTGCCATCGCACATTCTCTGCGTCTTTATCTCCATCTTTATTTCCATCTTCAGCTTGAGCTTCATCTTCATTTCCATCTTGAACTCTATCTTCGCTTTAGTCCAAGACTTTGCCATCTGCAATGTTGCGTAGTTATTTTCGTAAGTGCAAACGAGCAATTTGAAGTGCTTAAATATTTGATATTGGTTTTGCTTTGCCTGTCGTCGTCGTCATCATCATCATCATCATTATCATCACCGTCCACTTTCACATCCAACGCCAAGTCCAAGTCCACGTCTTTCTTGAAGCTGAAGCAAAAGCAACTTAAGCTCTATGCAACATTTTAATGAAATTGTCTGTGTGCACTCGCAACGTCATCAGCAGCAGCAACAACATCAACAGCAGCAACATCATCACTGTAATAAAACTTTCAAATAAATTTATTAACGCCTTATTCATAATAATTACTATCACTGACATTTCAACAGCCGCTCCGGAAATGCAACTGAAGCAGATGGTAGTTGATAAAGGGGATTTGGAAATTGGAGTTAAGGGATTGGAATAATGGGCGCTTTTAATTGTTAAAGCAAATATTTTAAATTGAATTGTAGAATAATGCCATATCAATTAGGTAATTGTGTGGGCATTCATATTGAATACGAGCTTAGAAATTGCGGATCGAGTTCGGTTGCTTTGAATTTTCTTCGGTCGGATTGGGTCGAGTTCAGTTCAGGCTTGAATGCCTGCGCACGGATTAAAGGGGCAATAAATAGGCATTAAGTGGGCAAAATAGCATGAAAGAAACCAGAAGCTCTACGCGGCTGTTGAAGCTGATGATGCTGGATTTGGGTGCAGACAGACGGAGACAGATAAAGGAACGAGGTGGCAAGGAGGAGACAGAGGAAAAAAATAGACAACCGACAGCTTGAAGAGAAAGAGCAAGCACCACAAAGAAATGTAAGTAAGTCGCATGGAAATGTTTTTGCAATTTGTTGTGGCGTTGCTCTAGTCGAGGCTGAGGTTGAAGTTGAGGCTGAAACTGAGGCTGAAACTGAAACTGAAACTGAGGCTGCGGCTGTTGATGCTTGCGGCTTGCGAGCAAAAATTGTGGCTGGCTTCAAGTGGATTGCTGCCAGACAAGCTGAAATGAAGGCGAATGAAAAGGCCATGAAGTGCAGAAGCAGAAGCTGTAACAGCAACAACAGCAACAGCAGCAGCAGTTGCAGAACTAGAGGAGCAGAGAGGCAAAGGAGGTGGAAAGGTTCAGACAAAATGCCACATCCAGACCCCACAGCTCAAGCACAATGAAAAAGCAAGTTGCAGGCTAACAACCAGTGCTGCCAACTCTTCAATTGGAAAATAGAATAAAATAAATGATAAAACGAAATAAAGCTAGCTTCAAAATAGAATCAAGCTCAAATCTGATAAGCCCATACAACTGACTGATTAAATATTAGTACTCAGCCGTCAGCTAAACTTTCACAATTGAAGAACTCTAAAACAACTCGGATTTCAGCTAGAGTAATTAAACAATAAACTTACAACCCTCAGACTGTGAAACTATCGTTCAACTTCTATCTTGAGCTATCGCTAAATATTAAGTAAGTGGATCACATATATATGTTTTAATTAAAAACTTTTTTAATACAATATAAAAAGAAAATTTTTAATTTTTAGTTTTTTTTGTACTATTGCAAAAATATGGAAATTGCCATGAATACACTATGTAGAAGAAAATAAAAAGTGTCTGAGATTGGATAGAATTTGATCTTCTATTAAATTAAAGCCGTTAGACTATCTCTAGTACCTCTCATAAGCAAAAAATAATTTCAAACACCGACTAAGTAGTTGCAGACAAATACATTTTTTTTCAGATGAATTAAGATTTCAAAATATTTTTAATTAACAAAAAAAAAATGTTTTCAGAAAAATTAAATTAAAATTAATTTATTAATACTTTTATTAAATTTTATTAAATTCAACAAGTTGTTGTTTGAATGCATTCTATTATATTGTTGGTAAATTGAAATAAAAAGTCAAAAATTCATTCACTTCATCTACTTTTCAAAATTGTGTTGCAATTTGCAAACAATCGACAGATATGTCGGTGTTTTTAAAAAGTAAAAAATTTTTTTAAACATATTTTCGAAGTCACAAAAATGAAATTAATTTTTTTAATTTCTCTCAACAGCTTATTTGAGATTTTAAATGCATTGGTTTCCGATATAATCGTCGAAAAATCGCCAAACTAGTGCAAATTTTAGCCAAACTAGCGCAAATTCTAGCCAAACTATCACAAATTAAAAAAATGGCATTTAAATAACAAAATTGGTTCCACTGTTGCCAGTCAACGATAAATAAGTAATTAAGGGTTAGACAGAAACCTCAAATAGAAGGTTAGAAACTAACAAATGCAAATACAAAGAGCACAGACCATAGAGATAATCCGATTTGATGCTTCAAAAGAATGAGAAGACAGCAGCAAAGTGAATGAATAATCCGGCAACTGTTTCAAATGCCATATTCGTAAAAATTGCATAGAAAATATGTAAATTCTATTGTCAAAACGAATCAATCTACGAGACGGCGTGGAATGGCAACAGGTAAAGTATTGTAATTGAAAGGGATGAGAAAATCAGAAGGGAAATAATCTGAAAAGTTAACAAATAAGAACTTGGATGAGTCGCTACAGATGCTGCTCAAGTTGTCGTATAGACTTACAATCACAAATTCAAAGTCGATAAGCAATTCAATGATCCAATAATAAATGGTCGTAAGTGGAGCAACAGAAAATGCGTGGCCAAAGAATTTGCTCATTAGACAAGTAGAAAAAACTTGCTGACAAAGTCTTGGGGAATTCCACCTACATAGTATGTAGAAGGAGCGAGCTGCAAAAATTCTGTTGAAATCAGTGACTGAAAGGTGATGGGTTACGTGGGAAGGGGGAAGGGGGAAGGGTGGAGGGGGGTTGCATCTATGCGAAGGCAGTCAGTGTTGAGTGCCGATTGCCGAGAGGCTCTTTTGTATGCCACTCGCACAATTGCATGCTGAATGCTATAAAACTCGATGCCATGCACACAACGCATACGTATGCATACATGTTTCTCACTCGCTCGCTCTCACCCAACTATGTATGTGGCGAGAGAAGTGTGCGCCAAGCATGTGGAACAAAACGCAAAAGTTGTACAAACTTTTGCGGCGATCTCTTTGGCTGTGAATGCTGGCGAATGCCTGGGTACGCCATGATGAAGAAGTGGGAGAAGTAGGAGAAGAAGGAGAAGAGCAGAGAGTGAGTAATTCGGGCAGAGCAAATGAAGCGTAAGAAGGAATGCACAAGCTTACGTTCACACACATGCACACGCATGTACTCACAAACATACAAACAAACATACATATACACATACTCATTCATATGTGCGTTGAGGGAAAAAACAATACATTTAATTAAAGTTTAAGATGAGTTCACACAATAGACAGCAAGTGCAAGAGAGAGACAGTGGGAGAAATAAAATGAAAACAGGCAGAGAGAGAGAGAGAGAGAGAGAGAGAGAGAGAGAGAAGAACAGAATGTTGAGCTGCCATACATTTCACACTTTAGACAAACCGTAACTTAAACAATGTTAAAAATTGTTAACGCCTTCCTATAGTGCCCAGATTTAATTAAAATTATAGCCCAACACTATCTAAACTTTAAAGCGTAAATTCTGTCTAACCGTGTCGCTGTCCATCTTTCTCCATCTCCTTCCATTCTTTCCATGCCTCTGCCTGTCTCCCTCTCTCAGCAACTACGACTGTAGTTGGCCCGGGTGCAATTTATATCAAAGTGCAATGTGCTGCGCCAAGTTTTCCAAAAGAATTGTTTGTACGAGTACTACACTTGAAAAAAACTATAATACAAATTTTAACTCAACCTTAATATTTAAAAATTTTAAATAACAAAATAACATACAGTCATGTTTCACAAATCTCTAAAGTTTTTTTTAAAGTTAACCAAGGGCGTCGGCAGACGGGGGCAGGGGGGGCCGTTGCCCCCCCCCCCCCCCTACACTCATAATTTTACACTATTCAGCTTCTGAAATCCACCCAGAGTAGTTATTTAAACTTGAAAAAAATATTTTGGCCCCCCCCTCATTGAAAAGCTGGCGACGCCCTTGAAGTTAACTGCTTTTGAAAATAACCGTTTGATATAACAGCGTTCCTCAAATATCAGAGAACTTGTTTTCAAAGTCGCAAAAATCGATTGCTACAAACTTTTTTCAAATTTCAAAATAATTTAAAAATTGTTAACATAAGGTAAGTTTTATATAATTAACCAATTCATACAAAAAATATTTTATTGATTTGTGTTCAATTAAAAAAATAATTTGTATTAATTAAATAGCAATTTTAGATGTTCCTAAAATCAAGACAACAGAATATTTAAATCAATTAATAACGTGTGAAATACCTTTATTAATTTAAAAATAAAATATTCCAACAATATGTATTTTTTCTTTAAATTTTAAATAAATTAATGGCAGCCGAAAATTTTAACGAACAGAAACATCTAATAATTGAATTCGAAACATTATTATATACTTTTGTATATATCTATTGATATATATATGAAAATGTTATGTATTTGATATGATTCAGCACTCTAGCTATATTAATATTTATTTTCTAAAATATACCATATAAAAAAAATAAATAATCTAATGACAGCTAATTTATTTGACATCGATAAGAAAATTAGTAATACAATTTTTTAGACACTTTCATGGTAGGAAACATTTGTGTTAGGATACCGATAAGATAACTTTATGTCTTTGATTGCTGTCAATATTCAGCTGAATGTAAAAATTAGTAATCCGATGTAATGAATGTTGATAAGAATTACCTGCTGAGTGCTGCATAGGTACATAATAGAAATGAATTCTCAAACAGTTACATGTATGTATGTATGTATGTATGTATGTGTGTCTATGCTCTATGTGTGTAATGTACCTTTTAGAGTCTTTATCCTCGTTTTCGTACTTCTTCTTCTTATCCTGCAATTGTTGGCTTTTCTAAGCTATTCTTTTATTTTAGGCACTCGAGCTTTATTATTATTCTCTCTGTGTGATGCCGACTGTCTCTTCCCCTGCTCCCTTTCCCCTTCATCTTCCTCTTCCAACTACTATTTGAGTTTGTTGTTGTCGTGCTGCCGCTGTTGTTGTTGCTGTTGTTGCTGTTGCTCCCCTTGTTAAACAACGCTCGACGCTATCTAGTTGAAGTTGATGACTTCAACTTTTGCTCTGTAGTCACGTCACAGCAACAACAACAACAACAACAACAACAACAACAACAACAACAACAACAACAACAACAATAGTGGCCACGCCCCTGTCCCCTTGCCCCTAAGCCATGCTAACGGTTCACGTTCCTGTCCACGGGCCCAGGGAAAAGCGGTGCGTGATTGTCAAGTCATGTTTTAAATGTTGGCCAACCAAATTGGGCAAACATTTTCGAAGCGCATTCGCATTCCAAATTAGCACACTGAAAGGGGGCGTGCGAGCCCCGCCCCACTGCGTATTGAGTGTTCAGCCAGATTGCCAGACGACTATTTGCCAGTTTGCCAGATTGCCAGATTGCCAGTTAACAGTGGATTACGAGCCACATTTGTAATTCAAAGTGCGACTTGCGTTGATTTTAGTAGCTTGCGTCTTTTTGTTGCAAGTTTATATGCAGTTTTCGCCTCAAGTGCCGCCCCTGCAGGGTCAAAGAGGTGGTGTGGGAGTAGGTTAAGTGGGGTGTGGTCATGCGGCAGTTTCATTTCCTGCCAGTTGCTGCCAGTTTGCAAGATTGCAACAGACGTTGTCGGAAGGCCGTCGAGCAATGACTGCGAAAAAATAAACGAGTTTTCATGTTGTGCCAATGTATGTGTGTGTGTGTGTGTGTGTGTGTGTGGGCACACAACAATAAATGCTAATTTCCTCTTTTGCTGCACATAAAACAACCTTAATTGAAAAATGCTGACATAAATGGCCGCGTCGCCGTGCGGACCAAAAAAAAAAACCAAAAAAAAAAAAGTGGCGGTTGTTGCTGCTGCCAGTTGAGCATCTGATCGACAGGGCAACAACAAAAGCAGCAACAACACACACACACATATAAGGTGTGTCCACACCTTGCTTGGCGTAACAATTGAATTGTGGGCGTGGCCAAATGGGGGGGGCGTTGGGCGTACATCAGAAATTGACAGCTACTTAAAGTTGAGGCGAGAGATGCTTTTGTTTCATTTTCTTTAGCGCCCGTCGTCAAGCGCAAGACAAACAACAAGAAACGCACAGCGGCAGACAAAGAGACAGACAGACAAAGAGACAGACAGACAGAGAGAGAGCGAGAGAAAGAGACATAACGATAAGCAAACAAATGACACACAAACTGGCAAACAAACAAAGCTAAAGCGAAACAAGGAAGCTTCAACTCGAGAGTGATCGACTGCAAGATACCCTGCTACCAGTTGCATAGATGCATATTTAAATCTATACAAAATAAGAACATAAAAGCATACAATATATAAAAAATATATACTAATCATATAATATAATAATGTTTAGCTTCTTTTTTTTTTCAATATCTATCAAGCTTATGCTGACTTTCTTATACTAGTACATACCTATATTTATTTGATACTTGGCTATATCTTTTTTTTTGTAAACAAATTTTCAAAAACTTCAATTAGTTTACGAAGTAGACATAAATTATAATTTAAAAATTTAATTTAGAGGATCATAATTGTTCATATAAATTCCTTTTTACATGCTTTTGAAATTTACATTGATTCAATACCAAGCTTCAATTACTTAATCCATAAAAATTTAAATTTAAAATATCACTTCATAAATTTAATTTTGAATGTCTTAAAAACAACAAGTAAATAGATAAACCAGCAACTATCTATAAATAAAAGAATAAATAATAATTCTGACAATTGAAATCTATCATATCATATGTAAATACAAATTCTTCACTTACAAAAACAAATTTGAAATCTAGTTGTTTATACAGACGGACAGACCAATATGGATATAAATATATAAAATTACTTACATATTTCTTCTCATGATTATAGGGTCGGACTTTACCGAATTCTTGCAACAAATGATATAACAATTTTTCAAATTAACGTAATTTTTGAATTATGAATGTAAAATGGTACTTTATATCTACGTTTAATTAATAAATGTAGAATAGTAGTGAATATTGATGCTGATCAAGAAAGTGTATATTTTAAAGGCTTTGTCAAGAATTCTTCTGCCTGTTACATAAGTTTGCTGACACTTAGTATACTTTCGGCACAGGGTATACGAAGTGGCCAAAGTTCGCACATGAAAACTGAAGATGTTGGACAAGGAGGGTACGGTGGCAACGGGAGAGGGAAAGGGAAGTGGAGAAGGAAATGGAGATGGAGGATAAAGTTCAACAGAAAGGGCACATGATGGCACAATATGAATAAAATGAATAAATTGGCATATGTAATGCGTTTTGCCTGAGCGTTGCTCCGCGAATAAGAGAGAGAAAGAGACGGTAACTGAGAGAGAGAGAGAGAGAGAGAGAGAGACAGAAGAGTGGGTCGAGGGAGAGGGGGAGCAGCTTCTACCAGACGTTGGTTGCTGAGCGATTCATACTTAGAGGACTAAGAGGGGCCACCTGGAGATTTGCTTGAATGCGGCTCTGATTATATGCCATGAGATTTTCATGACGCGTTATCATTGAATGAGCGCCACGTGTGGTCTATAGAGCGAGGGGGGGGGTACCGGGTGGGGTATGGAGAGAAGGGGGTTTTATCGGCTTGGGACTTACTTGAAAGTTCAACAAGGGGATATTGCCAAATGGCGGACTGCCAAATGCGGCTCAGACCGCGAATTGATGGCCAAAGTCGTTGCCAGAATTGCCAACTAAATGAGTCGACATAAATCGCTGTCGATGTCCTGTTGATAACAGCAATCGAATCGATGACAGAACGACGACTGCTTTTCAGACACTTATGACAGATTCCGTTTGCCCTACTTTACCATTAATAAATATTTATAAATAAATAATTTAAATAAAAAAACATTAAATGAATAATGCAATTATTTATCTCGTTGTCATTAATTTGATTTCCTCTTTATTTTGAAACCTATTGACATATTCATATATACGAAATACCAAATTTATACTAATAAATTAATATCAATTGAAGCCAAAAACTTTAAAAAATAATCATTAAATCAAGAATTAAATTATAATTCTATTTGCCTTCAATTTAATTGCATCTTCATTTAGAATCCTTTTGACACATTACCAATAAATAAATAGAATCAATAGAATCTTATTGATACATCATCAAATAAATGCCACAAATGTAAATATCAATCGAAGTCAAAAACTTTAAAAAATAATCATTAAATTAAGAATTTAATTGTAATTCTCTTTGCCTTCAATTTCACTGCTTCTTCATTTAGAATCTTATTGACACATTTCCATTCAATAGAAACGTATTGATGTATCACCAAATAAATACCACATATGTAAATTTCAATTGAAGCTCAAAACTTTCCGTCACACAAGCTTCGAATTTAAACATTCCTCATGAGAAATTTACTGAATTCGGGAAAACATACACATTCAGGTTGATTTCATTTGAAAACAGATCAATAAAACTGAGTTAAAGCGATTCCGATAATAAAGGTATAGCTCGTAAATACAAAGTTTATATAAAGTTTCATATTGTATAATATTTTTCTACCAATTTTACACTCAAGGTGCCGCAATTGACTTGCATTTTATATAAGTATTCAAGTACAAGAACAAGTTTCAAGCATTTCAGATAAAGTAGCAGATAAACTTGCACACACAAGTGTTTTCCACCAATTTCCCACCCAATGAGGTGAAATCAACAAATTTTCACCTGCAGGCGAAAACAACAAGTTTGCAGTTTGATTGCCAATCAATCAGTCAGTCATTCAGTCCGTTTGTCAGTCAGTCAGTCAGACTTTCAATCAATCCGCACAAATAGTTTTGTTTATACATATCATAGTTAAAGGCAATTTGTTGTTTTGGCCAAAAGTGCTTTGTCATTTCTGTTCTAAATTCTGAAGAATATACTTACTCTATACAACAGATGAATTCCTTCCTCCATTGAGCAATTCCAGAATTAAGTGTCAAAGCGAGAAATGTGAAACGATTCTGGCCTGAAGGACATGACCAAAGAATAGAAGTGTATGTGTATCTGTCGACAGATTGAAATTGCTTACAGGTGATTCATTTAAAGCGTTAAGTGTTCATTGCCAGGATTAAGTTATCTGAAATATTCGAATTCGTAGTCGAAGAAATATTTAAGGAATGAATTAAATGCAAATGCCAAAATTGAGTGATTTTGTAATCATGATGAATAAACGTTGTCAATTTATAGATAAATTTACGCTTGGCATCAGCAAACAATTTTGCCAATTTGAAGTAGAAGAAGAGAAGGTAATGGTGCGCCAAAAGCGTTATTCCTAACACAGACTGAGCACAGGAGGAGGGTGGAAAGAGGGGGGAAAGAGAGAAGGTCCCTTGCGCTGCACACTGATCAAATAATTTTAGAGCTCAAGGACTTTGCCTTGCTTTATGTGTGTAATTACAAACTGCTTTACGAGGCTGCACTTGGGATGCACGCTGAGGCAGCATACATGGCTTCCCACACACACACACACGCACACACACACACACACACACACACACGTGCACGGAGAATTACACGACATTAGCATAATGTGATTCTCAAAGCATCTGATTTGCAGGCTGGCTGTCGGGATGGCACTAGTATGGCTAGCTGTCTGTCCGTCTGTCTGGCTGACTGGCAGTCAAGCAGGCAGTCGGAATATAGCCAAAGGGCGGTCAACTTGTTGACTTCGAGAGTGAGAGCAACGCGGTGCCGTATCACTGCACTATGGACAATTTGGACATTGCCTAATAACATTTGTCAATATATACAAGTTTTTAATTTTTATTATCAAATTATACTACTTTATATTTTAAACAAAAAAAATTTTTATTTTATAATGTAAATGTAATAATTTGTTCTTTTATGTAATTTATTTATAGCATACTTTTATGGGCTAATTTTTTGCTGGTTGTTAGTTAGTTGGTTTTGTTATTTATTTTTATACTTGTTGCAAGAAAACAGCATTCGTTTTAATTGTAAACCATTTTCAAACGTCGGCAGTTCAAAAAAACTACCACATCTTGTGAAATATTCTTCCAAAAATGTATTCAACTTATTTTTCTTCTATATTTTTGACCATTTTCTTAAAAATTGACTTCCGAAATGGATTGTAACATGAACCATCTTAATACATAGAAATATATTGAAAATTTAATTTGAAACAAGTTTTACAAGCTATCTTCGATATATCGAATAAAATTTGATGCACAAATTCTTCAATAAAACTAGATGGAAATCTTGTCACGTTCGCGATGTCGCGTTACAAATTAATAATAATAATATTAATAATACTAATAAAACTGGTAAAATAAATAAAATGATAGTAACATATAAAAATTTTTTTCTTAAATGGAAAACAACATTATTTTATTATGGTTTAAGAGTATTTTCTTCCATATTACTCGCCACATTTCGCAAACATTCGCATTTGTCAAGATGAAGTCAAATAGGACTTTTATTTTTCGTCGAGTTCACGATGCATTGTTTTCTATAAAAAATTGGAAAACGACAAGTCTTAAAAGCTTGCCCTTGATATTTAAAATAGTGTACAAATGTCGCGTTCTCGATCATGGAAATACCCATATGTATAATAAAAAAAAAAAAGTGTGGCCACTTTTTAACTATTTTTGAATACTTTAAAAATTGAATGAAATATCGATTTGAGTTTCGAAATATTTAAGGCTTAAATTTGCTTTCATTCCTCATGTAGATGTTGTTTTTTAATCATATTCTACATCTGAATAAAACCGATTTATTTGAAATGTACAAAGAGTGCAGAAGAAGCAAGCTAATTTGAAATATGCATCTAAATTGCTTATCTAGTTTAAAAGAGATGAATTATAGTCGAAACAATAGAGAAATTTCCCATAGTACTAGTATAGTGTAGGAGGTTTCAAATAGGGGCAGGGGTAGAGAAAGGGGCAGAGAAAGTGGCAGGAGTACAGTTGCAGCAGTTGGGGGAATATCAGCAGCAACGCTTCCTGCCACTTTAGCACTAAAAGTTGCAAATGAGCAAGTGTCGCATTTAGCCACCTTCAATCGGCGACGCACAGTGGGGCCTTTGCTGATTTTACGTTGCAAAAATCGTAACTTTTGAACCAAATGAGATAATCAAATAATTTTAATGGCATATGATAGATAACTTTTCAACCTATGAAATTAGCACTTAAAAAAAAGTGCCACGCCCCCGACATACCTAATGAGGGGCTATCAAAGTTGAAAATTGTGAAATTTGTGAAAAAAAATAAATTTTATGGCACCTAAAAATAAATATTTTTTAAAATTTTTGAATTTTTTTGTTTAATTTTAAGTGTTTTTATATTTAAAAATTACTTTCAAAAAGTTAAAAAAAAAAATTTTTTTTAAGATTTTGTTGAAAAAATTATTTTGTATTTTTCGGTGTAAATTATCAGAATTGCATATATCGACCTAATTCGTATTGCATTTATATGATACACTAGTCCGATTTCAACTAAATTGACATATTATGAATCTGGGGTAGTCTTATATATCCAGACCTAGTTTGGTTTAAATCGGACCACTATTTCTTATAGCTGCCATAGCAACAATCGGTCGAACTATGTAATTATGCCGCGTGTTTTCATTGTGAGGTTGAATTAGCTTTTTAGATTTTACGTAAAAGATTGGATCCAGCCGGGTATATAACCATATATATTTACTTAGAGAAATGAATACCGAAATGTTTTTAAGTTAGTGTTCTGCTATCCATTTCGATCCATGAGAGTTTTCGTCTACCAAAGTTCAAAAATAGTCAAAATCTAGTGTTTTGCAGGACCGCCGGCCGAACAACTTGACAAAAATATTTTTTTTTGGGTAAGCGTTCGGAAAAAGTAATATACGGATTCGATAGAGAATTCTTCAATGATTAAGAATCCAAACAGGATTTTTAGATCAAGTAAAAATTGTGGATAGTACAACCTTTTAAGGTTGACCCATTCAAATTTAAAGAACACTAGATTTTGACTATTTTTGAACTTTGGTAGACGAAAACTCTCATCAATTAAAATGCATTGGGTTCCCATAGCTAAAAAACGCTTCACAATTGATTTCTCTTTATAGCTATATATGGTTTCAGACCCGCCCGGACCCGCCTAAGAAGGTTAAATAAAAAAAAACTAATTCAACCTCACAATAAAAACACCCACGCAATTTCAAAGTTCGACCGATTGTTGCTATGGCAGCTATATAATATAGTGGTCCGATTTGAACCAAATTTGGTCTGAATGTAGAAGACTACCGCAGCTTCATAATAAGTCAGATTGGTTGAAATCGGACTACTATATCATATAGATGTCATAGGAATTAGGTCGACATATGAAATTCTGATAATTCTCACCGAAAAACAAAAAAAAATTTTTTGAAAAAAAAAAATTGTTTTGAAATTTTTTGAAAATAATTTTTAAATATAAAAACCTTAAAAATAAAACAAAAAAAATCAAAAATTTTAAAAAATATTTATTTTTAGGTGCCATAAAATTTATTTTTTTCACAAATTTCACAAATTTCAACTTTGATAGCCCCTAATTAAGTATGTAGGGGGCGTGGCACCTTTTCTAAGTGCTAATTTCATAGGTTGAAAAGTTATCTATCATATGCCATTAAAATTATTCGATTATCTCATTTGGTTCAAAAGTTACGATTTTTGCAAAGTAAAATCAGCAAAGGCCCCACTGTGCGACGTTGCAACAGTGGCACACAGTGGCACACTGCCACACTGACTACCACACTGACACACAATCGGGCATTGATTTCAACTTGCAACTTTCGATTGCAGTTGCATTTGCTGCTTGCCACCAGGTTGACGTCGTCGTCGTCTTCGTCGGAATGTGTAGCTGCCATTGATGATGCAGTCATTCATTTTTATCAGCGAACAAAACGTAAATGCAATAAAAAGCGAAATCAACTTGCAATGCAATTTTGCACTCCAATGACAGAGAGAGTAAGAAAGCGAGAAGGAGAGGTCAAATATGTCGATGAAAGAGAGAGAGAGAGAGAGAGAAAGAGTTCAAGTGACTCAGCAACAGTGCTGGCATTTTGTGAAAATTGAAAAAATAAAGAGTAGATACCAAATCAAATGTTGTATAAATAATTTACTTAAATGTAAATACAGTCGAACTGCCCTAACTCGAATTACCGTTATACAAGAAAAAAGTTCGAGTTAGGGAATTTTATTTTTTTATTTTTTAAAACAAACTATAAATTCACTCATGTTAAATTGTGAACTTTTTAATTTTTGCTTTTTTCTTGTAGGGCTTACAATCTTACTTAAAAGATCAGAAACTAGTGACTACAAACTCATACATTCAAATTGCGATCTTTTAAATTTTATTATTATTGAAGTTAAACAAAACTAAAAAAATCAGAAATAAGTTACAAAAATTCAAATTACTTACTCTTACTTTAACTTTTAAATTTGCTAAACAGAACTTAAAAGAATTGAAATTAGGGTCTGATAATTATTTTTTTTTATATTATTTTTTAAAAAAATGGGCTTCTAGTTTGTTTGAGTCCCAATATAGTGATCATCACTTGTACACTATGCCTTTAATGCCTTTCATATGTTAATGATGTATATAATAATGATGTATAACATACCCAAGCGAGCTGGTAACAGAAAATCAGTAACTTCAAAATAAAACAGAAAAAAAATAGAAATAAAACGCAATTTTTTGGTGATTTCCCCGAAAAATTCGACTTACAGAAGTACGTGACATTATTCTTTTTGAGTTATAAAGAAATTTGACTTATAGAAATTTATGCAGAATCATATGAAATTTAATCAGTAAACGCTATTGCCACTCGATTTTGTTCCAGTTAGTGAAAATTCGAGTTAGAGAAGTTTGAGTTAGGGAAGTTCGACTGTAAATAAAAACAAGTGGGAAAGGCTATAGTCGAGCGCCCGACTATAGGATACCCGGTTCTTATTTTAATGAATTTTTAAAAAATTTTATTGCATGCTTTTAGACACTTATATTTTTTAAAAACTTTAATTAACCATTACCACCTTCCTATTTGTCCGCTCTTGTTACGATTTAGTAGGATGATAGGTAATAATAGAAGTTAACGATAATTAGTAAAAAAATCGTAATATCTTGAAACGCTTGGGGTCTATAGAAGTCTGTGTGCCAAATTTGGTTGCTCTAGCTCTTATAGTCTCTGAGATCTAGGCGCTCACACAGACGGACAGACGGACATGGCTATATCGACTCGGCTGTTGATGCTGATCAAGAATATATATACTTTATAGGGACGGATATGCTTCCTTCTCCCTGTTACATACATTGCAACGAATAAGAAACGGGTATAACAAACTAAGAACATTTTAATTTTATTAATTCCAAATTTAATAATGTTGACGATTGATTTATTCAAGCCAGAATTTAGTAATATATACATGTACTTATATGAAGGTTAATATTTAATTTTAATTAAACTTATTATTAACCATCAAATGCAATGTACAATATTTGATTAACAATGTCAAATTACCAAGTTTCATAAACAAACAAATTGCACATCATACTACAAAGAATTGAATGACATTTTTTTGGTTTGCTATAAATGAACTATATTAAATGTATGCTAATTGGGTAAAATAAATATGCTCAAAGCTAATGATTTTAATTTCGATGTGCACTAAAAACTATGGTTATGGCAAATTCTGCGTAATTGTTTAGAGAATGAAACTCGCTACTGAAGTGGTTGGATTTCACAGAAATTCAAAACAGTTCAGTTCAGTTATTCAATAATTTATTTATTAATTCAGTTAGTTAGTTAGTTATTTCAATAATTAATCGCTCTTTTACTTTTAATAAATCATAAAACAGTATCCCTTAAATAACATAATAACTTTTTATAGAAATGAACATACATACTTTATGATACATTTTTATTATGTTATTATACTATGTATGTTCAAAGTTTGTGCAAATTCATTGATCAAAGAAAGCAATCTGAATCAAAAATCACACTATTTATAGGATACTATATGGGGAGTTTTCCTCTCTCTCTTTTATTGATCCAGTATATTGTGTACAATTATTATGTGAATTTTGAAATTAGCATAAAATACGAATAATTTTAAATATATGAAAAATGTAATTACAAAACTAATCAACCATTTGATTTCAATTTTAATTTTTGGTAAAAATTGAAAAACAAAAATCTATCAATATTCATTTATGTTTTAGCTATAGAATTCTATAAGTTGGATATATAGTGCAATCTGAAATCTGAAGTTTGCAATTTAACTATCAATTCGAAAAGTTATTAAATTCTACTGCAAAAGTAAAACTTCAATCCAATACCAGTAGTGGAAAATAGATTTTCCTAGTTTTACGGAGCGAATTCCAAAAGCAAGAATTATAACTGGAAAACGGTTAAGTCGACAACATGTGGTTAGTCCGAGTAATGACTGCGATATTTCGAGTACGGATTCGATGGCTGACTGAAGCCAGATGCTCGTGCTGCACTTAGGATCTTTCTCTCAGTGTGTTTGCCGTTTTGTCTGACTCTTTGCCATTCAATGCTCTGCGTTTGTGGCCATACAACTTTGCTACTCGTACATATGTAAGTATTGTGCGGTGGCATTTATTGTGCTGCCATAAAGTTGTTGCTCCTGTCCAAGTTGTTGTTGTTTCTGCTGTGTTGTGAGGGCTGTTATAGCTGTTAGTGAGATGCATTTGGTATTTCAATGGCGAGCTCGTCAATAGTCAATGGCAGCCAAAAATGCTGCCGCATCATACAAAACTCATTTCCTATGCAACTGACTGGCAACTGGCAACTGGCAGCGGGCAACTCGGAAGCTTGTGCCTACACTCAGAAAAATATGACATAATTTCATTAAGAATGTCCGACCTAGAACTTCTACCAATTATTGTTGCTAAATTTTGAGATTGCTGTGTATTGTAATTCTTGTATTAAGTATGATTCGATAAAAAATACCTCATAAAATAAGGGAGTTTTTTATACTAAACATTTCTTTTTAAAATTTAAGATTGCAGTGTACCAGCAATGTAAAACTGCATCGAAAAATCGACAATTCGATTTTTGCGGAAACGATTTTCAAGTCATTTAGCTCGATTCATTTTTGTTTTGACGATTTTAGCATTTCGACTTAAAACGTGATTCAGAATTTAATTCAAGATTGAACTGCACTTAAATGCATATATGCTAAAATCGTAAACTAGAGAAAAGCTCATTTTGGTATACGATTTTTGTGTTTATATTATAACTTTATAAACTAGTATGTTTCGATCTTTCACAGATTTGAATTAAACCCAAATCGTACTTAAAGTATCCCGAAAAAAGTATATATTCGAAAGACAAACTTCAAATGAGATTTTTTGTACTCAGCTTTGGAAATTAGCTTTTGAAATCGTTTGTACTAGATTTTTTTCTGAGTGTATTTTTGCATTTATGTAACTAAAGCCCGATTCCGGGCATTGGAGATTTGCTTTTGAGGAGGGGAAAACACACTTTTTGTACTTTGATTGCAGTCGCTGGCAGCCAGCAATCTATCTCCATCTATTGCGATTGTCTATGCAATGCCACGAACGAATGTACAAACATGTATGTATGTACATATGTACATATGTACAATGTACATACATATGTAGACATATGTACATACGTACTATGTATGCATGTCTTTGTTTGCCCTTTCATCTGCATATTTCCGTATCTCTCTCGCTCTGCATCAGTCAGCCAAGTCAGTCAGCTGGTCGTTCTCTTTCTCTTTCTGTTTCGCTTTCGCTTTCGCTTTGTCTGCCTGCGTGTGGCATGCTGCATAATTTACCGTTCGAGTCAATACTGTTTTCCCAACTTTAATTAAATTTGCGCTTCTGAGCGTTTGCCAATATGCTCTATGTAATGTTTGTGTGTGTGTGTGTGTGTGTGTGTGTGTGTGTGTGTGTGTGTGTGTGTGTGTGTGTGTGTGTGTGTGTGTGTGTGTGTGTGTGTGTGTGTGTGTGTGTGTGCGTGTGTGTGCGTGTATGCGTATCCGTTAACGCTCGCAGGTGGCAACCCGCTGGTTGGACCTTGGTCCAAAATTGCCAACAAATCGCTGAAGCTTTGTTGCAGCAAAGGCAACAGCATCAGCGACAAGACAGAGAAGAGCACAAATACTTGCAACAATTACTGCGACCTTGCCACAGAATGTGGCATGGACAGGGGCATTGCCCTAAGGCGTTTATCGGTTAATTAACATCGACACAGTCGAGAGGTAAATACATATACATATATGTACACTCAACAAAAAATTCTATAATTCCGTACTTAACCAGGAAAATTTTCAAAACTGAGAACAAAGTTTAAGTTTATTTCAATCTTAAAATCAATCATTTAATAATAGCTTCTTTTGTTGGTTACACACAACAACACACATGACACTTGCATGAATGCAAGGAACTAGAATCAGTTGAGAATTCTAAGGCGCAAGAATGACAAACAGATCGTTTCACACTTAATTCAAGAATATTATTACACAACAATTTTAAAATTTTCAAAACAATATGGTATACGGATATACTTTATTTAGAGTTGGATTATTTTTCTGAGTGTATGAGTGTCTAAATATATTGACGTGGTGCAAGCAGCTGTCGTTGCTGCCACACTTTGTTGCCCACAGGCGAATACTTATAAGTACATACACGTTTAGCTTACAATATTACAGCTCTTCTTTTTTTTTATTATTTTTGTTGTTGTTGTGTACTGATAGAACGCTACGTTCGGGTAATCGCACACAATTATCGAAATTATCGCTTTGCTAATTATGTTGTGTTTTCTTGTCTAGAATGCTTTTACTTTGTTGAGCAAATAAGCAATAATGTCAATTACTTGAGACAAGCTTTTCGATATCAATGAAGACCGTATGAGTGAAACTTTATCGATAATTATCGTTGCAATATCGATTAAGCTTTCTTCACTTTTAGAAGTGAAACTATGTCTATCAATACGATAAGCTATCTGACAGAGTATTTGTAAATATATCGATAAAGATTTTAAATTACAAAAATTCAATACATTTATCGATTTTTTAGCATATGTACATCAATTAACTGGTTGACTGTCATTTGTGCTCTTAACATTATCGATTTATGCAAAAAATTGACCGATTGTTATTGTTTGTATGTCGATAGCAGCACTTTGTGTCATAGTAATATGTAAATCTTCATCTAACAGATAACATTCGATAACTTATCGATGTATCGAATTTATCGATAACTTTATACAACTTATTCATGAATTAGAACTATTATCTAATCATTTATCAACATGTTGTTAAGATATCTTTTGGCACTGTTCTTCATTGTATTTTCAGTTCTTTTGTTTATCTCGTCATTCAGTCTGTTGTTTTACCACTACCACCATCTGCGTTTTTATCTATTGTGCGTGTGCGTATATGTGTGTGTGTGTGTGTGTGTGTGTGTATGAGTAGTGTGCATAACAATTCTATCAATGACATCGCATTGAATGCGTTCAAATTTGCTCCTCATCCGTTGATTCAACCACTGGCGTAGGCAGAAGGGAACTTACAGCTTAAAATTTTTCATTTATATATATATACATATATATATAAGTATATTTTTTTTTTAAGTTTAGTCTTTAAAAGTAGAGTTTTTGAAGAATTTGCGAAAAATTCAGCAGGAAAAGTAAACATATTTAAAATCTTCAGTTTGAAAAATAGCTGGGTTCGAGTTCCAACCTGACACGCTTAAGAAAAAGGACAGTCATAAATAACTGTTTGATCACGGCAATTTGTATCTTAATATGTGCGTTTTCAGTTTTTTAGAATGAAATAAAATTTTTACTGATTTTCAACATTTAAATAAAAATTGAAAAATAACTCTTATTTATAATTTTTATCATCAAAACTTAAAATAAGACTTAAAAATAATTTTAAAAAATAAAAATTGGAAATAAAAGTTTGTCTAGTTGGTGGATAGACCTTTTAAAAATAGCATATGGGTAATTCTCTGCTGTCGAATGCGACATTCGTACGCGTTCAAAAAGAAATAAAACATATGCCAAACCATTATTTTGTCGAGACAAAAGTGGTAACTTATCGGTTATGATTAGCTTTATTACGTATATTGGTGCAAATGTTGATTTTGGGCAATTGTTCGTATTCAAGATAATTTAAAAAATCCAATGCATTCGCACGCGACTCAAATAGAAGTAGTTTTTTCGGCGACCAGTTCTAACGCTGATTTCGACAAAACGTGAACGAATATTTTAATGCAGATAATTTGAAAATGTAATGCATTGATTTATCTTAAAAATGTTTTTTGTTTGATTTAAAAATGTTAAGTAGTTTTTTTTTAAATTTAATTTGAAACACTGTCGCACGCGACATGTCGCATGCGACATTTTGTTCCACAATATATTTCTATTGTTTTTGTCTCTCTTTTGTTAAATTATATATCGAAATCAGCTCAAAAAAGTTTTTTACATTAAACTTTCAATATATTTCTATGTACTAAAATGGTTTATATTACAATCTTACTATAACACCTAGTGTAATCAATGGAATACAAACGGTCCATTTTGAAAATCAATTTTTAAGAAAATGGCCAAAAATATAGAAAAAGTGAATTTATTCCAATGTAGAATCTAAATGTTCGTCCTATTAAATTTCATCTAGCGTATATTGCCTAAATAAATAACTGGAATACAGTTTTGGAAGGAAATTTCACAAGATGTGAGTTTTTGATCAATTTTACGTTTTTGGCCTCGGTTGACATTTCTGTGGAAATGCCCATATGTGGAATTTTTTCGATGTCCCTGGCATTTTTTTAGGGCTTGATTCTTTTCCGCCTCATAACTCTTATTTGCAAGCCCTGATAAGAATACATGCTCCAAAATATTAGTAACATGAGCTAAGCCTCTTTCGTTCAAAGTTGGGTACGCCCTTGAGAACCACAACTTAGTATATGTACATATATATGTATTTGTTGCATGCCGCTTCCTGCCTGCGCACAGATTACATCACGTCACGTCACGGCCACATACGTATGTGCAGCGATCAAAACACACGCACACACGCACACACACACACACACACACACACACATGAAGTTGCGTTACCAACACCATCTCAATTTCCCTATACAATCCCTATTCATCTGCATCTTCATTTACATTTCCATATTCAGTTGCTGCTTCTCGGCCTGTGACTCTTCGGGTTTTGTTTGTTTCTCTTGATGTACTTCGCACATTTAAACGACATTTAATCAATGCTGACAGCTATGGCTAAATCCACATGCACATGCTTCAAATTTTATGGCAAACTAACACAGATATCAATTATACAAAATAGTTAATTAATTTGGTTTTTATTTATACATATATTGTATTTTTTATAGCACGACTAAGAGTAGTCGGCCAAAATGGAATCAAATATTGACAATATAATTAAAGCTATATATAAATTAAAATTAAAATTTATGTAAACCTTAAGTTAAAGACTAAATAAAATATCAGTTTAAGTCAGGGGAATACAAAAAATTATAACTGAATAAACATTTGTTGCAAGGATTGCAAAAATCCAGAAAAGCCCAACCAATTGCCATTAAAATTTAATCGATGAGTTTAGGAAACTTGTCGATTTGTTTGCAATCGAAGTTTTTGTATTGTGTTGGACCTGGTAAAACATTTGTGATGCAATTGCTTAGGTTTTAAGCTTAAATTTATTCCTTTTCAAAATGTATCTTATGAAGATATGAATTCATCTTTCCTGCGCTTTACATTATAAATATACAGGGGTGTCACAGAAATCGCTTTCGCTTGAGTTTCAATTACATTTCATACAAATTCGCCACAGAAATTGCTTTCGCTTGAATTTTAATTAAATTTCATTCAAATTTAAGTAAAATTCAAGCGAAAGCGATTCCTGTGGCATCACGGAAAACTATATGTATTGCATAGAGTTTTTCACTCGGCTTTTTTAGGCTGAATATATCGTATCCGCGCACATCTCTATCAAAAATGCAAACGCACAGTGGGCCACAATTAAAGGCCAACTGTTGCACGGTTGGCGCCAATAACAGACTTAATGCGCTCTGCACTTTTGTCATTTAATTAAATGTCACTTTGATCGAAATAACCTTGTTTATGCCTGCATCTGCAGTCTGTGTGTCAGTGTTTGTAAACGAGAGTGGAGCTTAAAATTTGATCCAATAATCGCAACACGAAACGGAACAGAAAGCTGCAGCTCGTGCCCGGGCAGGCGTAAGCAATGCAATTAATTATAAAAGAAATGAAAAAAAAAACAAAGGCAATGTGCCAAATTGAATTATATATGTATACACACACACACACACACACACACGCACACGCATTCGCACACTCACGCAATGAAATGAAATGTAAAGAAGTGTTGCATGCTTTTAGGCACTGCTTGTACATAAATCGACGCCCCGTCAAAGCATCCCTTCTCTTCGTCATCGCCTCCTTCTCTCTCTCTTTCTCTCTCTCTCTCTCTTGGCAGCCCCTTTCTTCCGTCTGCTACCTACACCGAAAAAAGGCGGTGTCGATGCGGTGTCAGAAGTTCAGTAATCTCGGATTAACTTAAGCCAAATGCGAATACTAGATTCCATTAAACATTACCTAGTATTTAGAATAGGTTGTATTAGAAGTTAGCATATAAGTTTCATTTAAGTTATTGTAAATAATTACAGGGTAATTAAATAAACAATAAAATATTAAAAAAAAAGATTTAATCAAGATTTTTAAATTCCTTTTCGGCAAATATTTTGCTTATCGTATCGTAATATCCTGAATATACATATGCTAAAAATCAAGAATTTAAAATTTGAATTTCAGAATAATTCTTTTTTTGTCTGTGTACGACGCTCGCACGGCCTTACTGTTTACGGTCTGTGGGCCGTGCGTACGTGAATGTGAATTTGCACGCAGAGACCCCGTCATAATTACGGTGAGGCTATGTGTTTTTAATGAGCTGCCGCTACCCCCCGATGCTCCCGTAGCTGTTTCTCCCTTTAAGTTACTGAAGGCAGCCAATCTGTCCGTTAGCCGTGGCACTTTTGAATGGGGCAAGCCAAGCCATTGGCAAGGTCATATATTATACCTTTTATTAGCCCACAAGGGCAAGAAGGGCATGGGAATGGTAATGGAAAAGGGTGGGTTTGGTGGGTTGGTTGTTTGGTTGTTTGATATTTTTACACTACTCGTTACAATTTCGTTAATATTCGAAGGCGTTCAACAGTAACTGGTATCGCGACTGACTTCCTGCCCTAGGCTACGTTGCAGCAAGCTATCCAATTGTCGACAGAATGCCATTCTCGATATGCCCGTCTCCAGAATGGGACTATCGTCCAAATCGGTATCGAAATTGCGATAGGTTTGACATTTAACACCGGCTTCTTTGCCAGCTGCCATGCGATTATTCTTCATGGTTATCGTTATCGTTGGCTGCGACAATTCCGATTCTGGAACTTGTTCTGACATTGTTGTCTTGATCATGTTCTTGTTTCTCCGCTTCGGCAGGTTCGACTTCTTGTACTCGTTCCCGCCTTCCAAGTCATCACGAATGGTGTTGCAAGCCTTGTGGCATAACTTGACGTGTTTCTTATCATCAATGATTGTGGCTGACGAGCGCGATTTGATGCGGCGATAAAAGCGTGCCAGCTTAGCCAGAAATCGCTTAGCGTAGGGCATTTTGAAGGCCAATTTTGTGTTGAATTCAGTTCAGATAAAATAAAATCTATATTAGTGCGAATCTGGCCAAAAAAGGTTTTCTATCAAAACTAACAGTTATTAAATTTTTAGAAAAAAAAATTTAATTGTAATGCGAAAGGGCACAAAAAGTCGAAAACTTTTGTGTGAACTAGCAATTGAGAGTATGAATTGTTTAAACTAGGCCCCCAAAATCTTGACAGTTGGGGCGAGGCACTGTTTGTCTCTCCCTTTCTCTTTCTATTTGTCTGCTGCCTCTGTCTCTTTTCTGTTTGTCGCCCCTTTAAGGTCAAAGCCAGGAAAGTCATTAAAGTTAGTTAACTGCTTTAACCCGTTGTTGCAAAATGGCTATAGTCCGTGTACGTGTTGCTACCAGTCAAGTGGCCCATTCTGATGTCATAAAAGTTTTATTGCCCACTTTTTGGGGCGCGCATTCAATAAGGCGCTTTACTCGGCCTAGCGGCATCAATTATTAAGCATCATAAAATTATGACTGCTGCCTCTCTCTTTAACTCCCTTTCTCCTCTATTTCTCTTTTTCTCTCTCTTTGTTAACGCACTCCGCGTCTACGACAGCTTAATTAAATTTGAACCAAATTCACACCGCCAAACCATTCAGTCTAAGCGTTCATTAACAATGCATTGCCAAGGCCACAACTGGACACCAGGACAAAATACTCAAAGAACTCACAAAAGCCATGGAACATAGAACACAGAGGACATTTCACTGGCCATTGAATGGCCCTTAAATGCAGTCACGCGCTCCTCTTCTACAAAACTTTCTTTATTTTTTTTTTATGATTTTTTATTTTCATTTATCTTTTATTTTTTGTGTTGCGCTTCATTTCACGAACTTTTTACAGCCGAATTCCTTGGCGTTTTATTTCGTTTCTTAAATTAAGCTTAATTGTATAAGGATTCTTGTTACTCACAAAAAAAAATATTCTATCCACTTGCTTTTTTCATTACCAATCTCTCTATTTTTATCATTTAACCTTGCATACATTTTAATTTTTCTCATCATTCATAGGTTTTCCGTTCGATTGGAAAGAGTACAGAAATACGAAACATTCATTCAGTTATAGTAACTTAATAAAGAAATTTCTTAGAGGAAAATATTTATGTACATAAAAACTATAATCAACGTCAATCAGCAACAAAGTCAATTAAAATAAAATAACTTTTGTTTTATGGAATTTTAACTTAATTTTCAATTACAGCTTCAATTGTTGCTGCACAATTGTTTGGAAAATTCATTGCTTGCTTTCATTGAATTTATACTAACAGTCAATTTACACTGAGACCGGTAAGCAAAAAACCTTAGCTTACGGCGAAAGCCGTTTACACTGGTAAGCCAGTAAAAAAAAACCGATATTTCGAAGTCAAAGTGTCAAACTGTGAAATTTATTAACACACATTGCAAATTAAAGCGAAAAAATAATAAATGTGATGCCTAACTCGTTAAATCATCCATTAGAACAACGGTGGCTACGAAATCTGAATTCGTTAGTAGCCGCTGGCTCCCGGAGTCATGGCGTGCCCACCGCTGCATTAGAAGATACGCCGAGATCAGTTTGGGCTCACCTAAGTAAAAAGTGCATTTATAGACGAGAACATAAATATTCCACACTTTTAATTAATTGATAATTAATTTATTTTGTTTTTAAACTTTTTTATTCGTGGTGGCGATTAAAATTTTATACAATGCTGTCCATAGCTGTAGCAGACCTATCTGCAGCTTCGACCAACTTCACCATTGCCTCTGCTGCTGAGCTGCTTATTTCTTCCATTTTTTACGCTTGCTTGTGTTATCCTTTTCCTTTACATCAATTGAAAATAATTAAAAATGGCATAAACAAAAAATCATAATTTTATAAACTTGCTGCTCATTATTTTGATTTGAATTGTCATTTTTTTGTGGTGGCAAATCGATTAATTATCAATTTTTAGCAGAGCTGCCACCTTTTTTTGTCAAAAATAGAACAGTAATAGGGTATTTACACTGAGGCCCGTATGACGCCGTAAAGAAAAAAAGCCGGTATACGGCCCGTAAGTAGGCCTTTACCATACAAAATATGACAGTTTGGTTCAAATATAAAGGCTCTACGGCGTGCCGGTATTTGATACCGGCGTCAATACCGGCCTATTTTTGACAAAATCAAGTGGCAACTCTGGTCAAAATTGATAATTAATCGATTTGCCACCACAAAAAAGTGACAGTTCAAATCAAAAAAAATGAGCGCAGCAAGTATGAATATTTTAATAATTGTAAATTTTTGTATGTACCATTTTTATAATAATTGCTATTTAAAATAGAGGAAAAAGATAACACAAGGAAGCGCAAGAGATGGACCGAGGGGCTGGAAACGTTTTTCTTAGAAACTTGGGATGAGAGCATGGATGATCTGCGCGGGGCCAGGAAAAATGTGCACGTCTATTCCGAAATGGCCAACAAGATGTCCGAATTTGGAATGGATTTGACTGCGCAGGAAGTAAAAAAAAAATAGAGTCGCTAAAGAAGAGATACAGGTTTTTTAAATTAATTTATTACAATTATAACGATGTATTTATTTATTAATGATTTCTATTTTTATATTGCAGTCAAGAAAAAAATGAAGTTGGTCTGTCTGGCGGATCACCCTCAACCTGGGTGCACTTTGGCAAGCTTTCCAAGATGCTTTCGGTGTCAAAAGCCATTCACTAAGAATGGGTGGTAGAGGAAAGTTTGGGTAAGTAATTTGATCAACAACATTTTTTGAATAAAATTATAAAAACGTCGGTAATTGTTTACTCTTCGCGGATAATTTTAAAAAAAAAAAAAAAAATACTAACAAAAAGAGGGCAATTTATGATGAATTTAGGTGAAAAAATTTTTAGGGGGTCTCTTCTACTTTTTTTTTAAATGAATTTTGAAATTTTAATAAAACATGAATTTTTTTCATGTTTGTTTTGTGTTTTACACGGTTGCTTTGGGCTTTTCAGGGTTGCTTTCAATAAATTGGAACGTTTTCCAACACTGTATTTTCTCCCACTTGTTAGTTTTTGGCCGTTTTCCAACACGGTTTTTAACGGGGTCCGTACAAAAATTTGTATTTGCGCTAAATTGTGTAAAAATGTCGTGAACAGGTTGTGCGGTGACCACTATTTAGTTTGACAAATTAACTGAAAGTGAATTGTTAGACTTCTTACGCGATCACAACATTTTTAAACGTGAACTGTCTGTTGTGAAATGTGTAACAAAAGCGCCGCAGGCGAAAATTTTTAAAAAAAAAAAATCGCGCGCGCGATTTTTTTTTTTAAAAAAATTTTCGCCTGCGGCGCTTTTATTGCACATCCCGCAAGAACAGTTAATACTCCGATTCCCACAAATCTATGTTCGAAGACTCCATAAATACTGATATGCCGGTTCTTTTAAGGACCACCAAATTTTGTTAAAAGAGATTGCTCATTTTAGATAAGCTTTTTTTATATACACATTTTTCAAAGGTAACTGATTATATACAGTGTTGGAAAACACTCAAAAGATTAACGTGGGGAAGAGTGAGAGCAATTGCAGTGTTGGAAAACGTTCGAAACCAGTCAACATGCACACAGCAACCATGAAAAAAGTTAATGTTTTATTAAAATTTTAAAATTCAATTAAAAAAAAAGTAGAAGAGACCCCCTAAAAATTTTTTCACCTAAATTCATCATAAATTGCCCTCTTTTTGTTAGTATTTTTTTTTTTTTTTTTAAAAATTATCCGCGAAGAGTAAACAATTACCAAAACGTCTTTTTAGGTGAGCAGACTGAGAGTGCCGACTCTCACAAAATACTCTGAGGCAGAACCCATTGCAAATAAAGCGATTGCAACTCGCTTTTGTAGAGGGATGCAGTTCCTAAAATTTGTGTCCTTCTTGGCCATTTCTGGAAGTGCCTGCACCAACTTATCAAAAGCGGCGCGCTCCATCCTAAAAACAGATTTGAATGCACCATCGGACATGTTGGGCACGTCTTTCTCCCAGAATACGCCGTTACGTTCCTATAAAAAGTGTGAAAAATTACCGTTCTTGTCTACAAATGCACTTTTTACTTACGTGCGCCCAAACTGATTTAGACGACTGCTCTAATGCAAGACTTAACGAATTCATCAACACCTTGAATCCCTCACAAGCCGCCAATGCGTGGTTCATGCCTTGGTTTATTCGCATAAACATAATTGTCACTGCGGCAATAGCTTTTGGATCCATATTGTGTGTTTTTAATTTTTTCGCCTTTGTTTACAAACAATTTCACAGTTTGACACTAGACGTCAAAATATCGGTTTTTTTACCGGCCTACCAGTGTAAACGACTTTCGCCGTTAGCTACGGCTTTTTGCTTACGGGCCTCAGTGTAAAAACCCTATAATGACGTTGGTATTGATACCGGCACGCCGTAGAGCCTTTATATTTGAACCTAACTGTCAAATTTTGTATGGAAAAGGCCTACTTACGGGCCGTATACCGGCTTTTTTTCGTTACGGCGTCATACGGGCCTCAGTGTAAATACCCTATTACGGGCTTTATACCGGCTTTTTTCGTTACGGCCCCATACGGATTTCAGTGTAAATTTCCTATAAACTTCAAACTGTTCATCAATTTTCTTTAAATTTGACATCATCTTTTGATAACTTTGGCTTGGCACTAAAAAAAAAAAAAACAATATTGTATGCTCAATTATTTCAATAAGTTTTAATGAAGGCCGTGCTCATGTTGTTGGAATTTTCATAAATTTTTGCACGTCCCAAAAAAATATTCCAACTGGATAAGTTCTTGATGAAATTGGATTTCGCTGCCACAAGAAAAAAAAATAATAAAAATTACTCGCACCGCACACACACACACACATATACATACACTTGTACACACACAGAGACATTGTACTATGGGCGAAATCCGAAAACTCGAATATTTATTAATTACTTAAAAAAAAGCTAGATTTTTGAATAAGTGTTCTTTTTATATTATTTACACCCTAAGAAATATTTTTGAATTAATTTTATTTTTGTGTTAGTAACAAGTAAGTTCATTACATTTATTCCAAACACAAAGGCAAAAATGCCCACTTTTCTAAAAAATTTATAAGATTATACATAACACTAGAAAAAAACCGCATCAATATATCCGAAGTAGTTTTCGGGTTATTAACAAATACCTCAAAAACTGGTCAAATACGTCAAACGCCAAGCGAGCAAATCAGCATTGAAAATGGTAAGGTTACGTCCTAAAAAATTAATTTGCGCAGATTGTCGCAGATTGTTCACATTGAAACAAATTGCCTTTAAATTACATTGAATGGATCTACGACACAGTTAGTACATATATTAAGCCTCATTAGGCAACTTTGCTAAATTCTTCCTCAAAGTAGATATTTCTTTCCAAGAAATTACCTTTCAAAGCACTATCTAATTTTACAAAATATTAATAGAACACGCACAAATACAGAATACTAACTAGTACGACCAAAACATAGTACAAACCCGTATAATTGGTACTTATTTCAAATTTTATAAAAAAATGATTAGCCTTTGAGAAATATCAATTTGGAAATAGGCTGCCAAAATATTGCAATTGCTGACTTTAACAGCTGTTAGGTTTGACACTGTTATACAAGATTTTTGGTATTGAGCTTTACAGTTTAAAGTGTTCTAAGATGTTAACAAAAAAAAATAGTAATATTATTACTTTGATAAAATGACTAAATATTCGATTTTTCGGATTTCGCTCCATTGTGCATTTAAGGACAATGCAAATGTAATGCCATTTATAATCGAAATCTTTCATTAAATTAAGAACATTGTTTGTGGCCGCTAGCCGCTGCCGTCGACATGGCTCGCATGTATTTGTGCACACACACACACACACACTGACACGTACTATAATCATACACACACACATTAACATATATAATTACAATTTAATTAGCGGACATGAATTGCAGCGTCGCAGCTTCCAAACTGACCAACTGACCGACCGCATTGAAAGCTACTGCCTCCCCTTCCCTTCTCCCCCTCCCCCTCACGTGCCTTAATCCCCCATTCTTCTGCCTGCTGCCATTTCTGTCTGTCTGTCTCTTTCTGTTCAGTCTCTTGGCTGCTTGCGAGTGTCGACGCGGCTGTCGCTTCCTGGCGTCCATAAACTTTTTGCTCATCCGCTCATTACATGCATACACACACACACACACACACACACTTAGACACTTTCTCGCACACTCGCACAGCTGCTGTACATGCGAAGCAGATAATGTAAAGCAGCAACAAGCAACAAAAAATATTTATATAAAAATATATACTATACATATTAATATAAGGGAATACTACAACTATACATCACAAAAAAAAAGAAAGTAATAATAATGAAAACGAGAAAAAAATAATGTTGTTCAAGTGAAATATGACACTTTCATATATTCTCAATTATTTGCGCTATTCATTCGAATTCAGCATTCAGTCAGAATGAAACTTCAGAGCTCTGCAAAAGGAGCATCCCAGCAAATTCCCAACAACTTTTCTCTCCCTGACCTGGCAACAGAATAAATAGTACAAAAAGCAGCAAAATATGCAAAAATAATAATAAAAAAAATATAAAATAATAATAACAAGCATAAAGTTTAAGAAAACAGGCAAGTTGAATAAAATGTAAAGTTGTAACTCTGATGCAATGTTGTCAAAAGTAACAGGAAACTGCAAGAACTAAAAAGTTCTCTTGGGACCGGTCCCATGGACATTGATACTAAGTACTAAGATCAACTTCATCTTTACAAATATATTTATGTATTTATATATGTATTTATGTACATACATATGTATTTATTCAAATTGCCTGAATCTGTCGCAAACCAACAGCATTCTCGAAAATCAAATAATATCACGTACATTTTTCGACGGATAAAAGTTTATATTCTTTATTTACTTTGTTAATTGTCAAATTAATTCTGTTTTTTTTTTATTGTGTGCCCAGTGAAAAGCACATTTCGATCAACAGTTAATTTTCAATTTGATTTGCGGGCTCACATCGATTGTTTATTGTATTATGTAAATTACAGTGGAAATATTAACTTATCTGAGGGATAGAGGTTACTTTAATGTGAAAATCATTCACAAAACTGTAGATACTGAAAAAATGAGAATAATATCGAAAATATTAATATTTATGTCAACGCTAAATGTTTGTGCTACTACTTATTGTGATACAAATGCTAATGCATATGTTGCTAATGCTAATGCTAATGCTAATGCTAATGGTAATGGTAATGGTAATGCTAATGCTAATGCTAATGCTAATGCTAATGCTAATGCTAATGCTAATGCTAATGCTAATGCTAATGCTAATGCTAATGCTAATGCTTATGCTAATGCTAATGCTAATGCTAATGCTAATGCTAATGCTAATGCTAATGCTAATGCTAATGCTAATGCTAATGCTAATGCTAATGCTAATGCTAATGCTAATGCTAATGCTAATGCTAATGCTAATGCTAATGCTAATGCTAATGCTAATGCTAATGCTAATGCTAATGCTAATGCTAATGCTAATGCTAATGCTAATGCTAATGCTAATGCTAATGCTAATGCTAATGCTAATGCTAATGCTAATGCTAATGCTAATGCTAATGCTAATGCTAATGCTAATGCTAATGCTAATGCTAATGCTAATGCTAATGCTAATGCTAATGCTAATGCTAATGCTAATGCTAATGCTAATGCTAATGCTAATGCTAATGCTAATGCTAATGCTAATGCTAATGCTAATGCTAATGCTAATGCAAATGCAAATGCAAATGCAAATGCAAATGCAAATGCTGTTTAAATTATCTGTTTAATGCTCTTTTAAATTAACACCTTGCCTCACTTTGGTTTCAAATACCTATCTTAGTACTCAAAGAAACAATGGAATCTGCTTGTAAAGCCCAAATAAAACATCTGTATGGGAATGCAGAATAATAGAAGAGCAAGTGTTGTATAACTGCAAAAAACGAAATGAAAAATGTGCACAACAAGCAGCTCTTGAGCTGAATGTGATCTATGTGTGTTGATGTTTCCTTGAATTTTCTCAATTTTTTCTTTTGTGATTTCTCTGACAATGTGTTGCATTTATGCACGAAGTGAATGGAACTTTTAAAGCACATGAATAATTTACTGAAAGCTAAAAGTAAAACTATAAACTGAATACCATTGTTCCACTTTTTAACATAAATATATGCACATTTTATTTGATTAATGCAAATTGGAATACGTATTGGAAATTTCAATCAATTTGCATTTGGCGTTGCCAACAGTCCTGTTAAATTTAATGAGCCGTTTTTTGGTGCTTTGCCAACGGAATTCGTGAAAATATTAATTTTCTCATTTTCCGGCCATTATTTTAAATTCGGTTTGGTTTTGTTTGCTTTGCCTTGCTTTGCCTCGCACCGCATTCCATTTGGCGTCTTTTGGTTGGGGTTGCTTAATGCCATTTTATGAAAGAACATACACGCATACACACACACACACACACACACACACACACACACACACACACACACACACACACACACACACACACACACACACACACACACACACACACACACACACACACACACGTTAGGAAAGAACGATATGCGAGTATGCATTCAGGCTAACTGTCTGTCTGATCAATGCACTATGGGGTATTTTACAGAAAAAGTGTCATTTATCAATAACTCGCAATAAGCAAGAAATTTTGATGTGGTTTTTTTTATAGTGTTATATTGTACAAACCCTAAGAATCTTTTTTGGAAAAGTGGGCGTGGCACTATCTCCGCTAATGATTTCTATTGCAATTAACAAGCTTTAACTCTATATATCATTAGTAATATAAAAAAACAACGAATTTGTTGGACATAGAAAAATTTGTTAGAAGAAATTCTCCATACAAAAAGGGAGCAAAATCATCACTGAAAAATTGTGAGGCTACGTGCTAAAAAATTGAATTGCGAAAAAGTGGTCAAATGTGAAGCTCGAGATAAACTATTCTTAATAGAGAAGTAATGACTCTGCACCATGGACAAGGACTCACAGCTAACAAATGCTAACAATTTTGTTAAACTCTTTGCAAAGTTCAGCTTTACTATTAAAAATACGGCATTGACACCACTTGCTAAAAACACATTTTATTAAATAGACAGTTACAAAAACAACAATATACAAGCATTAACATGTAACACAAACCTTAACAGTTGTCATCCATTTCAAATTTGAATTTATAAAATTATTCTTTATGTTCTGTTTCAATTTGAAAATGCACTTCAATTTTGCAGTAAAAAAAGCTAGCGGTCATCGGTTGCAACAGCTGACTTTAACAGCCGTTATCTTAACATTGGACTGTTATGTTAACATTTCTGGCAAATTTCTCATAAAATAACAGCTTGAAGTGTTTTTCATATCTAAGCATTCAAAATTCATACATTTGCATACTTGTGAAAAATGAATAAATGACACTTTTTCGGTAATATACCCCATAGTGCAAGAAAGAAAGAGATGGAAAGAAAAAAAACGCTTGAACAGCAATTTTTGTTACTGCATATGTGTGTGAATGTATTTATGTATGTGTATAGAGTGTGAGTGTGCATGTGTGTGTGTGTGTGTGTGTGTGTGTGTGTGTGTGTGTGTGTGTGTGTGTGTGTGTGTGTGTGTGGGTGAATGTGCTTTTGACACACTGTCAAAAAAGTACCGTAATATTTGTCATAAAACTTTATGATGCACAAAATTAGTTTTACAGCACTGAAAAACCCTCTCGAACATTAAAGAAGAGAAGCTGTTGTCAAATGACTCGACGACTCATCATCGAATGGGCGCCAATCGATTTGGCAGCCAACACTTTTTGGCCTGGCTTATTCGTTTATGAATCACCCCATTTCACACTGCTCTCCTTCTCCCCAATCCCTCCCAAATGCCCCACTTGACGTCGCGCACTTATTTATTTATGCAATGGTCGTGCCAATGCAAGTAATTTATTTATTTAGAAATTTTCTGCCATTTAAGCGCGTAATTGTTTTAACATAGCATGCCAATTGAGAATTTTCATTTACATTTAACCCACACACACTCATGGCAATACTATAAAATGAAATGTTGAAAATGTGCAATGCCAGGCAAGAAACGAGCAACAGAAACTGGCAACAGGAGGACGCGACGTGCAACATGCGACACACGAGCAGCGGGTGACACTCGACGGGGTGACGGGACAATGGTGACAAGGGGGGTGACGGGAATAACGTGTAGCTGGCAAATAAATTATGAAAAATAAACATAGTTATACGTGCATATAAATTGTTATTATTGTCATTATTTTTTATTTAATATTATTTTTTTTATCTACCCTCTTGCCAAACAAAAAAATACAAAGGAGTTGCCGAATAATCTAAAAATGTGAATCCCATAATCTTTGAATAAATAATTAAGTATCTATTAGATAAATTATTGTAAAAATATAAAAAAAAAGTACAATTCAGTTCGCTATCTTTTTTGCCGCCTCCAGCAGTGAACTTTTCTCCTGCATAATAAAACAAATAAACTTTGTTACCGATAATATTTGAATTAGTAAATATCAACTTAACATTGTATCCATAGCTAGGAAATATGCTGTTCTGGAAATTTACCAAGACTATTGGCTAAAACAATTCAAATATAGTAATAAAATATAAATGTAATAATAAAATGTAAATATAATAATAATAAAATTATGATAACAGCTGATAGATATACATAGAAATTTATTTCACTTTATCGTTACTTTAAAATTGAAACACTTATTAATTAGAGTTTAAATTCTGTTGTTGTTAAGTACTCAATTCCGACAGAAACTTTGCTATTAAACTAACATAAAATAATACATTTAATATATAAGAGCAAAACCTCAAGTAAAATTTCACAATAAATATTGTTGCGATTACTTCCAACCGGGGGTAACTGGAAGTCGTGCATTCCCCATGTATCGCATTCGTACACCACATGGCTTTTATTATTTCTGCTATTTTTGATTTGTGTGTGTTGCTGCTGCTGTTGAAGGCTTCATTTTGTTTGGATTTCATGGCCTGAAAACTATTGAAAATGATTGCAATGTATTTTATTCGCTATCGATTTAATTCGCTTATTTTGCTTTGTGTACTTAAGCATATTGAGTGAAATTGAAATACATACTAACTTATGTGTTTATCGTGTATATTACTATTTTTTTTTTCTTTTTTTTTTGTTCTTTGCGCTTTGCCCTAACATTAATTTCCAGGGTCGCTCTTTTGAAAAAAACATGTTTGAAATTGCACATCCGACACTTTGTGCCCCCATCGTAGAAAATGTGTGGCCGTAAATGAAATCACAATATTTGTAAAGCATCTTTCCCTCTTGTCTTATGGTCATATTGGGTCTCAGCAGGAGCACAATGAGGTCGTTGTCAACGTTGGTTGTAAACGTGGCGTATGCGTAATATGAGTACTCCGTAATAGACACACACTACGAGTACTCCGTAGGCCGTATATGCAAAGTAGCCGTAAAATGCTCAACAGTTTTCCCCAGTTATGCAAATAACAAATGAAAAACTCTAGGGAGATTTCAAATACAAAAGAGCTAAGACTTTTGGTTTCCTTTTCTGCAATAGTTTTAAAAGCAAATAAAAAATATTTTTTTTTAATATTTAAAATATTTTTGTTAAGTTAAAAAAAAGATAAGTTTTAGTATAGTTATAGTTAATATAATGATTAAGTTAAACATTTATTGTGGAAGCGTAGAAATTTCATTATTGTAGTGCAAACGAAATAAAGAGAGAGAAAAGCGAGAATCATTCAAGTGCCCAAGAATTGCTGGCATTTTGGCTTTAGCTATGTCAATTGGCCAACTTAGCTGAGACTGTGTGTGAACAAATGAGAAAGTTGGCTAAATAGATGCTTCAACACCATGACAGCTACTTATGAGTTCACGTACATATTGTCTGTATGTTTGTGGCAGACAGTGGCAAATTTCCGTGTCATAAGCGTTGCGAGCCCTTTTTACGCACATTTCACATGCCGCACGATGACAAATCATTGCCACAAAATCGACAAAGACGTTGACTGAGTTGCGAGTCTAAGACTGGGATTGTGATTGGAAATGGAAATGGCAATGGCAATGGCAATGCGATTGTGATGGCATGAGGACTGTTGTGACTGAAGGCCCATTGAGATTGAAGCCCACAGTTACTCACACATTTGACAAAGACATCAGGCAGAGCGGAATGACGAATGCGTATATGAATGCGCATGTGGATACGAATGTGTAAACGAATGCGAATACGAGTGCGAATGTGAATATGAATGTGAATGGAACTTAGCAGTTATTCCATTCCATAGTCTGTCAATAGACAAAATTTATGCAAGCTGTTCTCGCTGCGAGTCCCCAATAGGCTCAGAGTCACCCCACCCAGACTTGTATACCCCTCATCCCTATCCATCCAGCCCTCCTCTGCATCATTCACCTCCAGCTGTGCTCAAACATATGCGGGTTTCCCATAGCTCTCAGCTGTGTATTTTTTCTCTCTTGCTGTTTTTGCTTTCATTGTTTTTTTTCTGTCTTCATTTCTCTGCTCTTCAGTTCTCATCTCTCACTTAGTTTTCTTTTTTCTTCTGTTCCTGTTTTGTTTAAGCAACAAAGGCGCGTATAAGTAATATAATGTGCATGCATTACGTATACGCATTGTGTGTCCAAATAGAAACTAGTGTCATTCATTGTTGGTTAGGATATGCCAGAGCACTCGCACACACACACACACACACACACACACACACACACACACACACACACACACACACACACACACACACACACACACACACACACACACACACACACACACACACACACACACACACACACACACACACACACACACACACACACACACACACACACACACACACACACACACACACACACACACACACACACACACACACACACACACACACACACACACACACACACACACACACACACACACACACACACACACACACACACACACACACACACACACACACACACACACACACACACACACACACACACACACACACACACACACACACACACACACACACACACACACACACACTCACACACTAAAACTCACATTCCCATTCATATATATGAGTACACTGATAAAAAAAAGGATCTAAAATTAAGATTTTGGTCTCAGAACTAAGAACTTTGGTCTAAAAAATGCGTCGAGAACATGAAAATCTTGAATTAAGAAAACACATCTTGATTCTAAGAACATTTCAATTAAGACCAAGTTCTTATTTTTAAGATCATAAATTCTTATATTTTCAAGACCACAAATCTTAGTATAAGAATAAAACTTATTATTTTTTTAAGATTATATGTTCTTATTTATAGACCAAAAAGTTTTAAATAAGAAGAATGAAGTAATTTTAGTTAACTTGAGGTCTAGTAATGTCAATATGACACTTAACAACAAACAACAACACAAAAACACTTGCGAACACAAGGAGAATGGGTTGGTATACAGCTGTTTCAAGAGATACCAATCTCTATCATCAGTACCGTTGTGCTGACTAGACCAGCGATCCAAGCCTAATGTCATCTTCGAGACGCCAGAACCAGTTGTGAATTTTAGGTCTCAAAAAGTGTCAAAATTTTAAGATTTTTGTTCTTATTTTAAGAAAAAAAGATCTAAGAGCTAAGATTTTTATTCTTATATTAAGAACTTAAGATTTTTTAGAATTATATTCTTAGTTTTAGTAGTTTGGTCTTAAAATGGTCTTATATTAAAAACAAAATATTTAAATTTGAGAATTTTATTCTTATATTAAGAACTTACGATTTTTAAGATTAATATTCTTAGTTTTAGTAATTTGGTCTTAAAATATTCTTATTTCAAGAACAAAATATTTAAGATGAATGTTCTTGATTTTAGAAAGTGGTCTTTTTTTTCAGTGTATATTCGTTTATATTTGTATCTCTGGGTATTGTGTGCAAATGTAGTTACATAATTTGCTGCTCGGCTGCTCGACTCAACTGCTGCTGCTGCTGCTTTTGACACACAAATTAGAGCCATGGCCATAACATTCATGTGACGGCTTCTAGAAAAAAATGCAATAAATATGAAACGGAAACTGTAACTGAAACTGAAACTGAAACAGAACTAAAACGCCAGCTGCCCGAAACGACAACGAGTATCATTGAATATTGCGAATACATATATGTGATTTTTTTTCTCTCAAAAATGAATAATCAGAACATTGTAAAAAAAAATGGAAATAGAAACGTAACTCGTGAATACTCCAAAAAGAAAAGAAAAAATCGAAATACGAAATAAAAGCGGGAACAAAAAGAAAAGAAGACAAATGCTAAAAAATAAAGACGACGGCAAGCAAACCAATCAACAAGCAAATCCAATACAACCCAGGGGACAAGGCGCTTCAGCTCTTGACACAAGCGAGGACACTAACTAACACCCAGAGCTCCCTCGCCTCCATGACCCCTCCGGCCACGCCCCTAATGCCACACGCCCCAATGCCCAAGCGCCCAAGCGCCCACATAAAGAATTCAAATCGTATTGCCACTTAAACTCAAAACGGCTCGCTACACATGTCGCTTTGTGTGTGTGTCTGTGTGAGTATTGGTTGTGTGTGTGTATTGGTTGTGCGTACGTGTGTGTGTGTATGTGTGCGATTCCCGGTCCTGCTGAGCGCGTTTTGCTTTCAATTATGGCTGCCATCAAGCCCGAAACTGAAATGTTTGAATACATTGCCATTTAGTCCACGACAGGGCAGCATAGAAACTGGCAAGGAATGATGAAAATGCTGCGGGAAGAGGGGGACAGGGGCTGGGGGGCGGGGCGGGATTGGCGGTGGGGGGCGTGCCAACGCATATATCACAAATGCGACACAATACGTAAATCAAATGATATGCGAGTGCAAGTATGACAAGTATGTATTATGTTAGTAACTACGAGTTTGTATTATCAGCATCGCCATATTGTGAGAGCCCACCTATCAACCCCTACCACACCCACCCCCCTCATGACATGTTCCCCCCCTCATCACTCACTCTCGCTCTCCCACTGCTCGCTACACAGCAAGGAAAAACGAAATTTCGAAATAAAATCAATTCCAAGCGATGTCAAAAGTTCGGTAATCTCTGAATTTCTTAAATCCAGCTCAGGCATGATTTTTTAATCCTTGTAAGGCAAATTTTTTTTTATTTTTTTTTTTTTTTATTTATTTATTGTCTGGCTAAAAGCAGCCGACACAGCAAATAATACATTAAAATTATATAATACATATATTTAAATTACAAAATAAATTAAAATGAAGTTTAAAATTAAGATTATAAAATTCTAAAATTCTTTTATTCTCTGGGGAATCTAAAATGAAAAAGAAAATGATTGGCCCAACATTTGTTGCTAGGATTGGGGAAAACCCAGAAAAACCCAATCAGACCAAAATGATATTAATGAGTAGTTAGTTGGTTATATTAGTTAGACATGATAATATAGAGGCTTTAATAGTGAGCGGAGATCACTCGAAACTAATCGTAGGGTACAGTCTATTATAATCTGCACACAGAGTACGAAGAGGTTCGTGCAATTCCCAGTTAGTGAAACAACGTTGGAGATATAAAGGAATAAAGTTACGAGTTACTCTAGAAGGTACATTGAAGGTTATTTCTTCCAACAAATTAGCCGAGTCTATATGACCGTGCAGTAATTTGTGGATGAACATTACTCCAAGCATAATTCTACGGTTAGTAAGAGAGGGAAGATTGAGTAAGAGAAGTCTACTAGAATACGAAGGCAACTGCATTTCCGAGTTCCAACTCAAGCCGCGTAAAGCAAAAATTAAAAATTGTTTTTGAACCGACTCTATCCTGGCACGATGGGATTCATATTGAGGAGACCACACACATGATCCATATTCAAGAATTGGACGCACAAGAGACGTGTAAAGAAGTTTAGTAGTAAAGGGATCATCAAATTCCTTGGACCATCGCTTAATAAACCCGAGAACTCCCATTGCTTTATTGACAGCTATAGCAATATGCTTATCAAATTTCAGTCTATGATCTAGAACTATACCCAGGTCATTAACTGATCTTTCGGAATCATTTAAGCATTCCAATATAATGCCATTAAGTGAGTACTGTGAAATAATGCGGGAAGATCTATAGAAAGTCATAACTTTACATTTCGAACTATTGAGATTTAATAAATTATCTTGGCACCAGAGATGGAAAGCATTTAAGTCTGCTTGCAAGAGACTAAAAGAAGAAGGATCGCTATACGATAAACAAAGCTTGACGTCATCCGCATGCATGATAGCATGGGAGTGAGATAATAAAGATGGAAGATCATTTATAAATAACGTAAAGAGTAGTGGACCAAGATGACTACCTTGCGGTACTCCCGAAGTAACTTTAACTGACTTTGAAAATGAATTTTTAAAAATAACTTAACTTACAAAGCTCCGTAATATTTTTTTTAATAAAGTCAAATGCTTAAGACTCTTTTTATAATTTTCGATTTAAGTGATTTTCATTTTATTTGCATATTGTGTTAATCGAACAATGATATAATGAATACATGCTTACGCTAAAAGTAAGAATTTTCAATTTGAATTTTGGAATGATATTTCATTTTTTTCAGTGTGCGATAATAACCCACAGAAGAACCGCCAAAGTGCGTGCTGTGGTGCAGAGTCGTCTGGTGGTGGTTTTGGCCAGTCTACTCTGTTGGTCTGGCCTGATCTAGTCCTGCTCTGACTGAGCAACAACAACAACAAGACAACAACCACATTGAAAGCCAAAACAAGTCAGAAGTAACAGCACACACGAGTGACATATTTATCGCCATATTTTCCGAGCCATGACTAAAGAGGCGAACGCATAAATACTGTGAAAAGCAGGCGACAAAAGTTCAAGTGGAATGATAAACGGTAACGGGAATGAGAATGAGAATGAAACTGGAAGCTGCAACTGAAACTGAAACTGGGGAACAGGAACACACAAGACAAAACGTACAGGGTATGTTATTGGGGTAGCTCCATACCATGCTGAGATGCCAAGCGAAGCGTCTGTTTGGCCAGAAGATAAACAAAACTTAACTGAATTTTAATGCCTGCCTGCCTGCCGTCATAATGTGCTCGTAAGGAACTAATAAATAACTATTAAAGTTCCAATGTGAACTCATTCGAGAGCTCATTATAAGCAGGACATTTTATATTAAGGAACTCTGTAATTAATCGTTAAATTTGATTAAAATTTATAAATAGAACTTTCGCAAAACTTTAATGTCTGATTGCAAACTGATTTTGTTTGCAACTAATAAATTCTTATTAAGCTTCGATTTAATCTTATTTAGAAGTTTGCTCAAGTGAAGATTGTTCTATTCAAAAGAAATTTGAAATTAATTGAATCCAGTTATTTCTATAGATAACTTCTGAACGCAACTCATATTAAGATTGATTTAAATTTTGGCTATGCCCTTTCTGTTCCCATATTTCAGAATTTCACATTTATCGGTAACATCAATTCAATCACAATAAATTGACTTATCGATTTAAAAAATCTGTGACGTAAGCACACACCAGCAAAACTGATTAATGCGATTAATAGGCCAAATAATTAAACTCATTTCAGCATATTTCAAGCACATTTATCGATAACCTTATATGAGACATATTTTCTTGACTTATCGATAATACTATAAGTAAGCCGAGCAGTGATTGTGTCAACAGATTGAAGCAAAATCAGTGAGCAATAAGCGTAATAATTGAATTGATTTCAATTTATGGACACATTTATCGATAACTTGATTTGAAGTGATTGCCATTACGGATTGCTCCGCGTCAAACAAATGACAAACTGCATTACGCAATGTGACAGATGCTTTGGGAATACACTCGTATGAACATATGAGTACTATATAGAAGTGGGGGTGGAGGTGGTACTGTTGCTTTTGTTGTTGCTGTTGTTGTTGTTGTTGTTGTTGCTTTTGGTGGCTATCCATCTGCATGCAAAGCATCCATCATCCAAAAAACGGAGTCAGATACAAATATGGCGACACAGAAACCATTTGCAAATATGTGCATACCACGTACACTGAACAAATAATAACAGGGATAAAAATCCTAACCGAAACTGTAACTTTTAACCGCTAAAAAAAGTTTAAAATCGTAACTGAAACCGTAACCGAAAAAAAAAATTAATTTGACCGAAACCTTAAAACCGAAACTCTGTATACCGAAATAACCGTTTAGTAACCGTTTCGTTTATAAGGGTTAATTTCGGTTTTTCATACGTGTACAAAAAAAAAAGAATTATTTTTTATTTATAATTTTGATTTTTGATATTAATTTTCTTATGTTAAATTTGGAATTCTTATCACTGATATTCATGATTGAATTTTCGTAGCACTGAATAAGCGCAATTAAAATTAATTTGTGAAATAATAAAATGGTTAAAATGTAACTAAACTACATCAAACTGAAGAATATGTGAAATAAATGTGCGAAAGTAATTCCTTTTTAATTAATATTATTATATTATTAATATTATTATATTTTTTAAAAAGTTTTTTTGTGAACCGAAACCATACCGGTGTTTCAAAACCGAATCATACAAAAACCGGTTCACCGTTACGAAACCTTTACTCAAATGCGAACATAACCGTAACTAAAACCGATAATCTCTGAATAATAATCATTCTAACTAATACTCAAGCTTCAAACACTTGATACTATCATGTATTTATAAAGTAAATATTCAGAATATTGTTGTTAAATGAGCAGAATTTGCTCGATTAATAAAATACAAGCACTCAGCATTACAAATTTCATAAAAAGTTTAAAACATTTAATTTCACTGGACAGAGAGCCCCGATAATTAAAATAATTGCGCAGTAGGAATTGACAAATTGTTGGAAATTTCGAAATTACTCAAATTTTGACATAGCTCGGAATTGATTTTATTTTGGACTACCAGACTTTATTTTCAGTGTATGTACAAACATATGTGTTTATATGGGAGTACGTATGTGACGAAATCGGTGGCTTTTGTCAATTGGCATTCGCATGCTGCGACAAGAGCCATGGGATATGGAACGCGGGGCTGCAACTCTGATGTCATGCGTAAACAAAAAAAAAACCAAAAAATAAATAAATAAAAAAATATAAGCGTCATTGAGATGTCAACTGTGAAAAGTGTGACCGATTGCCGGTTCCCTCAAACAGCATCCTGTCAGGCATCTCTTCCCCTCTGTCCCATCCTCCCTTGATGTCCATGCGGTGAGCCAATAAATATCGTGTTTAAGCCAACACCCAAACAAAGTGAAGTGAAAATAACACGGCGGCCATTGCTTGGTCATAAGCGGGTTGAATGGAGAGGGAAGGGAGGGGATGGAGGGAGAGAAAGGGAAGGCACGGGACGGGAAGGGAAGGGAAGGGAGAGTAGGTGGAGCTGTGGCTATTGTGTACGCACATGGCAAACAGTGTGAAGGCGTTGGAGCATAAACAGTTTTTGACATTGTCAGGCCCAAGACACATGCTAATGCCAGCCCAGCAAACAGCCTCTCTGTCTCTGCTTCTGTCTCTTTCCTCTTTCCCTCTCTCTTTCTCTCTCTCTTTCTCTACAATCTCTCACTGTCTCTTTCTCTGTGTGCGTCTGTCCAGCCAGCCATAAACGTTATCTGCTTATTGCGACAAATGCATGAATAGTTGCGTCTCATGCTCTTATAACCGAGAGTATGTATCATGTATACCCTGTAAGTACAAATGGGCATAACACAGTGCACAATAACAAAATGAAGCTGTGAAAGTGTACAAATGTATTATACATACATGCATATGTACACACATACAATACATGTATGTACATATACATATGTGCAGGCAATTCGACAATCCTTTGAATCCTTTGACCCTAATCATTTTGATAAGCATCAACAGCTACAGTCAATAATAATACACTTACCTCACGTTGACTATCTCAGTTTTGATATGATAAATAGGGCTCGGATATTTGATTCAATACTATTATTTTATATATTTTAAAACTTATTTTTTAATTGATTTATTTTTGATTTAATTAAATTTTATTTGTTTCAATTTTATTTTATTTTTCATTTTATTATATGTTTAAAAGGAATTCCTTAATTTTTATAATGAATTTAGGTGCATTATTGATAGCTCTTACTTTCCCACATAATTTTTGGTGTACTTTCAGCTGTATTCAGGAAAAGTTTTCGTATAGAGTATGCAGAATCTGCATTGCAGATATGAGTATTGTTTTTCATATAACAACAGTTTTCAACACATTTGCTCATCTGCATGGCAAATTTTCTAGCTTGCAAATTTTGTACAACGTGGCAACGCCTTGTCGTTAGTTGGCAGCAATTGTAGTGACAAGTGGACAGGACTGTTCAATGAGGTGGCCACAGGAATCGAGCATTGTTTAGGGCTGCCATTATATCAAACAAATAAAAAAAAGAAGTAGACTTATGAGAAACGTCATATGAGAAACGTCAACAGTAAGAGATCCAGTACTTTCATAAAATAATACGAGACAAATATTATAAAATTTAAAAAAAAATGTACTCGATTTGATTAAGCCAAAAAGCCTAAAGTCAGTTTTTTTTTTTAAATTGCAATTTTGTTGCAACTTCCCTTTTTTTCAAGTTCTGTTTGCTGTCATGTCATGGACAAAATCTTTTTACAGGGTATATAAGAGTGTTGCAGCAAGATGTTGCACTGATTGTTCTTGAGGTTTGTGCTTTTAAGTTAAACAAATGTTTGCCACATGGTCATTTCTATACGTAGAATATAAAACTCTACACGTACTACACTGAATAGATAACTCGTATATCTATCTATATAAATATATATATGTGTAGAAAAAGAGAGATAGAGAGAGAGAGAGAGAGAGAGAATGAGGGGTGCTTAATATATCTGCTGTTTTTATAGCTTGGTCGAGATTCACACGTCTGTGGCTGGGCCTTTCGACTTTATGGAGTCCATTCCGTGACCGAACGTGACATGAAAGTTAGCATCTGTGTAGTGCCCATTCCGTGGGCTGATATGTCTGTAAAGCTGTGAACCGATTTGTCATTATTATTGGAGACACACGGCAAACACACACGGCCATAAAAGCCAAACACACCCACACACACACTCACACATATTCGTGAGGCCAAAAGAATTGAGGCACACGCCACATTCTACATGCCACATGCCACACGGCACGCTGACGGGGCACAAAAATCGAAACGTTTACAAACAGCTAAACATTTTAAAGGCACCTGGCTAATGTGACTTTCGTCCCCACCAAATGTGTGTGAATGTGTTTTGCTTATGTGTGTATGTGTGTGTGTGTGTTCAATCAAACAGGATTGAGCATTGGACATGTCACACATGAATATGGATAGTCGAGTTTTCGTTACAAGCTCGTTGACTAGTCGTCCAAAACTCGGTAGTTGTTGCCGTTGTTGTTGTTGTAGCATTTTCACCAACCTTTTCGAACTAGGCTGCTGAGGGTTGACACATTTTCAGATTAAAATACGCAAAAGTTTGATAAGCAACTTTTTCAAGTTTATCATTGTCGAACATTAAGCTTTTAATTTTTTTCCTGTTTTATTAATATAATTTAATTTATTTATCTAATAATTGATTTTGTTTAGCTGAAAAAAATTTAAAAGTAACTGGCGCGAGAAAATAAAAGTTACTAGACAACTCTAGAAACTATCTGCCATTAGTCTGGCAACTCTTAGTGACAAATGTTGGCACACATTGCACAATAAGTTTAAGGTTTTTTTTTTCGATAAAACTTGATTTACCTCAAAAGAGCTATTTTTTTACTGCTTATTTTAAGGAAAAATGAAGTGGTTACATATATATTTTTAATATACCTTACTTCGAATTTTGACTAAAAAATGTGGCGTCGCTGGACTAGGAGGCAGCATCGGACGTCAGCGGACTTTGCGCTAGTTTATTCCGCACAAAATTATTCTGCGAATTGACCTGTGGCATCGCGAAATGAAATTGATGTGAAATTTAAGCGAAAGCGATTTCTGTGGCATCCCTATATATGTATTCAAGATACAATGGCAAACACTCAGCATTACAAAAGTCAAAATAGCCTAAAACATTTGATTTCAATAAACAAATTCTTACAGAACCCCAATAATGAAATTATTTGCAGAGCAGGAATTGATAACTCCTGCTTAAATCAAGTATTTCATTCTCGAAAGAAGAAATTCCGAGATTACTGAACTTTCGACATTGTTTAATTTCATTTTATCTCTGATTTCTGAAGTTTTCTTTTCAGTATAAACTCAGAATAAAGAAGACATCCTAACAGTAAGTGCATTTATCCGAACTTGATTTTATATCGTTTCGGTTTTTATTAATTTTAAATTTTAAGATTGCTGCGTACTAATATTCTTGAATTAAGTATGAAACGATCTAAGCTACGAAATTCAGCTATCCGGGCTGTGCAATTTGTGGAATAAAATTTAGAAAGAGTTGCCAGACAATAATAGCAGACAATTGCAAGAGTTGTCGAGTTTTTTTTATTTTCACGCGCCAAGTACTTTAAAACTTTTATCAGCTAAATAAAATCAATTATTCGGGGGTGCCACAGAAATCGCTTTCGCTTGGATTTCACTTGAATTTGTATGAAATTTAAGAGAAATTCAAGCGAAAGCGATTTCTGTAGCACCCTTGATTATATAAATAAATTAAATTATATAAATTGTAATATCATCTGTGGGTTTGACGGAAATATCTCCAGATAAACAAACAACAAAGTTTTTTACACTAAGCATTTGTTTTTAAAATTTAAGATTGCTTTATACTGAATCTATTATGTTTCAACATTGAAATGAACCTTTAGAAACACGTACATTTTAGTATAAGATATTTGTGTACTTAAACTAGTGCTTCGATATTTTGCAGTCTTTAATTAATCCCAAGACGTACTTAAAATATCAGGTAGCTTAAATAATGATTATTGACATTTTTTTTTTTCACATCTAAAAATTAATGACTGAAATACATATACAAACAAATAATGAAAAAAATAAATTTAATCATAAAAATTTAAGCGAAAAAATAAAACTCACAAATAATCATTATTTATGATTTTTATTTATTTTGCTCAAAGAAAAACTCACTTTAAATTCATGGTTTTTGTGAAGGATTTTCACCTAGTATTTTTGCATATCTCTTTAAAAGAAACATGGGGGACTCATAAAACGCAAAAATAAATTTTTCAAATTATCACATAATCTTTTCTTTAAATGATCACAAATAATGATTACTTGTGAGTTTTATTTTTTCGCTTAAGATTTTGAGATTGTTTGTACTTGAATAACTACTAACTTTAAGTACTGAAATTAAAGTTTTTTTTCTGAGTGTACAGCCCATGCACACACAAGCAGAAGTGTATGCAACGTTTTGTGGCAGCTCGTTATGCGTGCCACAGGCTGAGCGAGTAAGGGAAGGGAAGGAAAGGAATCGGGGTAGCTGCATGATTTGTGTAGTAGCAAAAGCTGCAACTGAATGTTGAGCTCTGTTTGTAGCCATTTGCACAGCGTGAATTGAAATTAGCTAAAGCCCAGTTCGTACATTAGCCATGTACAGAGGGGTGGGGGTGGCGAGATCCATGCTGTATAAGGCCATCTGCTTAATTAGTTGTAAGCGAATTTGTATTCAATTTGGATGGAACTCGTTGCCAGTGAAGGCAGACGAACGGCCATTTCCCAGTTTCCCAGTTTCCCAGTCGCATAACATGCGATGGCAGGCCATAAATTATGTTGCCTACAACTTGGCAATTAAACGCAGCCACAGTTACTTTACTCCCACTCTTGGGTTCACATCAACATACTCTGCTCTCCTTTCTCCTTTCGGCAAGCTCAATTTGGGCGCGTGCCGAAAAAAAAATGAAAATGAAGCATAAATGGAAACAAAAGGGAACCAACTACTGATACGGATATGAACGAGAAACAGCCGCTCGCCACATCAAATTTACACCTAACAAACTTCATAACAAAGTCATAAAAGCCTTCAACCAGTGTTGCCCCGTGCTCTCTCTCTCTCTCTCTCTCCGCTTACCATATTCTTAGCCCTCTGTAGGCCATAAAAATGTACATAAGGCTTCACAAGCGGCAACACGAGCAGCAACCAAAAAACCGGAAAAGGGGCGTGAAATGCGAAAGCCAGTTGAGGAGAGAGAAAGAAAAACTAAAGGGAGCAGAGTGAGAAGAGCGAGTGAGAGCGAGAGAGAGAGGGTGACAGCGTGTGGGAGTGAGTTGGCAAAGAAAAAGCAGAAGAAGCAGCAGCAGCAGCACAAACAACAAACAAGCCGAAAGCAAATGTAAAAGGCAACTCGCTCTTTAAACAAGTGTGTCCTGTGTCTGTCTGTAGTACAGCTACTAACCCCCCCCCCCCCCTTACCCACTACCCCTCCCCACTCTACCAACGATTGTTTCCTGACCCTTATACGGTCTCAACATCCGGCGATTGCTCACTCGTTCATTCGCTATGACCAAATATGCATATGAATATAAAACTATTCGGACATTTTGCAAAAGGCCAAAAAGTTTTACACATGACTTTGCCAGACACAAACCTTTTGCTGCAGCAAAGTTGAACTGAGACTGAGACTGAGTGCTATCTATAGGCACATCCAGGCAGTAACCAGTAACCAGTAACAGGAGCAGAAACAGGAGCATCTACGGAGAGGTCATGTGCCAAGGGCAGACAGATAGTTTAAGTTTTGTGTGTGTTTTTGGTTACGGGTTTCGGGTTTTCGGGTTCACATGTCACCGAGCCTGTAATATATTCTAATTGAATGTTGAACTTGACCAAATCTGAACATATGCAATTTCGGCCAACACAAACACAACACACACACAATTGGAACAAATGGAAAAAATTGAATGGTTAAAAAAAATCTTTTACTGCAGTTCAGAGCTCCTATGCTCGAGTGCCCAAAGATATCCTCAACTATTGTAATTCTGAAATACTCGCATATAATAATTACAAGCCTACTCTTCCGCATTGTGCATCTTTTGTGCTTATACAATAGATATACATATAATTTTGGAATTTACCACTGACAATTCTGAGAAATTTCACAATTTTTAAATAGACGTTTTTGTAGTGTGGTGTGTATTTTGTGTGAAGCAGTTTCTAACAGGAAGGCGCTAAAACTTATTTATAATTTATTATAATTAATAGCTTTCAATTATATTGATTTTTTAATTAATTAATTTTTGTCGACTGCTCAACGTTAAATAAATAAATAAATGCGCAATAATTGACACAATAATGCAAACAAGCTTTTTAAATATATAAGTATATTGATCAATATTAATATATTATGTATAACTAGTCAACTATTAAGCAAAAAACAAGGGACTGCAAATAATGATTATTTGTTTTTTTTTTTTTTTCTTGTAATCAAAAAATAACACAAAAAAATGTAATGATTATTGGTTGAGAAATAAAGTATAACTTAAAAATAATCATTATTTGTAAGCAAATCTTTAAAACTTGAAATTATTCATTATTTCAAGATTTTTTTAATAACACTTATAATGATTACGGTCCCTACAAAAAAAGTAATAAAAAGTCACAATTTTTTCTCACTTCAGAGAAAAGGTTAATAAAAAGGTAAGATTTAATCTAGGATATTTATATATTAAAAACTTCCAGTCAAATTTAGCATGAAAACTTTAACATAATAAACAATGTTGAAACAATTATAGACCATGTCTAAATCCTACATAGTCTATAGATATGTATATGGTACTTTATATTAAACATATTACTTAGAAAATAAATGAAGCATGATTATTTACAAAGAAAAGAAAGTTAATGGATCTTTAAAAGTTAACATCTTAAATTTAAATTTAAAAAAAAAAATATCAGAAGATTTCAAATAAATTCTTGTCAAAATCATAACTCATAGTACAATAGTCTAAAAAAAAATTAAAAATCTTTCTCTGAAATCAATTTTAGTTAAATACAAATTGTATCGTGCAAAGATATTCCCTTTTATTTAACTTTAAAATAGATAACTTGTTTTCTAGAACTGTTTCAAGTTAATGTAACTTTTTTCATTAAATAAAATCTGCAGTTTTATTGAGAAATATTCGAGGTCTGCTTTGTGACATATTTTGTGTAACCAGAGGAGAAGGTATCAAAAAAAGGCTTTTGTAATTAAAATAAATACCAATTTTTGCAATGCGAAGCATAAACGGTTACAGACGAACTGTAATTTTATTAAAAACAGTTGCTAAAGCGACCAACTAAGCCCCCCCTTTCTTCCCTATCCCCACCCTCTTTTATCTGACCTCCTTCTGGCCTCTTCTGCCCTCTTCTCTCCCAATTGTTGGCAGGCAATGACGGTTTGTGTACATTGTTTGATTTGTGCAAAGCGCGCAAAATTTTTGATATGTGAAAACAAGGGAAAGATAGAGCAAGACAGAGTGAGTGTGAGAGAGAGAGATAGAGATAGAGAAGCCGAGAGAGTGAGACGGAGACAGTTGGAGATCGAAAAAAACAATTTTGAAAAATGCCAACGTACCAAATGCAATTTCCATAACAAATCAAATATTTTATTGCTTTAGCCAAATGGCTAAAAAAAAGCAAAAAGTGGAAAGCAAAAGGCAGCTTCAAATTTCAATTTTAAAGCATGCAAACAAAACGTTTCCGCATTGAAATGTTGAACGTCAATAACTGGCATTGCCACTGGCACACGCCACCGTGCCACACACTTTCATACTCATGCCACATGCCTCTTGCCACATGCCTCTTGCCTCCTATCACTTGCCGCATGCCACATGGCATTGCCATAGACAACGTCATCGTCATAGCACATGCATGAATAACCAAATCCCAGCGTTTTCACATGACGATTTAAGATCCTAAAATGGACAATATGTTGAATCATTTAAATTTTTATTGAAATCAATTGCAAATATTGTATCAATCCACAGGGCAATTCATCATTTCCACAGAGTGCCAGCCGAAAAGAGAGGTAAGAAGGGAGCTTAGGGGGCCGTACATAGAAAATACAAGAACAATCGCCTCTGATTGTGTAAACATTGAAATAGTCATCAGGAGATTTATTCGTTGTCATCACAAACCATATTTTGTATACATTTGCCGTGGACAATCTGGCCAAGGTAGAGTAAATATTAATCTCAAATTAAAGTTTGTCGAGATTGATTCATAATAAAAATATATTTTACACTAACGTGTTTAACTAACACTACGTATACATAATATGTGTAAATATATAGATGTAGATATTGATAGTCGTGATTGTTCTCTGAATATTGTCATTGCCAATACGATAGAGTGAATACATTTGCATATTCGTTGAGATTGATCCATGATAGAAGACCTTTTACATCAACGTGTTTAAGTTATATTAAGTATACGTAATATGTGTAAATAAATCTAGATATTGATCGTCACGACTGTTATCTTAATAACAACTTCGAAAAGAAATATATATCTCTAGCTAGGAATTGATTAGGAATGAATAAATACATTGCGTATACGTATTAATTATTCTATTACAATGAATAATCCTGCGCGATGTGCATCAATAATTAAACATTCTAATCATTATTTACTTCTTCTTCCTATGAATTGACGTTGGCAAGAAGAGTTTCTCAATCTGTCTGTTTGTATAAAGAAATAAGGTGTTTACCATACATATCAAATTTAGTGCTTCTGGCTCTTGCCATCTCTGAGATCCCTTCGGTCATTGGGATTATATCGATTCGTATTAACTTAATATACCAGACTATAAAAAAAACTCGCTTATTAAAGTAAACTTCTTAATTTCTACCAAATATATTTTATAACGAGTAAAAACATCGTCGATAATAATAAATATACTCTTAAGCACACCTGTTAAATTTCGATTAGGATTACTAATCAATTAGATTATTTTTGGAAATAGTCGTAGTGATTATATAATTCACTGTTGAAAAATTTGTGATTATTTAATGATTACGATTACCAAAAATCAAAAAAAAATCGAAGATTATTACAATTATTCAAAAAAATCAGATATAATCAAAAATAATCAAAAATAATTGTTTTGATTATTTCCGATTTTTTCCTGATTATTTCTGATTATTTTAGCTTTTTTAGATTATTCATGATTTTTTAGTAAAAAACCAAATTATTTTCAATTTTCACAATCAAAGTAGCCAAGGCTTTTGATTATAGTTGCTTTTGTACTGGTTGAATCGCACTTATTCAACAGAAAATTTTCTTGCAGCACATTTAAGAATGGTAAACTTAACTATCATAAATGACGTATGCGTATACTCAATTAAACCCCCATTAAATGAGTAGCTTATATTTCCATTTCATTAATACTCGTATCTGAGCCAGAAAGGGGTTTAAAATCCGAGAGAATATGCAGATGATATTGACCAGAACACGCTTGATAAATTTGCAACTTCATTTAAGTACAAAATAAATTGTGTACACGTAATCTGTATGAAATGCTGCAAGCATATTGTTTTATCAGAAGAATAATGTTATCTTTTTCATCTCAATTGAGACAAAATAATATATTTCAATATCTCTAATTGAATTTCATAAATAAGTTATGAGCTTTATTTCGAGTACTATAGATTTAAGTAGAAGCCAACAGCTGGAAACTAACGAGAAACTCTTGAGTATGCCATTAAAAGCACAAACAAAGTACCTCTAATGGAATTAATAACCTCTTCTTGCTCAAAGGAAAGAAATGTTGGCGGCCAGAGATGGGCGCGTGTCGTGCCAATTATTTGTTTCAAACAGAAAGGTGCAAATTCAAATAGATAAAAAAAACAATAAATAATCTAAATAGAGTTAACACGACTTAAAAGACAGTAGAATTGGTTAAAAAAAAAACATATTAAAGTAATAAAAATCGAGTTAAAAACACGATACTGATTTTTAAAAATTCAATGTATTCATTGCAGGATTTTCCCTAGGGAATTTGTCAGCAGTATTTCCCATTTTCTTGTTATGGTGATCATCCTCATGCTGCTCGAAGTCAATGGGTTCAATATCTTCGATAATAACCTTATTATATATATTTATGGATTCTACAAAGGTGAACATACTTATGTAAAATATAGGAATTGAAAACGAGCATTCGACGAGTCACGCTCCCATCTGCAGTCGCTAATGATGGGTATTAAAATAATGCTAAAAATAAACTGAAGTTTTTGCCCCATCACCACCCAATCGCCACCCAATTATCGACGACTGTGCATCGACGAACTAATCAGCTGAGTTAAAACTTCAATGCACTTGTTTTAAAGATTAAAAGCGAAAACGAAGAAATGAAAGAAACAAAACGAGGAGAAAAGCAAATATAAATGATTCTGAAAAAAGTGCGAGGGTAGGGAAGGACAAATACCACGAAAAGGGCCATCTCATTGGCCTCATTGGCCATTGGCCAGTGTGTAAAGTTGTTGCTAAGCCTACGAGAGCTGTGGTTGTTGCCCAACACTAACAATCTACTCTCTGTCTACTCTCTGTCTCTCTCTCTATCTCTATCTTTTTCTGTTGCATATGGCAGACAACCCAATTCGCATCCGAGGCGGGCAGCTTGTTGTTGTGGCAGCGGGTTAAGCGTCGCGTCGCTGAGCCAAATGCCCGGATCCTGTCACTGCAACTGCAACTGCAACAGCCGCACTCCTTTTCGGCTTGAAGCTGCAGTTGCAACAAAAAACAAAACAAAACGTTAAACCACCAAACACCAAATGCTCATGCTCATCCTGTCAGCCAACAAAAGGGGGAGCAACAGCAGCAGGAGCAGCAGCAGCAGAGTCGCTGCAGGAGCTGGACCTGAAGCAGCGCACTGTAGGTCAAATGGACCCTTTTTCTGATATAAACTAGTTTTGTAACAGTATTCAAATTAACAAACTTTTTTTACATTCCTATTAGGAATACATTAAACTGTAGTGTTGCATACCAGAAATGTTAACATCGCATTCTGATGTTAAGGTAACAGCTGGTAAACATGCAGCTCATAATTATTGTTCCAGAAGTTCAAGTGGCTTTAGATTTTTTTAAATTGTAATTATACCCGTTACTTATAAAAATAAGTAAAAGGGGATATTGTATTCGTTGCAATGTATGTAACAGGGAGAAGGAAGCATCTCCGACCCTATAAAGTATATATATTCTTGATCAGCATCAACAGCCGAGTCGATATAGCCATGTCCGCCTGTCCGTCCGTCCGTCCGTCTGTGTGAGCGCCTAGATCTCAGAGACTATAAGAGCTAGAGCAGCCAAATTTGGCACACAGACTTCTATAGACCCCACGCAGGTCAAGTTTGTTTCAAATTTTTGCCCCGCCTTTTTCCGCCTCTGTAAATGGCAAAAAACCACCACACGCACAGTTTTCAAGATATTATAATTTTTTTACTAATTATCGTTAACTACTATTATTACCTATCATCCTACTAAATCGTAACAAGAGCGGACAAACAGAAAGGTAGTAATGGCTAATAAAAGTTTTTAAAATATATAAGTGCCTAAAAACATGCAATAAAAAATATTAAAAAATTCATTAAAATATGTAACGGGTATCCTAGAGTCGGGCGCTCGACTATAGCCTTTCCCACTTGTTTTTTAATACAATCTATGACGAATAGTGATCAGTGTGAATTGCACTTTATGTTGGGAGATGTGTGCTGTTGGTATTGTTCGTATTGTCTGCAGAAAGTGTCCATAAACTGGCGTTCCAAAAATAATTATTTGGGAAGAGTTTTGAAAATATTTCAGCACTTGTCAGCCAAGTGACTATATACATTTTATAGACTAATTCCTTTTTCTGAATTCTCCCAAAATTAAACTTATTTATTATTGCATTTGTCAAGATGAAGTCAAATATGACTTCCAATTTTCGTCGCATTCACGATGCATTGATTTTTATAAATACTATATAATTCGAAAACGACAAGCCTTCAAAGTTTGTCTTTTGTAATGAAAATAGTGTTGATTAAATGCATTAAGCACGTGAGAAAATATTTTTGAAAATGTCAACTTTTGCCATTTTTTTTTTCATTTGAACCCAGTAAAACTTTGCTCTTTCCAAAACCTACTACTTTCCACATTCAAATTCCGAGTAGAACTAGTTGCCAAATCTGACTTTCCCAATTCGTTTTTATGCAGGGGCGAGACAGGAATAGAAGTAGGTTTTTAGAAGCTACTTTGGAAGGGGTTCTGTTATTGCACTGCTAACTAAGATTTTCGTTTCCGATGCTCATTTCCAAAATCTAGTGTTCAGAATGTGGAAAAAGAAGGCAGAACGGAAGATTCCTTTTGAAAGGTACCAGGAATGTATTCTAAAAGAAAATATTTTACAGAAATTTTAATAATCCATTGCAAATAAAATTAAATACGTATATAAGTATTTTTACTTTATATTAATTTAATTTTTTTTTTTTATAACAATTTTTTTTAAATTAAGTGTTAGTGTTATTGTTATTGCTGTGCTCCTCTTCGGTTGCCTGCCGCTTAATCTGGGTTTCTTTGCTTGTTGCTTTGGCCGGTTTTTGGCCTTGCCGAAGGGCGCACGAACATCTATTCTACAGTCTTCGAATGTATACCCTCTCTTTTAGTTGCTTCTGTGACCATAGTGACATTCAGATTCATAAACGATCTAGGCCCCTACTTGGATTATGAGCCCCCGTCATTCAATAAAAAATTAAAAAGAAAAAATGATATGTATTTAATTTTAACTAAACACAACATATAAACACCATACTTACGTGATTTAATTGGAAGAATGTTACAAATTATTGTATTTAATGATTTCTCAAATGAATAATTTGCACACGCTTGCTCGTTTAGGCAGTTTTGGAATAAAAATAACAGAGACAAAAAGATAACAGAAGTGACTGCTATGTTTTTTTTCTGTTTCCTGCTAGTTAACAGATGTTGTGCCTCTGTTTACGAAAGCAGAGGCTTACCAGAATTACGAAGCATAGCAGTCTGTAACGAATGATTTAAAAGTGCTGACATTTAGCCTTCCCAACTCATGAAAAAACATAGTTGCCTTCATCTCATGTTGGAAACAAAATTGTCACATGGAAAAGGCACATACTGCTTTTTTAGCATGAAAATGAATGCTGATAGAACACGTTGCCTGAGAACACACCTTCCCAAAAGTTTAACTGGGAAGACGTACAAATGTCGCGTTCTCGATACTGGAAATACCAATATTTATTTTTTTAGAGGCGTTGATGGGCAGTGCCAAGCCCATTTTTTCAAAACTATTTCCAAATTCAATCTAGAATGGTATGCAAAAAACTTTACACGGAAAACTTGATAAGCCTTCGAGTTATTAATTTATATCTGAAAAAAGGTCCATTTAACCTATAGTGCAGTGGCAGCTGGAGGAGGTGAGGCAACATTGTCAGTGGCCTTGGTGGCAACATTGGAACAGGGCAACCGTTAGCGCAACTGCTGCCAGCTGCTAAAGTTCACACACACACACACACTCGTCGCTTTGTATCCCTCTTCAACATGCATACATTGTGTGTGTGTGTGTGGGTGTGTGTGTGTGTGTGTTGGCTGCTGTTCATTTGCGCATCTAATGAAGCTGAGTGCTGCAAATGTGCGTGGGCGGTTAATGGCTGTGGCTGCGGCTGCGGCTGCCGTCTCCGCTACAAAAAGTTAGTCAAGCATTGCGACGTCGCTGTCGCTGCCGACGCCAAAACATAACGTTTCATTAGAGATGAGCTGATAAACATGCAACCGAGTGTCATGCACACAAATACTACATACATACATACATACATACATACATACATACATAGTATGCGGCAGAAATGTACTGGCGACAACAGAGTTGCGAGAAACGAAAACAAACGAACAAAATGTATGTTTAATGTATGTACATTGCTAAGTAAATTGAGTTGCATTTCAAATGCTAAACTATCGATAGTGATGTAAATTACTAACTCAAAACCCGTTCTTTTGAAATCAGTCAGTTTTTGAGTGTCTCTAAATATATATAAAATGATTAGAAATCACAAGTAAAGTATACTTTAAATTCAACCAGATATTCATTTTTGACTTTTAAAATAAATGTTACGAAATAACTCTTGTTTGTAACTTTTATTTTTAAAATCCAAAATAACTCTTATTGTTAATTTTTATTGAAAAAACAGAAATAAGAGTTATTTTACAGCTTTCATTAATAAAATGAATGTTAACGATTATTTTTAATTTATTAAATAAGAATTAAAAGTAAGAATTTCTGTCGTATAAATTTAAAATATAAGTTTTTGGGTGATATGGATAGGTCCGACTAAAATAGGAACTTAATATTATTCGTCACAAAATTGGATATCAGAAATTTTGGGGCATAAAAATGTTTTCGTCACTAGACTTTTACCTCGTAAAGAGGTTTTTTTTATAAGATATCAGAAATTTTTGAATAAGACATCAGAAATTTTAAAATCGCAAAAAATTTTGACAGTATAACTTTTTCAAGAGGTGTTTCCTGTTTGTACAAGCTAAAACAAACTGTCTGGCAACACTGGTTCCCTTTACAAACACACATGCCAAGCGCAAAAGCTATCAGCACTCTGAAACTCTGGCTGCTATGACACTTTGCTGCTCCTGCCCTATTCCTATTCTAAGTAAAATGTATATATTCAGTTAACAGGTAATATCGACCAATATTCGAAAAAATCATGAATAGTAACCCTAAATATATACCGATCTTGCTGTAATCGCAATTATAATATATTTTATCTGCCGCAAAATGAATTCACCGCTTGCAAGCAGTATATTTCCGCATGACGCTGCAAGCAGTGTACACACATGCAGAAGTGTAAAGGTAAAAGGTATATTCAGTTAACAGGTAATATCTTGCCCAAACGAATTGTCTACAACATGTAAAATATTTCCCGCTAAACTAGCTTTTTTCGAAAAACTCGTGGAACAAACGTTTGATCACAATTTGATCCAAACAAACAAACAGACTGACTTTTCATTTCAATTTCGGAATGCCACTAAAAATTTCAAAACTAATTATCTTTTGAACTAGTGGTCGGATTTCGATGATCGTGGTGTCATTTGACGCGTATTTTTGATTAAAATAGTAAAAAAAGTACAAAATTAAAAAAAAAATCAAAAAATCCCTACCTCTAACATTTGTTTATCTCACGAACAAGGTTAGTTTCCAAAAGTCTTAGTATGCACATTTCTAAGTTAAATTGATACCTTTCGATCGGTATATAACTCGACCCGATCGGACAATCATAGCAAATTTTCCATATTTCCTGTGTATATACGCTAGTCGCCTTTTGCACCCTTCGTGCTGTGATCAGTTTATATTTTCGACCTAAACTTTGTCCTTTTACTCGTTGCAGTTACTCAACACTGACAGCAACAAATTCGGAGAAAGTGAAATCTCTTTTATGAATTAGCCCGTTACATTGCTGTCCGTGAAAAACTCGCGTTACTGAGTACATAGGTAACAAGTGGGAAAGACTATAGTCGAGCTCCCAACTATAGGATACCCATTACTTATTTTAATGAATTTTGAAATATTATTTATATTCTTATATTCTTTAAAAACTTTAATAAGCCATTACCACCTTTCTATTTTTACGCCCTTGTTACGATTTAGTAGGATGATAAATAATAATAGTAGCCAACGTTAATTGGTAAAAAATTCCTAATATCATGAAAACTGTGCTCCGATTTACGGAGGCGGAAAGGGGCGTGGCAAAAATTAAAAACAAACCTGACCTGCGTGTGGTTTACAGAAGTCTGTGTGCAAAATTTGGTTACTCTAGCTTTTATAGTCTCTGAGATCTAGGCGCTCACACAGACGGACGGACGGACAGGCGGACATGGCTATATCGACTCGGCTGTTGATGCTGATCAAGAATATATATACTTTATAGGGTCGGAGATGCTTCCTTCTCCCTGTTACATACATTGCAACGAATACAATATCCCTTTTTACTTATTTTTTATAAATAACGGGTATACTTACGTACAATGTACAATGTACATATTTATAAGCATACGTATACGCATTTGTGTTACTTGTTACTTGTATGTATGTTTAATGTATCATAAGTGTGTCACAGTTTAAAGTAGAATTTATGATTTTTACGCTTCGTCCTTGTGATGTTTTCTCTTTCGTTTAGGCGCCAGAAGGGAGATGCCATCACTTGTCGCCTGTCCAGTACTGTCCTATCCTATCCTGTCCTGCCCTATCCACTCCGATCTCCTTCCGTTACCTTTCGTTTTTAGCCATTCCGTCCCTTTCGGCACTGCCCTGTCCTGTTTTCAACTGAATTGTTCTTTCGTCTGCACCTAAATATACATATATACATATATTCATACACACATATATGTATGCTTACATTTGAAATGTATTCTTGTCAGTGGTGTACTTTGTGAGTGTGGGTGTGGGTGTGGGTGTTTTTCGTGTTGTGTGTTGATGTTGATGTTAGCAATTGTTGTTTTGTTGCTGGCAGCTCGTATGGTTTTTATACACTCTTCGATGGTATATCAATTTATTCATCAAATATGTATTACGTACATAGAGTCGACAAACTAGATAAATTATTTATCTAAATAGACAGTAATTAAATATGTAGGTAATCCCATATAGTTTAATTTAATGTTCCGAAATGCAAAGTTGTTTCAAACAGATTTCAATTTCATAAGCATTTCCATTAGAAATGTTATCTGTAATTCTAAGAACGTCCATTCAAATGTAAAGGGTGTTTTTTTTAGAGGTATAGAACTTCGAATTGAAATAAAACACAAGAAAATCATTTTAATGTCCATTAATTTGGCTTTATTGGAAGGATAGTTTTATGCCATTAGTGTTTAAATATGATTTTCGACATGTGGCCGAAATGGACCTGTCAATTGGCCACCAAGATCGTGTGATTTGACACCATTAAATTATTTTTTTTGGGGATATGTCAAGTCGCTCGTCTACGCCAACAAACCACAAACGTTAGAGGACTTGAAAGCCAAAATTCGTCGCGTTATTTCCGACATACGGCCCCAAATGCTCGAAAAAGTGCTTGAAAATTGAACCTCTAGACTTGGCTATATTCGAGCCAGCCGCGGCTGCCATATGCCGGAAATCATATTTAAACACTAATGGCATAAAATTATCCTTCCAATAAAACCAATCTAATGGACTTTAAAAAGATTTTCTTGTGTTTTATTTCAATTCGAAGTTCTATACCTCTAAAAAAACACACTTTAGATTAAATCAAATACTTTAGTTAGGGAAATCGCTTTTTAGTCAGCTCATCAGTTTTTTTTTTCTTACTTTTTCAACCTATCTCAGTAGTTCTCATATGTACATGTATGTGTATGTGCATATTGTAGCAGTCGTTCTTTTTGATAAGTCAGATATTTAATTTTTTGTGGAGTTTCAAAAATCGGCTATAATAGGTTTGTTTCAAAATTCAAAAAAGTTATTATTCATTTATCGTTTGTATACAATAATTAAAATGATTTCAAATATATCTTTTGCCTTTTTCCAATTATTGAATTAGCACAATGCATATCAATAAATTGAAGAACTCATATTTGATATTTGAAAGCATTTGTTGTTTGTTTAACGAAACTAAAAGTAACTTTTGCGTTTCTTTTGGTTTGCTGGAAATATTTTTCGCTATCACATACTATATATTGATTTCAAAAAGTTAGCTTTTGTGTTTTATTTAAATTGGAACCTAGCTAGACAATAAAAAACAATGGGCCATAGAGTATTTAAATAGTCGACTTGTGCAACATATTTGTGGTTCTACTGCTGTTGTTATTGTTATTGTTATCGTTGTTGTTGCATTTCCTTGCTTTGCTGTCCCCTAAAAAATTGCACAGTTTCTTGTTTTGGATGGGTGACCAGCGCAGGCAGCAGTTGGCGGTGCGATGTGGTGGGGCGACTGTCGCGTGTGGTTGGACGCACGACAACAACAGCGTTTAAATTTGAGTATGCCACACACACACACATACACACACACACACACGCATACGCATACTCTTGCATATACACGTATACGAAAGGACAGCTTTGGCACGCCAATACAATAACAAATTAGAGGCACAAAGGATTTAGCATGTGCCATGGCTTAGCTCTGTGGCAGAGTTGACAATTTGTCCTTTTTGCGGACAGATCTGTCCGTTTTGGAACTGCGATTTCCTGAAAAATTTTAAAACGTCCCCTATCCGGAAAAAATTCCTTTTTTATTTTATCTTGTCCTTTTATTCATCCTTTTATAATTGTTTATTCGCTTATATAATTTATAATTTACAACAGCGGTGGGCACGAAATCTGAATTCGTTAGCAGACGCTGGCTCCCGAAGCCATTGCGAGCCCACCGCTGATTTACAACAATGTTGCATCGATATCATATTGATTTTCCGACATCGATAAGCCTTTCTCGAAGTCATGCAGCCAGTGCTGCCAATTTGTCCTTTTTGCTGACAGATTAGCCCTTTTAAAAACTCTAATCAATTTTCCTATCCGGAAAAAATTCCTTTTTTTTTAAATTTTTTTACTTTATCCTTTATTCATCCTTTTTTCATTGCTCTAAGTCGCTCATAGAATTTATCAAATACAACTACCAGTATGTGTCATCTAGTATATTCATTTTCGAACCGCCAAAAAACTTTGTAATTTAAAAAAAAATTAATGCATTTCCTGTTGAAAATATTTTACTGGCTAATAAAGAGCTAATTCTTTCAATATTGAAGTTAATTTTAAAGTTACGATATTATTTTATTTATTAATATTATATGTATTAATACGAAAAAAATGTTTGTCCAGATTTTTTGTACTTTAAAACAAAATCTGTCAGTTTTCTGTCTTATTTTTTGGTTGTACCGGCCTTTTTTTGTGTAGAGACGTTGACAACACTGCTGTAAGGACACCCGGCCTACAACTCTTCCTCTCTGTCTCACTTGTTCTCTCTCTCTCCTTCTCTCCTTCTCTCTCTCTCTCTGTCTTTGTCATACGCTGCGCTGTGTTGTTTATGCGTGCAAATTGCGTTCCAGGCCCGGAACTGTGCAACGCAACGGAGCAGAGCTCTCAGCATTCAACTTAAAGCAAGTATTACCCGCTATTACCCCGTTAGTTGCTGGCTAAAAACAAGCACTAGCCGGAAGAATTACGATGTACCATATATACATATACATATGTATGTATATTATGTCTATGTTTGTGTCTGCGTCTGTGTAAGAATGACTCTTGGCCATGGGGCTATATGGGTCCGAAACGCTTTCGCTTACCATGCGCTCAAATTTCCTAAGCTTCTTTAAGCGGAAAGTTACGAGCAAAACAAAAACAACAACAGTAACAACAGCATTAACAATAGCAAAAGCAACAACGATGACAGCGTACACACTGTGAAAATTAAACAAAAATGGCAAAGGTGGCAATGGACTGGACGGAGGTTCTACTATCTCAACGGATATTACACACTCGTACATGTAGACATGTACACTAAAAGAAAAACCACACACACTCAACTAATGATGTAATTCCAACTTAAGTTCGAATTGTACAAATTAACAAAAATATAAATCAAGCTGTTGATATATCTACAAATTATACCAATATATCGAGTTTTCCCAAACGAAATTTTAAAAGGAAATGAAATGCAATTTTAAGTTATTTGACTTTCAAATTCATTCAGTTTTAAATATGTTCAAATTATTTTGCTTCGTCAAAGTCCGATTTTAACATTCACCATGTATTTTCGAAAATACGAACTTTTAAAACCCAAGTCTCAACAGTTAATCAACTCCTTATATCATATTTAGTATTAAAAAAGTATTTTAAACCTGATTCTGAGATATTATTAAAAATTGACAAATATTTTAACTTATAAATTTGATATCTCAAATATCAGACAAAGTTTCATATCTTTTCCAAAGCTGATCCGAATTTCAAGTCAACTGCCATTTTATTCACTGTTTGGCGTTCAATTCATTCTGCATTAAACAATTTCTTTCAGTGTATAAATATGTCGTTTACTACATATGTCTACGGAATGCATGTTCAGACTGTGAGAGTGTGTGTATGTTTCTGAAATCCGAGTTCCATGAAATTGCAGAACACCAAGCGGTCAAGTGATGAGAAATCGCTTCGAATTAACGCAAAAATTTATCATACTTTTGATCTATTGTAATTTATTTAAGCTCTGCCACATGGACAGAGCTTCATAAATAATTGCAATCGCTTAACAAAAGCTTTAAGTATTAACGGCATTTCATTTGAGAATTTATTTCAATATTTGTCTCTCTCAGTTCAGCAGTTTTGAGATCGTCAAATATCGATAGCTTAATGCCTCAATAAATACTTAAAAACAAATCAATATTATTTTTGTTTATTTAATGGACTTTTTTTAATAAAAAACGATTTGTTTAACTCGATTAATGGTCGAAAAAATTTTATATCATTTGGAAATCATTTTCGATGTATGATTAAAACACTACACTTTAGTTTTTGTCAAAATATGAATCTATGAATATCACCAATCGCAGTCGAATTTGAATTCAATTCGCATATGCAACTACTCATTCCAATATGATGTTCGCACTCAATTCAAATGATTGCATTTATCGATTATCGATAAAGTGTGCGATTAATTGGATTTCGCTTCAATTTATTACTCTCCGCACGTAATGCAATATCAGGTATCTGTAGGTTGAGGCCACACACCTGTGCTTTAAGCGGCATGATTAATGGCTTGATTAATGGCTTGATTGATTGGGTGATTGATTGATTGAATAACTGACTTGCTGGCGACACTGCACTTCATAAATGCATGCGTATGCGTAAGATAGTGTGTGTGTGTGTGTGTGTGTGTGTGAGTGTGTGTGTGAGTGGGGTCAATTTAACACCAATGCAATTTAGAGAATCGTCACGCTTCTTGCTCTAAGCTGCCATGTAATTCATTTCTTCTTGGACCCCTCCCCCGTCTCCCTTCTACGTTCTACCATCCTACGACTTAGACACTATAATAAGCAGCACATTAGAGCCCAATTTCAACTCCAACTGGAGAGAGTGCGAGACGGAGAGAGTGAAAAGGAGACAGAGAGAGTAAAGAAATGAGGGAGTGAGAGAGAGTGACCCAACTGCAGCCGTCTGTTCTTGTCATTCCATGGGGGCAACAACAACAATTTAACCAGCGTTAAATGCAATAAATGGCGTAAAACTTTGCGGTCTCCGGGCAGCACGCTCCAGTCATCAATAGACTTGCCCCTTCTTGAACCTTCTATCGTCCCAGCTGGGAGACAGGGAGCTACCCTATCAACCACTGCAGCATACATACATACTAGAGATGGGCACGGGCTTCAGTTTAAAGCCCGGTCCACTCCGGCTCAGAAACTTTTTTAGGCCCCACCTGTAGCGACCCACTAAAGTGTCAGACCGAAATCAATATAAAGGGTGACTTTTTGGCAACTTTCTTTTCGGCAACACTGTTTTTGACAGCTCACGTGGGTTTCGTATCTTGTCGTGTCACCGCCAAACATGTTCAGTTTGGTCTATAATTTAACTAAGAATCGACTTACGAACGAACAACTTTTGGCAGACTAGATCGTGTTATTTAACATCTTGCGAATCTTTTTTTTTGTGGGTCTATGTTTAAGCCGGGTATCCAGCACCACGGAAAATAAAAATTCCTGCTAAACTTCATATAAAAAAAACTGTGGCCGAAATTTTTCGTTTACGATTTCGTTGCTTCAGTATCCACCAATTTGAACGAAATTCACAGTAAGTGTCGATAAATGATCTATGGTGTGGACTGAGAGAACAGCTGATACACAGCTCAGGAATAATCGACAATTATTTCGCTAGTGTCAATTGAAAAAATGGAGGAAAACACTGTGCGCAAAACCAAAAATTGAGATGAAATTGTTTTTGCAACAATATATTTCGCCACCAACACAATCACTTCATCGTCAGAGTTTATATTTTTAATTTTTTTGCATTAGTTGAACTTTCAAAATTGGCCCTGTTCACAAAACACAGCTGTTTTATACATATACAGTGGCGGCAGAATTGATAGCACCGCTCTTTCTTTTACTATAACAGGTATTTTAAGTCAAGTCTTCAAATTTAAAAAATATATTTGGAAAGGTCATCTAAATTCCGTTTGAATGATGTATAACGTTCCTTAACCCATTAAGTACCCTTTAAAATATTCGAATTTTAAAAAAGGTCTACTTTTTCAACTTTTTTCCTCGATTTTTTCCAAACAATGTTGGGATGCAAAAACATTCTTCAAACAATTTTAGGAGTAACTGCAAAAGAAATTTTTCAAAAATATTTTTGCTATTATTTTTTATAATGTTTTTTTCTTTCTTTACATGACATGCCAATCTCTATCATCAGTACCGTGGTGCTGACTTGACCAGCGATCCAAGCTTAATGTCACTTTTGAGAAGCCAGAACCAGTTGTGAATTCTAGTCGCAAAAGTGAAAAAATAGCTGTGAAGCTGATCTCGGCCTTTGTGTTTTGTTGTTGCCGTCGATATTGTGCAAATGCCATAGGCATTTTTATTGTTTTTGTTTTCTGTTTATGTCAGTAACAAGAGAGTGTTGGTACCATTTCAGAAAAGGCGTCGTATCGTTTATTTTTGTCTAAAAACAAACATTTTTAATTTATTTACTTTTTTAACATCCACTAATAGTTGACCAAAAACAATTATATTAAAATCAAAAAATTACAAATATTGATTAATAAATGATGATTAATAAATAATTCAATTCAAAATGTATTAATGAACATTAAAGTAATATTAAAAAATAATAATTTAGACAAATTTATTTATCAAATTTTAAGTTTTTGCAACAGGTTACAATATTTCTAGATTTTAAAAATTTCTTGCGACTTTTCCTGAAGTGTTCCTTAAAAAATAAACCGTTTATGATTGGCCCGTGAATTTTGTTATGGGTACACGAAGCACGAAAGGGCACGTGCCCATCACTAATACATACGTACATACATACATCAACTTAAAACGTCAATGAGGGGACATTGCATTATTGAGTTGATGTTGGCCGTGGACGTCAGCTGGATGCTGCAGATGCAGCTGATGCTGTTGGTGGTGCTGTTCCTGGTCCTTGTCCTTTAGTGACTTCCGCTTCAACTTCAGCTGGTGGTGTTGTTGGTTGTGGTCGTGGTGGTGGTGGTGGTGGTGTTGGTGATGGTGCTGCACCTGGTTGCCGCATTGTGGTGGCACTTCGGTTGTTGGCATTAGTTTGACATTTACTTTGGCACGTCGTTAGCTGAGTGCTATGTGCAAGGCGACCCCCTCATAAGTCACCCAACCACCCACCCACTCAGCACCACCTACTCTGTCAATATACATTTGTATGAGCATGTGTGTGTGTGTGTGTGTGTGTGCGGCACATTAGAGTGCTTGCTCGGCAATTCAAATAGTTGAAATTGTTTGAGCTTGATTTAGGCGTATGCCACACACCTTACCACACATACGCCTACACACACACACAGCTACACACACACACACACACACACACACCTCAAGCATATTCAGCTGGCTATGGCGGTGTCAAGTTATTTCAAGCACTTTAGCCTGGTTTACGTCTTGAGGCACGGTTGCCAACATTGTTTGTAGTCAAGGGCGGCATTGAAGCTCTAAATTGCTGAAGGGCAGGGTCAGGTATAAAAAAGGGGAAAGACAGAGAGAGAGACAGAGAGAGAGAGGGGTGTGACATGGCGTCGACTCTCATAATGTTTGCGCTGCCAGACCCAAAGCACAACAAATTAAGACTTTTAGCAAACACAAACAAAAGTCCAATTTTGTTGCCAAGTTGCGATGCTGTCCAAAATGCAAAAGCTGTTAACTGCCCAACGCCCTAGGAGACACACTTCTCACCCTCAGACTCACTCTGCCAATATCCTCTTTGGCAAACATACTCCCAAGCATTTTGACACTTTTGACTTGACTCGCTGCAAACCAAACTTGGTTGAATGCTGCCGTCACCAGCTGTCAGTCTATCTGTCATTCAGTCAATCAGTTAGTCTGTCTGTCTAGCTGTATATCTCTACTACATATATATGTATATGTATGTATATAAGCAGTACTTATGTATCTTTAGATTTGAGTATTTGGCTGCTTTGCCTCAGCAGCTCAGTCGCTTGTTTTTGTTTGACTTTGATAACGGAGGACGCGAGATTTTGCTGATGATGCTGATGAAATTTGAACAAATTTAAAGCGTGGAAAAATTTGAGTTTACGTGCAGCTACGTCATATCTTTTATGGCCTGGCTTATAGCCAGCCAGCACCGACCCCAGCACAGTCAAACGGGCCAAACCGTTAACAGTGGCACTCCAGAAAATACTGTCTGCAACATGACAAACACAAAGGGACAAAAAAATAATGAACAAATTCAAATGTTTAAAGATAAGCGCTTACTTGAAACTTACAAAGAAACGCGCATTAATTTGTAAAAATTGTGTAATTGTTTATCTATACTCAAAACATTTCCTAATCATATCAATTTTCGGACTAAATTCATTCAGTGTTTCTTAAATATATTCTGATTTCTTATGACTAAATTATCTTGTAGCTTATATATATTTATTTTCCAATAGAAAATTAGAAAAAAATTACTTTTAACTAAAATAAATTGTTAATTTAATTTTTCTCCGCATGTTAATAATTTTATACTTAGTTTCTCAATTGAATTCTTAAAATAGAATTAAATTGATATTTAAAGCTTGACCAGAAAAAACGGAGACAGGCATTTTTATTTATAATTGTGCTAAGTAAACGAGAGAAATTTAGCAAAGCAACAATTTGTAACGATAACGTGGATCACTGTTAGTAAGATTCTCAGCGGGCTTCGAAATGGGCTCTTCCAGCTGCTGATTTAAAATTGTTGGCGATGGGCAGCAGGTCCTCTGGAAACAGTCCCATTTCAAGAGGACCGAATGCTTCAGCGCCTCCAAACTTTTGTGAGGTTTAGCACAGGCCCTGGCCTCCAATATTGACCATAAGCTGTAGTCCATCGGGTTGAGATGCGTCGAGTAGGGTGGCCATTCAACAGACGAGATGAAGTCCGGAAAATAGGTTTTGCAGAGTCCTGTTGAAAAGTCCAGTCCGCATCGCCGAAGTGCTGATGGGTCCACGGAACTACTACGGCGTCGAGAAAGTCGCGGCGGTAGACTTCTAACTTTTAACCCCTTGATTCCCGATAACCAGGGGTGTCTTGCCGCTGGGGCAATTGCCGCCGCAGACCATAACGGACTTCGATTTTGGCGATGTTCGACGATGACCGACGTACCCGGAGCCGCTACAGACCAGATCCTGTCGTTTTGGTGGTTGTGGGCCTGCTCGACAGTAAAAAGCTTCGCATCTGTGAAAAGGATGCGCTCCCATCGCCAACAATTTTAAAACACGTTTGGACCTGTGCATCGCAGCTGGAGGAGGCCATTTCGAAACCCACTGAGAATCTTACTACCACGTTATCTTTACAAATTGTTGCTTTGCTAAATTTATCTCTTTTAGTAAAATTATAATTGAAAGTGTTTGTCTTCGATTTTTCTGGTCACCCTATAATTATGAAAATTTAGTTATCGATAAAACATTAATAAATAAATCGACAGATAATTACTCTAATTGATTTTATTAGTCTTTGTAAATTATCGATTCCTTTTTTCGTAGCATGTTATCAAATTTCAGATTTTTCTTTTTCATATACTCTGAACCACTGTGCAGCACACACTGCACTATAGGTCAAATGGACCCTTTATGTGAAATAAACTCATTTTTTAAAAGTATTCAAATTAACCCACTTTTCTTACATTTCTGTTAGGAATACATTGAACTGTAATGTTGCATACCAGAAATGTTAACATTGCATTCTTATGTTAAGTTACCAGCTGTTAAAACAGCTGTTATAACTTAAAAGCACGTGCCGTTAAATTGTGCAACAATTTTGGCGAAATTTAAGTGGCTCATTTTTTTTCAAATTCAAATTTTTTAATTAAATTTGCAATGAATATTAATCAGTGTGGCTTGTACTTTATGTTGGTAGTTCTGTGCTGTTGGTGTTGTTCGTGTTGTCTGTAGTAAGTGTCAATAAAGAGACGTCCCAAAAATAATTTTTTTTAGCAAAACCTTATCTTTGGGAAGAGTTTTAAAAAAATGTCTAGACTTGTCTAAGAAGTGACTGTATACATGTTGTAGAGTAATTCCTTGTTAACTGATATCAGCTAAGTTTATTTCCCACCTTTTCCCACTTCTCCCAAAATTCAACTTTTTAGCATATAACCTATATGTAAGCAATGCCGGTTTGCTTGAAGCATAACGGAAAAATAAATAAAAAACTGATGGAGTGGATGTTGTTTTACGTTATTTTAAATGGTATATCGATATTATTAATATTACGACACCCAAACGACAATAAAACATAGTTTTTTTAGTAACAGGCTAACTACTCTTCGAAAATAATATTCAAAATTTGCTTCTAAAAATATTAAAAAAAAATAAAAAAAATTTGAAATATACTTCGAAAGTATAAAATAAACAATACTTTAATATTAATTAACAAAAAAAAAAATTAAAAAATATTTTTTTGTATAAATATTTTTTTAGGGACGTTGATGGGAGGTGCCACGCCCATTTTCTCAAAACTATTTCCAAATTCGATCTAGAATTTTATGCAAAAAACTTTACACGAAAAACTTGAAAAACCTTCGAGTTATTTATATCACAAAAAGGGTCCATTTGACCCATAGTGCACTGTGCCATCGTTTTCGGCATTCAGCACTGCCTTAGACCGGATTTTGGCTGCTTCATCAGTAATCCCAACAACTTTTAGGAGACTAGAAACAAATTCACTTGAAATTATTGCAATTAGTTTTCCAAACGACTAAAACTTGCTCGTGTCTCGCTAACCGGAATTTCGAGGTGCTTTTTGGCCCCTTAATTTGCATTGCAAAACTAAAAGCCAACAGACTACGCATGAAGTAGAAGTGTGCGAGCAGAAAATAAAAAATAATACAAAGTATAACAACAATATTTCTTCAGAAAACTGCAGCTATTGGGATGAATGGAGCTAACTTTCATATTATATGTACATATGAATCTCCTTTTCTTCTTCTTCTGGCAATTAATTTTAAAATATATTTAAATGCATTTTTCTTTTTTTTTGCTTATCACTATTGATTTTTTATTAAAAAAATTCATTTTATTTAATTTTTCAAAACTATTTCTATTGCTTCTCTCATCGATTTTTTTATAACTTGTTTTATCGTTGTTTTCGTCTCTGCAGCTCTTCTCCGTTTTATAACTCATCTTTATGCATTACTTCTTTCATCATAATCATCAAGTTTTTCATCAATTCATTTATTGCTTCTCTTATCTACTTTCTTTCCTGCAGTTCAAATCACTTCTCTAGTTGCTTATATCATCGATTTTTTCATCACTACATTTATCGCTTCTCTTATCTATTTATTTATTTCTGTTTTCTTCCATGTTTCAAAATCCTAAATCAATACTCATTATCATCGCAGCTAAGATCACTTCTCTAATTGCTTCTCTCATTGATTTTTTCATCACTTAATTTATCGTTTTTCTTAGACCTTTTTTGATTTCTTTTCTATTACATTACTTATCTTCTCTTGCATTACTACTTTCATCATAATGTCATCTTTTGTTCCATTGATTTCCTCATCTTATGTTCATGGTCATTTATTTAATTTTTTATACTTCTCTGAAAACGTATCTCGTCGATTTCTTTTATCAGTTATGCATTCACTTTAATGACGAGTTTCCACATGGCTTCCTTTATCATTTAGTTTAATTATGTATGTATTTTATAAATCTTGGCTACACTTCTATCTTAGTTTTATTCACCTCTTTTGTGTAAGCTTTAAGCTCATCTAACAATATTTGCTCCACAGTGCACCAGCAGTAGATCAAACAAGAGCACACGCCACACAAGTGTTATTTCATTCAGCGTATTAAGCCAGTCTATGAATAATCCGCAATGTTTTTACTAGGGGCCTGGGAACCAACAGATGCTCGTAATCATTACAATTAGCTTGCTAAGCGTCTATTTGCACACAGATTTCAATGGCTCCATATCGTGCACAATGCGTTGCTTTACTTTTACCTCTTATGCCAGGTTGCCAGGTGAAATTCAATTGCGACACTCCCCTTTATCAAAATGGCGCTACCAGGGAGCGTGTCGTCATTGTCATTGGATTTATGGCCCTGTCGTGATCGGGGCAATTGTGGAATCATTCCAATGGCACATCAGCTACCATTCATCTGAACAGTCGGTGTCGGAGTGATCTGAGATTTGCTTAGTTAAATGATATATAACGCGGGCAGAGAGGTGGGTCATAAACAATGGATAAACACGAGTACACTGAGAAAAACGAGTATATAAAAGCATATCTTATGTAGTAATTATATTTACAATTGAAATAAAACTTCACTTATGGCAGAGTTTAGACAAGTTTCATGTCTTGCATGTATTTACTTATAAATAAAACCTCTTCACGAGGTAAAAGTCCACTAACGAAAACATTTTCATGTCCCAACATTTTTGACATCCAATTTTGTGACGAATAATTTTAAATTTTACATATAAATTATTTAAAAACAAAATTTTGTAACTCGGCACATTGCGCTAAACTCTTCTTACATAATAAATATCACTTTTGTGGAGTACTCCTGGACAAATTTTTCTCAGCTTTCAGTTTGGCTCATCTAAGCAAATTCTTTTTCTTAGCGACTCGGCCGTTGTACCCACTGGTTTATTAAAGTGCGTCCAACTTTTTTTTACCTGGTTAGCAAAGCGTTCAGTTGTCGATTCGTAAAAGTTTCGAAGAAAGATTTGAAGCAGTCAGCGGACAAAATGGGCATTACCAACACGCTCAAGTGGTTTCAGGACTATGACGCAAAGAATACGAATGAACCACTAAAGACTTCATACACCAAAAAATTTTCAAAAATCTCTTCCCTAGTATTTTTTATGATTTATTTAAAATTGCTTAAATGACACTTTTTGTATGGAAATGAGGAAAAATTTGTTAAAATAGTCATTTTTACCATTTTTCAAATGAAAAAAAAAAAAATACTAGGGAAGAGATTTATGAAAAATTTTTGCAGTCGCTCTTAGAATTGCTTGAAGAATATTTCTGCATCAAAGTATTTTTTTTTTTTTAAATCTAGCAAAAAAGTTGAAAATCGACTTTTTTTAAAACTTAAAATTTTCCATGGGTTTAACAAATTCTTGTATCATTCGAACGGAATTTAAGTGAATAAAAGTTTAATGTAAGAAACTCGCATCAAAACATCTTTATTAACTGTCCAAAAGTCTTGTAAACGCAGCTCCAACCGCCTGATGTAAATTCTATTGAGAATTTGTGGAGTAAGTTCGACCACCGTGTGCACGAAACGCCAATATCGTTCTTATCAGTGTTAAATTAACGGCTTCAGGAAGAGTGGGCCAAAATTGGCCATGAATATAACCAAAAACTTATACAAAAAATGCAAAACGCCTACCATAAAATAAAATGGGTATCATACCAAATATTAAATTGAATTGTTTTTCTAGAGAAAATAGGTATTTTTAGTTATATAAAAAAAAACGATTATTAAAGTAACGCAAACTTTGAGCTTTTTTTAGTTTTTGTATAGCTGCTTATTTTAATTTGAAACAAAGTTTTGATATATGTATTTCTTTGAAAGACAAATTTCATAAGCTTTAATTTAATTTTTGATTATCGTTAGTTTTATACATTTTATTCGCGTTTGAAGTTGTATAAAAAAAACCGAACATTAATGTTATCCACTGTAAATAAATAAAGTTGTCAAAGAATTTTGTTCAGTGTAAACGATGTATAATGGCCAACTTATTTTTTTTTTTTTTGCCAAATCAAGAGATGAGTTCCCCCACTTGAGCAGGTTTAAGATGTGTCGTTCGAGCGACCGATTAGTCTACAAGATACGCGGTAACTGCGACGCGATCGTTTAGTTAGCCAACGGCAACGGGAGCGCACACAGAATGAGCCAACTGGTGGAGAATTTGCCAAAGCAAGTGGCGGTCACGATTGCTGGCAGCGGATCAACGTCCAACAAGTTGGCCAAGAGCGAAGAAGAACGGCATGAATCATCGGGCACATCTAATTCAACTTCCAATGTCAATCCCAGTCAACCGGTGGACTTTGAGACGGCCATCGATAAGGCGGGATTTGGCATATTTAATATACTGTTGATCCTGGTGGCGATACCGTCTGCCATGGGCACCGTTTATGAGACGTCCACCATGTCCTATATACTGCCCAGTGCCGAGTGCGATCTGCGTCTGAGTCTATTGGACAAGGGCGTGCTAAATGCCATCACATACGCTGGCATGATCTCCTCTGCCATCTTTTGGGGCTACATCGCCGACACGATGGGCAGGCGAAAAGTGCTAATCTTTGGCTACCTGGCCGATAGCATCTGTGTGCTGGGCGGTGCCCTGAGTCAAAACGTTGTCCAGCTGATGATCTTCAAGTTTCTTGGTGGTTTCACGTAAGATTACAATTAAATGTTCTTCTTAATTTTTTTTATAATTATTATTATTATTAAAAATTATATTATTATTATTATTTATTTTTTTGTTTTCATTAATATTTTATGATGTACCCTATATATTTACAGTATGAGTGGACCCTTTGCCGTGCTAATGACCTATTTAACGGAGCTGCATAGTCGTCAGTATCGACAGCGTATCATGATGATGGTCGGCATCATGTTCTCCATGGCCACCCTTAGTTTGCCTGGCCTGGCAATGGGCATACTGCCCCAGATCTGGGATTATCAAATCTTGGGACTTACAGGTAAACGCACATCCACTGAGGGTCGCTTCACCTTGGCGTGTCCCGAGTTACGTCCACTTATTAGAGAACTGATAAAGATACAGTTATAGGTGCATACATATACATATTTCTAGCTAAGATAACAATGATTAGAGATTAAGTAGTAGAACAGCTGATAGTCCCCAGCCCCCGACCAAAACCGATTGGATTTGCGGTTTGTTTTTGTTTACAAGCCTATTTAAGAACTTAAAGTCTGTTTATTGCATCAAGTGTTGACTGTATAGGGGGGGAAATAAAATAAAAAGTTACGTAAGCAGTTGGCCAAGTACTAAGAAAAGGTTTAATTGAATGAGGTTGGAGTCATTTCCAATCCCATAGGTCTTTTAATTTATTTTGCATTACATGTAGAGTTTAGTCTATCTGAAGAAAAAGACCAAGAATAAATCTATTTAAAGAGCAAATTAACATAGGTGTTTCTTATGTTATTATCGTGTTAATTTATGGGAAAATATTTGGATTTTTTTTATGTAGTTCAGAGACTAATTAAGGTATTTATCGTATTTGCTTGTATGTATATAAAATATATCTTAATTTCAATTTATATTCTCCTAGAAAATTTTCATTTTATTTTTAGGGTATCTCACAGTCAATTATCTCTTCACAAAACTCTATTGAAACTCATCCATAATTCAACACACTATTTCCCCTACCTTTTATTTATTTAACTAGTTTTCCATTTTTTTTGCAGTACATTCGTGGCAGATTTTTGTGGCAGTGACCGCTTTGCCCAGTATCTTGAGCTGTTCGCTGTTTCCGTTCTTTCCGGAGAGTCCCAAGTTTCTGATGTCCCGCGGACGCAACGATGAGGCCCTGGAGGCATTCAGATTCATCTATGCACTTAACAGAAGACAACCCCGCAGTGCTTTTCCTGTAAGGGATTGACCAAAAATTGTTGTAACCAAAACAATTAACAACCTGTCATATGCTCTAGATCAAGGAGTTGGCCAGTGAAGTGGCCGCCAAGCCAAAGGAGCCAAAGGAGGAGGACACTGTTAAGATGCCGGAGCAAAAGGCAACCGCTGTGGATGTCGCGGTGAATGTCGAGTTGGCCTCCAAGCCAAAGAGTTCGCTGCGTTCGGGATTGTTGCAGCTACGTCCACTGTTCGTCAAACCCTATTTGGGTCTATCCCTTTGGGTCTATTTGCTTAACTTTTGCGTACTTTTGGGGTAAGAATTATCCAACTCGACACTGTTCGCTCTCTGTCCCTCTCTGTGTCCCTTCTCCCATCCCAAGACCAATAACTCAACTTAACCATTCAAACTGGCAGCCAAAATACAATGCGTCTTTGGCTGCCCCAATTATTTGCCTCCATCAATGAATACGAGCATCTGACGAGCAACAAATCCGAGTCTGGTGGCACCAGCATATGCAAAATCATTGAGTACAGCGTGAATCGCACCCAAAGCCAACTGGATGCATCTGTCCTCGATGATCCGGATAATCAGTGTACCGTTAATGTCAACCCATCCAGTTATACCAACAATCTCATTGTTGCCGCGGCGGGTCTGGTCGCCTATATGATGGCCGGTTTCCTGGTCAACCTGGTGGGATTCAAGCGCATCATGTGTAAGTGGGAGTTGATATTAACCAAAACTGTAAATAGAGTGTCATATCAAAATTTCAGTAAAAATCGACAAGAATTAATTGAGTTATCGACACGTGTATCGCCAAAAAACTCAGTCATTTCGAGTATTTCAAAACACATTTAAAAAAAAAAAGTAATTATAGAAACAAAGAATCTTTCGACTTGAAAAGCTGCTAGTTAAATAATCAGACCTATTTCAAACTTTCATAACTATGTAAAGCACTAATCTGATTTCCGACATATCATTTTGATTATGGTATGGCCTCAATTCTAAAATAACTTTGAGCCATAAGCTATAGATTTTTAAGTAACGGGCCACCCATGTCTTGTTCGAAAATTCAATCAAGTCCTTATGTCAAACATTTAAAATTTATTCTGAGACGTTTCATATTTTTGTAAAAAATCATGCCAAAATGTGTTCGAAGAAAAGACCAACTTCAAGCTATCATAATGTCATTGTGATCATGGCTTCGCCTTCGTATTCATTCTTTATTCAAATTTAATTAATTTTGCGAAAACAATTTACATTTAATAAACTCGCTCGTTATAATTAACTGAATTCAGTTCTGGAAATGAACAACTATGAACCAACTCCACTACAAATTCGATTTCTCATGAAAATTGATTTAATTAACTCGATTGATGGTCGAAATTATCAAGTAGTACTCGAAAATCACTTTAGTTAAAATCGAGTTGCCGGTTTTTCGATGTATTTTTACATTGGTTGTAATTTCACTGCAATTAACTATATTTACAATTTCGAATTCAATTACAGCCTTGGGTCTGTTCACCGCCGGATCCTGCGCCATTGGCATGTATTTTTCCAGTTCGTCGGAGTCCACGGTGGCTCTCGCCTCCATTTTTGTGACCATGGGCAGCATTTCATCCACTTCGGTGATCAGCGCCTCCCTCAACATGTTTCCCACCGCCTTACGGTAAGTGGAGACAGAGATCTCACATGATTCCTTATTTAATTTATTTATTTTCCCCTTCCTCTTCTCAATTAGCACCATGATCGTCTCTTTGAGTATGATGGTGGGCCGCATGGGTTCCCTCATGGGAAATATATTTTTTCCCGCTCTGATGGGTCTGGGCTGCATTGAGCCCTTTCTCATGGTCAGCTTTTTTATGTTCTGTAAGTTTAATCTCATATTTCTCTATATCTACGAAATTCGACTGATAAGTAGGAAAACGCAAGTTTTTAATGTCAATTATAATGTTTTTTAAATTATGGATTAGTTTCATGACGTATGAAAAATGAAGCTCGAGTGTAAGAGCTCCTCAGCTTCGTAAAAAATTAATTTTGAAATAACTCCTAAGCTTAATGTCTGATAAAATTGGCATAAACAGATCTGTACAAAACTTAAGTATATTTTATATGTGCCAATATTCACGTAATTTATTTTTTTTGCGATTAGCAAATGCAGAATAAGAAAAGACAATTTAAATTTTTATAATTTGTTACTTACTTCTTTTTATAATTTCCGTTTTCTAAAATCTAGAATATCATTATAAGTGATATTAAAAAAATGTTTAAATAATAATTATTTTCAAGTTTTATAGATTTACTCGCAAAATACAGATTAATTTTAAGTTATACTTTACTTCTCAACCAACACTCATTATTTCTGGGCAAAAAAATAAAACTTATGGAATAATCATTTCTTAGAGAATAAAGGCAAGAATGATACATATTCCTAGCCAATAAGCCGAGACAAACCATTATAATAATCCATTTAAATAATAAAATAAAATTTCTTGTATTGAACATCAAATTAAGCCTTGTCGAAATTACCACTTGAGTTTTATTTTGAGCAAAAAATTAAAACTCATGAAATAATGATTATTCCATAAGTTTAACTTTACTGAGAAGTAAAGTATAACTAAAAATTAATCATTATTTTGTGAACAAATCTATAAAACTTGAAAATTGGAATATTGGTATTTTTCTCGGTGTCTTAAAGTTATTATAAGTGAATGATTATTTTATTTATTTTTTATTTATTTTTATTTATTTATTTGATTTGATTCCTAGCGCTACAAGACAAGTCTTATAAGTTAAGGCGCTAGTCATACTTAAGTTTATGAATACATTCAGGTTTAAAGTCTAAAGAAAATAACGCAGGTTAAACAATTTAAATGATAAGTCAGTTCTTATAATTCTTATTATTACTATTACTGATATTATTATTATTACTGTTATTTATAATTATATTATTTGGTATGCATGAGGACATTGTTAATTTTTTTTTTTTATTTTTATTTTTTTTTTTATTGTTTTTTTTTTTGTTTTTTTTTTTTTTATTTTTGTTGTATTATTATTTAGTTTAATTTCTAAGGTGTGAAGTGAGTTTTACCCTAAACTGCGATGCGCTTGTAATTGTTTTTAAATAATGCGGTAATTGGTTCCATAGGCGAACAGCATGAATAAAAAAGTGCCTTTCAGAACTGACTAACTTATGCCTTAAGCAAACAACATTATTTATTCGTCTGGAGTTTGTAAATTGAATTTTGTCAAAAAGATACTTTGGTTCCTTATTGTTGATTATTTTATGTAGTAATATTAGTGCTCTCAAGTTTGTCCAGTTTTCTAGGCTAAGTTCAAATATTTTGTTCGAGTAGCTTGTTATATGTTCTCTCCTTCTTATGTTAAAAAAATATCTTGCAATATTATTAAAGACCACGTTCAGTTTTTGCTTACACCTAGTATCACAGTTTGCAAATAGTTCCACTCCATAAAAAAGGGTTGGTATCAGATAACTCTTAGCAACTAGAAGTCGTAGTCTCTCAGGGACAAATTTTTGGGTCATATAGAGAATTCTGAGTAGTCCGTACGTCCTGCCAACTGTTTTTGTTATGTGGTCATTCCATGTCAATGTGTTATTAAGGGTGAATCCCAGGTTGTTAATGTGCTTAACATATTCTATTAAGTCATTATTTAATTTTACTTTCTCAAGTCCGTCCGTGTTAATTTGTTTTTTATATATGACTAAACATTTAGATTTCAAAGGATTTAAAGCCAAACCGTTATTTTTTTCCCACTCGTCAATATTTATTAGTTCTCGGTTGGTGATGTCAATACATTCATTAATATTACAAAAAGGACGACTCACATACATTTGGACATCATCAGCATACATATGAACTTCACACTCTGACAAGACACTTGGTAGGTCATTAACATAAACAGAAAACTGCAAAGGTCCAAGGACTGACCCTTGTGGGACACCAAGTGTAGAGTACAAAAATGTCGAGAAACCATGCTTCGTAACTACGGCCTGGCTTCTATTGGTCAAGTAGGAGTTTATTAGACTGACTGCCGTGTTAGAGAATCCAAAAGTTTTTCTAGTTTTGTGCACAAGACTTCGTGATTGACTTTGTCGAATGCCTTACTGTAGTCTAGAAGTGTTAGAAAAGTTACTTGTCCATCGTCAGAATTTTTGCGAATATCCTCTGTGATTTAAAGGATCGCATTTTATTTTTATTTTATTACAAAAAAACAAATACATAATTATTTGCAGTCCCTAAAAAACACATAAAAATATGTAACCTTTGTTTTTTTTTTACAAGCCCAAAATGACTTGGGGAAAGGACGTTCACTCAATTAAAGAAAATTTCCTACTTCAAGGACCTTGCACACTCTTATTTTTTTTTTTTTTTTAAGCAAAAAGAAATTGGAGGTCCGCCAGATAAAGTGAAATGATCTAAAGAAGATTATGTTGAAAAGTAAATTTATTGCCAATAAAAAAAGAAATTTGCGTTTTCCTACTCAAGCCACTGACTTATCAGCCCTATCTCGTTTCTCTTCTCTCACTGCCTTCCTTTATTTTCTTGCCTTTTCAGTTGCCTGCTTGTTGGCCTCATTTTTGCCGGTGAAGAACAAAGCTGCGTTAAAGTAACTCAATTTCCATATTCATCAACATATAACCCGATCAATTTCTCGCCTTGTAGCCTTTAGTTTTCCTTATTTTTAGTACTCCTTTTTTTGTTTGTCCCCTCTTTTGTTTCTTCTTGTGTTATTAAAACTTAATTTATTACAAAAGCGACCTTTGTCGAGTGATTTAATTTGTATGCAATTCCATCTGGTTGACAATTTCCATAAACTTTCCCTAATTGCAGTTTCGCTTCCATTCGCATATATTAACATCAAAACGCAAATATAAAAAGCAAATGCCAGAGCTAACGTAGAAGCTGAAACAGAAGCTGGAACACAAGGCGAAACAAAAATACAATTTAAAAAAAAAAGAAAAGAAGAAAACAAAACAAAACTTTCGCTCTTAGCGTTGCTGTGAAATGGAAAATAACGAAGATAGCCGTGTAATTGAGTTGATAACTGCAAATAACACAGAATGTTAATCAGTTCTATGCTCCTAGCTGATAACTGAGATCAAGAAAAATGTAAATCGTAACTGCAGCACAAAAATAATATAATGGAATGAAAGTGAAACCTTCATCTAGTCTAAATACTATTAGAAAGCATTTAGTAATGAAGAAGCGTTTGTTCCACGACGTTTTCGAAAAAAACGCTAGTTTAGCGGGAAATCGCTAAAAATCGCTAAAGTTTAAGCCCCTATATCATCCAAACGATTGAAGCTGCAGATGCGATCTATATATCATTGAAAAGTTATTTCGAAGGGCTCTTAGGCATGCCTTTAACCTTAACCTCTAAAATGCATGGGTAAAAAGCTACTGTTTTTTAACCAAACCTTTTTTGACTGATAATAATTATATATATATTATATAGTTAATAATATATATAGCTTTTAGATTTTAATAAAATTAAGCCATCATTGAAAAAAAAATAGTTTACTTACATAGAGCAACTGGATTTTTAAGCGATTTATTTATTTACTTCAGTCAGATTTAATTTATGTTTATTACCTGTAGCCCATGGGACCCATTTTCATCGACATAGTCAAACTAAGAGCTGAGTTCATATAGATAGGCACATGCAAATATGTAGCTATAGATGGGTAGTTAGAGTTTGTCCATAAGAGGCTATAAAAGTAGCCTATATATAGAAAATGCTATAAATAGTAAATAATTTACTAAGTAAAAACTCATTGGGTTATATGATTTACTTGACTGAGGCTAAGAATTTTTGTAGCAATTAGTTATTCCTCCTTCTTTTGGGAACCACAACTTTCCTCTATTAAATTTAATCAGCAACTATCGCAATAAGAGCTGTGATAATTTGTAACTGTTGTTATCGTAATCAGATTCATTTCTTTTGTTATTGTTGAAGTTTTCCGCTGGCTCGACTCCTACACACATAAATACATATATCTTGAGGCTGCTCTTGGAGCTGGCTCTGGGTGATATACGAGGCGAGTGTTGGCCCGTTGGCTAAATGGAAATGTTAATTATCTGACAACGGAACCGCTTAAAGTTAATGTGAGCTGCCGTCAGGCGTTTAAGGGGCCGGTCTAGGATCTATGAGGAAACCCCACAAGCAGCTCTCTTGCTCACTCACTTTATATATTTTTATCTCCATCTCCATTCCACTTTCTCGGTCTCAATCGGCCATAATGCACAGATTAAATGGAACGGCAGAGTGCTCGGAGTGTGCTTCTTCTATTCGCGGCGTCAGCTTGGAACATTATTTTCACAAATGTTGAAAATCAGACAAGCCGCAAAAACTTTTAATTAAAAACTTGTCGCTTGACTTTCAAAATTTGTATGGCGGCGGGTCGAGAGCGAGGCTTAAGCAATCCACACGGTGCGAGGCGTCCCTGGCAAATGTTAGCACAAAGTTAACCCTATCCCAGTGCGAGTGCGAGTGCGAGTACCAATCGAACCTGACAAGCTGTAACTGAATCTCAATTTCAAATCCCAAGCACAACTGCAACAGGTTAGCACACACACTCACTCAGCCAGAGATGGCAACGTGTCATCAGAAATTGAGTTAAACAACTTTTTACAATCGGAAAAATAAAAATTGTTCATTATTTGAATGCCAAATCAGTATTCAGTTTATTACCGCATAATGAAAAACTGTTCATCTTTTGTTATAAAATTACCAACCCAATTACATGTATTCAATAATTTCGATGGGGCTTCAATTTACATTTTAAAAGCCAGAAGAGTTTTTTTCACAGACTCTTCGCAATACTCTTGTCGATTTAACAAATTTCAGCGTTACATTTTTTATATCTCTCTTGAGTTTTTTGTTATGTTTTTCGCTTTAGTCTCTTTCGATTTCACGATTTTCAGGCAAGCATTTTTTACGCTCTCTTGAATTTGCATCATTTCAGTCCGCTTGCTTTACTCTCTTTTGAATTCCCAATCGGAGTGTAGCATTTTGTATCATTCTCTTGTACTTTTGTCTGCCAAAAAAAATTTCAATTTATATTTACATAAATGCGTTTTTAACATAATTGGAAAATAAATTATAGACAAACCTTTGAAGGAATTTTAGAGACAAAAAAAATTTTTGATCCCCTTTGATTTTAATTTTAAGCAATATTAAGTAATTATTTATTTAAAAATAAATACATATGTATATTTTTTCAAAGCATTAAGTTGAGTAAGGTTGTGTAGAATCGTGCTCAGCTCGTGTCACGCAAAGAGAAACGAACCCAACTCTAGTTACACACACACAGACACACACATGGTGACACCGACACCAATACAAACACAACGTGCTGTGACTTGCGTCACGAGTCGCCGTCACTTGAGTTACAGGCGCTCTAATCTTATCAGAGCGAGAGCGAGTGAAAGATAGAGAGATGGATAGAGGGAGATGGACAGCTGGGAGAGTGTTGGGAAGGTGGGGGCATAAATGCATGGAGTGCACAGCAGGGCAAACACAGTCAACGAAGATGAGCCTCAGCGACAAGGTGGTGATTGTGACGGGCGCGAGCAGCGGCATTGGAGCCGCCATTGCGGAGGTGCTGGCCCGCGAGGGGGCACAACTGGTGCTGGTGGGACGCAATGTGTCCAACTTGGAGACAACACAGGCGACGCTGCAGCAGAAATACAAAGGCACCAAGTCTTTGAATGTGGCTGCCGATGTGACCAAGGAGGCGGACGTCATTGTCCAACAGACTCTCAAGCAATTCGGACGCATCGATGTATTGGTCAACAATGCTGGCATTTTGGGCAGCGGCCCATTGGCCGATCTGGACATGGATGAGTTCGATGCGGTGCTCAATACGAATCTGCGTGCAGTTGTTCTACTCACCAAGGCGGTGCTGCCGCATCTCCTCAAGACCAAGGGCGCTGTGGTCAATGTCAGCAGCTGTGCGGGAATCCGTCCGTTTGCCGGTGCCCTCAGCTATGGTGTCTCCAAGGCGGCCCTCGATCAGTTCACCAAAATTGTGGCCCTCGAGTTGGCACCGCAGGGAGTGCGTGTGAATTCCGTGAATCCGGGATTTGTCCAGACCAATATTCATAGTAGAATTGGCATCAAGGATGATGCCTACAAATCCCTCCTGGATCGTGCCATCAACTCGCATCCCCTTGGACGAGTCGGCGATGTCTTTGAAGTGGCCGAGGCGGTGGCGTTCTTGGCCAGCACCAAGGCCAGCTTCACCACCGGCGCCCTCTTTCCCATCGATGGGGGCAAACACAATCTGACGCCACGTTAAAAGAAACCTTACCAAGTATTCTAGATTGCCATCTATACCATATACAGTAGAACTTCCCTAACTCGAATCGCCATTATCCAAAGAAAAGGCTCAAGTTATGGAGATATTCAACTTATAAAATTATTTTTCTTAAGTTTATTCAGGGGTGCCACAGAAATCGCTTTCGCTTGAATATCATTTAAATTTCATACAACTTTAAGTAAAACTCAAGCGAGGCGAAATTACATACAAATTTAAGTGAAATTCAAGCGAAAGCGATTTCATACAAATTAAAGTGAAATTCAAGCGAAAGCGATTTCTGTGGCACCCCTGATTCATATTGCTGCCACTCATTTAGTTCGAATTGTACAAAAATTCGAGTTATAGAAGTTCGAGTTATGGAAGTCCAACTGAATCAATTTTTTGTAATTGTCTGCAATAAATCCGAGCAATTGATACATATGCAAAACGCGTGTTTTGAATTATTCGAGTGCGTGTCCACAGTCAGACGACCCCAAAATGACCGTCATGGGATGTCAGACACTCGACCAGCTTATCAGCTTATCACCAAACAGGCCACAGAATGTTGCTGTCACAAAGACAGACATTCGGTCATGTCTGATGTGTCCGATATACATGCATATGTACATATGTACATACATTCCCTTCAGACATACCCCAGTCACAAAAATACGTGTTATACCAATATTTATCTCATTTCACATACATATGTATGTGCTTCCTCTAACATCAAAGTCAAAGCCTTCAACTTATCTAAAATGCACTCAAAATTTATACTGGTTTTTTCCCCTTTCGCCCACAGGGGAAACTCGTGTTGTGTGCGTGTTCTCCTTCACACTTGCTGGGGTAGGTCATTTTTCCCCTCAAAATAATAGGTATATCTTTTTCGAGCCTTTGACTTTGGGACAACTTTGGGACATGCTGAAGCAATGCTACCTGTTACTTCTAAAGCTTTGCCACCGAACGCTTTCAAGTTTATACGAAACTTTTCTGGGCATCCATTTGACTGCTTTCAGTACTCGTATAGTAAAGTAAGGCCACCTGTTACTTCAAATGCATTGTTAGCGTATGTAAAGCTTAAAGCTTTTTTTAATCCTCAAACTTCTTGAAGGCTTTCAGGCTCAAAAATTTTCTATGTACCTAAGTGCACGGTTGCCACTTCAAAATGTCTAATTGAGCCAAAATCAAACAAAAAATTAGCCAAATTGACGAAAAAATAGCCAAAAATTTTGTTTTGCAGTTCATGTCATTTTTGCATTTAATTAATTTAAAATATTTCGTTCAAAACATCTTAAAGCAATAACACATATTTCCAAAGAATTTCACATTTTCATTTTAATGTAGTGATTATGTTATCAAATAAAAATAAATATGTGCATCAACCTAAAGCTATACAAAATAGCTGATTCTGAACTGATGAAAAAAAAGGGCCAGATTGAAAAAATAAATGACATTGCGCCAACAGGAAAAAAAAGAGCCAGTTTTGGCGCAAAAACGCCAATTGTGGCTACCGTGGTCCCAACTTCTCTTTGTGAGTTGATAACACACTGTGACAAAAAAAATCAAAACAAAACATCTGGGATAGGACATAGCGTAGGTTGTAGGTATAGTTAAATCTTATAAAAAAAACCTCTTTGCGCGGTAAAAGTCTAGTGACGAAAACAGTTATATGCCCCAAAATTTCTGATATCCAATTTTGTGACGAATAACATTAAGTTTGACTTATAAATTATTTTAAAAAAAATTTTGGCACTCGGCACATTGCGCTAAAATGTCTCAATTCTTCATACCAAATAAAACTCACTGTTTTGCGCAGTGCCGAATGCAAAAATTTTTTTTAAAATAATTTTTATGTCAAACTTAATATTATTCGTCACAAAATTGGATATCAGAAATTTTGGGGCATATAACTGTTTTCGTCACTAGACTTTTACCCCGTAAATAGGTTTTTTTTATAAAATATCAGAAATTTTTGAATAAGATATCAGAAATTTTGATATTTCATTCTATCAACTTAGTTTATTTTTTGTACAAGCTAAAACAAACTGTCTGCCAACACTGGTTCCCTTAAAGCACACATTCCAAGCGCAGAAGCTAGTAGCACTCTCAAACTCTGGCTGCTATGACACTTTGCTGCTGCTGTATGCATGCTACTGCATATGTACATGCAGAAGTGTAAAGGTAAAAGGTATATTCAGTTAACAAGTAATATCTTGCCCAAACGAAATTTGACGGCTATGTGTTATATGTCAAAAACGCGAAATTTAATTGCTACAACAAATAACATATTTAAAAGTTATTTGAAACGTTTTTTTTATAAATCGCCGAAATATGGGGAAAAAAACCTTATTTCACCTGAAGCTTTTTACCTGTGTTTAAATAATTTAAATAAAATAAATAAGCTAAACAAAAATCGAAAAGGCTCCAACGGCCCCATTTGCTCCAATAATTTAAAATTTTCCCCTCCCCTGTTTATCTCACGAACCAGGTGAGTTTTTAAAAGTCTTAGTATGCACATTTGTAAGTAAAATTTATACCTTTCGATATATAACTCGGTACATAACTCGACCCGATCGGACAGTCATAGCAAATTTCCCATTCTTCCTGTGTATATATGCTAGTCGCCTTCGCACCCTTCGTGCTGCTTTCGTCACTAGGGCGGACTGCCGTCCGCAGTGATAGAATTTTGTGGCATGCTAGAATTTTTTTAATCACCTCGAAATTTTGAATAGCGGTAAAAAAAACTGTTTTTTTCGCACATACGGTCACTTTTACTCCCATAGCTTCGTCAAATATCCACTGATTTTCATTTTCTTACAAGTTTTAGAAAGAAGAAACTTAGGTCTTTAAACGTACCACACAGGTACAGGTTTAATTTTCTATATTGGAGTATTTGCTTGGTAAACTAATTTTTTTTTTTGGTTTTTTTATACTTGTTTTATTATTTAAAAAGAATACATTCTTACGAGTAAAATCGGTCAATAATTAGAAAAGTTATTAAAGAGTTTTCAAAACGAAATTGCTCATGCATAGTTAAAGACATATGATTTTTTTTTAACTCTCAACCTCGAAAATACGGGTTTTTAACCGTTATTCCAAATTTGGATGTGCACGAAAAATTTGTGGTATGCCACAATGTTACATTTAACTATATCAAAACCTACACTAAATTGAAAGCTTTGTGCCACCAAAAGCTCAGCAAATACCATGCACCATGCGAAGCTTATTGTCAGTGATGAGAGTTTAGCTAAAGCTTTCATATATTAGGGGCGAAAGTGATAAAACAACCCTTAAAAAGGCAGTTGCACTTTTACGCTCAATGCAACCCCATGAGAAAAAACGTTGGAGAAAAAGCTCACAATGTGAAGGCAAAGTGGATGGAAATTTCAGTGTGTTGAAAGATGTCACAGCGCGTTCATCGTGACTGCAAATGATTTAACTAGTCAGTCAGTCAGTCAGTCAGTCAGTCAATTCGTCTGTTTTCGTGGCACACACACACGCAGATTGGCCAGCTGTTAGAAAGCGGAACAAGCAACTGATTGATTTTTCGCAAGGAAAACGAAGGGAAAAGTTGAGAAAAGTGTGTGACGTGACAGGTGAATATTGTGGAAAACTGGCGAGGTAGCCATATGGAGATGGACGACACGCTGGTCGAGGGTCAGCAGCCAGCCAACAGCAGCAACACTTGCAACATTAGCGTGCAACAAACAACAGCAGCAGCAGCAATTGAAGACAGAGAAAGCGTTGATAGTCATGTATATCCAGAAACTAATCCGGATGCCGATCCGGAAGCAGATGTAGAAGACGTGGAAGATGAAGCTCAGCCCTTAAGCGAACGCTGGTCTCCATTGGGCGCCAATTATGATGACGCCAACAGTGCAAGCTCGGAGCTACTGAATGGAGGGGATTGTGGTGAGCTGGAGCCAACATTGCTCGGCCTGGAGAAGCTGGAGAAGCAGGCAATGTCCACAGCTGTTGCAGACAATGCCAACGAATTGGCGCGTCTGCGCAGCATTGAGGACGAGCAGGAGCTGCTGACCAGCTCCCTGTTGGCATTGACCTCGCAGTTTGCCCACGTCCAGTTGCGGGTGCGTCAAATTGTTGAGGCGCCCACAGATGAGCGGGATCAGCTGCTGCGGGATCTGGAGGATTTCGCCTTCCAAGGAATACCCGAGGTGGTGCAACCCCTATCCGACAGCCTAGATAATGAGGATGCTGAAGATGGTGGTGCTGGCGATGCTATAGCTCCTCCTAATGGTCAGCTAATCGAGCAGCTTAAGTCACAGCTGACGGAACTGGAGCAGCTGGCCTATGAGTCGGGTGCACCAGGTGTGCTGCCCCAGCATGTGCTGCTCGAGAAGCAAAAGTTTATCCTCGATGAGTTGCGCACCAAGCTCAATCTGCAGGTGGAACAGCATCAGCTGCCCGGTCTCAGCATCGAGCAACTGCGCCACCAGGTGGACAATGCAATTGGCGAATTTGTTGGTCCACTCAAGATGAAGGAGCAGCTTGTGGCCCAACTCAAGACGCAAATAACCGATCTGGAGCGTTTCATTGCCTTTCTGCAATGCGACACCGCTGGCGACGGAGCGGGAGGCGGCAACGGCACCGCCACCAGCGCCAGTGACAAGCTAAAGCTACTCAGCGGCGCCTATAACAGCTATGCCGCCAAACAGACAGCTCGACAGACGCCTGCGCAGCTTCCACTGAAAGCACACACAACACCAGCAACAACAACGACAACGACAGACAGTCAGATAACCGTCAAGTCGCCGGGAGCAGAGCAAGGGCCGCAACGTGAAAGCCTGCACAGCAAGGCGCACGGATTGCTGGACAAGGCATCGCTGCTCATGCAGATGTTTGCCACAACGCACTTTGCCAAGCGACAGGAGGACTTTCAACAGAACTCGCTGAAGAAGACGCACAAGGGCAACCACTGGGGGTGAGTAGTACTCGTATTGAACTACTTTGGTACCTATTAATTTCTTGAGTTTTTTAGTTATTTACTTATTTGTTTATTGTCATTCATTAAACCATTTATTTAAGTTACAAAAGCACTTTATTCGGTTATCTAGGGCTGCAACAACATCTGTGATAGTATCGATGCTTTCACAATTGTACAGAGGATCGATAATCGATAAGTCATTCTTTGAAGGATAAGAAACTCGTAATTACTAATTAGTTTGCCAAAAAATGGTTTACTTTTATTTCATTATTAAATAGTCTGTATATTGTTAATTCATTACCCATACCTGAAAAACTTTTGATTACTCTTGAATACTAAGTCTTGTAGGCTTGTATTTGACAGCTTGTTACGAAATTTTGCCAACAAGTAACGGATTCAACAACGAACATACGAAGTATCTGAAACTTTTCATATTAAGTTTGCAACGAAATATATTAACCATAAAAAAAGTATTATTTAGTATATAAAAATAGTATGGCATTCGGCTTACCACGCAAAAAGTGATACACTCTCTTTAAGATTACCTAACCTATGGCAAAGATTGTCAATTCACTTGATCTCGACATCAATGTTCAAGCCATCGATTTCTTGCAGCATTGCTGTTATCGAACTATCAACCTGCCTCCTATAAATTATCGTTAGGGCTACAAAACTTAATTTAAAAGTTAATTTGAAATATAAAAGAAAAATAAAATAATATCTTAAGCTATATATTTGAAAACTATAAAAATGTTTAAAAATAATAAATTTGAAAAATGCAAGTCAATAATTTGAAGTTGATCAAACATTTGTTGTTGCGATTAATTAATTAAGTTATTGACTTATTCACAGCGATCTGCGCGCACAGCTGGAGGTGGACATTCAGGAGGTTGCCGCCTTGGCCGCCACTCTGAGCTGCGATCGCGAGAAGCTGGCGAACATTAAGCGGGCACTGCGCCAGCAGAGGCATCCCGGTAGTGCCCTAAATGCACAGAATGGCGCTTTGACCACAGTGCCGCCACGTTGCAGACGCGCCGCCGCCGCTGCCGTTGCAGGGCACGAGCTGACGCCTTATGCCGCAGGTGGAGCGACGGCATCCTCCGACTCGGACGAGGATATGTATGAGCGCTATGACTGGAACAAGGACAAGTCGCTGAGTCGTCGCATTGTCCACATGCGCGGCGACTCCATCGCCACCATTGGACGCGAGTTGACGAGCGTGGTGCGCAAGAATTTCGCGCGCACGCTGCAGCAGTTGATACAACACGGTCTGCGCGTACCCGCCGAGTCGGCGGCGTCCAGTTTGATGGTGCCATTCATGCGCTGCCTGCAGCCGGGTGCACAGCGCGTCTCAGTGTCGGGCAGTGGCAGTGGGCCAAACGAGATGCAGTTTCTCGGCATCGGACGGGCCATGCATGCCTGGGAGCTGATCATCGAATATTATAATCTGAAGAATGGCGAGGAGTACAACAACACTCCCGCACGCAAGCTATCGCAGAGCTTTCAGCTGGACATTGTGGACGCACACGCGGTGACGGCCAAGCAGAGTCTGCTCAGTGCCATCGGCATGATTCTGGCCATGCACAGGCCTTACAAGCGCAGCTGCAATGCCCACTTCAAGGCACTCATCTGTGCGGGACTCAAGTGAGTATCAGAATACGTATGTATGTACATATAGTAGAGGTCTGCATGAATGAGCTACAACGAAGTTCGAAGCATTCATGTTCAAAAGGAATTGAAAGAAGTCGAACGATTTTGATTGAGTTGGTGCGTTCGTGTCAGACTCAGTTGCACAACGTTCATATGGAGCAAGATGTATTTATTATAATAAATACACCTTGATATAAAGTGACACGAAGTAAATGAGTGAGAAAGCTACTTAATTAATTAAGTTAATTCGAGTTTGTTTCGAATCTCGATATAATTCTCATATTTTCTTTTTTGCATGCGTTTTTTTCTGTTGTTGTTTTCATGTGCGTAATGAACTTAAGAAGGACAACAATGAAGAGCAATATTCAGCTTAAAATAAATACAATTTATAAAATCTAAATCTAATACTTATTATTAATAAGAGTTTTTAATCTTATTTTATTGACATTGTCTGTGTTAATGGCAATAAAACAACACTTCTATATTATAAGCACAAAATATTTACATTTATGCAGCTTCTTTTGTGCCATGAATAAAAAATACTTTTCAAATTATTTCACCAACCCAGACAATCTATGTCATTATTCCTTTTCAACCGACACTGAGCAAAATTGCAGCAAAGTGAAAATATGTAGTCATTTGACAATTAAAATTACTAATTATTCGTTTGAATGCGGCCATTTCAGATTCATTATTTTGACATGACACATTCCTTCATTCGCACTCTTTTCGATAAGAAACTGTCATTTTAGAACTCAATGTCACTTACACTCAAACGTATTCAATGCAAAGTGTGCCTTTCACCCACTAAATTTGACATCGTTCGAATTAATTCATTTCAACTCAAATTTTGAGTGAATTCATGCAGACCGTTCTTAATTTCTTAAATTAAAATTAATATTTTGTTCATTATAATCATAAAAATTCAAAAATTCTCTAAATCAAAAGACTGATCCAAATTGAAGAAGTTAGGACTAAAATTTATATTTAAATTTTTAATGATTAAATTTTTATTTAAAAAAAAAAAAGGTACTTGCAATGTTTCTATTATATTTTTAAATTAAATATAAAGTTTAGTTTTGATGCATTGGTTTTTTAATTTCCAACTCAAATAAGATTTATGTATATGTACAATATTTGACTGATTCTCCTTGCTTTCGTTTTGCAGCGCACATCTGCTCGTGGAGTGGCTCAATCTGATACTCAGCTGCAATGAGCTAATCGACACATATTACACGTCCAATAGCTATGTGGCCAGCACGGGATTTCGCGACTCGTTGCGTTCCATTGATGCGCTATCCAAGTTCGATTTCGATCTGCCCGTCGATTTGGCCATTCGACACTTTCGAAATATCTAAGGGCATATTATTATTTTATTTAGATGAATCCTCCTAAAAACTTAACCTTAATCCGTAATCCTTACAAGAAGAAGAAGAACAAAAACAAAGATAGTCCAAATCATAATTATTAATGTATAAATATGTGTATATAACTTTAGATATGTCCAATTAACTAATACCTACTAAATGCAATTGCTAAACCTAACTCAATGCTATTGAAATTCATTCGCGTAGAACTCATAGATGCACTGGCTCAACTTGTCGCCCAGTGGACGCTGTAGAGGACCGCAACCGAGTGGTGCAAGGAGTTGACGTGCCTCTGCCTCGCTGCCACATTCCACGTAGGCATCCAGCAATAGTCGAGGCGTCGGATAGCGTTCCACAATCGCCAACGCCCGGTCGAGTGATAGCGAGTGGAGTTGCAACAGTTGTTGCACAAACACCTCACGCACCGTCAACTGGGCATTGCGTGCCGAATCCTCGTACAGGGCACGAAACTTGAGCAGACCCACCTGCCCGCCAGTGGCTGCCTCCAGTGCGCCTTTGTCCACGCTGTGAAGTGACCTGCCGGCGTGCAGATAGAGCTGTTGCAGGACTCCGCTGACACCAGCCAGATAGCACATGGAACGATAGTGATTGTCACAGCGCACCACTTGAATGCCATCGGACTGAATGCGTGCGTTGGCCAGTGCCTGCTGCAGTGAGTCAAGTGGCAGGCCCAGCTGCTCATTGTCGCCATAGTCCTCGATCAGATAGATGATGTGCGCGATTCCGCACTGACGCAACCGATGCTTCTGCTCGTGGAATCGTCCATCGCGTATGCTGCTGGCCAAATCATCCATGCGTTTGCGCTCAACAATGTAGGGCAGGACCAGCTCATTGCCCGCGCCATCGCAGGCTATCCATAGGAAATCGCCGACGGTCAAGCGACGCACCTCGTGCTCCACGCCCAAGGATTGTAGATATCCGCGTGTCTGGTCCAACACCCGCTTGTTCTTGCCGCTCGTCTCTTGAGTGTCCACCAGCAGCACGATCCGATAACTGCCCACATCCATGTGCACGATGCGTTCTCGCTCCTCGGCTGCCGCCAACTCCTGTTGAGCTTTCTTCGTCAGCTTCTTGGGTTTCTTCATTTGTTGCTGTTCCTGTCGCTGCTTTTGTTTCTGTTTGCGTACCACTTTAACCACTTGTTGCACCTGCTCTTCATACTGTGAGCTGTTATGCGATGTTGGAGTCGCCGCCAGTGCCGGCAGTGCAGACTGTTTCTCCAGAGCTCGAAATTGCCGGAGCTCGTCGTCGATCAGCTGACAGAGCGTCGAACCGAATCCACGGAGCACCGCGCATTCGCGACCGCTGTACAGGGGCAACGGATAATTGCGCAGCGCCTGCAATGCCTGTCGCAATTTGTGCTGTGATTTGCGATCATGCTGCTCGGCCTCGTGGAGCCAACGTTGCAACCAGCGCGTAAAAAGTGGATTTGGTTCATGCAGCCGAATTTCCAGTCGGGTTTCCATATTCGCGCCCATTGACTTAATGGAGTTGCCACCTAACTGAAAAGTGTCGGCGTGCTATTAGAATTGCAAAGTAGTCTGCAGTTGCACGTCGTTTCTTTTATTAAAAGTATTGAAAATCATTTTATATATTAAAAAAGTGTTTGTATAAATTCAAAACTGTGGCAGCTTCTAATATTAACAATTAATTCAAGTCTAAATAATTGGGACAACGCTGCAAAACTGTCATCAACTTATTTTGTAAGTGTTTAGTGTTGGGTTGCTCATGAGTGAGTGAACAAAAATGAATAAAAAGAACAAGTGAACATGTTCCCCTAAATGAGCAATGTTTTGCCAACACTTATAGTGTTTACTAAAGCACTCTTGTGGTGCCATCTATCGGAAATTTTAGAGTTTTGAGCTCCCAGACCGTTTTAATATGATCAGTGATGCCAGCTTTTCTATGGCAGCCAGACACAAGCTGGCATCACTGCCAGCTTTTCTATGGCAGCCAGACACAAGCTGGCATCACTGCTCCCATTTCAACGGTCTGGTAACTTATGTTCTAGAATTAACGACAGATGGCACCACATGCAGTGTTTGCCAAACAACACGCTGTCATTAGTTTGTTTTGCCGCAATCCGCATCAACAATGAGCGCCAAACCAGGGACCAGCAGCGCCAGTGCAGGCAATACCAATCCCAGTATTAACGACATCAACCTGGAGGCACTCTCCCTCAGCGAGGGCATTCGTGATGCTCCCGTTTGCATCATTGTGCTGGGCATGGCCGGCTCGGGCAAAACGACCTTCACACGCAGCCTGATCGAACATGCTCAGGCGCAGTTTAACCCTTATGTGGTTAATCTGGATCCAGCGTGTCGCGAAGTTCCGTATGCGGCGCATATTGACATACGCGATACGGTCAACTACAAGGAGGTGATGAAACAGTATCAATTGGGTCCCAATGGCGGCATCGTGACTGCCCTCAACATGTTCACCACAAAGATGCCCAAATTTGCGGAGCTGGTGCGTCGCGCCGGTGAGCGTGGCCACAAATGGTGCATCATTGATACGCCCGGTCAAATTGAGGTGTTCACTTGGTCAGCGTCCGGCAATATTATCACCGAGGGTCTGGCTACCATGTTCCCAACCATTGTTGTCTATGTTATGGACGTTGTACGTTCCGCCTGTCCCACCACATTCATGTCCAACATGCTGTACGCCTGCTCCATACTGTACAAGACGCGTCTGCCGTTCCTCGTGGCACTCAACAAGGTAAACCCTGAACGGCAACAGAATTCGTTAGACTAATCTCATATTTTTGAACCTCAATCAGATTGATCTAAAGGAATGCAGCTTTGTGCAGGATTGGATGACGGACTTTGAGGCTTTTCAGGATGCACTCGAACAGGAACAAAGCTATGTGAACAATCTAACGCGCACCATGTCCCTGACGCTGGACACATTCTATGAGAATCTGGTGACGTGTGGTGTCTCGGCCAAAACAGGTGTTGGCTTTGCCACACTGATGACGCACATGCTCGACTGTGTGCAGGAATATGAGCGCGACTACAAGCCGGTCTACGAGAAGATGCGCCAGCAGCGCTTGGCCGAGCAGGAGGCGAATCCTCAGCCAGCATCACACATCGAGGAGGCCGGCATTGCGGTACCCTTGGGCCTGGATCTGAGAGTAAGTAATAATTGGAAAACATTTAAGGGATTCAACTTATCGGAATATTCGTAGGATTCGCCGGGCAATGCCGATAATAGTGTGTTCTTAATGGCACCAAGTCTAGTGCCCCAGCAAATCGATGCAGAGCTGGAGATGGAAACGGATGCCAAAGGCGAATTGGAGGAGCAGAACTTTCACAGTTTCATACAGAATCACATGACGGCACAGCAAGGCAAGAGGGATAAACAGCAACAGGAACAGGATCAGAAATCTTAACTGTCTATTCCCAACATGTAAATTAGTAACTATAGTCAGTAAGCTGTAAACAATATATCGAGTAAATACTGTAATATAAAATGCACTCAATTGAAATCAGGGATCCCAAACAAGAGTTTTGAGTTTTCAAAATCAAACACGAAAATAGTGACTTGGATGCATATGAAAAACTCAATTTTTTTGTGAAAGAATATATTTCCAATTTCTGTGCTTTTCAATTAAAAATCAAGTTTTATTTTTCGATCTAATTTAAAGAAAACGAAAATGATAGTTAAATATCAAGTTTTAAAAGGCATTCAATAACTTAAAACGGTTGTTTTTTTTCATTTTCCATATACAATTTATTTAAGACATTTATTTTATATTAATATTACTTTTTTTAGTTTTCAAAACTAAAATAAATGTTAATAAATTTTTACATAAATACATATTTTTATTTGATTATTTTCTAATTTAACTTAAATTTGATCGAGAAATTAACAAGAAATACTTTTTATTTTATTTATAAAATAAAAGAAATAAATTAATGAAAATCATAGCCATTATAGTACACTCCCCGATTTAAATTGTTGATCATCAATGTTATGTTATGCATTTAGTTTGTTCTTTATTATATTATATTCACTTTAACAAGCAAAAACATTCAATATAGTGTTCTGTTCAATTTGTTATCATTTACATACATACATATGTATGTCTGTATGCATATATGTATATATATGTGTATGTATGTGTGTGTGTGGACTTTATTGTTTAGTTTTTGCAAATTATTTATAACAATTACAGTGATATATGGAAGGATATATATACCTATACATATGTATCATCCATCCTCAAGTGGAGTCCTTGATTTGCATTTCATACAATAATATATAATGATGTATATAAGCAAGTATGTACATATATGTATTTATGTATCTTTTTCATTGGTGTGCTTAGTTTATATACTTATAGCATATACTATGTATATAACTCTATATCTGTGTATGCACAGTATGCTAAGTAATTGTTTTGATAAGGAAAAAAGTTTACATATTTGTTTTATATATTTCCAATGTATTTTTTTTTTTTTTTGTAACATGTTCTCAGAACCATAAGCAACTACAGTACAATACAAAAAAAAAAAGAAACAAAACACCAAGAAATTGCATTTTTTGGAAAATAAATTCAGAATATTTTCCTATGTCAAAACAATTACTTGACTAACTGTATGTTCATATATATAATGAGCAAATCAATTATGAATGCGCCACGCCCAGTTCGCCTTAAACTTTCTTCTTCTTATCTTCTCGTTATCTTCTTTTGTCTTGTTATTGTTCAATATTATAGTATATTACGCTTACAAAAATACAGATCATCTCAAATTACAATTACAATTACAACTCTCAATGATTCACAGTTATACACAGTTACAGTTTACTCGTATATAGATCAACATCGACATATAGTTAAACAGTTACATACATATTCATAAATATACATACATATATAGTGTATACAGCGTTTATATAGTTTTTTTTATTAATTTTACTCATAAATTTGTCTTACAGTCTAGGCATAAATATTTTGACAAAACTTAAGTTAAATCTATTCATAATTTGAACCTACTTCACGTACATTTTGGCGTCAATGGAAAGGTCATTTAAATTCCGTTTGACTTTCCTAGTTTTGTCAAAATATTTATGCCTATGACTGTATCATATTATATTTTTCCCCCTTTGCTCTGATTGGTTTCAACCAACTGAATCTAATACTTACCCAAAATCATTCGTGTTTGTGCTCAATTTTTTAAATACCGGACTTAATGTTTATTTATTTACTTGATTTACTGGTTTTATCTTTTTTTGTTTTTGTGTGTGCTTGGCAAAAAGCTGTGCAAGCAGGGTTTTAGATCTAACGCCCCCCTATCGCGCTACGCCACTGCCCCTGGCTCTGTTCGGACGTTTATGCGTGTCAGCGAATTCATGATAATGTTTTATCATGAAGAAAAACATTTAAAGTTTTTCGACGCTTAAAAAATTTCTCATCTTAAATGCATTTTAAGCTTAAAAATCTTGTAATATTTGTGCTAAAAATTAAATATATATTTATTTATATATATGTTTATCGAGATGTATATATATTTTTTATCTGTAATATATATATATATATATGTGTGTGTGTGTGTGTTAGCGTATAGTTTTACTTTTTTTATTTTTAAAGTATGCACACACGCACAAGAAAAAAATCTAAAAAAACGCTGACAAAAAAAACAGTCTTTTCTAGGCTTGTGTTTTTTTCTTGGTTTTTTTTTCAGGCTGAAAACATAATTTTCAAAATTGCTTGACTGTCTTTAAAAATGTCGGATTTTATATTCTTACTATTAAATTTTTTGCGTAGCTTTGATTGGACTAAATTTTCGAAAAAGTGCGGGTATTTAATACAAAATGTGCATATATACAGTGTGTCAAGTAACTGTTTTGACAAATAAAACAAATGATTTTTATATTTAGAAATAGTTGAACTTAATGGATCTTGTTTGCATAGTTATAATAAATTAAGAAATAGACAAGAATGTTTTAAATTGTCAAAACAATTACTTGACAAACTGTTTGTGTATATGTATGTTTATGATGGAAATATGTTGTGGGTTTGAAGCTGGAGCTCTTGTTATATGTATATAGGGTATTTAAATATCTATATATGTATGTATGCCTGTATATGTTTTGTATGTACCATAAAATTATGTAAATACATACATTAAATACATAAATAAGAAAAAAGCGAGATCAAATGAGAATTGTTGGGCACACGCACAGATCATATAGTATTTATTTATATTATGTCGAATTAATCATCGTCGGACAGATTTGTTGATGTGAGCAGTGTGGCATTATCCTCGGCGCCTTGCTCTTCGATATCCTGCACGAGAAACAAAAAAAAGAGAAGAAGCATATAAGTCGAGTTAAAACAAATTATTAATAATTTATACGTTCAGGGGCTTCCCCCTACTTGTAAATTAAAAAAAATATATACATATTTTTTGATACATTTTTTTTAAGTAAAACTATCTCAGAATGCTTCCAAAAAACTTCAAGTCAATTCGAACAAAATCGACTGAGATATCAGTGTTGAAGGAGAGGAACCCCATGCGTAAACGACTGAAATTAAAATCTCTGAAAGCTTTTTTCTCAAAATTTCTTTTTAAAGTCGGTAACCAAAATTACTCAAAAACTACTAAACCGATATTTTTGAAACTTGGCACATACATACATACACTCATGGACAAAATAATAGGTGTGCTCTTTCTTTTACTATAACAGCTATTGTACTAGCAAAAATATTTTTTGAAATTTTTTTTTGCAGTCACTCCTAAAATTATTTGAAGAATGTTTTTGCATCCCAACATTTGTTGGAAAAAATCGAGGAAAAAAGTTTCGAAAGTTGACTTTTTTTTGAATTCGAATATTTCAGTGGGTACATAATGGGTTAAGGAAAGTTATGCATCATTCAAACGGAACTTAGATGACCTTTCCAAATATGATTTTTAAATTTGAAGATTTGACTTACGTACAATAGCTGTTCTATAAATGTATGTATGTATAAATGCAGTGTTTGATTGTACGTTTTTTTTTTTTGTTTAAAAGATTGGCTTCTTAGCCAGAAAAAGCTGATTTTTTTTTTGGAGAAAATCGAAATTTTATGATCAACGGATATTTTTGAAATCCTTTCATCAAACACTAGCTTATACTTTTATTTAACTGAATCCATCGGCCTTTTTTGTTTGAGATGATACAGTTCGTCACAATTTTAGTCACTGCAAAACGTAAAAATTAAGATCCAATTCATTTGGCGGACATTTTGTAATTCAATTATGTAATGTTTTCAATCAAAAAATTACTGAAAGGTAATTGGTAATTGCTCGTTTAGAAAATGACAAAATTTCATACTTTACAAGTGGGTGTAACCCCTTAACCCAACCAACTCTTAAAAAGACGACTTTCAGCTTGTTTTGTTCTTGTTTTTCTTAATTTTTTTCTGTTTTTTTGTTTTCATTTCATATACAAAATATATTTAGCAATTTGCTGTTACATTCGTTAGGACGTAAAAAACCACACGATCCAAAATGGTAAACTAACAATTAAAAGTACTTGATAAACATTTCAATTCGTTTCATTTCATTTCATTTATCTTCAACTTTTGATTTATACACTTTAACAGACACTCACACAGATGTCGAAAGGAAAACACATTTATTTATATTATAATATTGATATTTTTTTCTTTTGTTGTATGTATAAAAATAAAAAAATTTGTTTATTTCAAATAAAAATAGTATGTAATAATAATCATAATAATAAAAAAAAAAAAAAACTTAAAATGAAACAAACATTTCGGTTTGAATATTTTTTTTTTTTTTTTTTTCTAATTATTTTCGCTCTGTGAGAAATTAAGTGTGATTTAAATGCAGCGCGACAGTGTTAAAAATGTTTGTGTGTTGTTTTGTTTAGTGTAGAAAGTGCTTGAGTGTTTTTCTCATAGTCTGTTCATGTTGTTGTTGTTTGTTGATTGAGCGCCTTGGAAGTGTGCGGAAGATTTTGTTGTTGTTGTTGTTGTAGTTCCTTTAGTGCTTCACTTGATCTTCTGCTTGACAGGACTGGATGATGTCTGATCCGCCTCGGGCAGATCACTCTCCTTCACCTTGCGCTTCACCTTGTCCTTGTTGGGCGCCTTCGCCTTCTTCGTCTGTGCCGCCAACAATTTGGCCTCACGCTTCGCCTCGCGCTTGGCCCGCAACTGTTCGGTTATAAAGGAGAACACGAAATATCCCTGCAGTGCAATCAAGCCAAGGAGAGCGAGCAGAGCACGCAGCTTGTAGCTGCCAACGGAACCGGCAATGCCATAGTACAGCGTCAGCACACCAATCACTGAGGTGGCAAAGCGTACGATAACAAAGACGAAGCTGTTCACAATCCGGACACGGGCCATACGCTCCTCGCGATCAAAGACGCCAATCAGCTGGAAGATGTGGGCGAGCAGTTCGCTCAAATAGTGCAGGGTGAGCAGGACGAGCGCCAGACGCTGGAAGCTCAGTGTGTAGGCCAAAACGATCAGCGTAAATCCGACAATGGAATGTATAATCTTGGGCTGTTGCTCCTCCTTGGCGCGCACCTTTTGGAAATATAATTCGGGCAGCATATGCAGATAGTATGACAGCTGAATGATGAAATAGAATTTGTGCAGAAAGCTCATCGCATGCGCTGGATAGCCCTCCCACAGTTGGGCCACCTGGCCCAGATAGCCTTCCTTGAGAGCGACATGTGCGCCCCAAATGAACGAGAGCAGATAGAAGGTGACCAGTTGGCCAGATTCATTGAAGCGGGCCAATTTGAATTTGGACAAATGCAGTTTCTTGCTAATCTTGTCCAGCACAAATTCCTGGATGATCGCGTGCATAATGATGCAGGTGAGAGTATAAAAGAATATCGAGCAATAATCCTTAATGCCAGCCACATAGGTATATGGCTTGCCATAGGGCAGCTCCCTGGTCGGCTCCTCGCCGCTAACATTATGATGGAGCGATATAAAGGCGCTGGCAAACGAGGCTGTCGATTCGTTCATCAGGCCGACAACGAAAACCATTGCGACACAGGAGATAATATCCGCATGGTTTTGTATGACAAATTCATGGCTCAATATCGGTGGATTTTTGTTGCTTGTCTTACGGCCAAGTCCGGGTTTGATGGCCATTGTTGTTGTTGTTGGTTTTGTTGTTATAGCTGTAAAATGCAAGGTGTCTGATTAGTTAGTGTTTGGTTAGAGCATAACGACTGCACTCCCTCTGCCTCTCTCTCTCACTCTCTCTCTCTTGCACTTCGTGTGTGCGTGGCTCTTGCAACGTCAGCAGTGGCAACAGTGTCAGCAGCAGCAGCTGAGAGCATAATAGCCATGTGCATGCCAATGCCAATTGCCCTGAGAAATCTCAGTGCAACAACAATACACAAACGCACACAATATGAAATTTGCCTTGTTGGCACACACACACACACATACAGGCACAAACGCGCGCTCACAATCATGCACACACGCAGGCACAAACAAAAAGTGAGAGAGAGACCGCAGCAATTTCTTTTTTGCTTTTCACATAGACTTGAGTATTGTTGTTGTTTTTGTTGTTTCTGCTTACAGGATTGGAATATTTCTGCAATCTGCTGACGTAGGCGTCGTCCAGTTGTATGTATTTATATATTTTTTAGATTATTCCACGGTTTTTAATGCTCTCGTGACTATTGTTGTTGTACTTCGTTGGCAATATTATTTAAAAAAAAAAATAGTTTTTTTTTTTATTCCAGTTACTCCTCTGGTCCAGCCGCCTCTGCTGCCTGCCTTCCTCTGGCTTTTACCTGTGACTGACTGACTGACTGACTGAATGAATGTGTGGCTACGTTTCACCAAAAAACCGCTCTGCGAATGCTGAATGCCAAGGCGGCTAAGCGACAACAACAACAACAACACGACCGCAATCAAACAGCCTCAGCAGCAGCAGCAGCAGTAGTCCAACAAAACACAGCTAGCTGTGGCAGCAACAGCAAAAGAAACAACAAAAATAATAATACAAAAAACTGCCACGCAAACGACTCTCGGCTCCAACAACGGGCAAATAGTGTATCGTGTTATTGTTGTTGTTGTTGTTAGCTCACTACCACTTGTTCACGTTGTTGTTTATTGCCTGCTCGCTTGCGCACACACAACAAAGCCAATAGATTGCCGGCTAAACTCAAGCGTTCTCGCTTCCACTCGCCCAGAGCGCCACAATATTATATTGGGGCGCCCACTCGTCGTCGGTGTCGTCGTCGTTACGATGTTTAGCCACGATGTCCGTTTTTCGTTCGCTTCGTGTGCCAGCCGACTGTGACGTGTAATTTGTTGTCTTTCATGTTATCGATAGCCGCCACATTAAGCGCCAAAGTCGAATTTGCAACTCTGTTTGCTTCCAAAAGGCAAAAAAAAATACAAGGTAACGCACAGCATATGCGCACACGTGTGATGTCACAGTTTAGTCGTGAGTTATGTTATTGGATATTTCCAATATAATGTTTAGTAACAAATTTATTGATTTATGTAATTGAATTACACGACATTTTTACGGCACTAAGCACTTTTTTCAATTTATCTTATTCACAATGTAATGATGACGTCATTCGCGAATAATCAGAGTTGCTATCAAAGCAGATTCGCCATTTTGTATATACACAAAATGTACGTTAAAATTCAAATATACTTTAAATCAAACAATTATGTAAATATTTTTTTATAGGTATTATAAATTTATAAAAATATTAATCAATTAAATAAGGCAACATTTAAGACACTTATTCACATATCTTAAGTTATTGTCTTTGATTGTTTCTGATTAGCTTCTGATAGGGATAAACCTGAAGACCGTTGTTTCTGTGGAGATATTTTTGATCCTGCTCATCAGCAATGATAATTCCATATTGCGAATCTCTTTTTTCTTGATCTTGATTAAAATAATCGCTATTTTCCTGCATAACACCCTCTTTCAAGCTCTTTAACTTGGCTTCAAGCTGAATATTTATCCATTCCAACCATTCATCCAAGCTTCGTTCCTTTTCCTCTTTTCGTTGCACCTTAATGAGTGTCACTTCAAGATTTGGCGCAAATTCTTTTTGTGATAAAGCCATCCTTATAAATGCATGAAATTTGAACTAATGTGTAACTTCAATTACAACTAACTAAAATTGTTTACCCTTTGTCAAGAAATCTAAAGCTTCAACTTTTTGAAAATAATTACATAAAGTGACAGAAAAAGCTTTGATTTATTGCTTTAATAGATACGAGTATAAGAAACTCTTTCTGAGTATAATTTAAAAATCGTTGTCACTTAACACCAGCATAAACAGTGTTCGAATACGAGATACCCTGTGCCCGTACATATTTACATGTAATTCTATCATTCCTGGAGCTACTTAATAAATTATTTAATTATTATATTACATAATTATTCGACGCTTTCATTAAAATAATAGCATATTTGATTCATCAAGGAATATTGATATTTTTATCCTTGTACGTCCATACGACTTACGATTTATAAGTAGAAAGCAAATCAAGGGAAGCAAAAACTAGAACATCAGGGTGCAAGAAGTATGAAGTAGTTCATCAATATTAGGATAAGCAGACCTGTTCGGAATTCCGAACGTTTTTCTATTTGCTGTTTCCAATTACTATCGAAATGGGCTTGTTTTAACATTTCGAACTCGGTATCGAAAACGTTTCGAAAATTCATTTTAAGTATTTCAGGTTGAATATAGCAGAATATAGAAGGTAAATTGGACAAAAACTTCGTTTTTTTCGAATTTTGTTTCTCAACAGCTTTCAATTGCGAGAGTTGGTATCGATAGCAAAAATTTCGGTTTTGTTTTTTATCAAATATTTTATAGATGCTTTTAAAAACATTCTTTTAAAAATGCTTCAACTGTTTAAACTTGAAGAAGTGATGTTAATCGATTCTAAAAATTTTCAACGTTATTATAATTTTCAGTTTAAAATTGTAGGTATTCATTTTAAAGCTTTAAATGACATTAACTTTTAAATCCGGTGACTCTACAGCACACGTTTTGAAAACGAAAATTATTGGCGATTTTCGCAATTCGGAACAGCAATTAATCGTTTTGTGGCAAATCGACTCGATTTCGGACTTCGAAACAGACACGAATAATCCTTATATTTATTTGATTTTTCTACGCAAAGGTTCCTTTTATTTTAGATTATTTCTAATTAAAATATTGAACAGCAGTCGCAATAAGTACGAGTATAAAGCCGAAATCGAAAATATTTTGTTCAAGTTGAGAGATTTGTACTAATTTTTGATTTTGAACTTTCCAGCCCTCGATTGTGATTTGTTAAGATTGTTTCAGTGTATCGCTTAAGAAATACGATTTTGAAATGCATAATTCATATACAGTGGCTCACAGACTATTTCACTGCATTTTTAACTAGGTTTACTTTGTATAGTTTACTTCGAATAAAATATATATACAAAAGAAAAACAAGTGGGAAAGGCTACAGTCGAGCTCCCGACAATAGGATGCACGTTACTTATTTAAATAAATTTAAAATATTTTTTATTGCATGCTTTTAGGTACTTACATTGCTTAAAAACATAAATCAGCCAATACCACCTTTCTATTTGTCCGATCTTGTTACGATTTAGTAAATTGATAGGTAATAATAGTAGTTAACATTGAGTAGTTAAAAAATCGTTGCACTTTGAAAACTTCTCAGAAAGGGTCGTGGCAAAAATTTGAAACAAACTTGATCTGCGTGGGATTTAAATAAGTCTGTGTGCCAAATTTATTTGCTCTAGCTCTTCTAGTCTCTGAGCTCTAGTCGCTCACACAGACGGACGGACAGACAGACATGGCTATATCGGCTCGGTTGTTGATGCTGATCAAGAATATAAGTACTTTATATGTAGGGTCGGAGATGCTTCCTTCTCCCTGCTACATACATTTCAACGTTTACAATATCCAATTTTACTTATTTTTTAAGTAAGGGGTATAACAAAACATTGCTTGAATTTTAGCAAAAGTTAACAAAAAAAGATCAAATGCTAAATTTATATAATTTACTTAATATCGGTAAAATAAGCTAAGAACCACTCTCTCTATGTGGGATTAATGCAAATGAATCGATTGCAACAGAAGTAAAGAAATTACCCTTAATCAGTGGTGGGCACGAAATCTGAATTCGTTAGCAGCCGCTTGCTCCCGGAGCCATTGCGTGCCCACCGCTGCCCTAAATGATTGCAACATGGGTTGCCACATGGGGCGCAAGGTTGTGCAAGGAATCGAGAAATTGCCGCATGTTAATGCTAATGGGAATGTTAATTAAAAGTGCATTTCTGTACTCACGTTACGGTTTCGCTTGCGCACGGAGGATACGATGGTGCGCTTGTTGCGTGCCACCAAGCAGACGGTTATAATTAGAATCATGCCAATAAGTGCAAATCCAAGCAGGGCGGGCAACAGCACGCTATCCTCGGCCTTGTAACCCTATTAAAAAATGTTTGTTGTCGTTGTTGGCACACAACATTAAAGTGGCAAGGTTTTGAATAGATGAGAATACTTACAGACCACTGGACATATGTCGATGGATCAATATAGGCCCAACGTGTGTTCATCCAAGCTTTGTTGCTCTTGTTCTGTGCCCCATCCGTGTTGCTGGTAGACTGTTGTTGTTGTTGCTGCTGCTGCTGCTGTTGGGAATTGCTCTGCGTCTTGGCCAAGACGGGCGGCATAATGGGCTTCTTGGCCGCGGACTTGAGTAGCGGTACTTGAATGATGCGCGTTGTGATTGTTGGTGCTGGCAAGCGAGCATTGCTCAGCGGTGGGACGTTGGCAACTGTTGCAGCTGTTGACAATATTGTTGTTGCTGCTGCTGCTGCTGCCGTTGTTGTTACTTTTACTGTCGGTTCAATAGTTGTTGCTGCTGTGGTTGTTGTTGTTGTGCTTGTAGTTGATGTTGTTGTTGTCGATGTGCTGCTGCTGCTGCTACTGTTGATCGGCATTGTCCTGTTCACTTTCAGTATAAACTGCTCAATGCCATTGCGATTAACAATTTGCACAGCTTTGCCCACATTCTGATCAAGCATTGCTGCTGTAGGAGCAGCAACATTTGATGTTGTTGCTGCTGGTTTCAGTGCAATATGTTGCAGCTGTTGCAATTGCTGTGGCTGCAACTGGGTCTGCCTGTCGCCGCTGTGCGTGAACGCTGCCTTCGTTTTGAGGAACCATTCTGTGGGACTGGGCAGACACTCGGCGGACACCAGAAACGGTATAAGCACAGCTCCAACAATGACGGTGCAGACAAAGATTAATCCCAAATATGCAAAAAATGTGCGACGCTTGCGGGGCGATCCCGAGTTACGCTTGTGCGCATTGGACGAACAAGAGACGGACGACGACGACGACGAGGACGCAGCGGATGCTGACGAGGATGCGGATGCGTTGCCAGTTAAACGATTCGCAGTCGACAGCTTGCCCTCGATGCGAAAGTCATCGTTCTGCGGTAATATCGTATATTGCAAACTATTCTCGCCGTGTCGTATCGTTTTGTACATTTTGACCCGATTTCTCCTTTTTCTATCTATCTATATATGTTTATATATCTTTTAGTGATTTTTTTCTCCAATTTTTTCTGTAACTGCTAAATGCAGCAAAATTTTAACAGAACACTTTTATTCTTTTCTCTTACGCTCTTTCCATTCAAATTTCAAATTACTTCTACGTTTTAATTGTTATTGTTAGTGTTGTTGCTTCTCGCGCACTAATTTTATGTTTTTATTGATTAAGCGTTGTTGTTTTGCCAAATCGGAGAGACGAGCAGCCAACAGCTCGAAAAACTCTAAAAGTTTTGGCGCAGTCGCAATTCGTATTATGCGCAGTGTTGGAAAACACCGGACAACGGTTATTACTGCTGTGTGTGCTGGCAGTGCTGTGCAACGGCTTTCGGCATACAGTGCATGCCATATGTCATGCGTCAGCTTAACATAAGTACACAATTTTTATGTGCTGAACACTGCTGCCAACTGTGACTGTTAAAAACAGCCAGATTTGAATAAGCAAATTTTGAAGAAATGTTATAAAATTTTGATTGTGTTTTATAGCGTTCTGTTATTTTACTTCTACCTTCTTGGCATTCTAATTTAGAAATAAAATAAAACTTTGGTAAAAAACACTACAACACTTTTTTATTTTTACTTTAAAATTTGCCTATTCAAATCTGGCTGTTTTTAACTGTCACAGTTGGCAGCAGTGGTGCTGAACACGAGTTGAACAAATTTTAATTTAATTATTTACATGAAAATTAAATATTTACTTGAAAGATGAAAAATTTACATATTTATTTACTGACTTAGTTTTTATTAAAAATTATTATTAATTAAAGAACCGAAATTTACAATGTTCAAGATATTCAAATTCATGATAGGCTTCGCATTTACGATGCTCACTGACAAAAGCTGTTTGATATTCACCAAAGAAAATATGAATTTAGGCCCGTATTTTCAATATTTAAATAAGGCATTTGATAACTATTGAAAAGAAAATTTTACCTAAAATGTATAGAAATTAATGTCAACTTTTTTTACTATATGTTAAATAGACATTAAAAAAATGACCCTTAGTATTTTATAATTAAACATAGAAATGCAGAAAATTTAGCTTAAGGTGTTCTAAATATTTTTATTCTTTTTAGCAAAAGAAATGACTTGTTATAATTGAAAAACAGTATAGTAATCAAGATATTAGAAATTTTATCTACTACTTAACATTAGATACTATTATTACCTATCATCCTACTAAATCGTAGCAAGATTGGACTAATAAATAGCTGGTAATGGCTGATTTAATTTTCAAGCAATGTAAGTACCTAAAAGCAAGCAATTAAAAAGATTTTAATTTATTTAATAAGTAACACTTATCCCATCGTCGGGAGCTCGACTATAGCCCATTCCAATTTTTTTTTCTCCAAGTGTTGCTTAGTTTTGTTTTTTTTTTATTTAATTTTTCTTTTTTATTTGATAGAATTGTACAAAACAGGAAAAGTCACATTTTTTTGGGGTGCTTTCACAGCAGTTTGTATCGACATTAAAAAAAAGTTAATTTATTTATTATTATCTTTAAAAGCAATCATTGTTGCCACTAATTAAATCACAAATACAATCGATATTAATATTACAAATTATTATTACAATATTAAAAGCATTTAAAAAGAAAAGAAAGCCTAAACGAAATTACAATTATACAAATAAATCTTTCTCTTTTTTTTGTTAGACTTGAAGTGTTCTCTTTAGATTTTCATTAGCTCTTTTATGTTAGTATAAGTTTTAAGTGTACCTTTCTGTGGAAATCCGAATATCCAGATTATTATTTGTAAATAGAAATTTTAATTGGTCATCTTCTTAATCAGCGATGGGCACGAATTGGCTCCGGGAGCTAGCGACTGCTCCCAACTTTTTGCTAGCACATTTGGGTGATCGACAAAGTAGGTAGACTCTAATAGGGTTGTTGTAGTTTTTGTTGTAGTGCTCCCGAATTCAGATTTCGTGCCCACCGCTGTTCCTAATGATACGGTCATAAATAGCATATATTAAAATAGACTTGGTCATCAGATTTATGGTCAAGTGGCAAATGCCGCATTACTCAATTCAGCAATCGCAATCTCGTATCGCGATCATTATCGCTATCGTGGGCATAGAGTGCGACTGATAATACACTGGAAGATAAGTTGTCAGAAAGGGGAGTAGTAGTTGGGGCGGAGGGTTGGCTTATCGCCACTCAATGGCCAACAAGTCGCCAGTCCATTTGGAAAATGCAGGCGAATCAATCAGTCACGTAAAGACGAGTCAAGTGCGCGGAACATGTTCATCCTGACGGTGATTTGTCTTGGCCTGGGCTTTGTGGTTGCCCTCCTCAGCCTGGCCATGTTGCTCTTGAGCCGCAAGTCCATGCTAATCTTTGGCAAGTATCCTGTCAAGGGAGTCTTCTACTCCCTTAAATATGGCATTGCATTGCTTGTCCTGCGCCAGCTACGCTATCGCATCTATAAACGCAATGAGGAGCTGCTCAGTGCGCCGGAACATTTGGCCACACTGGATCGACCGCAGCCATTGACCAGTGATCCCAAGAGCTATGATGTGGTCAGCTTTATGGCTGCCAATGCAGCTGGCCAGAAGCTGATGGTGACACTGGAGCGACGCCGGCTGGGAGTGCTCAAGGCGGCACTGTATCTCTGGCTACCCGGCGAGGGTCTCTACTGTTCCCCCCGGCTGCCCGACATGGTTCACTTCACGACCGACGGACTGCAGGAGAGCAGCGAATTTCAAGGCGCCGGCTTTCACATTTATCCTGAGGAATCGATGCGCACCTGGCGACTTAAATACAATGGACAACTGCGTCACACTATGGAGACGAAGACGCAATCGGAATCAGAAACGGAGTCAGAGTCAGAGGAGCAACAATTGCTGTCAGTTCAACTGGATCTGCATTTCAACAGCACGGCGGATCATTTTAATTACAATCGTGATCTCAGCTCATCGCTGATTGCCGACTCCATCGCACGTGAGGCCTGGAACGATAGCTTCTATGGCATGCTCAAGAGCGTCGGTCACATTGTGGAGAAGCGCACGCACTACGAGCAGAGTGGCGATCTAGCGGGGAGCCTGATCTTGGGGGATCGTCGTCGCTTGGAGCTGCAAATGCGCGGCTTTCGGGATCACAGCTTTGGCACCGAACGTTGCCTCAGCTCCATCAATCGCTATGTTTACTTTGCTTTGCTGCTGGACGACGGCAGCAGCATGGTCGTTGGCAATCTCAGTCAGCCCTCGTTCTTTCTGTCCTCCCTCAAGGTGGGCTACGTGCGGACGCCCAAGGGCGTCTATCACTCCATAACGGCCAGCAACTTTGAGCTCTACTCGTACGGGGAGAAGGGTACGCCGCCCCAGCATCAGAACTTCATTGTCCACACCGAGGAGCACAAGTATTTGGTCCAAATACGTGTGGAGCACAGCGCTGTACGCTTCGTGGGCGGCGATTGGGAGTCCAAGGTGTACAACCAGTTTGTTGTCTGCACCGTCAATGGCATCGCCGGTCAGGGACATGCCGAGTATCTCTACAGGCACAGCTCGGGCAGACCCGAGACGGTGTCCGCCCAGGATCCTCAGTGGTATCAGCGCATCAAACGCTTCGAGCGGAGTCTTAGTAATCTGGATCTTGTCAACGAAGAGGATTTCATATTCTAGAAAATAGGAACTATCTTTTAATATATATTTATATGTGATAAACAATTTACCCCGTTTTTTTCCTAGGGTTCAGTAAATAAATTTAGTCATCGTAAATCAAAATTTCAAGTATGTTATTTCTTATCATATCAACGAAGAGGATTTCATATTCCAGAAAATAGGAACTATCTTTTGATATTTGTATATTTATATGTGATACCCTCAATCTTATTACTTCGTAAATATTACTATAATATTCATGTTTTTTCAATTTAAATTAATTATTCTTATTAATAATTTTAAATTATGTTTATATTTTTTTTCTTTTAATTTATTTTACTTTTGTAGACTGCTCTTAGTCGATATTAAATAAATAAAGAAATATCCAAATTTCAAGAATGCATTTAACTATTTTTCCAAAAATATATAATATATGATTTAAGGATCTTGCAGATTAATGGATTTTTAGAGCTAAAGGTGAAAAAGATCCAGGAAACTGTAAGAAATAATAATCCACAAGATGTAAGGATATCTTAAAAATAGAGAGCTAAAATAAATAAAAATGTAGAATTTCAAAGAATCCATTCGATTTAAAGATCAATTCATTTTTGGGATCTGTAAGAGAAACGGATCTTAGATATAACTAATAAGGAAGATCATTATTTAAACACTTAAAATTTTAAGGGTATGTAAAAATTTTAATCTTGGGATATATGAGAACTAAGGATCTATAAGACCTGCATAGAGATTCAAGATTTTATAGACATTATTAGCATCTCAGGATCTATATTATTTGTATGTTCTCTTTTATAAGATTAAAAAAAAATACCTTGAACATATTTGCAATATTTTTGATTTGAGCTTACAAATCCAAGACTCAATTAATCGTCATTTTATCCTCACGCTTTGTCTTAAGTTTTAAATTGACCCAAATCTATAAGCCGTTTTCTTTCACATTAAATAAATAAATATATTTAGGAGACACAAATGAAATTCTACCCGTAATACAAATATTTGATTAAGTGAACCAATGGCGAATATGTGTAGTACTTGAAATATTTAAAAATAATAATGTCATGAGACACTTGAGTTGGCCTACTGGATTTCGGCTTGCATATTGAATCGGGGATAAGATTAGAAAAATATTTTGGATTTTCTAACAATAAATAAGAAAGACCGAGGTCGTTGAGTATTTTTACTTTATTCCATATAATTTATGAAGTCTAAGACAACGTTTGCCTTATCAAAGCAGGCAGCACATGAGCCAAATTGCTGGGATTAATAACGATCCATTTCAGCTGTTGAAACTATTGATAAGACTAAACTCAAGTACCAGCATTGCGATATGCCTCAAACAGGAAGACAATTAGATTCAAAAATGAGAAAAATTAAAGTATCACAATTTTAATATTATGCTAGCTATGAATCGCTACTGACCTGCGACAAAATACCCATTTACGACTTTGATAAGTCAATTCGATTATGGTCAGTCTATAAAAAATATAACTTAAAAGTATGTACATAAAGTTGATATCTCCGACAGCACTTCATACATACATATCTCTAAGAGATAATACAGAAGAACAAAGTCCGTAATTATTGAAGGCCCAAGTGAATTCAGAGAAAATCAATACGAGTCTAAAACGTAATTATTTTGTTGGGTCTTCAAAACTAATTATAGGTCAAATAATTTTTCCATATAAGATAATATACGTGACTGATCATTTTTCTAGATTTAAGAGAAAAGTTATTACTTAATAAAATATACATACATACTTTACGCCGATGTCCTCCGGGTCTCATGGTGATCAGGCTGCAGTGAACCAAAGAATTATCCCAACAACAGAAGTGTCAAACCTTAATAGAATACTAGATTACTAAGATTTCTCATACTTTGATTGTTTTATTCGTGTATTGTACTCTAAACTATGCTAACAACTATTTGAATATGCTGGTATAATATTCCTCCTCCAGATCATAGAGATCCATGGCCATTTCATCGCGTAGTTTCATCAGCTTTTTGTCGCACTCAATTTGTGTAGCACGAAACAGTTGAGAATTGTTTGTAATTGCCTCGTTTACCGAGTGAAAGTCGTTTAGTATGAGGTATTGTTTAAGATCGGCCACCAACTTCATCAGCGATTCCCCAGCTCGGACTTGAAAAAGAAGAGAGAGAGAAGTGTCCTTTATAACACAAGGTAATAAAACAATTTGTATCTTTAACCCTATCTACTTTTTGTGAGATCAGAAACCTAAAATCACTTAAAAAACTTTTCTACAGTATTACAAAATTTTTTTTTTTTACCTTTTCTCTTAATTTTTGATTATTTTTCAAAAATGCCGATTTTATGTAAGCTTTGAACATTTTGAAAGTCAATGAATCTATTTAAAGTTAAATTTACGCATAACTAGAATCTACTTCATGTACATTTTGGCATCAATGGAACGTTACACAACTTTCTAATTTATAATTATAATGGTATAATATATTTCCCTTTTTTTTCAAATATCTGCAGAAATCTCATATAGCCTGACCATATTTGCTTAAAAGTCTGACCAATCTAACATACTAGATGGGATGAAAAGTAACCTCCTTGACCAGGAAAATGCGCTGCAATCGCAAACAAGTTTATGGTGCCTTCTAGTCCATTCATATTTAGGCAGATATGCTAAATTTCAGCAAGATTCAGTCATTCGTTTTTTTTTTTTTTTGAGAGCCGATTCCTGTCGACGTGTTTGGCATCATAAAACATTATTAAAATAAAAGTTGTATAAATATTATAGCGCTAGTGCTCCTTTGGATTACAGCGTAAAATATTGGTTTCGAGAGTTTTGTGGTGGTCAAAACTGCACTGGCGATAAAGTTCTCTGCGGCAGGAGCTCGATGGGCTTACACAGGAAAATGTAAAAAAATACATGAAATGCTATTGGTCGACCGGAAAATGAAGGTGTGCCAGTGTTGCCAACTTTTGATTGAAAAAAAGCTTTAATAAAAAAAGCTAGTTTTTAATTCATTAATTTGTGTTGTTTCTCCCGAAAGGGGAATGAGGAGCGCACAAAATCAGTTGCTCAGAAAGAAAGTGAGCCATTTGAGCATCAGCTGATCTTTTATTAATAAGCTGTGAATAATTTTATCAATTTTGTCCTCATTCTTCTGATTTTCATTATTACATTCTTATCATTATTATTATGTTCTTATCATCCGCTGCAATGTCTTTGTATTTTGGCGCAATACATTGTTCACAGAAAAAATAATCAATATATTGTACAATCGATATGTTACTAAAGGGGTTGGCAAACAGCGACAAAACAGTCTCAGAAATAATTGATTCATACTTTTGGGCTAAAAAAAAATCTGAAAAAAAGCCATTTAAAAAAAGGCCAGAATTTCTGCTGCCCGCTGTTTGCAAATTTTTCTAGCAAATGACCTTTGAAAACAGCCAAATTTGACGGGAAAAAAGCGAATCTAGCAGCACTGGGGCCAGTTGGCAGATGCCATAAGGATAAGTACTGTGGGCACACGCCATATTTTTGGCGAGATTTTTCTTATGAAAAAATTATCCCGGCGCTCATGCTGACTCCGGAGCAGAAACACAAGCGTTCAGACTATTATCGTTGGCTCGTTCAGACTATTATCTGATCCCAAACCTCAAAAGATGGCCCTCTAATAAAAAAACAGCTCGCGAGAGAAGATCATCGACGCCGCGTAGGAGGAAATTTTGGTATTTTGAATACTTTCCGGAAAATGCTTTTTTTGACGGAATTAAAATGTTGAGAAATCGCTGGAGTAAGTTTATCAACCGAAAAGGGGACATTATTGAATATAATTTAAAAAAAAAAAATAACCATTTGTTTCATTCGCTTTTCATCGGTTGAGCAAGGACATTGTTTTTTAAAAAAGCTCACAAACGAAATGTAAATTGAAATTATAATTAAATAATGTCATAAATTCGATCAATATCTTACCCATATTGGCGGCACGCACTTGCATCTCCAGAGCGTCCTGCTCGCACTGTGTGATCTTTGATATTTGACTGTGACTCTCGCGACGCGCCAGTTTGAGTATCTCTGTAAACAAATGCATCAAATAGCGACTCAGTTATTATTATAAAAAAACAAAACAAAAACGCTGAATGAATGAGAGAACACAAACATTAAATTCGTATAAATAAACAAATGGCGTTGGGTTGCTTTTTGACTGAGATGGAGCCAGAACGTGATTGGATCTTGACATTGCCATAATTGCTTGATCAGTTAAAGTTCGTTGTCGCGAAATGGGTGCCGCAATTTCATTGTTCCATGATCGATTTGCTGCCAAGGAGGATGTGCGAGTGCTGATGATTGGACTCGATGCGGCTGGCAAGACGACAACGCTGTATCAGCTGAAACTGGGCGCCAAGTTGACTAACATTCCGACCATTGGATTCAATGTCGAGCTATTGAAGTACAAGCGACTGCGTCTCACCGTTTGGGATATCGGTGGTCAGAAACGTGTACGCTCCATGTGGCGCTATTATTATAGCAATGCGGCCGGAATTATATTTGTGGTCGATGCTGCCGACACTGAACGCTTACCGGAGGCCATGTCCGAGCTGCACTCGGTGCTGCATGTCAACGAGCTAAAGGACAGTGTTCTCATGGTGTTTGCCAACAAACAGGATTTGCCGCAAGCGATTGCACCCGCTGACCTCGCCATGCGACTCCGTCTGCATGAGCTCCAACAGCGCTGGAAGGTGCACGGGGTCAGCGCCAACAATGGACTTGGTGTCCACGAGGGTATGGAGCAGCTCTATCGCATGATCCGACAGCGTCGTTAAACAATCAAATGATCCCACACGATTTAAATCAAATAAATGTGTATCTACATATTTATTATGTACCTTCGAAATTTTCCAACATGCTGCGTACGTCGTCTTTGAGGCGCGCATTGTACGACTTGAGTAGCGCTTCCTTGGACTGCGGTAGTGTTGCGATCCGTGTGGTGCCGGCCATATTTGTGTACAATTCAGTTTTGCTTATAATGCTTATGTGTATTTATGTTTTATTTGCGGCTGGCAGCGGCTTAATCAACAACTTCCACCTCTAATAAATAAATGCATTAATCAGCTGATTGCATTGGCAAAAAAAACAAGGTGGCAACCTTGCAACGGTGCCATATTTGACAATAATGGTATGCCGGGAACAGTTTTAGATTTGGTTGCGATTATTTTTAACCACACAAACTGATAAGTTTTTTGACAACTAAAAAGTATACAAAAAAGGGCGTAATTGCAAAAAATGCTGAAAGAAATCCAGAAAAGAAAATTCATAAACTTATTAAATGAAAGTTTTGCTCATCGAATATGTTTTCATTGAATATTCACAGATTTCCAATGTAAACAAACCCAAATGTCACACAGATGTCACAGATTTCATTTGAAACCAAATCGAAATCAAAGCGAAATCAGCCTCACAACAGATTTCACGAAATGAATTAGTAAGACCACATTTCCTGATTTGCTCTGGGCACAGCTGATTACGATATCTAAAGCTTATCTAAACCAAATCTAAAAGTGTTTCCGGAATCCCATTATTATTTAACTCTTTTGAAAAAATTTATTATACATGGTCTTTTTTTTAAAGCTCTCTTGTAACTCGGCTAAAAACTTTCGCAGGAGTTTTGTTATATTTTGGTAGATTTTTTTAGAATTTTTTAATCCTACCACCACGTGAAGGGTGACGTGCCGCAAACTAATTAAACTGTATTATTTTAGAAAATTTATAATTTTCTTGGTTGTACTTAATTGAATAAAATTACAAAAATAAAATGAAAATTTTAATAATTTCGCGTAGAGAGAATTAAATAGACAAGAAAATGGGAATCATTTTCCAGAAAACGTAACTATAGTTCGATAGCGGCCCACGGATTATTGATACTTTATCTTCATTTTTTTTTTTTTAATAATAAAATAGAATATAAAAATCGCACTTGCATACAACTTAAAAAAATAATAAGCTCATTATTATTTTTCTATTTATCGACAACTTGAACTAAGCTTCGTTTAGTTTAGAACTGAACTAGTTCAGCTTTTTATTCCAATGACCCTTGAAGTTAAACTTGTTCTGAACGAAACGAAAACACAACTCGAAAGAAAAACAGCGTTAACAAATTATAAATAAAGTAAGAGCAGGCGCCGTCCTGCAACGTAAATCTTGTCAACATAAGCCAACGAAGGAGATTCTACAACTGTAATGCTTTAATGCTAAAATCGATACTTGGCGCGGACACGAATGGTTCTGCGGAAGATCTACCAAGCGGAGGCGTTGGCGTCGCCAGCGGCAGTGGCAGCGGCAGCGGCAGCACCAGTTGCGACCTGGGTTCCAGTTCCATATCCAGTGGCTTAAGTGCCGACTGTGGCCTAGTCTCAAGTGGCAGTGGTAGTGGCAGTGGCAGTGGCAGTGCACCAGCAACCGTTTATTGCCCCGCATGCGTTGCCAACAGTTCGTTGCTGCATCAGCAATTGGCATTTGCCGCTGGCGCTGAGGCATTGTTTCTAACGCGCGACTCCAAATCGGGCAGGAGACCAAAGGCGCGCAAAAGTGCATCTTCGGTTGGCTGTCTGGACGCACAGCAGATACGCAATAATCTTAAAAAGTCCACATCAAGCTCAATGCGCAGTTCTCGGGCATCTGGCGCCGCCGTCGGTGCTGTCGCTGGCAGTAGCAGCAGCAGCAGCAGCGCTGCCTCCGCCGTCATTCCATGCGCAGCTGCGTCCAGCGGCTGCAGCAGCCTCGCCTACGACGCCATCAGCAACGGCAGCTGCAGCAGTGCCAGTGGCAAGGTCAACTCACCCGGCAGCTACAGCTGCAACGCCCTCAACGTGGACTTCAGCTCCTACACGGCCACACACCAATGGACACGCATGCTGGAATGCGCCGAATTCGTGGGCGCCAAGTAAGTGCGAATTTCCGAAAATGGACAAGTCATTAATTATAGGAAGATCAAAATTTTATACCAGTTACTTCAAAAAAGAAACAAATAAAAGGGCATATTGTATTCGTTGGTATTTATTAGAGGTCTGCATGAAGTGAGTGAATATGAATTGGAGCTTGAAAAGCATCGGCTGATAAAGAGACTCAGTAGGCCAACATTCAAACGTGTAAATGACAGAGAAATTGAATTTGGTTTGAGTGCATTCGAATTAACCAGAAACATTTTAAAAACGTTCTGCAAAATTATGATGAACTATGAGCACTTTGTAAAACGAAAAAAAACTCCATTTATTTTTCAGAAATTAAAGCATTGACTTGAAGCTCTTTTAATATATTTTTTAATTTTATAACTATAAAATATGTTTTAACATACATAGTATATGTACATATTTGATTAATCCCTTTTTGAATGAGGAAATATTATTTTGTTAACGATGTCTGGTTTGGTGGCAATCACACAACGTTTATTATTATTATTAGCGGCTTGATCTTCTGCTATCCTTCTTTGCCATAAGTCGTAAAAAAGCTAATCGAAAATCAAGTATCAGTATGAAACAATTTTTTGTTGCTTGAGATAACTGAACCAAACTGACAGAATATACTCGTACATATGGGATGGTCCCATACATTTTAACCAAATTTATTTCAAATCGGACTATATCATACAGCAAATTCGAGCGGCGTTAAATATTTATGTTTTCATAACCAATATTCTATTTTATGATGACTGACACAGGGTATCTTACAGTCGAGCAATATACATATCTCATTTCTTGGTGATAAGCCTGTTGTTTTATCATTATCTGCTATTGTATTTTGATCAGCATCAACAGCCAAGTCAGCAGAATATTCAACATTAAAAATAACACAAATTCTGTAAAAAACAACCAAAAACTGCAATAAATCAAAAATAAGAATTAAAAATAGTTGATATAAATGAATAGATAAGTTAAATAGATAATAGATAGAAAAATAGAAACTTTGATATGATCAATGTTATTGTAGCAAATTTCCTTTTCATAGATCTTTAGTTAAATTTTGGCTTCATAACTATTATTTTTGTGTGTTCTGATTACATTTAATTTTTATTAATAAATATTAAAATGGTATTTATTTGACCAGGCGGAGCAAGCACACAGTGGTTGCCTACAAGGATGCCATGTTCGTGTTTGGCGGCGACAACGGCAAGAACATGCTCAACGATCTGATACGATTCGGCGTCAAGGACAAGTCGTGGGGCAGAGCTTGTGCCACGGGCACACCGCCAGCGCCACGCTATCACCATTCAGCTGTTGTGGCAGGCAGTTCAATGTTCATATTTGGCGGTTACACCGGCGACATACACTCAAACTCAAATCTGACCAATAAGAATGATTTGTTCGAGTACAAATTCCTCAGCGCCATGTGGGTGGAGTGGAAGTTTTCGGGCAGGTAATGGAATCTCCACTAGAAATAATGCAATGATGACAGTTGCGGACAAAGAAACCCGGACATCATAAGAGAGCGGCTTTTGAAGTTTTTTAAACGTCGGAACCGTAATTTTTGAATTTTTGTAAAAGTCTACTTTTAAAAATTTACCTCGGGCTCAAACAAAAAAAATTTGCATGTTAAAAAAACTCTTTAAACAATTCTAATAGTGATTGTGAAAATATTTCAAAAATCTCTTTGCTAGTATTATTTATGATTTTTTGAAAATTGCTAAAATCGAATGTTTTAACGAAAAGATTTTTTAAATATTTTTTTCTGCAGTCACTTTTAGAATTTTTTGAAGAGTTTTTTTTTTATATCCAAACATTTTTTGTGTGAACCCGAGGAAAAAAGTTTTGACAAAAGACTTAAAATAGTTCAAAATGTTCAATGGGTACTTAATGGGTTAAGGAAAGTTTTGTATCATTTAAACCAGCGGTGGGCACGAAATCTGAATTCGTTAGCAGCCGTTGGCTCCCGGAGCCATTGCGGGCCCACCGCTGATTTAAACGGTTCCTTGGCCTCGAACATTTATCCTATGGTCGAATAAATAAACACTTAAAAAAAAAACTCCAAAAAACGCTCTTTGTCCGCTATTGTATATATGTTTTTTTAAAGCAATAATAATAATCGTTTTCTTATTTTTTGGCACTTTTTAGACAACCTGTGCCACGATCGGCACATGGCGCTGCTGTTTATGACAACAAAATGTGGATTTATGCTGGCTACGATGGCAATGCTCGTTTGAATGATATGTGGACATTAAATTTGACCGGCGAGAATCATAATTGGGAGGAGGTGGAACAGCGTGGTGATCGTCCGCCCACCTGTTGCAATTTCCCAGTTGCCGTTGCCCGAGACGCCATGTATGTGTTCTCTGGCCAGAGCGGATTGCAGATAACAAATTCGCTATTTGAGTTTCACTTCAAGACACGCACCTGGCGTAGGATTTCCAATGAGCCGGTGCTGCGTGGTGCCACATCGGCGCCACCATCACGTCGCTATGGCCATACAATGGTCCATCATGATCGATTTTTGTATGTCTTTGGCGGATCGGCAGACTCAACACTGCCAAATGATTTGCATTGTTATGATCTGGACACGCAGGTGTGGTCGATTATACACCCGGAACAGAATTCGGATGTGCCGTCGGGTCGGGTGTTTCATGCCTCGGCCGTAATTAGCGATGCCATGTACATCTTTGGTGGCACCGTGGACAACAGTGTGCGACGCGGCGATACCTATCGCTTTCAGTTCTCCAGTTATCCGAAATGTACGCTGCGCGATGATTTTGGCAAATTCTTCCACGAGAAGCAATTCTGCGATATTCAGTTTGTGGTGGGCGTGGAGGAGATACGAATCTTGGCGCACATTGCCTTTGTTGCGGCACGCTCCAAGTATTTGCGCAACAAGATTCTATCGGCCCGCGAGGCGCGTCAGCAGCAGATGGAAAAGGTCTATGGCGTTGGTCAGGTGGATGCACAGGCATTGAATACAGGCGTCGGTGCGGATCGAGCACCAATGCTAGAGGTGCGACTGGCACATGCCTCGCCAGAGGCATTCGAGATCATCCTTAACTACATCTATACGGATCGCATTGATTTAAAGGATTCATACAGCAAGAACATTATCATTCTGATCACGGACATTTATCAACTGGCCGGACTGTTTACAATGCCACGCCTGGCGCACGGATGCATTCAGTATCTGGACTATAAGATCAACAAAGGGAATGTTCTCGAGGCGCTCTACAATGCGGATAAAAGCAAGTGAGTAATTATTGTCATTTAGTTTTAGATATGCATTAATGATTCCATTATTATTGATAGCATTAAAATCATCAAGGATCATTGCATGCAGTTCATCATTAAGGATGAGAATTTCGACGATGTGGTCATGTCCAGTGAGTTTAGTGATCTCGACAAGCCGCTGCTAGTCGAGATAATACGCAAACGCTTGCATCCCAGCAAGTTGGTCATGGAAACCAGTTTTGAGTCCAATATTGGTGAGCATTCGTCAAGTTCTGCATTTTGTTTTGCATATACAATCAAACCAACATTTGTTCGTACGCCCTTTTTTTTACTTTAACAGCTATGTAAGTGAAGTCTTCACAATAAAAAAATATATTTGAAAAGGTGGTTTAAATTCCGTTTGAAAATTTAATTTAATTTAATTTAATTTAAAAAGATTTCTTTTTTTCAATTTTTTTCCTCGATTTTTTACAATAACTATTTTGTTGCCGAAAAATTCTTGAAACAACTCTAAGAGTGAGTGCATCTCGTCGCTAGTATTTTATATAATTTTTTTTTTTAATTGATAAAAGGTACTTTTTTATGAAAAGTAGGAAAAGGGGTTAAAATAGGATTTAAAAAAAATATAAAAAAAAAATAACGAGTACATTTTTGAACATTTTTTTTGCAGTACTCTTAGAATTGTTTCAAGAATTTTTTTGCGTCAAAATATTTTAGTAAATAAAATTTAAAAAAAGTAGACTTTTACAAAAATTCTAAATTTTTAATGGGTACTTAATATAACCCAGTGTGTTTAGCATCCTTCAAACGAAATTTAAACGACATTTCCAAGTATATTTTTTTTACTGTGAAGACTTACCTTACGAATAAATGTTGGTCTGAGTGCATGTACATTTATTTATATATTTTTAAAACCCTGCATTTATTTTAGGCACCACTTTGGAGATTGATTTGTCCACATTTTTGGAGACAACGGGCAAGGACTTTTGCGATATAAGTCTCGTACTGGAGGATCATGTGATACCGGCCCACAAGTCTGTGTTATCAGCACGTTGTACCTATTTCCAGGGCATGTTTCGTTCGTTCATGCCACCGGATAATACCGTAAATGTAAGTGTTATCTGTTATCAATTATCAGCTATTGATAAATATTTATCAAATTTATCAATCAGATACAAATTGGCGAAATTTCACCTTCACTGGAGGCCTTTCATTCGTTGTTACGCTACATTTATTATGGAGAGACCAAGATGCCACCACAGGACGCACTGTATCTATTTCAGGCGCCCTGTTTCTATGGCCTATCGAACAATCGTTTGCATGCATTCTGCAAATACTCACTGGAACATAATATTACGTATGAGAATGTATTGCAGACGCTGGAAGCGTCCGATATAACAAAAATTTATGACATCAAAGAATATGCATTGAAATTGATTGTGAAAGATTTTGCGAAGGTTGCCAGGCTACCGAAAATCGGTGGCTTGTCGCGCGAACTGTTGCTGGAGATAATACGCGCTGTGGCCGATTCGCAAGGCGAGTTTCTGACCCGCATCAATATCAATACCGATATCTGAAAACTAGTGCTGCTACAGCCGGCTTTGCAGTTGTTGCTCGCCTGGTTGCAAATCGGACGTAGCACGTAGAGCAGCAGTAGCGGTTGATAGCGCAATAATATTATTATATCCCTTTGATCTTTACTCTTTTCTCTTCAAAACACACACACAGCACAAACATTAACACACTCACTGTAATCATCAATCCAAAGAAAAAAAAAAACGAATATGATAGAGCGTTACAATGCGATAACACGAATAAGAGCGAGACGACAAGACACAGAGAGAGTAGGATAGAGCGACCCATTAGATGGTAGTCAGTAAATGATAATGATTAGTCAATAGTCGGTAAATGTAATGGTTATAATATGATATAATTGCATGCATGCATTCTTTAAGACCCATTTCTATTTGCTTGGACTTATACATACATATATTCCACTTTGGTTTGGAGTGACGAGTGTTAGATTATTAGAAGGATTTGATGCGAGTAAAGATTAAAATAATAACAGTTCCAATAAAAAGAGACCGTAGCTGAACTCACACTTCATTGAGATTAGGTCCTGTAGAGTTCCAATAACATCAATGATGATACTCTACTAGTAATCTTATGAGATGAAATTATTTTAAAATACAATAACAAATTTGATTCTTAAGTTAAAGCTTACAGCAAATTGTCGAGATAAAATTAAAAAAAAAACAAACACCTATAAATTAAAAAAAAAAAATGCTAATAGCTTAATTGCAATAACTGCATGGCGCTTTCCATATTTCAATCATGCTGGTAATACGTTTTAGATGAGGTCGAAACTCTACAGGCTTATAAAGCACATCGTGAAGTGCATGAAATGAAAAGCGATTAAAATTGATTGATTGATATGAAAAGATATGAATTGTGGTTAGTTTTGTTAACTCGATGCCAAGTAGGGTTATTTAACAGTTGTATAACTTATACTTAATATACGCTATATATTATATAACCACAATATATATCTATCGCACAAATATTCGGCATATAATTTATTATTTATATTGTATGTTTGTTCTTGTGGTACTGCAATTTGATTAACCCATAGCTTAACTAGCTCTAACTAAATGTCCAAGCTTAAAGCTTACATTAATCATAATCATAAACATAAACAAAACAAGCGACACACAAATATTACACTGTATTCTTTAATGGTTATAAATGCTGTACTTATCAATTAACTAAGCCCCAAAATCATGTTAATGATAAAAAAACCACTCATTTACCTAATTATAAACATCTCCAGTTAGTAAAATGAGCAATAGAACACACAAAACAGCAGTTAACGATTTAGCAACAAAAAAAGTAAATGTTTATAAAAAATTGAACAAATTGAATGTCAATTGAATAGATTGAATAACCTTGTTTTTCCATTTTTTATATTTATATATATATTTATAAAAAATATTTATATTTTACTTGTTTCTTGCCAGGTAAATGATAATAGTGAATTGATTTTAATGACAGAATTGTGATAGCTGTATCTGTTTAACCGTAAAGTGTGTAGATTGAAATTTATATTCATTTTATATGATTGATTACATTCGTTAATAAGCAATATTACAATATTAGTAGGATTTTTAATTTTTTCATTCATTAATTTTTCTTTTTGTCTTTTTATGACAACGTGAAAGTCATGTTTATTGTTCAAACAAGACAATTGCATTAAGATTAAAAAATAATAAATATTAAAAACCAGAGTTCAACATTGAAATTATTCTGATGTTAGCAAGAGATGTGCTCATAAATATGTTATTCATTGTTAGCTGAGATCGTCTGGCACTGGTATTTGATTTGTAGGGTTCAGTGTCAGACAATCTACAATTGTCATTCTTTAATTCAATAAAACAACAACACATTTAATAGTTATTGTCATCATTCAGTCATAAACATGTTTTTCCTGTCGCCTGATTTAATTACCATTCCTCTTGCTATTAACATATTTTGCTTAATTTTAACCCAGTATCAGTTAAAATCATCTCAACGAAATAAGTTTATGTGCATAAATTGGGTTGAGAAAGAAGGGATACGGGAAAATCTTGGAAACTTGTTTTAAAAAACGAATATTTCATTGTTGTGCATAAATATAATACATGTACATTTATTTTAATCATTTTGATATTTCCACCCAATAATTTACTCAAATATTAACATTAAAAATCTTTAATATTTAGCCCGCTGTATATTTGAACTTTTTGTTCACTGTAAAAACAACTGGAAATATGCAGAATTCAGTATTTCGAATTTATGGAAGTATTTTAATTGGCAATTTTGTAAGATTGTTTTGACTATTTCAATTTTTCACTCTTTCCTTTTATTTGCATCTCATCGTGAAGATACAAAAAAAAAAACTAAAAAAAGAATCACATTTGAAGATTACAATATATTATTACCACGTGTATGAGTATTATTTATTAAGTTAAGATAATATACAATAAACAAGTTAAATATACAATTGAATGTATGAAAATAATCTAAATTGTTGTTTTTTTTTAAAGGACTAAAGGGCATTAAGTTTAGGGATGCATGGGAGGGATCCCCAAAGGAATATCTGTATGTACGTAATATGCATACAATTGTCGAAGAGTGCCCTTGGGTATTTTTAATTTCTGTCAGTTGAAAAGATGTACAATTTTCCTAAAGAAACTTAAACAGCATAACGCCCACGAACACACACCCACACACGCACACCCAGACATAGGAAGAGAATGTGATAATGTAAGTTGGCAATGGCCCGAGGAAAAGTTACAAAGGCAAAAGCAACAACAACAACGAGAATGAGTATAGAAATACAAATACCTAATAAAATTGTAGACAAACAAACGGCATTGAAGAATCAAGAGATGGTATGAAGAGATGGGAGAGATGGGAGGATGGATAAGGATAATATAGATAGCACAGCTCAATGGAATTAAAACAAAACAAAAGGCTGCCAAGGACAAAGCCAAATCAAGTTGAGCTATGTCGCCTCGGCAGCTCTTGCTTATCAAATGCAAATTACAAAATCAAATATGCCAAGACCAGAGAGTTTGCTGCCCCTCAGGCAATGAGCAGGCAGCCAGAAAACGGGAAACCGAAACCAGGCCGAAAGCAGTCTGTGTTTTTGGCAATAGTTTGCAATACTGGAGTAGGAGTTGGAGTAGGCTATATTCACAGTGTTGCCAAATTTTGTGAAACTAATTTAAATAAGTCTAAATTCAAAGGAATATATTAGTTACCATTCACTATCGAGTGTTATATCAAAATGTAAAAACGACGAAATTAAAATCGAGCTTTTGATATATGTATGTACATTAGGGCGGGTCAATTTTTTTTTACAAAAATCGTCCACCAGAATCGGAATCTACGATAAATTCTAAGAAAATTTCACCAAGAAATTTTGTGTTAAGAAATTAACTGAAAAGCTCATTTTGCATTAAAAATTTCAAAATTTTAAAATTCAATTTAAAAAACTTGTAAAGACCCCCTAAAAATCACCAAAATTCATTATAAATCAGATTCTTTTTGTATTATTGTTTTTTTTTTTTTGAGAGCAGGGTCAGATCCCAGACTAATATCAAATACCTTAACCTAAAATCTTCATGCTTCTCAGTGGAGGCTAGTGATTTAAGACACATAGTTTCTGGGTAGAATTTCATGGAATTCGTCGTAGTTTCCGATTCTGGAAGACGAGTGTCACGTTTTTTTCGACCCGAAGAAATTGACCCGCCCTAATGTACATACATATCTCCAAAAAAAAAATAAGATATATTGAGTTTTACAAAAAGAAAATTGAAAAGACAACTTTGACTTGTAAAGTGTGTTAGGTTGAAAATCTTTTTTTTTTTGGCAAAGTTATGAAACTTTAAACTTTCATAACTTTGCCAAAACTGAAAAGATTTTCTAGAGGAATGTCATTTTGTTCAAGGTTTGACGTCTCAATTCAAATTTAATAAATTTCGTTCAAATAATTTTTTGTCTCAAAATATCGATTTTTAAGGGAGATCCTTAACTTTTCGAAAATTAAACAATTTTAATGATACATTTTAAACATTTAATCAAAACCTGTCATAATGAACTCAAATTAAATTTAAGAATGAACTACGATAAACAAACTCCAGTGAGTTGTCAATTTTTTATGAAATTGGATTTAATTAACTCGATTGATAGTCAAAAGAATATTGAGTTAAATTTCTTGAAAATTGCTTCAATGAATACATCACTAGAGTGTGCTTTATTATGGACTCTGGTTCAGAGTTTTTTCAAACCAATACAAAACACAAAATCATTTGGATATTTTGATGTTGAAATTAAATTTACAATTGGAGTATTTTGATTCAAAGTTAAAAAAGCCAAACTGTCAGCACTATCGCTGGCCTTGTGACTGACAAACTCTGAGATGCATGCTGGTACATTCCATAGCTTAAGATACTGATGTGAATACACATACTGATACAGATACAGATACAGATAGACATGAATATAGAGATACACAACTGCACGCTTGAAGTGCCTACAGAGACAATTCAATTTATTGGCATTGGAAACATGTTAAATTATTTGAAAACTATCATATGAATTGTGTGCCCCCGGGTAAGTAAGAGAGTATGAGCAGGACTAACTGAATTTGCATCTATATCTGTATTTGCTGTAAAGTACTTTTGCTTCATTCAAAATTGTCAGTTGACATGTGACAATATGTGATCAGAGTTTTGCTTCAATATTTATGTATGATGTGTGTCTCTTTCGTTTGCTTCGCTTGTTATTTTATCGAATAACAATTGCACAAAAAGGCGAAGTAATCAAATGTTTTCTTTATTAATATGATTGAATCAAATATGAATGTTTTCTTTTGCAGTTAAGGCAAGTTCAATTAACCCAACCTTTTTTTATACGTTTCTGATCAACTTAGAATTTTATATTTTATTTATGACCCTTGTGCTCTAGAAGTTTATCAAAAATCAAAATAAAAATAACGTTTCTATAACGCAAGCAAAAATATAAATTTTTAATAACAAGAATATTTCAAATTATAATTGTCTGAAAATATGAAAAACAACTTCTTACTGAAAAATATTGTTTAAAACATTTAAGCCCAAGTGATAACATTATAATTAAAAACATTTTTATCAGTGTGGAGATTTCATATTTTTACAGGGTATACTGTAGACCAGCTCTCTTGCTGGTAGGCTGCTTTGTATTTAGTAGACCTCTCTAATTTAGGTAATTCACTGCCTCTGTCAGTTATCATTGATATTTCCGCTTCTGGACATTACCCTTAATCCAGCTGGACCCACACAAGAAAAAAAGGAAAACTAAGGACGAAAAGGAGAAAAAAAAACGACAAGAAAATAAATTCCTTTGCCGACTGTCAATTTATAAGTTCATAATTTAAGCCAGCAACACCAAAGCGATCGAAGTCAATCAGCTATATAATAAGTATTCGCCTCTATTTATGAACTAGAAGGGAATGGACAAAGGGAAAGGGAACACAGGGGTGGGTCTTTTGGGGGGCTTTTGAGAGTTTTGGGATGTTCAGCTTGTTTCATGATGCTTTTTAATATCCGTTTCATGTGGATTTATGCGCTTCAAGTTCACGCTGGGTGCCAACACATAAATTTCATGGCAATTGAAGCACGCCAAAAAGAACAACAACAATGGGAAACAACCATGCCCCATCCGCTCTCTGTTCTTAACCCCTCTGCTGGGCAAAAAGGGTTAACTTGTAATGGATGCGGATGCGACAGCGAGAACTTTACTTAAATTGACTTGTGGCATTTTTCAAAGTTTTACCAAACGATTCCCAATTTTGCCGCTGACCAACTTCGATTAATTTATAGGGTTAAGGATTTGCGCAGTTCCTCCGAAAAGTTCCCGCCCCCCACACAACTGTTACCCACTTTCTCCATAAAGTGTCATTAAAGTGGCTGCCTGATTAAAGGCATCAATTTGATACTCATTCCGATGTACAACCCCAATTCTCTCCACTTGCCATCGCATATCCATAGAGAAGTTTAATTAAAAAACTGCGCCCCAAGCACCGAAACCTGTTCAACGTATATTATTGCGAGTGCCCAACAATTAGATACCCTATGCTTCAAGTATTTCTATCAGCAAATGATTATTATCACTTTCCATTTTAATAAAACTTATGATCTCATAGCAAAGTTAATGGAAATTTTATCAAGATTGCAGAAATACATATATTAAATTTACTATAAAATATAAATATAAAATAAAAAAGATCAGTTTAATGGAATATCTATAAGAACAAGTAGAACAGCAACGATAATAATTATTATTTTGTGTATCATAGTTCTTAAAGTTATAGTCATAGTTCCACGCTAGTGACAAAACTTGAGCCCCTTAAATGCCTCAAATATATATGTATAATGCTACAATCAATTTGAATTCTAAAAAAAATGAGATTTTGTTGCCCTGAACAGTTTTAAGAACAAAATAAAGAGGAATCAGAAACCATAAATAATAAACCCACCTGCGAGTAATTTATTAACAATTGTTGTTGAAAACAAAATAATACAAAACTGTTAACAGCTTGATAAAAGCATGCAAAACTTGAAGCAATAAATTGAAGCTGAAATTGCTGTTGAAAAAATCCCAATTGAACTATAAAATCTGTCATCTGAAAATGGGGTTTCTAAAGTTGGCAACTAGTTAGTACATATGTATGTATATATGTAGTGTTCACATATATAGGTAATATACCCAAGTGCATAATAACTGTAAGCGGGTATTAAAACAACACCTGGCAATTGAAGTTTAATTGGGCAGACAGAGCGAAATGCAATATAAAGTAATTACGTTTTGCATGCTGCATGGCAATGCTTAACCGAAACGGTTACCCGGTAGATGGTAGCAGGAGTACCCGATACACGGGTACAGTTGCAGCAGTTACCAAGTTGGTTATGACATGACTTGAGTACAGTCAATGCAAAACATTTAAAAGCTCATTTACAGGTTAAGTAAATGCTGTTGCTTTCACAAAACTTGGCAACTTGGTAACTTGGCTGACACGCCCCCTTAGCCCCATCCCCTCTGGATGTTGTTTGTGACATTCAGTGAAGGACATTTTGACGGGCCAACAAAAGGCGGCCTGACTGACTGTTTTTTGGATTACTGACATAATATGGGGATATTGAGGTATTGAGATCCGCTCTTATCAACTTTATGGCCAGCGATAGTTTTCATTTACTTTATGACACTTTTATCCAGTTTTTGGGATTCTCTCAGTGTGTCAAAAGGTTGAAGTTCAATGCATGTGCGAGTATTACCCACACATAAGCATTTTACCAAGCCATGTCATTATACCCGTTACTAGTAGAGTTGAAGGGTATATAATATTTGTAGCAATGTATGTCCCAGGGAAAAGATGGCGTGGCAGACCTTATATTTATACAATACGTAGTTCATTTCCGTTCCGTATCCGCAACTCAATAAGAAACATTCGGGATTCCAGGATCAAATCTCGGAATTCTTTATATCGAGCACGAAATACTTTAAGTACTATTATTTTCTTATATCTTAACTATCGGGGCTCAATATGAAGTTTTTTAGTCAAATCAAATGTTTTAGGCTTTTTTGACTATTTTAATGCTGAGTGGTTGCCATTTTATCTGATTATATTGAATTTTAGAATGACTTTCTTCCTGTAAAAAGCAACATTTTTTTGAAGCTCATTACATGACAGCACAGCCCCAGTTCCCAAGATAGAATGCTCTTTTTGACTGTGAAACCCAATCAACCCACTTAATTTCATCAATACCAATATTTATAACATTAAAGTTGAAAATACATTCAACCCATTATTTATTAGTATTTGCCTTCATTTATAGAGTACAGCTGATTTATAGAATCTTTTTTTATTTTTAAACTTGATTAACAAAAGTTTTACCACACATTTTATAACTAAAAAAAATAAAATAGTTTAATTTAGGAGTAAAAAAAAGTTGAAATTGGTGTATGAATAATTTTTAGTAGTTTTTTGGCGCTCGTTTTTTAGTTTTCTTGTTATTCAGATTTAGTTCCAAAATAACTGCTCTCATTGTCTGCAAACAACTTTTATAGGTAACTATAAAATCCTGACTGTTGAGGTATCAAAAGTGAATGAACGAATAATTTTAGGGCTGGTTGTATGTAAAATCTTATAAGAAAACCTCTTTACGGGGTAAAAGTCTAGTGACAAAAACATTTTCATGCTCCAAAATTTCTGATATACAATTCTGTGACGAATAATATTTAATTTTACATATGAATTATTTAAAAATAACTTTGAAGGTATGCCTAAAAGCCCTTCAAAATACCTTTACAACGATATATAGATCACATAAATTTAAGCTGTTTTTAGCGATTTTTCGAAAAAGTCGTAAAACAAAAGTTTCTAGATTTTTGATCGGGAACAAGTCCTCATTCCAACTTTTAAGCTAAATCAACGATTTGATACATCGTGCTGCTTTCGTCACCCTTAATATAAGTTTTTTTTAATAAATTTAATAAATTGATTAACAGGTATTATGTAGTCGGATACTTGACTTGTTTTGCTTGTTTCTGTTTTGAGTTAAGGGGAAAGGAACTTCAGGTTTCGTGTCATGTGCCTCAACTGATTTCCTGTCGCGACGTCAACGCTGCCTTTACTGCCGTTTAACTTTTATATGAGTCCCTACATGAAGGCAACCCCTTCACTTCTATTTCCCTCTTCTGCAGTACATGTGTAGTGCCTCACGTGATGTAACACGGAATCCGTTTGGCACATGGCATTTTGGGCGCATCGTGTGCTTTATGGACCAAATGATTGCCTGCTCAGGGGCTCAGTTGATTCGGCATTGGCATACTACACAGACATACATACATACACATATACATATAAGTAGTACTCGTATCCAGAGCATGTCGTTCCCAGCCAGCGGCAAACACGAATTTGCTTTTCATCACGCTACCTAAAATACTAGATGTAGTACTCGTCCAATGCACATTGGGCCAGAATCCCCTTCTTTTTTTTTTTTGCATAAAGTCTAATTGTAAAGCTAGAGACTTGAAACTTTGCATGAAAATCAGTTAGACTAATTTAGAATTTAGAATATTTTTTTTGTATTTGGACCACGCGTTCATCTTCCCCACCCCATCCGAAATGAAATACTTTTATAAAATCTTTATGTAAAGATGGTGACTTGAAATTTTATATTAATCTTGGTTAGGCTGAAGTCTGATTTATAATTTGTTGTTGTTTTTTAGTTGGACCTTGTCTTCAACCCCCCTCTGTTTTCCTACTCATTGAAAAAGTAAAAAATTTGTATAAACTCAAACATAGAGAAAAATATTTCATTCTTCGCATGTTTGATAATCTGGCCAAAGTAAAATTTATAATTTTTTTAGTTTCCTTATATGACTACGGAAAAAAACAGATTTTCTAGCATAAATGCACAGTTGCAACATGTGTTTTGAAAGAGAATGGGCAAAATGTGGCAAAAAGTGCTAATGAAAAGTTTAAGATCACAGTTAAGAGTAAACATTTGCATAATTACATTTTGACAGAAAGTGGCAGAAAGTAGGTTTTTACTCCACGGTACACGAGCACTTCGGTTAGTTTTTTTCTAAAATCAGATATAACATAGACAATCCACAACTACAACAATGAACACTTATTTGAAATAACTTAACAATAATTGTATTTGGCATACCTTGACCTTTATTTTCCATATTTTCAACAAACATTTGGACAACTGGTCTCTCCACAGCAGAATCGTAAAGTTGAATAAAAGATTCCCGCCAATTTCGGCTGAAAGTCAGCTGACAAAACATCTGACTTTACTAACGCGGAAAAATTACAACATTTTCACCTTAAAAAAAGGGTATTAATATACCTAATTAATACCCTTTCAAAAAATTATGTCAACTTCAAGATATATTTTAATAATATTTTCGACTTTATGCCAAAAAAAAGGATTCTGGCCCAATGTGCAATGTCGAAACTCACACAGCGAGAGATATATAAGTAAATACATATGCTTGTATGTATGTATGTGCGTACATCTGCTAATAAGTAGAGCTCTCGAGTTGTAGTACATCTTTACCTAGCTTTCAAGTACTCAAACAAACAGACAGACGCAGGCATAAATAAATATTTGTATGTACTCTTAAAGCACTTGGCTTTTTTTTTCCAATCAAATTAAATACCTGGAATAAATTTTGTTTATTTGTTTAGAGATCGTAATAAAATTTGTACTATATAGAGTAAATAGAGATAAATTTGTTCTATAATTTCAGACAAACCTCAAGAAAAGTACTTTTTCAAAGCAAAACATATGAATTTATAACTTTGTCAAATCAAGAAACAAGCACTTATCAAGGTAGAAGGTATAACTATTGATTAAAATTAACTAGATAAAAATACTTTCTTCAGCACATCAAAGATTTAATGTATTTCAAAGTTATACAGTCGAACTTCCCTAACTCGAATCACCATTATCCAAAGAAAAGATTCGAGTTAGGGAGATATTCGAGTTATAGAGTTCTTTTTCCTAAGATTATTAATTTTACTGCCACTCATTTAGTTCGAGTTACAGAGAAATTCGATTTAGAGAAGTTCGAGTTAGGGAAGTTCAACTGTATTAAAAAAATTTAGTCTGATCCATGAAGATGTTCGCTAATTTTAACAATTTTTCCCACTAAACATTCATTACATTTTTGAACCGCTTTTTTTTTGTATTTTATAAAGTAAGTTAAAATATTAAATATAATTAAAAAGAAAATATAAATAATAAGAATAAGATGTATTATTTTAGTTTTTCTAAATATATGTATCCTTACAAAAAGTGAAGTTATGCTCAGATATGTAGTTTACCTTAGAAATGACATGGAATGAGCTTTAAATAGAATTAAATGGAGTGTTGTGTAAATACATTCACATTTGATCCGATTAACTTAATGCAAATGTTTAGCTGTCTGTGTGTGTGTGTAAGTGCGTGTGAATGCCCGTGCATGTTTATGCATGTCAATAGTAAATAGCATAAATATTTACTTAAGCTCATTTTCAGTGTGGGATCTTTGTTGATTGATTTGAAATTAACAATGTTAAGCTATCAAATATATGTATATGCAACTCATTTCAGGTTTTGAAATTGGGTGGATTGAGGGATTGTACGCCCCAAGCTATGCAATAGTTTCTTTTACTTAAACTCAATGGCAACGGCAAGGTTGCAAACACATACACAAAAGCCCAAAATTAAACAATAATTTTCGTGAATTCACGCACACACAAATTTGTGTATATGCCGTTGGCTATAAGGTGAGGAGTGAAGTGCAAATCGTTCAAGTGGGTGCCACTAAAATTTGATAGACATGTTCAGTTGTCCTCTCTCTCTCTTCCTATCTCTCTCTCGCTCTGTGCGTGTGTGTGTGTTTCTAATAAGATTACAAATTATTTTGGCTAATTGCCTCTGACATAACTAATTACAACTGCAACACCAGGAGTAAAGCTCACAAAGCCACTTACATATTGGCAGTTGAAGATGGGAGACAATGGCAACGGGAACAGGAACAGGAAGAGGAAGAGGAACAGAAACTGATGAGAGGAGAGGAGAGAAGAGAGGATTTCTATCGAAAGTTACACACACACGTACACGTACGCATGTAAATGACCTGGCCGCGTTGCCAACTACTAAGCATAGCATCTACGCCTTGCGCCTAATTATATGCTATAAAATAATAATTACAAGCCAATTTCAAGCTCCAACTCCAATTCACAATGCGAATCAGATTTCCGTTTCACTAACCGAAGAGGGCGGTTCGCGCTATTAAATTTCATTGCCTAAGCCAAGATGCAATCAATTTCAACATATGCACTATAGGTCAAATGGGCACTTTTTCTGATATAAATTAATAACTCGAATTTTTTGAAGTTTTTCGTATGAAGTTTTTTGGATACCATTCTATATCACATTTGGAAATAGTTTTGAAAAAATGGGATTGGCATTTCCCATCAACGCCCCTAAACAAATGTATAATCAGTGTTAAAACACTGTTTTTTCATGTTTCGATGCAAATTTGAATGGGTGAAAATTTGGTTTTGAGTTCTTTAGGACCAAATAAGCAAAACAAAAACATTAAAATATGTAAAAAAAAAAATGGTTTAGAACCTAATGAACAGAACTAGCCCCTATGCGTTTAAAAATATTGACTTTGATCAAATAAGCGACACCCTAATGTACATACTTGTATGTAAGTATGAACATACATATGGGCTATTCCTGGGTTGCGGACGAATTTAGCGAATTTTGAATTTTAAACAAAAAATATCCAAATACAACAAATTAACTAGAATATATGACCACATCAATCCAGCATCAAAAATACAGATAAGTAGCCTCGTTAATTAAAAATCTTAGTTTTTATCAGTTGCGGACGTTACGGTACGGACGTTACACTTTTTACACTCATACTTTCTTTCAGATTATTAATATATATTAAATATCTATTCGATACAGTTTTTATCTTAAATAAAAGAAAATGAAACAAAGTTTATGATGAGCTAAGCGCTAAACACTCAGACGACTGTTTTACCAACTTTTTTGGCCATTGAAAATACCCTTTTTTTTTAAAGAAATATTGAAATTAAGAGGCAAAAAGAGGAATTAATTGATAAGGCTCGGCCATGAAAAACCAAACCACCGTAAAACCTTTTTTATTTTGTAATTTGAAGCCCAAAAATGTATTCTATTAAAACAAAAAACAACTATTATTAAAAAACGTGCAGTTTTTTCACAAAATTAAGTTTTCGCCCTTGGTTTAAAAATTTCCGGAATAGCCCATATATATCCTCATCTGTCTCATTGCTGTGCGTTTTAGTTAATTTAGGCAGAACTTATATCGCCTACTGAATCTTCAAGGAGATGTCTGATGAGCCTACAAACACACACACAAACATACATACATAGAGTTTGGGACACGGCTCACGTCGAACGGTAAATGTTTATGACGTACTCAAAATTGTCTATCAAGTTCAGCTGACGATGTCGCGTCGATGTCGCTGCCAGAGCGAACAGTCATAAAATGTCACTTGAAGCAAGTGGATGTTGGGTGGAAGGGGGAGGGGGGGGGGGGGGATTGTTGTGGAAGGCAGAAAATTTCAGCTGCGTGAAAAGTTTTTGCCTTTTGTTCTTATTATTGAATATTTAATTCAATATGTCGCGCAATCATTTGCTTGAGTTTTTTTTTATGAGTTGCGTCTCTTCTAATTAGATGCATCACAAACTTTTAATGTCAGACGAGCATCATAAAAATTGCCATGGTTGTCATAGTTGCGAAAAATATATTGTAACATACATACATATTTATATGCAATATTTTGGCAAGAAATTTGCAAAATGAAAACAACAACTGTTATTTCGATTTAATTTAGAAATATGACAGGCCGTAAATTGGGCAAAGATATGCAATATATGTATATATATGTTAGGGATGGCGATATCCCAAATTGTGACGATATTGATATCCGATATAATATCGTATATATTATCATATCGTTGTAAATATCGTCAATATCGCCTTAAATATCGATAAAAACAATATTTATGTTTTCAAACAAAAATTTTAAATTTAATTCAATTCAGGTTCTTTAATACATATCAATGTTTTTTAAATCAAAAATTATAACAAGAAATGCTTCTTAAGCAACTTAATGTAAACAAATAACAGCCTTACTGCCGCCTGCAGAGTAGGCCTGCACAGCACTGATCGCATCCTCTATGGACGGCTGCATTGATTGCGGCGAGGGTGGTATAACAGTCGGCGATTGGTTGCTTGATGGCGGCGAAGGCGATATCTGCGTAATGTCCACCACAACAGACTTGTGATTATTTTTATATGAGCTGCCATATTGCTCGTGTTTCCCGCCGTTTTAACAATTCGTTTGCACAACTTGCAACGAGCAGTAAGTGAGTCCACTTTGTCAAACGAACTCCATATTTTGGCTTGCTTATAAGTTATTCTAAAAACAAACATCGGAAATAAATAGAAGACTTTGAAAATGTTTCAAATTAACTTACTTTGGCATATTTGAAATGTATAACGTGCACACACAAATGTATCACAAAGAGACCGCTCACAGAAAAGACGGAAAAACCGAAAATTTGGAGATGAGTTGAATTTTTCGATATATCGAATTAAAGTTCGATATATCTAAATGGTATCGCATTGAATAGTTTGTAAATATCGATATAGTATCGATATCGCCATATCGATTCCCATCCCTAATATATGTATATATGTATATATAATTGTAAATTGTTTAATGTTCATAATATTTAAACAAGCGGATCAGTCGAGTGCACTCGACAGTAATATACCCTGGGCCTAGTCCCCGGTACGCCAAAGATTTGATGCCGTGCACGTCTCATACTTATCTTTAAATATCGATATATCGTTTTTGTGACATACATGCATGTATAATATGATAAATGATTTGAAACAATTTAAAAAATAAAAATAATAATAATAAAAAAATAATCAAAAGTCATTTGCATCGACAGGACCGAGATTCGAACCTCGAACTCCCGTTTCGCTTGCCGAGCACCTATCACCTCCGCCACTCCCCAACACACTATGCGGGCAAACTTGATAGACATTTTCGATGTACATTCTGGCAGAGTAAATGTAAAATGAATCTATTTATAAAATTGCAAGAGAGAATTGTTAGAGAAAATTGTTAATATCTTAGTAATTAGCTTCAAAGCATGTGGTTATTTAATTTTAACTTAACTCCCTGAATTAATGGTGATGTAAGTTTTTGATGAATTACGTCGCCTATAGTGGGCGTGGCAAAATTTTAACATAAACTGATATAGCCTGACATAATAAGGAGTCTTCATTCCAAATTAGGTGGTCTTAGCTGTTACCATCTCTGAGATCCGATCGTTCATACGGACAGACGGAGCGACTCGGCTGTTGATGCTGATCAAAAATATATATACTTTATGGGGTCGGAGATGCTTCCTTCTCCCTGTTACATACTTTTGAACAAACTTAATATACTCCCAGGGTATAAAATCCGAGCTTTGAAATAGTGACTAGTGCATTAAATAATAAGCGTTAGCTTGTAGCACTAAGAATCAAAATACAGAAATTAAATTAAATATGTTGGGTCCTATGTAATTCTCAAATGTCTGCAACAATGCATATAATAAGGAAGAATAAAATTGACAAATATTTTAATTGCATAAGCACACGAGTAACAACTACAGAACAGCAATTATTTAAACAATTTTAAGAGTGCAAACAATTTTTTCAAAAATCTCTTCGCTTGTATTTTTTATAAATTTTTGAAAACTACAAAAAGGCACTATGTGTTTGAAAAGAAGGAAAAATGGTTTAAACTAGCAATTTTTAGCAGTTTTCAAATAATTCACTCTTAGGATTGTTTGAAGCATTTTTTGTATCAAAATATTATTTTTGAAAAATCGAGAAAAAACGTTTTAAAATAGACCTTTACAAGAGTTCAAAATTTTCAATGGGTACTTAATGGGTTAAGGAAAGTTTTGTATCATTCAAACGGAATTGAAATGACCTTTCCATTGATGCCAAAATGTACATGAAGTAGATTCAAATTATGCGTAGAACTTTAAATGTTGTCAAAATAAATATGCCACCTACTGTACAATTTACATATAGTGATAACAGTTGTCATAAAATATGAAGAAACTGTGCACTATTTGTTTGGCGTTCACAGTAATACCCTCTTTAACACTTATCGTTTTTTTTATTGCCTTTATTGTTTATTGTTCAGGTTAGGGTATACCTGCATTCGGCTTGTTTGTTGCAACCGATTTTCCCCATTAATGTTTTTACTTGTGCTCCAGCGGGGCGGCACCAGCTGCAATCATAAAATCATCTGAGCGACGAGAGACAAAGAGAGAGTGGGAGAGAGAGAGAAAGAAAGAAAGCGATTGTAATTTATGGACCAACAAACAACATTGTTGACATTATTGACAAGCAGCAGCAACAACAGCTACAACAACAGCAACAGCTTTTAGGGCAAGTGGGCAATGGGCGTGACAGTCCCAAAACAATACGCCTTTTATGATGGTGCTGACCTCCAATGCTTCCCCAAGTCCCTCACATGGCCATAATTTGCCAGCTGCTGACTTTTGAGTAGCTTCAGCGACCCCCTCCTCCCTCCCACCCCCTGGAGTGCCTTGTCCACTTTTCCTTTGCCGCTACTTGAATTGCACATAAAATATTTGGCAATTTTAATGAAACATTTATAAGTTAAGTTGGTATCAATCTCGTGGATTGGTCATTAAAGATCCGCTATAGATTTATAATTGTACACATTTTCCCAGTGACTAAAAAAAGCTAACCAATTTCCACAAAGCATACAGTTTTCCATCTTGAAGCCAACTTGTTAGAGGAAGCTACTTCTTTTAAATGTTTCAACAAAACTATAAATAAATACCTTTGGATATTAAGTATTTTAATCTCTTTGATTATTTAATGTTTGTTGATTGCTTATTATTCAGACCTGTGCCGAATTTCGAACGTTTTCAAAAAGTAAAAACGAAAAGAAAACGCACGTTTTATTAATTGCTGTTCCCAATTCCGATAGAAATGGGCTTGTTTTTACTTTTCAAACTCGGTTTTGAAAACGTTTCGAAAATTCTTTTTAAGTATTTCTGGTCGAATGTAGCAGATAAATTAGACTAAAACTTCGTTGTTCGAATTTTGTTATTCAATTGAAGCAACTCTCGCAGCTTCCAAAAAATTAAAGTGAAATTCAGAACAGCTCGGACTCGTTTTTTTTTTTTTTTTAAGATTTTATAGATGCTTTTATAAAAATTCTTTTAAAAAATACTTCAACTGTTTAAACTGGTGATGTTAATCGATTATAACAATGTTCAATATTATTACAATTTGCAGTTTATAATTTAAGGTATTTATTTTAATGCTTTAAATGGCATTTATTTTCAAATCCAACAACTCGACAGCACACGTTTGAAAACTACAATTATTGTCGATTATCGGAATTCGACACAGGTCCGATTATGTTTCTATTATCTACTTACTTATTACTGTAAAAAAATATCAGACCCAAGAGTCTAAGAAATTTACGTTTAAGCCCATTTTACAGGGTGCCTTGTAGTCCAGTACTCTCGAATAAAATGATGATGCATTGTAATAACAGTAGGATAATTACATCTTTATGTAATCCCAAGTGCTTGTTTATATTTTCTTTATTTCCATCTATTTTCGCTTTGTGGCTGCCTCAAGGGGCACGTGGCAAGTGGCAATGCCTCGCGGTATGCTGGACAGCTAGTGCAAAGTTAAGACTCGCTGATTTTCTGGTATTTTAAGGGCATCTCTTAAGCAAATTGGAAAATACGCTTTTCAGCTTTTGCTATTCAAAAGAGCTCCCATTTCCCGACTTCTGACTTTCCTTTGCCAAAAGCGATTTACACTATTCTAAGCCAATAAAAATCATATTACGCATACGCTCCGAGAGCCACACAGATAAAGTGAGAAGTAGAGTGAGACAGAGAGAGAGAGAGAGAGAGAGAGAGCGAGAGAGAGAGAACGAGTGAGGCAGACAGAAAGTTGCAAAATTGCAAAGACGGATATCAAAACGCATCAAAATGTTGCGCTAAACTTTATTCACAGGCTGCCACTGCCGCAGGCATTGAAAAAATGAAATGTATATATAAAAAATATGTATATATATAAAATATATATAGAAAATGCAATTCAAGTAGCGCCAAACTCCAAAGGGAAAATATATCTGATGGACAGTCAGTGAGGGTTACTTCACAGAACAGTACAGAATGAGAAGTGAACAGTGCGATAGAAAGAGAGACAGAGAGGAAGTCACAGCGAAAGAAAGGGGGGAAATGGTCACGGTTGGAAAGTATTTGTGTTCCAAACAGAATGCAAAAGCATGGAAAGAAATATGATAATCAAAGCGCACAAAAAGCATAAAAAAATATGATTTCGAATGGTAATTGATAAATACTAAACTGTAAATGCCCTATATATATAACAGATCAGAGTTTAACTATAGTAAATGTTACTAATATCAGATTTGATAAATAATGTTGACAAATCAAATTTTTTATAACGCAACTAGAAAGCATGTAATTTAAAAATTCAAATTATACTACCAAACTTAGAAAAACGTAGTAGAAAAAAGAAATAAAAATTGGGAAGGCAAAAATCCGAAAAATTTAAAAGGCATGGCCTATAAAATAAAATCAAAAAATAAAAAATTTTAAAGAACAAAAATAGGAAAACATTTGTTACGGCATAAATAAAACAATAAAATTCGAACAAAATAAATTGGGAAATCTAGAATTATAAATGAAGTTGGAAAGTTAAAGTTTAATTTATGTACAAATCAATATTAAGAGTCAAAAAATTTAAGAAATCAATACACTTTTTATTGTTTCTTTGAAGAACTTTTCTTCTTACAACAAAAAAATAAAAATAAATATGTATAACTAGATTAAGCTATTGATAGCTGAAAACCTATAAACATAGCAAGTACAAACTTTTAAGAAATATAAAATAAATACAATGAAAAAAAAAAAATTCTGTGTTGTTATGTATCCTTCTTTCCTAGTCTTACTGTGGCATCTTTAAATTTTATTCTTATTAAATATTATTTTCTCAATCTTTTTATGTGCTATCTTTGGAGTGTGTTTTATCGCAAGCTGATGAACAAAGTGCAACTGCTCGGCTAGTTTTGATTAGGGTACAACTAGCGATGAGAGCGAAATGTTTATCCATTCAGCTTTGCCGTCTACATCGTTGCGTAGGAAATGTTATTGTTAAATGTTAGTTTTGTTATGCAAACACGTACACATGCAGACTTATGAAGCACACACACATATGTATGTATAGTACAGAGATGGTTGCGGAAATATGAATAGTCAAAGTCGAAGTCGGCCATATGTTCGTCTTAACTTTATTCCACAAAGCAGACGTTGGTTTGGAGCGTAGTTGCAAGCCCAAATGTTTGTTTTGTTGCAAGTTTGAAAGTGTATGTGTGTGTGTGTGTGTGTGTGTGTGTGGCAAATAGATTGGAGAGGGAGGCGAGGATGAAGGGATGTTTGAATGCGGCAGTCAAATGGCAAAGCGCTAATGGGAATTTGTGTTGTCTAGTTTTTGAGCGCTAGCACGTCTCTAGCTTTAGCCTGCAATAAGCGTGACTGCCAACGACAACAACAACAACAACAACAACATCACCCTGAGTAGGTAATGCTGCAACTGCAACATTCAAATGCAGTTTCAGTTGCGTAGGCAGCAACAACAACAACAAATGGCCATATCATATGTTCGAGGCACACAACAACTACACAGAAAAAAAAATTCGGGTTATTTAGACCGAATTTAATCCGAAACGATGTCAGATGTGGGGATTTTCTTAAACCAAGTATGAAATAGTTGATTTTTTCAATCCCAAATGTAATCCTAAAATTGTGTAATTCAGGCTAAAAAATTTTTATTAATTAAAATGTTATTTTTTTTTTTTAACATTTATTTTTTAGTTGATTTAAACTTTTTTTTTAAATTGTTTTCAATTTAATTTGTTTTAACTTTTTTTTTAATTTTTTAAATTTTTTTTCCCAAATTTTTTATTTTAATTTTGTTTAACATTTTTTTTTTTAGTGACGGGAATATGTTCGACTACAATTGACGGAGGAATCGAACCCAGGGTTTTTTTTCAAACTGGAAGTGACAGCCACCTGACCAGTCGAAATAATAGAGGCCGAGAGAGAATTTTCTCTAGCGCTCATCAAATGTGGTGATCAACGGGACATTTTAAGAATTTCTTAGCTTGAATCAAGTAATTTGGGCTTATTTTCCCATTTTAATCCTGAAACAGGCTTAATTATACCGCTTAATCCTGAATACATACTTAAAAATCCATACTTAAATGAAGTATATTCAACTTGATTTTAGAATGTCTTTTTTTTTCTGTGTACATATGAAGTTTTTAGTTGCTTTCAACTGGGAAGGCAGATATCTACATACTTTGTGGCACACGGAGAGCCGACTCTAAGTTTGCCACATGTTGTGGCTGTAAAAGTTTTTTGACTGCCGGCAGCGGGTAGCTGAGCAAAAAATTACGCATACGCCCAGTTAAATCCGCAGCAAATGCCATTTTTGTTGTTTGTCGGTTGCATGCGGCATTTGTTTATTTATTTATATATGTATGTACTATGCACGTATACTGCATAAATCAAAACGGGTAACTAACAAAACTGTCTTGCAAATATTTTATATTTATTTTTTAGATTTATATTATATTTTTGTTTTTTTTTTTTTAAAATAGTATTTAAATTTATGTTTAATATAAAATAAATTTTAGAGAGAAATTTAAATATTTTACAATATTACAATCTTATAATTAACATGTTTTTCTCTTATTTTAAGAATCCAGGTACCTAAAATTTATATTTTTCTTACAAATAAGAAATGTCTTTAGAAAAAATTTTTTTTTTTTTGTTAGTGTTCGATTGTATGCGTGTATTGTTCTTGTAGGTTAAAATATGAATAAAACGCGTGCGGCAAACAAATGCTGCAGACTTTTTAACGTGCATGAATATGCAACATAGGTAACAACAGCAACAACAAGAACAACTGTGGCAATAACAATAACAATAAGAATGGCCAACAATGCCAGCAACTGTTTATTTGTTTGTATTGGTTTATTCTCTGTTGCCCTACGGCAATTTTTCGACTTTTGTTGCAAGCTCAATTGTGCATGCCACAAATGACGCGGCGCTCTTTAAGCCAAACAGGTTGAAACAGCCACCACAACAATTTAAAACTGACCTTTAATAACCAGTTAATAAACATTCACGACAATGTTAATAAAGCTTGATCTTTGAACTCGGTTGACCCTGTCACGCTGACAAATGAGTGAAGGGAAAGAGCCAGAGAAAGAAATATATAGCGACAAACAGAAAGATATTGAGCGAGGAAGAAACTGACGCAATTTGTATTTACTTCGGCAATTTAAGTGGCAGATAACTATTAGTAAATATTCTAATATTTATAAATAAATAATCAAATAATTAAATAAAAAATAAATAAATGATTGAATGAATGAATAAATAAAATAAAAATAAACAAATAAATAAATTTAAAAAACTTATAATTTCCCAATCAAATAAATAAACAATAAGCAAATTAATCAATAAATAAATAATTAGGTAATTTGGTAAATAAATTTAATTGATACACTTAAAGATTTAGAAAAATTATTTGTCGAATTTCCACAAATGTTTTCACAATGTTTTTTCTCGGCCCATTACATGTGCCAATAAATGAATCAGAGTCTGGACAAAATTAGATTCTTATCTGGGTGATTTCCGTTATAGAATAAATCGTTATCAGACAAGTGGTGCAAGTGAACTTAAGAGTGGCACTTGCGGTGTAATCTGAGTAACCTAATACCATCTCAAGAACAATATTCACAGCGCGTTTTATATGTATATATTTTTTTTGTGAAACTTTTTAGCCAAACAGTGGGAAGAAGAGTCTACAAGCCAAGAAGAGCGAAGGGTAACTATCTACGGTGATTTGGGCAACTGATTAGACCCATTTGGAGAGCATATAAAATGCCACAGTGGTCAGTGGAAAATCATTCGATCGATCAACATGAAAGTGTTCGCAGTTCTGATTTTGGCAATTGCCTCCGTTTCCGCTGGCCTTGTGCCACAGGATGTCCCAATGCATCCTCGAGACCTGCCCGCCGTGACCCGAATTGAGGGTCGCATCATCAACGGCCACGACGCCGAGGAGCGTCAGTTTCCCTATCAGGTGGGACTTGCCTTTACCAGCTCCAAGAGCGATTGGTGGTGCGGTGGTTCCATCATTGACCGCCAATGGGTGCTGACTGCTGCTCACTGCACTCACGGGTAAGTACACTGGGAGAAAACATCAAGTACGTGAGGAGAATTTCTGGTGTCAAGTGTTCAATGATACTGAAAATTCTTGATTCAGGAACGAAATTCTGCATTTTAAAGGGTATATTCAAATTAATGTCATTTAATGTCAGGAAACTTTGAACAAGACAAACGTGATTCAGTATTGTTTTAAGAATTTTTTATGCTCGTTATAATCCTATATTGGGCATATTTTACTGTTAGTTGGCCTTTGTTTAAGAACGTATAGTCCCTCAATTGATCATTTTTTTTTAAACCTTTATTTTTATTGGTATTGTATCGGTTTTTTTTAAATTATAAGTTAAAAATGTGTGCGAAATTAAGTAAAGACTTAATAACAAAATTTTCCTTTTCAACATAGTCTTAATTTGTAAGTGCCCGTTGACCTGCTCATCATAGCGGACTAGCTAAAACCATTTGGGAATTCTAAGCAAACGACAGCAGAAAATTTATGAGATGCAAAGATCTCAATTAATGAATTAACATACTTGTTTTGTAAGTCGAGTTTTTTACTTGCTTAGCGATATACATATATATATATATATATACAGGGGTGGTCAAAAGTATTTACACAACACTTAAAGTAAAATCTACTCATAATTTGAACTTACTTCATTGAAAGTCTGGTATCAATGGAAAGGTCTTTTGAATTCCTTTCAAATGATACACACATTTTCTTAACCCATTAAGTACCCATTGATTATTTTAAGTTTTTGTAAAAGTGCATTTTTTTGACTTTTTTCCTGGGTCTCAAACAAAAAATGTTTTGATGCAAAAAGTTTCTTTAAACAATTTAAATAGTAACTGCAAAAATTCGAATATCTCTTCGCTAGTATTTTTTATAATTTTTTGAAAATGGCGAAAAAGGCACTTTTTCCTCATTTTCGTGCAAAAAAGTGCCTTTTTCGCCATTTTCAAGAAATTATAAAGAATACTAGCGAAGAGATATTCGAAACATTTTTTTTGCAGTTACTATTTAAATTGTTTAAAGAAACTTTTTGCATCAAAACATTTTTTGTTTGAGACCCAGGAAAAAAGTCAAAAACATGCATGAAGTAAGTTCAAATTATGAGTAGATTTAACTTTAAGTGTTGTGTAAATACTTTTGACCACCCCTGTATATCTTGAATGTTTACCTGTCGGTTATGCTTTTAAAAATGATTCGCTCTTAAAATAAAAAAATTAAATTTTTTTTTTTTAATTCCTGAACGAAAGCGGAATAATATCAGACCAGCTTTTGTTTTGTAGAACAAAGCGTTATAAATTTTTTTTAATGTATCCTAATCCTCATTAAATGAAATTAATATAAAATTCTCACTCTTTTTTTGTAGTGCCTCCGCTGTGACAGCCTACTTTGGTGCGACCTGGCTCACCGATCCCAAACTCGTCTATTTTATTGAACGCGGTGATTTCAGAGAGCACGACGGCTTCAATTCCAGAACACTTGCCAACGATATCTCCTTGATCTATTTAAATATTGAATTACCGCTGTTTAACCGCTATATCAAGAGCGTCAAGTTGCCGGCCCTTAAAGGCCACCATTCAACCTTCACTGGCGAGCAGGCCATTGCCACCGGCTGGGGCGTGACCCACAAAACAGCTAAGGACGAGGAAATTACCAACACTCTGCAATACCAGAGCTTCGATATTATCAGCGAAGAAGAGTGCCGGAAATCTTACGGCTCTACCTTTGCCAGCAACAAAGTCCTGTGCACTTCCACCAGCCACAAGAGTTCCACCTGCACGGGTGACTCTGGTGGCCCATTGGTCCTGGAGAGCACCAAGCAACTGGTTGGCGTCACCTCATTCGTCTCCAGCAAGGGTTGCCAGGCCGGCGCTCCAGCTGGCTTCACCCGTGTGACCAGCTACTTGGATTGGATCAAGAGCCATACCGGTGTTTACTACTAAATACACTTTAAAAAAATACAACTTTATTGTAAATAAGAAAAGCAGCAATCTTTAATAAAATATTTTTTTTTTTTCGTTACTTATTAGATTTAAAATTCTGTTCTTGGTAATCATTAATCTGTGTGGCGGTAGCAAATGAAACATGTATTTTTTTAAGACTATTATTTTTTCTTTTAAAGTGGCAGTGAAGGAATCGAGCCCATTAACTCTGATGCAAAAAATAATAGAAAATATAATTTTTTATTTAATACCTATTTACTAATGTTCCAAAATTTAATAAAATCCCGTGATTCTAAATTCATCGGCAGCTTTTTATCACACTATTAAAAATTGGTTTTAAGTGTCAACCTGAAAAGTTGAGTAAAAAATGTGAGGACCTTGGATTTTTTTAATTTTAAGAACGAAGAACTAGATATACATACTTGAATGTATTTTAATGCTGATTTAAAGTCGGTTAAATAACATATTGACTTTATTCAATAACTTTATCCTGTAATTCTGGAATTTATATATTTTCTTTACTGAAAATCATATATTTGGCTTTTTGCCAAATTATTATTTGAATTATTTTATTCTGAGTCATAGTCATTTAATCCGCATATTGTCTACATTGAATAATAATATCCTGTATCCAACTTAAAATACACATGATAAGTTCATAAATTTAATGGTTATATTTTAGAATGATGTTTTATCTTTGTACAACAGTAAAACATATAACGGCAACAATTTTACATGAAAATGAAAAGCCCAAACATTGCGTAAGGAATACTTCAATTATTTTTGGAGAAATCGCAGCGAAAGCGTAACTGGGAATAGCTCAAACCTCTACTCTGCAAAAAGCATAAAATTTATTCGAGCCTTGTAAGCGTTTTAAAAGCCATTGCATACTTTTGGGTGCATTAATGTTGCAATCTATAGTTGCCGCTTGATTGCCAGCAAATTGAAAATGTCAAGTGCACACTAGCGTACACACACAATTATACATACTGTGAAGAAAATGTTGCTCAAGTTGTTTGTCCTCATAATGCAGTTCCTGCCAGATAATGGAATATTAAATCAAAAATAAACATAGCCAAAAAACTGTGTTCCGGCTGCCAGTTGCTCAAAAATTTGGGCTGTTAGGGCTTAAACTATTTTAAAATGTACACGAAATTTAATTTGGAATGGGCAGAAACCACATACATCACTTTGATATTGAATATTGATACAATAAATTTGCTTTCGTGTTTATATATCTATGTATAATATTTATGTGTTTAGCTGACAGATAATCTGCCTCACAGGGTCGATCAAGATATTAAAAAATGTCTTCTTCATACCCGCTTTTCAGTACTAATATTATACAAAATTTTACTATAATTTTCAAATATTAAAAATGTAAGTATATATTTTTTTCCAGTAAAATTCTCATTTTTAATAGAGAACAAATATTTGTGCAATCAAAGAAAAATATACAACAAACTTTGAAATTTTAACGAATTAAGAATACTTTAAAATTTACATTGCATAGGAAAAATCGAAAAATTAGATGTATTTGAACTCATCAAATTAATGTTTCACTATTGAACATATCGTTTCAATAAAATTGGACTATCGTAACAAATATTTCTCATCGAAAATTTCGGTCACAAAATGAGTAGTTATATTTTCAATAATAAATAGGGCAAAACTAAGTGCAAAATAAGCTTTGATAACAATAAAATAGTAATGAAAAAACAAAAAAATTCAATCGGTAAGGGCATTTGTTAGTCCCATATGCCCTGACATTTTCGCTATGAATTTACATAGCACACTTTATGACTGACTTACGTCTAGTCTTATTTATAAGCATTTTGTATGCGCATTCGCAGAGGTCACATAATCATATTATTATTTTTAGAAACAGCAAAAACAAAAGTTTTTTTTAATCTTTTAATAGATTTCTTTATTACTTTGTTTTTATAGCCTACTGTTACTATTAATAATAACTTATACTATAGTGGAATATTTAATTTTCAACAAAATATATACATATGTACATACTTAAACCTAGATAATAGGGTAACTGAATGGGAAAAGGGGAAGATTAAAGGGTTCTGTGGGACAGATCGGTTGGGTGAACTCTCTTGAGCCTCCTTCTCATCCTTACTCCGTTGATACGTCTCCATCTTAGGAGCCTTCGCGCCAGCTGGTTAGGGTGATGTGCGAGTTTTTCCAAATATGCAGTAGCTTGGCGATTGATCACATCTCCGATCCTCGGTACATGGAGCTCCTTGTCGATGTCGCTGTTGCGTATGTACCATGCCGCACCAGTAATTCTTCGTAAGATTTGGGACTGCACAACTCGAATTTTATTGAGGTTCGACTTTGCCGCTATGCCGTATACCTGGATACCATATCTCCAAATGGGTGCCAAAATGATTTTGTAAATGAGAGTCTTGTTTTTTAACGAAAGTTTATTCCTGGCGTTAAGAAGCCAAGCCATACTGCTCGCCTTTGCCTTGAGACGCTTAACTGTATCAGTTATATGGCGCTGGAAATTTAGCTGTTTGTCCAGAGTGACTCCAAGATATTTGTGAGCATCCTTCTGGACTAGGAGTTCACCATGTAAGAATACCCCGGGTGAGGTTTGTGCTCTGAGAGTGTATGTGACTTCTACACACTTATCAGGGTTTATGGCAATATTCCATCTACAGGCCCAGTTCTCAAATTTTTTTAAGTAGATCTGGAGGAGATCTGTAGCAGCGAAGACGCAATTGTCTCTGGCCAGAACCGCTGTGTCGTCTGCAAAGGTGGCAACAAGTAAATTGTTCTGGTCCGAGATCGGCATGTTGTCAGCTGAAGGCATGTCGTGCGTATACAGGCTGTAGAGGGTTGGCCCTAACACGCTACCCTGGGGTACACCAGCTCTGACCGTCTTTGTTTGAGAGGACACCCCGTCCTGCACAACTTTGAAGGAACGCTCATGAAGGAAGCTTTTCACAATGAGATAGAGCTGTGGATTGAGTAGCTCTTTAAGTTTATGCAGGAGTCCTGCGTGCCACACTCTATCAAATGCCTGCTGAATATCCAGATAAGCTCCAACAACATACTCCTTTCCGTGGAGTCCATCAAGAATAAAGTTGACAACTCGGTGCAGTTGCTCGGGCGTGCCGTGCCTGAGCCTAAAGCCAAACTGAAATTTTGGGATTGCCTTTTTGACTGCGCTGGTTTCCAGAATCCTTCTTAGAATGCACCTCTCCAATATTTTGCCAAATGCTGGCAGAAGGCTTATCGGACGGTACGAATCTAGTTCATCTGCTGGCTTCCCACTTTTGTGTAGCATGATGATGTTGGCCTTCTTCCAGGCGCCTGGGAAGTGTCCGAGTCGAAGAGCGGAGTTGAAAATCAACACAAGAAATAGCAAAGCTCTGCGAGGGAGCAGCTTGATAGAGCGATTATCAAACTGGTCCTCGCCTGGAGCCTTGTCATTGCGAAGCTCTTTGATTACCTTTTCCACCTCGGTGAGGGTGATAGGAGCTACAGGAAGGGCCATTTGCAACGGGGCTTCTAAAGATTCGGCTACTAGCTGTACTCTTCGTGGCGACGATGTCTCAAACGGCTGGAATCTTTCTTCCAGATTGTTCGCGAACGCTTCGGCTCTATCCTGGGGGGATCTTGCCCAAGAGCCGTCTGGGTTGCGGACCGGAAATTTCGGTGAAACTTGCCTTTTGAATCTTCTCGTGAGCTTCCAGAGCGCAAACGTTGAACTTTCATCAGGAGTAGCTTTTTCCAGAAAGGCGTCTGTGGCTTCTCTTTTTAGTATAGCTAATACCTTTTTCACCCTGTTGGAGATCCTTCCATACAGTCTATCGATCGCCGGGTCATTGGTTCTGATGAACTCGCGTCTGAGGCGCTTCTTGAGCGTTAGGAGGCCTACTGCTTCCGGAGAGAGAGTGAGGTTGCTGCGTCCGTCTCTATAGAGAGTTGCACCAGCTGGGGCCGCAGTAAGAGCAGCGCTCTTAGCCTTGTTGATAAATGTTTCGACAGCTTTGTCGACGTCTTCTGGCGTGTTTAACTCCGTGTTAAGATTAAAAGCGTTGTTCATCTCGTCTTGGAAGAGTCTAATGTTGGCACCAGGAGGAACAAGCCTCGTCGTTGGAGTAGTTCGCTGAGGCGACATTGATAGAGAAGCAACCAAGGGCAAGTGATCTGATGAAAGTTCATACTCTTCTCGCACCGAGAGAAGACTGCTAGCTATACCCTTGTACATGTAGAAGTCGATGCACGTGGGCGTATCCCTCCTGTTATACGGGTAGTGGGTGGGTCTACCAGTGGCTAGTACTTGTGTTGCACTGCTGGTAAGACAGTCATGAAGGGCAGTGCCTCTAGCGTTTGCCGTCATACTGCCCCAAAGTCGATGTTTTGCGTTAAAGTCGCCTCCAACTATAAATTTTTGACCAAGCTGATCAAGTAGATTGCTAAACTCAGAGGTACTCCAAGGCAAACCTGGTGGGAGGTACGCAGCAGCCACAGCGATTTCACCTAAATTAGTGGATACGATTACAGCTGCCATCTGTACGTGATTAGTCATGATTGGTTGTTGGTGATAGTGTACTAATCCTTGCCTGATTAGCACACATGCTCCGCCTCTTGGACGCCCTCCAGGGTGATCTGCTCGATAACATGTGTAACCTGTCATGTTGAAGTAGGAACCTTCGTGTAAGAAAGTCTCTGAGATAAGCATGATGTCGATTTCGTGCTTGATCAGAAACACCTTAAGCTCATTAGTATTTGGGATGATACTACGAGCGTTCCACGTACCGAGGCGCAGCACAGTAGCCATTATTTGTGCTGCTTCCCCGGCTTAGAACCTCTGAGTTCCTTGATCTCCTCTAATAACTCAGCGATGGTTTTTTGAAGACCCGCGATGGTCTGCTGCATGGAAAACACAATCTGTGCTAGTGAGCCATCAAATGCCGTATGATCATGCTGCTGTGGTTGCTTTGGGTTTGCCACACGTTGTTGGAGTTGGTCAGTACCCTGATAGCTTGTATTATAAAGGGAACTCCTATGTTGATGTGAGCTATTCCTATCTAATCTTATGCCCTGCTGCCCTAAACTTGACGCATCTGCGTACGACAGACCATGTCGCACAATTGAAGATGGTATTACCTGCTGTTTATTATTACGCGTGGGCTGAGAGTAGCCTTCACGCATCACGGGACCAGTATTGACTCCGGTTTTACGGCTTTTCAGCCGTTGGACGTGTATTCTGCAACTCTTATTAGTTGCTTCGTGGTTTCCGTGACAATTAACGCACACCAGGTCGTCATAAGTTTTTGCCTGGCACAGGCTAGAACCAGTCCAGTGAGGCTTACTGCATCTACCGCATCTGGGCTCCTTGGTGCAATAATTTTTGGTGTGGTCAAATCCAAAGCAACGGTAACATTGGCGCATGTCAATGTTCTTTCTCGGCATCTCCACTCTTACCCTTTGCCGACCGACTTTGTTGAGCTTCAGAGCCTCTCGATTGTTGTGGGCCTTTTGTAGATCTATAAACCAGACATTCTGGCCTGGAGCTTTGGATGGAGCAGTTTCAGAGGGGTCCTCAATCAGTGATTTTGACTTCGGATTGTACATATTTGTAACAGTGTGACCTTGAGAGGTGAATGCGGATTTAATTTGCTCGGTAGGGGTAGATGCAGCCAAGTTGCATACCACCACTCTAAAGGCTCTGTCCTCAGGGAGGCAGAAGTGCGTGTATTGGAGGTTTACTTCCGAAAGCTTTTTTGTGATAGCTCTGTGAGCATCAGAGTCGCGAGCGTATATGCGCAAATTACCATTGCGAGCAACCTTAAACTCGTATGAGTCAGCAGTAACCGCCGAATTAAGATGCCTCTCCAGGGCTGGTACATCACTGACGGCCAGTACTGTGATTTGGCTGGGCTTTGGCGGTTTTTTTCCGAAGGTTTTTGGGTCTGTGTCTCTCCATCTTTGTCGGTTTCGTCCTGGAGAACGTCCATGTCGGGGTCAACGTCTGCTTGACTAAGCTCTAGATTTGCAAGAGCGGCAAACCGATTTGTTGCAGGTAGCGTAGGTCTTTTGTTCGCAGTTTTGGGTGAGTCAGGTGATCTTCTTTTTTTTGGCGGGATTTTCTGCCAGGTGACTGATGCCGGCTGGAACACAGGCATGTCAACATTTTTATTAAGTTGTGGTAGTGGGCGACTAGTTCCAGATAACTGCAGGTTTGTTGATCCAGTTAATTGGCTTGTGCTGCTGACCGTTATTGGCTGGTTGCCAAATGAATAAACTCCTCCAGATGAACAAGTAGTCACGTAACAAGCAGCTGAAGTTGAAGCTACCGAGAATGTAACTGCCGATGTAGTGGGAACAATAGTGGCTTCGTGTACATAACTAGATGCAGCACGTGAGGTGCCTTGTGCAGCAAGGTCTTCCATCAGTTGTGATCTTAGTTCAGCAGATGATAGACCTACAATTTGCTTCATTTTCTGATAGTCGAGCAGCCGACTGTGCTTTTTCAGTTCCTCACTGGGCCGAGAGTCAGTTAATTGTTTGTTATTCATTGCCAATTATTAATATTTAATCACTTAAATATTAAAATTGGATATTTACACTTTATACCTGTTTTAGTCTTGTTTGCGCGCACAAACTAGACAAAACAAAACAAAAACAAAAAAAGTTTGCTGATAAGCAAGAAATTATTGCCCCTCTTGTGCGGCTGCGCGCAGGCTGAGGGGTAATGTAATGCCCAATGGGCAGTGGTCGTAGTTCTTGCGCACTACTTTCTTATCTTTATTCGCAAGATTTTGCCGGCACCGTTATAACGCGGTGCCCAACTGGTCAGTGTGTGCTATTTTTAGCACAGGGCAGAGAAGACAATCGAAACTTGATTAGCTGGAACTTAGTGCAAGCGCGACACGACCGTTCACAGTGAATGCAGATTTGCGACTCTGCAAAAACAAAAGCAAACGAGACTGAAATGTGAAAACATATGAAAAAATTCCATTGCATACTTTACGGCTGCTTTATGAAATATTTAATGCGCTTTTCATTGTCTGTTTGTCTGATTGTTGTTGTTTTTGTTTTTTTTTTTTTAGCTGTTTATATGCATAAATTTTATTACACATGTGCTTTTGTTTATGCGACGCGGCAACAACAACAATTTCAACAAAAGTTAATGCAACATAAAATTTTCGTTTTTTATTTATCACGCATTGTTGTTGTTTTTGCCCGGATACACTTGTCCCTTGAGGGCAGGCTGAAAAGTAAAAAGCAAAAATAAAAAAATAAGTTGAATAAAATCAAAGGGAAATAAAATAAAATATGTGAAACAGAACAAGGACACAAAGCGCACAATAAAACTGCCACACACACACTAACACACACACACATGTGCACGCATAAACCACAGTCGTGGTGCCACGCCCACAAGCTCATGCGCATTCATATATCACAAAAATATGCTAAATCAGCATATTTGCGAGTTTATTTACAAGGACATTTATAAAAATTTACGGCCATGCCGTAAATTGCAGCCGCCGGGCAGGTCTTGAGATTTATGCCTCGCCGATTATATCAAAAGGGGAATCCCCCCTCTGCACCTCACTCCACCTGACACCCCGTTCGTTGTTTATCGTTCAGCAGCGATTTCTCACATAATTCAAAAGTCGTTGCATAATACAAGACGCGTTAAGAGATGTCTGCTAAAAAAAAAATGTAGCTTGAGTCGGGTCAAGTCATGAAGATGTGACCCAATTTAGATAGGGTTAAGCAGGCGGAATCCTCTACCCTCTCTCCCGCCCCTCTTTACTTTTTGCTCGGCACTCTCGACTTAAAGCAGCTGTCACTTTAACATATTATTATTAGTATTAAAACTGAAAACTGGAAACTGTTCACTCACTTAATTTCACTGCTTTGATTGACGTTTTCACTAACTAAAACTCGAATTCAGTTTGCTCTTTCAAATTTATATTATTGTTATACCCTGTAAAATGTATTTAAAAGAGTATATACTATTTTAATTGGGTAACAGCTCGAGAATACGCAAAGTCAATAAGTTTAGTTAGTTTTATATATTGTTCTCAGTGACACAATCTTAAATGTTTTGACTAAGTAAAACTCTAGCTTAAAATATTTTATTTTTAAAAAAATAATAAAAAAATACTTTTCTTATACCCTGTAAGATGTATTTAAATGAGTATATACTATTTTAATAAGGGTACAGCTGGAGGATACGCAAAGTCAATGAGTTAATTTAGTTTTATAGATACAGGGTATATTTTCATTGAAAAAATAATAAAAAAATTTATACAAAAAATTGAAGATTTCTTTTATATATATCAGAATATATTGTTTTTGACGCATTTAGATAAATGCTTATAATTTTCGTTTCAATGTACCTTATAAATATGTTTGAACAGGTAAATTTCAGTTGAACCACTGCTTGAGGATGTCATCTATTATATACCCTGTAAATAGTCTAAATCAGCGGTGGGCACGAAATCTAAATTCGTTAGAAGCAGCTGGCTCCCGGAACCATTGCGTGCCCACCGCTGGTCTAAATGAAAATATTTAAAGCATTTATCTAACATAATATATAAGTATATTGCACTTTCGATTAACTTCAAAAGTGGACTATCAGTTTTTATCTTGTTTTAAAGATTTAGACCAGCGGGCTCCGGGAGCCATCTGCTGCTAACTTATTCATATTTCCAATTATTTCTTTGTCTGTAATTTAAGACAAAGTTTTGTACTTTAAATGTTTTGTCAGTCTACCATATTCATTTTTTTTACTTTAATTTAATTTTTTTATTTATCAAAAGAATAATGCTGTTACAATTGAGTTGAGTTTAATATTTTAAAAGTATGTATTTGAAAGTTATTCCAGACACATGCCAGATATGAACGTTTCTCTTTTGTTGAATAACAGTTAGTTTGGTATCCTTGGTTAGCAACTAACTAGTTGTTATTTAAAGCTTTAGTTGTGCACAGAGCGTGCAACAACCCATCGCCATTGTTCGAATAACTTTGGTGCGACCTTTTCATAAATAAAGTCAAATGTCAAGCAAGTCAGTTGGCAGACTCCCCCATGGCAGTGCAGTGTTGGTGTTGGGTCATTCATCATTGATTACTGTCATGCTTCGTCTTCGTCTTAATTTAAAATCAATTTTGTTGCCTGGCCAGGATTGCCAGGATTGTCGGGCGTTACGAGTACAGCTGCTGTTACAGCTACTGTTACCGTTTCTTATGCCCTTACACAAATATCATTGGCGTTAATCCTTTTCTACATCATCAAACAATTTCATCAAATAAATCTAAAGTGATTTGTATTTGTCACACAGTTTTCAACTGCTGTGTTGCATACCCCTTTTGTTTTTGTTGCTTTTTTTTACTTTTCTCGCTGCGGGGCAAGTGTTGCCAACATGTCTGCAACATATCCAGAGCTAGACTCCATCTGCGATTCCGACTCCAACTTTTGCTCCATGCTTCGCCTGTTTTTAAACGCTGTAGCATTTTATTTATTTTTCTTGCTTCCACCTTTTTTTTTTTGCGCTGACTGCTCGCTGATTGACTGCCATTGCAGAAGCCACCCAATCCGGGCAGCTTGTGGCATGCTGCATGCTGCATGCAACATTCAGTACTCCGCCTGCGCCTCCGCCTCCTGCTGCATTTGCTGAATGTTTACTTTGCTACATTTCTCATTTAATGCCTTGGCAATGACGTTGACTCGCCGGCTCTGGCGGTGATTGAAAAGTTTGTTTTAGCTACCCAACCGTACCACAACCCATACACATACCACATACACTTTATCCATGCAGGGTGTATTCGTTAAACTTGCAACGCAGTATAAATACATATGTATGTAGTCACAACAACAGACACATCTGTGGTGGCGCTAAACTTTTGGCTGTGTTGGCTTTTAAAGTCGCCAGCTAAATTAATCAAAACAAATTTACAATATGAGTAAAAGTGTTTTAGTCGACACGTCATGACTAGGTGGATACCCTTTAGGTACTTGTCTGTATTACAAATAAAAATATAAATAATGAATATAAATAACGACTTTTAAAGTCAAAAAATACAATAATAGTACATCAAATTACCGGATAAATACTAAAATATTCGTATTTCAAAAGCAAATTTAAATAAGTTTAGCGAAATATACAGATACATATCTGATATATTCTCTTAATTTCCGACAACGTAAAGATTAAAAAAATCGGCTACAGCGATCTCGGGAAATGATTAGAAATGCTCAAATCTGAAAAATCAGTTAAGAAAATACCAGAGTCCTTAAATGTAAGTTTTATGTATACGTATTTAATTCCCTAACTCGCATCATCATTATCCAAGAAAAAAGTTCGAGTTGTGGAGCCTTCGAGTTAGGGATTTTTTTTATAAATTACTTGTTCTTACTTTAACTCTTAAATTTTCTCTTATTCTTCAAGCTAAGCAGAACTTAAAAAATCTGCAATTAGGGTCTGATAATTATTTTTTTTATATTATTTATTTTAAAAAAGGACTTCTTGTTTGTTTAAGGTCCTAAATACAATAGTAGTGATCATAACTTGTAAACTGTGTCTTTCCTAAAGCTTTTTCACGAGTCTTTACAATTGTGCAGTGTTGCCAGAATTAGTCCGTTAAAAAAGAACTGATTTAAATAAGCAAATTTTAATGCAATTGCAAAAATAAAATTTTTGTATTCTTTTTTAGCAAACTTTTATTTTATTTCTTAGAATAATTAATGAAAATAAGAAAGAAATAAAACAAATTTTTATATTATTTTTATATTCAAAACTTGTCTATTCAAATCTGTGCTTCTTTAACGGCCACAGTTGGCAACGCTACAATTGTTAATGCAATATTTTATCATATCTATTGCATCATCATATGTTAATGTATGTATATCAAAACTAGCTGGTCACAGAAAACAGTAACTTCAAAATAAAACAGGAACAAAAATTAAATGCAATTTAAGGAGAAATTCGACTTATGACAGTTCGAGTTACGGAAGCAGAATTGTATGAAATTTAATCATTATACGGTATTGCCACTCGATTTTGTTCGAGTTAGAGAAAATTCAAGTTAGAGAAGTTCGACTTAGGGAAGCTCGACTGTATATCCATAAAGACATTTTATCTTTTTCAATATTTGGAAATTTTGTTTGAAAAGTTCATGAATCAATGTCAAATTTTCGGATGATTTGACGGCTAATAAGTTCGATATTCAGATTGGACTTATATCATTACGGCATTAAAGGAAAATAAGTATCCCCTTCGCTCGGGAATTGTATTAAGCATAATTTGTTAAGAAAGTGTCATGTGTACAGTATGCACACATTATGCGCAACCATTTTTTGGGACTTCATTATGCGGCTTTTAGCCACAGTCTGTAGCCAACAAAAAAAAATTGTCTAACCAGTCGCAATCAATTTGATTGTGGATTGGACATGCACTGCATTGTTCACAGTACCAAAAGCAGACAGAGGTAGAGATAGGCGATAGGAGAGGGTTAAGAGAGAGTGAGAGAGTTAGATGGTATAGAATTTGTCCGCACAGCGGCACCAAAAGCGATTTGCAGTCGAGCTAAATGCATTTCGTATGCCACAAATTGTCCACAAAATGACAAATGCATTCACTTTCATACTCAAAAAGAGATTTACTCCCCACAGATTTCCCCACATCCCCCAATTATTTCGGAATCAATCTGAACTAACAATATTATGTATGTTAATTTCATTAGACTCATTAGTCTAGTTCATTTCTCAGCACTTGTTTATTTCCAGCATGTCATATAATTGAATAAAAAGACAACTTCGAAAGTTATGTATTGATGAAGTCAGAAATTCAAAAATAATCATAAAAATTGAGTAAAATTCTTATAAGGGTTATTTCAGTTTTTACACCTGTAACTCATTATTATGAAGTGAACAATTGTTGTCTAACACTAACTTAAAATAAAATAATGATCTATTAATTTTATCAAAGCTTCAAAATCAAGATGAAAACAAATTAAAGACACTAGAATATAAATAGGCATTCATATCAAGTTTTTGAGTTAAATCATTTTTGTGTCTTAAGCATGGTATCCAGCACTACGGAAAATAAAAATTTCGGCCAAACTTCATATAAAAAAAACTGTGGCCGAAACTTTTCGTTTATGATTTCGTTGCTTGAGTATCCAGCAACTGGAACGAAATCCACAAATAAATATCGATAATTGGCCTATCGACAGCGTGTGTGGACTGAGAGAACAGTTGATGCACAGCTCAGGAATATATAGTCGACAATTATTTCGCTAGTGTCCATTGAAAAAATGGAAAAAAAACCTGTGCGCAAAACCAAAGAGTGAGATGAAACGGTTTTTGCAACAATATATTCCGCCACCAACACAATGACTTCATCGTCAGAGTTTATATTTTTAATATTTTTTACATTAGTTGAAGTTTCAAAATTGGCGCTGTTTACAAAACACAGCTGTATTATTTATGTCCCACACACACGAAATAAATAGCAAATTCCTACCATAAAGATTTCGCGGTGCTGGAGACAGGCCTTTAAATAATAGCCAAAAATATCAATTAAATTTGATAACTATCGTTAGTTTTATTTATTTATTTAAAGGTGAGAAAGAGAAATTGACAAAAATAAATTAAAATTAAATTTAGATAAATAATTCAAAATTATTAATTACAATTAATTATTAAAAATTAAAATTGAAACAAAATTGATATTATAGTTATATTAAAGAAATAATAATAAGTCTGCAATTTTGAAATGAATTTGTGGTAGGGTTGTCTGTAAAACTAGCTTAAGCTGCCATATGGTAGCAGAATACTTGTTGTTTGAATATACAAATTTTAATAAAAATTACCGATTTTGAATAAAAAAAAAAAAAAAAAAAAGTGGTAGGGTTGTCAGACTTCTTTCTTATAAGGAAGATTTTTTGCTAATTCATTGATATAATTTCTCTAATTTTATTTTGGTTTTAATTCCTTAAGTTCCAATAAAATTGGTTATTAATAATAAAAAAAAAACAACACTCACACACAGATAGACAGACACACATGCGTTTTATTTTGTCTTGTTGCTTTTGTCTGTGCGAAATTTGTGCCATAAATTTGCACATTACACGAAAAGTTAACACGAATTACTGTTGTAAGTGCGCAAAAATTACAATTGTGCAGCACGGGGTCGAGCACAAAAAGTCGGGGACACAGACAAAAAAGGACTGAGATAGACACCAAGAGGGTGAGACAGAAATAGGGAAAGAGAGAGAAAGAAAATAAAAGGGAACGCCTGCTGTGTATTGAATGACCATAAATTTTGTGAATTTAAGCGCAAAGCCGGTGACAAATATGTGAAAGTTGCATGAAAATTACTTTGGTTTAACGCCCATTGTATGTCGATAGAAAAATAGATAAGCCAGCAATGCATGTGGCTGCAGTTATCTATAACATACAAAGTTGCATAAGCATTTGATTTTAGTTTACCTTTCGAAATAAACTTATAATAAAGTGTGTGTGTGTGTGAACTTTAGATATATTTGTCAATCCTAATAAATTATATATTTTTATAATATTGTTTTAATATCAGGTATTATACGGGTGCATGTCATAAATTATGTCACTTTTTTGTGGAATTTATGACACTATAAGAAGTGCATTAAAGCTAATAAATATTAAATTTTTATTATTAAAAAAAAAAATTATGTAAAGCTTTAGAGAATTATCGAAATCGAATCCTTACTTATTATAAAGATATCTTCAAGCATATCTGCTGGATGTTGAGAAATGGAGATAAGAAAGCGACGCAGGCATAAATCGCGGCAAAAAACTTATCGAATCATTTAAAAATTGTTGTTAATGATAAATATGGAATTGTCAATCTGAAAATATCATAGAAATCTATAGAAATTGTCGAAAAATAGTCATTGTGTTAACTTTTCTGCATATTGAACTCTCTCAGCTGCAATTGCCGAGCAACTGCACATGGAGGAATCGCAATCTGAAATCTGAAGTGCACATACATTGCAGAGGGCAAACATCTTAAAGCCACAAGCGATTATCCCCCATTGGCAAAGGGTCTTCTCTATCGCCTCTTTCTCTCTCTCTCTCTTTCTTTCTCTTTCTCTTCCTCGGACCAAAAAAACAGTAGCCATCCCTGATCCTAAAGCGACTTGAGCTCCTGCCCCAAGTCAAAGTCAAAGTCAACGTTGTCGTAGTCGTTGTCGTTGTCGACTGTGGCCATAATTTACAAGTGGCTGTCGCAAATACCAATTGGCTGTAGTGCCCCCTACACACACACACACACACACACACACACACACACACACACACACACACACACACACACACACAAACATGTCTCTCTCATATGTGCGTTGTTCTTTGTCTTTGCAATGCACTATGGGGCGAAATCCGAAAAATTCAATATTTAGTCATTTTATCAAAGTATTAATATTACTATTTTTTTTGTGTTAATATCTTAAGAAAACTTCAAATTGTTCAGTACCAAAAATGTTATATAACAGACCAATGTTAAACCTAGCAGCTGTTAAAGTTAGCTTTTGCTTTCCAAAAGCATGTGCAATATTTTTGCAGGGAAATTCTAGTTGATATTTCTCAAAGGCTAATCATTTTTTTAAATAATTTAAAATGGGTACCAATTATATGGGCTTGTACTATATGTGGGTTGTACTAGTATTCTGTATTTGTGCGTGTTCTATTAATATTTTTTGAAATTAGATAATGCTTTGAAAGCTAATTTCTTGGAAAGAAATATCAACTTTGCGAAAGAATTTAGCAAAGATGCTTAACGAGGCTTAATGTACGTCCACCTGTATGTCGTAGATCCATTCATTGTTATTTACATGCAATTTGTCTCAATGCCCACAATTACCCACAACCTGAGAAAATTATTTTTTTAGGACTTAACCTCACCATTTTTCTACGCTGATTTGCTCGCTTGTCGTATTAGGTATTTTACCCGTTTTTGAGATAGTGTTTGTTTTCTAGTAAGTTTTTTCTAGTGTTATGTATACCCTCAGAAATTTTTTGGAAAAGTGGGCGTGTCAAAATCCAGGCCCGAAATTTGTTTTTTTAATTTTATGCTCACAACTATCTATAAGAGCACACAATTTGCTTTGTCTAACAAGTACTTTTTCTCTTTATTGCTAATAATAAACAAGGTCAAAGTTTTATGAGCCTACTTGTTACCGACACAAAAAAAAAAAAAAAAATTAGTGGCCTGGGTGGTGACACGCCTACTTTTCCAAAAAGATTTCTGATCGTGTTCTCAACATAAATAAAACAAGCCACATTCAAAAATCTAACTTATTTTAAAAGTTATTAATAAATATTCTTTTTTTTAGATTTCGCCCCATAGTGCAATGGCTGGCAAATTTATGGTCTTGGCCATGCAGACAGCGTAAGAGGTTAATAAAGTTTAATAATTTTGTCAAGTGTTAACTGTGCCTGACTTTAATTTGCACGGAGGCGGGCAGAGAGAGAGAGAGACAGAGAGCGCCTAAGCGTATGCAACGCTTTTGGCCGCGATTGCCATCTGTTCGCTATAAAATTGTAGCATACCTTACGGCGTTCGCAGCAAAACGAAAATATGTCGTAAATATCAAGCGACGCGACGCGACTCAAGCTCCACCTGGCGTTCTGGTCGTAAAGCTGAAAGGCATAGCAGCAGCTGCCCGAACGCAACGCATCTATCAAAAATTTATTTTTACTACACACAAAAATTAAATTATATAGTCAGTCGCTCAACTTGATGAATAAGTAGCCGTAAAAATGTGAAGTCCAACAAGACGGGCAACGGACACCAAAGACGACCAGGGAAACGAAAACGAGAAGAAGCAAACAAATGGGAAAAACTGAAGACGGACGTCAGCATAAAAATCAATCTAATTTCATTAAAGTCAGTCAACATAAAAAACGTATATCTTATGAGGGGGAGGAAACTGGCCAAGACAATGGGGTACAACGGCATCGGGACCTGTAACAGTTTCGTCCCCATCCCTGTCAGTGAAAATTTAATTTTGAATACGCCTAAAAGCGGACTACGAGCATACAAAATAAAAATTGCCTTGATTTTTGATGTGAGGGCAGCTTATTAAAAAGCGAAAGGAAAAGTTTTATTTTTCATGACAAAGGGAGATTGAAGAAGAAAAGAAAGAGAAATTTAGAGCGACAAATAGAGAGAGAAAGAAGGAGAGAGAGAATAATAATTCAGAGCAGTTTAGAAATTTACAAATTGGAATGTTTGATGGGCAAGGCTAGACTAAAAAATATCCTCTAGTCAAGTTCAAAGTGAATTATCACAGTCACAATTTTTAATCGAAGAAACAAATGTATAAGCGATTTTTCTGAAAGTTTAGGATATTGAGAGGACATCTATGTAAAGGACATGTATAAAACATTTTAACAGAATTTTATTAAAAAACATATACAGGTGTGCCATAGAAATCGATTTCGCTTGAATTTCACATCAATTTCATTCCGCTGAGCCACAGGTCAACTCGCTGAATAATTTTGCGCGGAACAAACGTCCTATGCTGCCACCTAGTCCGATTAAGGTTTTTGAAGTCAGGGTCAGCAATGCCACAGTTTTTTGTCAGAATTCGAACTAAGGTTTTTAAAAAATATATATGGAACCACTTCTGTTTTCTTTAAATTAAGTATTAAAAAAAATAGCCCCTTTGAGGTAAAACAAATTTTACCGCAAAATTCTTGCACACTTATTTTGTAATTTGTGAAAACATTTGTTACGAAGAATTGCCAGACTAATGCAGACAGCTGCAAGAGTTCTCGAGTAACTCTTATTTTTCTGCGCCAATTACTTTTTTCATTTTTATTAAGTTAAATTAAATTATTTAAATAATATAATAAAAAAATTAATATCATATTGTTCAGCAATGATTAACCTGATAAAGTTGCTAAGCAAACATTAGTAAAAATGCCAAAAAAAAATTGATCTCTCGAAGTTCTGTGACATCTCGGAAATTTCAACGTGGAAATGCTTTCACAACTGATAATGATTACAATGACTTTTTCTGACAAACGACATTGAAAGCATTTTTAAATACTTTACATTTATGCACAGAAAAAAACTAGGGATTTCGAGATAAAAAAAATTTCAAAAGGTTTCAAAAGTTCGGTTTTTTTTCGGAATTTCTTAAATCAATTTCCTTTAAGCAAATATTTTGACAATCGGTTAATTACATATAAAAATTTTTCCATCGTAATAAAATGTTTTGGGCCTTTTTTTTGTATTATTTTAATGCTGAATGCTTGAAATTTTTATTCGCATATTCTTTTAATTAAAAAATATTATCCTGCACTTATCCTTAATTTTAAACTGGAATTTTAGATTGATTTTTTGATTCTGTGACAGTATGAATTAGAACTTTATGCCACGTTTGCCTCTTTCGGGTTTGGGGCAGAGAAAGGTGAGGGGAAGGGAAGGAGTCACTAATTTCTCAAGCAAGACGCTCGCATAATGTAAATCTCATGTTGGAGCCCACACATAACTCACAGCAAACACATGCAATAAAACATTTTAGGTTAAATTTTTTTTTTTTTTTTTTACATTTTTTGCTCTTCTTTTATATTTTTTTTCCTTACTTTTGTGCCCTCTTCAAAGCTGCTAATAACACGCCCACGAGTCGCACACCTATGTATATACACACACACACATACACACAAACATACAGGGGGAACCATAAATTCAATTCAATTCGACCAGCAGCTGCAGTTGAGCTGAGTTTCGAGTGATTTTCTTAATGTAGTTCAAAGCCAAAGAAAAACTGCCAATGGGGGGGAATGGGAAAAGGGTTTGGGTTTTTCTTTCTTTCCACAATTCTTAAGTGCTCTCTCTCTCTCTGCTTTGATGCTGTCTGAATAGCGGCAAAATGGGGGTAATGCATGGGTTGCCCTTTCTAATGCCTGGTCTAATAAATTTTCACAATGCGAAGGCGTCGCCATTTTCAAGGAGGGCCGTAACTGATTTTTGAATAATATTTCACTTGCAGGTGAAATGTATCATGTGTGTGTATGCGGGAGTTAGTGTGTGTGTGTGCGACTGTGAGTATGTGTTTTTTGGGGTTGACTCCTTTGCTCCTGTTGGTGTAATTGTCTGAAAAATTACCGTGTCTACATGACACGCGCACACGCACGCCTTGGCATTAAATCAAATTTCCAAGGTGTGTAATTGGATGATGGCAGAGAGTCGACAATTGTCAGATATATAATACATAGACATAGACATGTCTTCTCAGCAAAATAGTCTTCTTCAACTGTGCAGGTTTTATTATGTGAATTATTTTATTTATGTGAAGTATTTGTTTATTTATGTGAATTATTTATTGTCTTATCCCAGCGCTAATCACAAAAATATAATTTCTTAATATTAAAAAGTTAATAATTAATATTTATGCAGTTAAGGTATACATTTATTTTTACCTTAACATTTATTTAAATTGTTTTATTTATTTTTTAAATACTGTTTAGCAATTGTTGATTTGCACTTTTTGCACTTGGCTTAAACTTTTCAACAATCGGTGTAACAAGTTTATTATAGAAAAAAATTAATACATTGATTGCATTTTACGAACAGTGAATACTGATTTAAGTTATTTAATTTATTTACATACTCTATTTGCCATAATTGTATAAAATTGTATTCCGTTGCAGTTATCTCCTCCGTGTCAATTTTGTACATATTTTTAAATTTTGTTTTTGATTGTGCTCTCTAAATTCCAACGTTTCATATTTGTTTTTAAATTTTGTTCAATTTTTCGTTGTTTTGCTTTAAGTTTTTCAATAATATTGCATTTCACTTTATGATTTCTAATTTCAATTTTTTTTTGTCCCACTATTTTTAGTGTTGAATATTCTTTTGTTTGCAATTTTCATTGTTCCGCTATTTTATTACATTCCATTCAACTGGCATTCTATTGGTATAATATGCATTGATTTCAATGTTTCACTATTCATTTCTCTATTCTATTATAATGTATATATAAAATATTTTAAAGTTTTATTTTGTAATTGTTTTTGACAAAACTTGCTTCTTTTTATTTTTTTTTATATTTTTTATCATTACATTCTCAGTCATTTGAGACACGCATAAACCGATTGAGAATTCTAAATAAAAACTATTTGACTCAAATGTTTTCACCGAATAATAGAATAAAATTAAAAATTGTGGATTTTAAGTTAAACAAAATTAATTTAAAAATGTTTTACTAAACTTTTATTAACTTTTTTAACTTTTTTTTTTATTAACTTTTTATTTAATGTAAATACGATTTATTTCTTAATGTTGTATGATAAAACAGGAAATCACTATTTTTACTTTTACTATAGTATACTACTGAATATTGTCTCAATATTTATAATATTATTTTTTTTTATATTTAAATGTTTCAATTTTGATTTGATTTGTTTTTATTTTGTTTTGTTTTTTTTTTTTATACCAATCAAACAATTCCACTTGCAACTTAAATATGTATTTCAATTGAGTATTCTTCACTGAAATTCAAACTAAAATTCAATCAATATTAAATCAAAACCTTCATTTTCATTTCAGTAATCAAATGAAAAGCAATAAAAAAAGCGGCCCCAAAATGCAATGCATTTTCCATTTTGTTATCCAATATAAAACACACACATACTGACACATTCACACATATGACAAAAGTGACAACAGTTGTCTGTCTGTCCGTCTGTCTGTCTGCCCCTTTGTCGTATTGTCAGGTGGCACTTAACACATTTCCGTTGCACACAATTCTGTCATATGAAATCTCGGCGTTTATTTTATGTTTGATTGAAACTCTGATTAATTTTAGCTGGCACGATGGTAATGTCCACACCATTTACGGTTGCCTGCCCCACTCCACTCCACTTGCAACATGATGGCCAAAAGTGTGGCATCTCACGTTCCATTCTAGCCCAATTCTCGACAGCAAATAAACCGGGCTGCAAAAGTAACGCTAATGGCACAACAATACATCGTTTCATCTTTGCCACATCTAATTCTGCTTCTTCTACTATTTCTCCTTTTTCTTCTTCTTTTTCTTCCTCTTCTTTGGATGTTGTCGTTGTTGTTGTCAACACCTTGGCACAGGTGCTTCATTCGCTTGGTTTTTATGTGTAATGAGTACCGCGCCGAGTCCACGTACCGCGCATTGGTTACACGACATTCTCACCCAAGTCCCACACACGCACACGCACACACACACACACATACACACACACACACACACACACACACACGTACACATCCATACTGATAGGTCACAGGACATAGTGCGAGCACATGGCATAGGGGACACAGGATATGGGGAACCATTGCCTGTCCCATAAAACGTATGTTTGAAATAATCTGTCATATGCTCAAAGTATGCTCTACATAAACCTTTCGCCGGGTATATCGATTTTGATATAGAGCCTTTGGCAATGAAAATAAACTACACAATCTAAATACAGTCGAACCTCTCTAACTCGAATCACCATTATCCAAGAAAAAAGGTTTGAGTTACGGAATTTGTTTTGTCTTTTAAAGGAACTAAATTCATTCATATTAAATTTTGCATTTTTTAATTTGTTTTTTTTTTTTTAATCGTGTAGAGCTTAAAATCTTACTAACAAAATAAAATATTAGAAACTAGTGACTACAAACTCATTTATTACCTTTTTTATCATTAAAAAATCATACACTCCAAATTACTTTTACTCTTACTTTAAATTAAATTTTCTCTTATTTTTCAAGCTTCAAGCTAAGCAGAACTTAAAAAATCTGAAATTAGGGTCTGATTTTTTTTTATATTATTTTCTAAGAAAAATTGACTTTTAGGTTGTTTAAGGCCCCATAGTGATCATCTCTTGTGAACTGTGTCTTTTCGAAAGCTATTTCACAAGCCAAAGTAATTGTTGATGCAATATTCTATCATATTGCATCCCCAAATGAGTCGGTAACAAAACCCAACGAGTCGGTAACAAAAGCATAAAATAGAAACGAAAAAAAATTCAAACTTCATTGGGGATTTTTCCAAAAAATTCGACTTATAAAAGTACGGAACAATGTTTTTGTTCGAGTTAAGGAGAAATTCGATTTATGGAAGTTCCTAACCTATTCAAAAATTTCTATAGTTTCTCTCTACATACACACTGCATATTCTTAGTTTTAAATTACGTCAATCAGTCTAAATTACTTCAATTTTTTGTTATTTCTTCCTATGGCCTAAATTCAAGCTATTTTTTTTTTGAGCAGAAAATAAATATTGTACGATTTTGGTTTCAAAATCCTTGTTGAAGTTTATTTTGTCATATTTATATAATTTTTCACTTGATCAATATATTAACTGAGAGTGTTGCAAATAATTTTAGAATATTCGAAATTACCAAGCTTTTAACATCGTTTAGGATTGATTTCATGCCGAAATCTCGGGCATTTCTTTACTGCTTTGATTTAACATTTTGTATTTCACATCTTTATATTTAAAAGTTAATATAAACCCAAAAACTAGTTTAAATCTTTCATAGAGATCGATAACCAACGTATTTGCAAAATTTTTTCGTTAGTAGCGTTTGAAGCAGATTCAAGAGACAGCAAAAGTTGGTTTTAATATACAGAACATGTCAAATATAGCTTTTTTTAATATTTTATATATACAAATTATGCATGCCATTTTATATTCTTCTCAATTATATTTTCAAATTTCCAATTATTTTTAAAAGATACTTTGCTAACTTTTCCAATGTTTAAGCATATGGGCTATTCCGGAAATTTTTAAACCAAGGGCGAAAACTTAATTTTGTGAAAAAACTGCATGTTTTTTAATAATAGTTGTTTTTTGTTTTGATAGAATAAATTTTTGGGCTTAAAATTACAAAATAAAAAAGGTTTTACGGTGGTTTGGTTTTTTATCGCCGAGCATTATCAATTAATTCCTCTTTTTGCCTCTTAATTTCAATATTTCTTGAAAGAAAAAAGGTATTTTCAATGGCCGAAAAAGTTGGTAAAACAGTCGTCTGAGTGTTTAGCGCTTAGCACATCATAAACTTTGATTCATTTTCTTTTATTTAAGATAAAAACTGTATCGAATAGATATTTAATATATATTAAGAATTTGAACGAAAGTATGAGTGTAAAAAGTGTAACGTCCGTAACGTAACGTCCGCAACTGACAAAAACTAAGATTTTTAGTTAACGAGACTACTTATCTGTATTTTTGATGCTGGGTTGATATGGTCATATATTCCAGTTAATTTGTTGTATTTGGATATTTTTTGTTTATAATGCTAAATTCGCTAATATACGCGCAAATGCACGTTAACCTCAAATCGACTTCCATTTTTTGTAACGTCCGCAACCAAAGTTTCAGCAAGCCTAATTATTTTCCAAAAACAGTCAGGCTTTTATCTTTAAATAGGTTTGATAGCATTCTAAATGAAATGCATTTTCCGGAAAATTACATAAAAATTCACCGATCTGAACGCGAGCTGCAACAGTTTAAACATAAAAATTTGCGTACAAATGTAACGTCCGCAACCCAGGAATAGCCCATATTTATTTTTCTTAGCATATGGCAGAGTCTCACATTGTTTGTGTTGGCCGAACCTTTTGCCTATTTTATGATTATCATTTCGCACGTCTTATTCTTATGGTTTATAGTTCAGTTCAGTGGTGCCACTGCGACAACGCCCTTTCCCACTGCCCCTCTGCCCCTCTATCCCTTTCCCTTTTATGCCACCCACTACCAGCAACCTGCCCACCTGCCTACTTGAACCTCATGCTCATCCAAACGACACATCTGTTGTTGTTGTTGTTATGTTTTTGTTTTTTTTTTTTATAACTTTTACGCGTCAGTCGTTGTTTATGCGCACTGCGTGATCACATTTAGCATCAAGGTATTGTTATTTTCCCAATTGTAGAATGCTGTTGCTGTTGAAACTGAAGGTTAAACATCCACCTCAGTCATCAGAGCCAAAGAAATTTCTGATTGTTTCCCCTCACATAGCTCAGCTCGTAACTCTCATGGATTTAATGAATTCTCAGTTCTGCTGACTAAGCCATCCTTTAAAAGTTCTTCTATCCTTACCCAGCGAATTTTCAATTTCAACACAAATGCAGCTGAGATATACATTGCTTAATCAGGAATTTCGGTTTATTAAGTTTATTGTAGCAAAATATATAGTCTAGGACAAGTATCTTATAAGTAGGTAACTTTAACTGAACGTATGACATTCGATAATGTATTAATCCGAAAAGTCATTGGTCAACATAGCATGTATTAAGATAATGTTTCAAATCAATGTTTTTTTTAGTTATTGATAATTTTTTTAAAGATACATATTTATCTTAAATTATTATTACATTATCTGTTTTACTGCCGAAAAATAACACCTAATGATTTTTATTGTTTTGATTTTCATAGTAAAAAAAATTACCGCAACGTCTACGAATTAAATCATTATAAAAAAAATATAAATTTAAACATTTTTTTTTTCAAAAATATCAATTTTTAATAAAAAAAATCAGGGAACGCAAAAAGGGGGAATTAAATTTATATAAAATCGAAGACCAATTAATCGAATGTATAGAAAAATCATAATTTTGCTATATGGGCTATTCCTGGGTTGCGGACGTTACATTTGTACGCAAATTCTTATGTTTAAACTGTTGCAGCTCGCGTTCAGATCGGTGAATTTTAATGTAATTTTCTGGAAAATGCATTTCATTGAGAATGCTATACAACCTTTTTTAAAATAAAATCCTAACTGTTTTTGGAAAAAAATTAGGCCTGCTGAAAGTTTGGTTGCGGACGTTACACAAAATGGAGGTCGATTTGAGGTTAACGTGCATTTGCACGTATATTAGCGAATTTTGCATTATAAACAAAAAATATCCAAATACAAAAAATTAACTGGAATATTTGACCATATCAATCCAGCATCAAAAATACAGATAAGTAGCCTCGTTAATTAAAAATCTTAGATTTTGTCAGTTGCGGACGTTACGTTACGGACGTTACACTTTTTACACTCATACTTTCTTTCAAATTATTAATATATATTAAATATCTATTCGATACAGTTTTTATCTTAAATAAAAGAAAATGAAACAAAGTTTACGATGAGCTAAGCGCTAAACACTCAGACGACCGTTTTGCCAACTTTTTTGGCCATTGAAAATACCCTTTTTTTTACAACAAATATTGAAATTAAGAGGCAAAAAGAGGAATTAATTGATAAGGCTCGGCCATGAAAAACCAAACCACCGTAAAACCTTTTTTATTTTGTAATTTTAAGCCCAAATATGTATTCTATTAAAACAAAAAACAACTATTATTAAAAAACATGCAGTTTTTTCACAAAATTAAGTTTTCGCCCTTGGTTTAAAAATTTCCGAAATAGCCCATATTTAAAATTTAAAAATACCTTATACATATATAATTTTTATACAATAATATAAGAATGAAAACATTTTTTTAATAAGATCTAAGTTCAAATTAAGGCCATAAGTATGAAACATGAATATTATTTAAAATGCTTCTGTATCTTAATTAATTTTTGAGTTTTCAACTTTTTCCTGTAGACATTCTGAGGCTATCAAGTACACAGCTTAATTTTATATCAAACAAGCAACCTTAAGTTTTTTAGATAATCATATATTTTTACGAAATTCAATAACAGACGAATTTAAAAATAATATGTTATGAAATACCTTAAGATAATTGACTTGTGTTTTTAATATAAGATACAAATATTTACATTTGTCCACTTATATCTAGATAAGTAGCTTAATATTTTTTAATCAAAAAATATCAAAATGTGCTTATTGAAGACATAAGCCATAATCTAATAATTTAAGATATTTTAAATTAAGTATAATTATGAGCGAATTTACATTGTTTTGATAACTTTTATATTTTGCTACGCTTATCTTTGGATTTGTCATTTTGTATCCTTTGTGGGTCACAAAATCTGTGCAGTTACTCGGAATACAGAATACGGAATGCAATCTTAGCCAACTGACCACATCTTGGACAAGTTATCCGGGACGGGGCTTTAGCAGGACGAGCATAAGCAGGACATTATGCTTAAAAGCTTGTAAGACGTCGTGGCCATAACAAAGTTAAAAGCAACTAAAATAGACACCTGGGACAATGAGGGAAGAGCTACTCGAGACTGAGAATTAGGGGAAAGCTGGGAGTTCACAGAGGAAGATGGAGTGGCTCAGAGAGTGGATATAGCCTGGCTAAATAAGTGCAGCTCGTGTTGGCCAATCCAGTGCCACAAAATTTATTGACTTTGTCGTCCTCGACGTCCTTGGATGTCGTTCTACGTTGCATGTTGAACGTTGCACGTTACACGTTGTCCCTGTACAGTTACGACAAAGCACAGCACACCGAGTTAAAGGAGTGTGTGTGTGTGTGTGTGTGTGAATTAGTGTCTGGCAGCAGGAGAAATCGCTTACAAGGCCTGTCTTAATAATTTGGCTTCTTTGCTAAATTAAAACTAAAGTCCTGCCACATAAATCTGCCACAGGCCATATGATGAGCAACATCTTCAGTCCAGAGATATTTCCTCATCCTGATCTTATCGTTATGGCTCTTGTTGCTGTTGTTGGTAGTGGACCATGTATTACCTTAGACTGGCATTTATAACTTAGCCAGCACTGGCATTTATGTTGTTGTTTATGAGCACGTGTAATCACTGACCAAACGACACGGTCCATGGGCCACTTCATTGCCAACTGCCGACCTGAGCTGAGCTCAGCTGAGATGACCTGAGCACCTGACGACTGCATTGTGCTATCTACACTGAGAACAAATTTTGTGTACTTTAAGCACTTTGAACTTTAGCTTGGAACGATTGTGTATAAATATTTTAGTCGTAGAATTATTTTAAAATACGATTATTATGTCATCACAAGGTATGACGACATAGACACTGTATGAAAATAAATACAGTTTTTTGTAGTGAACGTTACACGTTACGAAAAATTATATTCTTTAGTTGAAAGCTCTTGTGAAAGTTCTTCATAGTTTTGACTTATTTGCAAATACTTATACACAAAATATAAATAAATTTGCCATGTGTATGATTTGATAAAACAACTTAATTTAACCTTAACCTTCTTTATCACTCCAGATGTCTATTTAAAATTGTATATTGTTAAATTAATTTGTAAATTTTATTTTAATTTTAGATTTTTAATTTAAATTTTAATAGTCGACGTTGAACAAATAAGTAAACATAGATATTGAAACAATTATTAACAAGTAAACAAATAATAACTAAATCAATTGCAGCACAAATATTTTCTGTTTACCAAACATTTGTCCATCTTTCTATCCTTCTTTCTCTCTCCACTTTTATTTATTTTATTTGTATTTTTTAAAGTCATAAATTGTTGGTTTTAAATCTTAGATACGATTGTCATAATTATTTTCAAAGATTAATCTTAATGTTTAATATTTTGTTTTTCTTTTAGCGTTTAGGCATATTAAATAATAATAGTATTTTCTTTATTACTTTCCAAGATTCATTTTAATATTTAAGCTTGACTCGTGCTTAGTAAAATCCAAAACATGCGTAAACTCCTCAACTTCATTAAAAAATTTAATAAAATAAAGTGCTTTCATGTCAAAATTAAATTTACCGAAAATGTGAAATTGTTGAACAATACAGGATGTAGTTACTTTTTTGTACATATGTTTTTCTGAGTGCAGCACTGCGAGTCTTCCTCTCCGTTCGGTGTGCTATAGAGTCTGTCCTGCATGTCCTGGATGTCCTGACTATTCCGTCTGGTCAGTCAACGTCAACGACGCTCGCTTCATTTATTGTTTCATTGCATGTGATGTGATGTGATGTGATGTGAAGTTGTTGTGGTTGTTGTTGGCAACAGTTGGCAATGGCCACGTCACCGACACTTGGGCCCTTCAGCCTGGATGACTGTGTTGTCCTCAACATGCATTATTGTAATTGCAATGCTCTCTGTTCATGATTTTGGCATCATCCTGTTGTAACTGAAGTGTCCTCGTTGATGATCCGAGAGTGCTGATGGATGTTGATGCATCAAGTGCGTCAATGCTAAATCATGAAAGTCATGAGAAGGTGCTTCACCAAGGTGTTCCAGCATGTGTATGACAATAAGGATTGGGAGCATTCCCATCGAGTATCCGGTGCTCTCTCTTCCTCTCGACATTCAGTATGTACCACAGTTTTTAAGTATCCTTTGCAGCGAATCTATTCGCTTTGAATATCCAGCTGTACAAACTAAAAATTTTATGTCTTAAAAGAATATAAGCAATATTTTAGTTTGTTGCTTAAACGATTAAATAAAGTGGTACTATAAAGTACGGTTCAATTAACAAACTTAAATGTAGTTTATTTTTAAACTTTGTTTCATTTACTTCAAATTTCAGATGAACTAAATCCCAGCTTTAACCCATTTTATGTCGCGATACAAAAAAATATTGTGTTTTTCATTAAAAACCACTTTTTTAGGCAAATTTGGACCTTCTAATGAATATGAGCTTAAAAATCAAATTGAAATTTTTATTTTTATACCCGTTACTTATAAAAATAAGTAAAAGGGGATATTGTATTCGTTGCAATGTATGTAACCGGGAGAAGGAAGCATCCGACCCTATAAAGTATATATATACTTGATCAGCATCAACAGCCGAGTCGATATAGCCATGACTGTCCGTCTGTCTGTCCGTCTGTCCGTCCGTGTGAGCGCCTAGATCTCAGAGACTATAAGAGCTAGAGCAACCAAATTTGGCACACAGACTTCTATAGACCCCACGCAGGTCAAGTTTGTTTCAAATTTTTGCCACGGCTTTTTCCGCCTCTGTAAATCGCAAAAAACCACCACACGCACAGTTTTCAAGATATTATAATTTTTTACTAATTATCGTTAACTACTATTATTACCTATCATCCTACTAAATCGTAACAAGAGCGGACAAACAGAAAGGTGGTAATGGCTAATTAAAGTTTTTAAAAAATATAAGTGCCTATAAGCATGCAATAAAAAATATTAAAAAATTCATTATCGGGTATCCTAGAGTCGGGCGCTCGACTATAGCCTTTCTCACTTGTTTAAAATTAAATTTAAATAACATTTTTATTATTTAAGTATGCGATGACCAGAATAAACATTTTCTGGATTTTCTGACTTTCTTAATTTTCCATTTGAAATTGAAAACATTGAGTTCTATTAAAAAATCACTCTTGAAAGTTAAAAATTTTGCTGTTCGACTAGTCGAACAGCGGCAGAAAATGGGTTGAAGAGTTTTTCATATATATCCCTAACTAGACTTTGTTGAAATATAGCAAAATTGTTTTTAAAATAATTGTTATAATTGGATCAGTGTGGTTTCACTAGGGAATCCAAGCTGAAATTTCATATGATCTCAATAAAAAACCCTATCTAAAATACAATCTTTTAAATTATGATATCTGACAGAAACAGGTGACAATTAAATACACATAAATAATTATTCATATGCAGATAAGTTATCATAATAATATACTGTTGCTGTAAGAGATTATCTTTAACATTCATAAAATCAATTCGAATAACCAAACGTTTATTTCTATTTTCAATAGTTTACTTCTATCAAATAAATAATATCTTTTAATAAAAGGATTATTTTTCGTTTGATCCGCAGATTCTCTCCGGCGTTATATAGGTTGTCATAACAGTTGATCTTCTAGGATATGGTCTCCTTATAGAGTGCTACCATTGTAAAGAAATCTCCTGGATCAATTAAATTGCTTGGATTGGATCAAATTTATGTAATCAAAAGCTTGACACTTGTCGGCGACTAGGGAGGGAGTAAGCAGACAGTTGGCCAAAAGGCAGGACATGCACAGTTGCACACCTGAACAGACGGACGACAAAAGGACATACGAGTAGACATAGCTAGTACATGTGAATGAGCGCATTCCTCTCAATTTTTGTGAATTGAAATTTTTGAAATTTCCCGTCAGTCTGCAAACGGCCAGACACATTGGAATGCCGTTAATTGTTGTTGCCGTTCGAGTCAGACGATGTTGCCAGGAGTTCGCAGAGGGGCGGGGGTGGTTGCAGTTTCTAGTTGACCACTCGACCCCCCCCCCCCCCCACCTTCTTACGCTATTTTTCAAAGTTAAATTTTTTATAGAGCTTAGAAATTCACTAGTTTAGATCTTGATTTTTTTTCTGTGCCTTACAATGGGTGGTCTCTTTGGTCTTAAGGGGAAAACACAACATTTCAATCAACTTTATTATAATTTTGTTGGATAGTGCACTCATCAGTGGATTATTTTAGTTAAATGCTACATATAGTGGAAGCTTTTATTGTTTAGATTTTAATTATGATGACATTTACAGGGAAAATCCAGTTCCTTGCTCCTCCTAGTTCCTGGCAATTAAACTTTGGCTAAAAGTAAAATTTAGTGATTCGGTGAAAAAATTCTAAATTTGTCGGGAAAAAGCTGAATTTGGCGATACAGTCGAAATTTAGAGAGAAGAGTTAATTTGTGTGTTTTGTTATGATATCTCATACAACAACAGAGTTTTTGATTCTAAAGGTTAATTTGCATCCGATTGTTCCTATGACAGCTATATGATATAGTTATCCGACTCAAACAGCCCCAAATATAAAATCTGTGAGTTTGGTTGAGATATCTCGAGAAACAAAAAAGTTTTTCTTATTAAGCAATTTCATGACCTTTGATCCCGAATTTGCCAGGTCGAATTTCGCAAAACGCCGTCTTAAAATTTCAGCTTTCTATCTTTTACCGTTTGGGTTACACGTTGATGTGTCACTACGTACGTATTTTGTACCAGCGCGCAGTTCATCTGTATCTTTTGATATGTTACATATCAAGCTGAGACTTGAACTATACGTTCTCAATACTTCAAAGCATTTTTGTAAAGAAAAGTTAGAGTGGGAGTGTTACTAAAAGGGGCGTAAATGACGGTCAAATGCAAATTAATACCAATTTTTGAAATTTTACTTATACAAATTTTTTTTTCTAATTTAAATTTAAATTTTAATTTTATATTATATTTTTTCAATTTTAAAAATTTATATTTTTCTTGAAGAAATGTTAAGAGAAACCAAATATTTTTTATGCACTCACTTAGGTGTTTAAAATGACCAAAACGTAGTTAAAGTTTCTCAATAAAAATCTGAAGCTCGAAAATGATTTTAGACCTATGGTTTCTTAGGCAAATCGTCTTAGAACTAACCGCAGATTACGATTTTGATACCCGCAAGGTTTTTTTTTTTGGTCCATACAAATTGACCCTTTCTACTTAACATATTTGTACTTTGGGCACGTCTTCTTATGGGTTCCGGTGGCCTAAGGTGCTAAATTCCCGTCAATTTTGCAATATTTGGGAGTCGCGAGTTCAGCTCCCAAAATGAGCAAATTTTTAAAAAACTATTTATTATTAGCAGACATATTAAAACATGGGTCTGCGGTTCGAATCACACGTTGTACATATGCTTTTTCTTTTTGTTTTATGATTTATGAAAATTTTAATTACATTTTTATTAATGTTGTATATTTACATGAATTCAATGTGAATATTTGTTTTATTTTTGGTTTAAATATATTAAATACTTGTAGCGACTTATATTATTTTATTTTTAGCAGTGTTTGCTTTTGCATAGTAAGTACGGGGTCTCCGACAGTCGGGTATGCTCGACTGAAGCACCGTCGCGACGCGTCGATTAGTTTTGTTTGATTTTGGCTCAATCAGAATTTTTAAAAACTAACTGCATAACAGTAAAGTTTTAACAGGTTGTATTTGTTTGTGTTCTGTTATTCTGTAGCTGGACCAGCTGTTGTTTAACAGTGCACTGTTAACACAAACAACTGTTGAGCAAACCTGAGAGCGACGGCGCTCACGCTCTCTCGCTCTCTCACATGTTTTTGTGTTGTGCAAAAAAAAAAGCAGAAAAAGGTTGTACAACGACAACAAAAGCATAGAACGCAACTTACAACAACAAAAGCAGCGCGCGTGACAGCTGCGACGTCGACAGAGCTGAGCTGGCGCTGCCATTTCGTGGTGTTGTACTCTCTTTCTTATTGGGAAAGAGCAGTTTTTCACCAGCCGTCAAGTTGTGTCCGTGTCGCGGTCGCGTCACTCAATGTTTGTTGTTGTGACTATTTGTTAAATTATTGTTATTAATAATGATGCAGCAGATATAACGGCTTTTGTTATTTTTAAGTATTTGTGTTTTGTGAGTGTTTTTTTTTTGTTTTTGTGGTAACTTGTGAAATACAACTGAATGAAATTAACAGCACGCGTCTCCAGCAACAAGTGCAAGACAGCAACAACAAATGACAATAACAGCAACAACAACAACAACCACAATTACTTTGACAGCTGTTTGCCAGTTGACAAGTGTGGCAAATGGCAAAATCTAAAATTTATGTTAAAGCTGTCAAGGAATCTACAATTTAATTGTGAAAATACCTGAAACAACAAAAAAACTTGCACTTGTGCTTTTGTTTTTGGGAGAGAAGTGGAGAGGAGAGAGAGAGAGAGATTCCAACCGACTGCGACCACCATAATAACAACAAAAGGAAAGAAAGAAAAAACGAAAAACGACAACAACAATAACGGTAGTCGAAGCAGAAGCAAAAAGTGTTTCTGTTGTTGTTTTTATTGTTTGCCTGCGCAGTTTGGCGCTCTCACGTGTTTGCGCCGACTGCGACGTCAGCTGCGACGCGTCGCCGTTTGATAAATGCAAAAAGAAATTCCCATGCGGCCGTTTAGTACATTTTCTACAGCTTATTTTGTGTGTGCCGCCTACTGTTACATTTGCACAGTTACTGCTGCAAGTTCTACTACAAGTGCTCCTGCAGCCACTGTTGAGATGCGGCCACTTCACTGGGCCATCCATTTAATTGGACACTGTTAGCTGTAATAAACGCAGCTCTGTTGAATTGGACGCTGCAAAAAGACAGGTGAGTAATTCTTTGGTCATAATCTGCTGATGATATTTGATAAAGTTTCTTGATCGTTTTGATTCAACGGACGAATTGGGGAGAGAGTAAGAGATTCAACGAAATGTTTACACTGCTGGCAATCCGTTTATAAATATTAAGCAACAGTGAAACAAGTTATATACAGTATGCCAATAAAGTCTTCATACCCCAACATTGTCTACTTTTTTCATCGGACGCAAACAAAAATTTGTTGGATTTATTGTATCATTCAAACGGAATTTAAGTGAATAGAAGATGAATTTAAGAAACCTGCATCAAAACTTTTTTACAATACAAAAATTTGACAAAGTTAGGGGTAGCAAGACTTTATTGGCACACTATGCATTTATTGCTGATTCCTGAATTATTTTTGAAAAATGAGTTTAATAGTTTTAAGACCATATTGGTTGATTAAAACTGAACTATAAAAGAAAAATCAAAATAATTTAAGCGCAGGTTACTATTGTATTCTATTGTATTTTTTTTAGATTGGTTCTGGTAGTTAACAAGACTCCAAATATTACAAAATAATTTTATTGTCGATTTTTTTTATTTTTTAATATTCTTATTTTGTTATCGAGCTTTTTTAGATTTGAGTTTGCTTTTTTCATTATTATTTCCAGAATGAATATATGCACATATCTGTTATTCATTCACACGTAAATTTATAACAATAGTCTTACAGTACATTTATAAATTAAGAAACTAAAGATTTTTATGCGACATTTTTACGAATTGTTGACTCTTGAATACTGGAGAAATTCGTTTAATGTTATCAAACTACGCTTGCAGAACAAAACTTAATTCTTATTTACCAGCTTACCTTAATCTCTAGCTTAAAACTCGTTAATTTGTCAAAGTCATTGATTTAGAAAATTATTTAATAAAAAAAGGATTTGCACAAGAAATTCGTCTAAAGTGAAAAAAAGCTTTTGACTAATTTTAGTCAGAAATCTCGTTTGAAATCAGTTGAATCTTGGTTCTAGCTGGATAAATGTTGATTAAAGTTTGGCATTGTCTATTGCGAAGCGTTCTGAGAGTGAATTTGTATTTGGAGCTAGATGGATTTCATGGTCATATTTTGTAGAGTGCCTTCCGTCGAACAGCTGCTATTTGTCATGGTTGCATTTTGCAATATTCTCTCAACGCCTGCCATGCAACACAGGCGCACGTGCCACTCCCACCACACCCACGAGACTGTGGTTCAGTGCACAGTGCCATCAATAAGTATGTCAACAGTATTAGCACAGGAGATGGTCGAGAACGGACTTGCAGCATTTGTCGTCGATGTCGTCGCTCATTTGGCCAAAAACCGAAAACAGCAAGTTGCGAAAGAAGGAAAATAAAAAAAAAATCCAGTAAATCGAAAGACAAATCAAGAGAAAAGGCATTTAACGAGGCGGGGCAGACAAGTCGGAGCCCGACATAGCGCAATATACCAAACAATTCCATTGATTTTTCTTGTGGGAATACGAATGTAAGTGCGAGCAGTTGTTGTTGTTGTTGCAGCCAAAGAAGCAGGCTATAGAAAATAGACATAGACACAATACAGACTACACCCTACACTATCCTTTTCCTACCCCACTCTCGGACCCTATTCTGTACTATGGGCTTAAAACCAAATTTTTTGGTTTAAACTCGTAATATAAAGTTAGACACTTGAAATTTTGCATATTTTCTTACTCAATATAACACAAATTTTCAATAACTATTCCAACAACTTATTTTACATATCTGATAAATCTTTTAATACTTATACTTTTTTGGAAATGTTTACAAACAATGCAAGTTGCAAGTAAATTCTCGCACTTTTTAAAATCACTGAGCATCCCTCAATCCGCTGACTTTAATCGAGTTTCAAATATTAATAAAAAAAATGTTTAAAATTTTCATCAACAAAAGATTTGCATGTATGCCAAATATTGGCCGCTTTGCCCACAGTGCACTGTGCACCCTTCTGCGGCTGTTTGTTCGCGTCGTTGAACTTTTTGCAACATGCTTCTTCTGACGTCCTCCTGAGTAGCTACGGCTACTCGTCGTATGTATTTTCTTGCTTTATTTTGTACCTTTTACCCTATACTTCCTTTTTTCCCGTTTGTTCTCCTGTCCCTCCTCTTGATCTTGGCTGCAAAACAGAATTTATGTTAATTTGGTGCTACATTCCTGGAACCATATCCTTTGTCTTATTTGTTTAGCAATGACTTTGTTTTGGTTTTGCTTTCCTTTGCTGAAAAGCTCTATTCTTTTTCTTTTTTTTGAGTTATGTAACGGTTACCGTTTACCGTTAACTCCATTCCGCCCTCGCCTCGCCCCATTTTAACAATAACCCTTGCTTAAGTTTTTCCATTGAGATATTTATGTTTGAATCAGGCGCATTTGTCGAATGCTTTGCATAACTATTACATGGAATGCTTTAGGGTACAAATATTTGTAGTATCATATTGACCGCACGTTATATTACCAGGGGCGGCGGTGAGGGGAATTAACACAGTAGGCAAGTCTCCTTCATTCCCCCCATTAATCGTAATTAAAGTGCAGTGATATTCTCGGCTCGGTTCAAAGTGCATTACATTTTATCATGTGAAAAACCATTCGCCAGTTCTGTTAAATTTACCTTCCGCACCTTAGAACTTTTTTATTTCATTACGATTCGTTGCCATTAACATTTTGCTATTTTTGTACTATTCCTCTTTGTATTCTCAATTCTCAGCGCTGTCCTTCTTCTTTCTTTGTCTCAACACTTTCAGCGCTTTTGTCAATCGGAAATTTGTTCTGTCTAATTGATTTTCGTTTCGATTTTCTCTTATTACTTAAGTTTTCTTGCACTTTTCTGACATTTACTTCTGTTGTTGCCATTTACTTGTTTTTTGTTTTTCATCAATTTGGGTCAAGTTGATAGTTTGTCTTCGAGGGTTAATTATACAATTTGTTCAGCTGAACTTGAACTTTTTTCTCTAACAACAAAGCAGTTATAATATAATAGATGATGGTCTGTATTGGAAAACTAAAATATTGAAAATATTGATTCATTGTAAAAAAAACCTTTTCTGTATTAAAGCTCAACTAAAGCTTGTTTTGCTAAATATTTTTTTTAACTTTAATTGAGTGTAATCATTCTTTTGCAAATTTTAACTTAGAATTGTAGCTTTTAACAGTTTTGATTCTTATTATTCGATCTTTTTAAACTAAAGTTTATGTTTTAAAGCTCTTGAAAACTTTGATAAAGAAAATTAAAGCACATATTTTAAGTTGATTATCACATAAGACTTTATGTACTTTAAGTTGTTTCGGCAGAGTGATGACAGTCTTTAATGTGAAATCTAAGTGCAAGGAGCTTTGGTGTTTGTAAGCTCAGTTTATGTTTAATAAATGTTCCCTAACGTATCAAAAGCTCTTGTAAACACAAAATCAAAGCTCAAGATTTGAGTACATAAGCTGCTTAAATTTGAGTAGTGATTCGATAGCAAGCACATTTGTTTTGCCCTTACGAGATTAACAGAAATGGTTGTAGTTGAATTTGGTAGTAATGCAGCTGTGGATTGTGCAGATTGCATCCGTTAGTTGCACCATCTGATTGTAGTACTTTTGCGTCATTTGTGGCATCAGCTGGCGGTGCAAAATGCAAGTCTCAAATAGCAATTCCATGAACTGTACACGCACACAACATAAACATAACTTTGCCACAAAATACACACACACACACACAAAGCTAGACAATTTTATTTTCGTTTCTGGTGCAGTTTCGGTCCGAGCCATCAACATATGGCCAAACAAGTCGGCCAAGAAAAACAGCAGAAAATACCCAGAGAATAAATGCAAAAAAAAGTAGTAGAAAACGCTACAGCTTAAAGAGCTCGAATATGAAAGACTCTGTACTAATTCTTAACTCTAAAATCGCAAAGATGTAGCTATAAAATTGCTATAAATATTCAAAATAATGACAGCACCTTCCCATAATGTTTTTGCTTTGAAGTGAACGGTTTAATCGCCAGATATTAATTTGATTTTCATTGGAGAAAAGTTATGGAGGGAGTGTTAACCCATTAAAGACTGCCTATAGATCGGCTGGTACGATTTTGACGACATTTTGAAAAGTGTGCCTAGAAGACCATAGAATTTGAAAGAAACAAAAAAAAAAATCTTATCTTTAAATTTTATTTTTTCGATTTCCATAAATTTTTCAGCTTTTTTCGTCAACATTTTCTATGCAGAAAAAAACCTAGATACTCAGCTGTAAAAAACTACAGGTGTACAGAGGATAACTAAACTGTTCCATTTTTGTACTAATATTTTTGCTATTTCTCTTTATGCTAGGTACACAGATTGCTTAAAATTTATGTCAAGAAAAGGGTAAACCTGAAAAAGTTGTCATTATCGAAAGCCGTGTAGGTTCTATAAAGTCCAGATGAACCAAAATGATAAGAAATATTGAGGATACTTCTTCATTTTAAATATGAGGACCTCAGTCTAAGCTCATAAAGTGTTTAAACGGTTGCAGCAATCGTCGATTTCGCTATCTGTTACTATGTTTCGAGCACACAATTGAGTTAAAAATACGAACCTTCACCATATAAATCAAATTGAATTCATAATATAAAATATAACTTTCGTTATTTTCGCTTTTAGCAAATCTAATAGACCCATTGTACTCTTGCGGTACATGGTCCAAATATAGAAAAAAAATTTGAGAAGGAAACTTTAATAAAAACATGTCAAGAGCACTTTTCGTTGAAGTAACTGCAGCAGAGCAAAAAAAAAAAAAAAATATATATATATATATATAGCTGAAGACGCCCACGCCAACGACTCCAACGACGTCTGCAACCGTCTGTACCCCTCCCACTTTATACTCCCCCCGCTCCGCGTTCACTCTCCTCTTTCCTAACTCGATGTAGGTCTAGTTGTTGTTGGTGTTTTGGACTTGACCAAGTTTATTGCCTGCCTGCCATATGCAATTGCCATAGATTATTTTGGTGCTAGCAAAACGGCGACATGGCAAAGGCGTCAACGAATCTTGCTGCACAGATTTGACACCCACTGCAATCAGACCAAAAATAGCTGGCGAATGAGTTGACCCCCTCATCACTCTCCCCATCACGTCTCGTCAATCCGCGTCGCCTTTGGCTCCATTTGTTACGTGATGTTGCCTGACTTGCCCAATTTTGGACACGAGGCGACACTTGAAGACGCTGCGTGTTGTGGCACTGTGTTGTCAAGTGAGTGCCACACACACACACACACACAGAAGTGGGGCAAGTGGACCAAGTTGCAAGTGGAGAGACTACAAAACGCAATGGACCTCTCTATGCAAATGCAGTTGCATTTTAGTGTCAAGTGCGCGGGGTTAGTTAGATACTCGTACTCTCGCAGAAGGACTGAAGGTAATTGGGCTAACTAAATGGAAACGATTTGCATTTTAACTTGGTTTTCACACAACTACTACTACTACGACTTTCCAGAGGGTCAATCAATTGTTGACTGAACTAGTTTCAAGAATTACATTTCTTTTTATCCAATTAAAATACTCCTGAAACTTCTTGAGAATTCGCCGACTTTATTAAAATAATTTGCGAATCTACGTTAATTTGAAAGGTTCTTTTAGAAAGTAATTTAAATGTTGTATATAAAACATTCATATAAATTATTGTGGAGTGTTTTATTGGTATTTTTATAAGATATAAAAGTCCTCAGCAAATTTTGTTGAATAGAGTAAATGTGATGTGCGTCAAACACTTTCGAAAAAATCTACTTTTTAAGGGATGGATAATTTGCTGTTAATTATCCGTAATTTATTCGTGAAAAAATTAATTTTGACGCTCTTTTATTTAAAAAAAAAACTTAATGTTCTGTTGTGGGCAAGACACTCCCACAGTTTTGACAATTGCCGAAATCTTTTTATCGTGGAATTTGCCGTTAATTATCCGTAAATTATTCGTGAAAAAATTAATTTAACAGCTCATTTATTTAAAAAAAAAACTAATGTCCAGTGGCATTAATTAATTTTTACAATTGTGCAAGTCTTTTATTTTTTATGCTGACACATATACCGGTGAGCTCTGTTAGCCACTAAATGTCCACCTATAGTATTATGAATGATATTCATTTGAATCAATTCTTTATGTTGCCATGTATCACTACAAAAAAAATTAATGTAAATAAATACGTTTAAATTCAAGTCGAGATTTATTCATTCAAATTCATTGAGTTACAGTTGATTCTAGCTTATGGTTTATTCATAAATGAATCACATTCATTTTTATTCAGTTGGAAATAGTTTATTTTGTTCGATGGCCAATAATTGTTTTATTTACTTTGATTCACAATTGCAACATAAAACCTTTATTATGAGTCTAGGTATCAGATATAATTCCATTAAATTCAAGTTCATTCTGGTGTGATGAATCATTTTCAGCTCATTATTGATTAATTTGAGAATCGCATTATTTTCTTATTGTATTGCATTTACTTGCACTTGCACTTTTATTATTATATTGAATAAGTGATTCATTTACAATTTCATATTTTCCGATAGATAACTTGAACGTCATTTAGAATACAAAACATTAGCTTATTTTTGATACAAAATAAATATTTGTTTTTTTTTTGTTTATAGATTTACTATAATTTGCATTTATTGTGGAGCAAGAATTGATTCTGAATCGTATTATATATTTTATTTGTAGATTCAGTTTTATTTGCACTTGTCACCTTCCTTGTTGCTAGAATGCTTGAATGGGTGATTCGGAATCATTTCGAATCACTTGGCATTCATTCATTCATCAGTTCATGCAACGCCGTTCAAATCGCCATTCACCTAAACGCAGTGGTTTGTTAACTGCCCAATGACTCCTTGGAGCGTATAACTGCGATTGTCCCAAACCAGCCCGATATATGTTCTCCCCCTAATACCCCCTAATTCCCCTTCTAGGTCGCTGTCTGTCGACATGGGGGCCAAAAGTCTTGTACATTTAATTAATTATTTATACAAGAAAAGGTAAACGTGCCGTCTTCATCGTCCTATGCCCGAAATACACACGCAAGAAACAACCAAAGCTGCAAACGAATGTTGCAAAGAGCGAATACAGGTAGAAGGGGCAGAGTCAAAGGTAGGGAGTAGGGAAGGGTGAAGAGGGGGCACTGAAAGAAATGCGCCCGTAACTGAAACCGTAACCGTGGCAAACATTTTACGGATACATCGTCGACGTCGTTTTTTGCATAATTGATTAAATGACTGGCTATATAACGAGCAACGGCAACGGTTCAAATTGTTTGCTACACTAGCTAGCTTGCCACTTGCCACACACACACACACACACAAAGATCCCGCACACACACACACACACATTGCCTTGCAGCAGCCCTAAAATGTGAATTTACGACAGAGAAAAATCAAGCATGGAACCTACATCAGACCTTTCTGTGTGTGTGTGTGTGTTTGTGTGTGTGAGGGTGAGTGTGTCTGTTTGTATTTGTTTGTATGTTGTAAGTTGCATGTTAGTTATGGCGTCTGGCAAGTGTTGTGATTATTGGCTAAATGAAAAATGCAAAGAACGGCAAAATGGCAATTGGCAAATTCATGTCTGTCTTCTGCCTTTTGCCATTTGCCATTTTGGCATCAAGCCCCCTTTCCCCTGCCCCCACTTCTTAACCCTCCCTACTGTGTCCTTGACATTGGGGCCAAGTTAGAAACGATCACATACATATGTATATGCCATATAATGTAGATGAGATTGGCGTACTCAAAAGAAATTTATTGTATACTTAAGAGCATGTTTCATTAGGGTTGCCTCAAGGGTTGCCCTTTTGCATTATGTATTGCGTCTAGCTGTTTACTAATAAATTTAGCAATTCAGAGCGCTTAAATTTTGATATTGATCAATGAAAATTATGTAAAACAAAATATTGAGGGACTTTTCTCATCAAAATTTTGATGTTTTTGTTTTATTCTCGTAACTAATGATTATTTAAAATTATAATTCAAATAGCATTTTTGTATTATACTACTTTTTTTCAGTTGAGTTAATATTCTATATCCGTTCGTTTAGATTAGGAATAGATACACAATTTAAAATTGTTCTAGAAATTTGGTAAGCTTATTTAATATTTTTTAAAATTAAAAGATCCCTAATTTTTTTATTGAATCCAATTTTAATGTGATTTATTGCAATGTGTTCAATGTCTCAAAAGCAAGCTGTAAAACAAATTAATTATAAACTTAAAATTTTAAATTTTATTTTTGGGATTATGAATATTTTTCCCGAAATCCGTAAGAAAAAGTTTACAGCCTTGCTTTGTAAGTATGTTCTTCAAAAATTGCATTCAATTTTGTTTTGAGCTTCAAGATTCGTAATTTTTTTTTCTAAAAAAGTTTGTGTTGGCCCTGTTTGTAGCTTGAACTTTGAACTTTTGGCTTGCATTGGGGCAAGTTCTTGTGGCTCCATTTTGCCTATGCGGGTCCAACGCAAATACACAAACACACACATACGCACATTTACTCCGACTGTGTGTTGTTGTTGAATGACAAAAACCGAGCACTTTGATGGCATTCCCCCTTCTCCTTTTCACAAACTCACTCACATATTTACAGCTATGTATATGCTAATGGCTATATATGTATAAGTGAGTGTGAGTGTGTGTGTGTGTGTGAGTTGGTGTGTCAAGTGTATATCCTTTTGGCAAAGCGAGTGCATTTTCTTGTCAACGCTGACATTTTCTGCACTTCGGCCTTGTTTTTCTTTTATTTTTTTTTTCTTCAATTTAGCTTTTTTTTCTTTTTTTTTTTCTTTTTTTTTTGACTCAGCCCCCTTGTTTCTTTCCTTTCCCTTCTACATCTTCATCATCTACTTGCGACTCTTCTGCTTTTGTTTTGGTGTTGTCATTTCTCGTTTAATGAGCATTTCCCTTTTGCATTTTCTTGTTTCCCGTCTTTATGGTCTTGACAAAAACAAGAAATTATGATTGCTCCACATTTTTACGTTATTCACAGTTGCTGATTATGAATACACTTGAAAAGAATCCACTTTAAGTCATTATTTTATGACTCGAGATACTTTAGGTATATATAGATGGAATAACTATACTATATTTCAGATTCTTTTGATTTGAGTTAAAATCAATAAATGTATTATATTATAATTGTATCACTCGATAAAGAAACAGTTTCTGTACTGAGAATTTTATGTTTTTGAAAAATATATGGTATAATTTTTAGATTTGTTAAAATGTTTTTCGAAAAAAATTTCATATTTTTATAAAAGTTTGCAAATGGCCCTAAACACAAAAAATGTTTATCGACTGAATTAATGTAAATAAATAAGCTCAAGAATTATGTACCACATTCAACTTTTTCAAAATATGTATTTTGTAAGGAATATCGATAGACCTGTTTAATTTTTCCTATGAATCGAAAATTTTGACAAATATTTTTTTTAATCAAAGTTAAAATTCATATTCAATTTGGATTTACGTTACTAGTGCGATGCTCTGCTTTTCAGAAAAAATATTGATGAAAAGTATTTTCTTAAAGGAATGACACATGGCTCATTCTTTTTTTTTGGCTTTTTAAGGATCTTTAGTAGACACAAGTATTGTATTTAAGCTTGGATAAATTACATTTTTACAATAGTGCATATCGAATTTCGTGATATGAAGTGCAAAATCAGCACGCGTCGCCTTTTAGTGTCAACCGGGCTTAAATGAAGGTCAGGGTCATTGTCGTTGTTGTATATTTAGGCCCATTGTACCCTCTTGACTTGGCCAACTTGCAATTAAGAGCCAAACAAAAAATATTCTTCCAGTGGCGCCACCGCCCACTTTTTTTGTTTAATCGATGCACTCCACTTGAGCCTCAAGAGTTTGAATATTTTTATACAGCCCCCGTCACTATACATATTTATCTATAAATGTAAATATGTATGTTTTGTTGCTGGGTGGCAAAAACTTTTTATAAGCGATACGAAAAACATTTGAACTGACTTCCAAGAAATGCTGATAAATCAGTTAAGCACATCTTTTACAGTTCCGAATACCGGGTATCTTGGGCTGGCGAGTTAAAAAAATTGGGAATTTTAAAATATTTATAAATTCTCATTAAGTTGTGTGAGAATATTCGAATTTGCAGAGTTCAATCTTTGTTGATCAGTCCGGTTTTACTTTTACTTTGTTTTTACTTAATATTTGAAAAAAAAAATGAAAATTAAAAAAGTTTATTTAAAGACAAAAAGAATAAAACTTTAAGCTTAAATTTTGTAATTTCAAAAACATTAAGTGTTGTTAATTAATTGTATTAAAAATCATGTAATTTAAAAAACATTGAGTGTTGTTAATTAATTTTATCAAAAAATCATGTATTATTTAAGTAGATTTTGATAATAATAGAGATCTATCAGTAAAATTAATAAATGCTAGAAAAAACTTTTAGTAAGAAATTGGTTCATTTGGTTTATTTCCTTTAACATCAAATTTATGATAAAATATGATTCAGCGAGCATTTAAGAAAATAAGGGCTAAGAAAAATATAAATAAAGTGAAATAACAACGCAGTCCACTTAATGTAAACAAACAACTTGGGCCGTCCTTTTGTGCTGCAAGCTCTCTTCAGTGGCAGTGGCCCATAAAGGGAGCGTGCGCCTTTTGCTGCCGCACAGTGACACAACACAACACTCTACCTGCCCTTGGTTGTTGGTTGGCACACGCCCATACAGAGTTGTTGGCATTATGCTAAAATAAATATATAAAACCAAAACAAAATTTACTCGTAAAACCAACAATACATAGTTTTTGTTTTTGTTTTTTGTTTTTTGCATTGTTTGCTGTGAAACAACAGCAGCCTGTTAAGTGCTAACAGCGGCGCAACAGTGCGCTTTAATGTAACTGAAACACGTACTTACGTTTAACAGAAGCAGCGCAGAGAGCAGCAAAGAGAGAGAGAGAGAGAGAAAGAGAGCGTATACTCAGCAAGTGGGGGAGCAGCGCAGTCCGTTGCTTGTAATGTGCGGCAGTTGTTATTGTTGTTGTTTTGTAAATGAGCATTTGACGTTGACGTTTTGACTGTGGCTGTTGATGTTGTTGTTGTTGCTGCTGCTGCAACTTCGACTGCGACACGACTGCAACTGCTGCAGTCAGTCAGTCAGTTGGGTGTTATTGTTGTTGTTACTGCAGTCCATTGACTTTTTCAGTTTCGCTCAGTTTGTTTTGATGCAGCTGTTGTTGTTGTCACAGTTGCTTTGGCTGCAGTTGCTGCTGTTATTGTTGTTGTGCTTGTTGATGTTATTGTTATTGCCATTTATTGTATAGATTTTTTCTCACTTTTGCCATGTTTATTTGTTATTTTATTCATAAGCATGCGCCCGTTTCGTTTATTAATGATAAAACTTCAATCTGTAAACTGAGTGGGGCTCCAAACCAACACACACATACACACACACACACACACACATGGCAACTAACGTGAATATGCAAATGCAGACACACACATACATGCACTCTTTTCCGTACATCGCATATCAATATGCGCCTCCGTCTGGCACTGTGGGAGTTTTTTTTATTTTTCATACCCTGTGCTAATTTTTTGATAAAGAAGGCACATCAACAACATAGCTTAGCATGTATTGGGTTTTAAAAAAAAAATAAAAAAAAAGAAACGGGCAGTTTTTAATTTATAACATAATTTCCCACCAAGTCGTCAATTTTTAAATAATGATTTACGGCCAAAAATAACAAATTGAAGAGCCGCTGAAAAATTGTAGACAATCTTTAGATAGTATTTTCTAGGTACACTTTTTTAATCGACTGACAAATCTAATAGTTATTTATTCGAAAATTAGTATCTCAAAGTCAAACACATATCGTATCGAAATCAATATTTGTTTATATTGTTGTTGCATTTTAATTAAGAATACTTCGCTTTATGACAGTCATACACAACACAACACAACACACATGCATATTTATATACATACATACATTTATACATATTTACATATGCATATCAATTGTGGTCCGGAGTTCACTGTGGGCAGTTTATAAATAAATTGAAGTTAAGGAGTGGGTGTGAATTATTTGAGAAGTCAGTCGAGATCAACATACTGTAATGTGCGATTACTTCCAAGTTATAATAGCTGCAAGCACGTAACTGTAAATAAATAGCTAATCGTGTTTATTTTTTACGAAATGAAACCCATGTATGCCTTCAAATCTTAATAAGACTTTTCTTATAGATTTAATCAACATAATCAATAATTACAATCATTATAATAATTATCTAAACGATCGTGACAGTGTCAAAAACTATCAGAGCTAGAGACTCCGCAATTAATATGTAGATTTCTAAATACCACATTTCTGAGATACACAATATTAAAAAAAAGCGAAAAGAAAATATACAAACATGAGCTTTATCACATGACATAATGATTTTTCTAGTTTCGATTTGTCCTACAAAACTTCAAGACGATTGAAAAACAAACTCCGAAGTAATTCAAGAAACAATTTTACTCACTATAGGGCCAAAATTTCTAACTTGTTGGTACTGCCTTTCTAGCGGTAAAATAAAATTTGGACCTTGTCAAGCCTTAATGCTGCAGAATATTTCATATTCATTCTCTTCGTCTCGCCGTCTCTTTCTCTATTTGTGGCACTGTCTTTGTCTTGCCCAGCTTTAATTGACTTTAATTAAATGCAAGTCGTAAAGTCAAATGTGTGGCACGGCCGCCGCACAGTCGCATTCTCTGGCCTGGGCTTTACAATTTAATTAAAGCGAATGCGAATCATAAATATTGTAATACCAGTGCAGCTGTAAAAGCCAAGCAGAGAGCGTGCAAACTTAAGCAATTGTCAAATAACGGGGTCGGGCACTGACTTTGCATTCAATTTCCAACCTCCACCTTCACTTCAACTCGAACTCAAAAACTCCAATGCCAATGCAGTCATACACACTGCCCCAAAAAGCGGCACAGAAAGGCTCATTAGTCTTCTGCACCATATCTTTTTTTATTTGTAATTAAAAGTCTTAAAATCTTTGCTAGAAAATGCCATCCCTATAAGGGGAGAGAAACGGTTTTATATAAAAATAATACTTCACAACAAAAATAAAAATAATTACAAATTACAAAATATTTTATTTAAAATTCACAATTTTAACGTATTTCAACTTTTGTTTTATTGCAAATCGTAAATAACTGGTATTTTAAACCCTCTTATGCCTAACCCTGCCTTTAGGCGGGGTAAAATAAATCTCAGTTAAAACTTAAAAAATTAATTTAATTATATAGTCCCTGTCATATTTATAAAATCACCTTATAAATTGCAATAAACCGAAAACTACTGTCTGCAGCGGAGTACAATGTATAGAGAAAATGAAGAGGAAGAAGAAACGAAAAGAATGCATGTACAGTTAGTCCACACCAATCTAACGGTACTTAACAAAGAGCACCTTATTAAACTCTTAGTGTTGCATATTTATAAATTTACAATTTGATGCAAACAAATTTTTGGAACAATTCTAAGAGTAACTGCAAAAGAAAATTTTAAAAAATATTTTTGCTAGTATTTTTTATAATTTTTTGAAAACTGTTTTCAGATATCTTTTACAAAAAGTGCAATAAAAATTGTTCGAACTATTCGGAACTATAATTATTTTATAGTCTATATAATTAAGAACAATGCCGGTGCGAACCCAACTTGTGCTTAAGTATCTATTTAAGGCATTGCCAACACTTGTCGCCGTTTTAAGCCGCAAACTGGTCCAAGCGAAGGCCGTTTGTTGGGTTGTATTTTGGGTTTTGGTTGAAGAGTTTAAGTTTTGGGTTCGGTTGGGTTGTTTTTAGATTTGGATTGTGAGTCTGGGTCAACAACAAAACCAGCGACAACATCAACAACAACGACAACATGACTTTTAATTAGCTGCTTATTTTTCTGACACTTTGTTGTTGTTGCTGTTATTGTTGTCTCATTAGAGGCGACGCTTTTGCTGTCCGTTAAAAGTTTTGAGTTTTAAGCGGGTGGCCAAGCAACCAAGCAACAACAACAACTGCAGCAGCAACACAAATTGTCAACCGGTTTCAAGCCAAAAACTTGATATGACTTTTCAATGAGCTCGCAAAAGTTAGTTGATAATTCGATAGAACGTTCAGGATATATATTAAGCAAGTTTTCCGCTTTAAAATTCAAAGCATTACTTCACTTTTAACACAATTCCAAGTTTAGTTATTTATCTTAAGTCGATTCAAGTTATGCCCGAAGAATTCTAGGGTTTTGGGTAACTTTTTTGGAATGATATTATTGAGATTAAGTTTTGTTATTAACCAAATTAGCTTAAAAAGAGATAACTTTTTTGATTTCAAATTATTGCAATATAATTTATTAAAAGCAAAATTAATAAAAAATGATAACATTTGCAAGGATTCATAAACGTTCTACATTCTTAATTCTACTCTTTTCTTCGTCAACCAAAAACTTCATGTTTTCTTTTCATATAAATTATTTCATAAAATATTATCTAATTTTATTGCCGAAGTCCGAAATGTGATTGTGGTTAAAAAGTTAAAAACTTAAAATAGGAATATAATCAGTTTGATTATGTGTATCATCATCAATCTTACTGTGATCCTAAGCCTATTCGAAAACTTAAAGCGAGAAGTTTAAAAATTGAATATAACTCTGATTTTTCAACTTTTGAAATAAAAGTGAAAGAATAACTCTTATTTAAAATTTATATCATAAAAATTGAAAATAACTCTTATTTTTCAACTTTTATGTACAAACTATATACAAATTAAAAAATAACTCTTATATCATAACTTTTATCAAAAAACTTATAAGAGTTACGATCCCTGGTCATCAGATCTAATATCAATTACAACTTGCACTTGAAACAGGTCATTAAAGAATTCTTTAGTTTTGTTTTAAGCAAGTTGGCTTAGAGTTTCGTATTCGTTTCCTTTTGCCCCTTTTGGCAAATACATTGGTATTTTATTGACAGTTTCAATTGAAGCCACCTTTTGCCCAGTGGATTTTTGATGGAAAACTGCAATTTTCCAATGCTTTTCCAGAGGCAGTTGCGTTGCATTTCGATGAGCTCAGCGATTGCATTTGCCATGCATTATGCAGTGGGCTATTAAAACCCATAAACCAACCACAATACACACACACACATACATACACTTATTATGTATGTGTGTGTGCATGTGTGTGTTGCATATATTCACTTGATCCAGCGACCAAGAGTTGCAGTGTTTTGGCTGTCACGTAGGTCATAGAGCCGGATCTCCCCCCTCTCCGCTCCTTTGTGGCCCACAGCCCTAGCCTTGTTTTGTCTTTTGTCCCACAAGTGCTTACCAACTAGCATAAACAAGAGAAACAAGAACAACAACAACAACAACTGCAATGACAATCGTTTTACAGCTAAACCACAACGCAGACAGACAACGCACCCGCGCTTTTAAAGTTGATAACCTGCCTCCCCACTCCCAGCTCTGCCAATAACAGCCACGCCCTCTACGCCCACGTCAACTCCCCTTCCAAAGAGGGAGAAGAGAGGTGTGTTACCAATTAAAATGCGCGACATCACATGTGCGCAAGCATTTATTATAAATTTTTCGTTGGAATTGACTGAAAAATAGTTGATAAAAAAAGCAACAACAGCAATATGCACAAAAAAAACTGAAAGAATAAAAGCGCATAAAGAACAAGATAGACAACGCAGAGGGGGAAGGGGTGAGAGGGGCAGGCGGGGTTAGTGTTGCCTGTCCCGTATTTACACCGCCAAAAAAAGTCATTGTAAAATTTATTTTTTTTATATTCAGATTCTGAAACAGAAATCTCTCGCGATTTTTTAAACTACAGATGCTTGAGAGATTTCCATTTATTCTAAATATTCTAAAAATATATTTCTTATTTTGGTAGTTGATTTTATATATATGCAAATTTATTTGATAAGTCATCAAATGATTATATTATTATGATTCATCGCTGGTAATTTCAATACGAAAAAAGAACAAGATTTAGAATCATTTTAAATTGATTCTAAAACTTTGTGACCTTTTTTGCTCGGGACTGTTTTCTACATTAATGTAACTAAAGATTTTTTTTAAAAAATTTGTTTATTTAAAAGAATTATTTGAAAACATTGGTAGTATTAAAATTTGTTTATACCGATATTTTAAAAACTTAATGACCTTAATTTTTTTAAAATTGCAAAATAGGCACTTTTTTTTTATTTTCATGCGAAAGAAAATTTCAAAAAATTTTAAAAAATACTAGCGAAGAGATTTTTGAAAATTTTTTTTTGCTGTCACTAATAGAATTGAATTTGTCGGCTTTTTGCATGAAAACTTTCTTTCCAGTAAGCAAACTTTTTTATCCTTTTCTTTTTTCCTTTTTCTTTCAAAATCTAAGAATTTGTCTTTTTTATTAATGTTGCCTTACTCCTATTTGTTAAGAATGAAATGATAAAAATTTAGAAAAAAAAAATTTGTATTCCCTGGTATGGTTTTGTTTTTATGAATCATTAAAGTCAGTGTTGTGAACATAGACTCACTTTTGCTCGCCACTGTATGTATACAATAGATGTACAAACATTTCAAAAATGTTTTGAGCTCACCTTTATACTTAAATTTTCGAGATATAGTGCTTGAAATAAGATCGATTTCGTTTGTAGTTGGAAATTAAGCTGGAAATTTGGAAATTTTAGGACTTGCTTATTATTATTTTGTATTTCTTTGTAGATCTGTGTTATTTTTTCTTTCTGTGTATGCTTTGTGCAGGTTACAATGTTGTTAATATGACGCTTAGTACTTGTTTCACACACACTGAGACACACAACACACATACACGCACATACACGCACATACACACACTTTCTCACATATATTCAACTAGACAAAATATGCATTGACAATGTTTTTCAAATTGACGACGTATTACAAGAGAGTGACAGAGAAAGAGCTTGGGAGGGGGATAGAGAGGGAGAGGGATAGGAGGAAAACAGAAAAAATGTAAAAGAGAGAGTTGTAGATTTAGAGTCGTTTGTAAAAGGCGAAAAAGAGATAGAAAGAGGGAGTTGGCGAAAAGAAAAAGAGACAGCAAGAGTTGTGTGTGCTTGGGGCAGAATTAAGGTGCCGAGGGGGTGCGGGGTGGCGGCAAGTGTGGCATTGCGAAATTATTGGCATGCGAACGATGCTGCAACGTTTATTAAATTTTTAAAGTGCCACAACAGGGCGAGGAATTGCAAGGGGAGAGAAGAAGAGCTAGTGCTTTGGGGGATATCAAGAGCTGCTCATTGGGGATGAACCTACGGAAAAGGGGAATGGAGCGGGGAAGATAGGGAAAGGGGGCAATGCTAGCTGCAAATTGCTATCAATGTATGTGTATGGAAAATTTTATGTCGTATTAATTTTACAACTTGCATTTTGTAACTTGCAACATGAGTATCAAATGCATGCTACAATTTTAGTTGTTGTGCTTTTGTGTGTGTGTATTTTTTTTGTTCTATGAGGCAATATGTGGATGAGATATTGGAAAAAAAGTGTTGGGGTCAGAGGTTGAGGGCAATGTGATAGTCTATCATTTACACGTTGATAGTTGTGAATTTGATATCGAACAACTTAACAACTAATTTGGAATTTTCTGCATACTGCACACATTAAAAGATTGTTCAAAAAATGTTTGCTGTGTCGCAATGGATAAAAAACCTGGAACCTCTAAATCTTAGAAACTATTATAAAACAAAAACAATAAGCAGACCAACTGTGTTCAAGAATTTTAACACACACGAAATAGCAAGAAAAAAAATTAATACAGCAATTTGAAAACTAGAGCCTTGAGAACAGATGTGCCCTAAAAAATTCAGCACGTTTCAATAATAAACTCGCGAATTATTCAAGAAATATTTTTACGTAGTTCAGGGCCAGAGGGTTTGAAGAAGGGAACACTGAAAAAAATAAGTATTTCGTATTTGTTATTTTGATTTTTTTTAATGTAAAAAAAGCAACCGATTTGGGCAAAAATGGTACATTATTAAAAGTTTCCACTCCAGATTGATTTGAATTTAATACTTTCTCTTTGAGCTACGATGTGGATTATCTAGAAAAAGGCAGAACAATTAATGGAGAATACTATTCTAACCTTTTGGGACAGTTCGATTCAGAACTAAAGAAAAAAAGGCCGGACATGGCGAAGAAAAAAGTTCTGTTTCACCAGGACAACGCTACGGCTCACAAGAGCGTTGTTGCCATGATGAAATTGTGTGAACTACACTATGAAATTCTTCCACATCCCCCCTATTCTCCAGATTTAGCACCATGTAACTATTATCTATTTCCAAACTTAAAGAAATGGCTTGGTGGAAAGAAATTTCAGTCGAATGAACAGGTGATCTGTGAAACAAACGCCTATTTTGAGGACCTGGACCGGTCATATTTTATGGAAGGTATAAAAAAATTGGAGGACAGTTGGACTAAGTGCATACGTCTAAAAGGAGATTATGTTGAAAAATAAAAAAGAAAAATAAAAAAAAAACCGTGTTTTCTTTGGTAGGCCGACTATTTATCAGCCCACCCTCGTATGCTCAAAATGTACCCAATAAATAATTATGAATTGGGAATAATTTTAAGTATTCTTTAGATTAAGAATAATTTAAGTTTTAATAATTTATTTTAAATACTCTATTAACCTTGATCTTTTTCAAATTTGTATTCGGTTCACTACTCTTTATTAATCCAAAGTTTGAAAATCGATGTTAATTTTGGAGTAAGAGTATTGTATGTACCACATTCGAGACTTGAGGACGTTGGCTAGAGACTATTGGGATCTCAATCCCTGCCGTAGACACATGCAGACGCATAGACAGACATATGTGGAGTTGATAATACATAAATACGAGTACATTGTGTAATATTTGTTGAAGCTCTGGGTAAAGCTCGGAGCAGCTTAACTGTCGTCTGGAGGGGTCTCAAATTTGCTTTTGCCCTTTTGTAGCAACATGCAACATGCCGCACTTCATTGCAACTAAACAAGTCTGCTAACTATTTGAGTGAGTTTTCATGCGTCGTTGCCGCCGCCATTCTTATACTTATTTAGTTTACTTTCTTCACATGTAAGTGTGTGAGTATGTGTGTTGGTTGTGTATGTGTGTGTGTTGGTTGTGTGTGCTGTTCATCTGTGTGTGCATTAGCGAGTTGTTGCTGCCACGCAAAAACGTAAAGCTAAGCAAACCAAAGAGTAAACACAAGACAATGATGTCTGAAATAGGAACTGCACTTATCCAGTTTACTATAAAGATACATATGTATCTCTACATGTGTGTAACTCCATATTAAGCCGAGCTACAAACACAGATATATATATGTATATACATATATGTATGTAATCGTCCTCGTTCTTGTAGTTACTGCAAATAAGTATCTGTATCTGTAAGCTTCATATTGCTAAGCTGCTTATGATTTGAAAGCTTTAAAGTGCTGTCACAGCTAATGAGTTCGTTCAACTTGTTAACAAATAATATGCAAATAAATAATACAACAGACAAAACGTATTCAGTTTTATCAAATTTCGACGCCTTGTTGCCAAATTTCACAGTTTGCCAAACTTTGCAGAAGATAGTCTGCGCATCTATTATCAAACTTCAATAGCTTGTGGCCCAATATCATGTCAATTGCATGCTTGCCAAACTTCACTGTCTCATTGCCAGATATCATATAGTTTTCGAATTCGATTGTTGTTAATTTTCCCAACTTTCCTGTTTAAGAAGTTACCCTAAGAAGTTTTACCTGTTAGTGTTGATAAATTATACTGTCTTGTTGCCGAACGCGTTATTTTCAATTTTCATAATTCCTTTATTATTTATAATTTAGGCAAACTTCAAAAAAGTTTTTCTCGTTATTATTGTAAAATTGTATCGCATTGATGCCCAATACTTTCGCAAATACACTGTTGCCAAACATTTGCTGCTTTGTTGCCAAATTTCACATGACGCTCATTATAATAATTATTATTAAATCCTTAATTTTTTTTAATTTAAAAAAATACAGGTTTCCAAGCTCACAGCCTTAATGGCAAATTTTAACGCCATTTTACAAAGTATGCAGTTATAATGCAATTCCACATGCGGAAGTTTGCAAATTTTGATTATTATTTTAATGATTGTGTAAATTTATTCGATAAAAAAAATGTTCTTAGAATATTCATCGCTTTGACTTAATTTAAATTTGCAAACAATTTCCCATGTCATTGTTCCCAATTTTCAAAACTTAATTTGCTAACATTGTTGGGAAACACTTGAAAGCAGTTGCTTTTCTTGCCGACTCCATGTGAGAGAGTGACTACATTTGTTAGTTAAACAACTAGATGATTGCTGACCAGCTTCTCTCAAGATCCCTTTGTGGACAGCCCTGTTGCCAAACTTCAATTAGAAACAATTTGCTGCAAAGTGCACTTAGGACAAGGAGGTTTGGAAACATTGCCCTGAAGTGCACGTTTTGTCAAATCAAAAACGGAATTTGAATTTCAATCAACTTAAATTTAATCAAAATTTGTAAAATGAAGTGTAGAGGAGACACAAATACACATACTTACTTACGCACAGTCATTTGAGAGGCACTCGATAAGTTGAACTAAAACTCTCAACTTCAATTCCAATTTCATGGGCAGCTGGCAGTTGTCGTTCTTGTCAGTCTTGTCTGTCGTGTCTGTCTGTCCTGTCCCTCTGTCTTGTCGTCATCCTCTTCGTAATCAGCACAAAATTTGAATATAATTCTCATGAATGCCCCGAGAGTTGTGCTATGGGTTGGTCTTGAATTCTTAGTCTTGGTTCATGGTTCTTGGTTCTTGGGTGTACCCTTCGACCACAGACTTGGTTTTTGCCAAAAAGGGCAGACAGACCAGCCAAATGGGTAGCTGATGCTGAAGCTGCAGGCTTTTTACCACAAAAATTTCATAGGAAAGAATGTCGAGAAATACATTGAATGAATGTTACGAGTACTCGTTTATTGTTGTTGCTCTCATGGTTTAGTTTTGTTGTTGTTGTTGTTGTAACCTGCATATACTACACCTTCTACTACAACTACTGCGAGTACTCGAAAAGCCATCAGGCAGTCGAAGTTGTTGTAAACAGCAGTCTGTTTTAGTTCAGATCATTTTTCGGTCGTTTCGGGCCAAAATGGCAAACCGCACAAAAGATGAAAGACTTGGTTTGCTTTTGATGATTGAAGTGAAGCAGCCAGCATTGCTGTGCAAACTGAACAACTGCCACATAGAATGTCATGTTTGGTATTATTTTTTCTATTTGTTTTTTTTGTCAATTTCGTTCGTGGCACATTCAATTTACCCGAAAAGTTGGCCCTGCACTTTAGCCATAATTGCTGCCAAGAGGCAGTTGAAAAGCCTTAACTCAATCTCATATATAGTTCGATACTCCCAACTGGGCAGCTGTTCATTAAACATTGCGCACACGTAATGCCAATTGACGCCCCAGATTCGCGCACCTGTTGTTCCACTTCTTACCCCCAAAAAGTTCACACACACATACACACACAATAGTTGTAGTTCCCCGTTTACTGGATAACATTCAGTTATTCTCGTTGATTTCGCTTTGCTGCCCCCTTTGATTTCCACTTCGTTGTTGTGGCACGTATTCAGTTCAAGCGACTGTTGATAGCTATAAATTAGACCTGGACTGGACTTATATAGAGCTGTAATAGATCTACGTATATGGTTTCATTTTAAAATCTGGTAACAGATACTTGTCTATTTGAATATATACTGTTAATATTCTATTATCGTCAATACAATCTAGCAAAATGCATTAAAAAATGGAAAGGCATAAATTGAATGCAAATTTATTTAAATTTATAATAATAACTATTATTTGATTGTCATGATAATCTTTTGAATTGTTTTTAATTTGTTAATAATTGCATTCAAAGTAGAGAAAAGCAGTTGTACAATGCTATAATAAGGGAAAACTTTTTTAATAATTAAAAAGTTAATTGTTCTGTTAAAAATAAATCTAAGTCTGACGCGATATATATTCGTTATTTGTTAATTTCAAGGGTATTTTGTATTCTTTACAATGAGCGTATATTCATTATCATCATTAAAAGCCAAGTTAATCTTGTCTAAGAGTACCCTTATCAAAAACTATAAGAGATGAAGTTACAAATTTTATCACTCAATTCTTCTTAATAAGATCACACATTAATTTTATATTTGTCAAACTCATAATCTACGACAAATGGGTCTAATTTCAAAATCAAGCTTCCGGTTTTTAACAAGAAATGATGATAATAGGCAATTTACACTGAGACCGGTAAGCAAAAAGCCTTAGCTTACGTCGAAAGTCGTTTACACTGGTAGGCCGGTAAAAAAACCGATATTTTGACATCGAAGTGTCAAACTGTGCAATTAATACACATTGTTTGTAAACAAAGGCGAAAATATAAAAAAGCAAAATATGGATTCAAAAGTAATTGCCGCAGTTACAATTATGTTTATGCGAGTAAACCACGCATTGGCGGCTTGCGAGGGATTCAAGGTGATGATTAATTCGTTAAATCTTGTATTAGAGCAGACGTCGAAATCAGTTTGGGCGCACGTAAGTAAAAAGTGCGTTTGTAGACAAGAACGTAAATTTTGCACACTTTTTATAGGAACGTAACGGCGTATTCTGGGAGAGAGACTTGCCAACATGTCCAATGGAGTGTTTTTAGGATGGAGCGCGCCGCTTTTAATGTTGATGCAGGCACTATTAGTAATGTCCAAGAAGGACACCAACTTAAGAAATTGTACCCCATTATAAAAGCGAGTAGCAATTGCTGCATTTTTTTGATTTTATATGGGCTAACCAAAAATCCAGAGCTGAAGGAATAAGATCTGTTTTGGCGAACTACTTTTGTTTTCAAGAAATTCAATAAAACATTTTGATAATTCATTTATTTTGCTTTTAAACTTTTTTGTTAGTGGACTGTGCAATGCTGTCCATGGCTGTAGCAGACCTAACTGCAGCTTCGGCGGACTTCACTACTGCCTCTGCTGCTGAGCTGCTTATTTCTTGCATCTGTTGCGCTTCCTCGTGTTGTCTTTTTCCTCGTTATCAATTAGAAATTATTCTAAGTGGGATATACAAGAAATCACAATTTTTTATACTTGCCGCGCTCATTATTTTGATTTGAATTGTAATTTTTTTGTGGTGGAAAATCGATTAAATTTCAATTTTGACCAGAGCTGCCACGTTTTTTTTTTGTCAAAAATAGGCCCGTAATGTCGCCGGTATTGATACGGCGCGCCGTAGAGCCGTATATTTGAACCTAACTGTCAAATTTTGTATGGTAAAGGCCTACTTACGGGCCGTATACCGGCTTTTTTTCGTTACGGCCTCATACGGGTCTCAGTGTAAATTGCCTATAAGTTTTTGCTTTTCATGCGACTTTCCATATTTCTCGTTATTTGTTGCTCACGTATTGGGATTACTCATGATTGTAACAGTGGAATTAGTTATGGATTTTATCCATTTGCTTTATTTATACATATTATTGTAGCTTAGAATTAATCCAAAACTAAAATATGATTTAGAAGATGCATGTGGCAGATGCATGTTGATGTTGTTGTCGTGCTTCTGTTTGAAGTAAATGAAGTAAAAAAAAAAACTAAACAATAGAAATATAAAGTAATTCGTTACATCGATATGTCGACTTTTTTATAATAAAATGCATAAATAAATATATGAACAGCTTTACCGAGGCATCTCCTTTATTTAATTTGCTTTCTTGATTTTTTTTTGCAGCTGCTGTCGTTTGCCTAAATGTCTGACGAAGTGCCTTTGGGTCGTTTATCGCAAATTTTCGATACACTTACCAACATACAACAACAACAACAACAACATCAGCAGCAGCAACAACAACAACAACAACAACAACATCAGCAGCAGCTGCAGCTGCAACAGGCAGCGGCAGAGCAGCGTCGTCGTTCAGCTTCATCGTCGCCATCGCCGTCGGCAAGTGCCTCAGCCTCCACCTCGGGTCGTGCCACGCCCGCTGCAACGGGGCTGGGCGTGGCTGCCACACAGACACTCTACTACACGCACACGCACAACTACTTTCTGCGGCCGCAAGATGGCGTTAGTTACCTGCACACGTTTCCAGCGGCCACTGCTCAACATGCCTCACAATATTATCAGCAACAGCAGCAGCAACATCATCATCAGTTTCAGCTGCAACATCAGCCGCCTTCGCTGCCGATTCATCTGCCCGGCCGTCTCTCTGGTTCCGGGTCCGGTTCTGGTTCGGCGTCTGGCTCTGGTTCCGGTTCGGGAACACAATCGCTGCATGCGTCGCCGTTGCTGGCGAAGCGTGCCACATCGTTCAGCGGCCAGATGCCGTTGACGCGTGCTGCCCAGTTGCATGAGGCGCGTCTGGTGGCCGCCTCAACTCCAAATAGTCCACGTCTAATGCCACGCCGCATGCCACGCCCACCGCCCATACCGGCCAAGCCGTCGAAGGAGCTGCAACATCCGCCACTAACCACAGCAGCTGATGCTTCGCAGATGCCAATCCCGATGCCGCCACAGACGCAGACGCAAGCGCAGACGACTCTCAATCCCGTCTTGGCCGCTTTGGATGCCCCCGATGCACCCTGGCCACATTTCTCCACGCTCACCGAGCACCTGGACGTGCATCAGCTGAACAACTATGGACAGGCATTGCCAGAGGTATACCATATGATAATTGTATAATCTTACTTAAGTTTTGCCAAGTAATATTATAATAATACATATTATACATTTAAAAATATCAAAAAATGATTTTAAATTTGCTAAATATTTAATTTTTTGTTAACTTAAGATATACTACCTAAGGATATACTAGTTTTTGTATATCGGTACAATATCGATATCAGCATACCCTTTTAAGTTTTACACTATTTTTGGTTGACTGCTCCCCGACAACATAAAATTTAAAGATAAATATCGATACCCATACCTAATCGATGTATACATTTATTAACATTAGCGATTTTTCCGGTGGTAACTTAATTTTTGATTTCTTAAAAATTTTGTAAAAACTCTCCGAAAAAAATCGGTGAAACTTTATTTTGATTAATTTCATCTTTAGTAAACTAAAATAAATACAAGCACTTATGTATAATCCATAGCTATGTCAAAGTAATCGACCCCTATTTTGGAGCCGAAAAAATTAGTCAATAGAATTACTTTAAAATCATGATACAGTTATTAAAAAGAAAAACCTGAAAATAAAACATCGATACACTAATTAATGATATGTAAAACATAAAAAAACTAGAATAATCAAACGGCCCTATTTAAATTTTTAAAAATTATTTTTGTCGAAAAATCATCGAACCACTGTCAAAGTTTCCGATACATAGATTTACTCATTTTTCATTTTTAAATTCGAAGTTTCAACTCCTTTCTCTTTACTTACAGATCAACTGGCAGGAACGTTGCCTGGAGCTGCAGTTGGAGCTGCATCGTTCCAAGAACCAGGCGGGTCGTATACGTGATATGCTGCGTGAAAAGGTTAGTCAGAAGCTATGTATATTTGATTTATGTATGTGAAAATTAGCGACAAGTTTTAATCGAACTTCAATTGAAACGTCTCGAGCTGGTTGGCAGAGATCCCAACAACTTGCAATCTCATAAACAAAGTTTACATCTTTCATTAAAACTGAACTCTAATAAGAATATCTGATAATACTGATCATACTGTATTTGAAAACAACTTGAACCGATTTGCACTCTACAATATCTGCCTCTCAAAAATTTTTTTTTTTAAATCGGCTCATCAGTTTAGTGGGTAATATATTAAGTTTATAAATGGAACCAATGAGAAACGCTTGCGAGAACTTTTTCAACTTTGTGTTTAATCAGTTCATAAAGAAAACTTTGTGTTATTACAAAATGTCTTGAAAATATTGTGACAATGCGAGTTGTTAGCGTTGGCAATTCCTAATGAAGTTGTTTACTTGGAACCAGATCGGATCGGATCGGAGCGAGCGGGACTTGTTATGGCTTCCGCCCGCTTTGGGACTTGTTGATTAGCGTAAATGAGTTAATAAGTGAGAATAAGGCTGAGAAAAAATATAAGCATAACAAACTGACGCACAGACACATTAATTATACACACACACACACACATATATATATACATATACTGCACACACACTGTGAGAGACTAATGTACATCTTGTGCTTAATGATGATTTATGGGGCCCACGGCTAAAACATTTTTACGACGGCCCCTTACAATTATCAGACATGCGCCGCGGCAGTATCCGGAAGTGCCAACTGTTCCTGCATCTCCCCGCATCCCCCCTTGTTGAGCTTCCCTTAACCACAACTTACGGTTAATTGGTAGGGGAAATAGTGCACATGTCTGTTGACATTCTCGATGAGTCCAATATATGTATATATTCACGTCTCCATCTGTGTGTTTGTGTGTGTGTGTGTGTGTAAGTCCTTTTATGATTAGGCTAATTAAGTCATTAGGCATTTGGCCAAAAGAGTCCCCTCCCTACTCCCATCTTTCTTTCTCTCTGTATTGCCAAAAACCCCGTTGGCCTGCGGCATTGTCATTAGGCTTATTGGCATCGCCATCTAGCGGCACTTTAATGAAAAAACTATATGAATTATTAAAATGTGACATTACTGAGAACATGTGTGTGTGTATATATTCATACTCGTATAAGTATTACTTTCATCTCTGTTCACATGACACAAATTGTATAGTCGTGAGTCATGACATAAATTAATTACACTTCAATGATTTTTTGCTGCATGAATAATGCATAAGTTGCGACCCCATAGACAGCCAATCCTAGTCCTACATGTCCTGCACCAGAAACACACAAACATCCTGATATCCTGTCGCATTGCATCATCATAATCATAAAACAATTTGTTAAATATGCGCCCGGAATGTAAATAATAATTTGATAGTTTGACATTTATCTGTTGGCATTCACCTTTGTTTTCTTTTTCTTTTTTTTCTATTTTCGTTAATTAATTTATAAGTGCTGAGAAAATGCGCTTAATATTTTGTATACCCTTTACTTAAAAAATCAGTAACAGGGAGAAGGAAGCATCTCCGATACTATAGAGTATATACATATATTAGTGCGGGTCAATTTTTTTTTCGCGAAAATCATCCACCAATACGGAATCTACGATGAATTCTAAGACAATTTCACCGAGAAACTATGTGTCTAAAATCAATTCCTAGCCTCCGCTGAGAAGCATAAAGATGTTAGGTTAAAGTATTTGGTATTAGTCTAGTAAAGGACACTACTAACAAAAAAAAAAAAAAACAAAACCCCAAAAAGAGGACGATTTATGATGAATTTTGGTGAAAAATGTTTGGGGGGTCTCTGCTAGTTTTTTTTTAGATTAAATTTTAAAATTTTGAGATTATAAAATGAACTTTTTCATATCGTATTTTTCTCTTGAAGTTGTCTCAACAAAAAAGAAAATAATAAGATAGATTTTTGAAACCTGTTAATTTTTTAGTTTGGTTTTGTACCCTCTTTAAAGGAAAATTTAAAACAGTTAACTATCCGGTTGTATTTTCCAGGCCGCTAGTGATTCTTTATATTTATCTCTTTTTTATAGGCAAAGAACAACTCTTTAATGAAAATAGTAAAGGTAGATACGGTTTTATTTTAGGCACAGGATATAAAGGAGCATTAGTCAAATTGTCCTAGTGATAAATGATCTTTTTAAGCTAGTAACAGAGGGCGGTCTAGTATTGGAATTTCATCAATGTTCTCAAATATATTCAATAATCACAACTACATGTTTATTATTGTTGCTTTGAAAATTAAAATCTATGAAAGTTGCGTAGTTTGTAGCAGTAAGTGGTCAGTCCTTTCTAATGAACGGTCGATATTCTTCCATGATTTCCTTCTGCTCCTTTGAGATGTTGGCGGATAACCCTCAATGACCTCTTCAAAAGTTGTGCATTTCCAACTGCTGCGATGTTGTATTCATTATGTCAGGTGACGATGTATATATGTGAGTGTGTCTATGTATAATTGAATGTGTATTACACATATTGCCATAAAATGCAAAGTTTGCGAGCCATTGTTGATTTCTGCCATACTCGTTACGAGTGAGCAGAGTTGAATGAATGCATTCGATTCGTTTCCTTTGTGCATTGCCGCTTGAAGTTTTTAATGAAAGAAAAAATTTAATGGAAAAATGGGCAAACTGAAATTCGTTTTCAGAAGGCAAGGCAGAAACATATCCTTATTTTGCTGTTGCACTCAGTTTCAATATTTAATTGGCAGCAAATTTTTGTGCAAAGCAGCCGAAAAGTGCAGAGGAAATAATTCAGCAAAAACAGCAGATAAGAAAAGGGCTCGACTAGCTTTTTACCCTAATTTTAATTTAATAAATAAACTCAAAAAAAATTTGATTCTCTATGAATTTTAAAATGCTGAGTTTTTTAAATATACCATACACTAAGTTTTATACAATAAAAGTTTCCTTTATTAATACATAAGTATACTTTTCTCGATAATTCTGAAATTTAAATGCTGCACACATTTTCATCAGATTATGCTACCCTTTTTCACCGTCTTTGAGGCATGCAGGGTATTGGAATATCAGAATGAGGCCAAGCTTTACCGAAAAATATAACAACTCAATGACTAAAAGTATGCAATGAATATTTTATTTGTGTTTTATGCATTTGCAATTTTGCAATTTTGCCATTTGCTGTTTGCCTTTTGTCGCTCCTGCCCCTTTTTATGAGTGTTCCTACATATTTGTTGCCTTTTGCCTTTTAACTTGCAACTTTTTGCTGCAGCACCCGCTCAAGTGCAACACATTTTTGTCATCATAAATTTTAAATTAGTTGCACCAAACTTGAGACTGCTACACCCAATCTAGCCCTTTCTTTCTCTCTCTTTACTATGCATAAAATTATTATTATTTAATACATTTTGTCAGAGTTCATTCGCAAGAAAGAAAAAAAATAAAAACAATTTTTAAGTGCTCGTTAGATAGAAATTTAACACACAACTCAAAAATATTATATTATTCTGATTGTGGTTTTTTACCCTTTGCAATTGACTAGAATATTAAAGAACGATATTATTAACTTATTTGGTAGTTTAAAGTATTTGTTTTTTAATCGTAATAGGCTAAAGAAGGCATTATCACGATTTTTAATATATTTTTTTTACTCTGATCATAGGGTATAAGCTAGTCGAGATTTCTTATCTAACAATATTTATTTTGTCGTTGGCATATATTTTGGGTTCTATTCGGGGTCACTTTTCATAATGTCAAAGTTAAAAGTGGTCGGTAGCTGCAAAAACGTAACAACAGCAATCAAAAGAGGCGTTAAGCTAAAACCACAAATCGGCTGGCTACTGAATGTTTTGGCAACAATGTGAAAGACGTGAAATTATGGCCAAGCATATTGCAACATTCTTGTACGACAATAAAATTCAAGTTTATTACCAAGCAGCCAGCAAACAACCAAACCAAACCAACCCAAAACTGAACCCAAGCCAAGCCAGGCCAGGACATGACAAGGAGCTGGCCAAGCAGGCAAAGAAATGTGCCGAAAAGAATACCGAATGAATAAAGTTTCATGGAGCAAAGAGCACAATATCGCATCGTATATACCATACTGTTTACAGCTGCGACGTTGTCAAACTTCAGTATTAACACTAAACTTACTGAACAAAGTAAAATAATTTAATTAATTAATCGATTAATTTCCTTCAGTTGTCTTTCGAAAATTCAAAATTTGTAATCTCATGTTTTAACATATGATTGGGTTTGTAATATTCCTAGGTCAAAAATGAGACCAATTTTCAACTTTCACAGCTTTGAAAAAACTTATCAAATTTTCAAGCGGAATACTATAGTTTGAACTTTTAATTAATTTAGTAGCTTTCGTTAGTAGCTTTCGTTCGTTTTGGCATGTTGCCAAACTTCACCGATGCTCTTAAAATTTCATTGCTGCAACGTTGTCAAACTTCTTAAAAAGTAACATTTAAGACCTCAAAGATCTTTCAAGTAGACAAGTCTATAAATTATCGGGCTAGTTAGAGTTGAAGTGCTTTTACGTTTGTTGTTTTCGACGGCTTTCTAGGGTTTATGCAACTTTGTTGACCCTGCTGTTGTGGCAGTGGCAGTGGCAGTGGCAATTCCAGCGACACTTTGCCACTCAAGTGGCATTGGTCGTCCTTCAATTCCTGCGCACATTGTTATGAAATTTTGTTTGTCAATTGGCAATGGTATCATCTATTCACTGTCTGTCTCTCTCCGTCTCTCTCTCTCTTTCTTTCTTTCTCTAGACTATAGGTTGCGCTTTATGTGACCAACATGGTCATAAATGGGCCTCATAAATCTGCAATGCTAACGGCCCAGTTGCTAGTGATTGCACATTGGACACAGTCAAACAGCAAGTCACCAAAAGTGGCCACATTAGTGCCATAAGCTATAAGCCATAAGTTATGCGACGTCTATATCTGTATGTGTGTACGTGTGCGTGCAAACGCGTTAACGCGTCGAAAGCTGCGCTTAGAGGCATCAGCATCGTCATCGGCATCAACATCATCCTTCATTTCAATTTTCCCATTGGTCCGAAAATTCAAAAACCTAGAAATTATGACAAAAGCCTGCGACCATTGTCGATTAAAATGGGATATATCTAAAATACCTGTCATGCATAAACATGTAAATGTAACTCTTGTCATGGCTGCTCGACTTCTAGATACTCTCTGGATACAATCTGTCAATTCCTCCATTAGTTGCTAAGTCATTCCTAACAAAGGGGAGTATTTGTTTATATTTCTCTTGTATTGGGAAATGAAATCTTATATGTAGTATCGGTGAACTATCGTCTATTGCTGGAACATGAAAGTATATCTCTTTATTGGCATTTAAAAAATATACAAGTGTGAAGACATTTAGGACAAAAATAATATTATATCAATATATTGTACAATTTTCAGACTATCGTTAAATTTCAGATTATTTTATGAATTGTAGAGAATTAGCTTCAGTATTGGAATTTAAAGAACTGCTCTATAAGAAATAAAAAAAGATATCGTTGAACTTTCGTCACGTTATTGAGTGGAACTGAAATAAAACTGATTTTAATTGTTCCCATAGTTATATTATTTGACATTGCTCGAGTGTTGAGAAAAATAAATATATACCAATTCAATACTATAGTGATACTATTGGCATAGTATTCAATCTCATATCTAAAATTCTCAACAATATCAATATGCCAATAAATCGAGTTGTAGATGCCCCTTGCTGACTCTTCTGCGCTACAGGGTATAATAGCAGTGCAAACAAATGCGTTAGCCACGTTGCAACAGTGGCATCTGTTGCAGCTGTCAGGACTGTCATTTGGATCCGCTTTGTCCGTTGCAAGTAGGTAACGCATGTGTTCAACAATGCCGCATCCGACAGCGTAAGATAGGCGCCTAAAAGCGTGCATTGCACTTATGCCCATTGCGCTGATTTTGCACACTCTCTCACACACATATACACACAGACACCGACACACACACAGCTGCACAATTGCATTGCACATACAGTTCACGTCTGACATGAAACGTTCACTTTGCATGTTCTATTATTACCCAGGGCAGAAGGCGTTGCCTTTGTTTATGGCTATTTTGCAATGGGAAATTGAAAATGTTGCCGTATTTCGCCGTTGAGTCGGAAATAAGTTTCCTGTGCCCCTGTGTTTGTTGCAGTTTACCGCAAACATGCCGATAATACAATGTGCGTTGTTAACGATACAGCATTAAACGACTTCTTTCACAGAATTACACTTTTTTTTTAATTTCCGGTGAAATATTCGACGAACTGGATATTTTAGTTTCTTAGATACATAAGTTCACTTTGTTGAATTTATAAAATGTAAAATAAAATTTTTTTTTAAATTAATTAAATTTAAAACAAATGCATGCACTATAAAGTAGACTTTTAATTATTTTATTAATTGTCTAAAACAAAACTTAAATTATTGAATTTTATTGAAATTGGGAAAATATTTAAGAATATGTGATTTCGAATTATCGAATTATTAAAGAACATCGACATTTCGAGCAGTTATTTTAAAATCAATTCTCTTCAAAATCTCTAAAAATCTGTGAAAAACACCCGCATTTATTTTAACAAGAATATTTTAGCTTGTGTTTTAATGAGTACTAAAATTGTTAGGGGCACACAAAATATAACAATTCTTTATAACGATATGAAAGCTCTTCTTTTATCTAAATTGACATAGTAAGTGAAGTTATTGTAATTCTGATTAAAGAGCTCTAAAAACAGAGCTTTAAAAAATTGTTTCAAATAATGTGCTTTGATGAGAAAGTTTTCAAAGCACGTTAAAGCTCTTATTCAATTAATGTTATATGAATACACTTACTCTAAGCGAAAAGTTTATTTACCTATCATTCAAAGCACATGATGGAGACATCATTAAATAAAATCTCAAACAGTTTAGATTTCAAAGTTTATTAAAGCTCTGAAAGATACAAAACTCATGATGTGAATACAACAAAGCCAAATTTTGCATTATTTAAGTTGAATGTTTAAGTAAATTCCCTTTATGCGTAATACTCGTAGTAGATAAACAGAAGCTTTTAGTTAAGCTAAATATTTTAATTTTATTTAAATTTTTAATTTTATTTAAAATTTTTATTTTTTTATTAGATTCTATAACTGCGTTCAATTGAGTTTCAGACTTTGTTGAAGATGTGCTAATATATATTAGCAAAGGGCAAAAAGGGCTGGAATGAAAGGTCATCAAACGACACTTTCTGCCAGAATCTTTAATTAAAAATGTTGGACATCTTCGTGTCTGGGCATAAATTGCGCATCGTTGGAATCCGAAAATTACTCAACTATTTGATCAATTAGATAAGGGCCAAACTTTCCATTCTATGTAGGGTCTCAGAATTTGCGTATAATTAATTAGTAGCCCAAAATGCATTGCATACTTTTGTACGCAAAGGGTTAAGCTTCTGCTTTCCACCCTTTTCTTTTTCCCTCTTCTGATGGCTTAGCATATTCTCATGTCCATTGAAGTGTGTGTTGATATGGGGATTTTGTTTATGACAACTTTTAAATATGCACACTAGAGTGCATCGATTTTTTTCACAAAAAAATGGTAACCAGAAAATGTAACACTTATTTTATTAAAATTGTATGAATATTGTAACAAAATATGTTTTAAATTTTCTGCAAATAAAAAATACAGGTTCAAAGACGATAAACATGGCCAAAATTATATTAAATTCTGACTAATTTTTTAGGATACACAGTTGAACTTCCATAACTCGAACTTTTATAACTCGATTTTCTCTGTAGCTCGAACTAAATGAGTGGCAGTAAAATTAATAAACTTAGGAAAAAGAACTCTTTAGCTCGAATATCTCCCTAACTCGAAACTTTTCTTTGGATAATGGTGATTCGAGTTAGGGAAGTTCGACTGTAGTTTGATATAATCGAGTCGAGAAATCGTCGTCCCAAGGATGAAAATTATGCTTAAAGGACATTTGGTACTTTGGTTTTGTGAAACTTTAAAAGCCATGGTCCTAACAAGAGTAGTGACACGAAGTTTGTAAGGATCGGTCGATAAACGCCCAAGATATAAATGTTAAAAAAATTGAATATTTCAACTCAAAAGCGCGGACCAGGAATCCTAGAATTGACCATAGTTAATGAAAATGGGTTATCATTTTTTAATTTTTTCAGGCCCATACAAATCGATGCTCTCTAATGCACACACACTCACATACAGTCACACACATTGAGTGAAGCAACATGTGCTGCCTAGTTTTTAGCGTCGCCTGTCTGGAAACTGGCAACTGGCAACGGCCAACTTGCCATCCGGGCCGGGCCAACAACATTGGCAGCAGCAAGTAACTGCCAAGCGACTGTGGCCTGCAAAATTAATGGCCATCAGTCGCATAATAAATGAAGCGATGTCTTTGTTGCTCTTGCTTCAAATGGCCACGCCCACTAGGCTTTTCAGTGGAAAGGGGCAGGGCCAATATTTTCTACAAGACAAAAAGTTCTAAAGTTTTGTGTCTAAGGCAACAGATTCGCGTGTGGCCTTCGCACTTTCTGAGTAGTAACAGAAATAGAGGTAATGGGTATATGTATATATGTGTGTTTGTGTGTGTGTGTGTGAGTTTCGTATTCTCTGTAAAGAAGACAGAACGACAACTCATTTTGTGTATGCAGCGCACACATGTTGGCCACGCTCGTTTATTCATTTGAATTATTCCCAAAAGCGCATTTAATTTTAATTATGCGTGACAATGCCTCATACAAAATGCTTTTGGCCCCAACCATCTGCTAGCTTCCTTTTCTTCCCCTCGCCACTCATCTCATTCCCCTCTCATCACAGAACTTGCTAGCTCTCATTGTCCTTTTTGGGCACAGGCATTATACGCTCCCATTGCTGGCAAGATTAAAGACTAGTTCAGTTGACATCCTCGACTACTTTCGCTGCGATTGCACTCATCCAAATAAATATGAGCAGCAGGTCCTTTGTGCGCCAGCTCTTAGGCCAAGTCGGTTTTTAATCTAGTTTTAATACCCTTATCCTTGCCAGAGGGTGCCACAATTTTCTCACGAACTATGTGCTTCACAGAAGGGGACGTCACTTCTGACTAGTTTTTGACTTTTAGTTTTTTATTTTATTTTATTTACGATATTATTACGAATTCAAATATATTAGTTTACAAATATAATTACAGTTGAACTTCCCTAACTCGAACTTCTATAACTCGAATTTCTCTGTAGTTCGAACTAAATGAGTGGCAAAAATAATAAACTTAGGAAAAAGAACTCTATAACTCGAATATCTCCCTAACTCGAACTTTTTCTTTGGATAATGGTGATTCCAGTCAGGGAAGTTCGACTGTATTTAAAAGCCTGATATGCAGGGTTTATAATTCTGAAAAAAGAATAAACGGTTTAACAATGAGAATATCCAAGACAACAAAACGTCACAATAAAAAAGTAAAATAGAAAAACAAATGAGACAACTCGAGAAAAAAAAGCAAATACAAATGCAAGTGTTAAGAAAGCATGACTATCAGATACCCTTTATGATGTATTACAGTTGGATTTTTATATTGCATAGACAGTTGATGCGAGATATAAATTTATTTATCTATTGATTCAGAATGAAAACAAAACATAAATTTACTTTATACTTCAAATCATTAGACCAAACCTTTTCCAACTTTTGGAGGGATGCAGTCTTGTATTTCAAATGAAAGAGATGTTGGTCTTAATATAGATATAGCTTAAAATATAAATGCAGATAGGTATATATTACATTTGACCCCGATCCAGCTTTGACTTATTTTTTTCCTCTTGCTAGAAAGTATAAAAATCAAATAAATATTTCAAGACAAAAATATTTGTTGCCGGTTTTTTTTTTCCCTCACTTGTTTTCTATTGTCTTCTTTTGCCTTTTTATTCTTTTTATCTTTTTTCATTTTTGTTTTTTGCTCCAGCTTTATTTTGAACTGAGCTGAAAGTGAGTTGATTTGGGGCTGAGGAGGGTTTTGGGGGGGGGGGGGTGGGTTGTGCCGCTGTTGACGAAGCATTTGAATGTGGGACAGCAACTGAGGCTGAAATTTCTTAAGGAAGCAGCAAAAAATGATGCTACAATGGCAATGAATATTTTTTGTTAGCAATTTTTTTTTATTTTTTAAGGTCAGTATAAGTTTATAAGACATCAAAAAAATTTGTTAGCTTTGTAGTATTTTAAATCTGATAATCTAATTAATAATCTTAAAAGTCTCCAATATTGTAGTTTTCGAAGTTTGGAAACTGCAAAACTTAGCTATAAATTTTTCAATTCAATTTGTAAGATATCAACAAATTTTGATTGCTTTATTAAAGTTTAAATCTATTAATCTAATGAGAGTTATTTCAATAGGTATCGATGGTTCGACAAATTGTTAATAACTTTGTAAAACTATCGATAGTTTTAATATTTTAACTTAAATCTTTGGCAGACAATTTAATTAATAAGGTGTTGGGATACTTATCACATGATTATGATAATATGCTCCACTGTGCTTTTACTTGCCGTTTGTTGTAAGCTTTTAGGCGCATGGCTTAAACAAGTTACATGCATTGTGGGCATATCTCAAATGACCGACAAAAAAATAAAGCTAATAAACATAAAACGGCAAAGAGACTGCTGTCGCTTTTAAGTGTGTGTGTGTGTGTCTAACCGGATTTCGGAGAAAGGAATGAGAAGAAGAGAAACTAAGAGAGAGAGAGAACGAAAAGGGGAAAAAGCGGTTGTTTAGTTTCTGCAAACGCTAAAAGCGGAATTCGTTGCCTACTTTTCGGTGCGGTCGCCGAGCATAAAACATGATTATGAACAGGCTAAAAGGACGACTGACAGTCGGACTGTCTGACTGGCCAAGAGTCGTAAAACTTTTTGCCTGCAATTAAAGCCGCGAATTCCATTTGGCTCGCTGCAAAAACCGCACTAAAGTTGTGTGTTAATCGGCTTTTGGCTGCGTATTTAAGCCGTTTATGTTGTTACGTGTAACTGCGAAATACACACGACACTACAATACACATACACATACACGCACACATACCCATACCCATAACGGCAATTCACACCAATGGCGAGCCGTATGTCAGCTGCAACCAGGATCGGGTGTAGAGTTGTTAACGGGATACTCAAAGTAATGCCGAAAAATTATATTAAGCGGATTGCCTCGACGACACTCCGAGAACAAAGAAAGCCAGAGGTAGTGAGAGAGAAAGAGATAGAAATTGAGTATGCGAGAAAGAGAGAGAGGGAGAGGGAGAGGAGAAGAAGTCCAGAGAAGCCTCAGACAGAGTCTCAAATTTATGAAAACTATGCGAAACGAAACGAAAACAGAGCAACAAACAGAACTGGATACCAAACACCAATAATGCTTATGACCAATGTGCACACACATGTTACACACTCCCCCTCCCCCACACACACATACACTCACACATGCATTACCCACACTCACATAGTACTCTAGTGTAGGTAGTTTCAATGTTTCACTAGGCACTAGGATGTATATTTATTGCAACGGGATTAAAAAGGATATTAGCCAGTTGTCGTTTGAACAAGTGCTGGCAATAACACTAACAGATGCCACACTGTTGGCAGGCGACAAAAATATACCTTACATTATCGTTACGTTATCGCACTGGCAAAAGAAAATGTGTGATATGACCCTCACTGTCTATTATCACACAAATTAATTTGTTGAGAAGACTGAGACTTTCATTATTTTAAATTAAGACTTTAAAGCACCAAACGTTTTGGAGAAGGTTCTGTTCGGTTCTTTTATTCATTGAGATATATATATTAAATTTAATATAATTTAAATCACAAAAATATTAATTTAATTTTTTCTTGATTGAATTTTTTAATAAAAAAAATGCTAACTTTGGCAAATGGATAAACTTAATTGAATAATTTAATTATTAATTTATGATATTTGAAGTCTGAAATAGCTGCGCGATACATATTCGATACACATAAAATTTGTCTAAGTACATTTTTAGCTCTCTCAAATTGTTGGGTTTCTGTAAAAATTACTTAAAATCAACTGACACTGTTAACTAAAACACGTTAACAGCTTCTGTTAGTAAGTGATATTGTTCGCAACAGAATAATACTTTTAGCGCTGGAATTTATGAAATAATTAAAAATTGAGAGGTTTGCTTAATTTTCAATTGTAACTGTTAACCAGTTCTAATAACTCATGTACTCATGTAATACAAATATTCAAATTTAAACTGTAATGAATATTTTAGAATGTATTGTATTGTTGTACTAATTATTCAAAGGATTAAACTGAATGCTCTGAAAATTTAATTAAAGTCGACTAGCAATTAAAATTGATTTACTAAAATATTTAGTGAATGTTTTGTAAAAGCGGTGTTTAAATTTATGTGGTGATCTGTTTATGACTTGTATGTGTGTGTGTGTGTATGTATTTGCATATGTATGAGAATTTGTATTCAGTTGAAGTTTTACATAAATTCATAGAGTCTGGTTTGGTTTGGTTGTTTGGCGCATTAAGCGTTGCCTTAATTGTTCAACAAGTTGACGTCGTGTGGAGTCCAAAAAGAGGAATAAGAAAATAAATAAAATATATACTTGGTATACGGGAAAATAACATGCCACATACACACATACATATGTGTACGCCCTGGGTAGCATTCAATTTAAGCAATTTTTCGCATTGTGGGACAGGCCACCTGCCAGGCCAAATGACATGCGGCACAGTGTGTGTGTGTGTGTGTGTGTGTGTGTGTGTGTGTGTGTGTGTGTGTGTGTGTGTGTGTGTGTGTGTGTGTGTGTGTGTGTGTGTGTGTGTGTGTGTGTGTGTGTGTGTGTGTGTGTGTGTGTGTGTGTGTGTGTGTGTGTGTGTGTGTGTGTGTGTCCATGTGTGTGTGTGGATACATCTAATGCCTGGTTGTTGACAGCTGCGGCAGAGCTCGCTGCCAGAATGTTAGAATGTCAGCAGGTGCGGATTTAGATTTAGAGGCACAATTAAAATGGCCGCCAGTTTGACATTACTTAAGTCCGTCCTCCATTGTCACATGACATACACGCTAATTGGCCGCATTTCAATCCGAAAAAGGTCATCTATAAAAAATCAATATCAATCCGCTGCTAATCTGGCCAATTTCGCATGACATACAGACATACATATGTATATTGCCTTCATCCCATCCATCCTTATCTACATCATTCTCAGCTCCAAAATTGATTCGCATCCTTATGCCATCAGCATTGGCGTGCGGTACGTTTAATTTAAAATTCTAATGCTAACATGTAGCAAACAGGTCGAACTACAGCCAGCCAAGTCATTAAAATTCTCAGGCGGCCAAAACAAATGTGGTCGCGATGCGCTGCGTTGCGCTGTGTTATGCTACGCCTTTAAGGCTAACTGAATTTGGCTTTAATACAATCACACTCATACACAATCAGCGCGCGCTTGAAAGTATGCTACACGCATACCCTCTCATCACGGTAGTGTGTGTGTGTGTGATGATTATGGGAGGTGGGGTTGAAATTAGCGGGCAAGTCGACTCACGAACTCGTCTCTCGCCTCTCTCCTCGCTTCTGTGTTCACCACGCCACGGCACAAAAAATATCCTTTTCTCTTGTGTCCACGGGAAATAGAGGGAAATTACAGTTTACCGATGCTTTTGCAAACAGTCGATTGCGCTTTTCTCGTTTACAGCATCGCACATTTTCACGGCGCTTTATTTGCACTTATATTCAAATAACCGTGCACTATGAGACGAAATCCGAAAAATTTAATATTTAGTCATTATATCAAAGTATTAATTTTACTATTTTTTTGTGTGTAAAACTAGCTTAAGCTGCCATATGCTAGCAGAATACTTGTTGTTAGAATATATAAAAATTTAATAAAAATCACAAATTTAAAAAAAGAAAAAAAACTTCAAACTGTAAAGTTCATTACCAAAAATGTTATATAACAGACCAATGTTAAAACCCAACAGCTGTTGCTGTCAAAAAGCAAGTGCTTTAGATTGCAATATTTTTGCAGCCTATTCTTAAATTGGTATTTCTCAAAGTCTAATTATTTTTTTTTATAAAATTTAAAATGGATACCAATTATACAGGCAAACAATTTTAATATTTAACAATTATTTTATGTATATATTATGTAATATATTAATTATTGTCGACGCTGTCTCTAAAGAATTTTAATTAGCTTTCAAAGCCATTATTTTTTCTTTATTCCTCTGTTTTTTTTTAATACAGTCGAACTTCCTTAACTCGAACTACCATTATCCAAAGAAAAGGTTTGAATTAAAGATATTCGACTTATACAGGTTAGCCTCGCACCCAAATGCACTCGCTCGACGACTTACGCTATATAAAGGAAAAAAAAGGCTAAAAAGACACCACCCACAGGATCTGCCTAACAGAGTCCTGTCATAGGTGAAACTGATGTAAAAATGTACTCTAAAATTTAATGTTAATAATTGTATATCTCACTGTAATTCTTGTAGTCACCATTTTTAATTGTCTTTGATGTAAAACTAGCTTAAGCTGCCATATGGTAGCAGAATACTTGTTGTTGGAATATACAAAGATTTAATAAAAATTACCGATTTTGAGAAAAAAAAAAAAAAGATATTCGACTTATAGAGTTATTTTTCTTAAGTTTATTAATTTAACTGCCACTCATTTAGCTCGAGTTAGAGAGAAATTCGAGTTATGGAAGTTCAACTGTAATTATTAATATTGTTTTTTAACAATATTTAGATTATTTTGATTTCAAATTCAACGATTTATCATTAGTTTTTCTGACAAAATAAAGCAACCCGTCAATATTGTCTAAGAGTATGTAAGAATCTAAAAATCTGTATTTCAAATTTGATCCTAGCCAAAATGAAAACGGGGAAATTCGACTCACCACCACGACGATGCCGTATGCAATGCTCTTTCAACACACACATACACACACACATGCGCACAATCCACAGCTGTTGTGACTCGTGTATATGTATGTGTGTGTGTGTGTTTCGTTTCCTTGTTGTGTGTGCTACTGACTCCGGCACTGACTGGAGCTGCTTGTCGGTTGTTGGTTGTCGGTTGTTGGTTGTCGGTAAATCACAACCATTGCACGGAACACGGCAATCAGTTTGTGTTTGGCTGTGTAACGCGTTGCGTGCTCGACGGCATCGCTCGGCTTTAGCCCGGTTTCGACAACGAATAAACGTAAAACGTGAAACTCGTCGAATTTGGAACACAAAAATAATTATTTTAAATTAAAATACACAAAGACATTTTGCGTGTGATGATTTGCGCGAGAAAGTGAAAAGTGACATTTATCGCATTTAATTATGTTATGTTTTTTTCCTAGTGTGTTAACGTGTGTGTATTTACGATTAGTAATGCATAATTAAAGTATATATTTGTATAAATATTGTTAAAGTGGTATCTGTAATCAATTGTTGCATATTTACCGACTGCAAATAGATACTTTAACTCGACTTGACAACCGTTTGTGACTGGGCCAAAACAATGGCAGACAGCCTGGCGCCATTTCCACTTGCTTCACACATATTTCTTATAGCCACGATATACTGTATCTGACGTGTATGGCTTGCCAGCCTTCAGTTTTGTTTGCTTTTCATTTTCGTTTTCGTTTCTGGTTATTTGTTTTTTCGCTTTCGTTTTGTGCGCGCTTTTTTGTAGCATAATTTTTGGCGCAGTGAAGCAAAAACACGAGCATATTTGATGTATTTTCAAAAACCAAAAGAATATGCTTGTATTTGCCTCTGTGAGTGTGAGTGTGTCATAAATATTTGATGAACAGCAAAAGAAACAAAAATTATTTGTGTATACAAAAATGTAGCATACTTTTTTGGGCACTCAACAAATGTCATTTTGCAAGTGCAGCGCGCAGCTTTAAGTTTGCCACTTTAAGTTGCAAGTCAGGCAGCGTGTCATTAATATGCCCAACTGTCTGTTGTGGGTGCCTGTGTGTGTGTAATGTTAGTGTTGTTGTGCGTGCGTGCAAGGCAATTGCATGACGCTGCTTGTGCCTCGGTCTTGGTCCTGTCTATGTCCTGTAGCTCCTTTAGCTCCTGCCAGCCAGACAGACATATGTATATTATCTCTGGTGAATTATGGCCCGGTCGTATAGATTCCAAAACGGCTTGTCCTTACAAGAACAGCAACAGCAACAACAATTGACTGGGCAATGTCTGTCACACACACACACACACACACATGCTAACATGCCCCTTTTTGCGTGTGTTTGTGTGTGTATATCATCGGCGTACATTGCGGCACACATTGTTAAATGGACGATACAAAACTTCAACTCATACATCCAAAACTAGTGGGAAATACTTAAATAGAGCAAACTCGACAGTAGAAGACCCTAAAGCATAGTATCCAGCACCGCGGAAAATAAAAATTTCGGCCAAACTTCATATAAAAAAAACTGTGGCCGAAACTTTTCGTTTATGATTTCGTTGCTTGAGTATCCAGCAACTTGCACGAAATCCACAAATAAATATCGATAATTGGCCTATCGACAGCGTGTGTGGACTGAGAGAACAGCTGATGCACAGCTCAGGAATATATTGTCGCCAATTATTTCGCAAGTGTCGATTGAAAAAATGAAAAAAAGAACTGTGCGCAAAACCAAAAAGTGAGATGAAATTGTTTTTGCAACAATATATTCCGCCACCAACACAATCACATCGTCAGAGTTTATTTTTTAAATTTTGTTTACATTAGTTGAACTTTTAAAATTGTCGCTGTTTACAAAACACAGCTGTTTTATTTATGTCCCACACACACGAAATAAATAGCAAATTCCTAACATAAAAATTTCGCGGTGCTGGAGACAGGCCTTAAAAAAAAAATAAATTTCAAATTAAAATAATAATTATCTAAATTAGAGCTGAATGGAATTATTTACTTCTCAAACCCGAAATGAATTCTTTCCATAAGAAAAGCTTCGGTTAAAAAAAAAAAAATAAAATAAAAAAAAATTAATAAATTTCATGTTTTTTTAATATCCCGAAAATATATGAGAATGGGGCATGTCATAAAACACAGCGTCATATCGCTATGTCACTTTTTTGTGTCATAACACCCGCGGGCGTTGTGGCACGCACCCATTTGAGACTTATAATAGAAGTCATAAAATAAAAAGTCGTAATAAATTAATTCACCTAAGTTAGATTGTTTTAAAAGTGATAATGCTTTCTTTAATTTGAAAAAAATCAAGGAAAAATTATAATTATACAATTATTTTTTTAGCTTAAATGAAACCGTGGCTTGAACCAAAAGCTTAGTTTCCGGGGGTATGTAAGCTGCCTTAAGAAATTAACCTAAATGCGATGATTAATATCATCGGTGCTTATTATTCGATCGCTACTAAGTGTCTAGAGTCGGAGATGCCAGCTTTTGGTTTGAAAAACTTAAAAGACCCTTTGTGGCTTCCAAGTACAGGGTCTAAAAAGTAGACATATCGAGCCGACTGCCAAACATGTCGCCTGGCACTTTGGTGTCGCCTCCGTCTGCTGCTGCTGTGTCGAGTTACTCGACGCTTGCTCTGCTGCAACTTGAAATTAGATCCTCGATATGCCACCTTGATTCATTCCTAAACTATTTGTGATTTTTTTTTATTTTGGTTTTCATTTTAAAGCGGGCCAAAAGCAAGGAAATGGAAAGGAAGGGGAAAGGGAACAAGTCCAGTCACTAATTGGCACGAATGCGGGAGCATTTTAGCCATGGCTATCCATGGTATTAGCCATTTGCCATATTCAAACTCGCAAGTGTTCAGTGTCCAGTGTCCAGTTGAACAGACAGCTGCTCTTCACTCTTGACTTGAATCCTTCGCTTATTTATTGATGCCAGGCAGCAGCAGAAACAAAAGGAGAGGAGCAGGAAAATGGGGAGAGCGAGGAGAATGAGGAGAAGCGGGTCCAGTCCAGTCAATGGCTAATGCTAGAAATTGAGTTATTTATGCTCCAGAATTGATTGCTCTTTGTTGTAAATTACCATCGCGTTACATTCAGCCAGTCAGCCCGAGTCTGGTCCAGCAAGTCAAGCGTGTGGCAGCATGGTAAACAGCAGCAGCAACAATAACAACAACAACGTATTACGTGTTTACACACACACACAAATGGAGATATTGGGACACTTTGTGCTGCAATTTATGCTATACTTTTTTGCTATTTTAAACTTATTCGATTAATTTGCCAGGCAATTAATTGAGAACTACTCGTTATTCAATCACTAATCATCTACTTCTTTTGCCAAACACAATTAAAAATCTTTAAAATAAAAATCTTTTAATAATAATAATGGAGTTTAAAGTTAAGTTAAGTTTGTTAAATCTTTTCCTTCGTAAGTCAAATGCAACAATCGTTTTAAAGTTAAAGACTTTAGTTTTTTTTTTTTTTTTTTTTTTTTTTTTTTTTTTTACAAAAAATTGTTAATTTTACATCAAAGACAAAAAAATTCGTAGAGTTACCACAACTTCTTTAAAATTGATAAGCAATCAAACTTCCGTCTTCAACTTTTTTTAAAGACTGTCCCGTAATTCTGAATTAACATTTATTTTTAGTGTTATTTAAATTCAATTTGAGAACATATTTTTATTTTTAGTTTATATTTATTATTCAGAGAAAAATAAAATCTAATCTGCTGCTTATAAAATAATTATTCTTTTAACTCTTTTACTGTACTTGAAATTGTGTGTTGAATTATTTTAATTTTTTATTGTTTTTGAACGAGATCTACAAGTGCAAAAATGTGTTTAGCAAATAATTGGCTTATCTTTAAATCTTATTTACTGTGTTTGTTTTTTTTTTTATAATATCTTTTAAATTATTTGCTTTGTATTAATGTTAAACATCAATGATTAGTTGCAATTTATTTCTGTTCATGTATCAGTCGCAATTAAAGTAAATCCAATCAACCAATGAATTTCATTCGTGAATCACACTCATTAACAAAATTATGGTTTGATACCCTATACGAACAATTATTGAGGTTTGTTGATAGAAAAAAATATGTAGAGAAAATGTAAATGTACCTAAAAAGTACTGAAAATAATGATTTAGCTGCGAGGGTGAACTAACTAATTGTTTAAAAGCAGACATAAATAGAACATCAGCTGAATATTTTATAAAAAAATTCTTTGAGTTAAAAATATGATTTTTTTTTAAGCTTTCTTTTAATTGTAAGACCAGTTTATTTTGTATTTTTCTTGCAAAGTTTACTTACTAGTATTTAAAAAAATGCTTAAGGCGAATTGCTTGAGGGAAACAGCATTTTTTTTATGTACGGTATGCAGTTGTTGTGATTGCTGAAATTGTTTTGGCTTTTTTTTTGCATTTTTTTTTTACATCTCCAGCTATTGACATTTTGTGCATTCATTTATTTATTATGCATTCAGTTGCACTTATTTATAGTTTTATTTGTTGTCTGCTTTATGGCGCTTGTCATTTCGATTCGATGTGAGCCCATCAAGTGGCAAATGACAACAATCCGTTGCAGTTGCAACTGAAGCTGAAGCTGCTTTTCACTGTTTCAGTTGCTGCAGTGCATTTGCGGTTAACACCATCGACCCAGAAGCTACTCCTCCTGCCCCTTCTCCCCCTCTCTCTTTGGTAGACTCCCCGGGGAGCCATTAATCATGTGGGTGACGCCTAAATGTATGCAGCATGCGGCATGCAATTAAAAAGCAAACAATCGCAACTGCAACATAAATTTGCAATGCCAGACGCACAGACGACAGCAACAGAGAGTTGAGGTGGAATGTGAAGAAGGTGATGAGACGAGGGGGTTGCAACTTGCAACTGGAAGCTGGCAACAGCAGCTGTGAAGTGTGCAACAATTCTTATTTTGCCTTTCCATAGAGTCGAGTGCCAAAATTGCATTGCATACTTCTGAGCGTTGAGTGTTTAATGAGCGTCAAAACAAACCACAAAATAAAATAAAAAAAATACAATACAAAAAATAAAATGAAGTGAAAACTCTACACAATTCATAATAACAAAACCGAAAAGAAAAGAAAATAAATCAAAAAGAAACGTAAATCTTGAAAGTGGCGTCTCAAATGGATGCGGCCGGAACGACGCTGATGTTGGTGGATGCGACGACAGCGGACAAACATCATCATCATCATCACCATCATCAGCAGCAGCAGCAACATCAGTTGCAACTTCATTCGCGTAACTTGCAACGCCAGAGCGGCGATCTAAACACTCAAATGTCGCTTGACTCAAATGCCGCCACAAGCAGTGCAACAACAACAGCAGCAGCAACAGCAACTGGCAACGATTCAAGTGGCGCCTCCTCAAAGAATCCAGCTGCAGCCATCTCCAGTTCAAGTGTCGGTAATGCTGTTGTGGAATCGGCGGTGGTGACCGCCGGCACCTCGACGAGCTCCTCGGGCAACAGTTCGCCGGCTAAGGCCAGTTATTTGCATCATCATCATTTGCATCATGGCGGTCATGGACATTTGCATCATCATCATGCGCTGCAATTGCATCACACAGCGCCGCCCTCTCCGCTTGCCACAGTGCGTCATCAGCAACAGCAGCAGCAACAACAGCAACAACAACAGCAACAACAACTTTCCGCACCTTCAACTTCGCCAAATGCCTGTATCTCTGCTTGTTGCTCATCGGCAGCAGCATCCTCACATCATCATCAGTTGACCATGGGGCATGTGCCACATTTGCCGGCCCACCATTCTCTGTATCCATTGATGGGCTATGTCAGCTCCAGTGTCAGTGGCCCCAGCTCGCTGGTCAATTCACCCGCCTTGGGGCGACGCAAACGCTACACGAGCACCTCGTCCAACTGCTCCAGTCAGTTCAACAACAACTATGCCGGACTCGACGTGGACTCCCTCGATGATATGCTGCGTAAGGTAAGCCTCAGAAAAACCAAATCTCCCTTCAATTAAATGCAACGAACCGAAAGAGAAAACCGCTATCCAACTGTATCAATTTAGAAGGCAGCTCAATTCTATTGCAGTTTTTCTGATAGACAATACGGCCTGAACTTTAATTCAGACATTAATGCTTTAAACAAAACCGTAAACCAATTTTTCTTTATGATACTGAAACAAAAGTTATTTAAACCAAACTGAAGATATTGAAAATACAAATATTCATTTTATTATTTTGCTATAATTTATGACCCCCCCAGAAGGAGCTTTTGTTTTGTTTTTACAAAAATTAAATCTTATTGTAACGTACAAATTTACTATTTACAATACAAATCTGTACAAATAAATGATTTATATTTCATAAACATTGTCATAAATGAGTGATCTCTTGGCTCACCCTAATCTTAACTCGAATTTAAGCAAAATGTTGTACTTATTTATTTAATTGGCGTAAATTAAGGCCCCAAATTTAGTGTGTTTCTTTCTTTATGATTTTTTATTAAAATTTAAAGAACTTACATTATAAAGGGGTGGTCAAAAGTATTTACACAACTGCAAAAAAAACCTTTTTCAAAAAATTATAAAAAATCACTATTTAAATTGTTTGAAGAAATTTTTTAGCATAAAAACATTTTTTGTTTGAGACCCAGGAAAAAAGTAAAAAAAATTGACTTTTACAAACACTTAAAATTATCAATGGGTATCTAATGGGTTAAGGAAATTCTTGTATCATTTGAAAGGAATTCAAAGGACCTTTCCATTGATTCCAAACTTTACATGAAGTAAGTTTAAATAACGAGTAGATTTAGCTTGAAATGTTGTGTAAATACTTTTGGCCACCCCTTTTGGTCAAAACAACAATTATATAAAATTTTATAAATTTAAATTAAGTTTTAAAAAGCATAGTTTCGAAGCAGTGGGCCTTGAAAACTCACTTAAGGGGGTGTTCTATTCAAGTGAGGGGTGTTTATATATGGAACATTATAAATATGCGGGGTTGTCTCTCAATTTGTACTTTTCCAAATGAGTTTTATTCACAGTTTTCCACTAACTTTCAGCATGTTGAAGTGTGTTTCTTGTTTCTCTAAGTCGTTGAAACAATGTTTGATTAAGTTTTGGAATAATTTTAACTTGCCCTAAAAAAAAATCACTTTCCAGCCCTGGAAGAGTATTTACATAGTGTTAAAACATTGGAAGAAATTGAGTTTAAACTTAAATGAGTGAGATTTGATAAATGAGTTCTTTTTGAAATACACAAATTGTTTACAATAGTTTTCGTTAATTTCCCTTGAAACCTTTGTTGATTCCATTGTTTCTTAAGCTCTACATTGCTTTTGACATTTCCACAATCTCAAAATAAGTTTCTAATCAGCGTCAGAATTCAGTTGGCGACTTTCAAAGTCTGTTTGTCTGTCTGCTCGTCTTTGTCTGTCTGCCTGTTTTTCTCTCTGTCTGACCCCCAATGATCGTACTCATAAATCTTGAGCCTAGTCCGGTTGCACAGCATATGGCACTGCCAACTGCTGCAAGACGCAAACTTGCGCCCCCAAAAACAAAAAAATGGAGAAAACTAAAAAATTTGCAACGCTTTTTACGTGTTTAACATTTTTAACCGTCTCATAAATAATATGCTACAAGTTTATTCTTTTAATATTATTTTTTTAGCTTTCGAGTTTATAATATGTTTTTTTTTTTTTGTGGGGCATGCAACGCCCTGCATACAATTTAAATTTGTAATGCGCCCGGCGAATGGACCTAATGAGTAATGGCCTGGCAACCTGGCAACCCTACGCACGGTTTTTGAGGTTATGTGCACACTATTTGCACTATAAACACACTCTCTAACACACACGCGCAAGAGAGATAGAGGGAGAGAGAAAAGTATTCTCGCATTTGTTGCACGGCATCGTTACGGCTTTTTGGCCGGTTGCATTTTATTAGCGATAATGAACTCTCTCTACACTCCGCGTGTGGCACACAGCGAATCTAATCGAAACGAAAAGCGCTGCATACTTTTGCGGGGTCGCCACATTTTGTTGCAGTGCACTATGGGGCGAAATCCGAAAAATCGAATATTTAGTCATTTTATCAAGGTATTAATTTTACTACTTTTTTGGTGTTAACATCTTCAGAAAACTTCAAACTGTTAAGTTCTGTACCAAAAATGTTAAATAACAGAAAAATGTTAGCACTGACAGCTGTTAAAGTCAACTGTTGCTTTCGAAAAGTACGCGCGCTAGCATTTTAACATTTTGGCAGCCTATTTTCAAATTAGTATTGCACAAAGGCTAATCATTTTTTTTACAATATTTGAAATGGATACCAATTATACGGGTTTGTACTATGTGTTGGTTGTACTAGTATTCTGTATTTGTGCGTGTTCTGTTTATATTTTGTTATATTAGATAATGCTTTGAAAGGTAATTTCTTGGAAAGAAATATCAACTTTGCGAAAGAATTTAGCAATGATGCTTAACGAGGCTTAATGTAATTCCAACTGTATGTCGTAGATCCATTCATTGTTATTTAAAGGAAATATGTCTCAATGTGAACAATTTGCGACAATCGGCGCGAATTAATTTTTTGCAGGTGACTTCGAGTTTTCAAATGTGGAGCTGTTTCACATATGGCGCAAGGAGAAAGGCAGCCATAACGAAATAAATGCAGTTATTGATTTTTTTAAGAGGAAACTAAATAAAAAAATAATTGTTTTAAAATATGAATCCTATTTAAAAAACAAAAGCCAAATTATATGCCGAAATTTAAGTACCAAATGGAAGAAATGCAACAGAAACAAAATATATTTTGAAAAAAGACATTCAAATTGACTAATGAGCACAACTAAATTACAGTTGAACGAATCAAATGGCATCAATAATCGACAAATTATCATGTGAAATGGAAGGCCCAGATCAAACATCTGAGGAATTCGAAGAAGAATTACCCGTATCGTTTTTTACGTTTGATGAAGAAATTGAAAATGAAGAAAATTACGATTAATTTCAACTATTGTTCCTTTAACTCGTGAATTTTATCAAAATTATGTTTTTCCAATGTGATAACTTTATTTGTATGTATAAAGAAGTATTTTAGTAAATATATATTCATGTAGATATTAAATTTTAAAATATAAAAAAAAATTTTCTGATATATTTTTTTTTGGGGTGGGCGGTGACCCACCCACTTTTCTTTTAATTGCTAATGATATACAAGGTCAATGATTGTTATTTGGGTTAAAAAATTTAAACTTACTTGTTACCGATAAAAAAATAAAAAAAAAATTAAATTAAGGGCGGGGGTGGTGACACGCCCACTTTTCCAAAAATATTTCTGAGGGTATACATAACATAAATAAAAAAACCGCATTCAAAAATTTAGCTTACTTTAAAAGTTATTAATTAATATTCGATTTTTCGGATTTCGCCCCATAGTGCAGTGTCGCATTGCCGCTGCCTCTACAAACACTGCAAATGGGTCGATTGTTGTTGGGGTATTGCTATTGCTATAGGTATATGTAATATAGGTATATACGAGGGTAGGTTGTATTGTTGTTGGTCTAAGGGGGAAAAGGAAAGTTTTTTTCAAATCATTAGATTGTTTGTACTTTCAGCACTTACTCTGTTTTGAGTTTGTTTTTCATAATCAAAGGAGACTTTTTGCTATAAATAAGTCTCCTACAGGTTTTAAATTTGCCTTTAAGCAAAGTTTTTGCACGGTAAAGTTTTTTTTTGTGATTCGAAAAAATTTAATATGATTATATAAACTTTATTCTTTATTTTTCATTGTCTTGTCTTTATTTATTAGTTATCGTTTAAATTGATTTTCTTTATATTTTCAAAAAGGTTCTTGGGTCTTACCGAAACATCGATTATTTAATATACAGTTGAACTTCCCTAACTCGAACTTCTCTAACTCGAATTTCTCTGCAACTCGAACTAAATGAGTGGCTGTAAAATTAATAATCTTAGGAAAAAGAACTCTGTAACTCGAATATCTCCCTAACTCGAACCTTTTCTTTGGATAATGGTGATTCGAGTTAGGGAAGTTCAACTGTATATATTTTTTTAATGTTTTTATTTTGTCTGTCGACGCGTGTCCTAGTGAACAAAATAACAGATTTGAAAGCTTTTTAAGGGCTAGACTGGATTGCCAAATATTTGGTTAATTTATAATGTTTATAAACCACAATGGAAAACGACTTCTGTTGAAAAACTTTTGAGTTACAAATGAATCAAAGTATGCAGTTTGCCTCTCCTTCCTAATAAACAATTTACATCTACCTACTTAGGCCTATAACTTATCAGTCAGCCCTCGTATATATCGATGGTGGCGCAGCTGCATTGCATTTGTGGCCGCCATAATAAGTTACAGCCCACAGCTAGGACTACCTAGGACGACCGACTACCGACTGCGGATCGCGAGCCGTGGACTGTTAAGTCCGGAATGCGGCTGTTCCTATTACCATTTGCCATTTGCCATTGCAATTTGCTTGTGGCATACTTTCCGGACGAGACGCGTGCATAATGGCAATTTGAATAATGTGGCAAAATATGCAGACATTTCATTGTTTGCACACCTTCCCTCCAGTTCCCTTCCCTTCCCTTCACTCGAACATGCAACACACACATTTTTGTGAACTGTAGTCATGTCTGTGTGGCAGACAATCAAAGTTTTTCTTCGATTTGCCAAACGTTTGTCATAAACGCGCCCCACAAATTAGATGAACCGTAAGAAATGGGCACAAACTTTGCCGCAATAAACGAATGACGAGCTCAAAGACAAAACGGCAAAACATAGACGGATAGCGGAAAATGACTCAAAAGGGCGAACCGAAAGAATCCTAACTTAAATCGAATTTGGTCGACAACAGCAACAGCAACAGCAACGGGAACAAGTTAACAGAAAGTTGTTATCAAGTTGAGGGCCAAGTTTAAAGCATTCTCAGAATTATCAACAAACTTTGTGGCAGCGTTTCTTAAGTGCAAACAGCGGGCAATATTTAAAACTTATTGAGTTCGGATTTTCGAAGTGCACAGTGTGACCAGCTGCATTTGAAGTTGACTCATTTTGAAGTGGTCATTAGCTTATTCAAAAAGCACCTTTCAGCTCAATCAGCATCTCTTAAGAAGTCAACTACTTAGCTTGTTGCTGCTTAACTTTCATTTAGTGTGACCACCTAAAAATGTTACCAGCTGCGTTTCAGATGAGTCTACGAGCCCAAACCACTATTAATTCGTACGTCATGTTTTTTACGCGTCTGCAATGTTTATCATATGATATTTGCATGGTAATGCAGATATCAGATCCAAATATATTTTTCCTAAAATACAATTTTAGTCTCTATTAGATAGAAGAAAAACTTTTTTTGTATTTCCAACAACGGTTTGGCATACTTTTTTTTAAATTTTGGCATTGCTCTCTTGAAATTGAATACTTGAAAAATTTTTTTTGCTGTGAGTATTTAAATGGTTTGAATGTTTATATTTTTAGTATGTATTTATTACATTACTGATATTTATATATATCTATGTATAATATATATTATATATTTTATAATATGGGAAAGACTTATTTTTTAAAGTTCTTATAGGAATTTAAGTATGATTGCCAAAAATAAAAAAATCAAGTTGCACTTTGATTAAGAAAATTTATATTTTTCTGTGTCTTTTTATTGAAATTTTCAGATACATTCGTGTAGTTTACAGGTCTAAGTAACACATGCTGGTGGCATCTGTCTAATGTGTCGATGTATGTTTATTATTGTTGTTTGCCCTTGTTTGTTGGCCTTATCAATGGCATTTTTATAGCTGGCTACGCAGCACCAGCAGCTGACAATTATTTAATGTATTTACCCCTAGCCGGGGTAAAAATTATGCACACCTAAACATAATTACATGTATGAAAAGTGGAGGGAGGGATGGAGGGGAGTGGGTTTACTTGCCACAATGTCGGCTTGGGGGAAGGTTAAAGGAAATGAAGCAAAAGGTGGGTTTTCCTTTTTTTTTTTTTTGTTGTTGTTGCGATGGGGTGGGATGAGTTAGCTATGCCCATGTTGCTCGTTAGTCGCCATGAAATGCCTTCGTTCTGGGATCTGGGATCTGTGTGGCAGCCAACAAATGAGCAGTAGCCCCCATGGTTTGCAACTGCCATACAATACACATATCACACACACATCAAACACAACACAAAACAAACATACAGACATATGTATGTACTTTCAACACCTGCATTGTGAAATAATGTTTTTAAAAGCCACCTTTATGTAATGACAATGGGGAATCATTAAATGTCTATTTGCGCATTGTTATACCCTGTTAAGAGAAATTTAAATGAAATTACGCATATAGGCAACTAAGAAAACAGGTTTTTCAAAATACATGTTCATTAAATATATTAAAGGAGATGTTTGCTATATCAAAGTGAAACTGCAATTAATCAACTGATTGGGGAACACACACAGCTACAGATTCAAGTTGTCTTTCTATATATTATATTATATTAAAGAAGCTAAAACTTGTATAGCTTGGTACAGGATATGTGCTAGTCGAGTTTTGTTATTCGAGTTTATCTGTAACTTGCTTTTCACTTTCTCTTTTCATTTGTCTTTTTCTCTGTGTGCTGTAATATCTATGTCATCTTTGAGCGCATATAGCAGTGAGCTTTTGTTGATTTAAATGTAATTTTACATAATTGTGAGATTTTATCAGCATGCTGTCCCCTAGATTTGTATACCCGTTACTTAAAAAATAAGTAAAAGGGTATATTGTATTCGTTGCAATGTAACCGAGAAAAGGAATCATTTTCGACCCTATAAAGTACATATATTCTTGATTAGAATCAACAGCCGAGTCGATTTAGTCATTCCGTCGTCCGTCCGTCCATGTGAGATCCTAGATCTCAGAGCTAGAACAACCAAAATTAGCACGCAGACTTTTATAAACCCCACGCAGATCAAGTTTGTTGCAAATTTTTGCCACGAACAGTTTTTAAAAAATTAGGATTTTTTGCTAAATGACGTTAACTACTATTATAGCCATCCTACCAAATTGTCACAAGATCAGAACAAATATAAAGCTGGTAATGGCTGATTTAAGTTTTTAAGCAAGTTTAAGTTGCCCAAAGGTATGCAACAAAAAATATTTCACATTTATTCAAATAAGCAACGGGTATCCACTTATTCATTATATCATTCTTTCTACCGCTTTTATTTAATTAATTTAATCTGCATAGCAGTAAGCTATTGTCAGCCTGACATTGAAAGCTTGTATAACTATCAGCTTTTTGTCTAAATGTTAACAATATTTCGGTTTGTTAACTTTAGAGCTTTAAAGTTAATGCTGAAAACACTTTGGAATCGTTTTCATTTCGCAAATCGTGTAAATCTATGAGCAAAGCTGCCAAAATATTAGAGAGGAGACGCAGCTAATTTTGAGACGCTTCCCATTTATCTTGCGCCACATGTTGGCAATTCTTGCAACACACACACACACACACACACACACATATGGCAACCCTTCACAGCAGATTTCCTTAAGCGCTACTTCTCTGAAATTGCAAAAAAAAAAAAAAGAGAAAAAATCGAAAGTATAAAAAAATAGAAAAGAAAACACAAAGCGTCATAAACTAGCAAAACTAACGAACTCGGGCAGCCCCAAAAGTTGGAGCAACGGAAAAAGAAAAAGGGTTACCGCTTTACCGCTCCAACTCACCACACACTGTGTCACTCCCTCTGGCTGTGTGTGCGTGTCCATCAAGGGATTTCCCTTCAATTAGGATTAATACTCAAGATACCAAAAACAACAAGCAACAACGAAAAATAAAAAACAGAAAAAAAATGGGAAAAAATGCTGTTGGACGAGTGTTGTATACGCTTAACTAGGGTAATGCCAAATATACATATGTACATACATATGTGGAGTCAAAAGAAAAAGAAAAAAGCAACCAAAACGGAGACCTAAACCCGAAATCACCTAACAACCCCTCGGAAATGCCGACGGACGGACCTATGCAATAAGCCGGAGACGAGCTCAGCCCTCAAAATGTTGCACAATTGAGGCATTATTAGTAAAGTAGTTTTACATATCCAAAAAACCAACGATAAGATGCCAGTCTGCTCGCCCAGCAGATGCCCTGTAAAAATTGGCAACGCTTTGAAATTATCGATAGCATTAATCGTGAAATTTTTGTTGATCAGAACTAATTCATTTAAACAATATAGACCAGCGGTGGGCACTCAATGGCTCCGGGAGCTATCGGCTGCTAACGAATTCAGATTTCGTGCCCACCGCTGATATAGACAGTTGATTTAGTATAGTTTTTTCTTGTTATAGTCGTAAGTTTTTAGATCAGTTTATAAAATGAATTATTGTTATCGATAGTCTATGACTAAAGACTACACAATTATTCTTGTCCAATTTATTTTATTTAGCACAATACAATAGTCATTAAGTTTTATTTATTTTATTTTATTATAAATTTTTTACAATTTCAATTATTATTTATTTCTATGAAAACAAGCAGAAAGAATAATAAATAATTAATATATATTAAATAACAACTACAAAATATCGATAATTTATGTAATTATTTTAATCCATTTTTCAAAATTGTGATTAGAAAATTTTTAAAAATGGTGACCACAATTTGATGCTATCAGAACTCTTTAAAAAAAAATGAAATAAAAACAATTGGGATATAAAATAATAATGTGATTTCTCTTTTAGTTTTAACTTATCAACTGCATATAAGCCATTTACCCGTTACAGGGTATTCTCAAGCGAAAGCATTCCAAGCTTTTCCCATACTAAGAGTCAACCTTTTTGGTATTTTGACACTGACTTTGATGAGGGCTGCCTCTATATCGGTTTGCTTTGCCCAAACTTTGCTCCATTTTTTTTTCGTTTTTGGGTTTAAATTGCTTAAAAGTACAATTTATCACAATTGGCAATTGGCTGCTATTGTGTGAGTGTGTGTGTGTGTGTGTGTGTGGATGGCCTAGCAACAACTTGACCAAGTTTCGAAATAGCTTCGGCACAACAAGCCAAGTTACTGGCCCATCTCTGACCGCAGTGTTCAAATGAGTTTTCACATGGCACCATCGCTTGGCATTTTCATGTATTGTACAATTGCACTGTTGTTATCATTCTCCTTTCCCTTCGCTCCATCTTTTCCTTCTTTTCCTTAACATACACATACACACAATTGGCGTGTATTTTTAGAGATTGGGTCATTTAAACTTTTTTCCCAGACAGTTTTGTGGTGGAAAATTTGTTGAAAACTTTTTCTTGGTTAATGCGCAAAATTTATTTGGTTCTTGGAACTGTTGTCTCTCTTCCTTTTGCTCTCTAACATTCCTTCGCTTTCTCCATAGATGCAATAAAGTATCGATAATTTGCCAAAAATCAGCAATTGAATTATGAGACTTTTGCTTAGAATCATGAAGGTTAATACAGAGCAATTGTTTTTTTATTAATGTGATTTTTGATTGTGGGAAAGAAGCGGGAATAAAAAGAGCAAACAGAGAGAGAGAAAGAGATATTGATTATGCTTTAATACAGCGAAGCACATTTGATTTTGTTTTGCACATAGGATATGGGAAGTGTGTGAGAGTACACATTGGTAGGCTTTTGGCACACATTGCAAATTACACAAACAATGTGACGCGTGTATTTTTTGAAGAAACATGTTTCTATTTTTTTTCTGTGTTCAAATTTAAATATAAAAAAATGTTCGTTACATGCATGCGTGTGATTTCTTATATTTTTATTGGTGCGTGCACATCTATTAGGCAGTTTTGAGTACCCTGCTTTATTAATTAAATAATCGAATGAGCTTACATCATTTTACTCGATAATTTGATGTGATTTATTAAAATGAAATTTGAAATAAATTTTTGCATTTTAAATAATATTTTTGCATTACTTTTGACTAGGGTATAGTATGTATTTTAAAGATGCAAAATTGATGTTAATTTAAAATTAAAATTATTTCCATGTTAAATTTAAATGACTATTGAAATTATGTTTTGAAGTATGGTGCATAGAAATTAATGCCGAATTAAAAAAAGGCTTTGATAAAGTATTTATGTAACTTGAAAATGCGACCCTTATTTTATATTTCCTTGATAAATGGGCAAAGCATCCTTTTGCGTTAAAATATCCAAAGATAATATGGTTTTAATTTTTTGACGACAACAAGAAAGTTAACCCCCAAGCACAGGGAAACACTTTTATCGTCTGTAAAGCTGCACTCATCAGCGTCGTCATTGTCATCATCCAACTACTGAAATTGTGTGAGAAAGAAAAAATGGCAAAAAATGGCGACGAAGAAAATGGAGAAGAAGAAGGATAGGAGAAGTAAGCACTTCTCTTTCTTTAGCATACCTTTGTGCGCTGCTGCATTCAGTTTGAATTTCTATAACAGTTACAAGCAGAGTAGAATGGTATATTGAATTCGTTCTCTAAGAAAGTATATACAGACAGACCCCTCTATAAATTCCTCGCAAATCACGCAAAATTCGTCGCCATACACACAGTTTTTAAAATAGGTCACTCTTTTCGGTGTTGAAAGATTTTCCTATTTTATTATTCAACATCTTAACTGATTTTATTATGGCAGTTTTTATAGATAAAAGACCAATTAATAACCCAATTTTTGGTGTTGAAACTTTTCAACTTTTCATACTTACTCTCCTCAAGATTGAATAAATATACATAATTGTATTTATAGCTGTTTTCAATTTTTAATCAACACTAGCTGTTAAATGTAATATTTATGAGAAATTTAATATATATTCGAATTGAGTTAGGGGTATCTCATAGTCGAGGACCCAACTATAAACTAATTTGTGTTCTTTTTTTCCCTTATGATTCAGATTCGAGATTCCGAGAGAGAAGCGAGTGTTGGTCTTTTGTGTGCTTTTGTCGCTCGCCTTCCTTTCGCGTGCTATCCACGAGTATTCCTGCTCACGTGTAGATTTTATTAAACATATGAATTCATTATGTAAATGCGACAACGTCAACAAGGATGATGACAACGACAGTCAAGGAATATTGTATGAAAATCGCCTTTTGTTGCCGTTTGTTCGATTTTCTTCCAACCCTCCAACTCTCCACTCCACTCCACAATCCAATCCCATCCCATCCTTGCATAAATATTGTAAGTAGTTGGGCAACGTGGGGTTAATGGGTTATGTGCTGTGATTTTCGAAGAGCTTTACCCTCTGGCCCGTGCCACCCGCACATACAGCAACAACTTAGCTGCTTGAGTCTTTTGTTGATTTTTATGTAAAGCGCAAATTGATTTGCCATTGGGAGCAGCGGTGGCAGAGCGGAAGCAGCCATAAGAAATTATTAAAATTTTTCCAGGCCACACAAAAAAGTTGACTATTGTTGCCGCTGTTGCCTTTTGTTGCAGCTGTTGCTTGTTGCATAATTGAATTTCAATTCAACGTGTGTGTGCCGTGCCGCCTTTGACCCGGTCCAGACTCTCATCTGCACTCAGACCATTCAACTACACTTTTACCCCCGTCTCTGACCTGTGATCCACTTAAAGTTGTGTGGCAAGTCAGTCTTGAACAAATCACAGCGTTGCCACATGCCACAAAACTGAGAGGCTGTCTTGGCTGTCTGTTCATCTGTCTGACTGTCTGTCTGTCAGCTGTTAGTATTGTTGTTTGCACACAATTAACACTTGAAATGTTAAACAGGCCTTAACAGTGGGCTTATGTATGTGGATGCCTGGTCATATTGTAAATGCATGTGCTACATGTTACATGCCACACACACAAATAATAACATACCACTTAATTTCATTTATTTTCATATTGACAGCCATACATTGCAAAGTTTTACAATGACTATTAAAATGTGCAAGTGAGAGACGATTCATTTCAAAGAAATTAATCAAATTTTTAAGAAGGAAAGACAAATAACATTTCGTAACCTTACTAATATAGTTTAAGAGACAGTTTTAAATGTTTGTTAATTATGAATTTTATATTAACATATATTTAAAACTTAAACTTAAAACAATTTAGAGCTAGCCCATTTGGTGACTGTCGATTTTGGAAAAGTCGGTGCCTCTGAAATGTCACACTTATGTAATTACTTACATTTTTTGCACTTTTTTTCGAATTTATAATAATATTTTACACTTTCGACTTAACTCATATCAAAAGTACTTTCTGCTTTATTATTAAATTAAAAATATGGATTAAAATTTATTTCATGTTTACTAGATACATTTCATCAAATTTCAAAACAAAAATAAAAACCAGCCAAAGTTAATTTCGATACCAATAATGTCTTTTGAAATACTTTATCCGAGCGATATTCATATATGATTTTAATTAATATTTAATTTATATTTTTAGCTGTTCATCTAAATTATTATACATAGAATTTAAATAGATATTATGTTTGAAGTTTTATAAAAGTATATTTATTTAATTTATTTATTTATTTATTTAATTTAAAAAAAAAACATTAACAATGTACAGCAATGTTAAAAGTTAAAACAAAAATAAGAGTAGACAAAAGTCTGCACTCCGACCCGTTGGGACACATTTTTTAAGGCTATATGACATGCAAAATTTAGTGCTGCATTTTTGGTAACTTTTGCCAGTTTAAGGTGAAACATTCCATTGTAGCCATTGCTTTTTTCATTGTAGCTCTATTTGTTTTTGTTGTTGATGTTTTTTTTTGTTTGTCATAAAGCGACGTGAATGTAATCAAGGCAGCTATTATTCTTAGATTTGAAGCGCAAATGAAAACGCCGGGCAAAGGCGGCAAACAGTCAAGACAGCGGCGCTCTTCCCTTATCCTCCAGTCACGAGTAAAGTCTGTGGTTCAATACAAAACAATGGCCATATATGTGCGTGTGTGTGTATGTGTGTGGGTGTGTGTGTGTAGCAGCAACAAAAAGGCAAACGCGTTGTCGCATACAAAAGCCTCATTGCTCGGTCCGCTGCCAAGCAGTTGCGCCAAAATGGCGGAGGGAAGTGAGAGGAGCAGGGGGCAGGCAGATGATAATGGAGGGTGGTCCCTGGGTTGGGGTTGATTGGGGGTGGCAAAGGGGTGGAGTGTGGTAAGGGAAGTAGCGCACACGAGTAAGTGTTGCGGCTCATGTGCTTAAATATGCACATTGAGTGCGTGTCTGCGTATGTGTGATTTATTTTTTCACACACACACATACAAACACACATTCGCACAATTTTAAGTAACTGCGTGCAAAGTGAAGTTGGACACGTATCGTGACACGAACGTGAACTATAAGCTAAAAGCAAAATAATAAATCAGCTAAGTAATGAAAAGAATTAGAAAATAACTTGACATTATTATTACTACAACTATAAAAATTCTGAATTCTAAATAAAAATATTCACAAATAATTCAATATAAGGAAATTTTACTTTTAAACTACTAATTGATTAAATCATCGTTATTGTCTGAGCTTCGCACGTGAATAATTATTCATGTTTTACTTAAATAGCAGAGATTTCAATTGGTAACCCTTTTTGATCTTATAAAACAAACTTTATTTATATTGTAATTTAAACAAACATAATATTCACGATTTAAAAGGAAATGGAAAATTTAAATGTTTATCATAGATTTTAAATCGATAGGTAAAAAAGTTTATAGAATAACAAGAATTACTTAAAAATTTGACGTACGTATATAAATAGTTTCCATAGATATATAGTTCCAAAATATGACGGAAAACTGTCAGAACTTTGAAGAAGATTCTATTGTATGAGCTTAACCATTAAAAAAAAAATCGATGTCCTAACCAAATTATTTTATTATCTTAACTGCATTCGTTTTCTCTTCATTTTAAGCATATACAATTTTTTATTTTAATTATTAAAGTCTTAGCGTTTAAAGAGTCGAACTTTATACTTTTTTTTGTGTTCATTATTTTTCCGCTGTATTAAAATATTACATAAATATAAAGAAAACAGCAATTCAAGTAAGTTATTTTTTTCTGCAAACCGAACCAACACATTTACATATGAATAAAGACGACAGTCTTTGGCAAGAGACTGAAAATTCAAAAGGCGCCGCAAGTCACACAAAGCAACTGCACTCTCTCTACACTAACAAGGCACCCTTTAGCCTGGAATTCAGTTTCAATTAGTTGATAATAAAAGTGCAGGACTTTAAATCGATAATGACCCCTGCCCTGATTTTGATTTGGGAGGGAACTTGCCAATGGCCAATGTCTGCTCTGTGTGCTGCGGATCCGGTTCCGGTTTTGGTCGACTTTTGGCTTGGCTTCGTCTTTTACTGGGTGCCAATGGCAAACAATTGCATTGTAATTTTTAAGCAACACACACACAAGCAATACTGTTGTTGTTGTTGACTTGCACTACAGTTTGCTGGCATTTTTGTCTTTTGCAAACAGTCGACGTCAGTGCCACAAAAGCCACTCAAAATCTGCTTGCCGCGCTGTGTGGTTGCATGTGTATGCAGCTGTCTGTATGTGTGTGTGTGTGTGTGTGTGTGTGTGTGTGTGTGTGTGTGTGTGTGTGTGTGTGTGTGTGTGTGTGTGTGTTGTGTGTGTGTGTGTGTGTGTGTGTGTGTGTGTGTGTGTGTGTGACAGCAAACAGAATTATTGAAGCGCGCTGTCCAAAAAAAAAAAAAGAAAAAAATTGCAACCATGTGAGCACCCAACCACCAAACGAGCCACCATTCAACCCACTGTGAGACCGTCCGCTTCACTTCATTTCACGCTCAACGTCGTCGTCATCGTTTGCAATGTTGCTGCCACATTTTGCTGCAGCTGCAGCTGCAACAGCTACAGCAACAACATCGACATTGCCATTGGCATCAACATCAACAAGCAACATTCACATTGACATCGCCATCACTATCGGTTTGCGGCCTTTGCTGTGGCTTTTGGGTCACTGTAAAAGAATTAAATTACAGGACGATATGGCAAAGGACTCGCCAGGACTTTTGTTGAGGCGCGTCAGGTCGATAAACGGAATATTGAACAGTTTGCTGTAAGGCAAAATTCAACATCAACAACAACAAAAATAGGACAAAGATTCATCTTCTTTTTTTTTGTATGTTGTGTTGCATAAACAATTTACAGCTGTTGCTGAAAACGAAGAAAATGGATTCTTAATAGATCAAAGTGAAAGATTCGATCGGAAATTCTCTACCAGAATATTTGATAGCAATAAAAGTACCAATATTGTCATTAATATTGGAGGCACAAACCTATAGAATGGAGTGATGTTTTAAGTCATTTCTTGGTAACACAATGAAATATTTTTTTAATGGAAAAACTTCGATGAAAATATACATTAAGGTATTTTTTTCTTTAACTTTCGTTAACCCATTAAGTACCCATTGAAGGTTTCGAATTTTTGTAAAATTCTACTCTTTAAAATTCTTTTTCCTCGGGCTCAAACAAAAAAATTTTTATATTAAAAACTAGTCGACGGTGCTACAGTCGAGCATACTCGACTGTCGGAGACCACGTACTTACTATGCAAAAGCAAACCCTGCTAAAAATAATATAAGTCGCTACAAGTATTTAATATATTTTAACCAAAAATAAAACAAAATAACACAAATATCGAATTGATGTAAACATACAACATTTATAAAAATGTAATTAAAATTTTCATTAATCATAAATCAAAAAAAAAACATCTGTCCAACGTGAGATTCGAGCCGCGGACCAATGTTCTAAAAAGTCTGCTAATAAGAAATAATTTTTAAAAAATTTGTTTATGGTGGGAATTGAACCCGCGACTCCCGATCATTGCAAAATTGACGGGAATTTAGCACCATAGGCCACCAAAGCCCATGGGCGGACGTGGCCAAAATACAAATATGTTAAGACTTCAGCGACTCTATATTTTGCAGTTAGGAACTCTGCCAACACCCTTTTTAAATTGAATAGCATTTAAAAAAAAGGATGCCGATCATATACTAACAAATTAATTGAATATAAAATATATTAACAAAAAAAAATTTGTCTGTCCTAGAGTTCGAACCCGAGACCCGAACTCAGAGTTCCGACGCTCTGCACATCGCGCCACTGCCTGCCTTGGTAATCGATGGTCTTACGATAGATTTCATTCTTACTAGAGTGTAAGCCAGATGCAATTGTTATCTAGTTGTGATTGTTGTTGTTGTTATTGTTGCTGATAAGACAAGGCAAATAAAGGAGATTTTAATTGCTTGATATCTTGGCTGTTTATTATCCGATCGCGATGAAATTTTCAGCAAATGTGGATAATAATGGTTTCTTCGTCTATGCCTTATTAGGAATGTCTATCTTTTAAATTGTCGCAATAATTAAGAAATATCTAATTTGTGGGCGTTTAAGGGGGCGTGGCCAAAATCTAAAACAAACTCGATCTGCGTGCTATAAAGACGAACCTAAATACCAAGTTTGGTATCTCTAGCTCTTATAGTCTCTGAGATCTAGGCGTCAATACAGACGGACAGACGGACGGACGGACAGACGGACAGACGGACAGACGGACATATATATCGACTCGGCTATTGATGCTGATCACGAATATATATACTTTATGGGGTCGGCCACGCCTCCTTCTGCCTGTTACGCACATTTTTTTTGTGACAAAGTTAATAGACCACTGTACTTTTTTAAAGTACGTGGTCTAAAAAATCATCAAACAATAATAACAAAAATAATAAAACAAAATTTTCACAAATATTTTCGCTAGTATCCTTTATAATTTTTTGAGACCATAAAAAACAACTTTTTCTTAATTTTCATACAAAAAGTGGCTTTTTTGCAGTTTTCAAAAAATTATAAAAAATATTAGCGAAGATACTATTTGAGCCCGAGGAAAAAAATTTGAAAAGTAGACTTTTGCAATAGGTTCCTAGCCCTCATACGTTTTTCCGACGGTCGATAAAATAAACTTTAAACAAAATTCCAAAAACTTTTCTTTTATGGTGTGCGATTTTTTTTGTTCGCTTCTGTATGTACAACCATTGCAAATATAAAGCAAAAAAAATTTGCAACAATTGCTTTCATTTATTATACTAAACATGTTTATATATAAATTATTTATAAATTAAATAAAACGGCATAAATTACAATATTCATGATTAGGATTATTGCCTAAAAACAAATATTATTACTGCCTAAATTATTAATAATTTAGCTAAAATTCGAAACAAGTTTATGACAGCTAATTTTTTTGTTGTCTCCATAAATACATACATACATACTATATGTCCGAAAAATTAAATATCTGACATTTCATAATTTCTGACATGTGTTGTTTTTCAAAAACAATTGACATTATAATCTCTAGAGATCTAAAGAAACTCAGCTGATTAAAATATGATAATGTTTTTGGCAATTTTTTATTATTTTATTTTAAATTATTTTAATCTGAAATTTCTTGATAATGATGTTAGTCATAAAAATGTGATAGTCGAAGAGCAGTAAATGCTCCCCCGTATCCTTTTTCTATTTTGTACGCCTATAGTTCAGCTGGAAACTCAGGACATAGCTCTGCCTATTCTGAAGCTGAAGCCCTTGGCTTTTTGCACTGTCAACAGCCGCAGATTGCTCTTGTTGTAGACCAATTTTTGTGCCCCAAAACTTTTGACTGCTCAAGCAGCAAATCATATTGCTTTATCTCGCTGTCTCTCTCTCTCTTACTGTTGCTGTCTCTGCCTCTGTTTTTAGCTGGCTCAGTCACAGCTGAAACTTTGTCAACAATGTTGAATAATTAAAATGCTCCCTCGACAACAAGTCTGTGCAAAGACTAGAGCGAGTCTTTTGCCCCAGCTTCAGGCCCGACTCCGACTTCGACTGCCTATGCTCCCTGCTGTTGCTAGCTGCATATTTGTGCCAGCGACTTGACAGTTTATAGAGGGTTAAGAGGGGGCACAGTGGGGAGTTTTACCTGCTATGTCTTGGCTAGCCTTCTTCTTCTTCTTGTCCACGTCGTCGTCGTCATCGTTGGCAAGCAAAGCTCATCAGCAATTCTCAATTGCTATTATAATATTTTTTTGCTTTTCGTTGTTCGTTATTCGTCGTTGGTCCTGTTGGATTTGTTGGTAAACACCTGATACAATGAGGCATGTGGCAAGGAGGTCGCCCTGCAAGAGGCAAGTTTTGCCTAATGCGCAGTCCCCATGCAGCGCTCAAGTTTGTCGAGCTAAAAATTCATCAACTTTGTTGCATAATATTTCAATAAAGGCCCAAATGCGGTGCGAGCGAGACGACAATCGTTGGCCTGGTGTCATCAAATTAAAGCGTACGTTCCGTTCCCGCCCTACAATAGTGCACCAGGGAGTGTTTTAGCTTTTATGCAACCAACAAAAAAAAATATATATATCTAAAAAATAATAGAAGAGTAGGCATTCTGCAACGACTACGACAGCGACAGCGACAAGTAACGAGGGAGTTTTTCCCCTGGCAACATTTTCTAAACTGCAAGACGTCAGTCAAATTAGTTGGCTTGCTAATGAAAACTTGATGTTGGCCTAATAGAATTTTGCATTAAGCGCTGCTAAGGAGAAAGCTGAGCGAGTAACATTTGATTGGCCTGGCAACTTGGCTGCAGTTGCCTGGCCACACTGAACCGGAAATTATGCGGCAGTTTTCATAAACAGGCTTTGATTTAGTTATTAAAGAATCTGCTAAAAAAACTGTCGTAAGTCTAGTTAAAATGACAGATTCCCTTAACTTGGCTATGGGGCTAATAGACTTGGTATACTAAGAAATGTAAAACTGGCGTCTAAAATCAAAAATATTCGTTTTTAAAAATGTATTTAAAATAAAAAGACAATGCAATTTTAAAAAATTTATATAAACATATGTGCTCTAAAAATAAAGCTGTTATTTTTACCCTTTTTTTTTGAGTTCTTAACTTATTAAAAATTTGTTATTTCAACTTTTCATTTTTTTTTCTATTTTCAAGCATTTTTAATTTTGTTCTCATTTTTTCAAAGTCTTAGTTTCAAAGAAAAAGTTTTAAATTAAAAAAAAAGGGTTTTTATTGATAAAACTCTATTAATAGTTGTAAAAGTTCTGGCTTAGAGAATCTATATATATATAGGGTACAATAATGTAATTTTAAAAGTTAAAAAACTGGTAACTAATAGATATAAAAAACTGTTTCTTCTTTTATAGTACTAAGCTTTAATATATATATTTTTTTTATTAAATGCGTTTTTTGTTTCTGTCCACGTTCAGCAGAGCTTGCGTATAATTTTGTATAATTTTAATCCAATTAAACTTAAATAACTCATGCATACACATGTGTGTATGTGTGTGTGGGTGAATAACTGTAAACGAGTCGCACAGTTGGCAGCGCTGTTACCAAAAACAGCTGAGAATCCAGCCGGAATTCAGTCAGATTCGTAATTATTACCACTTACGGCTAAATACTCTTTTTCGAGTTGAAAGCGATCCATGTGTATGAGTGTGTGTGTGTATCTTTGTATCTACAGTTTGTATCTATGTGCTGTCCACAAAAAGTTTGCGAGCCACAAAAATTTCCGTATCGTGCAACCTCAACAACAACAACAACAACAATCGCAACAACATTGAAAAGTTTTAGCCAAAAAAGCAACGACGAGAGTTTTTCTCGGGGATAAACTTTTTGCTTTAATACTTTCGCTGTGGCTTTGCCAATCGTTGTTGTTGTTGTTGTTATTGTTTTGGTTTCTTTTTGGCCAGAAGCATTGCCTACATTTTGGGAGCATTAAATTTATGCTTCCACCTTTAGACAAGGCATAAATCTTTGTTATGCCCTTTGCTTTGTTTGCCTCGGACAGCAACAAAATCACAGCAGCTTTTTCGACTCTCGTAATTATTTTGGACAGTTTCCTTTCTGTTTTTTGCTGTTTTCTTGGTCTTTTTTATTTAATTTTTTTACAGTTCTCTTGCTATATTGTTTTATGTTGTTGAATTTAATAATTTCGGCGTTGGGTCTTAGGCATAGCTTCGGGCGGTTTATGATGTGTATTTTATTTTTCGGTTTTAATTAATGCTTCCGTGCTGCCAAAACCTTCATTTAACATGACTTTGTAATGAGTTTTAATAGCCTAGTGGCATTCGATGCATGCGGCAAGGTTCGTGCCACAGCATATTAATCACTGCCCCACGCTTACGTTTAATCCTGAAACTGACATAGGGATTTATAGGTATTTTGATATCTTTATTAAGAATTTTCTGGTATAAAAAATAAATAAATTCTACAACTTAACTGCACAATACAAAGAAAATAGAAAGTTACCAAGAGAATAAAACAGATAAATTCTGGAGCCTTAAGTTTGGAATTTTAATCGCATGTGCTATATTAGAATATTATTTATTTACTTATTAATCTATATTGCTAAAAATAACTAAGTTTAAGTTAGTCTTAATTTTTGATTTACATAATAATAGTTACTGACTTTTAATATCTTAAGATTTAGTCAAAATTACGTGAGGTAATTTTTTATTTTTTGAAATATTTTAAATCAGTTTATCAAAACGTTTTTATTATTTAAAATAAATACAGATAAACCATTGAATTAAAATGTTGAATTTGATTATCTCTTGAATATATCATCTAATTAGAACTTTGCTATTTATTCGTTTACTTTAAAGTAAACTAAACTCAAATGATTTTCATAGAATTGACAAAAGCAATAAGTTGTAAGTTGTGTATTTGACTCAATTTCTTACCTACATTTCAACCTGCATTAAAACTATTAATCAATCAATCAAATTTTCACTTTGACACATTTGTGACCCATAAAATGCTCCAATTACTTCTGGGATATTACAGCTAGTTTAATCGTAGTGCCCCCTTAATAATGTGAATATAGGAACTAAAGGTATTTAGCTATTAAAAAAAAATGGGGATTCAATTTCCACACACGTTTCTGTATTCATTTAATTTTCATTGTTTCCGCTCGAATGCACTATGGGGCGAAATCCGAAAAATCGAATATTTAGTCATTTTATCAAGGTATTAATTTTACTACTTTTCTGGTGTTAACATCTTAAGAAAACTTCTGTAAAGCTCTGTACCAAAAATGTTAAATAACAGAAAAATGTTAACCCTGACAGCTGTTAAAGTCAGCTGTTGCTTTCGAAAAGTAAGTGCGCTAGCATTTTAACATTTTGGCAGCCTATTTTCAAATTGGTACTGCACAAAGGCTAATCATTTTTTTTGCTATATTTAAAATGGATACCAATTATACGGGTTTTTACTATGCGTTGGTTGTACTAGTATTCTGTATTTGTGCGTGTTCTGTTTATATTTTGTTATATTAGATAATGCTTTGAAAGGTAATATCTTGGAAAGAAATATCAACTTTATCAACGTCCAACTGTATGTCGTAGATCCATTAATTGTTATTTAAAGGCAATATGTCTTAGTGTGAACAATTTGCGACAATCGAAGCAAATTAATTTTTTACAGGTGACTTCGAGTTTTCAAATGTGGAGCTGTTTGACATGTGGTGCAAGGAGAAAGGCAGTCGTAACCAAATAAATGCAGTTATTGATTTTTTAAGAGGAAAATAAATAAAAAAAATAATTGTTTTAAAATATGAATCCTATTTAAAAAACAAAAGCCAAATTATGTGCCGAAATTTAAGTACCAAATGGAAGAAATGCAACAGAAACAAAATATATTTTGAAAAAAGACATTCAGATTGGTTAATGAGCACAACAAAATTATAGTTGAACGAATGAATGGCATCAATAATCGACAAATTATCATGTGAAACGGAAGGACCAGATCCAACATCTGAGGAATTCGAAGAAGAATTACCCGTATCGTTTTTTATATTTGATGGAGAAATTGAAAATTAAGAAACTATTGTTCCTTTAACTGATGAATTTCTTCAAAATTATGTTTTTTCAATATGATAACTTTATTTGTATGTATAAATAAGTATTTTAGTAAATATATATTCATGTAGATATTAAATTTTAAAATATAAAAAAAAAATTTTTTTCATTTTTTTTTTTGGGGAGGGCGGTGACCCACCCACTTTTCTTTTAATTGCTAATGATATACAAGGTCAATGATTGTTATTTGGGTTAAAAAATTTGAACTTACTTGTTACCGATAAAAAAAAAAAAAAAAATAAAAATTAAGGGCGGGGGTGGTGACACGCCCACTTTTCCAAAAATATTTCTGAGGGGGTACATAACATAAATAAAAAAAACGCATTCAAAAATCTAGCTTCCTTTAAAAGTTATTAATTAATATTCGATATATTGGATTTCGCCCCATAGTGGAATGTGGCTACAATACACAGAAAAAAAATCCGGGCTATTTAGCCCGAATTCAAGCCGAAACGATGTCAGAAGTGGGGTAATCTCGGATTTTCTTAAATCAAGTACGAAATACTTGATTTTTTCAATCCCGAATTCAATCCTGAAATTCTTAAATTCAGGCTAAAAAAAAAATAATTTTTTTGTTACATTTAAACTTGTTTTTTTTAAACATTTTTTTAAAATTTTTTTTTTTAACTTTTTTTTAAGTTTTTTTTTTAAATTTTTTTTTATTTTTTTTTTAAATTTTTTTTTTACAACTTTTTTTTAATAGTTTTTTTTTAAATTATTTTTTACTAACATTTTTTTATTTTTACCCTTTTTTTTTTAATTGACGGTGGGAATCGAACCCAGGTTCTTTTCAAACAGGTCGGCGACTCTAACCACTGAGCCACCGAACCAATTGAAATGAGAGAGGCCGAAAGAGAATAAAGTAATTTGGGCTTATTTTCCCATTTTAATCCCGATACAGGCTTGATTATTCAGCTTAAGCCTGGAAACATACTTAAAATATGCAGGCTTAAATCAAGTATTTTAGGCTTGATTTTAGAACGGCTTTTTTTTCCTGTGTAGTAATAAGCTTTAGATTGCGTTTAGAGATTTGTGCTTACATGTAAAGTGATTGTCCCCTTGCCACAATTTGTTGCACGCTGATAAATTGAATTATACCAAATGTGACAAGAGCAGAGTACAGAAATAACAAGAACAACAACAACAGCAGCAACAATTGTTGCCGCCTGACATTGCATTATTTATCGATAACAATTAGCGGTGATGCATGAAATGCGATAACATTAATTAGACTCTGACTCTGACTCTCTCTCGGTTTTGGCCATGCCTTTGACTCTGGCCCGAACGCACAACCAACAATGGAGTTCGATGCCAATTGGCGCCTTGTGGTTTCGTTTTGGGCCATGCATATAAAGCATATACGGGCTTAATTGCATGACTTTGGCAATAATAACAATACACATCTGTGTCCGCATGTGTAAGTGTGTGTGTGTGTTTGTGTGTAGCATAGTTATTACCATTAATTGTGGCCTGGCTTTCTTCTGCCATCATAATTCATACATGTTAGAAATTTGAGTGCTGTCTGCTCTTAGGCATTTGGCGAATTCCCAACCAATAAAATCAATATGTTCCCAACAGATTGAAAGAAAATTGCTCAATTGAAAGTCTATTATATTTTCTTCATTTTACTTTCAAGGTGGGCAGAATCAATTCAATTTTAGTAGACATTGTCAATACAATAAATATGAAACAATGTTTATGGTAGAATAGAGATCATATTTCTACACAATTTTATTTTTTATCCCATTTGCATTATTATTTTGAAGTATTAAAACAATTATCTTATTTTATCACCAACAATTATTCGTATCAATTACTTAGAAATTTAATTTTTAGAGCATTAAAGTTATGAAAAATATTTCGCAATGATAGTTATCATATGAATTTTGTTTTGTTTCATACAATTTTTTATTCTAGCTCAGCAAATGAAAGCAAATCAGTACTTTATACTTAAATTTTAAGCTAAATTCTTTAAAGTTAAATATTTATTTTATCTTGAAAAATGAATGGAAAAAACAGTGAAGACACAAAAAGAATTAAAAAAAATATCAAATAAAAAAAGAAAAAGCAGTTTGTTTTTGCAAAGGTATTCAAACTTTAATATGCTAGAAACAAGAAACCAATTTCTTCTAGTTTTTTTTTCGCTTTTTGCGATTAATTCTTTTGTGTGATTGGAGCTTGGAAAGCTTTGCTAAAAGGTTCTTAAAGGCGTCGCTTGATTTTCAACTAATTTCTGTTTGCTCAAATAACTGTTTTTCGGCTTATGCGAAAGGAGATTGAGAAAGTGTGAGATGTGCGACACACACACACACACACACACACACACACATGCACTCACATACTCATAAGTTAGAGTGACACAAATACGAGACGACAGTTGCCACTTAGGAGGCAGGAAGGAAAGGGAGAAACTGTAGAGTAGGGACAAGAGCGAGAAAGATAGAGAGCCTAGCCAAGTTGGCAGCCATGTCAACACTTATCTTTATGAGTTTCCGCTTTCTGTAAAGTCATTGACATGTATTCCTCCTGCTGGATGCCGCAGCCGCTGCACTATGGGGCGAAATCCGAAAAATCGAATATTAATTAATAACTTTTAAAGTAAGCTAAATTTTTGAATGCGGTTTTTTTATTTATGTTATGTATACCCTCAGAAATATTTTTGGAAAAGTGGGCGTGTCACCACCCCCGCCCTTAATTTAATTTTTTTTTTATTTTTTTATCGGTAACAAGTAAGTTTAAATTTTTTAACCCAAATAACAATCATTGACCTTGTATATCATTAGCAATTAAAAGAAAAGTGGGTGGGTCACCGCCCACCCCAAAAAAAAATATATCAGAAAATTTTTTTTTATATTTTAAAATTTAATATCTACATGAATATATATTTACTAAAATACTTCTTTATACATACAAATAAAGTTATCACATTGGAAAAACATAATTTTGATAAAATTCACGAGTTAAAGGAACAATAGTTGAAATTAATCGTAATTTTCTTCATTTTCAATTTCTTCATCAAACGTAAAAAACGATACGGGTAATTCTTCTTCGAATTCCTCAGATGTTTGATCTGGGCCTTCCATTTCACATGATAATTTGTCGATTATTGATGCCATTTGATTCGTTCAACTGTAATTTAGTTGTGCTCATTAGTCAATTTGAATGTCTTTTTTCAAAATATATTTTGTTTCTGTTGCATTTCTTCCATTTGGTACTTAAATTTCGGCATATAATTTGGCTTTTGTTTTTTAAATAGGATTCATATTTTAAAACAATTATTTTTTTATTTAGTTTCCTCTTAAAAAAATCAATAACTGCATTTATTTCGTTATGGCTGCCTTTCTCCTTGCGCCATATGTGAAACAGCTCCACATTTGAAAACTCGAAGTCACCTGCAAAAAATTAATTCGCGCCGATTGTCGCAAATTGTTCACATTGAGACATATTTCCTTTAAATAACAATGAATGGATCTACGACATACAGTTGGAATTACATTAAGCCTCGTTAAGCATCATTGCTAAATTCTTTCGCAAAGTTGATATTTCTTTCCAAGAAATTACCTTTCAAAGCATTATCTAATATAACAAAATATAAACAGAACACGCACAAATACAGAATACTAGTACAACCAACACATAGTACAAACCCGTATAATTGGTATCCATTTCAAATATTGTAAAAAAAATGATTAGCCTTTGTGCAATACTAATTTGAAAATAGGCTGCCAAAATGTTAAAATGCTAGCGCGCGTACTTTTCGAAAGCAACAGTTGACTTTAACAGCTGTCAGTGCTAACATTTTTCTGTTATTTAACATTTTTGGTACAGAACTTAACAGTTTGAAGTTTTCTGAAGATGTTAACACCAAAAAAGTAGTAAAATTAATACCTTGATAAAATGACTAAATATTCGATTTTTCGGATTTCGCCCCATAGTGCATTGTAATTTACGCACACTTGTAAAGTTGTATTTACATAAGTGTGTGTGTGTGTGTGAGTGAGTGTAAATATATGTATGTATGTGCATGTTTACTTGTCGAGGCAACTGAAAAACTTGTGTCTATTTAGAAATTAGATAAACTTCTTTTAAACATCATTGACAATAAATATTTCTTGGCTCGCCATAAAGTATGCTAATAAAATTACAATGGTATTGCAGCGATAATAATGTAATTGTTTTCTAAAACACAAGAAAAATGGAAGATGTTACAGTTGTAAATTAGATATTCTGAGTTAAATGTAAATGTACAATTAAAAAATGTTAAAAATTTTGAACTGCAAAATTCCAATTAGAAAAACTCTTAAAATTTATGAAAAATTGATAATTTGACAATTTTACAATCTTTTGAAAGGTCAAGTATCAAATAACTACATGTTTTTGAAATAAAAAGAGAGATTTTTGAATCAAACAAAATTTATTTATGAGTTGCATTCATGTATAAGATTTTCAAACAATTTGGGCACTAGAATTGTGCGAGGTTTTTGCTGAGCACTTCTTTTATATTTCGTCTCTAACTTGAAAACAGATTTTCACTTGATTTGAATCTTAGCACTAATTCAATTAATTTTTAATTTATAGTTTTCATTTTGATAGGTTTCAATGCCACTTAGTCATTCCCTCTGCACAGTTTAAATGCCTGCACACAGTTAAAGCCATCATTAACTTGGTCAGCAGACCCTTAATAAACCATAAGTCAAAAACTCTTAAATATATTGTAGGACTTTTTTGGTTGGCTTCAGCTTTAAAAGAAGGACAAAGCGACTAGGGCAATACGAAGTCTCTCATGCTTTTCACTTTTATTATCCTTTATGTACGATTTCACACCTTGAATTGCACACACATACACACACACACACACACACACACACATGAGTGAGAAAGCAGAGATGGAATAAGATGCTACACGTAGCAGCAAATCAAAATCTTGAATTTATTCCACATACGAAGCGCATGAATTTCAAATTACTGTGGGAACAACACCACAGACAAAACAGAACCAGGCGAACTGCCAATCTACCCACTTCCTCCCCCTTTATACAATTCGCCCTTCTTCGTACCTCCTTTATGCTCCTTTCCTTATCCTTCTGCAGCAGAGGAAAGAGTGTTACGTAGTAGACACGATTGTCCAAAAGACTTGCACAAAGACGTGTGAACACTGACCCGGCACATTGAGAGTAAAACCAAGGAGAGGGAGAAAAAGATATGCAGAGAGAGGGAGAAAGAGGGAGAGAGAGATGTAGAGATGACGAAAGAAACTGAAAGAAACAGAGAGAAAACGAAGCCAAGCCATATAGTCAAAGAATCAGCTTGATTCTCTTCCCCACATCACACTCACACCTTCTATAACCTCTCTCTTCTTCTCATTTTCTCCCTCTCTCTCACTCTTCCGCTCCCTCACCCTGTCCGCCTACACCAGTGCCATTCTCATGCTTATTCGCATTTCCATTTACATTCACACAACTTGACTGGCAGACGAAACGTGTGCAACACGTTAGGAGACTGAGCAAAGGGAGTCGCGGAGAGGTGAATACCTCTAATGACTGCGCTGTGGTCGTATCTGAACATTTTTAAACCTTTTTTCATATGCCATTTGGTATTATTTGGCACCTTTTTGTTGCGCTGGGCAAGCGAAGTCCACAGATGGACGGTCAGGCAGCAATGAGAGGCGCACAGTGGGCAAGTTCGCTCATCTAGATAACTCCAAAAGTTAAAAAAAAATTGAAAAATAAAAGAAATTATTTCGTGAAGTAAACCCATAGTAAAATCATATAAAAATTTTATGAAAATTGTTTAAAAATATGTTTTAAATTTTCTGCAAGTAAATAAAACAGGTTCAAGGACGATAAAAATGTCCTTTGGGCCAAACTTATATTAAATTCTGGCTAATTTTTTAGGATATATCTTGACATAATCGAATCACAAAATCGTCGTCCCAAGGATCAGAATTATATTTAAAGGACATTTGGTCCTTTGGTTCTGTGAAATTTTGAAAGTCATTGTCCTAACAAGACACCAAGTTTGTAAGGATCGGTCAATAAACACCCAAGATATAAGTGTTAAAAAAAAATGAATTTTTCAACTCAAAAGCGCTGACCAGGAATTAATTTTAAAAATTTGGTTTCTTGGTGAAAACAGCCTAGAATTGACTATAGATTATGAAAATTGGTTACCATTTTTTCATTTTTTTGGGCCCATACAAATCGATGCTCTCTAATATAGGTACATACTTAATGTTTAGAATTAAACTTCGCTTTCTCAGTAATTTGGCCCACTGTGCAGCATTGCGTGAAGAGGGGAGGGAAAGTGGACCAGCAACGTGTGGCATAGAAAAAACTGAAGTTGAAGCGGCTCATTTGAAATTCATGCGGCCACTCACTGGGTGCATAAAGCAATCAAATCAACCACAAACACACACGAGTTGCTGTTGTATGTTGTTGTAGTTGTTGCTGCTGTTCTTGTTGTTGTTGTTGTTGGAGAAAGTTCTCTCAGTGGCAGTTCAGGTTTTTAGCAGCTCTTTTGGTTTCATACACGTTTCACTCGTGTAAATAATAAATAAGCTTAGCATACTTTGTGGCGCGCAAATGCTGAACGTGCTAAGGCCAAAAGTGACGGCATAAAAACGCCGCCTATCGATTGCAACATCAACAACAACAACACCAACTACAACAACAACAACACCAACATCAACAACTGGAATAAAAGCAGGCAGCAGGCGCGCAAATCTGCGCAACCGAAAATCCCATCAAAGCATCTCTTTTGGCCTGGTCAGAAAATAAAAAAGCGAAAACGAAAGCGAAAGCTGCCACTTGTGCAACCCTTTTATTATAATATTTTATTCTTTTATTTTCTTTTTGTTTTTCAAGTGAATGTGTGTGTGTTCCTTGGCAGGCTCTCCATGATTTATGCATTGGGTCCTGGCCCAACGGCAAAGCTGTAAAAGCTCTACCACATTTGCATTCTAAATCAGCACAGGACATGTTACTTCTTCTCTAGACTCCAAGGAAGGTGCGAGTCCTTACAAAAAAGATTTGCATTTAAGATTGGCCTAATGCCACGAATTGATCTGCCAATGATCATGTGGTGAATGTGTGCAAAATCTGACACTTTATCGTCATCATAATAAAAAAAGTCACATGAATTGTAAACATTGTTTATATTTCATGTTTACCGCTGATTAAAACTATGTTAGCAAGTCATTTCAGAATTTCAACATTATATTAGACTTAATGTTGAATTAGTGTGGAAATATTTCTTCTTTTCAGATTTATAGAATTATTTATAATATTTACTATATTTTCTCTTCAGATGAATACTTAAAGTCAGTTTTAAGGTTGTTTTCCTAAATAGCTATCCAGTGCTTTCCTTACATTTTTATTTTAAGCTCTGAGTTGTTCTCTCGAAAAACAAAATTAACAATAGTAACTTCGTTTTTATATACATTTTGCTTAACCAACTAAATGAACTATTGATAACCTATTGAAACTAAAAATATTTATGCATTTCTAGCAAGCATTGATTAATCATTTGTGGTACTACTCCAGCATATTCCCCTTATGTGGAACCAATTAGTAATGCAATTACCATAGCGCAATCTGTACAGAAATGAATAGCAAAGAAAATAGATAAAATAAAATAAGAGAAGAAAAAGAAAAAGAAAAAAAAAACAGAAAAATGCAGGATGGAAGAAAATCAAAGCAGCGCACAGAAGTATGCAATGTCAAATGAAAAGTGAGATCTGAAGAGCATATGGGTGGAAATATGGGAGGAATAAAGATTGAACTAGGATTGAAGAGATAGCATAGGACGGGAATAAGACTGAGACTGAGGATTAAACTTCCCTCACTAAGAGACGAGGGGAAACGATGCCAACAGCAATTTGTCTTTTCATTAATTATTTAGCAAGCAAAGCGAAGCGAAGTGCCGGCAAAATGAGGCATAGTGGGCGTGGCACGCGCTTGTGCTTGCTAGAATATTGACAGTTAATTAATTGAATCTGCTCAACGTGTTGCAGCAACGGCAGCAGCAAGAGCATCATTGGTAGCTTCATCAGTTATGTTGCGAGCAGTGGGCGTGGCAGGTCCGAAAGTTTAAAGTACAATTGTGCAAAAAGTTACACACTTAATTGTCGGGGCAACTGAAAATGCTGGCAACTAGTTACAAACTTGGCTTTGGTCAAGTTTTTTTCCCCATTGCCAAGTTGCCAAGCTGCAAGTTGCAATTGGCGCATAAAGTCATTAAAGTTTCAATACGATTTTCTATCCCTCTTCCTTTCTCTCGTGCGACTTGTCTCTCTCGCTAATGCTAACAAATTAATACAGTTGTAGCTGTTGCCTTAAAAGTTGCCCAAGTGCTTGGGCCAAATGTTATTAAACTGGCTGCTAAAGGAGAATGTACAAAATAAATAAACATCAACTGCTGCTCCAATTTATGTAACATACTTTACAGTCCCCCTCCCCTCTTCTCCCTTTCTTCATCCGCTTCCTCACCACTTATATTTCCCTTATGCATTATTTACGCTGCTGATTAGTCGCAGCAGAAGCGAGTGAAAACTCAGCACAAAACCCGCAGCAGGAAAATCAATGAAAATGGGGCCTGGTGGTTCATTGGCTCAGTGGTTCAGTGGGGCAGCCTGTCTGTCTATCTGTCTGTCACTTGTTATCAGTCAAAAGCACGCGCTCGACTTTTTTCCCCATTTCCCCCAGAGAGAGAGCGAAAGTAGACAAAAAATCGTTGCCTACATTTTGGCATTTGAATACGCATTTTATTGTGCCATTCAGTTTGTCACATTGACAATTCACAGCTTTTTCTCCTCTGCCCCACATTACAGGAAAAAATTACTCAAAAGTCAGCAGAAAAACACTTTATTTGATTTTCAAGTTGGCTGCTGAACAAATTTCAATCGTTTAAAAAGTTAAAATAAATCGAGAAAATAAAATGTTTTATATTTTACACAAGTGGGGGATTTATTTTTTTTATCAAAATGTAAAACATGCTGCGTTTAACTTGAGTTTGAAATGGAAGTGGTTGTCAATGGAACATTATTTTAGCCTTTTTTCTCTGTGTGGTAACTTTTCCGAATTCTCAAAAAAACATTTAAATGCATTTTATAATTAATTTTTGGCCTCTTTTACAATGAACAGATATCAGTTTTCTTTTAACTCTTCTTTCTTGTCGTTTTATTATTGCAAAATTAAATAATTGTCTCTTCATTGTCTATAAAAATTCTTTTGTGTGTACTAAACACTAATATATTTCAGAATTAAATAATTCTTTTGCAAGTACAATAATTTTTAATTTTATAATTATAATTAGCTTGGAATTATTTAGTTTTTCCCACTTGGAAGTGTAATTTTTGTCCTTATTATGATTAGTGACAATATTTTTTGTATCTTTTCGTTTGTAAGTACTTAACACGTAATACTTAAACAATATTTAACCTATAGCTTGGTTTTCCACATTTGTCTGTTAGCCAACTTTACGACGTGGTCTATAGCAGTGTTCATTTGACAGCGTTCTAATCCAAAGAATCGAAATTAACTTTGAATTATTTTGTGATTGCATTTATGCGTTCGCGTTCGCATTCGCGTTGTCTTCTTCTTTTGGTACGTGGTTGCCAGACTTGACGATTTTTGTTATACTCGTTCTCGTTCTCAGTGCAGAGCCATTAATACCCAGAAGAAGGCTGCGAGGCGTGGCTCAGCCCTTACCTCATACCTAATACTGATTGGTCACGTGCCTCGCACACGGTCGGAGTAAGTCACATGATGGAGGGGATGAAAAAGAAGGAACAGGGGCTGTCCATCAATACGTTGTGATTGCTTTGTATCGATTACAAAATGCATTACAACATTGCCACATGATAAATAACATCGAATGGGTGGATCGGGGGGCGATACTCGTATAAGCAACGCAAATACTTGAAATGGATTGAAACAATGAGTCTTAGATGAACCAACAGCCAAACTTCGTTTCATCAAACGCTCATTTATCAAGTGTTCTTCTATTGATTATAAATGGAGCAAATGTAAGAGCAAATAAATGACTTTAACTTTCTCAAGATATATTGATTAAATATCTCGAAAAATGTTATACAATAAATTCGATTTCAAAAATATACATGTGCATATATTCATATATAGTACATGCAGCATAATTATATGTAACATAATTATATTGATTTTTAAAATGCACAAGTTCATTGACTTGGCACTTACAAGAAAAATAATTACACCATAATGATCAAATCAATAAACAATTTGCAATGATTTTTGCAAATTTGAAACTCAATGGATTTTTATCAGTGATTTTGATTAATTTAGGCAATTTCATACACATCTGACATTAAAAATAAAAATTATGTATTGCTAATTTTGATGACTTCTGTTTTATTATTTGTATTATTTTTTTTGTATTAAAAAAAATCAATAATTCAGATGTCTTTCTTAATATTTTTTGTGCATCTGTTTGAATAAATTCTTGTATAGTTTTTCTAACTCATCAAAACTTTTTAAATATATTTGTAAGATTTTAACCAGAGCTCGCAAAAAGTGGTCCCTTTTTGTAGGCAGTCATAAAAAAAGCTGGTTCTAGCTGACACTCAGGCAAAGGAAATCGAAGTAACACTTAAATTTCGTTTGTGCTCAATTCGATCAATGTTAAAAACACACAAATATTTTGTAGCTCACTTCATGTTTTCGTTCAACTGAGACACTTCGACAAAAAATATTTTAAAAAGTGTTTTTTTTCCTAATTTTTGCTAATTTGCTTAAAAAAAACGATGGGTCGTGATTCAAATAAAGTTCATTCTTTTTTTAAAATTGACAAAAATTTAAAACAGTCGCAATGCAATGTGTGTGCTAAGTTTTCGATCGTTGAGCGTCAGTTTTACCTTCAAACTGTTTCGTTAGAGAACTTTTCATATTTTTTCTCACTGTTTAGTGTAAAACACAAAGCTCAAAAGAAACAAAAATATGTGTTTTTTAAGAGATTGAGCGAGTCTGATCCAATTTTCCCTGTCTTTTTGGTGAGCTGACAGCCTAAAAAAAATGGGTTGAGCATATTTTGCGAGCTCTGATTTTAACAGAAGCTGAAACATAAATTTAAATTTGACAATTAACAAAAGAGAAGCTTAAAATTTGTCGTTTAATTTTTATAAATAAGTTAAAATGGTTTAAGGGCATTATGCAAGGACTTACCGAGTACAATTAAATGCAGTGCGCTTGACCACTCATTACTTCCTTTCTCTCTCTCTCTCCATTCCTCACTCTCTCTGTCGTAAAACTTTGTCGTTCTGTTGTTTCAGTGTGACCATGTGCTATTAATAACAAATGAAATTGCCGCCAGGCTAATGCACAGCACTTTGGTAAGTTGTCCACAACGCAATATTGTTGCTCTTGCTGTGGTTGCTCTTGTTGTTGTTGCTATTGTTGTTCTTGTTGTTGATGCTTTCGTTGTTGTTGCCATTAAACCACACGTGCCATTGTTTCAGCTATATTTGTTGTCGCTGTGCCATTGGCATGGTACAAAAATAAAATGCAATGGCGTGATTATTGAACAATTTGTATCAATTTACTTTGGCTATGGATATGGATATGGGGCAGACTGAGAGTAAGAGAGACAGTTGGCACCACATAGCACCACCCGTTGCTGAATCGAATCGAATTGATGTTTATTTATGCATTTCACTTGATGCTTATTGCATGCAACTCCGTTTTTGAACCTCTTCGCACCCTCTCGCAGCTAATCCTGCGCAATTTCCTGACAATCGCCTCCAAAAAGGCCGCTCTTTATCTGGCTTTATTACAAATGGGAATTATTATTGATATAAGTGATGTCATTCTTTCTCTTTCTATCTTTGTCTGTCTCTGTGTGTGACATGAAGTGCGCCACAGATGAAACAACAACAACAACAACAAGGAAGAATTTGTCCCACCTCCAGGGAGACAATTCACATTCAAAAAGCTTGGGGAGAAATGTTGTTGCTTAAGACATTGCCACAACGTGCCGAAAGTTTTGTGATGCTTGGACAAGCGTCTGTCACACGTATCCTCCAACCACAAACTATACACACACACACACACACATACACACACACTAGCCACCCCTCAGTGACACTTGTGTGTATCTCAAGTTTATTAAAGTGGCATAAAAGTGTCATTGGCGGTTAATGATAGGCGATTAGTTGCATTAAGTTGACCAGCAAAACCCCCAGCCAACTCTCTTTCTCTCTCCTCTCTCTATCTCTCTCTCTCGCTCGACGCTCTTCTCAGTGAGTGAGTGCGTAATTGAATTGCAAACGTAAGGGGAAGAAACTCATGCTTCTTATCAATTCCAGAGTCAGAGACTTTGACAGACAATCAGATATATGATAAAATATCTGATTATGTCTAAAATTATTACTAACTATTACCATTAGTTACTATTTGTTGTTGATGATCTATAGCAATGACTTGTTCACAATTACAAATATTTTAGAAATTAGATTTTTTTTTTTTTAATAATACTAAAAAGTAAACTAATAATATGATAAATAAATAATAATCAAATTAATAATATTAAATTTTATAAGCCAAGACAAATCTTGTTATACATTTGAGTTTGTAGCGCTGGGAATAGCAAGTTAAATAAATTGATATTTGAAAGAGATCTGATAAATTATGTCATCTTTCAGAATGTCTTTAGGTTTTTCAACAATTGATTTGAAGTTATGGGCGTATCGTATATATGACATACACAGATATCATCAATTGAATTGATAGGCATGCCTCGAAAATAAGAAAGTTACTTTGAACACAACGTGGGAAAACTTATTGAAAACTCATAAAGACCATTAAGTACTAAAAAATGTCTTTGAGGCAGCAGGCGGGACCAGAATTTGATGCAGCGAAAGCTTCAGCTTGACGCAAAAGCAGCATAAAATAAAATAAAACGATGGTGGGGCAGAGAAGGTGCGGTAGAGGGAGGGGAATATGAGGAGGGGGATAACCTGAAACACATTATGCCAATGCGATAAACCCGAAAGCATTGAAATTGTTTTTTGTTTCGTTGCTTTTTGCTGCTTCTGTAAATCATTTAACACGCTCTCGATTTTTATTTTAATAGCATTGCCGGAAAGTTTTTAATGGCTAACGCAGCAACAATAACAACAACAAGAGCAACTTGAAAAACAAGTGACTTTGTTGTCTCGCATTATGGCCACATCGATAATATGCGCAGCGTTTGGCTAAGTGGCAAGCATCAAGGCATCAAAGTCCTTTAATGGCATGCCGCACAGCGCACTCAAGATGTTGCCAACTCCCAAGGAGATTGAGATAGACAAGTAGATGGAGATGAATATGGAAAACGAAGAAGAAAGTCTAAGCGCGTGTGTGAATAAAAATATGCTTTTTATTATTTATCATATTGCCCCAAATTTAAACGCTGATAAGTTCCCAGAGCAATGCAATGCTTAAGATTTTTTTAAGCAGATAGTGTAACGATTACGAATGAAATAGAAAAGAATAGAATTGCTAAAGGTAAATATTAAAATAAATGTATTCTGTAGATGGACTTGCTTCATATAAATGCCATTTAAAGAGGACTTGGAAAAGGCGATTTCCGATTGAACAACCGAGCTTATTATGAATTAGAGGTCTGCATGAATGCACTCAAAATGACAAATGAAGCGTTTGCACTCAAAATGAATGAGTGAAAAGGAATTCGAACTCGAATTACTTCGGCTGTGTGAATAGCTCGTGTGAGACTTCGTAGGACAACATTCAAACGAGAAGGCCAGAATGTGAATGACAGTAAAGTCGAATTCGGTTTGAGTTAACCAGAATTAACCAGAACGTTTTGCAATAACATGATGAAGTATAAGAAATAAAAAAGAAAGTATTTTTTTTTTTTATATTTTTTAATAATATATAATATTGAAAATAGAAGTATAAAAAATTAAGTATAAATTTATAATATATAAAAATTAAAAGAAAAATAAAAACAATTAAGTATTTGGCAAACTTCTTTAGACCAGAGTCTTCAATTATTTTAAAAGAACGGCAATTCTTAACTGTCCATTCAGTAATTAGAGCGATACCCTCCTGTTTCGTCTCTTGATTAACTTCTACTTGGGGAGCATCGCCAAGGATTCGGGAGCTCTTTGTATAGCATTTGTGCTTAACAAGATTGGAAGTGCGTCCAGAAAGCTTATAGACGGTGAAGCACTTTTGGCACGCTACAACGTTAGCAACTTCTTCGCCATTTTTGGTTATTATTTTGGAAAAACAATCCCAGACTTTGCTGCGCCCCCTCTTATTGCCTAAACTGAACTCTCCATTGATAATTCTTTCTTTAGTTACTACATTTGCGGCAGACGATGCATCCTATATTTAAAACAAAAATATCAGTATTATTTAAATGTGTCTGAAAAAGAGTGAACACACGAAACATATACACACATATATCACGAAATAAATAGTAAGATATCAACAAACAAACAATCACTGTGGACGGACCAATTCAAATATTACTACAAGACAAAGTCCACCAATTTTATTATTAGACGCTCTTAAATACTCACAGGCTCGTTGGCGGGTTGATCTTGAGCGTTAATATTTCCATTCATGGTAAATAAAGCTTAAGAAAAATAACACAGCTGAGAGAAAAGAGGACTGCAGAGAGAAAATTCGAGTAATTCGAACTGGTTTAACAGTGCCAATGTCATCCATCGTTTTTGCACCTTCGTTAATTCGAACTCATCTCGTATGATTGCCGAACGTTTGGAACAAAATTTCACTCAAATACGTGCTCGCTCAATCATAGTATGCTTTGCATTCAACTCATTCAAAACCATTCAATTGCATTCAATTGGACTCACAATTTGAGTACAACCATGCAGACCTCTATTATGAATACAAATTAATTAATCAAAAGTTTTGTATAAAGCATACTACAATTTTAATACACATTCAAAATAATGCTCAAGAAGCCAGTGCAAAGTTTACGAATGCAGTAAGAATGTATTTTACGTTTAGATCTCACCAAAGATAAATTATGATTTATTATGCAATCACTATTGATAGTCTAGCTTTGACTCTCTCAACGTTTACGAATATCACACAAAGCTGAATTCAAAATTAAAAACATTCATGAGAGAATATTCTGAACTGACGCAGAGAAATTTAAATGCAAAACTTTAAGGAAACTGCAGCAATTTAAACTGTTCCTGGTTTTCACCTACTTCCATCTCTCTCATATCTCTCTCTCTGTCCCTTTCTCTTAGTTGCATGGCTTTCAGCTTGCATATGGGCTATTCCGGAAATTTTTAAACCAAGGGCGAAAACTTAATTTTGTGAAAAAGCTGCATGTTTTTTAATAATAGTTGTTTTTTGTTTTAATAGAATACATTTTTGGGCTTCAAATTACATAATAAAAAAGGATTTACGGTGGTTTGGGTTTTCATAGTCGAGCCTTATCAATTAATTCCTCTTTTTGTCTCTTAATTTCAATATTTCTTGTAAAAAAAAGGGTATTTTCAATAGCCAAAAGAGTTGGTAAAACAGTCGTCTGAGTGTTTAGCGCTTAGCTCATCATAAACTTTGTTTCATTTTCTTTTATTTAAGATAAAAACTGTATCAAATAGATATTTAATATATATTAATAATTTGAAAGAAAGTATGAGTGTAAAAAGTGTAACGTCCGTAACGTAACGTCCGCAACTGACAAAAACTAAGATTTTTAATTAACGAGACTACTTATCTGTATTTTTAATGCTGGATTGATTTGGTCATATATTCCAGTTTATTTGTTGTATTTGGATATTTTTTGTTTATAATGCAAAATTCGCTAATATACGCGCAAATGCACGTTAACCTCAAAACGACTTCCATTTTTTGTAACGTCCGCAACCAAATTTTCAGACAGCCTAATTTTTTTCCAAAAACAGTTAGGCTTTAATCTTAAAATAGGTTTTATAGCATTCTCAATGAAATGCGTTTTCCAGAAAATTACATTAAAATTCACCAATCTGAACGCGAGCTGCAACAGTTTAAACATAAAAATTTGCGTACAAATGTAACGTCCGCAACCCAGGAATAGCCCATATGTGATATGCACAGGCGTCAAATGTTAGCGGCAATGTCAGCAGCAATAGTCCTGCGGGATACTTGCTGACCGCCCGTTCAAATCTCATGAAATCACAATGCAGCCTGCTCACTACCGTTTGTGAATGTGTGTGTGTTTGTATGTGTTAATGATAATCATGAATATTATGCTGCTTGTTTGAGTGTTTCAGGGGCTACGGGCAAACAGTTTGCCACACTGTTTGCTCAACAAAATGTTAATATGCTGAGGCAGCTTCGTCCCCAAAAGCTAAAACTTGTGGCATACAACAACAACCAGGTTAGCAATGGTTAAATATTTGATTAGCTTTTGCTACCAACCATCGCCCTTTTCCACTTCTTTGTTGTATTTTGTTTTATTTTTTTTCCCCCCGTTTTATATTATATATGTATGTTGGTTGAAGAATGTTGCACAGTTTTGTGCGCAATGAAATCAACTTAATTAAAGTTAAACAAGCAGCTAATCAAATTTTTATTACATAGTCTTAACCAAGCGAATTCCAGTTCAGAGTCCCATTGCCATTCCCAGGCATGAGACAACCAGCCAGACAGTTAACTAAACGTGGCGTAATTTCATTTTAAAAATGCATGCTCCTCGGATACGTGTGTGCGAGTGTGTGTGTGTGGTGTCTACTTTTGGCTGGCAACGGGAAACTTATACTAAACTATTTTCGGTGGAACGGCAGACGCAACAGCAGACACAAAGTCACTTGCAAAATATTTGTTTGCTGTGGGTTTTTTCATCCATATTTGGCATACCTCGTAAAGTGTGCAGCTGAAAGGTATGATGTTAGAAAACAAACTTTGTAGAAATTCTTTTGGATTACATGCTACGATTAGACTCAACTCTTGTAAATTTTCTTGCTTATTTTTATGTAAATATATCCGTTTACAGGGTATCTCTCAGGCGAACACTCGCAATAATTGTTTAATTTTTAATAAAATTTAATTTTGCCAGCCTCGGGTTGCAGCTCCATTAAATTGAGCTCAACAACGAAATGTATCTGTATCTTAATCTCCGTCTCTTTTTAAAAAAGTTTTAAAGTGTATGTAATCTAGATCAGTATCGAAAGTTGTTGCTTAAACTTAATAAATTTACTAGCCACCAGTGTTTGTTATAGAACCAAATAAAAAATGTATTTAAGTCTGCATATATGCAACTTAGGTGAGTTTCAAATTCATAAAGCACTTAAAAATTTTAAAATTTGCAAACTAACATTTTCTAAAATTTGCGATATTTGATAATAATTAGTTTTGCTATTATTATCTCTAATCTAAAAAAATTGGTAGAATTGCAATAATAATAATTTTTTGAGTCTAATTTAGACAAAAAATTCGGTATCTGTAAGATATCAGCTAATCGTTCAATAAATTTCAACACGAACAGATATTGCTATGAATTGTTGAAATTTTGCACATGTGGTTATATCATACATATATGCCTTTATGGATTTGTGTACGCATCCATGTCTGTATCTATTTCAAAATGTATTTGTATCTCAGCACGATTGTATTCCATGTACATCTGTAACTGTAAGAAGTTAATTATAATTATTAATAAATTTGAATTTTTTTATTTCAAATGATTCTATATTTGTCATAAGCTTTATTCGCTACTCTAAAAGCTCTTCGCTCTTCATCCACCAGGCACGCCATAGAGTCGGTGTTCGTGTCTCAAAGTCATCCACATTGTACTGATCATCGTCTTCGCAGTTCCAGCTATAAGGTCTTCCAGCCAGACTAAGTCTTAAGCATGGATTGAATGTGTTGTTGTTGTTGCTACTATTGTTAATTGGTTGTTGGGTGATTGTTATCATCTTTTCTGTATGCAATTCCTCGAGCTGAATGTCCTGGCACTGCAGTTGGCCGTTGTTGCCACAGATCTCCAGACACATGATCTAGCTCTGAAAAAATCGATAATATGCAACACAGAGAAAAGAACTAAGGTGAAAAAGAACTACATATAATGAACTTACTCAGTTAATTAAACTTTTGTCGATCTTTCCAGATAAGCCAAGAAAACTTATCCAAATCAAAGGGTTTCCCCAATAAATGAATTTTTCAACTTTTTAGCTTTTCGCTGCTCAATAATTTTCCCGCTGCGTGTGACAAGTAGCAAGTTGCAAATTGCGAATGTGGCAAGGCCGTTGCACAGCAACATTTTATATAGACGCATTTATTGTAAATAAAAACTGCCGCTTCTCAGCACTTTTCTACTATTCTCCCTCTTTTCTCACTGCCTGCGAGAATTTTACGCGTCATGCGAAATCTGTTTACGATTTGTGCAAGTTTACTTTTCATTTTTATGTTTTTTTTTTTTTGTTTTTTGCTGGAATTTTGTCGCGACGGCAGGCAACTGTTTTTTCAAATGAATGCATACTCAAAACTGAAATGAATATCGAGTGTACGAGTACACATAGTAAACAGCTGTGTGAGTGCTTGGCAAATAATTAATTTTATAATTTTATGTGAAATGATGCGCTTATGTTAATCCAACTGCAGACGAGCCAATAGTTATTAATTTGATCACAAACTATTATTTTTATTTTTATTATTATAATTATGCTTAATACTGCTGTCTAGCTGTCATTTATTCAGAAGCTAAAGCTAAAATTGATGCTGTTGTTGTTGTTGATTATGATGACGGATATGGACTGTGACAGTTTAACAGAGGGGAAGGGAGAGGAAGCTGGTGTCAACGTATTGTGTTACCAATTTGCAAATGCAAATGCGATGACAGGCAATGCGTTGCCTGATATTTCACACAAGCACACACACAGAGAACGCTAACGTGGCTAAAAGCTGACAGTTGGCCAAATGGTTGCCAGGATAGATGGATAAATGGTCGGTTGGTTGGTTGGTTGGTTGGTTGGTTGGAAGCTGGCAGATTGATGGCAAATAGAAAAATATCTGTGAAATTTTAGACCATATCAAAGTTAACTTTGAACTTTGAACTGCCATCGATTTGATGAGTTTATCCATCACCTGCAACTACTGAAAATCTCATCTTTCACCTTTCGATTTTGGTTTCTGCTTCAGCCTCATGTCCAGCTTTAGAATATAAAATAATGCGCACCGTTGCCCAGTTCGACATCTGTAAAGATTTCAATTTCATCTTTGATGGTCACGCCCGAATAACGCTCGTTGTTGGCCATGTCCATGGCCATGGATTCGGGCCTTGGCAAATCAATTGCTGTCAGTTTGATGCTTTGATGCACATCGGCACAGATGCTTATCTCCTCAAGACGTGCTGGCGAATGCGAACCACGCAGAGTAACTCCATTTGGATTTAAATTAGTGTTACTATTCTCCTTTCTGAGTGTTTCTTTTGCCAACTCCCGATCAAGTTCCAGTTCCCGATTCCGTTCCAGTTCCATCTGTACTCGATGTGCTTCCGGTTCGGGCTGTTCTATTTGTATAACAGCAATGCCGTGACTCGATGCCTGCTGCTCCAACTGATCCGCAAAGGTCTGCTCGTCATCCTGCGGATGCTGCTTGAAGCAGAAGGCAAACAACAGGCACTCGGCAAAGTTCGATCGCATTGTTTGACTGCCGGCCCAGAACTGGCCAAAAGCTGGCAATTTTATAGTGGACCAGTTGGTCGCTTAATTGAAATGCAAATTGCATTTTTCGTATTTCAAAATATGTAGATAATTTGCCAGCTGTTTGCTTATCGATCGATCGAGGTCGAAGCAGCTGCTTCTTGTCATGTTGTTTTTATTTTTTACCTAGCAACAATAAAACAATTTACCTCCCTCGAACTTGCAACAGTTTCAGTTTCAGATTCAATTTCAATTTCATTTTCAATTAGCCAAAACTCACAAATTACAATTTACACACTTTTCGTTGCCTACTTTTGTGCGTCTGAGTGCTAAAACTCAAACCCAAAACTTTTGTCTCTAATGAGTTTTGTAATTATGCAAAGTTGACTATAATTACAGTTGGCTCAAAAAGCCAAATTATAAAATTAAAAAAATTAAAAGGAGAAAGAAAATACAAATGAAACTGACATAAACAATGCGAAGTCGTGATGAATGTGACTTGCAAACAACAACAAATCAACAATTTTCTCAAGCAGCTGGCAACATGTATTTTTAAGAAAAAGTTAAATAAAGATGGGCTAGATAAAGTATCTAATTTTTAATAATTAATAAAATTAAAACAAAGGCAGCTGACTTTGAAAGCAAGTGTGAACCTCAAGAAAAGCTGTTCTTTCATTTTATAAAGTCAAAGTTTTTCAACTGTTCAAGACGCTGATAATATTTCAGACAAAACTTTGAAATAAATTTGAAAAAAAAAAAAAGGAAAGCATTAAGTTTGGCTTTTGATGGCAAAGTTTGTGTCGAGAAATTAGAAATACATAAAAGTATTAACGACCTTTGAAGAAGATTTGATTTTTCGAATTAGTTTAAGAATCTCTGACTGCCTTGATTAAAAAGAATGAAAATAGTCAAAAAAGTGTCAATTTATATATATACGAGGGCTGCTATATATATTTCTGGCCTAATAATGAAAATGCGAATATTTATCATCAAAAATTGTTTTATTGTTTTTCAAAGTATTCTCCAGCCTGATTTCTACACTTTTGCATGCGCTCAAACCAATTGTCGAAGCACTTTTTCCACTCCGATTGAGACACCTCCAAAACATGGTTTTTGAACGCTTCAACAGCATCTTCTGGGAACGAAAATCGTTGACCACGCATTTTTTTCTTGATGTGCGGGAATAAAAAGAAGTCATTGGGTGCCAAGTCAGGGTTGTACGGCGGATGACCCATCAATTCGACGTTTTGGCCGGTCAAAAAGGCGCTGGTTTGAGCCGATGTGTGAGAGCTCGCGTTGTCATGGTGAAGAATGATTCGTCTTCTCTTGTTTGTTTTTCGAATTTCTCCGAAGACTTCAGGCAAACAAATTGTGGTGTACCACTCAGAATTGACCGTCCTTCGTTGCTCAAGCGGAACAGTCGCCACATGACCAGTTTTGCCGAAGAAACAGGCGACCATTTGCTTCGAAGTGCTTCTTCCACGAACAACTTTCGTTGGATTTGGCTCGTCTTCGAAGACCCACACGGTCGATTGTTGTTTTGTTTCGGGCTCATACGCATAGATCCAAGATTCGTCACCTGTGACGATCTTATGAACATCTTTTGAAGCACCGCGATCGTATTTTTTCAACATTTCTTTGCACCAAACGACTCGAGCCTTTTTTTGAGCGATTGTCAAATTGTGCGGGATCCAACGACAACAAACCTTTTTTCGGTCAGGTGTTTATGTAATATCGAATGTATGCTGGTGGGAGAAATGCCCAAGGATGCCTCTATCTCCCGGTATGTCACATGACGATCTTGCATTATTAGTTCACGCACGGCATCAATGTTCTCTGGCACAACGGACGTTTTTGGACGACCTTCACGGAATTCGTCGTTGAGCGAACTGCGACCACGATTAAATTCGTTTTACCAGATTTTCACGGTGCTATAGGATGGTGCTTGATCGCCATACAAAGACTTAAGTTCATCGATGCACTCTTGTCTGGATAATCCACGTCGAAAGTTGTGAAAAATGATCGCACGAAAACGCTCACGTGTCAATTCCATTTTTTTTAACGGAATTGAATTGTTCAAAGCTCTGTAAGTTTAACAATTAACGATTAAATGACAACACGTTCTGAGTGATGTTATGCTAAAAAATGTCAACCTTTCCAATGGAAATATCAGATTGCACCTGGCAACACTTATTGTTGCCTAGGCCAGAAATATATATAGCAGCCTACGTAAAAGTCTTGACGTTAACTCTTAGTTCAGTTTACAGGACATTTCAAGAATTTGGTATATTCAAAAATTCTATATTAACAATAAAAATTTTATTTCTTTTGTTTATTTTATTAAAAAATTATAAGAAAGTATTTTGGTATAAAATAACTAGCTTCAATTTGAACACAGAGTATTTGAGTCTCGGAGTGCCAACGTAATATTCTTTGTATGATGTTTTTGTTGTTTCTGTTTTGTAGTTGGCAAACTAGAAAAATATCAATGTCATTTACAGGCCTTTGGGTATATTTGAGGGTTGCTTTTTGTCAGTTGGGTTTTGAGCTGTTGTTGTTGTTGTTTTTGTCGCTATGCATGTTGGGTAATGTTAAATGTCTGTTTGTCTGGTGCGTGCGTCGTTGTTGTTGTTGCTGGACCACATCATTGCGGCTTCACTTGGCCTGCCCTAGCGATTTTCCCCACTGTGCACTCAGTGTATGTTTTTTTTTCAGGTTCATTTTGTTGTTGTTGTTTGTCGTGTGCTTGTTTATTTGGCTTTGGTCTCATGGCTGTCAAACCAAGCGCATAACCGCAAAACACAAACGCAAACAGCGAATAGACAGAAACAGAAACCGACAAAGACCGAAAGAACTCGGAGACAGAAGCAAATTCAGATCTAATACTAATCGGAAAGGCTACAGTCGAGCAAACTCGACTTTGGGAGGCACTGTACTAAACTTAAAATGACTACAAATGAAATAACTATTAAAATATAAAAACTCTTAACTACCCAAAGCCCGTCAGCGAGATTCGAATACAGAACCAATAAATAAATAATAATAACTAAATATTTCTGTAAAAAAATCCTAACAAGATAATTAAATACAAAAATTAATTAAAAAAAAAAGATTTAACTGATAAATGCCCAAAACCCCAGCAGGATTAAAAAAGAAATAAATAAAATGTTAAAATTTACTCGGTGTCTATTACCCGAACGCACTATAATGATTTATGATTTTAATGTATTACACAAGGCAGCATAGAAAATACAGGAACCAACACAACATGTTTGGTGACTCTAGCTCTTATGGTATATATATTTTATATGGTCAGGGTTGTCACTTTTCTATCTGTTGGGCAGACAAACGAAATGGAACCTGTGTCTCTTTAAACTACAGGGTCTTATCAAGTTGAAAAGCGAAAGGGCGGTAGGGCAGTGAGTAAAGAGGAATGGGATTCAGCGATTGCCACGCAGCTATTTTCAATTTGTGTAGCATACTCTCGAGCGTCGCCCAAAAACTAAATAGAAGCTGCAACACCAACAACTGCAAATCTCATTTGCTCACACTTGTTGTTGTTTTTGTTGTTTCTTTTGTTGTTGTTGTTGTATTTGTATCCCAATTTAGTACACCGCACTTGATTCAACCCCAAATTGAGAACGCATCCGTTTCTTAATTTTTTTTTTTTTTTTTTTGGTTGTTGCCAATGGTTTCTGTGGTTTGTCCTTCTTCGTCCCCGTCTGTCCATCTGCCCGCCTTGACAGTCTGTTGTTGCTTCTGTGGTCATGCCCACTTGATGCGTATTTAATTAACGTTAATTGAAATTGATTTATGTATGCATTGCGCGTACGCTTTCATCTCCTCTCCTCTAGTTCTCTAACCCCGCTCGCTCTTTACGGTCGCTTCTCCCCTTTTGGAAAAATATGCTGCGTAAAATTTTGCGGCAAGTTGTTTTTGGGTGTCGCCAGCATTGCCGGCATCACAAAATTTTCGGCAAACTGAAGCATGAAAAATTTGCGGCTTCATTAAATTGATTAGGCAAAATAGAATTCGGTGTTTGTTGTTGCCACAGATTTGCAGCAAGCAAATTGCTTGAATTTGATTACCCAAATAAAAGTTACTCAATTAGGCTGCAGCAGAATCCCAATAATAAATTGCATGATCTTAGCAATTATTGAGCATAGGTTTCATTTTGAAAATGTGATTAAAATTTGACTTGTTTGAATTAATAACTGAATTGATTCATCGACAACTCTATAAAGGAAATGTGATGTTGATCAGCAAGACCAAGAGGTATATTTATTGAAATAAAAAAATATAAATAGTAAATGCTAACTCTCTTCGATGAGATTTATTATGAACTTTCTTTATCTGGATATCGCAGATTGCTAACATTTATTAATTTACTTGGGCATTTCAGGGTTAAACCCTATTTTCCTTTCTTTTCAAATTTATGAATAAATTGCTAAATTTGCTCAACTTCAAGTCTAAATGAATTTTCATTCGTATTATAAAATATAAATTACAAGCTCTCGCCCAGCCCAAGAGATGTTTGTATGTACTTAAAAGTGGAATGTGGAAAATTTGGGAATTGCAATTTGATTTCAGTTGCTTTTTGATGTAAAACTAATCAAATCAACGAACGCAGCGCCCAAAAGTTAGACTGTGTGTTTTCGCACAGTTGTTGGCTTCGCTCCCAGAAGGAACAAAGAGCACATAAAATTAACGAGCGAGCTCCTGGAAGTATGCAATGCGTTTGCGCAATTTCCACATCATTAATTTTTTTCATTTGGCTAACAAAACGCAGCTAACAAAAAGCAATTGCAGAACGGAAACTGTTCTTATTTTTTTGTCTTTTCTTCTAACTCGCCCCCAAAGTTGCCACCTGCCGCAGCAGAAATACATTAAAAGAGCTCGCAAAACACATGTGAGATTGTAATTTGTTGTTGTTGTTGTTGTGGTTGTTGTTTTAGCTTTTATGTTGATTTAATTAGAAAACGCAGCGGGCGCTGGAATCTTTTTATGGCATAATTTTAGCAGCGAAACGAAATCGAAGCAAGCTCAAGAGTCGACAGAAAGAAAAACAACAAGAATAAACAAAGATAATAAACGCAGAAAGAGAAGCACAAAGAAAGGCAAAAAGTACCACCACCTGCACCGTCCAAAACAGAACCACCCAAAACATCGCCGTCGTCGTCGTCGAGTCTCGTAAATTAGAAATGGCATTTTATGTGTGAGCAAATAAATGTATTGCATACTTTTAGGCAGAGAGCGCATAAAAAAGTTTCATTTGATGCTCTGCCAATAAAATCACTCATACGACCTGTTAACCGCTTCTTAAATAACATTCATTTCCTTTGGCTCTTTAACTTATGAAATTTTATCTTTCTCTTGTCTTTGTTTCTTACAGGTGAGTTTCCTTCGATTTTTGACATCAATTTGAACTGAAGATTGGAATTATTGGATTGCCTGCCAGATGCAAGTAGTGTGAAAAATTCAATAAATGTGTTGGGAAAAACTATTGGAAAAGGGTTCGACTTACTACTTAGCTAATGTGTCTCACACATTAGCGTGTAAAGAGTACGTATAAATCAATTTTTCATTTGTATGTACGATTCTATGTATTCTCTATTGCTGTTCTCTGTTGTATTCCTTAAAAAAAAACATACTTTTAAAATGAGCTTTAATTAATGGCATTTTTTTTTAAATTTAGACTAATATGTTTTCTTCACAATAAATTTAATAAAACTAGAAAATCCTAACAATATAGGTGTATTATATTGTTGCGTATTATATTGTGCATCATTTTCATTTATATAAAATTCGTTTTAAATGGATTTCTCACATAAGAGCGAATATGTTTCAAAAGTTATTTATTGAACGGGCTTCTCACTTATCACAAATAAATATTTATAGATATTTCTATGGAGAGCGTTTACTCTTTTCATTTGCTACAAGAACAAGTTTAGATCATTAGGCAGATTAGTTGTAGACAACCAAAAGTCAACTTAAATAGAAATACAACAACAAGAAAACTAAACACAATTTCCTTGTTTTTTCTTTAGTTGCCTTGGCTGTTGCTGTTTTTACTGGATTTTCTAATTCCGGCAACAATGAAACGTTGTCTGAAAATTTTCCTAATTATGCGTTACCTGCACGTACAGCGAGTGGAGAATGAGAGATTTCTCTGTCTTTCTCTCTATCTATCTCTCTCTGGCGTTTGGCCTAAGGCGGAACAGATTTGCAAATAGCATGCACTACGCACGATTCTCTTACCCTGCTTACTTCAACTCTCCTCCCTGGCTTGTCCAAGTCAATGGACCACAAAAAAGTCGAAACAATAGCGGGCAAAATGGCGCAAAAATTTCGAAATGCCAGTGGAGAATTCAGAAACGTGCAGAGGGAAAAAGCAAAATGCGCTATGTTAATTTTGTGTGTGTGCTGACAACAAACCCCAAGCTCAGTTTTGGCCCACTTTAATACACACACACACACACACACACACACACACACACACACACACACACACACCCTTACTTCACATTTCTGTGATTAACAATTACAAAACAGCAGCAAAAAAACAAAATGGAAACAGCAATGGAAACGGAAACGAAACCTCAGAACCGTTTTGCAGTATCCAAAAACCAGCAAACAATATGCCAGTCTTTTTGCTAGGAATGGAGAGGAGACGATTGGTAGATAGGCGGGTGCAGGGGGGCTGTGTAAGGGGGCGGGGCCTTGGCATTTGCTCGCATTCGCTACGTGCGTTGCCATAAGCAATTTAGCTAATTTTCTACAACGACTAAAGCAAAATAATCGAAGCGTAAGATAACAAAAACAGTTGAACGAGCTTCGCTGATGTTGTTTTTGTTTTTGTTGATGCCACGCCTGCCTCATTCCCTGAAAAGAAAAAATATATATATATATATATATCTTCACAATTTATATATAATAACAGCATGGGCGGAGCAAGTCCAAATAGTTGCAAGTCCATTCTCCTGGCTACATATTTGTTAGTACTAGGATGGAATTTGCTAAGCATATTCAGTCAAATGTTCCACAGAAATTTGGAGCTAACAGTGTCATTTATATATTTTTATTTATATATTTATTCTTTTTATAACTTTTATTACACTCATTTTCACCTTTGTCACTACCAGAGTTACTCATTTATTTAATAAAGATGCATTTAATTAGTATTTAAAAAACCACTTTACCTAATTGTAAGAGATTTTTTTCGCTTAAATTAATTTAAATTCTTGCAAAGAGATTCTTTTTTGCATTCACTTTAAGTTCTTTATTACTTGTTTGACTAAACTCTTGAAAAAATAAAGTTTATAGATTTTTATAAATAATAATGGCTAAGTTTATTTTTGGGAATTACAATTATCTAGGCCTTGCAATAACTTTTTTGTTAGGTAGTTTAAAAGTGTAATAATAATTCTAAATTGTTACTGCTCAGACACTTTTGTGATTTTACTCAGTGTTACCAGTTAAATTCAGAAAAGTGCAACTCCATTTGCCTCTTGGGAATATCAATTAAGGGGCGATCGAAATGCACAGAATAAGCGACTACAGTGATGGAAAAATTTATAGAATCGAGAGTCAATTTGAAATTTGTAATAATATGATAAAAAACTGCTCATGTATCGAGAATCCGATTGTTTTGTTTAATTTTAAAACATTATAACAATTATGAAGCTAAACAAAAAAATTTTAGTTGCGAAGTAATTTTAAAAATACAAACAAAATTTCTCGTTTCTATTATTTTTTCCATCACCGTATCTAGTTATATATACTCTGATGCACATTTGAATCTATTTGCCAAATGTACAACATTTGCAATTGACTTTCGAACAATATCCGAACTGCATAAATTCAAATTTTCTGTAAGTAGTTTTCTTTGTCTGCCGTTTGTCTGTTGTTGTTATTGTTAGCCAGTGCATAAACATAACAATAAATGTAATGCCCTCTGTTATGAAGTGTATGCGTAGTTTGTAATAATCATCATCATAATCATCATAAGCGCAATAACGTTGGGACTGCTCTTTTGCTCCTTGGACAGGTCCTTTAATAATCGTTGCTTTTTATGCCATTGCACATTGAGCGAGGGAGGGGAGATGAAAGGGCAGCAGCTAAAAACCAAATTTTGCCTTTTATAACCAGTATTTTCCTGGGCCTCACTCTCTCTTTCTAACTCTCTCTCTCTCTCTGTGGTTTGGCAGTGTTGCAAATACCATTTGATTGAATTTTAAATAACGCCTCAAGACGATTCAAAATGTTGTGGCATGAAAAGTGACTCTGTGTGCGGTGTCTACCTGATTCTGCAACAAATTCCATCTGCCACATCTGCCGTTGCTTTGTAAAGTGCAAGCGAACGGAAACGGAAATGGCATTGAATCGTACACTGGGGCTAAGGCGGAAAGCGGCAAAAACTTGGCGAGAAAATGAGAATAAAGTGAACGTAGAGATGAGAAGGAAAAAAGGCAACTTTCAACTGATTTTCGAAGTTCCCTTCTGCCTCCTCCGAGTCCATGCCCCTGTCCACCAGACAGAAATCCGACTCAGACTCAGTCTCTTTCCCATTTCCATTTCCATTTCCAATCCCAATCCCACTTCCAGACTCAGTCGCAGTCTCAGTCTCAGTCCCTCGCCGGACTCGTAACGTGTGTGTAAGTGAATTAAATAAATTTTGTTGAATTCCCGTTGGCAAGACAAATGCGCTTATTGACTTGAAACGGCCGCGCATAAATTTCCCAGCTGCTACTTTGCTTTCGTTGCCGCCACACAGCATGCCGGACAGAGAACAGGCAACAGGATAAGGGAGCAGGGAACAGGGTACAGAACACGTGGAACAGGGAACAGCGAATCCACCTGTCTCTCTCTCTCTCTCTTTGTCTCTCTGTATAAATTAACTGCAACTTGCTGTCGTCTCAGCTTCTTTTTCCTCTCGCCTTTTCCCATTCAGCCATGTCCAAGTGGCAATGTGCTGAAGATTTGCAGCTCGAGGCTCTGACAGTTGTCCAGACAAGTTGAGATTGTCAGGTCTTAAGTTGGCAAACGCTACACGGTTTTAAGTAGTTAAATTGATTATATTGCATTGTTATTGGGCAAAATCAAACACGACTTTTATATTAAATTATATGCCAAGCTATACATAATAGAGTCTAGCACGAATCCATTTGAAACAGCAAACGAGACATTCATACACTCACATTGACCTGTATCACAGCCTACTCAACTTTTCAAATAGAATAAAATAAGTATCATGTTTATACTTTAAAAATCGAGATGCTTGCTCAGATATGTACAGTTGTGTTGTTGAAAATAGAAGGGCAGATGACCTGCACCTTTAAGATCGATTAATCCTATTATAGAGACCATTATGGGACAAAAACTATTTATAATTGTTAAATTTATTTATTTTCTTATAACTTACCATCTTATTTTTTTTTATTTAGTCAATGTTTTTTTAAAAATGTTTGTATAATAAAAAAATATTGCTAAAGTCTGCTGCTCACTGAAATAGGAGTGTTAACAAACAAAATTCAAAAATCTAACACAACTCATTAATTAACTTAAAAAAAAAAGATGGTAAGTTATGAGAAAATAAATAGATTTAACAATTATAAATAGTTTTTGTCCCATAATAATAGGATTAATCTATCTTAAAGTTGAAGGTCATCTGCACTACTATTTTCAAGAATACAGCTGTAGATATTAAAATTGTTTCAAAAAAGAAACATATCAGACATATCAAAATTTATTACATAAATGGTTTGGAATCTTTCCAAATTTCTTATGTATAAGCTCAAACTTCTATACCTAAAATCATTACACAAATATTGAAATAATGCAAAGTATCGATCAGCTAATTTAAACTTGAAATCTTCAATTCATTTTACAATAATTATGCTTACTTCTTAAAAATCAATCAAATAATATGAACTTGAAAATTTTAAATTTACTGTAAAAAATTTAATACTTTACCTCAAGGAGATTTTATTTTTACAAATTACTTTATAGTTTTATTTATTTATTTTTCTTTATATACACAAGTGTTAAACATTCCTCCGCTGCATCTCTCTCTTTTTTTTCCTGTTACTGTCTCTGTCTATTGCATTTCATTAAATTTCATAGACACCGCTGGCAATCACGCGCCAATCTGTACTCATTCCCTCTCCTTGTTCTCCTCGACCTGCACCTGCAGCCTGTTGAGGCTAGCTCTCCCTCTCTCGCTCCTTTGTTTTTATCTCTTTCATTTGCTGTGCTATCGCATAATTGCGTAGGCGAGTTAGTACTCATTAAAATCGTTAATCGGTGTCGCTTTTATGTGTTTGCATTTGGAGGACTTTACTTTTAATTCAATGCCAGAGCGCGAGGAGTGCCAAGCGAGAGGGAGACAGATAGACGTTACTCGAGGGAGAAAAAAGCGATTTGCATAAATTTACGCGCTATGATAGTCAGCTCCACCCCTTGTCCCCTTTCCCCTCTCGCCTTCTAACTGTCTGTCTGAGTGATGAAACGCAGTCGCCCGCGGGCGCTGTCCACGCCATGAAAACTAAGATGATGAAGACACCCAAAAGTGCTACAGAGAGAGATAGCACTTAATTAAAATTTTTATTACGAAAATTTTGCTTTTGTGTCGATAATTTTATGCTTATCATCAGCAGGCAAACTGTCTGACTGTCTGTCCGTCGGCTTCTAATTTCGCAACATCAGCGCTTTGTCATGACCAACTTCCCAATCCAACCCTCCTCTCCAGGCTCCTCCAGGTGTGTGTTCTTGTAAATACAAACGCTCTTCCTGTCTTTATCTAACATGATGAAGCGAAAGCCAGCGGGCGAACACATAAAAACGGAAATTAAAAGGGAAGCCAACGCAGCAAACTCAGCTAGAAGACGCTCGATTTCAGTTCCCCTGGCTGCTTCCTGCTCCTGGACCTGGCTTCGACTTGGACTTGCATTTGGATTTCTGTGTTTCTTGAAACGCCGCGGCATTTGCGACTTTTACTTTACTTTTGTATATCTTCTTTTCTTTTCTTTTCTTTTTTTCAAGCGCTTTCCAGCGGAAGCTTTCGCTTAATATGCAGGAAATTTCATTAAAGTTGCTACAACATGTCCAGGCGAGGGGGTGGAGTGGGGAAAGGTGAGCGGAAGGTGTCTTGTCAGTTGATCGCTGTTATTTTTATGCTCATCAATCTGGGCTCCACCTTGGGCAGCCTGGCAGCTGTTGTCTTTCCACTTTCCACTTCCACCTGCAACCAATTAGTGTCCTTAAAGTCCCTGAAACTATTTAAGGCTATGGAAATGTAAATACAAATTGTCGCTAAGAAATGTTGTACCATTATAACTGTTTTTTAAATGGATTTCAATAAAGTTAAAATGAATTTCAGGATCTTACTGTTTTTCATTTGATTTAATGCAATTAACTCTTAAATTTCGTTTCGAACTTAAATTCAATGTCATAATACACAAAATATTTCTTTTTTTTTAATGTTTTAACGTTTCCGTGATTTTGTAAGCCGATAAAATCATTTAATAATTACATAGTGATTTTTAAAAAGGTTAAGCTTAAGATTACAAATTTGATATTGTAGTCGTTTGTAAAGCTTGCGATGTAAAAATAGTAAAAAAAATGTATAAATTTTTCTTTAACATTTCAAAGTATTGGGCTCCGGGGCTAAATAATTTGAAGAAAATAGTAATATTTTAACTTACATAGTTTATGTACAAATGGTTGATAACAGTTTACGTTAACAGAAAACTTTGCTTTAAACTTTTTAATACGACAAAACAATGCAAACTTATGTATGTTAAGTAAGTTTATGAACTATTGGAGCAGACAAATACGACGTTAGACCGATAAATCGATAGACAGGCGGACATTTGAATAAACAGTTGCAGTGTTATTGGTCTGCAGACAATTGATATGCAGCGGACTTGCAATGGGCTTTCAATAAGTGCTGCCTACTTGAAGGCGGTTATTGAAGCAAAACTAATGAGCCTATCAGAGCCAAAAAGGGTCTTTGCTCTCTCTCTCTCTTTCGGCTCGGCTCAACTCGGCAGCAACAATTGCCACAATGAGTTGCTGCCACAATCAATTTGACAGACACATGGCTATGTCGGGCAGGTAACAGACCGCATCGCGTCTGCTGCTGCTGCTGTTGCTGTTGCCTGGCAACTGGCCAAGAGCTGCCAAAAAGCTGCGCAACAAAATGAGTTTCAATCATGACAACGACACAATAACAACAAACACGCCCACACATAGGAATAGAGAGAGGGAGCGGAGAGAACGGGAGGAAGGCAAAAGCGGCAGTAGAAGCCATAAAAAATTTAAGCAATGCGGCATTTTACACCTTTGCCAAGGATACGAAGGATACCTGAACCTGATGTCTCCTCTCTTTCGCCCGTTCATTTCAGTTGGCAGTTCCAAACTCTTGGCCATCAGTGCGGCAATCAAAAGCAATGATTGTTGCTCATAAAATGAAACGGTTATGTTTATCTGGCTTGCGCCCAAAGGACCTCCTACCCCCACCCACTCACCCAGCCTTAACCTGCTCTTGGAGTCGGCTTTCTTCTTTTTTTTTGTTGGTAGGGTATTGCCTAAGTAAAAGAAATGAGTGCGCGAAGTAAATATTTAATGGCGCTATATCACTCCCTTCAACGCCTACGTCCTGCATTCTTCTCCCTCCCTCCTGCTTCCTCTTCCCATCCTCGTCCTTCTTAACTGGATCTGGATCTGGACCGTGCGTAGCTAATGGACTCACTCACTGTAAACTGTTACTGTTGTTCTTCTTATTGTTGTTGTTGTTGCTTACTTTTTGAACAAGTGCAAATGTTTTTCAGGGCATTTCATTTTATTTAATTTCTGTTTTATTATGATTATATTTTCAACGTGCCTTTCGTCCCGTTATTCTCTCTTTTTGGGCTTCCCTGTCTTCACTGCGATTAACGAGAATTGCTTGATAAAAAGTTTTAACTTAAAATTATTTACTTTACTTTTTTTTATTTTTTTTTTTCGTTTTTGGCCTAAACTTATTTATAGTAAATGGCTTGAATTGCTTTTGATTGCGATTAGAATCAACAGCAACAAAATACACAAATATGGCAATTATTAGATTTAGATAAAATTAGATTATTATTTATAATAACATATAGTATTAAAAATAATAATCAAGTTTTTAAACAAATTAAATAAATATATTGTTTAAATTATTTTCTAAAATCATTTATAACTCGAAAAGGATATGTAAATAAATAATTAGAAAAATTTATAAGAAAAGCTCCTGGACATCACTGATGTATACATATTAAAATTGTGGAACGGGTATCTCATAGTCAGGCTTGCGACTATAGCTTTCATATTAGTTTTTAACTGATTAATCTGCTCCCAAGCTTTGGCTGAAATTCGCACCTGTCATTGCTGCAGCAGTTCTTTAGGAATCAGTCACGTAAATGGCAACAAACAACAAAAAAGGCAACAACAATTGCAACAGCAACAACAACAACAACTGGATAAAGCAAATGGCATGAAAATTGAAAATGAAACGCAACACGCCGCAATTCAGGAAACAAATGGATGCTGATGCCAATGTCATTTCCAATCCCAATGCCAATGCCAAAGCCAAAGCTGGCAACTGAAGCGAAAGCCGGAAAACGGAAACAAATCCGAGCTAGACAATTTACCATATCTATGCAATTTTCAGCTGCAGGAAAAGTTCGCGTAGTGGGAGACAATCGAAAAAAAAAAAACAATAATAATAATAACACGAATAATAAAAAATGTTTTCTTCCGCACATTGAAGAATTAATAACCTGCAAACCATTTTCGACTGATTGGTCATGACAACTACAAAAAATGTATGATACGCTTTTCAAATTTCAGATAATTCCTTTTTAAAATACTAAGGCCCGTTTTTTCAATGTACATATAAGTTTTATTTAAAAAATAATAACCAATTTGACATTAATTTCTATACATTCAAATAATTTTTAACCTACTACAATTTCAACCATGTTTTGTATTTATTGCCTGATTGAGATAAAAAATAGTTTTAAATATTTGGCACAATTTTAAACATTAATCTGCGACTACATTTTATTTTTATCTGCTTCCCATTAAAAGATAAGTTCGTTTAAAATTTTTAGTATGTAAGAGTTGTGGGTCATAATAAACTGGGAACCACTATTTTTAATATATTTATCGATTTTAGATTTCAAACAAAAGGCTTTTTATACTTAAGATTGAATTTCAATTTGATGCGGTTTACAATTTGCGACAAAATCGTAATACCTGACGCAAGGGTATAACATGAAAAATGCATGTGCCGGGACTGTAAACGATAGTTGGTGGTGGGTATGGATCCAAGAAGCAGAAAAGGAAAAATAAGAAGTGGTGCCACTAGAACCACTGAGCCACGGTTCGGTTTAACTTTGGCAAACGCTTACGCAACGTTTTGTTTGTGCAACGCGGGCGGGCGTGTAGCACGTGCTGCACATTGCACATTGCACGCTGCAAGCTGCATGAGACAAATGGCTGAGCCCCAAACTGGCAACTGCCTGACAGGTGCGGTAACGGGGCAAACAGACAAAACAGAAAGGGACAACCTCCAACTTGCAGCCTGCAAGTCACTAAAAGCACTGGGAAATAATACTGAGAACTTGTATTGAACGCATTGCTCGACTCTCGAGAGCTTTTTCCTTTTTTATTTCGGTTCTCTCTCTCTCTTTTCTTTTTGCTCAAATTTACATAAAGCAAATGAACCTGAAATGGAAGACTCTGAAAACTGTAAAAAAAGAAAATTATACACACATAGTCAAAAATGTACCTAAATAGATGCCGACTCTGTAATACGCTTACAAAAAAAACTTGATAAAATAATTCAACTTAATCTTAAGTAAAGAAATAGTTTTATAATTGCTTTAAACAACTATTTACATTGTTTTTCAAATTGTTGCGAATTTAATAGCAAAGGAATAGGCGACACAAATTTTCAAATATTGGAGCATTTTTAGATCCGAAGCACAATTTTTAAGTCATTGCATTCGGCTAAAACAAAAAATTAGAATTTTTCGAACACCAAATTTAAGTGCGAGCATTTAAATTTAAATTCATAAAGTCCAAAAATTTTAAAATGGCTTGCAGTCGCAAAAATTGGAAACAGGTTGTAAAAAAAATAAGAAAAAATTTTATATATGTATATGGATCTTAGAATGTCGAAAAAACAGATATGTGTAATAAACACGGCTTTAACTTTTATATAATTAACAATTTGTTTCTTTCAATTAATTTTAAATATCTTCAACATAATTAAACAAAAAGACTTTTAGCAGATACATGTCCAATTAAATAGAAATTAAATAAAACTTGTGCATTTTATGTTTATAATGCATAGGAATTCTAGTATTATTTACAGAAAGCGTATTAACTCCTCGTATATAAACAGTTAGACTTATATTTATATATGTATATACATATATACTGTATACATATTTAGTATGCCATTTATAATATATGTGTGGCACGCAGTTTGCTGCATTTACCTTGACCAGAATGGTAAATACTTCAATTTGCGCAAAATGTTGTCAGGTGGTGCGGAGAGTGGTGATTTGGCAGCTGAGTTCGCTGTGTGGGTCAGTTGAAAAATGTAAGATAAATATACCCCATTTTGTGTGTATTTGCCACAGACATTGCAGTAGATCCAGAGCCAGAGTCAGAGCCCAGAGCAAGGACCCGAGTCACAGTCAGAGTCGCAGCCACACAAAGTGAAATGGAAAATTGCAAAAGAAATTGAAAAGTTTACCAACACACACACAATCACACACACGTACGTACAGAAACACACGCATATATATGTATACATGTATATGTATATGCACCCCCTTAATGAAGCTGTCTGTTTGCGGTTGTTGCTGTTGTTGTTCTTGTTGTTACTTTCTGGTCTCTTAGATCGTTGCTGGGCTTAGGTCCATTTAAGTGCTTAGAGTCTCAAATGTTTGCTCAGTGCAATGCTTGTTACTCTCAAATATCACATTACATCCTCCCTCTGATTCCAGCTGGGCAAAAAGAAAAAATAAATTAAAGTTGGGCCAGGCCTAAATGTCAAAGAGTTAAACAAACTTGCAAAACTGTCGAAGAAGATTATGCAAACACACACACACACACACACACAAACACACACACACACTGCAGCTCGCTGTGATGCAATAAAATACACTATGCATATGAGTTCTCGTATTATGTAACGTTGACTATTATGAGTATATATTGCAATTGAGTTTTTTCCCAACCACAAATTCACAATTTGTGATTTTAATGGGATTTTTCTCAATTTATTCTCTCGCAACTATTCGCTACACTGTGTGCTGATTATTGAAAAGTTTCTGTGTTCATAAGACAATAACTCAGTTGGTTTCTATCTTTTTTGATGACCGAACCGAATTTGAGTGCTCCTAAAATATATGTGATTTCATTTTCTGCACATATTTTCGCAGCCACAAAAATCAACTACGATAAATGTACTTCAAGTTTCAACAAAATTATGAAAAATTGGAATATTGTAGCCTATATTTAAATTTGCTTAAAATGTATTAATTCAATTTAAAAAGCAATTTAATTAAGTAACATCAATTTATTAAATCTCTCTGCTATCATAAATCTTTTTAAAATTACAACAAAATATTTTTGCTTTTTATATTGTAAAATATTAATATATAAATGTATTTAAAATTTATGCGAATTAAATAAAATTAATAAATTTAATGAAAATCTTAACTTGTTTTTTGATATTTCAAGAATACTGCTTTTGGGGTTTTTATGTTGAATATAACATACCTGATTCGGATATTTTTTTATAAATGCCTAATTCGGTAAATCTGACTCTTAGATAAGTTTAAAATTTGTGGATTTATTAAGACATAACTAAGCAAAAATTTTAAATTTTAAAAATTACTTTTGAACTCATAGCTCGATACAATAAAAGTAACGATATGAAAACATACTCAATTGCAGCAAATACAGGGTATATTTTGAAAGCTAATCCGTTGTTTAATATAACTTAAAACTATTTCTACCCCTTAACTACCAAGAGGATTAGATTAGATTAGATTAATCTGCCCCGAGGGTGGTTGTTCATGCATTTCTGGGATCTCCAAAGATTATAAGGCAGCTCTGCCCAAAAGACATTAAATGGCTCTTGAAAGCAGCAGCATCAAAGACAATTTCAGTTCGAAATTCAAATTGAAGTTGACTCGCGTCAAGGGACACGGGCTGCTTGTTGCCACTTGCCACACTTGAGTAGTGGCAAGGCTCGACAATCTTGCCTCATCCTTGTGTCAGGTGCTGCGTTGTGGCATTTAGGAATTTAAAGACTGGAATCCTTTCAAGTTGTATTGACAGCTGTTGTCGCTGTGTCGTCCTGTCGTCGTCGCCTCATTTCCATTACTTATCCGACCCGTTGGCATGGCAAATGCTAATGCCAATAAAAGAAAAACATTTCAATGTATTATTTTGCACGCTCTTCACTGAATTTTTCTCTTTTTGTTTTTTTCTTTCTGTTATTTTTCTCACTCTCTCTATCCACGCTTTTTTTCTTTGTACTTCCTTTTTAATTAAAAGAAATTAAAATGTAAATTTTCGCTCAACATTTCTAGGTGTGTGTGTGTTCTTTATGTGTTGGAGTCTTATTGAAAAAATAAAAAAACAACACACATACTGAAAAAAAGGGAGTTCCTCCCACAGGAGAGAGTGACAACAACAAAGTGCTTAAAAATAAACCAAACCAAAGTACAAATGTAAACAACAATTAAATGTTCACTAAACAAACAGAGCGTCCCCACCTTGTGGCACTTTCTGCTTCTGCTTCTGTTTCGGTTTCAGTTTTATTCTCTTGTTTCTAGCTTAGGACACAACGAGTGGCATGAATACAAGCATGCGGTATGCTCAATGTTGAATGTTGAATGTGGCAGGAGGAATGCTGAATGCGGTAGCTGGAGGCGCTAACAGCTGTTTACTTACTCGCTGGGCAACATGAACTTTAATGATTATCAAAATAATTAATGAGCCATCCACATGCTATTAAAGTTCCTTTGTATTTATTTCATTTTCTTTTGAATTTCTTTATCACAGAAGCAATAAGATCAAATCAAACTAAGACAAGAGCTCGCAAATAATAGTCAACACACATTTTCAAAGTGGCTTTTAGTGAAAAAATTAAATCGGCACTTTTCCTCATTCAATCGAACAATTTTCTTTTTTGCCACCTTTCACACGTTACATATTGAGCAAATAACAAAAGTGTCTGAGCTGTTACAAGTTGAAAAAACTAAACACCTTTGTACAACTTTACAACAAAATGTGCCCACAAATCCAATTTGATTTGACAAACTCGACGGATTTTTATAAATATTTGTCACAACTTAACTGAACAAATAATATTTATAAACATCTAATTATTTTTTAGCAAGGGTAAAATAATTGAAAATTGTCTTTTTATCTAAAATAAATGAATTTAAAATTATATACTCCAAAAGCAAGAATAAAACTATGAATTACAAGCTTTTTAAAAAAAAAAACCCAATATTTGGTGACTTTGACTTAAACATACTAAAAAAACAGACTAATCAAATCATAACCTTCAATTAAATTCTTTGTAAAATTTTTATTATTGAACATACATAAGTCTAAGATAATCACAATAGTCTGTGAATGTACATGATTTGCCTGTTTGCAACTGAATTTTGTGGGGCAGACATCATTTAATCATTCAATCATAAATGCTGGCACCACAAAGTACGAACTTGGATTCACAGGTGTTTTGAGTGGTCGCATAATTGATGTGAATGTTTGGCCAACAAAACCAACTGTCAACTGTTCAAACGGAGATTCGATTAGAGACCAAACTGAGGCTGACGCCCCCATCCGAGTTGGATTCAGTTGGAGTCATAGCCAGGTTCAATCCAACAGTTAGTTGGTTGCACTCTTCAGCCGAAAGTCAAAATTTGAATTTAACTCCATGCTCACAGTTGTGCAATTTTGTTGTCTGTGGAATGATGTTGGCGTCTGCTTTAAACCGCGGCCCCTTAAACAACTGCAGCTGGAACCAAATAGGCCAACACTTGTTAGAGCCGAAGCCCCAATTGTGCCGCTGACGAGGCAGCCCACAGCGAATCTGGAGTCCATTGGTTCCATGGACGATCTAGGATCCGCCTTGGACATGAGTTTGGACTTTAATCCCTACGATGTTCGCTTCAGAGTGCAATGATGATGCGAGCTAGTTATTAAACTAATGGCAGTTTGCTATTTAATTAACCCATAATTGCAATTCATTTGCTTATAAAATTGATTTTAAAATTTGGCACTTTTTTTGACTTTAACTTAAATTTTACATACAATTTGTTTTATATTTTACTATTAAATTAAAGTCATAATCCCAAATTATATTCTTTAAAATTTTAAAATTTATTTAATTTATTGATATTGTGGGCTTTAAAATCAAGGAAAACTAAACCAACAGCTTCAATTTAGCCATTCCACATTGGGCCAGAATCCCTTTTTTTTGGCATAAAGTCTAATTGTAAAGCTAGAGACTTGAAACTCTGCATGAACCTTAGTTAGACTAATTTAGAATTTTGGATTTTTTTTTTTTTGGATTTTGACCACGCCTTTGTCTTCACCTCCCCATCCGACTATGAGAAATATATGTAATATACTTTTAGAAAATCCAAAAGCAAAGATGGGGACTTGAAATTTGGCATGAATCTTAGTTAGGCTGAAGTCGAATTTATAATTTTTTTTGTTTTTTAGTTTGACCTTGTCTTCAATCCCCCTCTTTTTTCCTACTCATTGGAAAAGTAAAAATTTTTTATTAACTCAAATATAGGGGAAAATATTTCATTCTTTGCAAGTTTGCTAATCAGGAAAAAGTAGAATTTACAATTTTTTTAGTTTTTTAATTTGACCATGTTTTAACCCCCCTCCCTATATGACTTCAGAAAAAAACCCGATTTTTTAGCATAATTACACAGTTGCAACATGTGTTTTTAAAGAGATTGTGCAAAATTGTGCAAAAAGCATTAATGACAAGTTTAAGATTACAGCTAAGAGTAAACATTTGCATAATTACTTTTTGGCAGAAAGTGGCAGAAATTAGGTCTTTACTCCACGGTAAACGAGCACTTTGGTTAGTTTATTTCTAAAATAAGACACAACATAGACAATTCACAACTAAAACATTGAGAATATATTTCGAATAACTTAACAATAATTGTATTTGGCATACCTTGACCTTTATTTTCCATATTTTTAACAAACATTTGGACAACTGGTCTCTCCACAGCAGAAGCGTAAATTTGAATAAAAGTTTCCCGCCAATTTCGGCTGAAAGTCAGCTGACAAAACATCTGACTTTGTTAGCGCGGCAAAATTACAACATTGCCACCTAAATTTTTTTTTTATTGAATTGATATACTTAATGTATACCCTTTCAAAATATTATGTCAATTTCAAGATATATTTGAAAAAAATTTTCGACTTTATGCCAAAAAAAAAGGGATTCTGGCCCAATGTGCATTCTTAAAGTTTTGTCTGATGGTTTATATTGTTTTTGATCGCTATCAAATTTGAAATATTTTAGATTTCTTAAATATTTAATTATCTTGACAGCGGTGGGCACGAAATCTGAATTCGTTAGGAGCCGCTGGCTCCCGGAGCCATTGCGTGCCCACCGCTGATCCATATCATTACTTTAAATTAGATTGTCTTAAAATTAAAGAATTATTTTATTAAATATATTAATGGATTTACAAATAAAGGACAATTTTAAAACACTTGAGAAAATCAACAAATTTTTTCTTTTAACACAGAATCAATTTTTTAAACCAAAACCATCGGTTTAGGGACTCCACAAAACCTTCTAAAAGTTGCCGTCTGATTGTTTCTATTGTTTGTGTTCCCATTTCAAAGTTTGTTTATAGTTGATACCATAAAGTCTGTGGCAAGTGTGCCCATTCCCATTGTTGCCACTGTGTTGCACAATTCCGTCGCCTTGCATGGTCACACTGTCGCATATGTAAAAAACTTACTGTATGCACATATGTATGTACAAATGTCTGTCTGCCTGTCTATCTGTGTGGGCTTTTGTCTGGCCCCGTCTGGTTGCGTGCACGTAGCAAATCCAATCAGAAGCGTTTTGCCTTTTCCTTTTCTAAGCTTTGCTTTGCGTTGTCCTTAACTTATTTGGTGTTACTTTGCGGTATCATTAACCTTTAAACTTGGACGTAAGCGAGCAAGTTCGACACAAAAATTGTAAACTTTTGCACTCGCCAAAGTTTTTGTGTATAAAGAGCGAGGTGCACTAACTTGTAGCAGTCAGTGTCGCACACACACACACTCGCATTGGCAGAACGTAAAATTTTTAACTTTATTTTCGATTTTCGTTTGCCGCAAAAATTGTATTTGTTGCGGCGGGCGACGAATCGCTGGCAAAAAATTGTGTTGGGGTGGGCGGTAAAAGAGGCAAGGGGTTGGTGGGCGTGGCAGGTAACGGAGGGCGAAGGACGGGTGCCAAAACTTAATTTGCGCCAAAAAGTTTTGCTGCGCTCTGTGCTTTTACCTTTCCCCTTGCAGTCTGTTCCCTGTTTCTTTCTTGTTATTTTAATGCAATCAAGTGGAAATTGATACGTCACCGCCAGGAAAAAGTGATGGCTAAAGAGATGGGGCAAAGGTTCGGGGGGACTTTGAGGGAGGCATTCGCCGCACAAAAGTGTTGCCAAATTGTTGCAAATAAAATTGCTGATATGGAAATTTTATGCGAAACTTTTCCACGCCACACACAAACAGGCTAAAAGGCAAAGAGAGAAAGAGAGATAGAGAGAGAAGGGCAGAGGTAAAGAAAAACAGGTGAGTCTCTGCTGTCCTTGGTATTTAACACGACTATTCAGAGTGGCAACTGCGTGGCATTTCAGTAAGTTGCATAGTCGCAGAGTCTCATAGTCCGAGACACAACACAAGCGTCGCATAAATTGCCTTCCTTGCGCTGCCAAGATGCCGGAAACGGTTGCCGGAAGTGCCTGGCAAAAGTGGCAGCTACAGCTGCAGCAGCAGCACTCGCACTCTTTCTCATCCCATTGTTTTCTCACCCTCCTTCCCTTTGACTATCTGCTCCTGTTCCTCATCTACACTCAACTAGAGTAGCTAAATCCCCACTATCCACCGGGCGTGGCACTCGGAACAAATGCAACACAACAAATGCAGCAACATTTTTTGTGTCATTTCCATTGTTTCCTGACATTTAATGGCAAATTGTAACATTCCAACATTCCATTGTTAATGTATTCACCAAACTCTGCGGAACTCTCTTTTTCAATTTAATTTAACTTTTTTCTTTTTCGTTTCTATTTAAGTTCTAACAATTTTTTCTCTCTCTGTCGACTGTTGACAACAAATAAATGCAAAAAAAAAATAATTCACTTTTTTCTAGTGGTAAAAAGATATCGATGATTGAAATCGAAATTTTCTTTTGTCAAATATTTCATTTCATAATATATGTTTCTATCATGTTATATGTTAAATAAAATATAAGTTTAAATTAAGTTAAGTATTAATTGTTTCCCTTCCATGCATATTACAACCAAATTTACTCATTTGTAATATTATTTCAATTTCACCTGTGTTCCATTCCAAAGCAATCCAAAGTTAATTACTAGTTTGGTTGTTGTTGCCAATCAACTCAACTTTATCCAAAATCCAAGTAGCAAACCTAATAATGAATCTCATCTTCCTACATATTCTCTCTCCAGCTGAGATTGAAGTTATTTTAAGGATAAAAATTATTGGGAAATTTGAGAAGTTTCAAGAATTTTTTTTGCAATTACGAAAAGTTTTTTTTTTTTTGGGTTTTCTAAGCTCGTTACCTCGATTTGGTTGGTTTCTCGGCTGTCCTGTGTTTGGCTCGCAGAGCTTATGCAAGGTGCAAACTGAGCTGCAAAACATGATCAAATTTAAGTTTGGCCATCAATGCGGCTTACAACAAGAAACCGGCGCCAGGACTATGGCAAAAAAAATTGAAAAAAAATTGAGAAAACTATGTAATGCTCTGCCCAGCTGGAGATGGAGCTGCGGGACTCCAGAATGCCCATCAATTTGAAACTTAATCTTGCCGCACAAATAAGCCGCGCCAAAAGTTAAGACCTGAGCTGGCCAACAAATGACTTGGACATTGGACTGAAAATGGAGCTAAAACGGGAACGGGAACGGGAACAGGAACAGAAGCTGAAACTGGCACTGGGCGTTATTCTATTGTATGCAAACAATTTACAGCGCAAAAGTGGGTGGAAGCAAAGAGGAAGGCAAAATAAATATGTAGACATAGTGAAGGGAGGGCCAAAAAAAAAAATGAGAATCGAGTTTGCAGAATGAGCATGAAAAACTAGGCATCGCACAGTGGGGCCCTTGCTCATTTTACTTTGCAAAAATTATAAGTTTTGAACCAAATGAGATAATTGAATAATTTTAATGGCATATGATAGATAAATCTTCAACCAATAAAACAAATGTTCAAAAACGCCTGTTCACGCCTCCTAGATGCTTACTTGTGGGCTATCAAAGTTGAAATTTGTGAAAAAAATTAAATTTGTGGCACCTAAAAAAAATATTTTTTTAAATTTTTAATATTTTTTTTTGTTTTATTTTTAAGGTTTTTATATTTAAAAATTACTTACAAAAAGTTAAAAAAAATGATTTTTTTTTTTAAATTATGTTTTATTTTTGGTGTGAATTGCATAAGTATATCGACCTAATTCCTATGGCATTTATAACATACTAGGGGGCTCCGCCCCCTGCTCGCTTCGCTCGCCAACCCCCGCTCGCATCGCTCGCAAAATTGAAAAGAATTTCTTTTGTTGTCCGGCTTAACTAATTAAAACTGCTCGCTACGCTCGCAAAATTAAAAAGAACATCTTTAGTAGTCCGTTTTAACAAATTTATATAATATAGCATTTTTTGACGAAAAACGCAAATATTTAACTTTAGTGTTTTAATGTTTTTCCCCGGTAATTGGACTTAGGTTAAAGACAGATTTATCGATTCAGCTGGAAAAATCCAGATTTAGCGGGAAAAGGCTAAATTTGGCGGGAAAAAGCTAAATTTGGCGGAAAAACGCTAAATTTGGGGAAAATGTCAAAATTTAGCAAGAACAGCTAACCTGTGAGTTTTGTTAGGATATATCATACAACAACAGAGTTTTTGGTTCTAAAAGTTAATTTACATCCGATTGTTCCTATGGCAGCTATATGATATAGTCATCCGACTTTGACCAAATTTGGTCAGAATGTAAGAGACAGTCCCAAACATATAATCTGGGAGTTTGGTTGAGATATCTTAAGAAACAAAAAAGTTTTTCATACTAAAGGTTATTTTGCATCCGATTGTTCCTACGGCAGCTATATGATATAGTAACCCGACTTTGACCAAATTTGGTCAGAATGTAAAGGACAGTCCAAAACATATAATCTGTGAGTTTGGTTCAGATATCTTAATAAACAAAAAAGCTTTTCATACTAAAGGTTATTTTGCATCCGATTGTTCCTATGGCAGCTATATGATATAGTAACCTGACTTTGACCAAATTTAGCCAGAATGTTAGAGACAGTCCAAAACATATAATCTGTGAGTTTGGTTCAGATATCTTAATAAACAAAAAAGTTTTTCATACTAAAGGTTATTTTGCATCCGATTGTTCCTACGGCAGCTATATGATATAGTAACCCGACTTTGACCAAATTTGGTCAGAATGTAAAGGACAGTCAAAAACATACAATCTGTGAGTTTGGTTTACATATCTTGAGAAACAAAAAAGTTTTTCATACTAAGCAATTCTGTGACCTTTGACCTTGATTTTGACCCACTTACAGGTCGAATTTCGCAAAACGCCGTCTTATTGCACGATGAAATTATCTCACCTATGTTGTGTGCAAATTTCAGCTTTCTATCTTTTACCGTTTGGGCTGCACGTTGATTCTCAGTCAGTCAGTGAGTCAGTGAGTCAGTCAGTCAGGACAAAGAATTTTATATATATAGATGATGTAGTAGTCCGATTTTAGCCAATCTGACATATTATAAGAGTTTTCGTCTACCAAAGTTCAAAAATAGTCAAAATCTAGTGCTCAATCCAAAATCTAGTTTCAATCAATTATTATCTCATTTGGTTCAAAAGTTATGATTTTTTAAAAGTAAAATGAGCCACAGCTCCACTGTGCGGCGTCGCATGCATAAAACTGAAAATGAAATACAAGGCGCAGGCCTAAAAAAAAAATCCAAAAAAAAACCGACCACCGAAAAGAAAATGAAAATGTGAAATGTGTAGAGTCAGAGCAATAGATGGAGCGACCCATCAGGGATAATTGAAATTCGCCACAGAGCGAAACTGAGACTCTGATGGGATAGGGCACGCAAGTCTTGCCCGTGGCATGCAATTTGACTGTGCCACACAATGGTTAACATTACAAAGGAAAACGCAAAACTACAGCCATTTGCAGGCGGGCAACAAAAGCGGCCAGGGAATTCCCCTACTTAATAATACGTCCTGCTAATTTTACAATGCGCTGCATTGAACTGAACTCAGGAACACTCACACACAATTGCTGCGCATTAACTTGTTATGAGTGTTACAATTTTGACACTAAATATGCAACTTTACTTAAGTTTAGTTTAGTGGGTATATTCCAACATTTCTTTATTGAACTCTCACGGGAAAAGGGAATTAAAAAAAAATTTGAGTAAACTCACGAAATGCAAGTTAAAAGGCCCTTTACACTAGGCATAAGTTTCTTTAAATTTTTTCAAACATATAATTATGTTTTTTGCGGTTTCCCCGATGACATTAACATCGATCATTGCACAAAACAACATTAAAGCCCTAAAATCACTTAAATGAAACTTGTTGGTAAATGTTTTTGGGAATAATGTCATCAAAAATCTGATGCGATTTCATCTTATTTAAATCTTTTACTCATTTTTTTTTTTTTGTTAGCATCAGCTGTAAAAAGTGAGGACTATTTCAGTATACCATAATTATGTATTGAATGAAGAATAAGTATTTGGTATTGTCGCATTTTTTATATTTATTTAGTGCGTAGCAGAATGTGGTATGCTGAATATTCCCAACCAAGTTTTAGAAACTCTCTTAATATTTTTTTAATACAAATTCATACATTTCATAATACGATAAATTGGTTTTTGTTTTAATTCACGACAAGAGCATTTAATCTTCGACACTCTGAAGTTTAAATCATTTCTTCTTAGCGTTTTCTCAATGTTTTTCTTTTCTTGAGCTGAAAAGTTTAGGCAGTGCCTTAAAGCATAATTCTTGCTGTAATATCTGAAGTGGACAATTTCAAGTGGGCGTTTTGCGTTTTGGTATTAAAATTATTATTGCATACTTGACGGCGCTTTGCTGCATGCATTGAACTTTGAGTGGCAATTACGTGTGGCTGCCACTTAAAAAAAAAACGCAAAGCAAACCGAAATGCCAAAGCAAATTAACTGGCCACAATTAAGTTAATTAGTATAGAAAATAAAACACAAGAAATTACATAACGAACAAAGTAAAAACAGGCACATTAAATACCTAAGACGCTGCTGCTGCCTTTAGCTAGAATTGTGGCTGTTTCACCTGAGGAAGTGAGAAGTTAGAAGCTACTACCTTCAATACTCCACCCTCCACATTCCAACTCCCGCCTCCTCCTGCCTCCGCCTCCTTTCTTCGTTCAAGTCGCAGTCCATTAACAGTATTTCTGTCTGTCTGTCTGCCTGTCTGTTTGTCTCTTATCTGTGTCTGTTTCTCTTTCCCTGTCTTGCTTCTGTTTTTCTCTGTTTTCTGTGCGCAATTAACTTGATTGCGCCTATAAATATGCAGCACTTGGCTGTGATTATTGCAGGCGCGTCTTTTCATTTGCCTTTTGTGCTGCTTGCCTGCCTTTTTTCTTTCCTTCTTCCTTCCACTATCTCTTTTTTCTTTTGGGTCTTCTCTGTACTTTTTTTGTGTTTTGCATAACGCTTCCTAAGCCTAAAATTATGCACTAATTGCTATTCTTGCCGTCTGATTGCGCCTTCTGCCCGAAAATGGACTTTTCTCTTTGAACAAGTCCTTGAGATCGCTATCAACTCGCAGCTAATAGCAGACAGTCGACTCTTTCTGCCATTCATTCATTCGCTGCTTTATTCATTCACTCATCTTTGTTTCTTTGCTATTGTTTCAGTTGTTCCACTCTTAAGTGGCTCTCAGTTTGTATTTATCAAGCTTAAAATTTTTCCTTTTCTTTATATTACTTGCATATTATTTTCTTTATATTTTCCAAATGTTTTCCATTTTTCCCTCCTGGTTTTTTTTCCCATTCATACCTTTAAAATGAATAATACAATTTTTGCGCATTTTACCTTCATTCATACATATGTATATATTAATATCATATCGTATCATATCATATTAATATGATTTAACTTCAAATTCCATTTTTCTAGTTGCAAATTTATATGTACGTAAATTTACTACGTTTTCATGTTCAACTTTGTTGTTTCATTCCAATACATTAGAAAACAAAAAGATTTTCCAAATAATTTACTAAAATTAAATTGCTTTGTAGCTTAACTTAATGAGATTGCTTGCACTCCCTTTAAAAAGTACACATTATAATATCCCATTTCAGTTCTTTATTTTTTTTTTTTTTAACAATTTTGCTTCATTTCCTTATTTCGGGAGCTTAATGTGCCATTCCATAGAGATTTTTAGAAATGTACTTTGGGTTTAATCAATATTTGAGATATTTCGTCACTGTTAAAGCAATCCTCACTGTTGCACCCCACATTTTGTTTCAGTTCCATGCATTCCACAGCATGGCATGTGAACTGCACTTATGATAGATTCCGATTTACCTCCATATCAGTGTTCCATTTCCATGCATTCCCGAGTCAAATATCAGGATACACGCTGCTGTTGCCAATCGGCTAAGCTTTTACCATGGCCCACCGCTGAACTAAACTAATGATGGGCGTGACAGCTACAGCAGCAACTGACTAACTAGAAGAAGAAACCGTTATAATCCTGCAGCATGCCTCATCCTACCCATCGTTCTCCCCTCTTCATTCTATTTTGCTTTGTCTGTCATCTGGCTGCTGTTGTTAATCTTTAACCTGAGTCCTAATCCGTGCGTCATGATTGAAAGCAGCTGCAAAACGTTGCGTGTCCTGCCTCCAATTGAAGCTGAAGCATAAAAGCATTGCAAAGAGGGTGAGAGAGAGAGAGAGAGAGAGAGAGAGAGCAAGAATGAAAGTGGGAGCTTTGTTAGTTGCAAGTAGAGACGATGAGAGACAACAACGTCGCACATGATGAGCACATTGACGAGGAAGATTGTCATGCTGCTGTCTCAGTTGTCTGTTGTCTTTAGTTGTTGTTGTTGCTGTTGCTAATCTGATTGCCATGATGTACTTGTATTTGCCTCATGCCTCAATTTGTGGCAATTTGGCAGAGTTTCTTTGCGCTGCACTGAGCTGCTTAACAAGTCACCTCTGTGGCAACTTTAAAGGTTGCCGCAAAGTTTGCGCCCTAAGCGTTTTATGCGCTCGCCATTAACTGCTTCCGGTGGCAACTTGCAACGTGCAACTTGCAACGCCATGCGGCAAGCGACGCATCTAATTAGCTACCAGTTTGCCAATCAAGAGGCACCTGGCAATGCACAACGCAACCTTGCCACAGTTGCATAATGAGTGCGGCATGAGGAGCGTTGTTTGTGCAACTTTACCACTCGCTGTGGTGCCAGGCATAGGTTAATGAGGCACCTTAACCCATGTTAGCCTACATTTTTTGGCTTTCTTTCGTACACTTGACCCACAACCAACACTTCAACATGCCACGCTGCCACATGCGGCAGGTAAATACACATATGTATATCACAAAAAAAAAAAAAAAATAAGTGTATGTAAGTGTGTGCGTGCACTGTGGTGTTTTGGCCTTCATGCAATTGACACGAATTGTCAACGCGACACAGTTGGCCTAGTTTACCCTGGCCCAAAAAGGCAACCAAAAAATGTAAATGTGGTAATAAGAATTGCCCATAGAATGTACAATTTAAGTCGAATAGTAAAAATAAAATAAATACAAAAGTGATTATAAATATTTGTATTAATGCTTTATTATTATTATAACATTGTTAATATAAAATAAAATCAATAGTAAACTTTTTATAAATATAAATCAATAAAAAATCAAACCTGATCCGGTTTTTACTTTCGGCAAGATTTTGCGAAAATGAATTTCCCTCACTTGTTCCGGTTTTCACTTTCGGCAAGATTTTGTTGATTGAATTGACATGATATTGAGCTAGTGAGTTTGAATTCGGAAGGGATAAAACTATGATTTTGACATGTTTAGCATAAAGTTATAGTGAAAACAAAATATGTATAAAATTCTCCAATGTTTAAGAAATAATGCAACGTCATCAGGTAAACAAAAAACAATTTATTTAATTTTGAAAAAATAATTTTTATTTTATCATACCTCAAAATCGATAACACTCTAACCTAAAATTTTTGTCGGATTTGCTCGACATGTTGTAATTTCCGCAAGTATTTGTGAAAATAAATGGGAAGTTTATGAGAGCTGCCCTTATAGGTGAGGAAAGTAGTAAAAAATTTAAACTACAATTAAAATGCATTGAAGAATTGCGAAAAATTTCGCAAGATTTTGCGAAAGTGAATTTCCCTCACTTGTTCCGGTTTTCACTTTCGGCAAGATTTTGCGAATTGAATTCACTTGACATTTGAGCTAGTGAGTTTGAATTCGGAAGGAATTAATCGATGATTTTGGCATGCTTAGCATAAAATTAAAGTGAAAAAAAATATGTATAAAATTCTCCAATGTTTTAGTAATAATGATACATCATCAGAAAAACAAAAAATAGTTTATTTGATTTTTAAATCATTTTTATTTCATCATGCCTCAGAATCGATAAGACTCTAACCTAACATTTTTGTCGGATTTGCTCGACCTGTTCTAATTTCCGCAAGTATTTGTGAAAATGAATGGGAAGTTTTTTAGAGCTGCCTTTGTAGGTGAGGAAAGTTGTAAATATTATGGTATATATTTAAAACAACAATTCAAGTGCTTTTAAGCATTGCGTAAAATAATTAATTGAATTGCTTGTTTTTTAAATGCGAGTTGTGACAAAACTGTTGTTATTTAATGCAAAACAAAGCAGATTATTTTTGTAAACAAACACTGGGCAACAGTTGACAACTCTGCAAAAAGGCGTTGCTCAGCACTGAGAACAACCCGCGCTTTTAAAAATGCAAAAGTTATAACGAAAGTATGTTTTATCTTACAAAAATGTTTCTACTTATGATGAAATAAATTTTTAATGAAGTAATTACACATTTTGACAGACGGAAATTCTTTTGACGCAAATCTGTGACGCACTCAGAACATTTTCCAGCACTGTTCTGCTAAAAATTACTCAACACAATGTGGGAGGGAAATTCGGAGGGTAATTCGAAGGAAATGTCAAGGAATTTTAAGGGAAATTCGGTCAATTCTTGTGAATTGAAATTCGCAAAAAACAAGTGAAAACCGGAACAGGCCTGTATATTTGTAAACAAACAATGTGCAACAATTGACAGCTCTGCAAAAAGACATTTCTCAACTCTGAAACCAACCGCGATTTCAAAAATACAAAAGTTATAACAAAAGTAGGTTTTGTCTTTGAAAAATGTTTCCACTTATCATTAAAGAAATTTTTGATGAATTAATTACACATTTTGACAGACGGAAATTCTTCTGACGAAAATGTCTGATTCACCCAGAACATTTTCTAGCACTGTTCTGCTAAAAAATACTGAAATGGAAATTCGGAGGTTAATTCGAAGGAAATGTAAAGGAATTTTAAGTGAAATTTGGCCGTTAATTAGTAAAAAATTCCTAATATCTTGAAAACTGTGCGTGTGGGGGTTTTTTACGATTTACGGAAGCGGAAAGGGGCGTGTAAGAAATTTAAAACAAACTTGACCTGCGTGGGGTTTATACTCGTAGAAGTCTGTGTGCTACAATTGGTAGCTCTAGCTCTTATAGTCTCTGAGATCTAGGCCCTCACTCAGACGGACTGACGGACATGGCTATTCCCTATTACTTATCATTTGTAAGTAACGGGTATAAAAAATAATAAAAATTATAAAATAAACTCAATATATAAATTAATATAAATAAAAATTAGTTTATTTTGGTATTAATATTAAAATAACTCAATTAATTTGCATTGCCCATCGGTTGTCTTCGCTGGCATTCACATGGCGTATGAGCAATATTTGTTCTATAAAGTGACCAACCTCCCCCTGATATCCGCTGTCCGTCCCCCTTAATTAAAATAGCTGTCAATAGGACAGAGAGACGAAGGGAAATATCAACAACAATTAACAGAAACCAACTGCCATTTGCAGTTGCAACTTCTCAATTTAGCTCTTCTCCCCCTTTTCCACTTCAGTTTCTTTTCAACTCATTAATATGATTTTAAAATAAAAGCCAGCTGTTGTTAATGCCACATGGATGAAGAGAGAGATAGAAATAAAGAGATAGTGCGAGAAGGCGGACGGGGGTGGATGTAGGGGATCCTTGCATTATGCAAATGCGTTTGCCCATTGAAACTGATGGCGCGCCCATCGCGCATAACTGTAATTATATAATGCATTTTACGCATTTGATGTATGCACATAAATTGCATATAAATAAATGCATAAAAAGATTTATATAATTTTTTATTATGCATTATTCATAATGGCCCGTTGCAAATTACATATTTACTGTAAATAGTACATGCGCCATTTGAAATCAACGAGCTGCGTTTAATTTCAATTTTAATTGTAATTTTAATTAATTTTGCCATTTGTTTAACTATTCATTTCAAATACACACACACACACCTACGATACGGCATAATAACTGTGAAAATTACTCGCCATTTGTAGAGCTAATTACCTTGACTCCAAACGCTGTTGATTTCATATTCAGTTGCTCCCTTTCAACCCAACGAAATAACTTTAAAAATACAGCAATCGGAGGCTCGGAAACAGAATAGCAAAGTGAAAAATTTTAAATAAAAGTATTAACAGCTTTAATATTTTTACATTCATTTTTTAGCTGATACTCTATCAAGACCTTTTTTCTTATTTTCAAAATTTTAAAAAAGGCCAACTCAAAAAGATACAAACAGGAAAGGCTATAGTCGAGTTCCGGACTTTAGGATACCCGTAACATAATTAAATAAATTTAGAATATTTTCTATTGCATGCTTTTAGGCACATACATTGCTTTAAATTTAATTCAGCCACTACTACCTTTCTATTAATTATTAGATAACGTTAATTAATTGATGTTGATCGAAAATATATACACTTTATAGTATCGGAGATGCTTCCTTTTCCGTGTTACATACATTTCATTGAAAACAATATCCTTTTTTACCTATTTTTGAAGTAACGGGTATAAATAAATATCATGTGTTTTCAAAGGCAATTATTAAAAAAAATAAATATATGAAATTTGCTAAACGGGGTAACATTTTCGGCAAGTTTCATTGCAATGTGATTTCCTTATTTTGTCTCAGTCTCAGTCAAACATTTGATTTAAAAGCAGCTGACGATACAGTTGACTCGTGTTTTGTGTTTTGTGTAGAAATCAAACGCTAAACCTAAAACAGCAAAACAAAAGTCGAAGAAAAGCAACTACAACAACTTTGGATAAACACGAGTGCGAGAGCGTGTTCGAAATAAAAAGCAACGAGACCCAAATCCAATTTCTCAGTACGCCTTTAATCGCAATGACGGCCAGAATGTTGCTTTCGTTGTTCCTGGACTTCTTCAGATGTCGCAGGACGTTGTGGCCTCGACCGACGCTCAAACGGGCGGAGACAAATTCGAATCTGAATCTGGATTTGGATTTGGATTTTAATCTGTGTCTGTATCCGATTCCGTGCGTCATGGGAAAGCCAAAGCCTGAAGAGAGAAGCATACAACAGCAGCCTTCGGAAATGGAAATGGAAATGGCGGTGAAAATGGAGAAAAAGGAAGAGGAAACTAAGTGCAACGTGCAACACGTTGTCGATTCTGGTGAATCGGATTATGACTCGGTGCGGAATTTGGAGCTGCCAGTTACCACAGAGCCGGACGATGGCGATGACGATAACCACAACGATAGCGATAACTTTCAAGATGCTGAAATTAAAGTTGAAGTTGAATTAGATGCCGAGGCCAATGAATTTGGATTTGACGATCCACGGCTGCCTGAGATGATAATTTAAAAAATATATTTTGATGATTTAGTGTGTGTGTGTATGTTTATGTGTGTGTATTGGGCGGGGGGGTGTGTGTGTGTGTGTGTGTGCATTTATTTATTTAGTTGCGTTTTTAGTTATGCGTGCAATTAAGCTGCTCATTATCCAATCTTGTATTATTTACAAAAAGCAAATAACCAAAAATTAACGAGAGCCTACAATGACATAATCGCTAGACAACAAAAACAAATGCAACAATAAAAACAAAATGAACAACAAGAATGCCATAAAATTCAATTAAAACTTTTTTTAATTAACTTGAAGGAGGCAACTGGTCAAGTGTGACTGTATTTGTCGATTGTGCTCGACGTTAAGGTGCCCTGTAGAAAATACCTAAATATAGCCATACATTTATATCTATCTGATGAAGATCCATTCCAAAGATAAGCTTCAGATAATACACTTTTATATTGATTAGAATTAATATACCGCACCTATACATGTAAATACAGGGTAACATTGTTTTACAAAAATAAATATTACAAAAATATACAACAGACTGCAGCTGCAAAAAAAAGCAATAAATAAACATAAATGAATTGGCTAGAAATTGAATAGCCTGACAAATTAATCCACATGTCAATTGATTACAAAGGGCTTACCTGAATCTAAAATCCAAAATTGTTTGTGACTAACAATTTTAAACATAAACACGAATAGCAATAACAATAGTTATAATAATAATAACAAGTTTATATTAATAAACAAATAAAAGCAGTTGCTTTATTAGTAGATCATTCAGGAATTGTCACTAGATTGTGATATCCCATTACGATTATAATTCTATACCCGTTTGGAAGATTATAGTTCAGATCGGGTTTCAATATATTTGTACATTTTAATAGCTGAGTACGAATTCAACTGCGCTCCTTTGGATATAAATATATGTATAAAATGTCATATAAATTTGTATCAATAAATAAAGTCTTACTCATATTTACTTATTTACTAGGACGCTCCCTCCCTAAATTGAAATGTGAAATAGAGTAACACTTCTTATATTTTTCTGCAATAAACTTTTGTAACAATCACTAAATCAAAATATACTTCAATCTCAATTATCGGCATTTGTTAATTCGGACAGCCCGAAATTTTTTTCTTATTTTTTTGCCAGTTTCATCTTTAAGTCGGTAATGCGGACAATCCGTTTAACAATCCGCTGTCCGCTGTTTTAAATTGTTACTAGCAGTTTGACTTTGGCTAAATGACAGATTTTATGAGCAAAAGTCAAATTTGACAAGAAAAAAACTAAATTTTGCGGAAGACTCCAGATTAGCGAGGAAAGCTTATCTGTGAGCACTAAGCAAACAATACATAGAGGCGTCAAACATGCATTTTAGTGGTTTCACTCGCTTTGTATAGCGTGCAACCCCAAAGCGTTCGGCAAAAGCCGAACTCTCTTTTCAGTAAGCTGAGAGAGAGCGCACACGAAAAATGTTCAGTCTTGGATAGACAGTGTCTATTAGACACCAGAACGATGAGCGCGCGCTGTGTCGCTCTCTCTCTCTCTCATTATCGTTTGCGTGTGTGAACATGCGCACGCATCTAATGGCGCATTTACACTAGTTGATGCAGCGTCAATTCTAGCAATAGCAACAATTGATATCCAATGTCAACGCAATTTATGTGTTTACATTAGTTGATTGAGTTGACAAAAAGACCGGGTAGCCAACTAATTTTTGAGTTGAGCAACTCGCAAGATGCCAACGCGTTGATTATAAAGTTGAGAGTAATTTACACCAGTTGATATCCACATTCGTTGATGTTCACGTTGCTAAGCATTTTTCGTTGACGTCGATATTGTGTATGTATCGAAAGTGATTTTAATCGAAAGCACTCATGCAAATGTATTTTAAAACTAATTCATATGTAATGTATTTACTTTAACATAAAATCAGAACAATGGCAACAGCGAGGAAAAGCAAAATAGCTGCAGCAGTGATTTTGATTTTAGCTGGTCTACTTTCGATACTGAAGTATCGTTCAAAAAATATGTGTATAAATAAATTAAGATATATTTTTGAAAAAAACAGACAACATTAATTTAATCGGATGGCGAAGCGAAGTGTTGCCACCTCTAATTTGTACATAAAGTTTGTCAACACAAAGCAAAAGAATGAACATGAGCTCAACTCCAGTTTGTGTTGTCAACGCGTCGATATTGTATTCAACTGTTGACACAAAGTGTTTACACTATGTTTACATTCAGAGCAACAATTGATGTTTTTCGCATTGCCAATCTACTGTCAACGCAACAGTTGATCAAGTTGACAGCTGTTTACACTAGGATTGATAAAGTTGATATCAATGTTGACTTGATTATCAACTAGTGTAAATGCAGCATAAGTGTGCGTGTTCACCAGTTGGGACATACCCTGTTTTAAGTACAAACCTTTTTTTTCTCATTTTCTTTGCCTTTTTTATAATTCAATAATTTTTTACCGCAATCATATGGTTGTTAGTTAATAAATACTAAAAATAATAGTTAATAAACAATAATAAGCAAAAAGAATGGAACAAAAAGTTTGTATTTAAAACAGGCTATATTCCGACGCGTGATCGAGCATGCCATTGCTTGTGTGCACTCTCTCTCAGCTGCGCTGGGGTTTTACTGAAAAGAGAGTTCGGCTTTTGCCGAACGCTCTGGGGCAGTGCTGCCAGATGTGACCGTTAAAAATTGCTAGATTTGAATAGGCAAATTTTAAAGTAAAAATAAAAAAGGATGGTAGTGTTTTTTACCAAAGTTTTATTTTATTTCTAAATTAGAATGCCAAGAAGGTAGAAGTAAAATAACAGAACGCTATAAAACACAATCAAAATTTTATAACATTTCTGCAAAATTTGCTTATTCAAATCTAGCTTTTTTTAACGGTCACTAAAATGCCTGTTTGACGCCTCTATGTATTGTTTGCTTAGTGACTGAACTTTACAGTTTGCAGTTTCTTAAGATGTTAACACAAACGAATAGTAAAATTAATACTTTGATAAAATGACTTAATATTCGATTTTTCGGATTTCGCCCCTTAGTGCGATGGAGGCAATTCTGTATCTGGAAAACTGTATTTCTTTTAGTGAGTCAGACTACTATTTACATGTCTGCCTATGCTTTCTCTCTCTCTCTCTCTCTCTACTATCTTTCTCTCTTTCAATCAGTCTCTGCGCTTGATGTGGCCATTTGAAATTTAAATTGCATTCGTGGCTGGTAAATTAGATTTGTGCACAAACTGTTTTAGGCACTTTGACTCGTTTGAAAGGTGAGATGGCCATATGTCTTTGAGGCGCCACTCATAGTTCTTGACAACAACAACATGTCCAACAAGTTGTAAACGCCCCTGCAATTAAGACGAAATGTAGCTGCTTAAAGCCAGAAACTGGTTTTATTAGTTGGCCTGGTCAAAAGTTCTAATTAACTTGCCAATTGGCAGTCGAGTTTCTGCCCAAAAGTGACTATAATTAAACAGCCAAAGGCAACATTTGTTGTGCGCATGCATGTGTATGTGTGTGTGTGTGTGTGTGTGCCACACACCACACGCAGGTGGAACACACCTCGACGCAACATCAACTCTGTCCGAGGGTGAACTGATAAATCATTGGACTACGTATGAATGAAACTAAAACTGATTTTTATCCTTCCTTTGTATCCTTCTCGATACAATAAAATTGGGGTATAGTTCTCAAAATAGTCACAGATAACTTGTGAATTTTAAATGTAAAAAAAAAAGAAATCGTAGCACAAATTACAAAATTTTGATGATGAAAACCTAAAACAGTTCCGAGTTGTTTCCTACAAAGTTTTGCCCAAAATTAAAATAAAAATTCATTAAATGACCATACTTCATGTAACTCAAATAGCCGTTAATTGATAAATTACATAATTTAGCAAAATTATAATTGTCTTATTATATAATATAATTTTAGAAAGTTGTATAGTCTTACTTAGGTCAATGAGTTTTCGTTTTACCCTCGCATCATCAAGTGGCAAGTTGCTGATTCCATGCTGTCTGCTTCTGCTTGCCACACGCACGCACCGCACGCATAACTTTGGATCCCCTTTCCTCTCCTCCCCTTGACCGCGTTGACCCCACGACCTGTCGACCCTTTGGACTTTAGTATAATCCATTAGCTTTTGGCTCAACTTAGCCCTCCTCATAATATTGATGAGCATTTTGGCATTTGTTTATCAACATAATGTTGATCTTTAATTGCCAACAGCCTGCCACAAGCAGCGAGAGCTTTGGTTTCATGTTGCCAACATTTCCAGAGCTAAGGCAAATTTTATTTTAAAGAATTTAATTGGGAGTAAGAAATTGCAAGAGATTAAGATTAATATCAAAAAAATGCTACAAATAATTCTTATTATTTATTTTAGATTTGTTCGGTAAATTGGATAAAGGATCAATTTGGATTAAATGCAGCCTATTTCCAAGCTGAAAACTAATTAGAATAATTTTTAATTAAATTAATTGAATTAAAATAAATTATTACTTAATTTAATTAAATTGCTCAAAAGAGATTTTAAATGAATTACTTAATTATATTAAACTCACCTAAAACTTAAATTATAAAAAAAATTAAATCTCTAACTTTTGAGAAACACTGACAAATCGAAATGTTTTCAAAAGCAATTCTCTCCAAAAACTCTAGAGATTTGTATATCTTTGACATTTATATAATTTCCATGTTCTGCTTCAAATTTTAATGCATTCTTAAGATATCAAAAATCTTATTTGTTTGTGTTTGACTGAAAATTGATTTATTGATTTTCCCATTTTCCCATATAAGTATAAAGTTAAAGTTAAATTTCTGAATGATTTCTCAACTCAAAGCTGCTCGTCGTAATCCCGGAGCGTGTTGTCCTCGAATATTTGCTGATCATGTCGTTCCATAGCCTCGTACGAGTTGCAATTGTTGCGTTCAGTTGATGTTGCTCTTGTTGTTGCAACTGGAAGTGTTGCTGCTAGTGTTGTTGTGGCGCCTGGCAGCGTCGGTGACGACTGTTTGGGTCGCCGACAACGACGACGATGTTGCACGATTGCCTCGCCGCCATTCAATGCCACAAATTGTTGCCGCTGCTGCCGTTGCTGATACTGATACTGATGCGACTGCTGATCCTGTCGACGCTCCTTGCTGCTCTCCCAATCCTCCTCCGCGGGACGCGTGCAGCTAAAAAACTTTCCCAGACTCGAGCACATTCTCACAGCAAGTGGCATGAGCTGCAACAGAATGTGGCAGATTTATAGCTAGCCACTGCAACTGCACTGATAGAGGAATAAAAAAACTATCAATCAGCTGTATTGCTGGCAATTGATAGCAAAACAATTGCATAATTGACAACTGTTTTTGTAGACTCACTCCGACTCAGACAATCTTAATGTGCAGCTGGTTGCGTCCCGGCAGTTGGACTTCAACTGCTAAGAGATGTGGGGATACATTGTCAGGCGCATTTTGTGCTGCTGCATCGGACACAATTCGGATGCGGAATTGACCAGAAAAGCGGTCTCCACTCTCACTCTGGAGATTGTCATCGTCGATGATGACTTGGACCAAAACAGCCCCATCGATGACCACAATATAGAACTGAACTGTGTGCACACTTGGCCTGACCTAATGGTACTCTAAACTCGAACGAAAGCGAATCCCACTTTATTACCAAAATATTGATGATAGTTGCAGAAGGAAATGCAAATTATTTAGCGATAACAGAAATTCAATAAAACAAAACATTTCTAACTTATTGAATCGAGTGAACCAAACCAGCTGCTAACCATATCTATTGAAAATAACTATTTTTTTATAACGAAGCACATTTAACAACCTAAGTACGAATTCTTGAAACCCAATACTTGACTCCTTTAACAGAAAGAGTTCTTTATTAGCTGCCAAACAATGGCATATCCTATTATCAGCTGAAAGACATTATGTCTGCTATCACAATACACATCATATTTATTGCGTTGGGTTTTTGCCAAAGGTCCTTTTACAATGTAATCTAATCAGCGGCATCACTTGATAATAACTCGAGCCATTATCCTGGGCAATTTCCCCTTCCCAATCTGCTTGCCAAGTCAAGCTGACGACTCTATGACTTCAGATATCTCTTCGTGGTTCCCTCCTTACACTCCACATCCTCGTCAGCTTCTGCTATTTATATTATATATATATATATTACGAGCCGAGTTGAGCTGAGAGCACTCATATTTTGGCATCCATCAATCAATGGCGGCGGCTCTTCAAGGTGCCGCTCTGAATGGCCACTTAAATGCCATAAAAAGCGGAAATTAATGCACTGAAAGCATTCAAATAGGCCTGGCTTAGAGTATGAGTATGAAGGAGGCAGAAAGGAAGGAAGAGAGGGAGGGAAAAACGCTTACGATTTGGCTTTGACTGTGCAACGGAATCAAGTCTTTAACGGCGTTGGTCGATGAAGCTCGCGGGCCACTCTAGTGATTAATTGATGGAATTCCAAGAGTCCCACAGCGAAGAACACACCCGCAATCATGGGTAAGAGGTGGGCGGTGGGTGGGATTGAGAAATTGAGAGATTGAGAGGGGTTATATCCGTTATGGGCCTGTTAATGGCAAACCATTGAGCAGTTAAAAGTGCGAGATTAGCATTTCCGCCCAGTCAAAGGCATGACCCGAAGCAGAATCGAGTCGAGTCGAGTTGCTTTGACAAGTGCCACATTGGGTTGGATGGGACTTGGGTTTTGGGGTTGACTGTGGGTTTGCTTTACCGTGGCTGCCTCAAGTGGTCTCCAAAATGGCGTGGCTAAAGGTGTGGCACCCTCGCAGTCCGTGCCACAGAAAACCAAAGCGACCCTTAGTAGGGATGAGTATCGGCAAACAAAGTATCGAAACTATTTATCGGCAAAAGTATTTCGTAATACAATAATTTTCTGCCATATCGCATTGAATATTACTAAGTTCGATATGAATCAATTTAACTCAAAAATTTAAACCAAACACTCTAATCAATTTATATTGTCTAACGATTTTCGTAAACGGAATCATTCCTTAAAAACTTAAAAACTAATGACATTCTTATTGGTAGTACATGTTGAAATCTACGCAATTCATAATTATTTAGGTTTAAATTGTTTTACCTTGATAAGAATGTGAAATTCCCTTAAAAAAAATATAAAGTCACTTAGGGATTGTGAAAGTTATGCTACATTGGATCTCCAATCGATACAACGTTTTACATATGTATTTTTATAAATATTTAGATTTCATATAAGATTATTTTTTCTTAGATATTGTGATTATCAGATATTAGATATTTCTCTATCGATCCAATATCGATATCCTCTTGTCGATATCTATCCATCGCTAAACGATAATCAGAATGAGACCAGGAATCGGAAGAAATCGGTTCAATTTCGCCAGACACTTTGGCGTCATTAGATTGTGAATGCCCCCATCTTCTGTTCTCTCACTCTCTTGAATTACTCCCACCTTCTATTCTCTCACTCTGTGCTATGGCTCAGGTGGCAAGTGCGCCTAAGCGTAGGCTATGAATTGTATGTGCGAGAGCATTATCTTTACTAACCGCAAATCGTTTGTCATTTTCTATGATTGATTGATTGATGTTGATGTTGGTGCAGCACGAGGCATGAAATGGTGGTCGTTACCTGGGCACATTCGCCGTAGAGTGGGGGGAAATTTCGCCAAGAACTGAGCGTGCACTGCATACGTGGCGCCATCTGTCAGTCGACTACCGCAACTCAACACACTTGCAGCAAAGAAAGCTTTTGAGCTTTACCACGCCAAATAACGGGAATTTTTCAAGTGAAAGCTAACAAGGGTTGCAGTCCATGCTAAAAGCTTTTGCCAAGTAAAATGTGTGCATCCTTGAAATGAATTAAATGTTGAAATTAAATATTTTCATGTACATATTGATCAAGGTGAGCTAGCTTGTAAGCACAAAGGCCTTAAGCTTTTATTTAAAAACTAAACTTATAAGTAGTAATTCCGTTCATAATAATTTTTTTTTTTTTTAAGACTTTTTATCCAAACCATATTTTTAAAGGGAGGTTTTTTTTTGAAAACTTTTTAATTTAAGACTCAAACAAATTGCATTGGTATTGGTAGCTTTTTAAATGTTATCAAATGAGATTCTAGTAACAAAAACTATGCTTATAAAATAAAATCGGTTATTTGGGTCGTTCTTTTTATACCAATTGGTGTAAAATAAAAAAAAAAAAAACAACAAAGCTGAAGATCGATTAACTGAAAATTTAAAGAATCTAAGTCTAATACAAGAGTTTATTATTCTTGTTTAACTTTGTATTTTAATGTATCCATGAAATACCTATAATTCTTCTTAATTTCCTTACTTGCTGACTCTACATCATATCAAAACCAACCCTCTCAATATGAGAAATCTTCTAAGCATAAAGTTGATGCTAATGTGGCGTGTTGTGATAAAGCTGGTCACTCGTTTATTTGCACATGATTTGAGTCGTTTAAGTAACTTAAATACCACCCTCTCTAACATATATGGTTTTGATTCTCTGACTTATTTTCAACACATTTCTTAACTCAGTCTTCTTTCACTTTACTTGCAGTTAACGGAGCTCGAGCAGCGCGTCATCGAAGCGGAAGAACGCGCCGAGGAAGCTGAAGATAAGGTAAGTCATTAAATGACTGACAGCGAATTCTTCCTGTATCGCTGACTCTATATATGTATGTATGTGTAGTGTATTGTGGTATATTAAAACAAGGGTAGCATTATCCTTGGCAGACAGTAAAAGCAAAAGCCGCATCTGGGCAGATAGAATCGCCTCATTAGAAGTCAGTTTAAAGCATTTAAGCATTTGTGGCATTTACATGACAATACTAAAGTCAGGGTCACAAATGGGGCTTTTTTTGATAGAGAGAGAAATAGAGAGAGAGAGATGCAGTTTGTCTGGCATTGGCGAGAACAAGTGTTGGCACATGCTGGCAAACAGGCCAAAATGTCCAGCAGAGCGGCCAAAATTGCTGTCGCCAAGTGTCCCCAGATACAGTACACAATACATAAATCGACTTCCGCTCCAGAACCACCGGAAATACACATTAATGCAACGCTGCGTAGCGGACAAATCCACGCCCCTTTCAAGTCCAGTCCCCATCTCTGTCCCATTTCTCACTGTTAAACATTCAAGTTCGTGTGGCTGCAAACGATGCTGAGCTTTTGTCCCCCCCCCCCCTTCTTATTTCTCTTCGACACGCAGCAGACATCATAAAACTACCCCGAATGCGGAAACAACAAGGACTAGAGTCACCCACACACCACCCACACCACACCCACCACCCCCTCCACCCACTTGAGGCACTCGACGCGCGTTTTCAATATCAAATGCGCATTGTTTGCATTAACAAGTCCCCGGGGGCTGTTGGCTTTACCTACGCAACACCCTGAAAAACAGGCGAAATGCAAATATTTTCCGACCAGGTTTATCTCTCGATATGGCTATGGCTACCGTTGTCCTGTCTGAGATCCCTTTAGACTTGGCATATAGGCTTTACCGTTGCCATTGCCAACCACTGTGACAAATTGAATTCTTGTTACTTTGTTTGCGCCGAGATTAAATTCATGGACAAACACGTGGGTTGTTAACTAGCTACCAAACCATGCCAAGGGGTTAGCCCAGCTTATCTCAGTGCATAGTCCCCAGTCCAAAGTCCTTCCTGGCCCATTCAAGCAACCCCTAGAAAGACTTCTCAACAGTTGGCAGCGCATTTCACGACTTTCAGGCGAACACAACTTGCTAACAGGCTCATTACTAACGCTTCAATTAGTTGCTCTTTGTTGGCTCTTTAAAATTAATTCGCTCGTTAAAACTATTAACCGTTAACAAAGCAAATTTTTCAGACTAGAACTCCACATGTCCATTGAAGTTAAAGCCAAGCACCCTAACTATTACAATTTTAAAAATATATGGATAATTCTCCCATGTCGAATGCGACATTCGTACGCATTATTTTGTTTTGACAAAAATGGAAACTTATAGGTCTTGATTAGCACTATAATTGGTGCTAAAGTGAATTTTTGGAAATTGTTCGTTTTCAAGATAATTTAAAAAAACCAAGGCATTCGCACGCGACTCAGATAGAAGTTGTTTTTTTGGAGACCAGTTCTAGCACTGATTTCAGCGAATGTAATGGATTTATTTATCTAAAAAATGCTTTTTGTTTGATTTAAAACTATTAAGTAGTTTTTTTTTTAAATTAAATTTAAGTCACTGTCGCACGCGACATTTTGTTCCATCATACTTTTTGTTTTTTTTTTTTTTTTTTTTTTTAATATTTAGACGTGCATAAGATGTATTTAAATGATTTTTAATATTTTCAATTTATTTTTTTATTTTCATAATTAAATACAAACTTAAGAACTTATCCAATAAAGTCAAGCATAAATAAGTATATTCATCTTATATTCAAAAAATAAGGAACAGCAGCTGGATTTATTTTTTTTGCCGTTATTTTCACTCATCTACAATTAAAAAAATTATCATTTGTATTTACATACATAAATAAAGATATTAAAAAAAACTTTTTCTTTAATTTATTCATTTTAAACTTACCATGTCGCACGCGACAAACTTTAAAGAAGTTTCAAAATCAAAGCGCTGCTTATTTTCAACCAAATTTGTTTTTGATTTGTTTGCTATAAAAATGTGAGTTTGAAGCGAATATTTGATGCGCATGGAATAAATACCTTTTACGTACTGAAAACTTATGTTCTTTTTCAATGTCGCACGCGACATTGAAATATACGGTTAAGTAGATAAGAAATTTACCGTAATTAGCAATCTCATCGTTTCTTTTAAATTTTTCTTATTTTCTTTGAACATAAACCGAGATTAAGAAGAGAGAATATCAATGCATAATGTCTCTTATTAAGAACAAGAATCAAAACAAAACGTGCAATAGAAATGCTCAAAACAGAGCTTTTGCACTTTTTCGACTTTGCATTTAAATGTTTCAAAACGTGTTATGTGTAAATGTAAAATCCGCTTGCATTAGTTAAATTTAATAGTTCCCCTATACAAATATGTTAAAACAACATACTTTTATAGACTTTTAATTTTTTAGCTGCGGTTGACATTTCTGGAGAAATGCCCATATACATAATTTATAAAATAATTCAATATCAATTTTTTTTTCTTAATTATAAAAATGTTATTTTCAAATTTTATAATACCATGAGAATTAATTTAAGTGTAGCTTTTTTTGAACGTTTTAAAATTGAAAACAAAAATAATAAAATGCAAATTCATACAATCGGGAAGGCTATAGTCGAGACCCAGTTACTTTTAGACTTTTGGGCTGCTTAAAAACGATTAAGTAAAATAAGAACATACCCTCATGGCTCATTTTTTGAAGTAACCGGCATAAAAATTTCAAATCTATTCAAAATTCTAAAAAACTCCAAATTATGGATATATTATTATACAAGCATCATTTGTTATAACCTGTAGAGGTTTTACAATTTTGCCATGAAATTTAATTAGGGTATTCAGAAACACTGATATTTGTGTTATTTTAAAAGGTGATATACTGGGGTGCCATAGAAATCGCTTTCGCTTGAATTTCACTTAAATTTCATACAAATTTGAGTGAAATTCAAGCGAAAGCGATTTCCGTGGCACCCCCGATATTTTGTACTGACAACAAACACACAGAAAAAAGATTATCACAACAAATATGCCCTGGGGTATGTATACAAAATTCTTCATAGTAATCTTTTTTTTGTGTGTTTTTTGTCATTAGAAAATATATCACTTTTTAAAATAACTCAAATGTCAGCGTTTCTGAATACCCTAAATATAGATGGATCTCTAGTTTTACAAATTTTCCAAAACCATTCCAAATTTAATATAGATATTCATTATCTTAGAGAACTAATGTGTTGCTAAAGTTAAGGGTGTTAAAAATCTATAAGAAAAATCTATAAAGAAAATTTTTAATAGATATGAATATGATGTTCATTTTATTTTCTGAATAAATATAAAGTCACAAAATCAATCGCATGGAAACTCGTTCCGTTTTCACAAATTTAGTAAAGTGGAAAGTCTACAAAAACTCATTTTGTCACTTAATTCCATATTTGGCTCCCATAAAGTCGAGCTTCCCTAGCTCGAATCACCATTGTCCAAAAAAAAAGGTTCGAGTTATGGAGATACTCGACTTATGTGTATTTTTCTTAAGTTTATTAATTTTACTGCCACTTATTTAGCACGAGTTAGAGAGAATTTCAAGTTATAGCAGTTCAACTGCATTTGATTGTTTAATTTATTATTTCAAAAACTATGTAGTTTTTTCTAAAACTGAAACTTTTAATTTTTACAGTGTAGTCTATACCGAGAAACGTATTTAACAATATTTGTTTTCTCCATTAAAATCTGGCAACTCTGACGATCCACTCGCAACATCCGCTCAGCTGTAATCTACGCTGTTGTATTTCCCCTTTCTGTTTTCATTTGTTGTAAGCCAATCAAATTAATTAATCATTAAAATGCAAAAAACATAAGCATAAGGACTCTTAACTATGCCTCAACGCCGACAATTAAGTGCACGGGCTCACCCAGGAAGTGCGCCAGCTCGACATTGTCTGGGGACAGGATTGCGTTGCCCCTCGGGAACAGCGGCAGTCAGCCTTTAAAATGCCTTTAAAGTCGAGCAAATTTATGTTGCATACGCTTTGGCGCACATGGCACACATAGAGCGCATGATACAGTGTTGCAAAATGCCGGCAAGCGGACCAAAACACAATGAAAGGCGGGCGCGTGCGTGCGCACCAAATGGGAAAACAAAACAAACAACACAAGAGTGCGTTTCAAACTGTAGAGTGAAGCCCAAACTGTAAGCGCAATTTCAAGGGTTGTTTCGCTTCAAGCTTGACAGCACTGCCAAAGAGAGCGAGAGAGAGAGAGAGAGCACACTGCACGAGAGAGAGTTGAATGAGTGTGTGTGCAACTGTTTTTTATAACTGCATTTATCGGACAACTGCAGCGAGAGTTTTGTCCTGAGCTGTTATTTTGTAGTTGCCAGCTGTATGCAGGACACTAAAGAACAGGCAAAAGGGGTGTGCAGAGAAGTAAAGAGAAGAGAGGCGGTCTGAAGGAAGGAATCAAAAGAAAGCCAACAAAAAATTGAAACAACCACCGAAAAAAAAGCTGATTGACTGAGAGACTGCGAGACTGAGAGAATGAGCCAACGAATGAACGAAAGAAGGAACGAAGCAACGAAGAAACGAAACGAGCTAAAGCAGCGTAACAAAGCGCAGAGCGCAAAAGTTGTGCGCAAAAAAAAAAAAAGAAGACTTGTAGCTGCATCGACGCTGCGTTTTATTTTCCGTTCGATTTGTTTAAACAATTTTCTGAGCTGCAACAACACACTGCACAACAAAAACAATAACAACAACGGTAACAGTGACTGCAAAAATAAAAAAGCACTAACAACAAATCATATAACAAGCCAACAAAGTTCAAGGCGACCGCAACAGCGACGTCAGTTTTGTAAATTTGTAGCGTAGTAAAAAAATAAATTATTTAAATTATTTAGTGTGTTCACTGTAATAAATAAATTGATCAAATATCAACATGAAAAGAAATTGACGAAAAATAAAGTAATATCAATTATAACGTTTTTTCAAGTGCGTTTTAAGACATATGTGTGTGTGTGCGTTAGTGAATGAGTGTGTCCATGTGTGTGTTTGTGTGTGTGTAGGCTTGTCTGCTTGATGATGACAGCTAAAAGTGCTAATCGTAGTAAATTATAGGCCAAATTTCGAATTGTATTTTGCAAAATGTACACAAACCTACAAACACACACACGCGCATCGGCCATTCACATACACAACGTGCATGTGCGTGTGTGTGAGTGAGCACCCTACCTACGTTGTGTATTGGCGCGCGCGAGGAAGAGAGTGAGCGTGAGAGAGCAAGGCAAATCGAAGTCGAAGCTAAGCAGACAGAGAGACAGAGAGATAGAGAAAGCCAGAGAGCACAGCGTAAGAGCGAGCGCACATGTCAATGACAGACAGCTGACTGGCGAAGCCAAAGGCCAAAAGGCAAAAAGGAAGAATGAGAGCACACAGGAGACAACAAGGAGGAGACAACAAAAAGCGTGTGTGTGTGCGTGGTGTATGAATTATGCTTAAACTACTATAGACAACAAACATAATAATAATAATAATAATAATAATAATAAGAATAATAATAATAATAATAATAATAATAATAATAATAATAATAATAATAATAATAATAATAATAATAATAATAATAATAATAATAATAATAATAATACTAATATTATTAATAATGTGAGCAGCATCAAACTGAAAACAACATATCAATACACGGAGATAACAACAACAACAACATACGTCCATTTACAACACTAACAACAAAGCGACTGAATATATTTGGAATGCTATGCAAAAAAAAATAGCAAGGACAACAATAATAACAACAGCAGCAACAACAACAACAACAAAAGCATTGAAGCTTTCTACTGTCTACTGCGCTGGCTGCTGTTGCCTAGCAACATTGCCAGCAGCACTTCGCATCGCTTCGGGCATTGCCAGACGCAAATGCCGCTACTACTATCAAAAATAGTCATAATAAGCCAAGGATTATTTAACAAAAACAACAACAAAATTATTAATAAACAAGAATGTTGCTCTGTCGCCGCGTGAGTGCGAAACGTCGCCGCTGTTGTGTTTGCTGTCGACACAAACAAAGAAAATGCCAACAGCGGCTGCTACTGCACTAACGGTACAATGCGCCAAATCTCCCTCCGCCCCCAAAACAGGCATACAATAAATACCTAAAACAACGAAAACTACAACTAAAGAAACAACAACGATTTCTATATTGAAAACGAGCAACGAACCATTTTTATGAATGGATAACTATAGAAAAAAGGTAAGCGATGAAAATTTGTAGAAGAATTGAGCATTTAATAAAATTAATGGATGGATCTATTACAACATTAAGCGTCTATTGTATTTACAATACAATCTAAAAAAAATTCAACTAAAGTTGTGTTACCATCAGCTAAAAACTTACAGCATATGAGCTCACTAAAACTTAAAGATATCCTTGTGACCCTTGATATTTTTCCAGTATTTATATTAGTATGATTCTAATTATACTATTACAGTTGAACTTCCGTCGAACTCGAATCACCATTATCCAAGAAAAAAGTTCGATCTATGGAGACTTCGAGTTACGGAATTTTGTTGTTTTTATTTTTAAACAGAAACTACAACTTCATTTATTTATAAAAACATTTCAAATAGTACATTTTTCTTGTTATTTTCAATTTGAATTTTAAACTTTCAATATAGTATTTCTATGAATTAAAATGGTTTATGATACAATATTACTATCTTACTTAAAATAATCGATAGAATACAAACGGTCCATTTTGGAAATAAATTTTTAAGAAAATGGGCAAAAATGTAGAAAAAGTGTATTTATTCCAATGTAGTATCTATATATTCATCCTATTGAATTTCTTCTACCGTATATTGCCTAAATTTCACAAGATGTGGGTTTCTGATCAATTTTACATTTTTGGCTGACATTTCTGTGAAAACGAGCCGGTAACAAAAGCATAAAATAGAAACGAAACATAAATTTTATTGTGGATTTTCCCAAAAAATTCGACTTACAGAAGTACAGGACAAAATTTTTGTTCGAGTTAGGGAGTAAATTCGACTTATGGAAGTTCGAGTTACGGAAGCAGAATTGTATGAAATTTGCTCAGTAAACGCTGTTGCCTCTCGATTTTGTTCGACTGTATTTGAATTACTTTTATTTTACTCAGTCCAGAGATATCCAAAATAAAGCCAATAAGAAATCTGTTTTAAAACTCTCTTATATGAAATGCGCTCATACTTTTAATACTATGATCTTTCCAAAAAGTAGTCAACCTTTTTTTAAAGATTCTTTCAATGAATTCTATAATTTCAAATAAATCAGTTTTATATTTCTTAAAAAATGGTCAGATTATTTCTTAAAGTTCAAAAAGTTCAAAAGTATCAACTCACTTTCAGCTATAATAAGCTAAGATCTTAAATCTAAATGATTTTCAAAACATTTTTAAAATTCTACGTTGAGCATGTCTAAAATTCGATTGGGTAATCCGATTTGACGCCCACCTGGCTGATGTTCAGTGGCGTTCTACGGCGCTGTCTATGCCATGATCCGATCAACAAGCAAACAGCACCCCAATCTAACCGCATAACAAATTTATATTAATTTTATATTCATGCTTATGGCAGCTAAAAATAGTAGGGACCCAGTTCATCTATTCATTCCTTATTTCCCCTATCCAAATTTCCATTCCCCAGCAGCATACATACATACAGATCTAAAATCAACTCATAACACTCAAAAATGAAATTTATGTCACATTTCAAAATCTCTGAGATGTAGTACGTCACATAATTTATGTTGAGCATCAGTCGCTCGAACTCCCACCCAGCCCACAACCCGTTTAGAGCTCCTGTCTTCCCTCTATATGTAGTTTTCTGTTATCGGAATTCAATTGAAAAATTTCGCATTTTGTATTTGAACTTTTAACCTATTCGAGGCATCTTTGCAGTATATGTGCATGATAATTGGGTCACTCTGATGATGGGATTTTCAATTACTTATCCACTTATCTGTTTGTCGTCATCTCTTTGTTGTTGCTGATTGTTTGTTTGTTTGTTTTCTTTTGCCCCCCCCCCCCCCCCCCTTTTACGCTCTTTTCCTCTTCTGTGGCGCCTCTGGCATTCATCACATCAGTCACAAATTCTGCAAAATCAATTAACATCGAATGCACTCTCACTTGCCACTCGCCACAGATACAAATGTATGTAGTTGCATCAGATGCTTTGCCGCCAGTTCATTGATTGCTGCTGCCGTTCGTTGCATGCCCCACAACCAGCTGACGACAGACACAGGCGAAGCAGCAGCTTTTGAGCTGCATTCGTTGCTTGGACACGTGCCAATCTCTCTCGCTTTCTCTCATGAGAAATGCATCGTAATGAAAGATCCCCTCCCATCCTCCACACATATTTCCCATCTCTGCAAACACTTCCTTATTCATTCTATTTCTCCGCCCTCCTCAAACAGTGGTCATTTATCTCTTTGTAAACAAAGCACAGAGATGATTTGATACAAAGATAACAAATAGAAAAAAAAGAAAAATAATATGAAACAGTTACAGTTAGACGTCTAGTCGTTTAGACCCGTACTTCAATGTGGGCCAACGTTGATTGCACTCGCCAGTCAAGCTCACTCTTAATGCATTTTGCCAAACAGCCGGACCTGGCCTAAAAATAATAATACCCTACATTTAAGATATGTGAAATTGGCAAGTAACTTGACAATCTACCAGTTTAAAAAGTTCTTTAAACTTTGTAAAGCTAAGAAAACGACGATAAAATATTAAAACAATATTAATTTATTTTGGTAATATTTAATAAATTTTTGGAATATAATTTCAACAGTTCATCAACTTGTTGCATCTAATCTTTAATACTACTAGTATTTTACTCATTCCCATGAACATCGACATAGTCATTAGCAGTAGCATTGACTTTAACACTAGTAGTGTCATTAGTATTAACAATAGCACTGGAATAAGCATTAGCTTTTACAAACGCATTTTTATTGGCAATTTCGTTAGCATTTTCATTGGCATTAACATTACCAATAGCAATACCAATGTTATTAGCATTAACATTTGCATATTTATGAATTCGCAATTTCATTAGCGATTTTAAATTTAAATTTAAATTAGCAATATCAACGGCAGTATTGGAATGAGTAATAACAATAATATTAATATTTTTATCATTATCATTATTGTCAGACATTCATCATTCAAAGTCAAGCACAATTGTATAGCACATCAATAGGTCCAACTCATCCAATCCATTTCCAGTTCCATACTTTTTCACAATGATTATGCACAAAAGATCAGGGAATGAAGAGAAAAGCAAATCGTGTTGGCGTTGCCACTTTTTTTGTTGTTGTTGTTTATTTTGTTGTTGTTGCTGTTTTTGTAGGCTGCTTTAGTTGAATTAATGATGCATGCATCCGTCATCAGAAGGCAACGTTGACGTCGACGCTGTCGCTGCCGTTGACGCTGCTGCTGACGACGGCGCCACTTTCGCTTAATGCCGACGCCGCCCACTCGCAGTTGGCGTCGCTGTCGACGCTCGACGCTGCACAGTGGGGCCATTGCTCAATTTACTTTCCAAAAATTCTAACTTTTGAACCAAATGAGATAATCGAATAATTTAAATTGCATATGATAGATAACTCTTCAACCTATGTTTAAGAAAAGTCCCACGCTTAGTAGATACGTGTACAACCTTTTAAGATTGACCCATTTAAATTTTAAAACACTAGATTTGGGCTATTTTTGAACTTTGGTACCCGATAACTCTCTCTCTCCGATTTGAACCAAATTTGGCCTGGGTGTATAAACCTACCCCAATTTCATATGTCAGATTGGTTGAAGTCGAACTACTATATGATATAGATACCATAGTAATTAGGTCGATACATGCAATTCTGATAATTCACACCAAAAAATAAAAAAATTATTTAAAAAAGAAAAGATTTTATTATTAACTTTTTGAAAGTATTTTTTAAATATAAAAACCTTTAAAAAAAATCGAAAATTGTAAAAACTATGTTTTTAGGTGCCATAAAATTTGGTTTTTGTCACCATTTTTATTCGATAGCTCATAAGTTTCATATCTATCATATGCAATTTAATTTATTCGGTTGTCCCATTTGGTTCAAAAGTTACGATTTTTGCAAAGTAAAATGAGCAATGGCCCCACTGTGCGCTGTGCGTTGCACATTTGAAAAATCTAATGTGTTTTATGCGTTGCATTTTTCTCGTGATTTAAGTGGTCTTTTTTGTTACTGTTGTTGCTTTCTTTATATGTATATGCATATGTATGTATGTATTTAAAAGTCATCAGCAAGTCGACGACATCGTTTGGCGGTCTCGTCTCGACAGCGCGTCTTCGCCTTGGCTCCACCATTAATATGCATTTATAAATAGCTAAGCACTAAGAAGTCGCAACTTGGCGACCGACTCCATGCAACAGTTGCAGTTGTTGCATCTGAATGATGTGTGCCACATAAATGCCATAAGTACAGATACTTTGTTGTACTCGTACTTACATTTTTTCAACTCGAATCGACCATTTGGAGCTTTAATCAGTTGTTTGATTCTCATGAAACTAACCTCACTTTAGCAGCTGTTCAATGATAGATTTAAAAGTGGAAATTGTAGATGGTAAATGGAAAATGGAAAATTAACGATTTGGGGAAAGTTCTTCTCACTATTTGGCTGCCAGCCAGTCTAGTCAGTATAGTCATACATATGAGGATGTTTTTGGTTTGGTGCTCTTTTTTTTCAAGCGTCTAGCCAATAATCTTCATGCTGGCTGGCGCTCTGATAGATGACAAGGACAACGACAATGAAACTGACTCATCTACGCTTCGTTGTTGTTGTTTTTTAATCAGACAAATTGTTGACACCAACCGCAAACAATCAGCTAAAGAGCCGAGATCCCAAGCAACATGTTACATGTTACCATTTTTGGAAAGCACATACATTTATAATACACCCCGAGCTCTGGGTTTGCTTGTCTGTCTCTCTGTCTGTCTGTTGTTTTGTTGTTGTTTTTGGGGGCAGCTGCAGCATCAACAACAAACACGAATATTTTGGGCTAACGGCGAAAAGTTCTCTCTTCTGCTGGCTGAGATAAATTGTGTTGATGTTGCTCCTGTTCTCAATACAGTGCCTCCGACACATAATCTGACAACTGACATGCATCTAAGACCTGCTCGAGTCCTCAGTCCTTGGTCCTTGGACCTCTCCCCATCTTTTATTGCTCTTCCTCACATGACACGCACTTTTGGCCGGAAGGAAACCAAAGTGACTGATGTTTGGTCTGCTTCGTCTTCTTTTACCCCTCCCAAACAACCTTTCTCGTAGAGCGACTAAAGCTCATAAACTTAGCGAAAGTCATTGACACCAGTGTCGAAAACAAAATGCTCGACAATAAGATATCCTCTAAACCCGCGGTGGGCACGCATGGGCTCTAGGAGCTAAAGGCTGCTCCCAACTTTAATTCTGCCCATTGTTTATTTCTATTATTGTTATTGTTATGTTGTTGTAGTTCGATCCAGAATTCAAATTTCGTGCCCCTGCTCTAAACGGTTCTTTCCAATAAAAACCGTATTTAGAGATCACAGTATATATTTGTACGTATATGTTTCAGAATAAGGTGTTACATTTGAAGAAAGAATAACTAGACGATGTATGAAGTTAATATTATCGATTTTCATGAGAAATCAACGATTCACTGAATGACCGAACTAAATGGCATACAATTCCTAAACTTTAAGCTGTCATAACTATGTCAAAAACTAAACTGAATAAAAACTTTATTCAAATGAAAAATTCAGCTTGAACCCTGAAACTTTGTAAGAATCTTCCTTTAACTTTGCCGATTTACTTGAGGAATGCCAATTTTTGTTATTGTTTTATCAAAATTGCATTCTTTTATATTAATTTAATTTTTTTCCAAAAATTTCCAACTGATGTAAGCACACTGTTGGGAGCTGCCGAGCTTTTTCGGCAACTTTGCGAATTTGTCTTTAGATGAAAACAAGGGTCTATTTTCAATTATTCAGTTTATTAACATTACCTAAAAACTATGCGCGGTTGAATAACATTTATTTAATTTTTGACGCGTTCCCGTGGTTTTATTTTAATTGTTCTAAGATTTAGTTTTTTCTATCGCGAAGCTGCTGTTGCTCCGTTCGATGAGCGAGATAAAGTATAAGTGAAGTACAATGTAAGGCGAAATTCAAAAGTAAAAAAAAATGTATGAGTGCAAAGCGCACGAGTGCAAAATGAGTGAAGTTAGAATAGCGGTTTCACAAAACAGAGCGATAGTTGAGCGCGAAAATGAATCGTATGAAATAAAAGATTATTGCTTTGCATGACAGTCGTTGGGTTCAGCTGTTGCTCCGAACACACACTTATATAATTTTAAATGAAAATTATTATTTATTTATAATTATTAGATACAATATAAAATATTATGCCTAATTTATCGTGTAGCGTACAAGCTGCTATGGCCAAACATAGAAATTGGTATTAAAGCCAGTTACTGACAAGCACCGTTAGCTTTGTCATCCTCACGTGAGTCATATATGTATTTAAAAACAGACCTGCCACATGAAGAAGGAGTAGGAGGATGAGTCGTCGACAACTAAAGTCATTACAATTTCAGTAACGAATTGAGGTGTCCTCAATGAGGACAATTAAACTCCCAAACAGAACCAAGAACAGAGCCCATATTAATGACCCATCCGATGTATGCGAATTGATAAAACCATTAAGTGATTATCAAATGTAACTAGCAATATATAGTTACAAATGTGTGATTTATCAGATACTACTTGTATAATTTACTTATTATTTATTTACGCGCACGTATGTGCATTGAGTGTGTGTGTATGTGTGTGAGTTTGATATATGACAAATATTGCAAGATGAATTACCTGCCACCCCAAAAATAAAACCAACAAGAATAAATGCTTTGCTTCGCTTCGCTTAAAACTTCCCTCGCTCAGCTGTCCAAATGCTCACAACACGCACACACACACACACATTCGCACTCACAAAAATGTCCCTCCTACAAGCGCATTTAATTTCCTTTTTGGTACTTGGTACATTTGCCACAAGCCGCCTTGTGGCTTGCTGCTTGCCGCTTGGTGGCAGCCGTTTCAGTGCTTCGCAGTTGCTTGACTCGTGCGCGTCGCGTTGGCGGATTCTCCAATTTGTTTGTTGCATCTCGGGGATTTAAAAAACACGTCGGTGTTACACAAGTTGTTGAAACATTTTTGAAAAGTTTATAAATTTTGCGACATTTGTGTATTTTTTTTTTCACTTTTTGTTTGATGAAAATAAATGAATAGTTTATTGCTTTCAAGGGTAAAGTGCCTAAAAATCAACCCTCGGAACGAGTTCACGATCAGCGCCTGCTATTTCTGGGCCTACTACCCTTCTCCGCCCACCACCGCGAGCAGAACCGGTTCTCAAATACGTATTCTCTCAAAATAGTTTGGCCACGCGAAATTATTATTATTAAACGTTGCGTTGTTGTGAAAAACAACCCCCAACCCTTATCAGCAACCAACAGCCCCTGGCACATTATGCCAATGAACTTCTGATCTTATAAGAATCGTTCTTGATTCTCCCCGTTTGTGTGCATGTTTTTTGAACTAACAAATGTTAAACAGAACTACGGGTTCATTAGACTAAAGTGTAACTGAAAACTAATCCAAAATGGCAACATTTTTAAAGGAAAAGGGCAGACGCACATTATGCCCAAAATGTATGTAATGCCTTTCTAAATATTTATTCTAAATTTTAGTTTATTAATATTCAAAATTATTCTATTAAAACATTGATGTCTAAAAGCACACCATAAAAGATTATTCTTAGTGATGTATTCCATATCGAATCCATAAACTTGATTTATCAGACATGTTTTATAAATGTCTAGGAATTCAAATGCAATGCAAAAGTCTGAAATCTATTGAGAAATTTGATCGAATTTAAGTTTTATTTATTACATTTTTTGTGGGCATTTACAGAAAAAGATCCACCTCGCCGAAAAACGAAAAATTTATCAAAAACTCACATCTGGTGAAATTTTCATCCAAAAATGTATTCAACTTATTTATTTTAGCAACATACGCTAGAAGAAACTCAATAGGATAAACATATAGATTCTAAATTGGAATAAATGCACTTTATCTGTATTTTTGCCCATTTTCTTAAAAATTGACTATATTCTGACGACTACACTAAGTAAGATTGTAGCATAAACCATTTTAATACATAGAAGTGTATTGAATGTTTAATTTAAAACAAGTTTTACAAGCTGTTTTCGATAAATAGAATAAAATTTGATAAACAAATTCTTGAAACAAACTAGATGGAAATCTTGTCACGTTCGCAATGTCGCGCTACAAATTACTAATACAACTTGTAAAATAAATAAAATTATAGTAACATATCAAAATTATTTTTAAAATGGAAAACTACATTATTTTATAATAGTTGAATAGTATTTTTTTCCAAATTACTCGGAACTTTGTGAAACATGACTTCCATTTTTCGAAAACGACAAGTCTTCACAGCTTGTCTTTTATAATAAAAATAGTATGATAAAATCCATTAAACACGAGAGATTTTTTTTTCAAAAATGTCAACTTTTGCCATTTGATACAAATGTCGCATTCTCGATCCTGGAAATACGAATATATTTTTGTGATTCCGCAAAATACTTATATTTCAATACGATCGGTTGTTTTCAAGCCCAAACCTTTTAAAAATTTTAAATGAGAACAGGCCTGTATATTATATTTAAATGACTCAACACATGGTTTTGAACCTTTTTTTTAAAATAAGTCTATTCTAATTAGTATTTCTTATATATATAATAACCAGTGTAATAACTTATTTTATATGTATATATTTATAAGCAAGAAATACAAAGATAAATAGCAAAGTAAAGCGACAGTGAGAAAGAAAGAGAATCAACGGAAAAAATGCTTTTAATTGCTTACAATTTTTCGTCTATCTATTTGTCTGCTGTGTTGTATTTGTACCACGACTTCAACGCATCACTGAGCTTCATCCAAGGCGACGTGGATGAGGATGAAGTTGTCTTTGTTGTTTTCTCAGATTGCTGTTGTTGTTGTTATTATGGGGGCTTCACGCTTAATTGGTTAGCAACATCGAAAAGGTCACGTTTATGAGTTGTGATCAAAACGTTGTCGCTGCCTTTGCAATTGCAGTTCAAAAATGGCTTTAAAAAGACAACTGGTAGATGAAATCATATAAGATTGGATTTCATTATGATTTTACTCATTTAATTATGATAAACCATTTAAACCAAAAGGCTTTAATGGAATTTACCTTCATAGAATTTAACTTCATTTAATTTTTATAGAACTTTAGTTTAACCAAAACTGACAATTATATTATTTTCGACTTGGTAGCGGATGCAACTGATGAATAGTGACAAGAGCAACCCTGTCTCATTCTCACTCTCTCTCTCCTGTCTCTCACTCTCGCTCTCTCTCTCTCTTTTGCACTTATACTTGAATGCACTTTTTGTCATTGCCCAGGCAGCATTTTAAACAAAGGCCTTTTTCTAAATTAAAAAGATAAATAACAAAACAAAAAAAAAGATTGAAAATATGTGAAAAAGGGAAAACAAAGTGCAATTGGAAGCGGAGGTGGCAAGCAGACGCTACGCTTTGTGCTGCTTGTGGGGTTTCCCCGCATAATTAACAAAGGGGAGCAGCGCAGCAGGCAGAGAACCGGCAAACATTCCCCCGTTCCCACTCAGTTGTCTCTGTTGTTGTTATTGTTAGCTAGTGGAATGTCTCGATCATTGGAGTTGGAGTTACTTTTAGCCCAGCTCATTGCAGTCGCCTGGCTCCACTCAGGCGTAAAAACATCGTTTGCACTACAGCCAAAAAAAAAAGAAAAGAGACGAAGAATAAGTAGATGAGGCAGTAATCGGAGTTGGGAAGGGAACTACACCCCGCTGTCGGTACCAGTTATTGGCGCAGCCATAAGCAGGGGAACGGGGATGAGGCTGAAGTCGCGTCGTCGTAAAAATTATTATTGAAAAGCTCTGAAAAAATATCGCTGGCGCTTTTCCATAGCGATAGCCATTTTCTATTTTCCACTGTGTCCACTTTACCACTCCCACTTTCTCAATATTTCTTTAGCGAAATGGTCGGCATCTTGGCTTTTTCCTGTTTCGGCCAGACACATTGTCCTGGCACATTGTTTGCCTTTTGATGCTGATGCTGCTGCCTCTCGAGTGGCACGACACAATGTGGCCAAAAGGACGCTTGAGCTGCGACTGCGACTCCTTGGATAGACTTTCAAGATGCTAAATCTGCTGAGAATGCTAAGCAGTCGATACAAGAATATATATATACGTAACCCAACACTGGTTTTCGCTTTAAAGCCAAGTTCGTCGCCTTCCAACACAAAACTTTTATCAGCTACGCTAAAACTTTTGTTTTAGTTTATTGTCTGGCAAAAGGCGTAGAAAAGTTTTTTTCACTCAACTCCTCCTCTAGTATATGTCCTGTTCTGAAAACTGATTAAGTTAAGCTTGCGTTGAGGGGCGTGAGTTGGGCGTGGCAGTTTTTAAGTTCCCAACTGTCGGCCACAGCTTGCAGGCAAATTACTTGAGTTGCATCGTCGCGGCATCATAAAGAATTCAGTGTTTTCCACTAAAAGAATTAAAAGGAAAATCCCATTAAGTATCATGCAAAATCTGACATATTTCATAGTAAGCTGGACTACATGCAAATGTGGTTAAAGAGTGAGAGTTGTTGGTAAACACTGGAAGCAAACTTATCTGGATTGATATGATTATTACAAATTATTTTAAATATGTATTATACAAATTGACTTTGGCTGTTAGTTTTAATTTAATAGGAAAAAGTGGCTAAACTATTAATTTTTAGCAATTTTAAAAAAATCATAAAAAATAATAAAAAAAAAATGTTGCAGTCACTATTAGAATTGCATGGAAAAACTTTTTACATCAAAACATAGACTTTTACAAACATACAAAATTATTAATGTGTACTTAATGCGTTAAGAAAAGTTTTGCATCATTCAAACGGGATTGAAATGATCTTTCAATTGATGTCAAACTTAACATAAAGTATGTTCAAAATATGAGTAGATTTTACTTTAGTTTTGTCAAAATAATTTATCCGACGACTCTTTTTGGTATTTGCATTAAAATTCTATAATTCAATTCTTTCAATTTTATTTCAAAACTCAAAATAGAAATTCATTTTCAATTCCATTCCATAATTAAATTCTTTCAATCATACACTGCGCGTCATCAGGTTAGCACACCCTTTTGAGTCTGTAGTTTTGGCTCAATTCCATTGAAACGCACAGGGCTAAAATTTTTAAATTGATTCCAGATAGTAGCTGATTCAGTTTTCTATTAGTTAAATAAAACCTAAAAAATTGTTTTAATACTTTTTCTTATATATTTTTTTTTTAATTTTTTAGAAAATACCTGAAAAAATAACAATTTATTTTTGGTCATCAGGTTAGCCCATGCAATCTGTTTTTCAATTTCTTTACCTTTGATGACAAAAACATATTTTTAAATTTAATTATTTATTAATTCAAACATTTTTTTATAAATTTAATGATCCTCCCTTGTTGACGATGACCTCATATATTCGGTTGGGAAGCGACGCATATAATTTTTCAATATAATTTAAGGAAATGGCTGCCCAAGCTTGTTTGATGAATTCAATTAGTTCCTCTTTATTAGAATACTGTCTTCCAGACTCATATACTTAAGTCAGGTGAGTAAGGTGGCCATTGCAATAAGTTTACATTTTGGTCTTGAATCCACGACTTTATTATCCTGGCCGTGTGAATCGGAGCATTATCATGTTGAAAATGCCATGGTAGGTTTAAAAACAAGCTTTGAAAGTGAGGAAATGCATTTTCAAGCATGACTTTGTACGATTTGGCGTTCATATTTGGTGTCAAAAATTGCAGCTCGCACGAGCCATAATAGGAGATAGCTCCCCACACCATCACACCACCCACACACAACTGATGCTCCTCCTTCCTAAGATCATGGAAATAATAATTGTATCCGTCAGGTCCTTTCAAATTGAATTTTTTTTCATCCGAAAAGACAACGTGGTGCCAATCAGAATTCCATGACATGTGCTCTCGTGCAAAATGAAGGCGTGCTGCCTTACGCGCATCATTAAGGGGGGGTTTTTTCTTTAGTTTTAGCCTGTTTAAATGTGGAGCCTTCCTTATAACCCTCTGAATCGTTGATAAGCTCGCTTTAACACCAACATTTGCCTTGATTTTTGCGGTCGAGTCATGAGAGTTTGACGCTTCTCTCAAAATTGCTCTCTTATCAGCATCGGAAAGTACTTTATTGTTACCTCCTTTATTATTTTTGCCATAGCCCGACTTGTTTCTGAGGAATGTTGATACAACCTTGCGACTTCTTCCGATCTTTTGTGATATTTCACTTATTGATAACTTAAGCTGCTCGTAAGCTTCAATTTTGGCTTTCTCCTCGACGGTTAGCATTTTTCCTTTACCCATATTAAAGAAAATAGACCACTAGAGCAGCAAAAAAAGTTTGGATGTCGCACGTGCTTGGATGTCAAAGAAAAGTGCAATCGAAATTGCGTGTGCTAACCTGATGACGCAAAAATATTGCATACTTTGCAATCGATAATAAAAGAAAATACCAAAAGGCATATAACGGGACTTTTTTATAACGTAATTTTTTTGGTAGTGATAGAGCATACAAAGATTCGAAAAACTGATAACAAAAAAAAAAACCGAATGCTAAAAACAACAAGAATAGGGGCATTTATATTACTCTCATAGTAGGTGTGCTAACCTGATGACGCGCAGTGTAAGTATAAGAACAATGTAACATAAGAGTTGTGTTTTAGTTTTAAATACAAATTGAATTTGATTATTTCAATTACTTTTATTTAGCTCAAAATATAAGAGTTATTACAATTATTTTATGACTTTTATTTCAAAAATTTTAATTTTACTGGTTCCGATTTAAAATAAATGCTATTAAGGCTTGGAATTTAAAGCATAATTTATGTTGAAAGACGTCGCAAAGTATGCAACACGTTCTCCAAAATGACACACGCCAACGTTCCGTGGCGTCTCGAGGCGTTGCACTCGACAGACGAGTGCCACTTGTAAGCAGCAGCACCACCGACAACCACAATTACAGAGAACGTGGCAATGTCCGCGAGATTTTTAATTGTTGTCGAGCAAAAGACGAGCTGACAACGACAAAGACAACAGCAAGAAGAGAGTGGCAAAAGCGAGACAGAGAGAGAGAGAGAGAGAGAGACGGAGGAAGGGAGATAGAAAGAGAGTGAAAGAGGTTGTGGCAGCCACGTCGAGCATAATTTGCAACAAGCACATTTTCCATTTCAAAGCTGCCATAACATGCAGCAAATATTGACATTGACTCTAATGGAAAAATCATCAAGCTGACAGGAGAGGGCAACACAGAAGTTGGAAGAAGTTGCAACATTATGCTACATGCTGCGTGTTGCAGGCTGGTGGCAGGCAAATAAGATGATGCGACTTTATGTGACAACAGTTTGGGGGCAAAGCTACTTGGATCAAATTAAAATTTCTTATGGTCTTGCCAACAATTTAAAGCCACAGGATGAGGCAACAGCTAACAGCCAGATAAGACGCTGTGGCAGTGGCAGATACCCTAGACTAAACGACGACGCAAAGAGGATGCGATGCGATGTGACGCGTGCCATCTGAAGAGGGAAAAAACACAAACTGAACACAGTAAAAGCTGTGGGAGCGCATTGAGGGAGATGCGAGAAAGATGCAGTGAATGGGGAAAGGGGGAAAGATAAAAGAAGGGGGAGGGAGGCAGCAATATTTTATGGAGTGTTGTCTAGAGTAGCTGCTGTTGCTGCCGCTTTGTTGACTATAAATAACAATGGAATCATGACTCGAAATTAAACGTCGAAAATGTAGCATGACAGAAAGTCGAGAGAACGAGGAGATGTTGGAGCTGGTGGAACGTGGAGCTTGGCTCGTGTGGGGTGAATGCTTATGAAGACAAGGGAAGGGAGTGGAGGGGAGGAAAGCGTCTATTTGCTCAAGAAGTCAAAAGAACAGAACACAAGAAACGCAAATAAAAGTAAAGAAAGGCACATGTGAAAGACGCCAAATATGATGTGAGATGTGCAGCAAAGTGGATGTCGAGTGCCACAAAGAGGGAGAAGCAGAGGAAGTAAGCAAAACAGAGAATTAGAGAAGTTGGGGAAAAGGGGAAAGTGGGGGAAAAGAGGAGAGGCAGTACAAAGTGGCAGATATCAACATTTGTTTGCTCCCGTTGCGGCACATTTGTGTAATGTATATTAACAAATTGCCAAAGCGGCCCCATCAATTTGTACAAATGCATCAAAAGCAAGCAAATACTCCCCCCTCTCTCCAAACACACACACACACACACACACCCCTGCTCCCACACCAGAAAGACATGAGCCAAGGCAAGATTGTAGCTTGAGAGCTGTCAATCAGAGTCAATAAATAGCCAGCTGGTCGAAAACGAAAAAAAAGAGAGTATAGCAAATGAGAGTAGATTTAGAGGAGGAGATGAAAAGGATTTGCCACTTAAACGTATCGGATGAGGTAACGCTTTTGAGAGAACTTCAGAAGAATTCTAGAAAGATAGCGAGATACGGAATGGAATGGAATAGAACAATATGAGATTTGGAAAGCATTATTTTATTGAAAAAAGCAATTGCTTTAGTTCTTATTGCACCCAATTGATATTGAGGTAACGCTTTTGAGAGAACTTCAGAAGAATTCTAGAAAGATAGCGAGATACGGAATGGAATGGAATAGAACAATATGAGATTTGGAAAGCATTATTTTATTGAAAAAAGCAATTGCTTTAGTTCTTATTGCACCCAATTGATCTTATAACGTTTCTACAAAATTAGAAATGGTTTGACAATACAATCCATCTAAGAGTAAAGCGGAAAGTGCTTAAAAAATTATCAAAATACTAGCAATTTACTTTAATAACAATGCTATAAATTTATAAATTTTTAAGCAAAATTGCTTCAGAAATTTCTCAAGAAAACAGTAAACAATTTTCTATGGGAAAGAAAATAGTTAATCTGAAATTGTGCAAATCTGAAATTATGCTTCACATAATTACTTAAGATATGTAATCCAAGTTTTTATTATTAGGATTTAAACAGATTAAGAATTTTGCTGTCCAACACTATAATTAGTGCTTGTAACAAAATTATTCAGTATAATTACATAATTTGTGCTGTAATTCATAGTTCTTGGCAAGTTATTCTTTTAATTTATTTATCCCATGGCAAGTGTTGCGGGTGGCGCCATCTAGCGGCCGAATTAGCAGCCATTACAAACTTATTAATCATCTGTGACAGCAACTTTAATGTTGCAGCGACACAGACGCACACACAGAGTTGCCACACAGAGCAACTGAGTCACCACAAATGGCCATTCTATTACCCCCTCTCTCTCTCTTTGTCTCTCTCACTCTGTTCAACAGCTTACATACATTTTCAATAACAAGTCCGAGCAATATTCCGACTCATTGTCGTTAGTCATCTGCCGGGTCGAGTTTTGTTTGGGTGGGTTTTGGGTGGTTTCGTGTGGTGCTGCCTGCCACTTCCCCTCCCCCCTCCTCCTTCCGTGCGGCCTCCAAGTGCGTTCAACCCTTCAACCTACGCCACTTAATTGCGTCTGCTCATTTAGTAATAAAAACAGGATTCATGGTTCGCCAGAGCACGAGCCGAAAGATGGAATGCTGTTGGTGTCGAGGGACAATAAGGGGAATCAGAAAGGGGAGTCTGACTAGCCGAGTGCATAGCTGAATAGTTTTTCAACAATTTTTATTCCCTCGCTTTATGTCTTTTGACTAGAAAATTATTATTTCCATCCTTGAAATGCGAACGTCCAACTTTGTGTCCCCCAATCGCCGCGGCGCATTAAAAATTCAAATCAAATTTTTATTCAAATGTCTCTGGGGGAGTCGACTGAACGAGTGTATTCATACATAACTCATTCATCTTATTTTTTAACAGAAGTCTTGAAAACTTAGTTTTTCCTTCTTTTGCCTTTTCTTGTTCCTTTTCCTGAACATAATCGGATTGTGCGTTGGGGCAAATTATTGTGTGGGATTGTTGGATTTAGAGTTAATGCGGCAGTATGCTAGATTTATGTTAAGTGGCAGACATTGCGACTAGTCCAGAATGCAGACTCAGTTTTCCATTTTTGCCATTTTTCCCATTTTCCATTCACCATTTACCATTTACTGCTGCTGCCTTTGGTGCACTCAGCAATAAAAATGTCGTTCTGCAATAAAAATCGAATTGTTTCCTTTTCTCGCTTGACAGTTGCAGCTGCGTTCAGCCGTAAAGCGAACCTAACTCCCGCTTTTCCTCCTCCCCGATTCTGTGCCAATGCATTTGACAGTTCTAAGAGAAACACTAAATATGAGACCTAGATTTGAAGCTAAGTCTTGAATCTCCATGAGCCTCCTTATCCAATCTAATCCAATCAAATGGCGAAAATTGCCGGATTTACTTTGCAGGCAGCTTGCAGATTTATACTAATACTAATATCTAACATTTGTTTTTTGCCAGCATAGATAAAGTTGACTTTTTTGTTTCTCCCGAGTTTCTATTCCCATTTGTACTTTGTCACAGAGCACAAACAACTTTTCGCATACGCCTAAATGCATTCTATATCCAAAAGGACTCCAAACAAATGCCATTTGAGAATGGCATATGGTAAACACAGATCTCGTAAACTAAGCCCAACTTCTACTTTAAAGTTCGCAGGCATTAGATATACCATTTGTTGGCATCTTAGAAAAACGTTGCACAACTTTGTTTCCACTTAAATGTTTTGCCTCTTCCTTTTTTTCGGAAGACGGACATCAAATTTTATGGCTCAAGTTTTTGGCCAGAAACTTGAAACCGAAACTACTTGGGCGTATTTAATGCCTTGATTCACGCTGCCCAGCTTAGCAGCTGCATGCCACACAAAGTTGCATGCTTTTTGCCGTTGCAATGTGTCGCTGTAAATGCTTTGACTTTTCCCAGACTTTTTCTTATAAAAATAAAGGTCTTATAGACTTTGCCACACTGAGGCTTAACAGGTTTTTGCCTAGATTAAGGTTAAATGTTGCACATGAAATTATGTAATCATCGTTTGAAAAGTTTTCTGGAAGATCCACCACGAAATTATTGAATAGACATGAATAGAATTTTTGGTTGAAATCAGGAGTGGATAATCTCCGAGTTCATGATTATAATCCTAATTTAGCTTGCAACAGAATTTGATATAGTAACTAATAATTCGTTTAGGGATATTAAATAAATTTTTTTACTGATTTGGTGAGAACAGAAATGACGTAGAATAACTGAGTCAAAATTTCTAACTACATAAAATAATACCATATAGTTTACAGGATCTATTTTTCAACAGGTTATTTTTATCACTAATCATATGGTCCAATTGCTACATTTCATTCAGAAGTTTCAGCAAAAAAAAAAGGATTTAAACAAAGGTTTGAGAATGACTAATATGTAAAAAAACCAATACGGATTTTTTGTGCATTTTTATCGGATAAAGTAGTCTGATTTATATACAATTATTATTTTTATAATTATAAATTTTTCTTATTATTATTGTAAAGAAATTAAGTTGAGTAACTGAAGGTAAAGATGATGCTTTCTATCCGAAAACAGTCTCTATCATTTTGGGTATGTTTATCAAACATGCCTTAAAATTCTTATATGTTGCAAGACACAAATATTTCAGAGAACTGAAAGAGTTTTTCTCAGATAAAATATGGGCAACTCGTCTGAGTTATCAAATGATCAGTGACAGTTTCCTAATATATTATATTATATTCAAATAAATTTAATGTGCTTCTTTTGCTACTGTCAATTTTCAATTGAGGAATTTAAAGAAGTCCAAAAGTAGACAAGATTTGTTTCTTTGTTTGATTTCAACACATTTGGTGTGTGTGGTGTCATCAACCGACAACGTTTTTCTGTTTTGCATGTCCATAACTCTGTTTATTCTCGGTATTATAGCTGTCGGCGGTTGTCGGAGGGGGTAGAAGGGATGAGCTCCTTTTCGTGACAGGAGCAAGCATAAACTTTGGCATTTTATATGCATCGCGTCCAATAACCTGACGATGTTATCGTTGTTATTTTTGGCAGTCTATTTATTTTTAACATTCATGTATCTGAGCTTGAGTTGTGGCAACATATGAGTTGAGGTCGAGTCGAGTTCCACGACCTGCAATCTTTAAAACACACACTCTCACACACAAAGTACATCGAACGTTGGACAATTGACCCATTTGCATTGTCAGACAATCCAAAGTGGCAAACTAATATTCCAATAGGTGTAGACAGCAAAGGAGTCGCAGATGTGTGTGGCAGGGACAGGGACAGGGGCAAGTTGCAGTTGCAGTTGCCACAATGCCACCACTTTGGAGTGGCGCTCACAATGCTTCCGGGTCTGGTTTAGTTGTCAGTTTGGTTTCCTGTCCTGACCAGACTCGAGGGCAACTTGACAACTTGGCGTGCCAAATGAAGTTATTTCTTGCCATATTCTGCACCTCTTTGTCCTTGTTCCTTCCTTTCTTCGTCCTTCTTTTCCTCAGCGATCTCGATGTCTCTCTGTCTGTTGCATTACTCGAGTGCAAATTGTGGTGTGTGCCCATAAAAGTATGTATTTAGAATCCTGTGCAACTTGTCGGACATTCCTCGCATGCCATTCGCTTATATCCGCATTCATATCCTTCTCCACTTCCGACTTCCTTGCTCGCCTCCAAAGCCAAGTGTTAAATGGTCGCCACAGTCTGCCCCAAATGGTTACTTTTAATTACACAAGTTTTACGCCATTTCGCCTCATAATTTAACACTCGCCATTTGCCACTTGCTAATTGAGTCTGACTTCTTCTTTTCTTTTCTTGAAATGAAATTTCCTTCTTAACCCACTATTTACCCATAAATTTTACGAATCCTTTCTTTGATAAAAAAAACTATTTCTACTTATAATTTTCGATCTGATTGGGATTTTCCTTGCCACATAAGTTAAAATATCTCTTAACTGGTTTCTAGAAAATTTTTACATTTTCTTAACCCATTGCCAAATGTTTTACTGAACTTAATTTAATTTAATGCAAAGTAAATTTCTCAGGGACTGCAAATAATGATTATTTGTTTTTTTTTTTTTTTTTTTTTTTGTAATCGAAAAATTATTTACTTATAATAACGAGAAGTCACAGAGAAAAATAACAATAACATCACCATTATTAAGAATTTTTCAAGTTTTATAGATTCGCTCACAAAATAATGATTAATTTCAAGTTACACCTTAATTCTCAAACAATTACCATAATTTTGAGCAAAAAACAAAACGTATGGAATGATCATTATTACATGAGTTTTATTTTTTTACTCAAAATAAAACTGAAGTTGTAATTGATGCTCAACACAAGAAATTTTACTTTTTTAAATGGTTTGTCTTGGCTTTATTTTGAGCAAAAAATAAAACTCATGAAATAAGGATTATTCCATAAGTTTTATTTTATTTTGCTCAATAAAAATGATTATTGGTTGAGAAGAAAAGAATAACTTAAAATTAATCATTAAAACTAAAATCTATAAAACTTGAAATTAATCATTATTTCGAAATTTTTTTAATATCACTTATAATGATTACAGAGCCTGAACACTTTTTATTGTAATTGTATATGAGAATAAAAAATGTGACTATCTCAAGGAAAATATAATCTTATAAAAATAGTTAGTATGTAGAGAAATCTCTTTGTCCATCTCTACAACATTGAGTTTGAATAGAGAGAATTCGCACGAAATCAGAAAGTCACTTTGGCACATTTAAATTTCATTATTTGTTAGTAAAGCTGCAGATATATATTATTATGTTTAAAAACAAATTAAATTTAAAATTTAAATTGAAGGATAATTTGTTAGCGTTAATAAATATAGGGAGGGGATTTAAAATTCGTTGTTTATTTTTGTGCAACTAAGAAACGGAACCAACTGCTTAGTGTTTAACTAGATTAGTTATGGCCAGGGCTGGACATTTTTTTAGATCGCATAGCCGGGTTTTATGTGGCCATTAGTGTTGGCACTTTACAGTCGCAGCCTAGGGCAGATTTAATTGAATTTCAGGGAAAAGTTGTTTAGGTGAAAGGGTGGTTGGAAAAGGCAGCTGAGGATATTTACTACAAAAAAGAAAAAGAGAGGGTAAACTTTCTTAACTCATTTCTCTGTGTCTCTCTTCTGTTTTCCAGGTGCGTGCTATGGAGCAGCGGCTGAGTGAATGGCCAAAGCCCCAAGCACAACAACAACAACAACAACAACAACAACAACAACAACAGCAGCAGCAGCAACAACTACAACAACAACATAGTCAACAGAGCACTGCGACCAGTTCTCCCATACATCAACAACATCCACAACAGATTGCCGCAGCTGCTTTGGCCGCAGCTTGTCAGAGTCAGAGTCAGAGTGGAGGAGGACTTGCCACCAGCAGCAGCGGTGGCAGCTCGGTGAGCGGCATTGGGGCATGCAACGAGGCGGCGGAGAAGACAATCACCTCGTTGGAGATTCAGGTGGAGGAGCAACGTCAGCTGCGACTGCACGACGCCCGACAGATCGAGGCGAAGGCGGCCAAGATCAAGGAGTGGGTCAACAACAAGTTGCGGGATCTCGAGGAGCAGAATCAGCTGCTGCGCGAACAGAATATCAAGTGCAACCAGCAGCTTGAGCTGCTCAAGAATCACATTGCCAACCAGTCGCAGCGACACAGCATCGTTGGCCCGGTGCGGAATAGTTTGAGCTTGGATGTGCAGGACTTTGCGAGCACGCCGGAGACCCGAAGACGAAGTGAAAGCCTCGATCCGCAGGAGATCATCAGTCGGCCGTTGACCAGCTCGTATCCGCATCATCAGCATCGACGCAACCTCTCGATGGAGCCGCAGGAGCTCGAGCGCAATCTGGTCGCAGCCGTCGATGGCTTGACTCTCGCCCCCCTCTCCAGCATCTCCAGCAAGGCAGCGCAGTCGGCGGCGGCTGTTACGGCTGCCACACGGCCGGATAGCTCCGATACGGATACGGCCCATGACTATGCCGAGATCTATACGCCGTCGTGCGAGAAGCTGCCCGCCTGGATGAAGAACAATCCGGCGTTGATGGCCAGTGGTGGCAATTCCAGCACCACCACAACCACAACTAGTGAACTGGGTGTGCCTCGGCCGCCCACCCCGCCACTGCATCGCTTCCCCAGCTGGGAGGCCAAGATCTATCAGGTGGCCAATGATGGTCTCGCCGGAACGGGAGCGGGAACTGGAACTGGTACCGGCACAAGCACCGCTGAAAGCACTGGCAGCCACGAGCCCACGCCAGATGTGCAGGAGCACAGCTTGACCCTGTCGAATGGCGGCCAGGGCAGGACAAGGCATCCGCATGATGGCGGCAACGGGACGCTGGGCAGCAGCGGCACGCCGGGAACTCCGCAGCCGCCGACGCGTCAGCAACAAACCGCCAGCGGCGGCTTCTGTGATATTTCCGTGCCCGTTTATGCCACGGTCAAGGGTCGGGCCTCCCAAATTCGCTCGATGCCCTTCACGGGCGACTCCAGCGATGATTCCAGCGATGGCGAGGACCACGCCGTCATGCTCACCCACAACTCGCACAACTCATCCAGCACGGACAACACGGAGACCTCGACATCCGGCAGCGCCTCGAGCCCCTCGAAAAGCCTCAAGACCTCCTCCAGTTTGAGCCCCGCCAAGCGCAGTGGCTCCGAGAGTCCCAAAAATGCCAAAGCGCGTGGTATGTAAACTTTTCCCTACCCCCTTCGAATCTGTATATAGAGATCTCCCCCCGCGCCCAGTTAAACCAGTAGAGCGTAAAGGTAGCGGTAGCTCCAGCAAGAACCAGCCAGAACCACAGCACCATCAACAGCACGAACCACTAAACCACCAAGTACTAACACTAACTAAATACTAACCAGAAACCCACTCTATTCGAGATTAACTAGCAAACCAACCACACTCTTTGTCTGCCTGAATCAGATTTCCTTTTCCCTATTTGTCTCCTCGTTTACACTGCATAAAATAATTTTCAAACTTTTTAGTTAATAATTTAAAATTCTTAAAAATGGAAAAACATCTTGACTGTAAGAGCACTTGTTTTTTTGAATTTGTCCTTAAAGTTTTCGTATTTTGAAATTAAATTTTAATTTTGAATATTCTTGATTCCAGAAAACCGGTTCTTTTTTCTCAGTGTAAACACTGTGACTGCCTAATTTCTGCTCCCAATGCAGTTTTGATACATGTACTCATATTTATGTTCAGAGTTCCCATTGCTTGTTCCTGAGTAACAAATCCACATCTGTTATTATATCTTTTACGAGTTCCTTAATCTTTCTAGTTTAATGCATTATCTAGTATTTATACTGTCAGTCTAGTATTATTTCTTTTCTCTCTACCCTTACGCTATTTATATGATATTTGTTTTTATTTTATTTATATTTACTTTCCTAATCCCTTTTTTTGCCTTTAAGTACCACAACTTAATCTATTAAATCCTCTTTTTCACTTTTTTTGTATCCAAGTTAGTAACATGAACTCCACTTTAAAATCATATTGCAGTTAATTCTTATAAGGAATATCTTACAATCTGTTCCTATTTATCCCAATTTGTATATGCTATGTTTTACTTTTAAGTAAATTTAATTTTATTTAAATATATTCTAGCAACAAATCCCTTTCGTTTTATTTTATTCCTTAACCTGTTTTCCTATTACTTTATAACAGGGACTGCAAATAATGATTATTTGTTTTTTTTTTTGTAATCAAAAAATCATTCACTTATAATAACTTTAAGACACAGAGAAAAATACCAATATTCTTATCTATGGCTCATTTATGCATTTTAACCACTATTAAAAATTTTTCAAGTTTTATTTGTTCACAAAATAATGATTAATATTAAGAAGTTATACTTTATTTCTCAACCAATAATCATTATTTTTGAGCAAACCAAAAATAAAACTTATGGAATAATTCATGAACTTATGGAATAATCATTATTGTAATTTCGACAAGGCCTAATTTGATGCTCAACACAAGAAATTGTATTTTTTAAATGGATTATTATAATAGTTTGTCTTGGCTAATTGACTAGGAATATGTATCATTCTTGCCTTTATTCCCTTAGAAAAAGTCGAAACTACATCTTGAATTTTATTTGGAGTAAAAAAATAAAGCTCATGAAATATTGATTATTCCATAAGTTTTATTTTTTTGCTCGAAAATAATGATTATTGGTTGAGAAATAAAGTATAACTTAAAATTAATCATGATTTTGTGAACAAATCTATACAACTTGGATATAAATATTATTTCAAAATTGTTTTAATATCACTTATAATGATTACAGTCCCTGCTTTATAAGCTAAGCTCTTTCTCTTAATATATTTCCTTATTTGCTTAAACTCTTTTCATCTATTTTATTACCACATCCCATAGTTTTTTTCCATGATTTTTTCTCTTTCCTACAATCCCAAACTTTAATGTAACTGAGAAACTAAACTAATTTTCAATGCTTATTCTAACAATGATTCTAATTCAAACGGATTGCATTTCCTTCGCCCTTACCCTTACCATCGTCCTGTCTCGTATCAATTGTATTCTGTTACCCTGTCATTTGCATCCTGTTCCAATTACCACTTTTAAACAACACCAACATTAACCACATTCAAATAACAGTACACACAACTCGCACAACAACAACAACAACAACCTTACAACTGCAACAACAGCAACAGCAACAAGCACATCATTATCAGCATCATCATACGTTGCCACACGCACTGGCGCCACCTGTGGTGTCTGTGCAGCACGTACAGAGCACGCTACCACGCCTACACACAACGCCCTCTGGCGCGCAGCTGACGCAACTGCGCGTGAGCTCCCACATGCGTGGCACAGTAATTTCAGATCTTTCCTTTGAATCAGGCCTCTCCGACGACTACGCCCTGCCCCCCGACGCCGTCTCCGAGTCGACGTGCATGGACGCCTCGATGCCGTCGCTGTTGATGCGGCAATCCTACGTGGATTCTCCGAGCAAGAAGCTCGAGTCGCTCGAGAAGGTAAAAGAACTACGCATTTCTTATATTTTTAACAATGTGATCTGATGTGATATTAGATATTATAATGTTGTAATGGGTTTCTGGAAACAGGACAATTACTTTTAAATATATAAGAGTTACGAGTTTTAAACATTGAAACAATTAAGAAAAAGTCTTAATGAGTGTGAAAGTCAGGGATATTATGAAAACAGGATACCATTTTATTTTTATGCAGTTCAATTATTTTGAGTTATTAAAATTAAGTTTAACACTTATTTTTTATCCAAGTAATTAGTTAATATATTGAAATTGCCATTACATTTAAAGATTTATTTAAATACCAGTAAATCTTTATTATTTTTTGATAAATTAGTTTTTTTTTAATTTGTATAAAAAATAACTGATATATTTTAAACATACACATAAGGTCCTTATCAATAATTTGTATTTCATCCCGCGTAAAATCTTTCTCTTTGTCTTATAATTTTGATATTATTTTAAAAATAAGTAACAACACGTGATATTTTGAAATAAAATGTGTAACAACACTTTATTTTTTTGTATGAAGCAAGTGTCTTTAATTTTGACGAGAACCTTAGAATATCAAAGTTATAAGACACATCAATAATTTGTATTTCTTCCCGCGTAAAATCTTTCTCTTTGTCTTATAATTTTGATATTATTTTAAAAATAAATAACAACACGTGATATTTTGAAATAAAATGTGTAACAACACTTTATTTTTTTGTATGAAGCAAGTGTCTTTAATTTTGACGAGAACCTTAGAATAAATTTAAACGATATATTTTATATTTACAAAAGTTAAATATAACTTATGCATTGCTTATATGTTAATAATATGTGTACACATATATTTTAAAAATTAATGTATGGTCCCTTCTTAATCTTCTGTTCTCTCTCCTTAGATGGGCCACCTGGCGAAGCTCGGTGGCAAACTGAAGACCTGGCGTAAGCGCTGGTTTGTCCTCAAGAACGGCAGCCTCAACTACTGGAAGAGTCAGCACGACGTGCAGCGCAAGCCGCAGGGTCAGATCCAGTTGGACGAGGCCTGTCGCATTAGTCGGGCGGAGGGAGCCTCCACCTTCGAGATAGACACCGGGAAGAAGGTCTACTATTTGACGGCCGACTCGCATGCCACCATGGACGATTGGATACGTGTCCTGCAAAACGTGCAACGTCGCAATGCAACCAAGTTGCTGCTCAGCCGAGATGATCAGAAGCCCACGGTGCAGGGCTGGGTGACCAAGGTGAAGAACGGACATGCCAAGAAGTGTTGGTGTGTGCTCCTAGGCAAAATGTTCCTCTATTTCAAGGCGCCCGCAGAGACAGTAAGTGAAAGATCAAAAGACAATTAATTCAGTTTGTTAATCCTCGAGAATCCTCTACAGAATCCATTGGGACAGATCAACATGCGGGATGCTCGTGTCGAGGAAGTGGAGCATGTCTCCGATTCCGATTCAGAGGAACGCGAGGATGCTGCACAGGATCAAGCCCGACTAACGGTGGCCATCTATCCGGCCCATCAGGGTCCCACATATCTGATTCTATCCGGGAAACCAGAGCGCGATAATTGGCTCTATCATCTGACCGTGGTGTCGGGAGGTGGACCAAGTGCGGGCACACAGTACGAGCAGCTGGTGCAGAAGCTCATGGAAACCGATGGAGATCCAAGTGAGTCCCATAAATCAAGTCCAGAATTTTAACTGATCAACTAATTATTCCTCTATTTGTATTCCATTAGACTGTGTGCTCTGGCGTCATCCCATCTTGCTACACACCAAAGATACGATCACATCGCCCTTGTCCTCCATGCACACGGAGTCCATGCAGCCGGAGGCTATTAAGCTATTCAAGGTAAGATCCCTTGACTTCGCAGGACTTTAATTTCATATTTTAATTATATCATAATTCTTTCACGAAATGCTTAAAGCAATGGTGCCCATCTCCTATGCACACGACCCACATTTGTTTTTGTTTTGCACATAAGATATGGGAAGTATGTGAGAATACACATTAGTAAGCTTCTGGCGCACATTGGCAAATTACACAAACAAATTTAGCACATTGCGCTTTGGGTAGTCATTCGTTGCGGCAAAACAAGAACCAATTTTGCATTGTTGCTTTCTGTCCTTTTTTGTTGCTGCCAAAACAAAAACAATTGTATTGCGTCGTCTAGCTTTTGCTAATCGCAATGAATTTTGTTGTTGTATTATCGTTTTTTCTACACTGAAAATGAAAAACTTCACTTTTTTGTGAAACGTGTGATGCGTGCAACTTTTTGAAGTAACATGTTTCTATTTTTTTTTTCTGTGCACACATTGAAAAAAAAGTGCGTTTGTATTGATGCGTGCACATCCATAAGGCAGTTTTGGGCACCCTTGGCTTAAGGGGGTATTGCTGGTTGGAAGGTTGTTTTTGGACCTTTTTAAAAAAAAAATCTTATTTGAAAACGGAAATAGTTATTTAAATCCTTTTTTTTTTTGTATTATTAACACATTGAATTAAAGAAAAAAAAGTTTTTTCCTTTGTATGAGGGCTGATCAAAAAGTTGTCGGCCTTTAAAGTTGGACTTCGAAAACAAAGGTATGCTACTTGCGGCACGGATAACTCCACTTCGGATCATCCGAAATGGAAAAAGTAAAAGGCATTAGATTCAGTATAGATGTAATTCAGGCCACTACCTCACTCAAAATTTATTGATTTTTTTTACAAAATGGCGCCCGTTGAAAAATTAAAAATCGATTTTTTGTAGTTTAGTGTAAAAAAAAATAGTAAAAAGATTTTTAAAATTATGATTGATTGAAGGGCCGTAATAGTGATAATTCTGCGTCGAAAAACTTGGCCGGAAAAACTTGGCTTCGAGATAAACACGTTTTAAGTCTTGGCTTCACATGCATTAACATTAAAATTGCAAAAAAAAATTTTTACGACAATATTCTCAAATATCCAAGCTATAAAAATATGAAAAAAACAAAAATCGAAAAAAAAATTGTTTGCCAACCAGCAATACCCCCTTATCACATAGCGATAGACTGAGTCCATTCTTCAGTTTAATATAAACATTTTCTGTTGAAAAGAAGTTACTTAATACTAAGTTTCATAAAATTAAACAAAAATATTGTGTTTATACCCACAATATTTATTTTCGGTGTGCCGAACATTAATTTTCAACCTGTCTTAACTTTTTCACATGATCCTTTGTCCCCAGAGCATTCAGCTGTTCATGTCTGTTGCGGTCAACCAACCAGGGATCGATTATCACGTGGTGCTCGCTCAGAACGCTTTGCAACACTGTCTGGACATGCCGGAACTACAGACGGAAATGATCTGCATATTGATCAAGCAAACCTCCCGACATATGGGCCAGAAACTAAGTGTCGGTGTCCAGGTAAACAAGAAACTGGGCAAGCAAACGCGCGTAAGTTTTTCAGTTGCAAAGCTTCTTATCATTAAATGCTCTTTTAGTTGTTCCCCCCCCCCGAAAAAAAACCCATAAGGTTCCAATATAGTTGTGTAACCTATTAATTTTCGTATGATTTCGTTGTTCCGTTGTTCCCCCAACTAATCCCAATTATTAACTAACCAACTGTGTACATGTCTAGCATATGGGTTCTATCTGAATCCCAATCCAAATCAAAAGCTTACACAAAAGCTCTCTTCAAAAAAAGAAAGAACGTTTTCATTGTACACCTCTAATATTCATACATCGTTCAAATGACAATCGAAAGATCGCTCGCAATAGCGATAGCTTTTAAAGAGTTTTACTTCAATGCAGCTTTCAGCCGATACTATGTTTTCTATATCTGAATATACATAAGTATCGTATTTTGTTTATTTATGGATTAATTAAACTTGTTGCTTATCAGGTGCAATGCTTTTTTTCAAAACCAACAGCTTTAAGAAAGCTTTGCTTCAAATTAAAATCTTACGAACGCTTTATAATCACACAATAATGTATAAGATATATTCATACCAAATATACATAATAACATTACTACGCGATTACTAATCAATTATCTATATTCAATACTTCATGTAATCATTTAGTTTTGCATGTGCTCGTTGTCTACTAATCCTTACTAAGTATTTAATAGTTTTTATGTATGTTGTTTTTAAGTTATCTCTTTTAAACAATTCAGTAGTTGGAACAGACAATGAATTTCCCCCATACTGTCATACTCAATCTATAATCGTATTTGTATATATTTATACAAGTATGTATACATACACTAGTTATCAACTATCAATGATGAAACAAGAAAACACCAGCTAAATCTGATGAAACTTTTCGTTAATATATATGTACATAATTTACATACTACATACATGTATAGTATATGTCATTCTTTTTTTGATCTGATCTTATTGTTGATTCTTTATCATTGTATAAAGTATTTGCTGTAAATTTCACACACAAACACATAAATAACTAGAGTACTACATAAAGAACAACAATACATCACCAGGAATTCACATACATACTTATCTACAATACATACTCTCGTACAAACTTCATCGATCACCAAAGAAAACAATAACTATGGGTCCCTCCCTTTCATTCATAAAAAATAAATTAAATAAATTAACCGATAACTGTGTGATCTGATAAACTAGTCAGAGTAAAATAAATATATTAAAAATACATATTATGTAATGCTTATAATTATTAGACTATATCGACAGTTCCCAGAATCAAATTTTAATCAATACCGATACAGTGAAATCAAATATAAAAGTTATCGACATATTTTGTATGCCAACTATTTATACATAGAATAAATCGACAACCTATTTTCATACTAAGACTTGATTTTCGACTGATCGTTCCTATGGCAGCTATATAATACAGTGGTCGGACTTAAACCAAATTTGGTGAGGATGTAAAGGACCATCCCAGATGCTGATTCTGTGAGTTTGGTTGAGATATCCCGAAAAACAACAAAAATCACAAAAAAAAAAAAAACAGATTTTGGAACTTATTAAAGTTGCTATCTTCTAAACTACAAATCTGCTTTGAAAACTATATGAAAAAAAGTTGTAAAGGAATCAGTTACCTTTAATTTACAATCTAAAATGTCGGAGCAACTTCGAAAATTCGGAATAAATGATTTTTGCTAAAACGCTTCTATGAAAAAATTTTTAAGTGCGATTTTCGTGGGCCAAAGTCCATAAGAAAAGTGCACTGAAACATGAGAAGCGAAATGGCTCTAAACTGTGTTATTTATATTCAATTTTAAAGATAAATGCACTAAATAAAAGTTCAATAATTCCCATAACAGTCGATCCAGTTTCTTAACTATCTCATATTATAATAAGAAACCAATAAATCAATTGTGTTTAGAAAAAAATGTGAGAGGGGCCCAATGTAATCACAGATCCGCAACCATCCACAACTCACACAAAAACAACAAGAAAAACAACCATAACAAATGCATTTGCAAAGTTCAATGTATACTTTTACGCTCAGTGTATAGGTATACAACTATCTCTCTCTTTCTCGCACACATACACAGCAGAGCTACGTTTATGCGCAGCGCACTTAACGTGATAACATAAATGCTGATTATGTACACAGATTTGTACACACATACGTAAGAAGAAAAATGAAAGTAAATAATTGTTAATCACGTTTTGTGTGTATCACGCATAAACGTTGTCAAATGTCTCTTTAGTCTCTGTTGAAACTCTAGAATTTTCTAACTTGTTTATGGTTTGCCCGATTAATTCTGTTGTTCATTTTGCGCATAGTTTGCTGCTTTCACGTTTCATTTTCTTTTTAAATAAATGGCTTTGAATGTTTCGCATTATACTTAAAAGTTAACTTGTTTTCTTTGCCCATTGCGCTTTTTCTTAAACAAAAACAGAACAACAAAGAATAAATGTAACAAAAGAATAGCAAATATATAGAAAGATAAAATCAAAGTGATCTAAAAATTGACCAGCAAATGTTTTTTGGCTTTTCTTCTTCTATTCTGTTTCTTTACATTTTTGCGTTAACGTTTTGAAACGTACGTTTTCCGTTTCGTTTCGTTTGTATGTGTATCGAAACAAATCCATTTCCGATAATCGATAACCGATACGAAACTCGAAACCGATAACCAAATACCGAAAACCGTAACCGTTAATCGGTTTGCAACACTGTACCGTACCATTTTGACGACAACCAACAACAACAACAACGATCATGAAATTTACAGCAACTACTATTGTGCGCCACCCAAAGCCTGTTCACCTGTGATACCCAACAGGCTGGACAAGCTCAAGCCAACGGCAGTTCGCCCACATCGATTCAGGTATGAGGGGAAATTATTATTGTCATTCAATAATCGTTAATCGACAACCGATAACCGATATGCTTATATGATCTTGTGTCAATATCCTGTGTCCAGAGTTTTGTACAGTTGCTTTCAGTTGTTTGTAATCAATTGTAGAGTTGCCTTATCTAAACTTTAAATTTGTATAGCACTTTAAAGTTCATTAACCAACACTATAAATATATATATATATATAATTCTTATTGGCCAACAGGCGCCTGTGTCCACGCCCATCATCGACTGCAAGTCAAATCCGCCCGCCTACAGTTTTGTCCAGGGCTGGCAACTCCTCGCCCTGGCGGTGTCCCTCTTTGTACCCAAATCGAGTCGCCTCCTGTGGTACCTCAAGCTGCATTTGTCCCGCAATGCGGACACCAAAACGGAGACGGGCAAATACGCGGCTTATTGCGAGCGAGCCCTGGAGCGGACCCTGAAGAACGGAGGACGCGAGACGAAGCCCTCGCGCATGGAGGTGCTATCGATATTGCTGAAGAATCCATATCATCACTCCCTACCGCATGCAATACCCGTGCACATGATGAACACCACCTACCAGGTAAGTCGACTGCTTAATTTCCTTTTATTTCATTGAACGTCAACTTAAGACAGTCGAATCTGAAGGGTATTTTTATAAGCAACAAAAAATAAACAATTGTAAATATAATATATATATAAATATAAAATTGTAAATTCAAAGCTTAAAAGTTCTATTTGGTTTCGACTCATACATTCTTGAATTAAAAATGTAATAACATTTTCAAATAAAAATAAAAAAGAGCATAGCTTCGATTTAAATCAGCGGTGGGCATAAAACCTGAATTCGTTAGCAGCCGATGGCTCCCGGAGCCGTTGCGTGCCCACCGCTGATTTAAATAATGAATAAAAATCGAATTTAGTACAGTTGTACCCAAAACCTTTATATTTTGTATCACTCAGATCAATTTTTATACCCGTTACTTATAAAAATAAGTAAAAGGGGATATTGCATTCGTTGCAATGTATCTAACAGGGAGAAGGAAGCGTCTCCTACCCTATAAAGTATATATATTCTTGATCAGCATCAACAGCCGAGTCGATATGTCGTCATGTCCGTCTGCCTGTCTGTCCGTCCGTGTGAGCGCCTAGATCTCAGAGACTATAAGAGCTAGAGCAACCAAATTTGGCACACAGACTTCTATAAATCCCACGCAGGTCAAGTTTGTTTCAAATTTTTGCCACGCCTTTTTCCGCCTCTGTAAATCGCAAAAAAACACCACACGCACAGTTTTCAAGATATTATAACATTTTTACTAATTATCGTTAACTACTATTATTACCTATCATCCTACTAAATCGTAACAAGAGCGGACAAACAGAAAGGTGGTAATGGCTAATTAAAGTTTTTAAAAAATATAAGTGCCTATAAGCATGCAATAAAGAATATTAAAAAATTCATTAAAATAAGTAACGGGTATCCTAGAGTCGGGCGCTCGACTATAGCCTTTCCCACTTGTTTTAATTCTCCCTCTTAGCTGGTTAAATTTTAATGGCAATTTTTTACTCCTTTTCCAGGTGGTTTCCTTCGACGGCTCCACGACCATCGAGGAATTCCAGACGACGCTGGCTCAGGAATTGGGCACACGTGATGCGACCAATGGATTTTGTCTGTTCAGCGATGATCCGATCGAAAAGGATCTGGAGCACTATTTGGAGCCGTTGGCCAAGCTCTGTGATGTGATCAGCAAGTGGGAGACGGCGCTGCGGGAGAAGGGATCCGGCAAGTTCGAGAACTCGCGCGTCATCCAGCTAAGCTACAAGAATCGCCTCTACTGGAAGCACACCATCAAATGCGAGACGGACAAGGAGCGATTGCTGCTGTGCTACCAGACGAATGCCCAGATTGTCCAGGGGCGCTTTCCGCTCTCCCGTGAGCTGGCCCTGGAGTTGGCCTCGCTGATGTCACAGATCGACATGGGCGACTACTCGCACGAGAAGTCGCGGGACGTGGGCCTGAAGGCCTTGGACAAGTTCTATCCGTATCGCTATCGGGATGCTTTGGGTGCCGAGCAGCTCAAGGATGTCCAGGAGCTGCTCATCTCCAAGTGGACACTGCTCAAGGGACGCTCCACGCTCGACTGCGTCCGCATCTATCTGACCTGCTGTCGCAAGTGGCCCTTCTTCGGCGCCTGCCTCTTCCAGGCCAAGCCGCGTCAGTGCGAGCCACTTGCTGCCAGCGGGACACCCGTCGCCTGGCTGGCCGTCGCCGAGGATGCGCTCAACGTTCTCGAGCTGTCCACAATGGCGCCGGTGGCCCGTTATCCCTACAGTTCGGTGATGACCTTTGGCGGCTGCCAGGACGACTTCATGCTGGTCGTCTCCCACGACGATGGCACCTTGGCCGGTGGCTGCGAGCAGAAGCTGCTGTTCGCCATGAGCAAGCCCAAGATCTTGGAGATCACTCTGCTCATAGCGGACTACATGAATGCCTTGGGTCACACGGTCCCAGGCACTCCCCAGATGAACTCTCTCACCCGAAATGGCTCCCATCGCTCGCTGCGCACCTCACAGCGGCCAGCGGGCGGTGGCGGCGGAGTCGGAGGACTGACGGCTGTCGGCGCTGCCAGCAGCATCACCGGCTTCTCCACGAACGCCACCACAACGGCCCACAACACACTCAACTCTCATGCCACGCACACGTTGAATTCCACACACTCGCACACGCTGAGCAGCTCACATCATGGCAGTGGTGCCATTGGAGGTGGTGCTGGCGGTGGCGGTGGAGGTGGCAGTCATCAGGGTACGCTCAATTCACAGAGTGCCGGACACCATCATCATCATCACCACCATCATCCACATCAGCCGGATATACTCAAGAGCACGCCCGATCATCAGAGGATCAAGTGAGCAGCAAATGAAAGTGGATATGGAAATGGAGTCGTGTACAGGAGGAATACATACATGCATACATACATAGATATAAGACCCATACATAGCATATATGTATGTGTGCAGTTTAAGCAACGCCGTAAAGTATTGATCTTTACGCGCTACTCAACACTATAAAGTTCTCTTCTAAGCTAAGCTAATTACGGTACTCGTACTCTAAAACAGATACATATATTATATTGTATTGTATTGTATACACAATTTTTTTTAATAGTCCTAAGACGTACCCCCGCGTTAGGTACATACAATACATTTCTCAGTGTGTGTGTATTTTCCTATAGATATACAAATATTTACAGATTTATCAATTTGATCTTTTCTGTTTGTTTTTTTTTTTTGTACAAATTATTTCGTGCACTTTCTGCTATTATCACACATATGTATATTTATAGATCTATCTGTCTATATTCTTGATACTTACTGCTTCGTCATGAATCTCACATTGTCCCTCCATGCTCAAAAACTGCCTTTTGAATGTAGAAGACAAAACAATATAACGAAATTGAAACCAAGAAGTCAAACAATAACAAAAAAAAGCAAGCTTAATAAAATTAGAGCTACTCATGAGATGAATTAATAACATATTTTGTTAAACAGTTTTCATGTCCAGGCAAAATGAATTTTTTTTTACATTTTTTTTTTAAATATTTAAATAATTAGAAGACAAAAACAAAACATACTACTTGTAACTAGTACTATATAAATGTAGTTATATAGCTATTAATTATGGTTTCTGCTTCTATAATTTCACATAGAGAGCACAAGATCAAGACATAAATGTTTTCGAAAGCAAGTATTTAAATTATATATACATAGATACATTATTTTTTAAAACATTTTAAACTGTCTCAAAACGTTTAATCTCATTTTATAGCAGATCTTTGTTTATTTTACAAATGTTTAATCCAATAATAATGATAATAATGTGTGTAAAAGTAACAAATAGCCAACCGAACACAGCCAGAGCTTCTAGTGAAAAATAACAAATTTAATCGAATGTAGCAATTGCAATTGATATACATAGAATAAAAACAAAAACATAAACAATTTTATTTGTGATTTCTACAAAACGAAAATAAAAAATATATATATTAAAAATTATAGAAATACCAGATACCAAATACTAAGTGCTAGCTTAAAAAAAAATATATATAAAAATAAAAACAATAATCAAGCACTCTTATTTTCCATGTTCACATTTAGTTTTCAGTGTCTCATTGTAAAATTAAAACCAAAAACATGCTCCCTGTCGATTGGCCATTTTTACTGAGTATTTTGTGGAAAAGTTTCGCTTTCGAATGTTTTTTTAATTTTGTTGAAGCCACTTTAACACACATACATATATATAGTAAAGTATATACATATATACTCACATACACAACAAAATATATATAGTATTTATAATTAACAAAAAGGAAATTATACAAGAATTATATAACTGTGTAAATGGTAACGGCGCATTTTTTCCTAATTGTAAAAATTTGATATTAAAAATTTATATATGCAAAATCGCAAAAAACCGAAAGGCAGCATTCAACTACATATAGTATATATATATACGGATATGGCAAGGAATAGGCGAATATATCATCACTCAAATGAAAAGGAAATATATAAAGGAAAATTAATCATTAAAAAAAATCGTATACCCCAAGCATTTTTACTGGGTTGGAATGGGAACATATACTGTACATAGATAAGCTGCGAATCTAAAAATATAATCAAAAGATTTCATTGGTAAGCCTCGAGACTAATTAGACAATCTATAGTATGCCATATTTTATTTAAACAATGTAAATTGATTTAATTTCTTAATAATTTATAATAAATTTCCTAAAATTGCATTTTATTGATGTTACATAGCATCCATCATTAGTCATTATCATGATCAGCATATCATCATATCATATCATATACAATCAATTTATACACACATTTGCATGGATTTTTCATAATTTACAAATTTTAATTTTCAATTTGCTGGGGACAACAGAAGTATCAAACTAAGGTTGCAATTGCATTCCCCGCGAAATATATAAATTAATATGTTGCATATTAATCAAATCAAATCGAATTCTATCAACAAAAATAAATGCATAAACCAAAATTCAATGGGACTGTCCGTGTGTGCTCTATCAAAATTTTCGCTGGTTTCTGGAATTGGCTTTGTCGTTGTTGTATCTAATATCTTTGTCTCTCATTGTGTGTGTGTGTGGAAATGAAATTTAAACCCAAAACGCAAGGTAAATGAAAGCAAGTGCGGCGCACATCAAAATTGCTTGCCCCGAATTTAGTGTTTGTTATTAACTAGTTGCTTTTGCTTCTGCTGCTGCTATTGTTGCTTTAGTCGTTGCTGTAGCTGTCGTTACACAATAACTATATAAAATATTTAAATGTCTTTTGGCCTTTGTAATGGTCTGCTATGCAGTGACAACAACAGCCATGATAACAACAATAACAACAACATCATCATCATTCAGCCAGCAACAACGAGCATCTACGCCAATTACAATTAACAACTAACAACTAAACATACATACATATATAAATATATATACATATGCATATACACATGTTTATGTATATATTACAAAACCCAAAAGTATAGGATTAACACTAGAAATATGGTGCCCACAGCCGCCGCCTTCACGTACATCGATTTGCGATTTAGCAATTTGGCATCCTTTTTATACTTTTGGGACATCATCGAGAGGTTTTGCGTTTTTGTGTCCAGCTCTGCAAACAGGCAAAACATTAATCAATTGAATTCGCTATGGCATATGGAATAGGGTGCAAGTTAATGACGCACCCGCTAAAACCGTGCCACGTTGCAGCACATCGTCAATATTCTGGACCATGATGCGTTGCACATCCTGCAGCTGTGTGTTGATGTTGCTAATGTTGCGTCTGCGATCAGTCAATTGCTTTTTCGCCTTTTGAATGTAGACATCGAACTCGATGAAAGCATAGGGCCGAGTCACCGAATTAACGCGCCTCCCATAATTTGTATGAAACTCCTGTGCCAGATCCTCCAGATAATTGAATGCCAAACGTTTTGAATACATTTTATCAACCATTACCAAATAGCAAACATCGTTCTCGATTAGATAGCTGTTGCGGGTGCGAAGTCGAAACAAAAACAGAAGATGTTATTATTATTATTATTAAACTGTTGCTGTTTCTACTCACTGGAATAAATATGGTCCTGTTTCAATGCTGCTCCTCGCCGGCGAGTGTGTGCCCAGCTTGCGAAATAACATTTTTGCCTGATTTTGATAGTCCAAGATACTGCGACCGCTCTAAAGTGCATCGGAAAGTGAAAGTGTTTTTATTTGTACATAGTTCTCGCTCTCTCTCTTTCCCTCTGTGTGTGTGTGCTGCTCACCTGTTCATCGTCCTGCATTGTGCCAACCAATGGCAGGCCATCAATGACACGGGCAATCATCGTCAGCAACGCCATGTTTACAGCTGTCTCTCCGACTCCTTGGAACGCTTCAACTCAATGTGCGTGCGTTTGTTGCTGTTGCTGTGTTAGACTGTGGCCACGGCTACAGTTTATTTAATGCGGCGGCAGCGGTCTTTCCACTTGGTTTGTTGTTGTTGCCGTGCCCGCTACTCACTCACTCTCTCCCCTCCAGTGATGTTGAACCGCTATCTTCTGTGTTGCGATTGCCAACTTTCAATTCGATGCCTGCAATTTTATAGAAATCGTCAATTAACGAAATATTATTACAGCCATGCACTCGTGTCTGACGTTTTCAGCTTTATTTCCGAGTTTGTTATTTTCGTTTTGTTGGCAGTAGTTGCTGCTCGCTCATAACATCATCGCCAGTTAAATATACGAAATTATGTTGTGTGAGCGAAACTGATTCGTGTTTTTGTGTTGCTAGAAACACGTCAGCTAGAGTATAGAGTTGTGTCGTTTCGTTCTGAACAAGTTCAAATGAACGCATGAACATATTCAGTCAATCATGAACTATATCGTTCATATCGCAGAAAAAGTAGAATTGTCATATTTAGGTTTTTTTTCCTAAACGATTCGTTTTTGGAATATTCTTAATTTTTAAACATTTATAATATATTTTCTTTTATCAAATAGAATCCCATTGTAAAATGAAACAATTGTTATCAAATAAACTTAAATTTATTATTTAAATTAAGCGTATTGACCATTTTAGCTCCGAACCAGTCGATAGTCACTTTGCACTTACCGATAATGAGATTGTAGAGCGCGATAAATCAATAACAATCGGCCATTTCGAACTGTTGCAAAACTTTTAAAGATGATGAAATTTGTACTGCTTTTCATGTGGAAAGAAATATTGTGGCGTCAAATAAACCTCGAATATTAAACACAGTTATTGAAATAAAAAATAGTTTAAGAATTTAATATTTTTGAGTGTAAACTGTCTTAAGCTGTTATTCATGAGCTGTCTCCCTCTCTCTTTCTAGTACATTTGCATCTGATGTGAGCGATTGTTTCTCTCTTGCTCTAGAGTATTGTGACGTGGTGGATTTGCTGTCTCTGTCACATAATGAGATAATAATGCGGATAAACAAATAGGCTGCGACGGGAGTGACAATAGCGTAGATTTGGGGCGGTTAACTTTATTAAATAAGTATGTAATTGCATTCATAATTATGTAATTAAATGTATGTAATATATGTATGTAGGCTGTTGTGGTCTGCTTGTTTATCATTTAAAAATTCAAAATCAGCCGGAATGCAGGCCGTGTTTCGGCCACCTTTTAAATATGCTTGAATTTCTTGTGCTGGCTGCTGTAGTTGTTGTTGTTGTTTCTGCTGTTGTTATTCTCGTTGTTGTTGTTGTTGTTGGTCAACTAGGCGGCCTGCACCGATTGCTTCTGCGAGGAGCTGATCTTATCGCCCAGACTGAGTGCCATTCCCTGTGAGTGGACAAGCAACATGGCATTAGATGATGATGGTGATTGGAAACTCTCTCTCTCTCTCTCTCTCTCGAATGAAGACTCACCTGACTCTTGGCGCGTATACGTATGTGTCCAGTCACCTTGGAGTCGGGATCGTCGACGGGCTTCTCAATGCTCAGATTGGCTAATGCGTTCTCTCCGAAAATGGATCTGCAAATGATAATGGGTATTAGAGGTCTGCATGGCTCCATTCAATACGTCAAATTCATGCACAATTGAATCCGGCTGCGTCTTCCAATGAATTGAATGAATGAATTGAAACCGAAAACTTCGCATTCAAAAAAGGCAGAGTGAATTGAATGACAAAATAATCGAAAAAAATCGAATGAGGAGGATAAGTGACAATATTTTTGAGTCTTTTTATTAAAAGTAAAAATTTAGTCACTAAAACCTTTCCATGCCCCAAAATTTCTGATATACAATTTTGTAACGAACAGTATTAACTGTAACATATAAATGATTAAAAAAAAAACTAAGTTGTATTCTGAGTACTCTGAAAAACTTTGCTTCATTCATTTCATTCGTTTCTCATTTACTCGATGCCGTTCATTTGAGTACTCAAAAAATGAGTATTCAATCGATGAGAACCGGATCTTTGAATTGCACTCGGAGAACTGAATGAAACTCACGAGTACTCAGAAACGCTCAAGTTTGAATGCAGGATGATCACAATGGGGTAAATGGACTTACTTGGCGTACATGTTGGCGGCCATAAAGCCACATTGGCCGGAGAGCGCCTTCTCGGGCGTCAGGCACTTCATGTTGGTGCTCTTCAGCAGATGCTTGAGATACTCGTGCAAATCCGTGAAGCTCGTGTTCACCGTCACCTTGTTCTCCCACTCAAAGTCCTGCCACATTTGACGGAACTCGGTGTCTGTGCAGCTGGCCGGGATGATGTAGTCCATGATGTCAATGTGTATGGTATTGAGTACGACAACGTTTGTATTCAGCGCTGTATCATAAACTGAGAGACGAGAGAGAGAGATTAGACCAAATACATATATGGCTATCAACAACTCACCTATGTTGCCAAAGATGATGCCGTTCTCCGTGGAGGAGACCTTCACATTGGCCTTAATGTTGCAGAAATCGTGGGGCGCAAGCACCACGGGATGTGGACGCTCCACCAGCTTCAGGTCGCCTAAAGTGGCCAGCTCCAATGTGCAGTTCTGCAGTGTGTCATCTGTATAGGGGAGGGGAAACATGCTCTACATATCTGGATGAGATTTGTCGATCAGAGTCGCTTACTTGTCTGGTTAACAATCAGCACGTCGAGGACGATGTCATACTGATTGACATTGACATAGGCCTCGGCGTACACGGGATCGGAGAAGCCCGTCAGTTGGGTGACCTTGTTGAGCTTGTTGTTCGGCGACGACATGTCGCTGAGCTGGGCGTTCTTGGTGCCGGCCAGGGCTTGGTTCAGACTCGACTCGAACACGTTCTCGCCCAGCTGATTGTCGCGTCCGTTTGACAGCTGTGCAAACAATACTGGCGAATCCGGCTGCACCTTGGCGGCGGCCCGCTGCTTCTCCTTCTGCATGCGCTGATCCTCCTCGTGCTGGGCATCCAGCATCTTGCCCAGAGCATCCCGGCAATCGTGCATGAAGACGGCAACTGCCTCCGGCGTACGCTCGCTGAGAGTGCGCAAGCAAATCATGATGCGATCGGAGTCATCGTAGGTGATCGGCTTGGTGGGGAAGCCCGATTTGCCCAGATGCAGGATGGAGCTCATGATGAGCATCACTTGAGTGGTCAGGCGATTCTGTGCTCGGGCATCCGGCTGCAGCTCAGCGTAGCGCAGCGCCAACTTGGTCAACGTGGCCGACAAGGCGGCTCCAATGAAGAAATCGCCATCCATCAGATACTGGCGCAGTGGAGGACGCTTTTCCTTCTTGGCAACGCTGCGGACAGAAGAGATCAAGAAACCGATGAGGACTCTGCCATTCTCATTATCACTATCATAGTTTGGGGTACTTACGGTGCCAAGCTGTAGGCGCTTTGTGTGGCATAGGTTCCATCCGAGGTGACCTTATTGCTGCTGTTGGTGTTGCTGTTGGTGGTACTGGTGGCGTTGGATGCATCCCCGCCAGCGGCAGAGCCCTGTTGCTGCTGTTGCTGCAGTTGCTCCTCCGTCTGGTCGCCGGCGAGGCGACGCTGCTCGGCATCCACCATGGGAATCTCGCCAAGCGTTTGCTGTATGGCCGCAACGACCTCGAGAATCTGTGCGCCCTCCACGTACTCGCCCAGAATCCAAACGGCGGCGCGATGGATCTTCGAGGACTTGATTTGTGGAAATGCCTCAATCAGATGCTTTATGATGAGCGCCCGCAGCGCCGGGAACTTCTGGATGGCCTCGCGTATGAAGATGAGGACATCAACAGCTGCCAGCTCGTTGGTATCGGACAGGAACTCGACCAGCACGGGGATCACATTGCTGGCCACATCCGGGAACTTGATGGAGCACGTGTGCAGTGTGCGCACCAGCAACTGGCGATACTTGCCCGTGTCCTCGTGCTCGACGTTGTGCGTCTTGGCCACCTCCTTCTGGAGCACCTGGACCATCTCGTTAATGTTGCGCGAGTAGACCAGGTCCATGGCCAGGGCCAGAGTCTTGCGACGCACTTCGATGTCGGGTGCGGCAAGGACACGGAGCACATCCATGACCAGGTCCTGCATGACCTTCTCCATGTTCTCGTTCTCCTTCATGGCTATCAAGCGGTCCAGCACAATGAGCTTCACATTGTTGTCGCTCTCCTTGACAATCAGCTCAATGTAGCATCCGGCAGCCGCCTTGATGGCAGTGGGCGCCAGCGAGAGGGTGATGAGAGTGCCGGCGGACTCGTAGCGCACGGCATTCGAGGATGAGTTCAGCAGATTGTAGATGCAGCGAATGAAGCGCGAACGCTCCGCGGGATTGGCGTGGCACACCTTGTAGATCAGCTCGACGATGACCAGCTGCAGGATGTCGCCGAAGCTCTGCACTTGATCGATGCAGGAGGCGAGATAGTTGAGAGCACGCTCCTGGTCGGCGTGCAGCAGCATGAGGAAGGCGTTGCGCTTGCACGACATGTCCTGCTGCGTGTCCAGGAAGGTGGCAATCAGCTCGGGTCCGTCCGGCACCAGCCAGTCAAAGTTCTTGTATATGGTGAATATGGCCAGCACGGCATTCCGGCGCACATACGAGTGACGATGGTCGAGGCAGGCCCGGATTGCCGGCATCAGAGGCTCCAGCAGCTCGGGCTCCTTCAGCTTGCACAGGAAACGGAGCGTGGAGCCGCGCAGAAATTCATTTGGATGTTGCAAGTCCTAAACAAACAAGAATCGAGAGTTGCCAGACTGCTGATGGATGAGGGCAATATGGAACTCACCTTGCGATAGGCGTCGCAGACGAGAATCATCTCCTGGAGCAGCTTGCCATCGGACGAAGTCTTCGGCACGATTTCCCAAAAGATGAGCAGCAGCTTCTTGATCGTGTGATTCTGCACGGGCAGCACGAAGCGTATGATGGTCATGATGAGGCCCGGATAACGTTCGCCATTCAACAGCAGCTTAATAACCTTTTTGAGCGTCTCGATTTTGACATTCGTGTCGCCTTTTTCGAGGTCTTGCTTCAGTTGCATCTCGTTCGGCACCTCGAGATCCGGCGAGTTGATGATCGTGTAACACGGCACTTGACTCATCTTGGCTATTGACTAACCAGCAATGCTTGCCACGATTTAACAGTTCTATTTAATTAATTAGTTACTTGTATAATTTACAGCCGATTTATTTCCAACATGCAATTCACTTGACGTGTCATTTGTAGAGTTGTATCGAATCGTTCGGACTAAGTTCGATTGAACGATTCACCATAGTGAACGAACGAACTAAATCCCTGACTGTAGGTCTTATACATGAAGCAATAACATAAGAAAGTCTCGTAGCTATCGTTCAGTGCGTGCTTGCTTATTGATGCGAAAGGTTGTGTGCAGACGAATTTTTTCCAAAAGTTTAACCCTTATGCAAAAAAAAAAAAAATGTCCTATTGCGGGTTTTGTCGCAAGCATTTGCAAGGCGTAAAATTTATGAATGTACCGAAATGTTGAGAGTGGAGAACATTGAGGGGGCTAACTATGGGCTTTTCTTTCAAGTTCAAAATTATTAAAAATTATATGTTTGTTTTTCTTTTTAGTAACCTTTCTAATTTGTAGAAGTACGTTTTAGTTAACTTGAGGTCTAGTATGTCTATAAGACAACCAACAAACAACAACACACAAAACACTTGCAGAATGCAAGAGCATGGCTCGGTATACAGCTGTTTCAAGAGATGCCAATTGTTTGTTGGTTGTCTTATAGACATACTAGACCTCAAGTTAACTAAAACTTACTTCTACAAATTAGAAAGGTCACTAAAAATAAAAACAAACAAACTTTTTTAACAAAACAAACAACACGTCGGATTTCTGAAATTGAAAACAAGAACAAAATTGTTATTGCATTAAAAATGCCGATGGCATTTGCACAATAACGACGACAACAACAACACACAAAGGGCTTGATCAGCATCTCGGCTGTTTTTCACTCTTGAGACACTAGAATTCACAACTGGTTCTGGCTTCTCAAAAGTGACATTAAGCTTGGATCGCTGGTCAAGTCAGCACAACGGTACTGATGATAGAGATTGGCATCTCTAAGGGTTAACGCACTTTATTGTCGTTTCACTCACACTCACAACGCTGAACCCATTCACTCGCACTTATTATTAGAATAGATAACATCCTTCTTTTTGCCGACGAGATAACCCTTATACTTATTGCTTCATGGTCTTATAGTTCAGTAAGTAGTTCAGTTCATTTGATTCGCAGCAAAAACTAGGTGTGACCAGTTCTCTCAATTTTCACACACGGCATATGTGTGGCCATAGTTCGTTCAGCTGTGAACCCTGTTGCATCCGTGCAATTATTTCGCCAGATGGCGCTGTCATCATAGGCGTTGCCACTTGATGGGGCGTTGCCATTTGGCGCGACGACTTACAATTTGAAAAATGTTTATATCAAATGAAATGTTATCTTTCGATTAATCTAAATTGCTAGCAATACTTATGGTTACATAAGGTGGGAAAAAGTACAGATTTTATTAATACATCAATGTGAATTTATATTTTTTATTTGATTGAATCTAAGTTTAGCTTTTTACTGTAGGTCAATTAAATAATCGCATCTTTCGGACTTTCATTTGAGTATAGGTACTTATATTTTGCATAACAATGTAATTTGCTGCGAGTGCATTTCGAATTTAGAAATGCCCAGAACGTCACCCGACAAATCTCGTCGCTATGGGATGTTAGGACGAGAATGGTTTTTAAATTGACCTATAATTACGTATGTATTGCATCGAAATAAGCATGCAGAAAGGGGAAACTATTTGGGCTTTAAAAATAAATTGCTTATATGACACTAGTGCCACTTAATTGGTTCAAGTCGGAGCCCTCCCCAACAACAATAACAACAACAACAACAACAACAACAACAATAACCACAACAACTACAACAGCCATAAATAAAATACATAATTATAGCTCGAGCAAAAAAAAATAAACAGAAAATAAATAAAGAAAATTGACTCTCATACACCCACGTACATACATATAAGCAGATTACTTTTGTGATCTTGTTTACCAGAATATTCTAGTGAGTTTCATTAAGCTTCGTTTATAAGCCCCGTCGCCCACCACAAAACCTGACAATTTGTTCACTTGCCGCCCCCGCCCTGAACACCCCCCCGATCTTCCCTTCGGCCATCACCAACGCCTTCGCCTTCACCCGACTTGCATTTTAAATAGATGGCAAATTTATGGTCGAAAAGGGGACTGACGTGGGGTGAGCTGTGAGCAGAACTCGTAGTTAGTTAGGCTCTGTCTATGAAACAGGTTATGACATGCAACTAAATCAATTGTTCGCCCAACAAAATAAATAATAACGACAGGTCGTCTATCTATCTGGGAGGGAGGCATAAAGTAGGCACAAGCCCGAAGCGGATGCCGAGGGTCAGGAGCAACAGAATTGCATTAAGCGCATCAACCAGACAAATTATAATCCAGATGCTGCTTCGCTGACGCGGCCTAAACGAATCTACTGAGCGACAACCTGTTTCCTTTTTTTTTTTTAGAAATAATCTGTCAACACATACTTATAGCTGTTGTGTATATACATATCTATATATATGAGTAATTCCCTGATGTCGAATGCGACATTCGTACGCTTTGAAAGTGCAATAAAACATGCCAAAACATTATTTTGTCGCTACAAAAGGGGCAACTTATAGGACTTGATTAGCACTATAATTGGTGATAAGGTGATAGTTCGTTTTCAAAATGATAGAAAAAACCCAAAAAATTCTCACGCGACTCATCTAGAAGTAGTTTTTTTCGGTGACTAATTCTAACACAGATTTCGGTAGAACGTGGACGAATATTTTGATCCAATTAGTTTTAAAACGTAATGCATTGATTTATCTTAAAAATGTTTTTTCTTTGATTTAAAAATATTAAGTAGTTTTTTTTTTAATTTGATTTGAATCACTGTTGCACGCGACATGTCGAACGCTACATTTTGTTCCACAATATATTTCTATTGTTTCTGTCTCTCTTTTTTTAAATTATATAACTTTCAATATATTTCTATGTACTTAAATGGTTTATATTACAAACTTACTATCTTGCTTAGTGTAATCGTTAAAATACAAACAGTCTATTTTGGAAATCAATTTTTAAGAAAATGGGCAAAAATATAGAAAAAGTGAATTTATTCCAATGTAGTATCTATATGTTCATCCTATTGAATTTCATCTAGCGTATATGCCCATATTCGTTTTAGACTACTAACAAACAGTGAGAAACAATGAAAGCCAAGTAGATTGTTAAATTGTTGGTAAAATTTATAATTATATGGATATGTATGCAATTGGGAGAAGCGCACAATAATTAAGCCATTAATTCAGTATTAAAATTTCCATCAATAATTTCTCTATAAAAACGGATCAGCTGATCTATGGAGCGATTAACAAATTAACTTGATTTGCTTACTTGTTTACAATGTTCACAAGGGAGATATTGAAATTAAACGATTTCTATTCAATGTCTAAAATTAAGCATACCTTGTAAATTGGAGACACAATGTCGCCTTCTTCTGCTTTCTGTGAAGGTAGACTTTTTTCGTGTTTTGATACTGAAAATTGATTACAAATTTAATGTTTTTTTTTCGCTCTGTGCACAAATATGAAAGTGTTATTTGTAAAGTTATTTTAAGGTGTTCAATTTGCGACACTTCGTGGCTCTAAAAGCAGTGTTGGCTGTAAGTAGAGGTTGTAGAGCAGCGGTGGGCACGCAATGACTCCGGGAGCCAGCGGCTGCTCACGAATTCAGATTTGGTGCCCACCGCTGTTGTAGAGTCTAAAAAATCAGAGTAGTTGACACCCAATTGTTCCTTGCGTTGTCTCTTTGCCTCTTTTGGGAATCACACAACAGGTTCTTCCCCTCTTTAAGCGATAAGCCCGAATCTATTTGACTTTAAGTATTTGTTTTCTTTGTTATTTACATGTAGACTTCATTTGCAGTACCTTCATTTTTATGGCTTTGTATAATCAATCTAGCCATAAGTCGGGGAAGTTGCATAAACATTCCACAGGCCCAACGCAAGTCAAAACTGCGCCGGGAAGAACCCAACGAACGATACATTTTTATATTCAAATCATTTAATTATACCCTGTACTTATAAACTGTATTAAATTTGCATGCACTGTAGGCTACAAGTTCCGGGAAACTAATGTGTATTTAAAATTTAATTTTCTAAAATTTTACTTCGATTCCGAACCTGGAAATTTAACATACGCAATATTTGTTGAAAATATTGAAAGGTTAAAAAGCGAAATGGGCAAATGTGTTATACTTTTAAGCTGCTTAGGGCATCTGTCCGTCTAGCATACTCGTCTTTTGTTTTATTTTTCTTTGCGTTTGTCGCTTTGTGGAAAGATCACCGGCAATCAAAACGTGAGCGGACGGTGCAAGAAGAGGAGAAAAAAAAATGAAAACAGAATAGAAGAAAACAAAACAAAAAACAAAACAAAACGAGACGAGACGAAGAGAATAAAAACAAAAACGAGAGCAAAAGTAATACAACAATAAGTAAATTGCAAAGAGAGCAAAAAATAAAATAACATAAAATGAAATAAAAAAAGACGTCGGCAAGACGTCGCTCATCGCAACAACGACCCTTGGGCTGGGGGCTTCAAATGGGGCTATAAAAGGCGCCGGCCGGCGAGCTGAGCTCCACAGTTGAGTCAAAGCAACGATGGTGTCCGCGACGATGACTTGGATTCTGCCTGCAGCTCTGCTGCTGCTCACGCTACACTGCAGCTCCGCCGAGGAGCCCATCTGTAAGTGGAGAGACGTGCACTCATATGTGCATATAGTGAAGTATCTCAGTGGCAGTCGAGACTAATCCATCGATCATTTGCACCGACAGATCGACTGTGTGTGCCTCAAATCTATTTGAGTGACTGCCAGAAGCTGCTTGCCGATCCCTCGGAGGCGGGAATCCGCATGGAGTGCGTGGCTGGACGGGATCGCATCGATTGCCTCGAGCTGATCGAGCAGCGCAAGGCGGATGTCCTGGCCAGCGAGCCGGAGGATATGTACATGGCCTATCATCGCAAGAACGAGGATTACCGCGTCATCTCCGAGATACGCACCGAGGAGGGTAAAGATGGTGAGTTTCTGAAATTTGGTTTCCCACTCGACATTTATTCGGACAAAGTGCAGACGAAATTGTCGTTTTAATATATTGTAGTGATGTGAATTATATTAAAGAGCTGTCCTCTTACGAATTTTTACGAATTTTCCAATTATTCGAGATGTCAAATTGTTTCTAAAATTAACAAAAAAAAAAACTTCAGCTTGAGTTTAATTAAACTTTCATTTGAGATTAACGAAATTTTATTTTCCGAAGATTTTATATTAAAAATTACAAATTTATGTTTTTATATTAAATTACTATATTTTCTTTTATATTCTCATTTTTGGGACACGTATATTTTAGTATTTATCGACAAGTTCCCTTTGTGACCTATCCATTTACTAATAAACCTATATAATTTCATTCTTATTATGTTCTCCCGATTTTATTGAAATATGGCATTTCTGTCGGATATTTGAATAGATTCCATAACTTTAAAATGCCAATTCATAATCATAAATTTAACTCACATTAAATTGATTATTGACATAATTATCAGTTAATCAAAAGTACGAGGATGGGTTGATAAGTGAGTGGCCTAAGTAAGAAAAAGTATCTTTTTTTTGTTTGAAAAATATACATTTCTTATCAACATAATCTTCATTTAGAGAAATTAACTTTGTCTGACGGTCCATCTACAATTATTTTTTGATTTCTTAAAATATTTAAATTGGTCAATATCTGCAAAATAAGCATTATATGTGCAGATAACGACTGTAATTCAGTGAAATTGGGTTTTTTCAGGTTTTATTGTATTTTTTTCTTTTAAATTTGGATAAATTTGGATAGATAACAGGATGGGAACAGGATAAGTCGGAAGAGGATGTTGGGTGCGGAAACAATTCATAGCCCAATTAATACACATTTTTGAAAAGTGAAAAATTGTTGTACTTTATCAGCCGTTAGTAATTGAACTACCCTATCCAACAAAGTTATAGATTGATTTTAAAAGTTGCCTGTTGCCGCAAAGGACTATGATTTATCAGCCTATTTTCACAGTATCGTTCATTTATATATTTTTTGATTTTTCACTTTCTTATTCTTATTTTATATTTTATATTTTTTGTTTTTAACATAAATTTGCTTGTCGCGATATCAAAAGGTAACGAGATACAATTAATGGAGTTTCGCATTTTTTGCAGCCAACTTCCGCTACGAGGGCATCATCCTGGTGAAGAAGTCCTCCCCCATCAAGTCGCTGAAGGAGCTGCGAGGCGCCAAGTCCTGTCACACGGGCTTCGGCCGCAACGTGGGCTACAGGATTCCGATTACCAAGCTGAAGAACTCGCACGTGCTGAAGGTGTCCGCAGATCCGGAGATCTCGGCCACGGAGCGGGAGTTGAAGGCGCTGTCGGACTTCTTTTCGCAGTCGTGCTTGGTGGGCACCTACTCGGCGCATCCGGACACGGATCGCCTGCTGAAGAAGAAGTATCCGAACCTGTGCGCTCTCTGCGAGCATCCCACGCAGTGCAACTATCCGGACAAGTTCAGTGGATACGATGGCGCCATCCGCTGCCTGGACAAGGGACAGGGTGAGGTGGCCTTCACCAAGGTGCAGTTCATCAAGAAGTACTTCGGCCTGACGGGCAACGCGACGGCCCCGCCTGCCGAGGGCAAGCCCGAGGACTTTGAGTATCTCTGCGAGGATGGCTCCCGTCTGCCCATCACCGGCCAGGCGTGCTCCTGGGCCCAACGTCCCTGGATCGGCTACATCTCTAATGAGCAGGCGGTGCACGGCGACGAGAAGCTGCATCAGCTGCAGTCGCGTCTGGAGCGCTTCTTCGCGAACGGCCTCCACGCCGAGAACAAAGATGCCGCCGCCCATTTGCTCATCCAGCCGAATGCCTTCTATCACAGCAAACCGGAGCCCGTTGATCCCAAGGTCTATCTGGAGCGTGCCGGCTACAAGGATGTGATCGAGCGTGACGGCAGCGCCATCCGCAAGATGCGTCTCTGCGTCCAGCACGACACGGAGCTCACCAAGTGCGAGGCTCTCCACCGGGCCGCCTACGCCCGCGATGCCCGCCCAGAACTCGAGTGCGTCCAGTCCACCGACTGCATCGAGGCCCTGGCCAGCAGCAAGGCCGATGTCACGGTTATTCCCGCCGCCAGCTATGCCGATGCCCGGACCCACAAGCTGATCCCCCTGGTCTACGAGCAGTTGCCGGCCGAGAAGCTCCTGGTGGCCGTTGCTCCGCCCACCCTCAACAAGGAGGCACTCCAAAAGGCGCCCATGTAAGTGAGCTTGAGAACTAGTGACGTAAGAATATGTACATCGAAAATCGACAACTCTATTTTTACTTTAACTCGATAATCTTTTCACGATATTGCGAGTTAATTAAAACAATTTTCCTGAAATATGGATAGGTAATTTGCAGAACTAAATTAGAGTGGTTCAACTTTTGATGAACGACCGAACTTAATGATATACAATCGAACCTTTTCTGATAGAATTCAAAACTACAACTCTGGAAACTTAACAAACTTAACTTAAATTCTGTAAAATATTTAATTTATCGTTTTGTTAAATGGATTCCCAATTCTTATATGCTGATGTAAAATTCCATCTAAAAATCGACAACTTTCTTTTCGTGGAAGCGCTTTTTAAGTTCTTTAACCCGATAATTTGCTTTAAGGATTTATCGGCAACTCGATTTTCGTATTGACGATTTTAAAACTCGATTACCCCCAACTGATTTCTTCTCCTCTCCCCACACAGTAAATTCGATGCGGACTGCGAGCGTGCTCGACTCAGTGCCGCCCTGCTGAACAAGCGTCGCAACTTGGACTGGTGCAACATTGTGCCCAGCACGGAGGACCAGCTGCTGATCGTGCCCGCTGATGAGCTGGAGAAGCACAAGGACTGGCAGTTGGTCTGTCCCACTCTGGAGCGTCGTCCGGTCACCGATGTCGCCAGTTGCAACGTCGAGGTCAAGTTGCCCCATGCCGTCTTCACCCGCGCCGATGCCACGACCGTCGAGCAGGAGACCATCAAGCATCTGTTCTCGCTCATCTCGGAGAGGTTCGGTGACCACGGCAAGCTCGTCGATGTCTTTGCGCTCTTCCACGAGTTCCAGACTGGCCAGAAGAATGTCATCTTCAGTGTAAGTATCCATTCGAGTGCCTCTCCCAGTTCATCCCCTTGCTAATCTGTAATCCCTATCGCCCTCGCAGGATGATGCCGCCGAGCTGGTCACAGAGCTGAAGAGCGACTATCAGAACGAGCACATCTACAACGAGCTCAAGTGCGATGGCAACAAGATTACCAAGCAGTAAGCCAAGCAGCTGGGGGCGTGGCATCAACGCCCGCATTATACACTATACTTTTGGATATGCATACTACTTTTTTTTTTCTTCTTCTGAATATACGTACGAGAAAATTATAAAAAATGTGAAGTTTTCTTTTTTCTCAAATATATTTTGTGTCTTTTTGGATTGTGACTCTGGAAAAGCAGAAAATTAATATCCTTGAAACCCTAAAATCCTTTAAATTGACGATTTGACTCACGAATCGATGTCAAGATGCCCTGAACCCAAAGTTCCATTCAATGAGAAGCAAGCGGGATAGACTTCAAGAGCCCGACTATGAAATATCCGGTATCTACTTCTAGGCGCTTGAATTGCTTTTAAATTTAAAACAGCCATTACTCCTGTTCTGTTTGCCCATTCTTGTTGAGATTAAATGGGATGCTAGATAATGATAATATATGTTTAATTACGAAATATATAATGTTATATCTAAAAAACTGTGAATTTTGAAATTTTTGATTCGGTTACGGTTTGATGTGTTTTTACCTGTTAAAGGTTACGGTTTCGGTTAGGGTTTTAATCCCTGATTTCTACAATTATAAATCTCTTATAAATACTTATTTTTTAAGTAACTTGTATATCAGGTAATAATACTTTAGTGACCCCGACTATTCGTTACACTATTCAAGAATATTTATATTAAATTTGTCAGTTAATTTTCAAATCTAATGATATGCAAATAATTGCAAGCTTTTAGTCGCTCGATGAGTACGATAGTTTTAAATAATAACGGAAAAAAACACGGTGTTTTATCTTAAAAAACCCTGGGTACGAATTCCAATAATTCGAAAACAATAATTCAATAATAACGTTGTTCATTTTATATTTTTATTAAAAAAAAAATACACTCTCTATTTATTTGTTGGGCAAATGGAACCGAATTCGCTAGTGTATATAGGTTTACGTATTTATATATAAGTTACACAAATATATATGTATATATGTATGCATGTATGTATATAGATTTATATATTTGTATATGTAAAATCGAAAAAAAAAATAAATCGCACGTTTCTCACACATGTCCTTTGGGATTCTTTAGGATCGAGTTGACCTGCCACAGTTGCGGGCAGGTTGCGTTAGAAACAGCATTGAAAATTCGTTGATCCAAACGGGGTGGATGAGGCGGAGAGGTGAAGAGGAGAAGGAGTTGGATGCTTAGTCGGAGGCATCACGCAGTTGCTTGTCCGTCGAGGACTCGGCACCGCTGCCGGCTTCCTCCTCCTCGGAGTAATCCTCGTCGTGGGTGTGAGTGACCACAGTGGGCGTGGATGGGCGTGTGTGGACAATGGAGCTCTGTAATGGGTTGTAGAATTAAAGAAACTACTTAAAGAGACAGAGAGGAGCAAGATCGTTTCAATCACTTACAGCACGATGCAAATCCTTGGCATCCTTGACGGGAGTTGTGACCGTTGCCGTTGAAGAATTGTTGCTGGGGGGCAGCGGCGGCTCCTCGACGGATCCTTTCACAGCCGAGTTGAGCTTGGATGCGGTGCTGCTGAGGCTGTTGCTGCTGGAGCTGCCATCCTCTGCCGCAACTGCGGAGGACGAAGCAGATGCCTCCGCTCCCGGCGGCGGAGGCGGCTGATGGGCCTGATCGTGGGCCACTGTCGACTCGTGGGGCAGCAACATAGCCGGAGCGCGGAACATGTAGGAGAACGGGTAATAGATGAGATTGAGCAAGGTTGCGGCATAGACGTCGGCATATCGCACCACCTGGCTGGAGAAGAAGGTCTGCCGTGATCCCGAGCGGAACAGGGAGCCCATCATGCCGTAGGACATGTCCATCTTGTGGGTCACGTCCCGGATGCAGGTGCGCAGCTGCGATATGTCCGGCTTGACCTTGGCACTCGAGTCCAGGTCGCGATACAGGTCGCCCAGCTTAATGTCCAGATTCTGCAGCTCCGCAAACAGTTGGCACTCATCCGTCCAGACGTGGAGCTCCCGCACCAGCTCCGGCACAATGAGGAACGTGCGCCAGCCCCGGATCTTCTTAGACTTGAGTATGTCGCCAAAGATGTGATCGCCCACATAGAGCACATCCTTGCCCTTGGCGTTGATGAACTTGGTGAACAGCTCGCACGATCCCCCGGAATAAACCTGACCCGGCTGCAGCGGCCCAATGTGTGTGCCAATCTTCAGTCCTCCGGTCTTGGTGTCCACCTGTCGCAGCACGGTTCCCTCGTCGAAGAACAGCGGCTTCCTCGCATCCACCACAATCACATCGAAGTAGCTCTTCCAATCCCGATGCGGCTCATCTTCAGTGGCTCCATGGGGAAAGTCGAACAGGTAGCTCATTATCTCATTCGTATACGTGTAGTCGCTGTTCGTCAGCATGAAGAGCTTCGCTCCCGATTCCCGAATCCTTGAGAGGACCGTGGGCAGGCGCTTGTCCTTTTTCACATAGTACGCCATATTCTGCAGGTGACAAACGAACGTGCAAAATAATTAGTTGTAGTTACTTTAATGTGTATTTGGCAATTCACTTTGATTTGTTGTTTTCGTCAAAACTAACTTTTTGAGAAATTATCTTCCAGAGACAGTTTTTTAGGTAACCAAATTCAGATGAGGAAATCGACTGTACTCTGTTCTCTATATGTACTCGATTTGCAGCAGCAAAACAAAATTCAAATAGAAAAGTATATGTGTTCATTTTGACTTGCAAAGTTGCTAGCTCAAAAGTCAGACCGTCCTTAAACTTTCATAACTTTGTCATTTTTTTATAGTGTGAACGTCATTTTGATCTTGATTTGGTCTCTAAATGCATTCCGCATTTAATTTCGTTACAAGTAATTCGCCAGAATGCGATTTCAAGGCAAAGTACAAAACAATCTTTAAATTGAAAAAAACAAAACAGTATACCGCAATTCATACCAAGGTCATACTAAATTTTCAGACTTCATATTTTTCTGATTTTTCGATTTGCATGGGCCCGAAAAAATGCAAAAATGGCAACCCATTTTCGTAATCTATGGTCCGCGATTTTGAGTTGAAAAATTCATTTTTTCGAGCATTTATATCATGGGTGTTTTTAGGACCAGGTCTTTTAAAAAGACAGAACCAAAAGGACGAAATGTCCTTTTAACATGAAACATCCATGAAACGAAGATTTTGCGATTCGTCTCTATCATAAAAAAATTCAGAATTAAAGCTATTTTTGGGCCCAACAAATTTTTTTTATTTGCAGAAAATGTAAAACATAACTTAATGCAATTTTAAAACAATTTTAGTAAAATGTGCTGTACTTTGTTGAGTTGTCGTCCCAAGGATGAAAATTATTTTTAATGGGCGTTTCGTCCTTCGGTTCTGTGGAATTTTCCTTGTCCTAACAAGAGTCTTGACACTAAGGCTGCAAACAGAGTGCGCGCTGAGACGAAGATGAAGACGAAGACGAAGCGGAAGACGAATTGCTTGCATTGCGAGTAAGCTAATAGGTGTACATAGTGCAAGACGAATTAGTTGCGAGTTGTCATGTTAGTCACTATGGATTCGTCATCAGATGATAAGCTAATTTTACAAGAAAGTTTGTATTTTAAATTAAAAGGTAATTTAAAATGCAATAAAATGAAAATACATCCCATTAATTTGGGAAGAAAAATTTTTGGCGAGTTTCATCATTTGTATAATGATGAAACGCAGGATGAAACCAGATTTGAGGCGTACACCCGAATGAAAATCAGCACATCCGATTACATTTTGAAAAATATTGAGCCACTAATTATTTAAAATTTGACCAAAGCTAAGAAAACAAAAACAGCAACGGCTAAACAGCAAGCGATTCATCTTCAAATTCGGTACTGCAGCGTTTCACGCTTTTTGCTTGCGTTTCGTCTTCATCTTCGTCTTCGTCTTCGCATGCACTCTGAACGAATTCGAGCGAATTCATATAAATCGTACTGCACAGTTTTTCGTCTTCCGCTTCGTCTTCGTCATCATCTTCGTCTCAGCGCGCACTCTGTTTGCAGCCTAAGTTTGTCAGGATCGGACCATAAACACCCAGGATATGAACTTTCAAAAAGAAATAAATATTTCAACTCGAAAAGCGCGGACCAGGAATTCATTTTAGAAATATGGTTTCTTGGTGAAAACATCTTAGAGCAGAGCAATATGGCTTTAATGAAGTTGTTATTGGAAGTGGAAGACTCAAGTGAAATGGGCAGTTTAGTATGAGAAAGAGGAAAAGATTTTTGGTGTTTTTTTTTTTTTTTTTGGGTAGTACCACTTACCTGCGTGGTACGACGCTTCAGATCGCCATCGGAATGCACCCAGTCGACGGCGCGACGCACGTCCTGGAAAATCGACTTATAGGTAAAAAGAAAATCACCAGCTTTGATGCCGCGTTCAACGCTGTAAAGTATAGAGAAAGAGATCGATCGATAGGGTTGATAGATAACAGCAGTGAGATGCGATTGAGATGCAATCAGACAGACTGAAAGTTGTTATCACAGCTCTTGAGTTGAATTAATCGATTAATCGATTCGACGAAACGATCGACTTACCGGACAAAGTCACTGCTATTGGTAAAGAAATCGACCAGACAGGCCAACAAATAGGTTTCCGGTAAATTGAAAAGAGTATTCAGTACATAAACTCTCGACTCGTCCAGCTTGAGAAACTTGTTCGGATATAGTTCATACACCTGGTGACTAAATGGAATACCAATTGATGTGTAAAATATTCAATGTGGAATAGTTGGCAATGCGACGAAACTTACTGCTTGATGAACTCAAAGCCATGCACACAGACCAGAATGTTGCCATAGGCATCCACCTTCAAGAGATTGCCATAGAGAGTATCGAACCAGAGGCCGCGCACCGGAAATGTCGGATCGTACTCGAACTGCAGTATCTCCTTCGGATAACCCATGTTCACCAGACGCTCCTTGACCAAATTGAATCCCAGCTGCTCATATTGCGGCGATTTGTATTCTAAAAATCAAATTTAATTATTGACTTTCGCATAATCATATAAAGATAAAGCCAAGTCTGAGGACTCACCAGCCAGCGTATAGTCCATATCGAAGCCATAGTACTTAATGTTCTCCAAATGCAGCGAGCGGTTCACAAAGACTCTGTAAATGAATAATATTAATTATTTAATATGTATTCCTTGTGCTTAGACATTAATTGACCAGCATTATAAATAATCAAATTAGTAATGAAACTTTTGATAGAAATGACAAATACCATAGATCATTCTGATTTCGACACCTTCAGATTTTAACACCTTAAATATTTATTTTCGTCTTATCGTATCCGTTTTTATATAAATTTATAATTTTAATATAAATTTAGTCAACTGCTCGACAATAAATAAATAAATATTATCTAATGTTCTGTACCACAAGCACAATTTATCAATTTGAATTAAATTGTTTTCCATTGTTTTTAATTTGAATTTGGAATTCTGTTTTGATTCAGACTCAAGATTACATTTTTAAATTGAATTTTTACTCATTATTCTAAAGTATAAAAGCTCTAGCGTAAATATTGATTCCGTAATTGTGATTATTATATAAATGGATTTCAAATACGAGCATTTCTTAAAAAAAATATATAAGTGCATTATTGAAATGCCATTGACTCGAGTCGATTGAGTTTTGTTATCGCAAATTGCAAAGCACAACTCGGGTCAAAAGTTTATCAAAGCTGAAACTGAAACTGCAGTGCAAAACATAATTAAATAAAATATGAACGAAATCGAAAAATATCAAAGAGTCATTTAATGCAATGACTTAAACTAAACGAAATATAAAACTGAGAATATTATTTAAAATTGTCCGTTGGTCGATGCTTGAATCGAGTACTCAATGCGGTTTTCCCGTTTTCTCCTATTTGTGACCAGCAATTAGTGTTAAAAAAGACGCTTGTTGTGGGCGTCCACTGACAGCTCTGTGGCGTAGACACGCCCACTGGCGATGCCGCCCCTTTGTGGCAAAACTCATTAGCAATTGAGTTGCAAGAGACCCTTGGAATGAGCTTGACAACTTAATCAAGCAGCTGAAGCAATAAAATGCCTACTCAAGTGTATCCAACATATATTTTGTAAATAATATAAAGTATACGTAAATGAAGTAATCGCTTATAAGATTCGAACAGGCTTATTTAACATTAGTTTAATTTTAAATCGCTTTATTATTCTTAAATTCTGTCAAGCTTGTTTTCGCAAGGATATTTGAACTTCGGCTTGTCCATGCTGCTTTTTTTATGCTTGACCTTTTTTTTTGAGTTTTTGCTTTTTTTTTTATTGGCAGACAACGGGAGTATTTGTGTTTGTGTGCGTTTATTTATTTTGTTGTCCCTTTTTCAATTTGCTTCACTTGAAATTTTGCCAAATAAGCGAAAAGTTGCATCCTTGTCATTGCTGTCCCTGCTGCTATTGTTGTTTTTGTTGCTGTTGTTGTTGTTGTTGTTGTTGTTCGAGCTGCTGAGGAAGCTTGTTGTTTAACCCAAATTCGAACAAAGTGCATAAATCTCAGACACACACACACACACACACACCAAGTGGGGGGTCAACGAGTACGAGAGACTACTGCAAATTCGACTTATTTACGAAATTTTTCCCAACAAAAATTGAAATTATTAATTTAACGCTCAGGCGACGTTGCCAATTTTCAATTTACATGCTGTTGTAATTATCATGAATTGATCGGCATTTGCAATAAGAGAACCATTAATATGTAAAAAATATGTTAACCTGACATTGAATAGCGAACTGCAAATTGTTGACCCGGCCAAAAGATCCTCTAAAAATAGCAATAAATGTAAATAAATTGTCGCTAATCTTACGATTTCGTTTTGCTGATTTTGTTGATTGCTTATTTTTGCCACAGACTGCGCGTCAATTAATAAAAATAAAGGAAAACTTGTATATACATACATATATGTACTTATATTTATAAAAATACGCAACAAATTGCAACGCCATAAATCGTTGGATTTATTTTTGTACACGTTGCGCATTTGCAATAATAATTTAAAGAGATATAGGTTTGCATGATTTTGATTTACAGAATAAATTAAGTTACTTTAATTTGCAGCAAATGTTCTCGATAAGTGCTACTAAAATTGTTAGTCTGAAAGGATAATGTTATGACCCTGCAGTGTAATGAAATTAAAATTTTTCTCAACTTAATGGGATAATATATTTCTCAAAGTATCGTATTAATGTCAACGCCTTGAGCGCTTAACAAATTACAATTAATTTAGATTAATTGCATATTTTAAATGTTTTTAAACACTTTCCAAGTACATTTATTGTATAATCATTTTGACCTATAACCAGATTACTTGTAAAACTGCTTAAAATAAATATATGGCTTTCACACTGCTGACTTGCATCATAACTGATTATCAGCTTGATTGATTGGTTTCAAAGCCCTTAAGCTTTCGGGTATAAATCAATGCATGCAACTAGTTATCTCAATGATCAGTGATACAAAAAGTTCTATTGTTTTTGGCCATAATTTATTTTAATGTTGTTTTTTGACATCCTAAGACTATTTCGATTTTTCATGGGCCTTGACTTTTTGTCAAATTTCGCAAGCGCCTGAAATGTGAAAACCGCGACTATTACGCATATAAACGCATACATGTACATATATATTACATAATGGATTGGCAACAACATGGCGTATGAGCAATGTTTATAGCTCAGTGTTGGAATCACAGGCCATCAAAGTTGTGCAGTTGGCACCGATTTACGGATGCGTAAATCGTAAACTCAAAACTTTGTTATTAAATTTGTTGATCAGCGATCGAGTAAGCGCGCAATCGATTTGAAACCTTGTTATTCCAATGGTTAATTATATATATAGCCCACACATATGTATATACATATATTATTGTTATGCTGCCTGATAAGGCTGCAATCTCAACTCATTATTCAATTGCATCAGCGAACAAATCGCAAAGCGTGCAACTGTTTAAAAAGATTATAAGGTATATATAAATATATATGCATAATATATATAGAGCATATATATGTATATAGATTCTATATGTTCTTTATATAGAAGAAGAGGTCTATTATTGCACGGTTCCCATGCCATTTGTTGTTGCTGTAGATTGGTATTTTTTAAATGAGCTGTTGACATTTGCATTGAATATTTTCCTTTGTTGCTGCTTTTGTTTTGTCTTTAACTTTGCTTTTGATTTTGTTGCTCTTGTTTTTGTATAGATTAACAAATTTGAACACGAATCAATTGTCAAGTGCATTGGCATCGTTTTTAAGAGATAATGTTTGAGGAAATGCTCTAGGGTCAGAGATATCAGCTCTTTCAATACTGATAGATCTACAAATATAAGTGTGTTCAGAACTTGTTGATTTTAATTGCTGATACATTGAACTTTATTTGATATTTGTCATATTTTTAAGATAAACTTAAATTTTTGTTGGATTTTATAATCGCAATTCGTTGACAAACAAATTGCGCATTCGCAAGATATAACGGATAACGATTGCTTGATATTTTATATATTTTTTGATATCATATCTATTTAAAGGACTTTAAAAATCTCAAAAATTAAGAGTTCTTCTTTTAAAGTACAAGATTATGTTATAGATCTGATCACAGGGCATCTCTCAGTCGAGTTAAGATTTCAATTAAATTTTGGCACACTTCAGATTGTTTTATTTCTCAATTTGCTTCCAGTTTTCACACTTACGAGTTAAGCGGTTGTTGCATTGTTATTTTCTTTGTGTTATTGTTATTGTTATTGTTGTTACTGTTGATATTGTTGCTGTTGTTGCTTGGCAGTTGCAACAACAAAGCATCATTTGCTGCCTCTTGATGTTGCTCAGTTGTTGTTGTTGTTGTTGTTGTTGTTGTAGTTGTTATTATTAGTGGACTTTGCAACTTCTCTTTGCAATTGCCATTGACACAATTTAAGTTTGCTTCGCTGTTGTTATTGTTAATGTTGTTGACACTGTTGTTGTTGTTGTGGTGCATTATTGGCTTTGGTTGTTGTAAAAAGGATTCTATCAGTTGTTCAGGGCAACTAAAGCAGGACACCACTTAAGTAAGAAATTATTGCTAATAATAGGCTTTCTTTGTAAGCAATATTACATTAACTACACTTTAGTTTTTCTTCAATTATCATTATAAACAGAAAGCTTTTAAATTAGCTTAGCATTTGAAAAATAGTTTTTAAACTCTATCTTAAGGAGAGGAGAGGACTTACAATAAAAAAGACTACTTAAAATCATAAATATTTGTCATAACTATTTGATTTTTCAAGATGAAAATTTAAGCACAATTAAGCTATTTTTTTTTTAATTTTAAATATAGGTATTTGGTAATCGAAGCGTTTTAAAAATGTAATATTATTATTATGCAGTAATACTTCAATGTCAATTGGGAACTATTTGCACTTCAAAATAGTATATAACTCATAAATGAAATTTCAGCTTCAATTGAGATTTTTTCGCCTGAAATTTGTATTGTTGTTGGTGTATTTGTTGAATTGACTTTGGCCGAAAGCGAGTGTAAACAGAAATTGATAGCTGGACGCTTAGAAAAATGTCGCCGTTTCCATCATTCATGTTTAGCCCGAAGGGCAATTCGATAAACGAAAGCGAGTAGCAAGGATTTCTAGTAGCTGTTATTGCTGTTATCCTTGCATCGAACAGGGAATAGCTCTGAATGAAATGGCGGAAATAAGTGTGTATTGTTATATCCGCATATCCTGTTGCCTGCAGTTGCAAATGCTGTTGCTGTGTCTGATTTTATCCAGATGAACCAGGATAATGACAATCTACGCCACAGTTGACAATTACAGTTGCCATGGACATAGCCAGGACATGGTCACTACAGCAAAATGTCACATAATCCACACACACTCCACACATCCTTTCAATTGTGCAATTGTCAGGGCCAATTTGGCTGCGCAGCTATCGAAAAGTTTGTAATGCATCAAATTTGGTCTCCCTAACAACGGACAGCGGTATTTTGAATAATGATATTAGTCGAAAGCCACATTTCACAGTTAGCTGAGCCATAAAACTCTTTTAATAAAATAATAAAAATAAAATTGAAGCCACAGCTTTGAATGGCAACTTTTCGTTTTAAAGCGTTTTTAAATGAGAAAGAAATTTAGTATTCATTTTTGAAATAAATATATCGCTATTTAATGTTGTTTTAATAGGAATTTCAGGTCTTTTTTTATTTTAAAATAATTTTATTTATTTATTTAATTTGTTTTATTGCATAATATTTAGCGAATATATTTAATTTTCAAGAATAATTAAGATTCTTCTTTGCTGGATTTTTCGGCATAATAAAATTAATTTACCCAGAAGAAAACATCTTTAAGCTTATATTTTTCCTAATATTTTTACCGCGCATGCAATAACAGTTTATTATTGTGTTTTCACAACACAAACAATCCAGTTTGATTGCTTTTGCTTTAAAACAAAGTAGCGAAAAATGTTGTGCTGTTATCGTATGTCAACAGAGAATGAGAATGAAAATTCTTATTCAACGAGAGTCACGTGGATGAGATGATGACACGGTCAACGCTGCGTATGCGTCATAATTCGCATTGTTTTTGAGAATTGAGTTAAATTTCAGTTTGAAGTTTATGTTTCCCATTGTTCAATGACAGTGCCTTTGAATGTTTACCATTCGGACATTCAAAGCTGCTTTTGAGAATTGTTGTTTTTATTAGTTGATGTCGTTGTTGGACACGTGAAAGCTGGACGAATCGTGGCTCGACTGTCTTTTTTTCTTTTTATCAAGAAATTTAAGTCGCAACTTGTCAAAGGAAGCGGCATCAACAGCAGCAGTTGCCCCAGGGCACTATGGTAAATAAGTCCGATATTTTGGCATAAACTCAAATTGTATTTTGTTCAGTATCTTAAAAATTTTTTTATTTTCCAAATCTAAAAAGTCCAAAGCAACCAAAAACGATTTTTAAAGATTTTTCGGGACTACCCTTAGTGTTTTATGCGCGCTCAAAGTCAGCTGATTGAGCGTTGCTACATGAACTGAAAAAGCGCGGGAAAAATAATTGCAACTTTGAGAGCCAATTGGCACCAATTCATGCCAATCGTGTTCTCTATGTGGAGCTAAGCCGACTCAACTGTTAAGCACTAGAGATTTTAATTCGACTAATTTTAAAGTTAATAACGAGAGACTACAGTACGGAATAAGTCCACTTTATGCGTGGATTCGATTCTTAGAGTTTGTCCTGAAAATCTCGTACAGAATTAATGTAAGGACTTGGCGGGTCAAAGGTGTTGACATAAAAATAGTTGGATTGCGCAAGGAATATCCAAAAAAGGCTTTGGTCTGAAATGGGTCTCAATATAGATAAACCCAGAGAGAATGGCAGCGGCAACAGCAATGATGGAAATACTGCAAGAAGAGCATTTTCAAATGCTAAACTTTTCTCTGATATTTTAAGCATTGATTATGATATTATCAAGAATTTTCATTCCATCCTTATTGCAATCTCCTGTGAATACAAAATAAACCCCGACAAATTTAAAGACTTCTGCGCCAACACCTTCTATAGGTACATGGAAAACTAAGCATGGTACCCTATGTCGCCGACTGTACACAAAGTATTGGTACACGGATACCAAATAATGAATAACTGCATTGTTATAGTTGGAGTTCTTGGAGAGAACGCGTCAGAAGCAAGAAATAAAATCTATAAGAATGATAGAAAATGTCATGCCAGAAAATGTAGTAGATTGGACAATATAACCGATGTTTTTAATAGAGCATTAGACTCTTCCGATCCATTGTTGTCTAGTCTCTGCTTAAATGAAAGATTAAAATTAAAAAAAAAAAATTACACTTCCTAAAGATGTTGTCGCTCTTCTTGAATCCCCGGATAGCACAGTTTTACAAAAATATCATGATGACTCAACCGATGAAGAAAATTATTCTGAAGAAGAGGATGACGAGCTAGATAATTTTGGTTTGGATTTTGAGTTGGAAGACGAATATGAAGACAATTAGGCTTACGGTTATATTGATGCGGTAAGTGATAAACAAAAAAAAAACAATATTATAAATTTTTAAATGGTCTAACCAAGCTTCATACCAAATTTTAAGCCTCTAGCTATATGTTTAGATTTTAAATAATTTTTTTTTAGTTTTTCGCATAGTCGTATGGGGAGGGGGAGGTGAAGGCGTGGTCCAAATTAAAAATAAAAAACTCCAAAATTATAAATTAGTTTAACTAAAGTACATGCCAAACTTCAAGTGTCTATCTTTATATTTAGAGTTTATGCCAAAATATCGAGTTTTTTTACCATAGTGCAGGGGCAGCATTTGCATTGACCCAAGAGAATCGGGTACCCATAGACTCTTTTGAGAAAATGGCAAAGTGATATAAATAAATAAAAATAAAATTAAATATACAAGGGTGCCACAGAAATCAGAAATAAATTTGTATGAAATTTATGGCAAATTCAAGCGAAAGCGATTCCTGTGGCACCCCTGATAACAACGTATATCATGTATCAAATGATACTTTACAACTTAAAAACTCGGAACTCTGATCAAAAAATCCAAAATTGAAATTTATAACATAAAATAAAAAAAGTTATTTTCGGTTGTGTTAAATTTGTAACTGATTGTCCCTATGTATGTATGACAGCCATATGACACATTGGACTGAATTAAACTAAGTTTCAACATGATATATACATATACATAATACAATAGAAAATAGTATTGTATTAATAAAGTTTTTGCACTAAAGTTTAAACTCTGCCTTGTACTCAAATGTAAATATTTGTAAGTACATACAGCATGTGTACAGAAAAAAAAATCTGGGACTCCGGGATCAATATATATATAATATCAATCCAAACGGTGTCAAAAGATCGAAAATTTCCTTAATCGATTACAAAATCCTTCATTCAAATACAGTTTTTTAATATGGGGGTACAACAAATGCTTTAGTCTTTTTTTCAATGCTGAATGGTTGCCATTTTATCCACATAGAATGTTAACAATAATATTCTAAAATTTAGATCTAAATACATATGTATCAAGTACATGCTAAGGTTAAGAATTTTAAACTCGAGTTTTAAATTGATTTTATATTTTGTGTAAGTACTTTACAGGATCGGTCACAACTCTGTCAGGTTCTAATAAATATCAAAGATTGTTTTTCAATTGAGTCTCAATTTACAAGCATACAAATCAAAAAATGAGTATCAATTTCTACATTCATTAATCATTTTATCAATAACTGTAGAAATAACCGATTATATAAGTTTAAGGCCATATAAGCCCTCAAATGATGTTTATGATATAAAGTTTATTTTGCTCAATTTATTAACTACCTATCTGTCTAGTAAAGATCAGTCTAGTCAAGGACTAGTCAAGGATGTGTTTGTTTTTGGCTTTGGTTTATTGCAAACTTCCCATCCGAATTCGGCAAAATCTCATCCGACCGATTGCAATTTGCAGCATGTATGTATGATTATTCAAGGTAAGTAGGCAAGCTCTTCATTCTATTAGAAGCCAGCAAACCCCATTCGAATTCCATTTAAGCCCCAAGGCTCAAGCAAATTGAATTCTCGCAACAAGGTCAGGGCAACATCAACATGGATGGGAAAGGGGAAGTTGAAGGGGCAGAGGAAGAGGAAGCTGACAGGAGTTGTGAATTGTTTGGGTAACTTTCAGGGCACGTTGTGTGTATGTATGTGGTATGTGCTTCCAATTAAAATCCAAATTACAAACAAACACCGTCGTACTGTGGTCACACACAGCTGATGGTCTCTTCTGACTTGTAGAGTAGAGGGGGAAGAGAGAGTGGCAACGGGGAGAAGGGAATAATAGAGAGCTGGGATCTGGGACCACTTACTGGCCACATGCGCATCAGTGTCGGCACAATTGGGCGATAATTGACTTAATAAGCATAACCACAAAACCAAATAGGCCAACAAATATAAACACACACACACCCACGCACACATACACATTCACACACACCCGCACACACATACACATGGAAACATGTGGCAGTAACAGCCTCAAGAAAGCATTAGCTTCGGTCAACAACAAAAAATTGAAAAAGTGTATAAAACTGGATTACTTTCGTGCTCGACAAGTGAGAAAGTTAAATAGGATTAAAGCAGACAAGGATAAACGAATAAGATTAGAGAAAAATCAAGGACTTTGAACAATGGGAAGACTTAAAAGAAAAGAGAGTTCAACTTGGAAGATGAATATTAAGCTTAATGCTTTATAAACAACAAATAGATGCCAAAGAGAGAATTGGAGTGAAAAGGAGTTATTTATGAACACTAAACACTTAAACCTCTAGTGCCCAGGCAACAAAAGAAATTTGAGCATTCACTAATTTTCAGACATAGAAAATTCGTAGTAAATCTCATCGTAGAGCGGTAAAAGAAAAACTGTAGAAATATACTTTTAATTATAAATCTAATATATTATTATCTTATTATATTATTATATTTTACTATATTATTATATAATATTAATTTTTAACTAAAGTTTTTTATTAAGTTTTAACTAAAAATTTTTTTTACCCCGCCTAAAGGCGGTCTTGGGCACTAGAGGGTTAAAGGTAGAAAGAAAGAAAGCGAATTACAAACAAAGAGAGAAATAGAGAGAAGTGGAATGCAAATTAAGTACTTAAGTAATTCATTTAAATATATTTTAAATATAATAAGATATCTTAAAAAGATGATAAGGCTTATTATAGGTAATTCCTTTTTTTCTTTAAACACGATATAATTTTCGACAATTTTTTTTTATTTTCTTCAGCGCTTTAATCCTCCAAAATTATAAGACGCTCCGAAGAAATATTTAAAAAGTAGTCTATTTTTCTGCTGTCCAAGGAACCTTGTTTTCTTTTTTAAATGATTATCTATTTTTAGATACTACTTATATATAATCATCTCTAGAATTTATAAAGATAAACTTTGATTTTATTCAATGCGTTTAGTATCTAATGTTGTCTAATCTAAAAAGAAAACTTTTCTGAAATGAATTTAATGCTTTAATCTGGAAGGAAAGTAAGGGACAACTTCAGTCGTCAAATGCACAACACAATGCAAAGAAGACACAACACTTAGAGTCCTTTGTTATGTTGTATATTATTATTAATATTATTATTTTTATTTGTTTTCGAAATTCGCGTCGTGTTTCGTCGTCCAAACTGCACTTGGAGCAAAACCAAACTGAGTCGAAATTTGCTGAAAAAAAGGCGACGAGGTAATCGTAGATACAATATGACGACGTCGACGACCTGTTCCATCTATGTAGAACTTGTTTAGCCCCTGTCCAGAGATCAGTATAGTTAGTCGGGAACTATGTAAATACGTGGGTTATTGCTGCGTGTGGCATTGTTTTTGTGTTGTGAATAAAAAAATAAATATCAACGAAAATAAAATTTCACTTTCAATTTTCAAACGGTGGCACATTGCGTGTGCCCTTGGGTCAGTGTCAGCTTAGTGGCGAGAGGGGTGGGCTAAAGGAAGAGGGGAGAAAGGGAACTAATGGGGAGCTGCCTTTGGTGGTTGATGTCAATTGATTGAGGGCGGCATGGCATGTGAATTGCGGGGTTAATTAGAACTAGAATTGGAATTAGGCAGCAAGGGCTGCTCAACCCTCAACGAACGTAACTGTAACATAACGGTACGGCATCCCTCTTCTTTATCTTGTTTCACTGGAAGCTGTTAAATGCGCATGCAACAACAAGTGAGCGGCAAAACTCTGATAGATCAAATAAATAAATAAAGGTAAATTAAATTGTTGCTATTTCTGTTTTTTTTTTCTCTTTGGATCTTAATTGGAAGGAATCAGTCCCTGTATCTGTATCTGTGTAAATTGTGAGAATATCATCTAATATGATTAACATTGTTCGAGAAGAGTTCAAAAGAAGCGCCCCGAAAATGATAAAAAAAAAATAGATCATTACGAAAAGCAGCTGCAAGATTTACTTGGGTGCAAATTGAAAAAGTAAAGTGGAGATTCGTTTTAACCAGAGCTCGCAAAAAGTGGTCCCTTTATGTAGGCAGTCATAAAAAAAGCTGGTTCTAGCTGACACTCAGGCAAAGGAAATCGAAGTAACACTTAAATTTCGTTTGTGCTCAATTCGATCAATGTTAAAAACACACAAATATTTTGTAGCTCACTTCATGTTTTCGTTCAACTGAGACACTTCGACAAAAAATATTTTAAAAAGTGTTTTTTTCCTAATTTTTGCTAATTTGCTTAAAAAAAACGATGGGTCGTGATTCAAATAAAGTTCATTCTTTTTTTAAAATTGACAAAAATTTAAAACAGTCGCAATGCAATGTGTGTGCCTCAAAATTATCAGGACACCATATTACAAATTTGAGACGACACTTAACGGCCAAGCATAAAGACATTTTTGATGCATTTAATGAGCAACATGTTGATAACAAAGTCCAAAAAAATGTAAAAAAACGGAAAATAGCCTACGAAGCAAGCGCAGAGGCAATAACTGCCTCTGTAGTGAAAATTGTGACAACAGATGGCAGACCTTTTTTACTACTAGACAGCGAAGGGTTTCGAGAAATTTTAAACCCTATTTACAATGCTCTTCAAATGTCACCGATCACATCCCGAAATATAATGGATCACATTCGAGCCAAAGAGATGGCTATAAAAGAAGACATAAAAACTTTGGTAAAACGCAGATTAATATCTCTGAAAATAGATGTGGCCACCAGGTTGGAAAAGTCCATCTTGGGTATTAATTTACAAATGTTCAATTCAACCTTGCAACAAAATGAGATTGTCGTCAAAACACTTGGAATGATCCAGCTATTTCAGTCACACACTGGACAGTACATTAAAAACAAAATTGTGGAGATTATTCAAGAATATGATATAGAAATAGATCAGATTTTTAGGTAAGGGTTGATGTATTAAAATAAGCATAAAAATGAATAATCATATTTTGTGTCCAGCATTACGTCAGACAACGGCAGAAACATGGTTAAGGCTATTGAGCTGTTAAATGATGATGCTACAGAAGATTCAATACACGATGAGAATAAGGACGAAGAGGTTTTGGAATTGCTAGACTCTATTGCGTTTCCAAATGTGCAACTTGTGCGATGCGCAGCACATACTCTGCAATTGTGCGTGTATGATGTTAACAAGCAAAGCGAAATCACTAAAAAAATTAATGCTTGCTGTCAAATATGTAAAGTTTTGCGAACTGGAAAATATAGGTACTGGTGTTTCTGTGTTATATGTAATCTCATATGACAATAAATCTGATTTTCTGCAGACGTACCTTGATGGAGAACGAGAAGCAGATTCCAACCCTGGATGTAACGACTAGATGGAATTCGACTTACTTGATGTTAGTAAAATTATTTGATTTAAAGGAGTTTACTAATGCGCAAAATAATTTCAATATTAAAATCGACTGGGACTGGGTTGAGCTGTACCTTGCAGCATTTAAGGACACATATGAAGCAACACTTAAATTGCAACAAGAGCAACTTGCATACAGCGATTTTTTTATACTGTGGATGGAGCTAAAGCTGAAATGTCAGAAAAGCCAAAACGTCATTACAAAAAAGTTATTAGCACAACTTCAAGCGCGCGAGAGTAAGTTGCTTCAAAACGAAGCATTATTGTCTGCTATATATATGGACCCACGGATCAATGTAATTTTAACCGAACAGCAAAAAGTGTTGGCTAAACAAAATTTAAAAAGAATTGCACTCCGCATTTTCAATTTAAATATTTAAATATTTAACTAAATAGCAATAACAACGTTTCTATTTTTATCAAGCCAAGTGATAAATCGAACTCTGAAAAACAGCCAAATTCAAATGAAGAACCTCCTTCAGCAAGCATTTCAGAGGAGAATTCACTTTTATCCGATTTTTTAGACAATATGGCAGATATCCCTAATTTTCAAGAAGATGAAACGTCTGAAAAAATTTCTAAAATTTACTTAGAAATTGAAAATTTCAATACAGCATATGGCCGTTTACCACTGAAAAGTGACTTGAAAAAATTTTATCATGGAGTGAAGTTTAAGGCACCACATCTGAGTGAGCTAGCTAAGGTGGTGTTAGCCACACCCGCAACTCAGGTGTCTGTAGAGCGATCGTTCTCTGCCCTTAATTATATTTTAAACGAAAAGCGAACATCCTTAACTGCAGAGAACATTAACTCAATTTTAATTGTTAAACTTAATACCTAATTAAAAAAAACTTTATTTATATTTGTTTTAATTTATTTAAAATAAGACACCTTTTGCTTCCACATCGTTTGTTTTGCTAAGTTTTCGATCGTTGAGCGTCAGTTTCACATTCAAACTGTTTCGTTAGAGAACTTTTCATATTTTTTCTCACTGTTTAGTGTAAAACACAAAGCTCAAAAGAAACAAAAATATGTGTTTTTTAAGAGATTGAGCGAGTCTGATCCAATTTTCCCTGTCTTTTTGGTGAGCTGACAGCCTAAAAAAAATGGGTTGAGCATATTTTGCGAGCTCTGTTTTTAACAAAAGATCATGTAAGAATTCAGGTTACCCCAAACAGATTTTGATCAATTTAATATAATTTATTCTATTATGATTAATCATTGTCTATATTTTTACTATTCAACAATTTTAGTCTCTGCTTATCCCATACATTGAGTGACTAATGAAATTATTCGACTGAGATTACGCACCCAAAAGTACATATATATATAAAATTTGAAAAAGTACAGTGGACATTCGTTTTAACAAAAGATCATTTAAGAATTCTGCTTACCCCAAAGAGATTTTGATCAAAGAATTAAATCATTATAAATGTATGAAGTTTAATTTGGAATGAATGAAAAAATTAAGTTTTACAATCATTTTATAATTTATTCTATTATGATTAACAATTGTCTATATTTTTACTACTCAGCAATATTAATCTCTGCTTATCAATTGATCTTAACAACGAGTGTGGACTTTACCCACACATTGACTGACTAATGAAATTATTCGACTGAGATTACGCACTCAAACGTACATACATATATAAAATTTGGGTGACTCTACGACTGATATCTTTTTGTCAAAAAAAAAAAACACGAAACTTCTTTATCAAGAACGAGAAAGAATTCCTGACCTTCAAAACGAAATTAATGAAAAAAGAATCTGAGAATTTTCGCTATTTTTACACATAATACTCGAAGAAAGAAATCTTCGAATGACATATCAATAAAAAGTTGAACATTTTAATAAAGTCATTTGATAACGATAACTTAACACTAGAAAAGCATCTAATTTGGAATTTCAACAGAAAAAGAAGTGAAAAAACTTAATAAGCTCTGAAAAATATAAAAAAAAATAAGTGTGACAAAAATAATTCCATAACATACTTGTTATCGATTAAATCGATAACATTCTTTAACTCACTCCTTTTACTAAGGATAAATTAAAGAATTCCAACCACAACCTGCAGAGTGCTTAATTATTATCAAGGTCCACAAGAATTCAGGATGCAAACCGCGACGAGCACGTAAAATGTTTAAGGTTTTGAATGCCAAGTTTTTTGGAGCTGTTTTTTCTTTTCTTGTAGTTTCCCCATTTTACGAGCATCTTTTTCCTTTCTTTTTTCCGCCATTTTCATAGTCGTGAACGTGACATTGTCTGGGCGGATGTGGGTGTGGCAATAGTGGTTACCTTAAATGTTATTTGCATTTTAATGACACACATTCAAATGTCATTTGTGCATTCGAAAAATAAAAACAGAACCTCTTTTTCACTCTCTCTCTCCCTCTCTCTCGCTCTCATTTTCACTGCCGTAATAAGTAAATTGGATTTGTAATAATATTATTTCGTAGTATTATCATTGTTAGTCTTATCAATTTGCATAAATGTCATATAGAAATTCGAATTCGACTGCAATTAATTCCAATTGACATTTCGATATTTGTTCTAGTATATTTTGTCCAATTTCCCCTCATTATTTGTTGTTCAGTTTAAGTGGAAAATACAAATGATGAATGTAAATCTGCAAATCGAAATACATTTTGGCGACATCATTTTGAATTTTGCCATTAATCATACAATTATGTTATCTGTAACTAATCAAATCGAACAAATCAAGTAATAACTGAATGAATGAATGCGGGAATTGTTAATAATAGCAGGCAAATTGAAATAATGCTAATATTCAATTCAATTTAATTTTAAGAATAGTCATCTCTACTTTTATAATTATGATATTCCAGTCCGTAATTCAGGCTCTACAATTTAAATTGTTGTCCCTACAGATATTAAACCAAAAAAATAATTATATTATTAAATTTTCTCAATTGTTTTAAAATGTATTTTATGGCTGCTTATTAATTTATAGTTGTATAATGCTTATTTAAATAAAGTTAAATACCAGACTAACATGTGCAGAGATCTGGAAGAATCCGCATTTATTAGGCATCGCAAGAGCAATAACAACAATTTCAATAATAGCAACATAAATAATTACATTGTTCGGAAACATAAAAAATTACGAGCTTTTTGGCTTTATTTGCATAAAATTTAAAAAGAAAATTAATTAAATAATAATAAAACAGCTTGCCGCGTTTTGTTGAAGTTGCAATTGCAATTGCAAAATGGCGGTCTTTTCCGTTTCCGGTGTGGCGAAAAGTTGCAAAGCTTCAACTACGTGACCCACAGCGAATGTCACGTCGCTTGTTGGCCAATGCGTAGCTGAAGAGGGTTGTTAAAAGGGGGAAGGGGGTAGAATTTGCTATGCATAAAGCCTTTTGATTTAAGACAACTTTCCCGGACATTGTTTGTGTTTTGCCCGAACAGGTGCAGGTCACGTCTTTAGACTCAACTCGACGACAAAATGGTGCCAGGTTAAAAGAACAAAACATACGTATCTCTATTTATAAAAGAAGCAAGGTAAACCAAGTGTTAATCCAATTTACAATAGAATACGTAACATAAATGTCATATTTATATGATTTTCAAAAGTTTTCAGAATAGAGGGGAAGAGGGGGGGGGGGGCTGCTGCTAATCAAAATTGATAAGCAGAGTGGAGATGAGTTAGCTGCTGGCAAAGCAAAATTACATTAATTGACTAAATTCAAAATGAGGCAAATAAAAACAAACAAAAAAAAACACACAAAATTATCGAAATTGCGCATACGTCGCGTGTTGCCGGCAAACTAAAATAAACGACGACAGCAATTAGGAAAACTGCCAGCGAGCACCTCGCTATTAATTAAGACTAAAAACAGTCAACTGTGATGGCAGAAAAGGGGGTAGTTAGTGGGTGGAGGGGAAGAGAGTGTGCGAGAGCGAGACAGAGACAGCGATGCTGAGATACGCGTATGGCCAAGGGCACATTAATAATCGTATAAAATCTGCACTACCTGAGCTAACATCCTCACCAAACCACGCCCCACTTCCCTTTTCCTTTTCCCTCCTTTACCCCCTCTTCCACCCACATACACGCACGCTGTAACATATGCAACGGCTTTCATCTTACCAAGATACAAAGTGAAAGTGCAGATTTAGATAGATGCAAACTCTGAATGAAACAAAGTTTCTGTGCAAGAAATAATAAGTGTATCTACTAGATAGAGCAAAACACGATGGCAATAATCATGGAATTTGGATTAGTAAAGAGCGTTCATAATAAGTATAAAAATGAGATAAGATAAAGCAAAATGTGAGCTAAAGTTTGATGAGTGCTTGATAAACAGTCAAATGATTAGTACATATATATAAACATGTACATATGTATATAAATGAATAAGCCACAAACAAAAAACATACAACTTATTTAAGTACATGGCTTAAATCGATAGATGACAAAGCTGTAACTATTATTAAAACTTCCCTTTCAAAAACTTTGTTTTTATCAGTTTACTCAGCGATTTATTTAGATGTGAATCACATACGAAAATATTAAATGAAGATAAATGATAAAAAATAATAATATAATAAGATGCACCTATTTATGAGATACTTAATAAATTTGAACAAAAGATCGGTAGACTAAACAGGAAGTACAAGTGCATAACATTAATATTAAGAGACAGATCAAGAATAATATATTTGCATGTACAATATTATACGCAATTTGTGTTGTCAGCCAAAAGCAAGGACAATAGTGGCAAGAAAAAAGACAGACAGATGGTCAAGTCACTCTACTGTGTAATAAAGACAAAAGCTTATCATTTTTTTTCATAAAAAATACACAATTGCATTTGCAGAGATCGTGATAGTCATCGAATGTAGGAGTGTTGAATCAGCTGATAAGAGTTTCTGCTTCTGCTTCTGTTTCTGTTGCTCTCACCTGTGTCCCAGCTCACGCTTATGGCCGTGATAGTTGCTGGTGCCATCGACGCTTAAATGAAGGCCATTGAGCACCGATTGATCCATGTCCGTTTCCCCAATGGTTTGTGTGCGTTCGCGTTCGCGTGCACCGGAATTTATGTTGTTGTTGTTGTTGGTTTTGGAATGTGATGGTTTCACTTCTTGTTGTTGTTGTTTTGCTTGTGTTTGCGGCATTTTCGTGCTGGTGGCTCTGCTGCTGCTAGTGCGACTGCGACTGGTTAGCCAAAGGCGGCAATAAGCAATGCCAGCTAAGTTGACGACAGAGAGGTTCAGAGCTCTTGAAAAGCACAGCTCAGGCTGAGAGAGCGTGCGAGCGCACGCGTGCAAAAAGTGAAAAAAGAATCGGAAGCAGCACACACACAAAAACAAAAACGAAAACAAAAACAAAAATAACAAGCAATGTGGCGTCTTATCAGCTGTGGTTTGAAACGTCACAGTGTGGAATGATCCTCTGCTGCAGCAACAGCAACAACAACAACAACAAAGTTCTGCTTCTTACTATTACTAATATAATTATTATTATTGTTATTGTTATTTGCTTATTTGTTGTGTGCTTCTCTATTTGACAATTTATGCTGAGAGCTTATCACAGAAACAGAAAGAGCACAGCGACACGCACATTCACCCGAAAAAAATATATGTATTAAATATACAAAGTCTACAATACAACAAGAATAACAATTGAATTTGAGTTTGTTTGTTTGCCTTTTGCGGTGTAGAGTTTATGACGAGAGCAACAATTTCGGTCAACGTTCGAATTTCAACTGACGGCGACGCCGACGGCGACGCTCATCGAATGCAACGTAGTAGAAATGGGAAGGAAGCAGCAGTAGCAGCAGCAGCAGAGGCAGCAACAACAATTACAAAACAGCGAATAAGCAAAACTGAGAGAATGAACGCAGTTGAGCGACGCGCGCATGCTCTCTCTCGCTGTGACGTCGCAAGCTCTTCGTCTCTCTATATTTGCGTGTCAAAGAGTACATAGCGCAGCTGTGTGCTATTTATTGTTGTTGTTGTTGTTGCTGCTGTTAATGTTGTTGTTCTTGTTTGTCGTAGACGAGTCGAGTCGTTGTTGTTTTATTGCCTTTCATACAATAAATATTAAGTGTTTTTGGCCTCTATGCTTCCCTTGAGGGTCAGGGTAAGAGAGTTTACGATAAAAATTTTAAATTACAGTATATACATATGTGTATCTATAATTTATAGATATGCACATACATATGTAGCCAAATACGATCAACAAAATGTAGGGCATACAATGTTCGGTGTTGCTTCTCCTCTTTTTATCTTCACGCCATAAAGTGAACAGACAAGTACACTCGAAAATAGCTGCGACCAATGGAAATTTTAGTGTGTCAGTCGGAAAGGCGCGTTTGAAAGCAAATGAGAAATTATAAATAGCACAAAAGCAACAACAACAACAACACAACGACAACAACAAGTCGAAGTTGAAGACTATTCAAACATGGATCCACTGTGCGTGGGTTTGTGACTCCGCTAAAGAGTCAACGGAATTTATTGTAGCTTTTTAATATTTCTCCCTTTTTTGCTGCTTCAAAAGTGAAACGTGTAGCGCATTTATGGCAAATCTATGAATCTGATTATACAATAGTCAATGTATTCACATTCAGTTTTCTGAATATGCAAATCATATTGAATGCTTTGACACCTTTGGCTGTCAAATTGCTTTGATTTTTGGTTATTGGTGCCACATTAATTGTGAAACAGTGCCAGCGAGATGTTTTCTGTCATCTGATTATTATATTAATTGTATAACAGTGTATTACTATTTCTCAATTCATTGATAAAGAATTTGTTGAAATTCAAAATAAGTTAGATTCTCGACTGTATGCAAACATAACGCACCCACTGTAAGTTCAAATTATAATAATGATTTGTTTTGTGCGTGGACTCATAAATATTTTATAAGCCTAGTCAGCTTGTCTATCTATCTTTTTATTTACCTACATATGTACATACATATACACATGGGTATTAACATGAAAATATTATACTCGTTCCAAATCAGATTCTCACCTGTTTATCGATTTGTTTTACTGACAATACATAAATATTTGAAATAGCAGCAGATAAACAAAAGTACAAGTATTTCAGGAAGTACATACATATGTATATTTTGAGAGAGTATCTGTATCTTTATTAATGTATCTTTATTCATTGGCTGTGTCTGTATCTGTATCTCAATTGTTGTAGATTTTGAGTTATGAATCATTATCCTCACCGAATCATTATCACGAGCCACAATGTGACAACTTTAACAACAAACATGTCTAAAATTAGAGCTCATTATTCAGAGTTCGCTCCCATTCCACAGTGTATTTTGTTTACTTAAGTTTTGTGTATGATTACGAGTATCTCGAAGTAAAACAATTTAAACAATCATATGATTTTCTGCTCATCTGTTTATTTGCTCTCCGTTGAAGATAGTTTACAATTATGGAATTTGCAAAAAAAAAACATTTTAAAAAAAGGGCAAATTTTGGGCATTCATAGAGGGTAACAAACTGTCTGTAAGTAGTGTGTCAATGTCAGACACGTTACGTGGCAAAGCTTAAAAAAGTAAATAGACTGACAGATGGACACACAGACATTCATCAATCTGTCTGTCTCACTCTGTGTGTGTGTGTGTACAACCTGACACTGGGTGGAAAATGCAGTCGACACTCGCCAAAGTGCCCACTCAAAAATCGGCAAACAAGCCGCCCAGAAAACTGGTTGATAATATGGAACCAACAAAAATCAGTACATACTTACTTCTATACATATTTACATATATATATACATACACTCTCTCACATACATACGCATGTTTACAATAAGCAAAATAAAAATAGCAAATAATAACTTTCTAGTCAAGTCGAAACACAAATACCCTTAATTACATTTATATTTGATAAGCAAACTGTGATGATTACACTTTATGGTTGTTATAGGAAATTACTTTTGTTGTTTTTAAATACAGTTGAACTTCCATAACTCAAACTTCTATATCTCCAATTTTTCGCTATCCCAAGCTAAATGAGTGGCAGTAAAATTAATAAACTTAAGAAAAAGAACTGTATAAGTCGAATATCTCCATAACTCGAACCTTTTCTTTGGATAATAGTGATTCGAGTTAGGGAAGTTCGACTGTATTAATATTTTAAATGATATGAAATTTTAAAACATAGAATATTCAAAGTTATTTAATAATATAACAAATAAATATATGTATATGTACGTTATTTATGTATAATGTACATTGCAAACCACAACATAAAATCTTGATGCCCTATTTATTGTAACTACACATATGTACATATGTACATACATACATAAATACATATGTATATCAAAAATACTTGCACGTTGTTATTTAGTAATGTCCCTGGTATATACATATATGTTTGTATGTACATATGTATGTACAGGTGTATATATGTGCTTACTAAAGTGTAGTTGTAGTTGCTGTTGTTGTTGTTGCTGTTGTCCTCAGCGTCTGTGCTGAGAGATAAGGCGATAAGGTAGCAGCAAAGTTTTGCATTCGACACTCGACATTGGCCGTGAACAGCCCGAAAGCAGCGACTCTATTTTGTTACTCTCTGTAGAATTCCAGAGCTCTATGTGAGCGTGTAATACTGCACTGAGAGAAATTGCAAATGTGGAAACTTTGATGACCGAAATTGTAGATGTGGAACCTTTAATCTTATTAAATTTGAAAATATCAAGTGGTTTTGAATTTATTTATATTTCATTAATTAGTTTTATTATTAGCTTTTGCACTAGCATTAGAATAAACAATAATTTTAGAATCTGTTTGTGCATAAGTTTGGGCCACAAATTTAGTATTAGCATACTCATTGTCATTTGTATTAGAATGATCATTGAAATTAACTTATGCTTTAGTGTTACCATTTTTTTTTTACATACACAGTATTATAATAAGCTTTAACATTAGCATTAATATTCGCATTAGTATTAGAATAAAGGTTTTCATTACTACCCTTAAAAGTTTTGGAACCAATAGGAACCTTACGAAGTTATCTATGTATTTATTTAAATCTCCATTCAAAATTGTGAAATCATTATCTACTAATGATTACTTGATCTACAACTGATATTTCATTATAATTTTTCATCAAAGATATCGATATAATCACAGTTCGTTAACTGTTATTTTTTTTTAGCAATGTACTTCGCACAGTTTGAGTTTGATCAGCATTGACACCGGTGAAACTTGCACAAAACTCTTGACCAAAGTGGCTGACCCATGTCACTTCGACGGGGTTAAGGAAAACCAAAGCAACAGTCAAAACAACAACAACAACAGCTACGAAAAAATAAGAGAATTTAACAATAGTGATGCTGATGATAAGAACTTGCTGGGGTCAAATCGCGACAGCCTAATGAGCAAAGAAGAAGAAGACTCTTAATGTCAGCGTCACGTTGAGTTTATATTCAGTAATCGTAGATTCATCTAAGGCCTTCCCCTCCCCTTTCCTTTACTTTCCTTTCCTTTCCTTTCCTTTCCCCTTTTCCCATTGGGATACTTTTCAATACTGTTGACAAGGTAGCAAAATCTGAGGAGATAGCGAATATTGAAATCCAAAACAAAGCTGCATTTTTAGAATGTGATTGTCTTGTCTTTAGTTTTATAACAGCGGTGGGCACGCAATGGCTCCGGGAGCCAACCGCTGAAAATAAAAACTATTTTACACGATAATTGGGCATAAATAAAAAACATTATAAGCTCCAGCTAAGAACTATAGTTTCCATACGAACCAGATCCCAATTATCAGTAGTATGTCATGATAAACTGAACAAATTTAAAGGAGCGTCTTTATTTCGGCTCTTTAACATATTTATAATGCTTACACACCCACACACGTCTGTGTGCATGCGTGTGTGTGGGTGTGTTAATTTTGACTTGCACTTACCTGTGGGCCGCATGGCGATAATACTTTTTGGGTACCGTGGAGGAGCAGGGACCGGGCGTGTTGGGTGCTGAGTCGCTCATGTCACACTGTCAAATCCCGTGTAAGAGAAATAAAGAGAGACAGGATTTGAGTGGAATTAGTGCAGCATTATGAAGCAAAGGTTCGAGTATATGCATGTATGTATGTATTTCATAAAGGAAATGAGACAAATCTGAACGTTTTTAAAGTGCATGTTACAGAGATTGGAATGGAAGTGGATGTTAAATAGAAGGCGATGCAGTAAAAGCAATTAAGTGCATAAAGGAACATCAGCAGAGTAAATCTATTACTCTCACACGTGTACATTTGTGTGTGTGTGTGTGTGTGTATGTATGAGTGACACAATTGGCATTGCTAGCTAATGAGCTTTGCTGCAGCTGATTGATGTCTGTCTTTCTGTCTGTATGTCTGTCTATATGTATGTGTCCCGCTTACACACGCACATGCATAGCATATACGGATATATATTCATTTGTAAGCCTGTCTCGCTCCGTCTTTCTCTTTCGTACTTACTTGATAGGGCATGTCATAGTACTCTCTGGCGAACCCAGCTTGATTTTGAGCCTGAGCTTCTGCCATGCTCTCCGCAGCCTCACGAGAAATTGTTGTCATTTTGCCTAAGCTCGCATAGGTGCTGCCGCTGCAGCAGCTTTTGCCTCTGTGCTTCTTCTTTGTTTGGCTGTTGCTTTCGCTCTTTCGCTGGAGTCTTTTGTTGCTGTTGCTGCTGCTGCTGCTGCAGTTGCTCAGTTGACGCAGCTGGGCGGCGAAATTTGTAATTTGGGCTTTGCTTGTTGTTGTTGATGTTGTTGTTCTTGTGTTTGCTTTGTCTGTTTCTGCTCTATTTCTTGTTAATGTTGTGGACTTTGTTGTTTTTGTTGTTGTTGCTTGGATACGAGTTAACTGCAAAGTGTTTGGACCATTGCGTAAGTTCTTTAACATTTGCGACAAGTTAACAAAAGCCATCGAAACATGAAAAACAACTAGCAATTCTACATATACATTGATAGTTTGCGTGTATGTATGTGTGTGTGTATGTATTTAGCTGCGATTACATTGACAATTTTCATATTGAGCTTTGTCCAAAAAAACATAAAAACGTACAACAAATCAATTTATGTAGTAATTAACTTTAAATAAATGTTTCAATTTTTTCCCAAAGTTCTGAGAATTATTTTTACAAAAAAAAGTGACGTGTAAACATTGGGGACATACAGCAGGTAGCTTTGATCATGATTACTACTTTTTGTAATCAGCTGGAAAAATATTTTACATTTTTTTTTACGGATTTCTATATGCATGTACATTAGAGTGGGTCAATTTGTATGGACCAAAAAAAACGCACCTTTCGGATATCAAAATCGTAATCTACGGTGAATTCTAAGAATATTTGCCCAAGAAACCATGGGTCTAAAATCATTTTCGAACTTCCAATTTTTAACAAGAAATGATGATAATTTTTGGATTTTCATACGATTCCCCATATTTCATGGTTTCTTGGGCAAATCTGCTTAGAATTCACAGTAGATTACGATTTTGATACCCGCATTGGGTCGAAAAAAATTGACCCACCCTAATGTATATAGAACTTGTAATACACTTTTAAAAGACGTTTAAAAGATATTACTTATTGAGAAAATTACAAAATTCTTATTAATTAATAAACCTGTCAAATGTCCCCATTGTTAAACCGGAATTGACAAACACAATAAAAGGTATGTATTAGGAACAGATACAGACGACGAGGTCGACTGTGAGAGACCCTGTACTTACTGCAAAGTATTAACTTATTTTGCAATCGAAAATCAAAATAACAAAAGTATTTCTAATAAATATAATTGAATTTAAATATATTACGGACATGTCCCGAAAACTTTAAGACGATATAATAATGAACACGATAGTTATTGACAAATTGGAAAGACACTTTGTACCTTTAAGAACAGAGTTTAATAACAAAAAATCAAAAATAAAACGAAACGAAACGCAAGCGAAAGCAAAAGCAAAAGCGATTTACATGCGCCGCCTGAAAGTATGAAAACTTCACTGCCACTCACTGATCAGTGAGCTAGCTGTCGACAGCTTAATAAACAGTTTTTAGTACACAGTTTATCACATGTCCAACAGTTGTTGCTATTTTCTTTTGCAGCTGCTGCTGCCGTTTGTGTTGTTGTTGTTGTTGTTGTTGTTCGCTGTCGTCTAATTGCAAGAAACAAGTTTTTAAATAAATAAAATGACGAGCCGTGTAAGTTATCGATCTACCAAATATGCGAACACATGTAATGAGTACAATTTTGACGAGGTTCTAAAAATAAGCCTCCAGAGACCATGGGCCCCCCAGCAACAACACCAACAACAACAGCAACAGCAACAACAAAAACTCGGACAATATATGAGTCATAGCGAATAGACGCAGGGAATTTTCACACCATTTGATTGGCATCGAAACGAATTTGAAAATAAATGAACATTTGTTTGATTTGTAATTAAATTCTACACAAACTTTAACTGCATATGTATGTATTTATGTATGTACCTGAGATACAATTCGAGACGAGAGACCGAAGTAAAATTAAATACAATATTTAATTTTTTATTATTATTTAGCACAATTACTTTTCAATAATTCTTATATGTATAGTCTATATTGTACTCGTAGTTTTGCACACACGACGAGCTCGATTTCGTAACACACAAGAAATTTCCAAAAATGCCATAAACCGGGCCAAAAAACACCAAAAAAAAAACACTCTTCAACTTTCTGGTTAAATGCGACAGAACGAACGAAATGCGTATGTGAAATTCTCAGTGACGTCTGTCGACAAATTCAATCGACTCGAATTTATCACCTATGTTATGTATGTTGTTGGTTTGTCGCGTTTGTTGTTTCGCTGTTCAGTTTCTTCTTTATGTTCGCACTACATATTTTGTTTGCTTTGGTCGCCTTTTGTGTTTTTTTTTTTGCCTGTAATTTGTAGATTGCTTTTCACAATTTTTCTTTCGTTTACATTTTGGATTGCAATTTTGACATTTCAGGCGCACGCGCTCTTAGCGACAAAAGAGAACCAAAGAGAGTTTCGAGCTTTGCAAAAGAGCAACTGCAATGCCGGCCCACGAAGCAATAACAGAAGGAGGTCTCGTCGGCAAAAAGCTCTCCCTTGACTATCTGACAATCAATGCGAGGGAAAGGGATGGAGAGCACCGAATTGCACCGCACTGAAGCATCAAGGGAGAAAAATCGAACGATTTGACAGCCGACGAGACCTCCTTCTGTTATTGCTTCGTGTGCCGGCCCAAGCTTTTTCTTGTTTGTAAACAAAGCGAAAGCTTTCGCCCAACTTCACTGACAGTTGGCAGTGCTGTTTGCCGTGCTTTGCGGTCTTCGAGAATTTTGGCGCCAAGAATTTGAAACGACAAATGTAATTACTTTTTCATATTCGCTTCCCCCACACCATTAGATAAAATTCTGATCATACTAATACTAAGTGTAATTCCATTACTCATTGATACTTAATCACTGTCCATACTAAAACTAATGCTATTACTTGTATTAAAATGTACAAATATTATTAATCTGATTTAATTTTTCTGGAGTTTCCCCAGTCCTTCCAAGTAATGAATCATTGAAATTTTTTGAACATTGTTTTTTTTGGTATACACCAGACCTTACAACTTTTGAATTATTATCTGTCTTTTTTCTTTCAGCTTGTACATTGGCTAAAATATATGTATGTATATGTACATTGTATGTAAGTATGTATACTCGTATTGCATGTATTATGCTTTTTAATTCAAAGCCTAATTAATTAGAAATTACCTTTAGTTTTAGCTAATAATTTGTTTTCGATGCAATCAATGAAAGTTTAAATATATTTTTAATTCAAATTCCCATAAAAACTTAAAAAATTCCAAACTTGTTTCAATTTTAATTTTGCTCCTTGGAATAATTGATAAATAAAATTTTTCTAAAATAAATTTCTAAAATAATTTTCTAGCTAATTTTCTCAATTTTTTGTATGTTGTGGGTGGGGAACTTGCCCTTTTCAACACTTAACTCCAGCTCTAAACCAACGGAAAGCCAGTATAATTTAAGCGCAAATTAAGATTAAGCATAAGACGAGCTTAAATATCATTTAAAGTTCCCCTAATAATCTATAAATGAGCCATTTAAAGTAAAACTTTGCCAATGAAATTCCGCAGTATGTTTAATACGATCTTAGCTGAGCTAGAGATGAACGCGTGCCGATAACATTAAGTACAGAGTTAAATATAAAAATAATATTTATCAACATTTCAAAAATGGTTCAGTCAAATGGAATTTTTGGAGATAGTTATTGCCTAAAATTGTTTAAGTTGCTTAAATTAAGCAAGCAATGCTCTAACAATTTCTGTAAATGAAAAACGATATTTATCAATAAATAGTAGCTATTGTTAACAATTCGATATGAGCATTATTTGAATTTTGAATTAAAACTGTGTAAGTGAAGTAAGTAAAATTCAATCAAGAGTTGTGAGTTGCATCTTTTAAAAGTTGTGGCAAAGTGCACGTTCGTGACACGCTCGTGACAAGCGCTCATCTCTAGGTGCTGCTTCCCCTAGCGATGCGCCGCCTTTAAAGGCAACTGATAAATTTCCGCGTGCTCCGACTGACGAGGCACTTCCTTGCACTTGTGGCCACTTCCTTTGGCACATAAAAGGCATCGTCGGGATCCAAACACAGAAGTGCACAAGCACGAAAGATGGCAAAACGAAGAAGAAACAGAAGAAGAAGGAGAAGAAAATAAAGGCAAGTGCAAGTAGCTCGGCCAATGACCATTTGTTCATTTGGCCATTTGGCCATTTGGCGGCCATCGCCTTACGCAACGTTTAACGTTTTATCACCTGAAGAAACCAGCCCCGTTGGCTGGATTTGGATTTGGCTCTGTGGGTTGTCGGGTTGTCGGGCTGTCGGGCTTTTCAATAAACTGGCCATAAAAAACGAGAGCAGTTCGATGCGCCAGCTATGGAGTTGTTGTCGCCGTTGTTGTTGCTATCGTTGTCGCCGTTGTTGTTGTTATCGTTGTTGTCGCTCTTGGCGTTGTTTTCGCACTTAATGTTGAGGTGAACGGTAAATAAAGTGAAGTGGCCTGAAAGCGATCCGGCTAACAACGACCTGCAAGCCACTAACGCCATCAACAACCATCTGTAGTAAGAGCAGCAGCAGCAGCAACAACAACAACATAAACAACAACAACACCAACATAACAAGAACAACAACACCCGCTGCAGTAACAACATTAACAATGGCCAAAGAATGTGCTGACCAAAAACACTTGCCCTCCTGCCAACTTGGTCGCTTGCTTAGTTAGCGTGCAAGTTTTTGGCTGCAGGCAACAAAAAAGAATGTAGTAGCTGAAAAAAATGAATAAAAAGATAAAAAGATATCTGCGAAGTCTACCAACGCCTTGATACACTTTCAAAGCTGTTGCTGCTTGTGACTAATCCAGAATTTCTATTCATTATATTTATTTATAAATTTATTTATTTGTTTCATTTAATTATTCACTTATTAATTAATTAATTTTTTTTAATTTATTAATTCATTTTGTTCGGAGCAGAGGATATAATTTCATGCCATTTGTATTTATTGATCTGTGTTAATCTTGCATTTTATATTGTAATTAATGGAGCACCTGTGCGTATGCAACAATATTGTTAATAATGCATTATGCATGACCAATGTTAATGTTAATGCATAATGTTGTACTCATTTTGGCACACAGATGATCTGCACAAGATGCAATTCAACACACTTAGAAATCAGCCGGCAAATAAACCAAGACATCAAATCGAATTCGGTCGTGTATTTTTAATTTAAAAATACGGAAAAATAGGGACATATCGTTGTCCCTCGAAGCATTGGTGACCCCGACGTGATCTCGTTCCTTGTGCATATCGTTGCAACTTTGAAACGGAGTCCGTAATTGTTTTCTTCGCTAAACAATTCTTATATCGTTGTTGTTGTTTTGTGTGCAAATCGGTGCACACATACAAATACATTTCTTTTGGTGCATTCGCGTACCTAAAAGCATTAAAATAAAATTTGTTTATTAATTGCAAACAGAATTTTATTCGCACACACACACACCCATACACACACCACACACTCATTCGAGTCCGCCAAAATCTGCCGGTTCGCGCTAAGTGCATCAACCCTCGCAAACAGTTAAGTGAAAGCAAATCGAAGACAGCCGCTATTTGTCGCTTGCTTTCTTGTGCACACATCGACTCAGTGACTTTTTGCGCGCGGTCAAACAGGGTGATTTTTTTTGTGTCGATCTTGTTTGAGTGAATATTGAGTGGAAATTTGTGCTGTGCTGTGTTACTAAAGACGAAATAAAATGGGTAAAGATGAAGAGCAAGCAACTGGTGCAGCTCAAGCACCAAGTGAAATTGACTTTTTCAGAGCCAAGTCGCATTCCCTGATGCGTCAAGCCGCCGCGTATGCCTCTTACTTGAGTGAAGATAGGCTCGCCGGTTATGACGAGGCGGATCTTCAGTCGCGAATAAAATACGTGGACTCGTTGAATACTGATTTTAACGCTGCACAAACAAGTCTGGAGAAATTAGATTTAAATGAGCTAACGAAGGATACTCGTGCCAACTTTAATAATTTATTTTTTGACCTCGAAGCCAAACTGCAACGCGAAATGGCCGTTCTTCGCAGGAGTTCCAGCAATGCAATGAACTCGACAGCTGTGCCGCATAACATGGGGCACAACTTCACTGGCGAGTCCTTTAGAAATGGATCGTTTAGAAAATCACGTTTGCCCAATCTGCAGTTGCCGCAGTTTGGCGGTGAATATGCAGACTGGCCGGATTTCTATGCGATGTTTATCACAGTCGTCGATAGTGACCCAGAGCTAAGTAACCTTGAGAAATATCAATATTTGCGTGCTAATCTTTCTGGTTCTGCGCTTGAAGCTATTCGTTCACTAGAACCATCGGATGCGAATTATAAAAAGGCAATCGACGTCCTCATTAATCGTTTCGACAACAAGCTTCTTCATTTTCAGGCACACGTAAGGGCGATATTTGAGTTGCAAGGTGTTGAGATGGGATCTGGCAGGAGTCTTCGAGAGCTGAGTGACAAGATGAATTCGCATCTGGACTCAATTCGCACGCTGGCCTCAACTGAGGAAATCTTGGATGGCTTCTTGATTTACATCGTGGAGAGCAAGTTGGACGAAAGGACCAGGGACAAATGGGAGGACATTTTGCCAACATCCAAGCTGCCATCATGGAATTCGATGAAGTTATTTTTGGAAAAGCGGTGCCGCTCGCTGGAAAATCGTGAAAGTGCTATGGTAAAACAAACACCTAGCCAGCAGGTGGGCAAAAATTCAAAAAATTCGATACCAAATGTATTAATTGCTAACGCTAACGCTAACATAAATTCAAATCTGCCATCCTGCGTATTTTGTGAAGCAAATGATCATTTTTTGAGCAAATGCAATCGTTTCTTGAGCCTGAGTCCTAGTTTGCGTTACAAGGAAGCGAAAAGGATGCACTTATGCTTAAACTGTTTGCGCAAAGGACACAGTCTGCAGCAGTGCAAATCGGGTCACTGCAAGGAATGCCACATGAAGCATCATTCGTTGCTTCATTTAACGCAGAGTTCACCTGCATCAGCTCCATCAACTAGCGCTGCTCCTCAAGCTCAAGCTTCAGCTTCTCTTATTTCACGATCGGCATCATACCAAATTGAATCACACCCTCCACCTGCAATCTCGAATAGCTCGCCTGCCGGTTACGTGTTGCTTGCAACGGCAGTAGTTTTTGTAAAAAATCGTTCTGGCTCATTTATTCCATGCCGCGCTATATTGGATTCAGCATCGCAGCTGAACTTTATAACGTCACGCATGTCTAGCATGCTTCAACTCAGATCAAACAAAACATCCATTTCGATATCTGGAATAGGAGAATCTTCTTTGGTTTCGGATAGAGCTGTCGACATTGTTACGCAATCACAGAATGGAAGCTATCGTGCTTCATTCTCAGCTGTAGTGACGCACACTATCACCGATTATCAGCCGCACTTCGACATTAATTCCTCCAATTGGAACATTCCTGCAAATCTTCATCTTGCTGATCCACTCTTTTACAAGTCCCAGCGCATCGATCTTTTAATCGGAGCCGCTCTTTTCTTTGACCTAATCGACAAGGAAAAATCCACCTTGCTGACAACTTGCCAATTCTTCAGAGCACCAAACTTGGTTGGATCGTTGCTGGAGGGCTGTCAAGCTTGTCAGTCAAGCATTCAGCGCTTGCCTCGATTGTTAAGGAGCCCATGGTTGAATCAAATGACGCATCGCTTAACGAAATCGTAAAGAGCTTTTGGGAAATTGAGAGCAACTATGCCACTGATTCTACAATTTCTGATGATGATGCACTTTGCCAGAATCTTTTTCGAAAGAACTGTACGCGCCTTGAGAATGGTCAATATTCGGTTCGGTTATTGGCCAACAATGGTTTCGAGGCCCTTGGGGATTCGTACTGTCTTGCTCGTCGTCGTTTTAAATGCCTGGAAACTAAGTTGGCAAAAAGTCCTGTGCTAAAGCATCAGTATTCTGCCTTCCTGCAAGAATATCTAGAGTTGAAGCACATGTCTCCTGCATCAAAGCAGCCTGGAGTTCCTCAATTCTTTCTGCCTCATCATTGCGTTCACAAGCACGACAGCACCACCACCAAGCTTCGTGTAGTCTTCGATGGATCTGCGAAAACTACTTCTGGTCGCTCTCTTAATGATTTGTTGCTGGCAGGGCCGACTATTCAGCCGAAAATCTTCAACACTTTGCTTCGCTTTAGATTCTTCAGGATTGCGCTATGCGGAGACATATGCAAGATGTATCGCTGTGTACGTATGTCTCATCCAGACGAATATTTGCAGTGCATACTCTGGCGCGAAGACCCTTCTCACGAGCTTAAGGCATACAAGCTCGACACAGTGACTTACGGAACGAAGCCTGCCGCTTTTTTAGCAATTCGAGCCATGCATCAATTGTCTTTCGATGAGGAACATGATTTTCCAATTGGAGCCAAAATTGTTCGCAGAGACTTTTACGTGGATGATCTTATGTCAGGAGGCGACACTGTAGATGAAGTGAAGGAAATTCGTCGTCAAGTAAAGGTTCTGCTACTACGGGGACACTTTCCAATTCGCAAGTGGTGCTCAAATGATCCAAATGATCCAGCTGCTCTGGAGGGAGAGCCAGAATGCGACAGGGAGAAGTTGCTCAAGCTGCACGATGATACGGATTTCGCAAAAGCCTTGGGCCTGGTGTGGAATCCTAGTTCGGATTGTCTGTTATTTAATTTTTCGCAAGTCATTACGGCAACTCGTTTCAGCAAGCGCTCTGTTTTGGCAACCATCGCAAGATTTTACGATCCACTCGGATTAATTGCGCCCATAATAACTAAATCGAAGATATTTCTGCAAGCTCTCTGGAAATCTGATGTCACTTGGGACGAAGAGTTGCAGGAGCCTCTGTGTTCTGCGTGGTGTGATTTAATCTCTCAATTCGCAATCTTTCGAAAGTTTTAAATTCCCACGCTTTGCTATGCTGCCAAGCGCATCCTATCAATTGCACGCTTTTTGCGATGCCAGCATATCTGCATATGGAGCTTGCGTTTACCTGAGATCCGAGGTAAATGGATCCATATCATCCCAGCTGCTTTGTGCAAAATCTAGGATAGCTCCGTTGAAAACGCTGACCATTCCAAAACTAGAATTATCTGCAGCGCTACTACTTGCTGAGCTGCTCTCTAGCGTCAAGGAAAGCGTTTCATTTGCTTGTGACGTATACTGTTGGTCCGATTCGACCATTGTATTATCCTGGATAAGTCATGCATCGTCAGATTTTAAAATTTTCGTCTCCAACAGAATCGCGCAAATACAGGAAATGACCAGAGGCATGGCATGGCGTCACGTTCCAACTGAGCTAAATCCGGCCGACATAATCTCGCGAGGCTGCACTCCAAAGGAGCTCTTGGATTCGGTTTTATGGCTGCACGGACCACCTTTTTTGGCAGCAGGCATTACGGATTGGCCTAAACCTATTGAAGTTCTGAGGAGCCTTCCTGAGCTGCGTGTCACGGCGCTAGTTGGGTCCGCAAAGCTGGATATATCCATCGACTGCAAGTATCACAACTCATTTGGAAAATTGCAGCGTATATTCGCATATGTTTTTCGATTTTTATCCAATTGCAAAAAGGATATCCAAAAGGCAAGGGGCGCTCTCACCGTTCATGAAGTCTCCGAAGGAACATCTCTGCTCATAAAGGGAATCCAGCAAGTGCACTTTTTTGATGAGTGCAAAGCTCTCAGTGCCCGCAAGCCGATCCCACTTAAAAGCAAGTTGCTATCGCTCAGGCCCGAGCTTGGACCGGATGGATTACTTCGTGTTGGTGGAAGGCTCCAAAATTCCTTCTTGGACTACGATGCGATGCACCCCATAATATTGCCAAAAGATCATGCTGTCTCGAAGGCAATAATTCAATTTTATCATCGCAAGTATCTGCACGCAGGATCTCAAGCTCTTCTCGCATCGTTGCGTCAAAAATACTGGCCAATTGGAGGGAAGAAGTTCGTCGCTAGCGTCATCAGCAAATGCGTAAGGTGCTTTCGCGCAAAGCCTGTTATGTTCGAGCATGTGATGGGAAGATTGCCAGCGGACCGTATCCAGCCAAATCCGGCATTTTATACCACAGGAATTGACTTCTGCGGCCCATTCTTTTACAAAGCTGAAGCTCGCAACAAATCGCCCCACAAGTGCTATATCTCAGTGTTCGTTTGTTTCTCCACGAAGGCAACGCATCTTGAGGTCGTTCACGATTTGTCAACAGCGTCGTTCATTGCTGCTTTAAGACGCTTCATCAGCCTAAGGGGCAAGCCACGCACCATATGGACCGATAACGCAACCAACTTCGCTGGGGCAAAAAACGAGCTTGCAGAGCTCAAACACTTATTTTCAAGTGATCCCCACATTTCATCTGTCGCCGCAGTTTGTCTTTCGGACGGCATCGAATGGAAATTCATCCCTCCTCGATCGCCTCATTTTGGCGGCTTGTGGGAAGCGGCTGTCAAGTCTGCTAAGCACCATTTCTACCGAGTCGTCGGCCCAGCCATTCTGACCCTTTGCGAACTGCAGACTCTAACTTATGAAATTTCAGCCATGCTCAATTCTCGCCCACTTTGTCCACTTACAGAGAGTCCAGATGATCTTGAGGTACTCACGCCTGCGCACTTTTTGAAGGGTTCCAGCTTCACCAAGTTTCCTGAGCCGGACGTCACTCATCTGAAAGTCAACCTCCTCAGCCGGTGGCAGCAGGTCAGCCAGATGACCCAAAACTTTTGGAAGAAGTGGAGCACCGAGTACTTGTCGCTTCTGCAGGAGCGATCCAAGTGGCGAGCTGCGCCCAGCAACTTACGAGTGGGAAGCGTCGTGCTGTTGAAGGAGGAAAACATGCCGCCGTTAAAATGGCAGCTAGGCCGAATCGAGGAAGTGATTCCTGGGGCAGACGGCGTCATCAGAGTCGCGATGATCCGCACAGCGACGGGTATCCTCAAACGAGCTGTGGCCAAGCTAGCCGTTCTCCCCGAGGACTCCAATTCAGTTGGAAACGTGCCTTTTCCAACGGGGGCAGGATGTTCGGAGCAGAGGATATAATTTCATGCCATTTGTATTTATTGATCTGTGTTAATCTTGCATTTTATATTGTAATTAATGGAGCACCTGTGCGTATGCAACAATATTGTTAATAATGCATTATGCATGACCAATGTTAATGTTAATGCATAATGTTGTACTCATTTTGGCACACAGATGATCTGCACAAGATGCAATTCAACACACTTAGAAATCAGCCGGCAAATAAACCAAGACATCAAATCGAATTCGGTCGTGTATTTTTAATTTAAAAATACGGAAAAATAGGGACATATCGTTGTCCCTCGAAACACATTTATTTATTTATTTTTAATAATTTATTTTTGTTTAATTTCTTATTTATTACTTATTTTTTCCTTAAACTAATTTATTCGTTAATTTATTAATTTTTTATTTAATTAATTAATTTATTTTCTATTTACTATGATAAATATTCTAGTTAATACCGAATACAGATTGAGACTAGTTGCAAGTGATGTCAGAATAAAATTGTGCTTTCAAAGCAAATTAAAAGTATTCAACATTTATTTTCCAGGTGCTCAGTGAGCACTGCTCACTATTGGCTTCTGAATTCATAAACTGGATACATATAATGAACTAGGAGCTTTGAAAGCACATTTATGCTTTAAGTTAAAATTAAGCAAATAAATGAATCTTCAATGCGCTCTAGCTTGCTGATAATTATATATTTATTTATTAAATTATTTATTTATTAATTCATTTATTTATTCATATATTTTTAGCTTATTTATTCATACAAAAAGACTCAACAACAATTATTTGGTTAATAAAAATAGTGCCATAAATTGTATCTGTAATTTCTTAACGATGCCACAGAATGATAAACAACCAAAGTTATCATATATAGCATATCAAATGTTCCGCAATTCTTCTAATTATAAGTTGGCAGATCAAATCAAAACTCAGAGGTTTGTATGTAATTTACACAGACTTATTGCCCGCATCGTATTTTTTCTTTGTTTTTTTGTCTTAAGGAAAACTCATGTACTAATATGATATAAGGGTATAGACCGTACATAAACTAGTTGGCCATGTTCATGTGCAACGTGGATTGTTGCTTTTAGTTGCACTTGTTGTTGTTGCCTTTGTTGCTTTTCCTGTTGTTGTTATTGCTACTTGTGGCCTCGCAAATTTGGTCAAAACTGTTACAGGTCGTACTTTAATTGCTTTTTATGTGGCCGTGTCTGGGCTGGGCTTTTCAATTTATTTTTGCTTTTTTTTTAATTTTTCATTCGTTGTATTTTTTTTTTTTGTTTTTGGTTGTGTTTTTAATGAGTGAGCCACAGTGCGTATACTCAACTAACAAGGCAAAAATCACAGTTAGCTGGCTTCAGGTATATCAACGAGAACAACAACAACATTCATGAACTCTTGAGAGCCACATATGGAACTGTTTGGGCCATTAGACCAAAGCAACAATCGTCTCGACCATCGACCACGTCGTATACATATCAATGAGTTCAGGTGTAGATGAGTGTGAGGTGTGAAAGGGGGAAAGAGTGTAAGGAGGGGTGGGGGGGGGGGACTTAAGCTGGAGACATTCGAGTGTTTAGGTAAACTCATTGAATACCAAAGAAGGCTATCACTCACGACACAACATTCCCTACTCTTTCCTCTTCGCCCTTTTCCTCTTTTCATCCCTTGCCATTTTTCCCGAGTTTCCCTTCATTCTGTTGCGGAAATTCACGGCAAAATCGATTCATAAATTATACAAAATGAAGCTATACTCACCTATATTTATGCATCTATCTTGTATCTGAGTATCTGTGGGAGGCACAAACTCGTTCTTGTTGTCATTGTTTTTGGGCCAAAAATTTGCAAGCAGTTGATGTGTTTTGGGCGTGGCACGTGTGCTTGCGAATAATTCAGGTGTGGCTCTAAAATATTGACTGAAATTAGCCATGATATGCGCATTAGAATTGCCATCTAATATGCTTCGGCCTTTTCTAATGATGCCACGAGTTTCCCAGAAATTCTAGTCCATGGATAAATATAGTCGGATAGCGTTTGCTTTAGGCAACCAACTGTCTGAGTACAGTCAAACCTCACTAAGAACTCATCAATTAATGCTGCATAACTATCAATGGCAATATAGATAGAATAAACGTTACACTTTACTGTTTTTACTGTAGCTGCTGTTATCCTTAATTGAACTTGACTTAAGTTGGAAAAAATTTTAAATTTTAAACTAATTTTCTAAAACTATCGATTGTATAAACGTGTTGATTAAAGACATTCGATTAGTTTGATTTTCACTTTACGCGAAATTCTTTTAATATCATAATAATTATTGAGCTGTTAATCAAAAGCTCAAAGCTTACTGTAATTAATATTAAATATTAACATAGCATTTTTATTTTACATATCGATTTCGCTTTTAAGCGACCGTGTGCTGTAATTGCGCTGTAAATAATTAAATAAAGCCATAATCCAGGTTAATGTACTCATTATTGCATATTTATTAAATAGTAAATTTTTTATTTAATATTTCTTATCATTGTTTTCAAAATGTTCCCTAAATCAAGCAACCAAAATGCAAATGGTTAACCGTAAAAATTTTAATGCTGGATGAATATAAGGATTAAAATATGTAATTTTAAGATTTTACTTTGAATGAACTACTTAAGCATTAGATATAAATATGGTTAAGTTCATCGTAGGGCTGTTCGACTGTAGCCAAAAGTCAAGCGGAGCTTCAGCTTCACAAATCTCGGTTGCCGCAATCGTTGTGCGTATGTTGAAGTTGAAGTGCCTCCAATTGTGGCTTGCGGCATGTCCTGGGCTTCCTAGGTTTCATCGACAGCCTCCTCGGTCCGGTTTTGCCACCGGGAAAAACTAATAAACCAACTCAATTAAGCAGCTGCCGCCGTTGGCCAAAAATATTTCCAATCAGAATCATTTTTAGGGTTTTTCTTTCTCTCGCTCTCTTAGTTTTTCCTCTTTTTTTGTATGGCTGCCCAGGCGAATCGAGGCCACGTGGGTGGCCAAAAAATTATTCTAGCTATAAGTGCGAAAATAAATAAACTAATTTAATTAAAAGGCAGTCGCCACGCAAAAATAGAGAATGGTGTTTTATACAAAAGGCCTAAGGCTCAAACCAAAGCTCAAATATAGTCTAAGGGTCACTTAGAAAGAGAGAGCGAGAAGCTGATAAAACATCAGGTCGCTAAAAATCTCTGGTTATTGAAAAGTGTTTTAACGGCCTGTCACCGGTTTTATGCATACTCTTTTCCTTGGAGTCCACTTACTTAGTTGCCTGTTTTGTTTAGAGCTCAATTTGTTAAAATGATTAATGTCAAACACATCGAAAAGTTGACAACTCAGTTTAATACATTTTTAAAATTTAATTTTTTTGCTCAGCACTGGTATTTGTTTCCATACTTACTTTTTGACACTTTTAAAAATACAGTCGAACTTTCCTAACTCGAATCACCATTATCCAAAGAAAGTTTTAGAGTTATCGACTTGTAGAAATCTTTTTTTTAAGTTTATTAATTTTACTGCCACTCATTTAGCTCGAGTAAGAGCGAAATTCAAGTTATAGAAGTTCGAGTAATGGAAGTTCAACTGTATGTAAATTTCACAATTCTGTAAAATTATTCGTCATTAAAAGTGTATTCATTTGGAAAATATAATTTTTAACAGCATTGTTAATTTTCTTCATATTACGCTTAGATACTTGTTAAAATAATTTAAATTTTCATTGGAATTAAATTTTTAAAAAAAATTTAAGCTTTCATAGCTTTGTCAAAACTTAACCTACTCCATTTCGGAATTTCAGTTTAATTATTGTTCGACTTCTAACTTGATTCTGCATGTTAATTTTGTTTATTTGGAAAATATAATTTTGTAATCATTAAAGTATATAAAAAGTGTGTATACAATATTCGTTGCGCTGAAATTGGGTTGATGTAATCTGACGTTTCGAAGTCTGTCTCGTTTGAAGGTGCTCTGGGGCACTGGGCACATTGGGGGCGTGGTCTTCACAATTATTTACGCGTCGTTTGATATGTCGCTTAATTTGCAACGCATTTTACATAAGCTGCCAACAGCTGTGTGTTGCAATATGCAATTTGGTTGCTCGGAATTTTACGACTCTTAATCCGAGTCGCAGTCAGAGCCCCGATAAGTCTAGCGATAAGCATTAAGACTTCCTGGCCAACAGGCACTTGCACCTCGCAGTGCAAAAGCTGCGCCTTTGGCCATATTACGTATGCGACACATTGGCAAAGCTTCAAAAATTCAATAAGCATTTGAAAAACAGCATAAAAAGAAAGGTTCAAAACTTAATTCTCTTGCACAGACTTGTTTTCTATTTTCGACTGATCGTTTCTAGAAGTTTTCGATTTTAGACGAAGTGAACAATTTGATATCTTAAGAAACAACAAAGAATTTCATACTAAGCCTTAATTTTAAACCTTAATAAAATTTATAAAATAAAATAAATTTTTATAAGTACCAAAGGTGAATTCCGTTAAATTCTCTACGAGTTCATTAACAGCAAAAGTATTGCAAACATTTAGTATCTATCAAGACATTTTTAATACACCTTATAAAAATAGACTTCAGTGTCATTCACTCACAATCAACAATTAACAGATTTCTTTCATCTCCATTAAAAAGATTAGTATCATAAATTTATTTATCAAAAATAAATAATATTCAAAAGTTGTTTGACCCTTAAAGAGTTCCAAAGAATAGGCTTAATTATAAAGACGACCAGACACTCAAAGTCATAGAAAAAGAAAATTGATTGCAAAATGTCTGAAGAGGCGTAATAATTATACTTTTGTATTGGACATTGTTATTTTTGTTCGTCTTGTTTTCATTGCAAAAACGTCCAGTTTATTTAGTGTGTACAATATATAAGAAGAAAGCTGAAGAAGCAAAAAATTAAAATGGTCAATGAAATATCTGCGACTGTTGTCAAAACTCGACACACAAAGAAAAGTTTGAACTGTGCGACACTTTGAATGAGCTGCAATTTCAAAGTTGGCAACGAGACTCAAAGTAAGATTGAAAAGTTGAATGGAAAAGCGATAAGATGGACAAGAATAAATCCACTGTCAACTTGACTTTGCCAACTTTTTACATAAAATGAAAATAACTCAGACTGTGGTCTAGTTCAAATAAAACTATGTTTGTAGACATTTTATTAAGTGAGATTAAGTGAAGATTGTGTCATCAATTGCAGTAGATTCGACTGGTCACACTGAGCTGGAATTGATTTAAAGCCAGACCCAGTCCACACCCATTTGATCTGGTTTTTGAAAATTCGATTCACAATAAACCAACAATAAAGCTATTCGTCCTACGTTCGCTTCCTTACCTATAGTTAATCTTGTTATATGGAAAAGCTCTGTTTCCCTCTGCTTCACACCTCCTCCTCCTCCTCCTTCTAATCTTTCGTTACCTTGTCGAACAAAAAAAACAAGACAATATCCTACTTGAAATCAACCTGTGTGTGTGTGTGTTGCGTAATACAATAACAATAATAAATGCACAATTTTCACAACAAATTAACACAGAAATGTGGGCGGGCACTGTTGGTAGGCAGGCAGGTAGGCAGGTTCCTTTGGCTCGTTGCGATAAGAAGAGTGGGCGTGGCCGACGCCCAAACGTTCATATCGCAGCTGTGGCATCGACACGAGCATGAAATTCTTTGAAATAATAAAGAAATAAAATGAAGGCAATTCTGACACGACTAGAAAATACCCTGTGATTCAGAAATTTATTTGGCCAAATCTATTTAGTAACAAGCACGACATTTTCTAAGCAACTTCTGAGTTTATTGAACGAATGTACTGAAATTTTCAGAATATAAAATTACAAAATATTTTCCTATAGATCTACGGAAAAATTTTTATTAATGGTAGAAAATGCATAAATGAGTCATAGAGAAGAATATTCGTACTTTTCTCGGTGTTTGAAAGTTATTAGAAGTGAATGATTTTTTGATTACAAAAAAAAAACCAAATAATTATTATTTGCAGTCCCCGATGCAAACCTGTTTCACTCACCTCATACATATAGAGTATATATGTATATTAAAAGAAATACACAATAAGCAAAAAGTCGCAAATTAGAAAAAAATGAATAAAATCTCCCCAAAAATAAAATCGAAACGTTGTCTTTTTGAGGCGTGTTCCATTGTTGTTGCTGTCGTCTGCGATGCTTGGAGGTGTGGGCACTTTTGCTTATTGATTTTGAATTTGAAGGTGAATTTTAATGTGCCCCAGCTTAATATCTGCCAGCACTTATCAATATATGTATTGTATGTATATACCTATTTAGTATATACTATGGTCTGTCCTAGTTAATGGCGCGTTACAGAGCAGCATCGTCTCAGATGGCGATTGGCAATTGAAAGTGCTTGTCAAACAAAATTCAATTGCTCAACTTATAATTATAATTATGTTGTGCTGTACTGTGGCGACACCTGCCGGCCAGGCGACAACTTATTATCGAGTATTCCGCGAGCCAAACTTAATTTAATCAGTAAACTAAAGAATCGATGCAATTGAATGAGCCAAAAAATTTATGAAAAAGAGCGGATAAATAGGAAGAGCGAAAACAAATTACAATTCAGAAGAGATCAAGAGTATATAAAGTACAAAATAATAAGTAAAAAAGTAAAGGAGACGAAAAAATAAAAAGAATTGCAAAATTATCATACAAAAAGGAAAGATGAGTTTTATTTCTTGAAAAAAAAAGAAATAGAAAAACAAATAAGAGGGAATGAAATAAAAACAAGTGGGAAAGGCTATAGTCGAGCACCCGACTCTAGGATACATACCCGTTACTTATTTTAATGAATTTTTTAATATTTTTTATTGCATGCTTTTAGGCACTTATATTTTTTAAAAACTTTAATTAGCCATTTACCACCTTTCTATTTGTCCGCTCTTGTTACGATTTAATAGGATGATAGGTAATAATATTAGTTAACGATTATTAGTAAAATAATTTTAATATCTTGAAAACTGTGGGTGTGGTGGTTTTTTGCGATTTACAGAGGAGGAAAAGGGCGTGGCAAAAATTTAAAACAAACTTGACCTGCGTGGGGTCTATAGAAGTCTGTGTGCCAAATTTGGTTGCTCTAGCTCTTATAGTCTCTGAGATCTAGGCGCTCACACGAACGGACAGACGGACAGACAGACGGACAAACGGACATGGCTATATCGACTCGGCTGTTGATGCTGATCAAGAATATATATATACTTTATAGGGTCGGAGATGCTTCCTTCTCCCTGTTACATACATTGCAACGAATACAATATCCCCTTTTACTTATTTTTATAACTAACGGGTATAAAAAGAGATCTAAATTATTAGAAAGCGAAAAGAGAGAAGAACACGAATACCACCAATCACAAGAAATGAAGGGGAAAATAATAACATTAATGAAAAATTTCGAGCTTCTGTTAAAGGTTGTTCGACAGCGTAAGCTCTGAATTGGTTAGCCGAATGAGCACGAACATTCAGGATAGCAGCTCTATTATCTTGCAGCTTCTTCCAGTGTGTTTCACTAATCAGATTATGACGACATCCCGAATCTATGATCATTTCCAGCGGGAAACCAGCCACTTTACATGTTATGCTCACAGACGATACATCAGCTGACATTTTGAAACAGTTCTCCGTTTACTTTCCCTTAGTTGTCCACGTCACCACAATCGCTTGAGACCGATCGAACATTCGACGTTTTCCGAACCCGGCAAATGGTCTCTTATTAGTAGTTATTAACTTGTTAGACTGAATAGTCCTAGCAGGACTATTACTCTGCTGACGGAATTCGCGTCAGACTGGGATTGATTGTTTACTTGTTCTTCAATAGCACACACTTTAATTACCTACATTTGTCCAACTGTTGTCTTAGGCTTATCAAGAATTCTGCAATATTTTCCCCTTGCTTCGGAGGCATAGTATATGTCATCATCCTCATTTTCCATAAGTGCAGCAATGTCCCACCCAGATGTAGAAGTTTGTTTCTCTTTTTCACGGGCTAGGTTATCTCCTCAGCATCTGTATATATATATATATATATATATATATATATATATATATATATATATATATATATATATATATATATGGTGAACGATCTGTACCAGTCTCCCCACTCTGATCTCCGCAGCGATTTGTCGATTGACTTAAATAGAAGTGGGTTTAGCTTCGGCATTTTCAATTCTCTGTAATAAAATAAATCAACAACAATTTTTTTTTCACCTTAGTCCCTGGCAATGCCAGTTTTTTTATCTTGGCCCAGCCCTTGGCCACTCTAGCACTTAGCTGGCTATCTAACACATATCAATTCCAGGATCTGCAGTGTTAATGCTTTGTCCATGGATTATTTCCCTTTTCTTTTTGACCAACTACAAGTTTACAACTCCAGGATCTGCAGTGTTCTTGCTTTGTTCACGTATTATTATTATTATTATTTTTTGTTTACCAACTACAAGTTTACAATTCCAGGATCTGCAGTGTTTATGCTTTGTCTATAGATTCTTTCTCTTTTTTTTTTTTGCCAACTACAAGTTTACAATTCCAGGATCTGTAGCGTTTATGCTGTGTCCATGGATTGTTTCTCTTTTTTTTAATAATTTGCTGAATTTAGACTCGCTTTTGCTTAATTAATTTTTTTTTATTTTTTTTAAATATAAATTTTGTGGTCCACTTCGTTTGCAAAATATTACATTATTCAAGCAATTGAAACAATACCTTCTATTTTAAATTGTTTTAATGCATGACATATTTAAGTTAGATTTTTAGCAGGGACTGTAATCATTATAAGGGATATTAAAAAAATTTTGAAATAATAATTATTTTCAAGTTTTATAGATTTGCTGACAAAATAATGATTAACTTTAAGTTATATGTTACTTTACTTCTCAATTAATAATCATTATTTCTGAGCAAAAAAAAAATTTATGGAGTAGTCATTATTTCATGAGTTATATTTTTTGCTCAAAATAAAACTCAAGTTGAAGTTTCGACTTTTTCTTAGGGAATAACGACAAGAATGATACATATTCCTAGCCAATAAGCCGAGACAAACCAATATAATAATCCATTCAAAAAATAAAATATCTTTTATTAAACATCAAATTAAGCCTTGTCGAAATTACAACTTGAGTTTTATTTTTGAGCAAAAAAAAAAAAAGTCATGAAATAATGATTATTCCATAAGTCTTATTTTATTGCTTCAAAAGTAATGTTTATTCTTTGAGAAGTAAAGTATAACTTAAAATTAATCAATATTTTGTGCACAAATCTATAAAACTTGAGCAATTTTTAATTATAGAGAAGTATATTGGTATTTTGCTCGGTGTCTTAAAGTTATTACATGTGAATGATTTTTTGATTAAAAAAAAAAAAAACAAATAATTATTAGTTGCAGCCCCTAATTTTAAGTGCTATTTGCTAGACATTTGAACATGTGAAAGCTGACAATGAACGTCATGTTGGACATGCAAGGAACTCATAATGCACAAGTGATCGGAATAATAGGAGAGGGCAGGAACCAAATGACAAACGTCGGTCATTAATCTTCACTGCCGTTCAAGTTCCATGGAAAGTATCAAAACGAAAAAAGCAAGAAGAAAGAAAAGGACAGCACTCAGTTTTCGTCGAGTGGCGAGTATTTAGGCAAATGTGGTCTCAGCCAAGGGGCAACAGCCAACAGGCAACAACAATAGCCACAATGACAGACAGAACCAGAACAGATAGACCAGAACAATGGGCGGCAACAACAACAGCTGGAGCAGCAACAACAATGACATCAATAGGCGCAATTGAAACAAGTGTTGTCACGCCGCCGCTGACGCCAACAGCGACGACGACGTCGACTGCGACTGCGACTGCGATGCTTTCATTCTGGCCTAATGGCTGACAAGCAGCGGTGGGTGAAAGGCATTGTCCTTTTTGATACCCTTAATATCGATAAAAGTCTAACCAAAATTATGATTAACTGATTAATAAATGTAATATAATTTTTTTTATCTAAAAAAATTAGTCGGATCAAATAAATGGCATGAATTTTTATTTACTAATATAACTTGTATAGTACAATTAAAATAACTTGTATAATACAATATAAATAACTACGATAACTGTATATAATCGAATTAATTTGAATTTCCTAGTTCTAGAATTGTTACTTTTTAACAATACTATATAAGCTCAATAACCCTTCTAATCCAGTAATAACGTTTTTCTAGTTATTCTATTCAGTAAAGTATAATACCAGTAGCATTCTTTCAATTCTTATTAGAGCTGGTCTTAAATTTTTATATTTGAATATACTTATTAAGATATATCCAAAATATTAGAGATAAGCAGGAAACCGAAACCGTAACCTTTAACCGGTAAAAACCGATTAAAATTTAAAACAGTAACATCAAAAAAAAAAAAATTATTTTTCATTTTAAATTTTGATTTTTGATTTAAATTTACTTATGCTTAATTTTGAATTTTTAGTTGTGATATTCACGATCGAATTTTCATAGCACTGAATAAGCGCAAACAAAACCGATAATCGAAAACCTAAATACGTAACCCGTAATTGAGACCGATATTCGTTTCGGTTTTAATGCTTGGTTAAAAGTGTTGTAATGCTGTAGAAGTAAGATCGGTATGTAATAAAAGAAAATAGTTGAATATTGTAATATCATTTGGTAGGATATACACAGTTCGTCTTAGTTTGGTTTCACTATTGTCCTTGGCTTTTTGACCCACATAGACGCGTAAAGTTGCGGCTGACTGGACGCCATTGACAGGATTGTGAAGGGACACGGACACCGACAACGTTGACATGCTTGCTTGCACATTTGACTGATGTTTGTTGTTTTTGTTAGCGTTGCTGTTGTTGTTGTGTATAGTGTATATTATGGAATTGACGCTGCAATTATACAAATTAATTTCAAGACAAAAGCGTGCAGATTGTTTTTCAAAGAGAGAGAGAGAGAAAGAGAGAAAGAGAGACTGATAGACATATTGGCAACAATATCGAACATCGAACAAGACCCATCGAAGTGTAGTTGATGGAGAAATCATCTTACATGAGCATGGAGCATGGGGCATGGAAAATGGAAAATGCAACCAAGCAATTGCTATTTGCCTTGGCAACTTCGATAGCAGCAGTAGCAGCAAGAGAAACTCATTGAGGCGCCACAGGCGATATTCGTATCCATGCCACGCAACGTGGCGTCCTTCTCGACTAGCATTCGACATTCGACATCCTTTCATTCACACTATAATTCGCATACTCACTGTAGCAGAAGGTCAGTATTCGAGTACGAGTACTCACTCCACTGAATGCGTATCTTATTTTATTTTATTTCATTTTATTTTCATTTTAGTTTTTCAGCATTTCATTTTTGGAAGCAAGCTAAGTTAACCTTCAACTCATCGTCGTACTCGTACAAGACTTAATGCCAAAGTTTTCTAATGCGTTTTAAGAGCAGGCACCAATAACTGTCATTAGTTTAAGAACTAATAGTTACGACAAGCCATTTACTGTAAAAGTTTTAATAAAATGCTTTCAAATTAATACTTTTATTTATTTTTTTTTAAATTTGCAAACAATATTTCAAATCAATTTTTTTTTTTAAATTTTATGTTTGTATTTATTTGTTTAAAATCAATGAAAAGCAACCGAAAAAAATGATTAAAAATTTAAATTTATTTGAGAAATTTAAATTTGTAAGCAACAAAAACAAAATTAAAACTGAAACCAAAAAAAAAAAAATAAAAGAAAATAAACATAAATTATGAATATAAATTACAACACTTACAATGCAATGATCAGGGGAAAAACAAAACAATCACTTCAATAAGTATTGGTGAAAGATTGGTAGAAGTGTAAGTATTAGTGTTTAATATACTTAGTCAGGGGTCCTTTATAATAATTGATGTTTATTGTTTATTTATTATTAAGAGCTGGGTTACAAATTAATAATTATTATAATTACTTTAAGTATTATAACTATTAGTATTTGTATGATTTGGTACTTATCGAAAGGCATAGGAAAATTGAGGATTTTATGGATTTGATTCGCATCACTCAAACGATATTCACTCTCGCACTTGTGGGCGCTCGTACCAATTCCGAGAGCCTCAGTCTTGGCTCAGTTTTTTTGCCAAAAGTGCAGTCGCATTTTTGTCCCAGTTGTGGATTAATTTTTTGGTGTTTTTTTTTTGTTTGTTTTGGAGTCGTTTGCGTTCTCACGCAGCAGCCGCCAACTGGGCGCGGAAATTGGGCAGCCACCAGAGAAACCAGCCAGGGCCATTTGGCGTATCGTATCCATGCCCCAAGTTGTTGCCTCAAGTCTGTGGCAAGGCAGCCTTCGCTTTTCGCTTTCAAATGTGTGTGCAACAATTGAGGGTTAGGCACTGAGATAGGAGGGAGGGAGGGTGGCAAAGTGGGACAAGGGAGGAGGGAGCGTTGAATTGAGGCCTTTTTGCAAGTGGTTTGATTTGTGATTTGTGATTTTGGTATTTTTGTATATGTCGCGAGCTAAGTTAAATTGTGGCTGGCTTTCGATTTAGTGGGTCGCACAATTTATGCGCACTTTATGCGTTGCCCAAGTCGTGACTTGGACTCAAAGAGTGGAGCATTTGAGGCAGTTATGTAATGTGCGTGTGGCTTGTCTGTGTGTGTCTTAAATATACACATATGCATAAATGTGTGGGACTGAAGCTGTCAAGTGAGAGTTGCGCCTATTGCACGCATGTGGCAGTTGCAACTTGTTTCAATCAGATGCAGGCCAGAACAATTATCAAAGTCGCCTGCATTTTAATTATATTTAATTATGCCAACAATTATGATAAATTGCTTTATGGGCAATATTTAATTGCAACTATTTTTTAAAAGTGCTCACAATATTTATTCAGCCCCTTTTAGTGTAAACAATACATTTATATTTAGTAAATAAGATTAATTTAATTTTATTATTAACATATAAATCTTGTGATAGAAACAATAAAGCTTAATTTAATAATTATTTCTGACGTATTAATACTTTTTAATATAGTGTAATCATATTTTTATTTTTTTATTTACCGATTTCAAGAAATGCAGGTTGATTTCAGATCTGTCTTAACGGTTTGTTTATAATTACAGTTGAACTTCCATAACCCGAACTTCTATAACTTGAAATTGTCTCTAACTCGAACTAAATGAGTGGCAGCAAAATTAATAAACTTAGGAAAAAGATCACTTTAAGTCGAATATCTCCATAAATCGAATCTTTTCTTTGGATAATGGTGATTCGAGTTAGGGAAGTTCGACTGTATATATTTTCTAAATTGCTTTTAATTTTTCCTAGACTCCATAAATTGCCAACTGGCTTAAGACTCTTACTTAAGATTATGTCATAGTCAATCTGAAACGAAATTATACATGAGATGAAATTATACAAGTGGAATTTGGTAACATTTCGGTATTAGAGGGAAAATAGTGATTTTAATTTTACCTCACTAAGTTCCCGAAAAGGGTAAGAAATCAATTTTTTTTAGCAAAGTTTAAATGTTTCAAAACATCGTAACGAATATACCTTTTTTTGAGTTAATTTATAAATAATTTCTGAAGTGATTTTGATCTTGGTACGATGAACGGGCGACATGATGAGATGGTTATCCTGCTGCCGCATGCCGCATGCCGCATGCCGCATGCCGCATGCCGCAGTTTGTGGCATGAAATTTCCTCGACTGGATCAATGAATTAGTCAACAACAATTTCCAATTAAACAATGGTTCGATGTCATTTCAATTAACTTGAATTTGTTGACAATCGAAATGCAATCAACAAATGGGCAATGAAACCACTAAAAAGGCGGGTGTTGTCTGCGTCGGCGTTGACGTTGGCGTTGACGTCGGCGTCAACGCAGTGCGTCGGCCGCGCCTGCGTGCATTCACAATAGACAGAAAGGCTAGTAGGCTGGTATGCTGGCAGTCTGGTAGGCTGGTACGCTGTGACAGAGCTGCATATGCTCGCTGCCTGCTTTGCCAAAATGCTGGGGCCGTAAACCCGTTTTTCCATTTGCACGCTGCATTTGGCGCTGCCGACGCTGGACCATATTTTCCCAGTGCTTTTCCAACAGACGTTGCGGTATAAATAAGCGCAAAGAACGCCAGACTGAGACAGTTTTCAATTCGAAGCCCAGCCCAACAAGCTAATTTTTTTTCTCATTCGCAATACGTGAAGCATAATAAAATAACCATAACTAAAATGGCATTCAAGGTGCGTAAAGTGCTTCTGTGTACTATACTCGTAATCTGTGTGTGTGTGTGTGTGCAGGATTCAAATTAGTGTCGAGCTGCTTCTGCTGGATATCAGAAAAAGGTCCTCAGGCGCTGCATTTGCCATTCTGAGTGCAGTTGCAATTTTCCTTTCACTCTGTCAGCTCATCCTTTCTGTCGTCTTTTCCAACCAGATTTGGCTGAAACTTCTCCCTTTAGCGTTTTCTAGGTATTACTGTAAAATGTTATAGATTTTCCAAGATATGGACTTCAACTTTGGGAAAATGTTGTTCTTGCCAGACTCAATATAATTCGATTTCAAGATAAATATTATCTTTAATTAGGCCTTCGATCATCGTTAAATTAAACATTCCACCTTGTTTTTTTGATCGAAAGTTATTGCCTTTAATCAATGACAATATTCCAGCTGACCTTTATTATGTTTCAGCTTGTTTTGATATTCAAATTAAACAAAATATTTAGTTGAAGGCCGTCGAGCTGTGTTTCCATGCCAATTTTCTGAAATTCGCATTCGAAATTGATGCAAATGGAAAAATAATATGGAAATACAGATAGAGTAAATAGCATGTGTGAGTGAATTATGGCCATGTCAAAGTGGGCCAATCAATTGCGAAGTGGGAAAGCATCATTTACTTATTTATGATGATTTCATATGTGAATTTATGCAGCAACTGCAACAAAGTTGGCTGGAGAGTTGTCTTAAAGGATCCGTTGGGTCTTTAAGCGAATGTTACGTAATTCACAAAATTCTAGCCCTATGTCCTGTGTGCTCCTTCCTGGGCGGCAGTCAGTTACGCTTAATTAAAATCAGATAAATACCCAAAGACAAATACAAGTCGCGCCAAGTCAAGTGCAAGGCTGGCAGCACAAAATTAAACAAAACAAAGCAAAACAATACATAAAACAACAGAAAGGAACCGAACACAACGAAACGAAACAAAACAAAATAAAATAAAAGAGAGCACAAAAGAGAGACGAAAAGGAGCAAACGAAAATGATATAAATTTTAAATAAAAAGGCATCCGCAACTCCCTGATGTGCCCTATCCCCTGAAGTTTTCAAATGTTTTTTTTTAGCATTTTTGCACGTAAATTGAATTCAACGGAATTCGAAATATAATATAAAATGACTGTAAAGTTGTAAAAGCCTGAATAAACCAAGTATAACTTACTCACAATTTAAACCCTTTCCAGACTGAGTGGCAAGCATCGATTGAAGTAAAGCGAAAAGCAAACGTTATTAGCGGTAATTAAACCCAAATTAGTAAGCAAGCAAGTACTGAAAACTGAATTCCAACGAAATGATTGTAATTTGCGGGTATGAACTGGCGAATATCCAGGCAAAGGTTTAAGTTTTTGAATAAATAGCGAGATTTTCTTGAAACTGCAATGAATAAAAACAGAAAGAAACGTTTAGAGTTATAGCAATTAATTAATAATAGTAAACACAGGATAAAGTTACTATTAACGAGAACTGATCAACTAGTAGCGAGTACTCGTTAATATTAATTATGATATCCAAATAGATGAGCTTAATGCTGAAAAACGTAATTCGCTATGAAATGAATAATGAATGCAGATGAGATAATTGATGTGATTTTAGGTGGAACCATATGTTAACAGCTCTGCTCAGCTCAAAGCTCAACGCAAAGTTGCAATGTTCTGACTAATGGCAAATTCACCGTAAATAATAAGCATACGCCGCATTGCACAGGCTGCAACGTGTGAATGTGAAAGTAAGGAAAAGAAGCAGAGAGACAGAGAGAGAGAGAGAGAGAATTCGAGTTGCCAACTACTTTGCGAACTTAATTAAAAGTTTATGCGTCTGCAATTTCCTTGTTTGTCCAGCCTCGAATGAGAATTTTGCCTGCCGATAGGAGTGTGCCAACAAAATACAAATGAGTTGTCAAGCGACTGAATTTATGCATGCCCCGATTGGAAGAAGATACGAGCTCCTCAACCATTATCTACATCAGCGCTGAGCGCGAAATTTTCATTTAGAAACACTACAACAACAAAAACAATAACAAAATCATCTACAGCAAGAAAAATTCTACATTGGAGACAATTATTGAAACCACCCGATAACATCATAGCATCAAAACATTTTTACATCTCGAAACTTACTTTACTTTTTCACTCGTTTAGTTTTATTGTGTTCATAAATAACACTAGTTTACAAAATTAAAAATTGTTGTTGCAAAGTGAATCAAAGTATTTTTTTCTTACGGAACGCCACGGAATGCCACTTAAAATTGTTTTTATGGAAGCGTTTTCGAAATATTCAAATTTCAAGTGTTCAATATTTATACCAGAGATCGCACATAATGAATATTGATGTTTTTTACATCAGAAAATCAATGACTTAGAATACAAATTAACTATATATATAAAAAAAAGAATGGTAATGATTAATCATTTTTTATGCCTTTTGTTTTTTTTTTAATTCAAGGCTTTTGAGTTGGACTTGCCTCTAATATTTTTGAATGAGAAAAAATCCAGGGAACTTATCCAAGGCAAACATTTTATTTTAAATTATCTTTTTTTAAATGTGTGTTTTGTCTTGAGCGGAAAAAATAAAAATCATAAATAATTGTTTTTTGTAATTTTTCTCTCAAATATTAATGATTATATTAGCGGTGGGCATAAAATCGGAATTCGTTAGCAGCCGCTGGCTCCCGGAGCCATTGCGTGCCCACCGCTGATTAATATGATCACATATAATTAATGATTGAAGAAAATCCTTGAACATTTTTAAATAATCATGTCATTATTGTAATATAACTCATATTGATTTGCAGAATTATACATGTAATTTATATAAAACATATGTATGTCATTTATTTCTTTGGCAGCTCATCTTCTGCGTTGCCGCGATGGCCATTGCCTGCGCCCAGGCGAAGCCCGGCGGACCCGCCGCCTATTCGATCAGTGCGCCCAGTGTGGACCACGCCTCGGTGGGCAACACACAGGAGCACACGGTGAAGGGCCACTACGGCCAATCGTCGCAGTCGGACTACGCCAGCCAAGTGCAGACGGCGCACTCTCAGTCCCATGTCCAGCGCTCCAGCATTAGCAACGATGGTGGCTTGGCGCCCGCCCATGGCTATGCCGGTGAGTCCCAGTACTACACATAAACGTAGACAGTCAATTCAACAATGATTCGTAATCACATTGACAACACTCACCACTCACAACACTCACCACTCCAGCACAGTGCACTACTCATGATCATTGTATGTTAAATTAAACTGCACGTAGTTGATATGCTAACAACTCTAGAACTAAATCTAAATCCAGTCGCACCGCAAGCCACCGCCAGCTACGCTCTCGGACACACCGCTCCGGCTGCTCAAATCCAGCTGGCCAGCAGCCACGGTGCATTGTCCGGCCATGGGCTGGCCTATGGTGGCCACTATGCTGCCGCTGCAGCGCCCGCCTTGGCCTATGGCGGACACTTTGCCACCGCGGCTGCTGCTGCCCCATCTCTTTCCTATGGCGGACACTATGGCGCCACGGCGCCCGCTCTGCATCTGTCGGGTCTGTCGGGTCTGGGCTATGGCTATAGTGGCTATAGTGCTGCTGCTCCTGCCTTGTCCCATGGCTACTTGGCTGCCGCACCAGCTCCAGTTGTGAAATACGCCGCCGCTCCAGCTTATGGTAGGTGATGATGATGATGATGATGATGACGATGCCCTCACCCATGATCCAGTTACATATATAGCCTCTAATCGTCAGCACCTTTTGCACCTGTAGCTTTGTTGTTGTTGCTTTTAGTAGTAGTTGTAATCGTAGTTGTAATGTTTACTAATTTTCCAGCCAAAGTTTTTCCTAACAATTTTACAGCTGTCAATAGTTGGCCCCGTTTTCTGATCACATCTCTGTTGGGTTGTCGAGTTGACCCAGCTGCAGTTCAGAACTTTTCCCTTTTATTTCTTTCTCGTTCTCGTTCTCGTTTTCGTTCTCCCTCTCTCTCTGTATATCTCTGCTGCAATTTATTATATTTTCGCTTTGCCGGCCAAGTGCACTTGGCCAAAACAAACTTGATGCTGGGTAAATACAAAGCACAACTTTCATTCTTGCCATGCTTGACTACGTAAGCTACGACAGCTGCCCAATAGATAACGTATTGGGGATACGGAATCTAGGAATTACGGGGATGGTATTGAATAATGGAGGGGGACAGTGGTAAGGGGTCAGGGGTCAGCGGGTCAGTTGCAGTTTCTGGTGTGTGTTCAAAGTAGCGTGAATCTAAAGAAAATATAAGCATTAACTGCTTTGGGCCATGGACAGACAGACGACTGCAAAAATAAGATAAGTCCTGTAAAAGTCTTAAGTGGCGCCATCTGGCGCATGGATTCAAATAACTAAATATTTCTATGAGATAAGATCAAGTGCAGGCCTTTTTATGCCTTTTTTTTTATTTATTTAATAACAATTTTCAAAAAATGCAGTTCATTTCAAATGCCTTTTCTTATGAGAATATGAAATAGCAAATCAATTCTTGAAATCAAGTTTTTGGGGTATATTAAGCTAAATAAAAATGTCCCATATTTTGTAATAGAAGTCTAATGAATCTGGGCGAGGTACATATACAATAATAAAACAATTTTAGTAATAATTCTCTCTATTGGTGTCTTGCAAATATAATACAACAATCAATTCCAAACATTTTTCGATTTTTAGCTTTTAAATACGAATAATAGCTTATTGAAATTATAGTTCATGCTTTAGTTCTGTGAAATCGATAAATACCAACCTATTAGGTCTAGGCAATTATCTTAAATATTTAGAGCGAAGCGAACTCATACAATACCAATAAATAAAGACGTGTTGCAACATTCCGGCGATGTCACTGTTTGCTATCGATTTCTGCCCCGTCAACAGCAACTGTGCATAAGTAGACAAGTTTGGGGCTTGGGGTTAGTTTTGGGTACTCATTCAGCAGGCTATTGGCCAACGCCTGGCGTATAATCAATCATTCATTCATTGTTGCCAACTAGTTTAAAGCATTGACACATGGCCCGTCAATGGTCACGATAATGATGATAATGATGATGAAGATGAAGATAATGAAAATGATAAAGATACTGACAATGAGTCCTCAAGTGAGGTCAGTCAGTTCGTCAGTCGTTTGGACAAGTGGCGTTTGGAATTGGCAGGCCATGTGTCCCGCCTCGCACGCTTGTAGTAACGCCCAGGACACCAGGATAACTGGACAATTTTAGGACGTTTGCCCAATACTTATCATTGCTGCGTTGCCGCACTTCACCTCAATGCTTCGCTTGACTGTCTGAAACGTTGGTCAAGAGAAGTAACACTTGAAAAAAAGTTTGCTCACTGCTTCAGAGAATTTTTTTTTTGATTGCGCTGTTGCCAAACTTCTCTTGTCATTACGGCAAGATTTCTATATTTTGAGCACTGTTGTCAAATTTCTCAGAACTTGTAACAATTCACAACTCACGTACTTATTTAAATTTTCTCTTGCTAGTATTTGTTGTTGCCTAACTTAAGAAGAAGTGCAACTATTAGCGCAACTGATACATTTAATTAAATTTTCGCTTGTAGCATTTTCAGCACATTCATATTTAATGCAATGTTGCCAAACTTCAAATAGTTGATGTGACTTTTTGTCACAATGTGCACGACACATATCACATTTGATGCTCGCTGGACAATACAAAATTGCAAACCTTGCCATGTCACTTGATTGATGTCAACTTGTCAAGTCTCCATGTGCTCAAATATGCCACAAACCCACTCAGAACTCAAAGACTTCAGAGGTGTCCGACTTGCAACAATGAACCGACTCTAGACTTGGTCCGCTTTATTGTTAATGTGGACAACACGGTCGGTCGGGCTATTATTCTCAGCGAGACCAAGATTCAGATACAGTACCCTTTGGCCAGTTTGAGATGGGGTCGTTCTACAGTTGTGATTATGCGTTGCTAGCTGGTTGTTAATGCGATTCGTACTCTCCTCGACAGCACCTGGCATCATTGGACATGGCATTGGATACGCTGCCCCAGCTGCCTATGCTGCACCAGCTGCCTATGCTGCCCCCGCCTATACCACGCACCTGGCTGCTGCCCCCGTGCTCAAGTGAGTAATGCATTTAGCTTTATAAATAGAGATGGATCGCCTCATGCTCTCATCACATAATTCCTTCCCTGCTCCCGCTCTCTTCTTCTTTCGTTTGTGGCATTCACAGGGCTGCCGTCGCTGCCCCCGCACTGGTGCATACATCCGTCTCCGGCCATGGCATTCACTATGGCTACTAGAGCCTTGGTCTGAGCATGCAACAGGACCCGCCACTACCGAGCACCATCAGCACCATCAGCACCACTACCACCACCAGTTCTCAGCATGGAGTTAGCGGCTAAAAATAAAAACACGAGTAATATCCATGGCCTAATTGTAAATAATATGTGACCTTCGGCACTTTTATTAAAAGAAAAAAAAAAAAGAGAAAAGAAGCGAAAAAAATATATAGCTCTAATTTGAAATTTGCTAAATGGCAACGCCGGAAATGTTCAGTTAAATTGAATTTTTAATTTTGCATTGTTGCCTTTTTTCAGTGCGCTACTATAAACTTCTTTCCTTTCTTTTGGTTAGCTCCATGTTCAAAGGGAAAGTCTCTATCTCTGTATTTTTTTGCATCATATGATAATTGTGTAATTTTGTGAGTACGATTGTTTTTTTTTTATCGCGGTTGAATTTATGTTTTATTTAAAAGTTATTTTGTACAGAAAATGCATGTGAAATGTTGGAAAAAATAAAATCATTTAATGTATCTACGAAATGTTGTACTCTTAGATTCGATGGACAATCAAGAGCTATACTTGCCTATTCTGCTCTTTATTTTGGGGGATTCCCCATGCTGTTATTACAGTTATGATATATGGATGCCAACGGAAACTATGCTGCGATTTATATGCCACGCTCCAGTTGAACAGTGGCCATATCGTACATACTGCTGCATACTTTATGGCGCATTGCGTGGAATTTATCATACTCACAACACACTCTCACACACACACACTCTTGCAAGCTGTGTCCAATATATATTTGTGCCAAATGGCAAGCGAATGCGAGCGAAAGTATTAAAGTTCAAATGCCCAAAAATGTTCTCTACTTTTTGTAGGCCATTGAATGTCACGCATACGCCATGTGCGCCCCGGGCCAAGTCGAAAATAGAACTTGGAGCTTATATATTTTTGGATCACAATGATCTTAATATAGCCTCAAATGAACAACAAAACAATGAAAATGTCAACGAGTTTGCCAAATACATGTACATATTTATATATAAAAGGAAAACAAAATCAGCATACCAAAGGGTAAAAAATGGAAGCAATGAAATATTGAAAAGAATTCTTAACAGCTTAACTACAATTTATCTGCAACTATTTTTGACAACCGTAAACCAATGTAAAAAATCTGAAAAAAATAAATTAATCTGTAAATTTTCGTATTTTTTTTTAATTTTAAGTATAAAAATATCACATATCAAAATCAAATGTAATTGTTATTTAAAATCAATTTCTTGAAAAAGGGTAAAAAAATAATTTAAAGTTGAAAAAGAATGAAATAAAACAAATAAAAATGATAAGTTACATATAGTCCTTAGGGTATGCTCCTCCAATATACAGCTGCAAAATTGAATTTTTTATTTTACCTCCGATTACAGGTAATTACCAAAATGCCCCAAACATAAATAAAAAATAAAAAAACTAAAGAATTGATTAAGTTGACGTGCAATTGAAATACAATTTTCATGCGATTGCGGCAAATAATTGAGCTGTCTATCAAATTGAGACTACTGTTAAATGTGTTTGACTGAGCTCAGATCTGAGCTGATCTATAAATAGAATCAATGCAGTTACTGTAACTGTATTTGTAACTATAACTGTAACTGTGTGAGGCATGTGGCATGTGTGGCAAATACAAAGTAGTATGAATTGAATTGTGCGAACTGCATTAGTTGATGACACGTGGCGACTTGGAACAAACCGACAGAACCTCAAAGCAAACAAATGCAGAAACAACAAATTCATAAATGTATCTTCTACGGAAAACAACATGCAGTGTGAATGTGTGGGTGTGCGTGTGTGTTTGCATAATAATCGTCTGAGTTTATCCAGAATTGAAAGATGGTTTTTCGTTGGAAAAGCGAGTTAAAGTTAAAGCGGAAAACAACCACAACATAACATATTGCGGTTATGCGGATGTTTGCTGAGTTCACCTTTTTGTGGAAACAATGAACACACATACACACACACTCACACACACACACTAACGCAAACACTGGCACACTCACACATACTGACTGATAAACTATACAAATATTGATTCGTGGCCAAGCAAAACACAAGGACTCAACTAAGCAGCTGGATATCAATTAAGATGCAAAGTTATGCCTCACTATGGGCATCAAAGTCGAATTGAACCACTGAGCCACCGATGCACCCTTGTACTATGGGTAACTTCACGAGTTTGTGAGGCCAAAACACAATTTCTGAAAGTCGCCAATTTGAAATACAGTTGAACTTCCCTAACTCGAACTTCTCTAACTCGAATTTCATTGTAACTCGAACTAAATGAGTGGCAGTAAAATTAATAAACTTAGGAAAAAGAACTCTATAACTCGAATATCTCCCTAACTCGAACCTTTTCTTTGGATAATGGTGATTCGAGTTAGGGAAGTTCGACTGTATTTGCAAGTGCTGGATACCCGGCTTTAAAAAAAGATGGTTCTTCAATGTTGCATACCAGAAATCTCAATACATGGCGCCACTTCGAAGAAATCAGCTGTTAAACACAGGGTTGTCATTGCAAAGCACGCCTTTAAAAAATTGTAAGCTTTATTTACCCACTATCGGTAATATTTATATTTTTAGCAACTAACCTTGCAATTTCAAATGCCGATTTCTTTGCTTGCCGTATGACGAATTTTATCTGTCTTAAAAGGCATTAAATGATAACTCATAAACTACTCAAGATATTTATATGTGTTTTATTTTCTAGTTACATACCACAAGAAGTAATTCGAAAAAGTCGGCGTGTCACCACCCCAGCCCCAATTTTTATTTTTTAATTTTATGCTCACAGCCATCTAAGAGGGCTTTCAAATTTCTATATCGAAAAAGTACGTTTTCTTTATATTTCCAGTAATACTATATATAACGTCAAAACTTGTTATTTGCAATAGAAATCATTAACTAATTTGTTACCGATAAAAAAAAAAAAAAATCGAAGACGATACATAACACTAGAAAAAAAACCGCATCAAAATGTCTTGAGTAGTTTACTAGATATAAATTATGGCCTCACAATTTCGTGAAATTACCCATAGTGCCTTGAAATCACAACTGCCATGGGGCTGGTTTGAGCCAGAGCTTAGTTCATTTGGCCGACGTCTTTAAGCCAGTGGAAAACCAAGGCAACAGTTGTCAGCCAAAATGAAAATCTGTTGGCATTTTCATTTAGCACACGCAATGCAAATACATGTTACTAAGTATGTAGTGGGAGTGAAAATGCAAATACATACACAAACTACACAGTCTCTTGGAACAGGACACCTGGTCTCAAGGACACGCTTGGCACAAAATACAAACAAAAGAAAAATACATTGAAGAGCACACGACAGAATGAAAGCTGAAAGGCAAAACATAACAATTGCATTAAGAAACGATTGCGACTTCTGTGCAGCCAATGGAAAGGAAGATGGAAAACGACAAGAAGAAGAAGGAGAGGGAGATAAAGCAGACTTTAAGACAAGGCCAACATGGACACAACCGGACAAATATAAACAAACTTAACCAAACTAAACAAACTCTGCAAAGTACAAAAGCCAAGGCAAATCGAAAGGCAAACACTTGAGCTCGTCGTTAAGCTAATTGAATATTGGCCACAAAACAATACCAATAAAGGAGTACTATTTAAAATCAGATTGATTGGTTACTACACATATATGTTAAAATTAATTTATTTTTAAAATTTAAATAGATCTATGCATTTGCGTTAGTTACAATTATGGCGTTACCAATCAACTAATTAAACAAACACTTATTTATTAATTTTTTTTATTAATTTATTTATTTATTATTTAATGTCAACTAAAAGCAAAAACAACGCATCAGAATAAAAATAAAATTGATAACTTAATGGGGTATTAAATAATTTTGATATTTTATATATATATAATATATTATGTATAAACTGAAATCTACACTTAAAGGATAAAAACAATAATTAAATATTAATATATTGGGGTCAAAAAAATATGAATTATCATTTTCATATTAAATTTCTTCTTGAATTAATTTTGTGTAAGAGATAATCAGATTAAGTCAATGAACTGAAAATCTACCAAAAGCTAATCAAATTTTATACACACTCACTGTACAGTATATTTAAGTAAACGACACTTAATGATCCAGTCAGCGAATTATTCATTGACATTGTTATCGATAGGAGTTCTTATATTGCCTGTCATATAAGGGGATATATATATTTGACATGATTTTTTGTCTTGTCAAATCATTTTCAGTTTGTAGAACAATGAAGATTAGTCACACTCTCATATACTTCTAATACTTATTGATCTTATTGGGCTTATTGTCTTATTGTTTCTCCTGGATCCTTTAGTAATTTTTGTAAGACCACCCGATTTCACCACTCTTAATATTGAATTTCTTTTTTTGTCAATTGAACTTAGTTGACGCCCCTGCTCGATTCGCTCGCAAAATTGAAAAGAAGGTCTTTTGTTGTCCGGCTTAAACAAATTTATATAATGTAGTTAGCATTTTTTGTAAAGAACGGAAATATTTAACTATAATGTTTTAATGTTTTTCGGCTGTAATTGGACTTCGCTTAAAGTCAGATTTATCGATTCAGCGGGAAAAATCCAGATTTTGCGGGAAAAATTTAGCAAGAAGAGTTAATCTGTGAGTTTTGTTAGGAAATCTCATAAAACAACAGAGTTTTTGGTTCTAAAAGTTAATTTGAATCCGATTGTTCCTATGGCCGCTATTTTATATAGTAATCCGATTTTGACCAAATTTGGTCAGTATGTAAGAGACAGACCCAAACATATAATCTGTGAGTTTAGTTGAGATATCTTGAGAAACAAAAAAGTTTTTCATATTAAGCATTTCGGTGACCTTTGACCCCGATTTTGACCCATTTACAGGTCGAATTTTACAAATTGCAGTCTTACTGCACGATGAAATTATATATGTTGTGTGCAAATTTCAGCTTTCTATCTTTTACCGTTTGGGCTACACGTTGATGTGTCAGTCAGACAGGACAAAGAGTTTTATATACATAGATCTAGGTCATCACGAAGACTAAATTTGCACGTCCTTAAGCTGGGGAATAATTATAAGCGACCTATCCGCCTGAGAAGTTTTCATTTCATTTAGTTGTTTGCAATTAATTGGAGGCAATAAATGTAGAAAAAATGGTTTTACTATCTCTGGTAACTTTGCGCAGGGAATTCTTACAAAATGCTGCATCCCACTCACGTTGCATTCTAGAACGGAACGCAAAGCTGGATGCAGTCAAAGGACAATGAGATTGTGATCGGAGGGAGAGACGCAGGGGTATTCGAGGAAAGCGTGGAACAGTAGGGGATCTCTGTAGCTGAAGATACTCGTATTTGCATGGAATATTTCAATTTAGTGCGTCCAGCAAACAACAAAAGCAAATAAACAGATACAAAAACAAAAAAAGATGTGCAGCAGGAAGCAAAGAAAAAAATCTGTCCAAAAAATAAACAAAAAAAGACGAGAGACGCGACACGGAGATTGACACACCCAGGGGAATTTGTAGTGTACACAGACAGACAGATGGCCAGACGGACAAACGGGCACAAATTCATTTGTACAAAGACCGCATGCTGTCTGTGGTGTGTCTTATATGTGTGTGTGTGTGTGAGAGGGGGAAACTGGCCGCTTCCTGTTCATTTCCCCAGCTGACAGAGCACAACATAACACAACACAACACAACGCAAGTCGAAATGTCCATCAATGACATCGACCATGTTCCGACCATGGCCCAAACTCGACCCTGCCGTGTTCATTTCCCCCATTCTGCCTGCCTGATTCCCAACGTAAACTGAGAGCTGAATACTTCAGCTGCAATTCTGTGGCCTGCTGTTTACTTCTAGCTGGCTAGTTGCGATAGCTTTGTTTGCATTTCAATTTGGGACACGGTGGCGTATGCGTAATGCCACAAAAGAAGTGCAGAAGTCCAAAAGAAGATGCTGCACTGCTAATAGGTTGAGACTGCAATCACAAGCTAATTAAAAAACATTCTACACACACACACACACACACACATACGCGAGTATCTGTCTGACTGTGTCTCTCTGTGTATTTTCTTTTAAATGAAAATGTATTGAATTGAAATGAATTGAATTGATAAATGTGTAGTTGCACCTTTTATTTTTTTTAAATTAGCTAATGAAAATGTTTTGCTTTCAATGGTAAATAGTTAGATCAAATATCAATTATTTAACTCACTTAAACCATACTTCCAACACATGGCTTTCAGAGTAATTTGTCTTATTTGTATTATTATTATTAACACTCCAGGTGAGTAGCAATCAGAACTTAATAGTCGATATTTGATTATTTAGCCTTGTGGAATGCTTGAATTGAGATGGAATACCCATACTTTGAGGCCTTAAAAAATCCTTATTAATAATATTCCAACATTCACACAAAATAATAGTTGCTTTTGGCGCTCAAAAATTTTTAGTTTATACTTGAATAAAAAACATGCCGAAATCAAGCTTGAACTGAAGCATGCTTTGTTGTTTTTACGTCGCGACGTCTGATTCAGCATTCATTTTATATAAATTTTACTACAGACAATTTATTACTTGTTTCTATCTGTTGCCAATTTGGACATGTTAACAAATGAAAATATATGTATATATATATATATATATATATATATATATATATATATAAAGTACTTAGAATATATGATGATGAGACTAACGCTATTTCCAAAAAAAAAAAAATAATAATTCAAGTGAGTGGCGATGTGAAATCGAGCTGCAACAACAATAATGCTGTTGACATTTCTTGAGGAGTGCAAATTACAATGGCAATGGAATTTTTTTGGCCAGTTATCGCAATTATCCGCATTTATCGTACATCGTTTATCGTTTAGAAATTGTAGCTTAGATTGCCGCTACTGAATCGCACATGGGATACGGCTGACGAAGGTTGGTACGATGGAGAACCCAGTACGGAGGACTCGGGGACTGCCATGCCATAGCTCTGTGAGGTGTTGGGCGCATTTTGTCCGGTTGCGAATTGTTGGGCGACAGTTTGCTGCTGCTCGCGGAGAATGTCCTGCTGCTGCTGCTGCAGGAATCCCATGTGCTGGAGGGTCGAATAGAAGTTCGGCTGTCTACCAGCTGCTGCTGCTGCTGCTGGCTGCGACTGCGATTGCAACTCCGTAAGCTGGCTCTGCTGCTGATGTGGCACAGCCTGGCGTTGTTGCAACTGCAATCCGTTGTTGCCGCCAAACAAGCCACCGGCCGACTGCCGTTGACTGGCAAATGTTGCTGGCTGCGATTGCGACTGGGGTTGAGATTGAGACACATCGGGATAGTAGGTGTAGAGCTTGTGTAGCAGCTGCTGTTGCTGCTGCTCAAACTCCAATCGCTGGCGCTGGTAATCAAGGAAGGCCGCCTGCATCTGATCCGCATAGCTGGGAATATTTCCGACTGTTTGCAGCTGTTGTTGCCGTTGCTGTTGTGCCAAATATTGCTGCTGCTGCAACTGTTGCTGCTGCAATTGTTGCTGTTGCTGCTGCTGGTGCTGCAACGTGTTGACAACTGACTCGGGCTTTTGCTGACGACTTCCGAGGGATTGCTGCGGATAGATACCTGAATATTGTATTCCCGTGCGTCCGGAGAAACGATTTGGAATTTGCTAAAAAAGAGAGGGAGAGAAAAAATGAAAACCAGTTATCTAATTTTATATATTGCTATTGTATATCAAAGATTAAACAGCACTTTGAATTTGTGTTTCTCTTTCAAGTTACTGTACCAGTCGAGCACCATGTTTGGTACGCCTGGCGGTTCTCATTGCGATTTGCTAGGGAACTAGAGGAGAATCTGCAATCACAAAAACAATTTCGGCAACGATGGAATTTATACACGTCGAGAAAAGAAGCAAGAAAACAAAGAGAAAAAAAGTAAAAAAATTACAGAGACAGAAATAAATTCGGAAATTCGAAAACTAATTTGATAAAGTGAGAAAACGAGACTGACAGAGCTCAGGCCCCAAACTGGATTCCAAAGAGGCGGAACAAGTATCTCAAAGGCTGCTCTGTGAATCAGTTTTAGCTCAAACAAAATGCAAACAAAGCCACCACGTGAAGGTCGTCACAAAACACAAGCAACAAACAATTACGGACACACAAAAAACAAACAGGGAAGTGTGTGCCAAAGGCCGAAATTGATCATACGCCACGTTGTGCAGATGCGATGCACGCGAACTCGAAATTGAACTGGAAATCGACTGAAATGTCACATAAAATGGATGGCGACGACACGCGGCGAACACAGTTGAAAAAGATGCAGCTCGTGTGGCAGATGTTGTTGTTGTTGGGCATTTGGCTTTGCCTGCTAATGGGCGGGGCCAGGACATCGAATCCTTTGGAGCAACTCGCCCTGGGCGCCCTCAGTGTGGGCGGGCAAATAATGAATACGATGCAGGATGGCCACAAGGCCACAAATCAGTTGAACTTTGATACGCCGCTGATGAAGATCCACTCGAAGACGGATATTGGACATGGCAATGCGATGCTTCGACCCTCAGCTGACGACTCCGATTCCGATTCCGACTCCGATTCCGAGGAGTCTGACGAACGACGTCGACGACGCCGGAGACGCAAGCGTTCGCCTTGTTTCAATAAGATGCCAACGGAGTCCGCCGATGACGTGGAGGCCAGAAGGAAGGCGGCGGCGGCCAAGAGACGAGCGGCCAACAATGCCGCCAGATCGCGCATCATTCGCACCATGGACAAGCGGCAGACGAAGAAGACAAAGAAGAAGCTGCATCGACGACGTCGCCAGGCCACAGGACAACAACAACCACAACAACAAGGACAACAACAACAAGGACAACAGGGCCCCAATCTGGGGGATCGCGTCAAGGGATTGTGGCTGTCGTTCGTGGATAATGTGTTCGATGCCATGCAACAGATGCGGCAGCAAATCAAAGGGGCAGCAGCTCAGGCATCTCAAGCAGCTCAGGCAGCTGCCAACAATTAAATATCATTAACATTAATTAAATGTTTAATTGAAATCTAAACAGAAAATAAAAATTAATTTGTTTACATCACTTGTTGTTGTTGTTATCTGTTGCTGTGACATTCAAAATTTAAAACTGATTAAATCTAATTGCATGACTTGAACAACATTCACATATGAGCATCTATCTTTTAATCAATCTGGGCGACAACTATCGATAAATGCTCTGAATGAACATTTCCGACACGTGCAACATTTCCGGTTCTGATCCAATCCAAATGACAATACAAAAGCTTGAATGCCTCGTTACCAATTAATCAGTTTAAGCCATGACTTCTACTTGGCAATTACTCTTTGGGGCAACTCTTTTGCTTTTGCTTTTGACTTTGGTCAATGCCCAGGACGATCTGGAGCTGGACTATTCCAATGAGTATGACGAGGTGCGACCCCATTTGATCTACCCCGATGAACCGCCCCTGGACAAACGCCTGACCTCAGCGGCCCAGCAATTTGGGGAGAGTGTGAAAAACGCCTGGCAATCCATGGCGGACTCCTTTCACAATTATTTCGAAGAGCTGCGCATAGTCTTTGCCAACGGAGTCAACAATAATGCCGAGGAGTTTCCAATTTCCAATGCGTAAACTGTATCCCATCTACAGTTGAATTTAATTCGCCAAATAATGTAAAACCTTAAATCAAATAAAATGCCGTAGAAGACGTGGGGGGGGGGGGGGCAACTTTCTCTCTCTATTAAGAAGAAAAATAAAATACATATATATTTTAAGTAAAATATAGCTTCAAATTGGACATTAATTTCTACATTTTTACGTCAAAATCTCTTTTTAATAGTTAATACTAGAACGCAAAAGTTATTTCCAATGAGCATTAAATGACCTAAATGATAGTATGGAATGGAAAGAAATGTACCAACTAGTCGAACACCAAAATTTTTATTTTTCAGATCGTTTTTTTTTTATGTAAACCAATGTGTTCAATTCCAAATGAAAAATTAACAAAATTAGAAAATCCAGAAAATGTTTACTCTGGTTATCTCACATTTACAAATAAAAATTTAATTTAAATTAAATTTTAACATTTTTTTAAGTTAAATATGTGAATTTTAATTGAATTTTTAACCTCATATTCGGTTTAAGAAGGTCTAAATTAGCCTAAAAAAATTTTTTTAATGAAAAACACAATACTTTTTGTATAGCGGCATAAAATGGGTTCATAAAAATAATAACATCTTTTCTACCTGTGGTAAGCTTTAAGGTGAGACCATTAGGCAGAGAAACTAAACTTGGTTGGTGGGATCCTCTATATCTCAAGCAGATCAAGTAAATTTTAAAATTTAGTTAAGCTTTTTTTGTCCGCCATCAGTAGAAAGAATATTAATTTCAATATAAATTTTACAAAGCATATTCTGAATTTGTACTGAAAATTTCAATATCTTTAATTCTGCAACTAATATCTTCTGGTATACATTTTATGTTATATTATATACATATATATATATTTCAGATTTTTTCCGAAAATTTCATCACAATTAATCCACCGAATTGAACTTTCTTCAGAACTTGTCAGGATGGAAGAACAACAACTTTAGGCTGTTGTTCAACACTGACCACTAAGATAGAAGATATGATTCGATATAACACAGTATGACCTTGAAGGTTGTGCAACTCGTGAAGTTGTGATACATGACACACAGTTAAGATAACAGTTAACAGTTAAGTTTGATGTTCGACTAGCAATGATTACGTTGATCTACGAGTAAATGCTTTCGAGGTTGCTTAACACTGGAACACGATACGATTGCTAATTACAGGTGCATGCGAGTGCAATTCTGGTTGTTGCAGATGTTGCCTGCGATTGCACCGGATATGAAAGTGGAGCACGAGAACGAATCTTGTTACTGTTGTTGGTGTTGGTGTTGTAGTTGCGCGTGGGCTGCTGCTAATTAGCCAAATGGCATCGGAGACACGACCCCAGTTGGCTGTTAAATAAGCCGCATCGGGAACAGACTCCACCAGACCAGAAATGAATTCGGTTAGCTTCGCATTGTTGCTGCTGCTCGCAGTTGTTGGCATCGCCGCCCGCCCACAGGTGAGCATGAGAACGTCATGAAGCAGAAGTAGAACAACAGCAACAACAACAACTAAAAGTGATATTCCTCTCTGCCACAACCATCCTTGATTAGGACTTGGGCACTGGCATGTTGCTGGCTGCCGCACAGCTGAAGGAGCTGGTGGAGGCCGGAGCCGCGGTTCGCAACGAGAAGAGCATCGAGATATTCGGCCAGAGTATGCGCGGTGGCATGGAGATGGGCTTTGGCGACGCCATGCGGCCTTCATAGACTTCATAGTCCTCGGCGTCGTCGTCGCCGCGGCGCCGCAGTCGACTTGCAACCCAAGAAGCAGGTGCAATTTTTGCAAAGCTAAATAAATGCATACCCAGAGCGAAAAAATCCAGTGTTAAGAAAATTAAGAGCTTTCTTTTAATCTTTGATCAAAATGATAACATAACTTGTATTTGAGAAAAATATATCAAAAACTCTATAATACGATTTTCGTAAAAAGATTTTCGAGTACTCTAACTCGATAATAATATTTATAGCTATCAGTCGAGACATAAATAAATAAATATAACATAAGGATTTGATGAAAATTTAATGGTAATGATTTTACATTTTAAATTTTCGGAAAAGTTAAAGATCTTGCACCTAAAAGTCAATAAAGGTGCATTTAGACTAGTTGACGCAGCGTCAATTTCAGGAAAGTCAACTATTGGCAATCAAGGTCAACGCAGTATTTGCGCTTACATTAGTTGACTTAGTTGACCAAAAAACATGTTTGGCAACTACTTTTCCAATTGTCGATGAAGTTGACAGCTATTTAAACTAGTTGACATTAAAATTCATTGACGTTCACGTTGCCAATGCTGTTTAGTTGACGTCGACATTTTGAATCTATCGAACGTGCTTGATTGGTAAAAATAAATAAGTGGCAGGTACAATTAGATAAAATGAGTTTAACGACATCAACAAGACAGCGCAAATTGGCAGCAGCAATTATTTTGCATTGTTCTCTTGAGGAGGAGGAGGAGGAGGAGCAAGAGCTTCAATTGCGAACCCGGACAACGTGGGTGAAAGAGCTCTATTTGGAGCGGGAGAAGAGTGGCTTTTTTCGATCGTTTCAAAGCATATTTCGATTCAATAGTCCTGATCGCTTTAAGGACTTTGTTCGAATGAGTCCGGATGACTTTGATTTTATCCTCGAACGTGTGAGGCCTTTTATTGAAAAAACCGATACAAGGCTACGTAGAGCGATATTCGCAACAGAGCGCCTCGCCGTGACTCTTCGGTATTTGGCTACTGGGGATAGCATGCAGAGCTTAAGCTTCTGCAATCGATAGTTTCTGATAGTAATCGGTTTAAACCATGCAACCCAAAAATATCTTCGTTTTAATATATATTTAATATATATTGTATAAAATATATTTGTTAATAATAAATAATGTATATTTATTAAAATTATGATTTTATAATTATGATTTTTAATACAGTTCTCCGCAAAAAAAGTTGTTATTCAACCAACAATGATGGTGAAATCCAAATGTTTGCCACCTCTGTTATGTACACAAAGTTTGTCAACACAAACCAAAAGAATGAAATTGGAATTTCCATTGTCAACGAGTCAATTACAAGTTCAATAGTTGACAATAAGTGTTTACACTCACAATGTCAACTGACGTTTTTCGCATTGTCAATTTATAGTCAACACAGCTGTTGACCGTGTTGACCCCTGTTTACACTAGGATTGACTAAGTTGGCATCAAAATTGACTTGTTTGTCAACTAGTCTAAATGCACCATAACTTAGGTGGGACAATTTTTAAACAAAGTAAACTAAATTGAATTAAATTAAGAGGCCAAACAATGATCAGAATAACATTCTGCTTAGATATTGAATCAATCAAATGAACCGTCCCAGAATCAAGTTTAAAGTGTTGTTTTAAACTTAGCAATTATGACATAGGAAGTTCAATGCAAGTAAAACTTGAGATTGCACGTTGTGAATTATTGAAAACCTCAAGGCTTCAAATCAAGAAATAAACATAAGAAAAGCCCCATGCATCACAAGTGGTATTTTTCAATATAAAAAATTTTCAAACCTATTCAAATTCGAATCCATGTGGACATAAAACATGGATTCGAATTTGATTAAAGTAGGAATTTGTTCTCACTGTTTAACCCAAAAACTTACCAGCTGTTGTTGTTGTAGTTGCAGTTGTTCTTGCTGTTGTTGTTGTTGCTCCTCGTCGGCTGATTGCAGCTGAGTTTGTGGCAACTCTGGTTGCTGCTGAGGCTGCTGCTGTTGTTTGGCAGCTCCATAATATCTCGTGAAACTCTGTTGCAGTCCCGGCGTCTTCAGGGTGAAGGAGTTGGTGTTGGCATCGGTGTGGAAGGACAATTGTGCCCTGCATATTTGCTGCTGGCCAACAAGCAGCAGGCACAAGGTCAACACTGCCGCGGGATACCAATTGGCCAACATGTTTGTTCTCCTATGATTTATGGTGATGGCGTATTGTAATTGATTCCAAAAATTCTCAGACTCAAGATGCCACGCGGTGATCTTCAATTATTTATGCCACGCCCACAACGACAACGACAACGATAACGACAACGACAACGACAACAACGATGCGATTGGGGTTACTCCAAAATTGCGACTGTGTGTTGACCGCTTGTGGCTTAAACGTTTTATACTTGGCCTTTTGGCTTCGGTCGTTTACTTGGCATGCAGCAATGGCAAATGGAAAATTTATTTATTGGCTTTGTCTGCAAGTGCGGCGAGTGCGTGAGGTGACAGTCCAACAAACCCAACGATCCACCACACCACAAAAAACGCCTTCCTGCAAGTGTCTCTTTAATTTCCAAATTGTGTATATTATGGGTTTCGGTTGATGGGCGGCAAAGATTGGAGAGGAAGATTTGAAGATTGCATAAGACAGAAAGAGAGAGCGACAGAGTGGGCATGAAGAGCAAAGTTAACGATCGAAATCAATTGACTAAGATCCAAATTGGAATTAATATTAAGAGATTTATCTTATACTTCTACACAGTGTTTAAAAAACTGGAAAAATTTTCATTTCTGCTCATTTTGCTTCTGCTTATGCTTCTGAAAAAAACAAAAGTAGCAGTCGAAGTAATAGCACAAAACAGTTTCCTACAAAAATCGAAGCAGCAGCAGCAGTCGTCGTTTGATAATTTTTTAAATTTCTTTGCTTCTGCTTTCTGGCTGCTTCGAAAGTCGAATCAGCAGCAGCAGCAGGCTTTTTAGAATATTGAAAATTTCTTTGCTTCTGCTTTCTGGCTGCTTCGAAAGTCGAAGCAGCAGCAGCAGTGTGCTTTTTAGAATTTTGCTTCTGCTGAAATGAAATTGAAAGCAGCAGCATTAGTAGGCTTTTGTTAACATTGTTTTGCTGCATCGAAAGTCGGGCATTTAATTAATTTTTATAACAATAATGGCATGCATGTTCCTTTTTCTTTCTGGGAAAAAATTTTTCATCTTAGGAAATCTCAGGGTACCCGATACGAGCCCTAGGAGTGGGAGACACAGTCAACCATCCGGATCTCGGCGATGCGGAGATGGTTCGAGAATGGAATGTTGGTCCGATCCGCTTTCCACTTTAAAACTCAGCTCCGGTGACCTGAAGCCAGTTCGCGAACAGAATCTTGGTCCGTACCATTTTCTGTCCGCGGATCTGACACTAGGCGGCAAGGTCTGGGCTGCATTGGCACCAGGCGGCAGGGTCTGGGCTACATTGGGGCACCCATGGAGTGAGATTTCGGTTGGATCCATTTCTCATTCTTGGAGGCACCACCGAACGCTACCGGATTACATGGGGAGCAGCAAATAGCAAACATCATAAGCAGCAAATCATCAGACTATAACTTGCTGCTGCTTCGACTTTCGATACTGCTCGAAAGCAGAAGCAAAGAAATTTTCAATATTCTAAAAAGCCTGCTGCTGCTGCTGATTCGACTTTCGAAGCAGTCAGAAAGCAGAAGCAAAGAAATTTAAAAAATTATCAAACGACGACTGCTGCTGCTGCTTCGATTTTTGTAGGAAACTGTTTTGTGCTATTACTTCGACTGCTACTTTTGTTTTTTTTTTTCAGAAGCATAAGCAGAAGCAGCAGCTTATATTGAACAGTTGCAAACAGTCAAAGCAGAATAAAGTCAAAATTTTGTAACTTTTGCTGTTTCGACTGAAGCATTTTAAACACTGCTTCTACACACATTTTGTTTAGTCGAAACTAAATACTATTCTTGAAAAAACTGATTAAAGTTAACAAATGCATGGCCAAGTCTACTTAGTCTCAGCCATCAATGTAGTGACGATTGGTTCTTCCTGCAATGAGTTAATTTTTAAATTTGTATCGACTTTTTTGGGAAGACCGTCAAGCGCTGAATAAGCTAGAGCTCGTAGAGAAAGGAAAGGAATTTGGCTAAACTTTTACGAAGTCTTATCAATTTTGCCAGTAAACTTCATGATTATTTATAATTTTGCAGCTAAGGTGATTTAATTTGTATTTGCAAAAATGCTGCTCAGCAGAAAAAAAGTTTGACCCGGAAACTATTTAAAAATCGCTTTACAAATATTTATTATAAGTAGAACTTAATTAACTTAATTGGCTTAAATATATATTGTTTTTTTTTTAAACCAGTCTCTTACTTACCCACATATAAAAAAAACCTGCCAATCTTATGTTTATAAATAATATTATTATTTAATAATTTAAATGAATTTAGCATATTGAAAGCACATTTACATGGCGTCGGCAATTTATATTATTTTTAATATTTCACTTTCTTTAAAGTGGCGCTGGGGAGCAAAACATTTGTAAAAATGCGAATGGAATTTGAATACGCTATATGAAGAAGAAGAAGAACAACAACAACAACAAGATTGTGAAATGGATATGAAGTTGGTGATTTCAATTCAAATTGAATATTGTCTTGTTGCTTATGTAACACACGCTAAGCAAAAGGCAAAGGCAAGACAAGAGTGAAAAGTGAAGAGCAGGGAAAGGGGGGAAATGAGGAAAAATGTGTGAGCACAGGGCACACTAAGTATAAAGACCGACATAAAATGTTGTTTATAGATACGTGATTGGCATACACAAAATGCGGGGCAACAAGTTGTCTGTCTGTCTGTCAAGAAGCAAGGGAAGAGGGAAAAAGAGTGGGCCTGAGGTTGGGGGAAGGGGCAGAGGTCAAGCGGAGTTACAGACAAGGAAGCGAGGTGAAGGTTAAGTGTTAAGCGACTGTCACAGTTGCAATTGCAATTGCAATTAGCCAACTTTTCAATGTAATGATAAAGTGCAAGTATGGGCCAAAAACGATTATGAAAGACAAGTTTTATGAGGCAACTTACTTAGTATTTCTATCTATAAAAGGCGATGTGGAGAGGCCCAGTAGTCAATGTGGTCAGTGGTCGTTGCTCGGTGGCCAATTGCCAGTCCACATTGCGTATACGTGATCGCCATAAATTTATTTGGTCGCGCGTTTCATTTCATTTGATGCGGACGCAATCGCAATTGAAAGCGCATTTCATATGATTGAAAGTTGTTTATGTGTGTCATTTGCGGCAAACGCACGTCTGATAGTATATCCCATGTCCAAGGCGTGAAATGGGTATGAGTGTGTGTGTTTGTATGGAATGTCATACCATACATTCGCAATTTACGCTTTAACACGCATTATGCCAATAAGCCGATAATGAAGAAGACACACGCAACAACCAACAAACAGACAGACAAACGGTCAGACAGACAGGCAGTTAACTTTAAATAGACCACAGAAAACCAGTTAACAGTTCGCAGTCAACAGACAACTATAATTGTAGCCCAAGTCCATATATTGACTTATTTTGACGGTACTCGAATTATGCTCTTGATTTCAAATTGCCTGCAGTTAAATGTCACTTGTATTCCTAATAAAATGAACTGGCTAACGAACTTTCAATAAGATGGGGATTAATCCCAATTCAACTCAATTCAAGCCTATGCAAAAAGACATTTCTCAGTATTCTAACTTAAGAGTTATTCAACTTGTTAATTCACACAGATGCATGTTAAAGTGTGAAAATAATAAATTTAAACTGCATAAAAGCCGAATGTCACTTACAAACATGAAAATCAAAGTTTGAAATTTGGGAGAGACTTTGATTTCAGATGCAAAATTACATGGATAGAAGTTCCGAATGTACCGACACCAATGTCTTATAACGAGATATTTTTGTTATGTCTTAGGATTGAATCGGAGAAAGATATAAGTTAACAGCTTAACGACAACCTGGCCAGTGCAAATCATTTACGTCACTTCAATATCGAGGTAAAGGAATGAGCGACAACAACAACTTTGACCGAATTTCTCTTTTTAAGGACTTGTCTTGATGGCAGGTCGCAATGTCGCCTTAGCCGATAATGGCACACGAAACTCTTGTAATTTTCCGCTTATGCCAAGAACCGTAAAAAGCACAGACATAAAATCAAATCAAAATAAAATGACAAAAATTACATGCGAAAGTAGCCGAAAAATAAAAATGACGAAGAAAAGAGAAAAATGAGGAAGATAAAGAATTGTTTAACGGTACTTAATCATTTTACTGGGTCATTCAAAGACTCAATGTGACCTCAACTGCGATTCTGGCAACTGACCTCTCCAAACTAGAGCACAAATTGTTGCGAAACAGAGATAGAGATAGAGAGAGAGAGAGAGAAGAGAGATAGAAAAAGCCATCCATATGGAGCAGATTTGAGGCTGTTAAACCCAACTGAACAGCTGAACTTTTGAACTCGAACAGTGACCTCGATGAACACACGCACACACTTGCATACATAAGCCCAATAATAATATATATATATATATTATTTTGGCTCCCCAGTTCGCCTTTGCATTTGCACAGATTAAATTGAGGCGACATGGGCACGTGGCCACAGCATCAGCTCCAGTTCCTATTCCTGCTTCGGCATCCGCATCCTTATTCGCACATTGTGAGCAGTTTACCTAGGCTAGCACTGAAACACAAACAGCAGGAATCAAACTTTTTTTATGACGGCGCCTCGTTACAGTGGACTCAGGGTGCATTAAAAGTCCATTACAAAACTGGATTAAAAATACAGCTCATGGTTTACGTACAAAGTAAAATGTAGAAAATCAAATGATTGCAAAAAGTGTATTTAAATATAGATATTTACAGAGATATTTACAGAGAAGAGAAAATTTTAAACTCAGTGTGCAATAAAAGTCCAATAAAAAGCTTACTTCCCAGATTTAACGTAAAAAAACAAATTGTTTAAATCAAATAAATACTGGCAAAAACATATTGTTAAAAAATTAAATATAACCATTTTATTGAACCTATTTTAAGTTAAATTCTACCTAAAGAGAAGACTAAATTTTAAACAAATTTGAGATGTTTTATGAAAATTTGAATAGATATTGCCTTTAAAAGGCTTATTTAAAGTCTATCAAGAAACATTCAGAGACGCTTCTTAAAAGTATAAAAAACAGTCTATACTAATTTATCAATTTATTTGATATTTATTTCTTTAATAGTTTGTTACCTCTATCAATCGTAAACGTATCGCTGTTTATTGATGACATTACTCCACTGTGAACAGCTGAAACCCAAATAAAAAAGGCAACACCAATGCAGCATATGTAGTTTTTGTTTCTTTTTTTTTTATTGTATGTTTAACTCACATAAATTTTTTTATAAGTTTCTTTCTTTGTTTCATACACTAAATACAAAAAACGAAAACAAAAAAAAAAACAACCATATTCAATATACCCACAAATATATAAGTAGTGTATGTATAGATATATATATATAGATTGTATGTATATATATGTACTTATTTATATGGGGTCTTAAATTTTATGGCTTTGTCTATGCCTTTGGTTGGAATTTTGGGACTTTTTCCTTGCGCCGCTAAGCTTATTTTTAATATTATAATATATAAATTTCTATACTAAGTAAGTATATCAATTCGTGAATTAATTTGAATTTAATTTAATTTTATTTCAGTTATTTTGTTTTTAATTGGGCCAGAGTCAATGGGGTGAAAACCAGTCAAGATTTTTTAATTATCTACTAGTATAGATTTCGATTTAAGTTAAGTACATTTACAAATAACAAATTGCAATTCCCGGGGCTCAAAAGAATTGCAACCAGCGTAACATGATATTTACCTATTCATATTAAATGTACATATATGTTTTAATATTTATAGAGATATCTTTTTTTCTGTGTGTTTGTATAACTTTCAATAAACTTTCGTTTTTTATTTTTTTTGTATAATATTTTTTGCTAAAACTTTGCTGCTGGCAATTAATATTTAAAAATGCATGCACAACATTTCACCATAAATATGTCTATATATATTGATACTTTGCATATTTAAGTGGAATATAAAAAAGATTTTTTCTTTTGGTTTTCATTTTCATATTCATCGTTTGTTGTTTTCTGTACCCTGTACCCATTTTAAAAGGACAATCAATAGTACACTTGTGTACGCAACAGCAGCATCAACAGTTTTTTCCCTCAGTTCCCAGAAAAATGTATTACAACCGCTTGGTGAAAGATAAAGCCTTGAGTTACAATTAACGCTCATATTTATGTATGTATGTATATATGTAAAAATTCGGAGTATAACAATCGATTGCGGAGCACAAACGGAGAAAGATCTGTATTTGGATATTGTTAGATGTGGGTACAGGGTATCGCCTTAGATTGGAGCATACATGATTTTGATTTGGACATTAAAGCACAATTGCAATGTGTAACTTTGAAAAGTAATTAACATTTATTTGTTGGGGTATGCAGGACATCGAGATACGCTGGTAACCTGTAGGCTTAATGAACATCCAATAATAAGTAAGATAAGAGACAGCTTGATTATTGTTTTGTGTTAATACTTTTCAAGTTTTAATCAGTTTAACAGGTTACCAATTCCCCTCATATGTAGGTGCGAACTCCCCATTTGATCGTACTAGTACACTGCCTTAAAGCTGTATGTGTACTTGGTATATACACGAAATGTTTTTGTATTTCATTTATTCTTTTAAAAATTGATTTTGTTGCTTGGCACATTTGGCATGCTGTTTTAGCAATGCTCGAATATTGTGATAGTTTATAATTATTTATAGTATGTTGACTTTGTGAAGAATTCTTCTTAGCTAAACACAGCAAAAATTCACTTATCCTAAAGTCGATTTTTATAACAATTTCGTTAAATACGTAACATGGATTATGCTAACAAATTTAAGTTTCTGTTTGAGAAAGTTCATATTTAATTCGATTATTTTTTTTCTCGATAACTATATCAAGTTCTTAATCTTGTTTAGTTTTGAAACTGCTTTTAAAATACTTCATCTCTCTGATCCTTGTATAACATTTTAACTGAGCAACCAGCGAAGCTCTATCTTTATAACTATCTCTCTCTCTGTCGCTCTCTCTCTCTTTCTCTTTCTATATATGTATATATATAAATATTTTTATATATATCTTCTTTCACTTTCCATCCTTTAGGCACGCTTTCCCATTCGTTCATTTAAGCAATCGAATCTCTCACTATTAAGTATTATGTTTATATAATAATTTAAATACATTGAGATAACCGTACATATTTTAATTTGTTTTACTCATATGTATTTATTATTAGCTATTTTTGCTAATCAAAAAAATTCCCTAAAGCTGCAATAAAATGTCTTATTAAAGCTCAAGACGTGCAGCTTTTACTTTTCTCACAATTTTTGCAAGAAATACAAATAAAAAATAGACGCCAAAAGCTTCAGTTAGACTTTCACAGTTCCTTCGGTTCCTTTTGCTCCTGCCTCTCTTCCCCCAATACATATTTCTGCAATGCCAACAAGTAGAAAAAATGCTTGTTAGAAAAGTTGCAACGTTTCGCACAGATGTGCCTCGAAAATACTCTAGTTTTAAGCACATAAAAAAGTGTGGGAAATGAATTGGGTTTCCCTTTTTGTGTTTACAGCTCGGCAAAGATGTTCTCCCTGAAGTCGAGCTCCGGATGCGCCGAGTGCGCGGATCCGTGTCCATAGTCCCGTGACTTGAGCGAGCTGCGCGCCGAGCCGGAACTGAAGCTCGAGTTCCTCGGGCTGCTGCGTCGCATGCGTCCCTCGAGTCCGGCCATTTTGTTGAGCGGCTGCGTCGGATCCAGTTCGCAGAAGGCGCCCGCAATCAGATCGGTGCCGTTGAGCGAATTGAAGCTGTCCCGCTTGGAGCCGCGCGAACTGACGCCGCCCACGTGACCATGTGATCCCGAGGCGGAGCTCTTGCGGCTCAGGCGACGCGTATACTGATACTGATAGGCGGGCGAGGGCGGGGCCGGGGCGGCCATTGGCGAGGATTGGACCAGGGTCGTTGACAGCCCAGGCGGCGGCAGGTTGTTGCTGCCCCCTGGAGTGTAGCTGTCGTAAAAGTCCTGCGGCACCTCCTCCTCCTCCTCCTCCTCGTCCTCCGCCTGCTCAGCCATCTGCTTCTCGTCCAGATGCTGCTGGCTGAGACGCATCTTGGCCTGCTGATGACTTTGCTGGAGTTGGAGTTGCTGGTGATGTTGCTGTTGCTGCTGCTGCTGCTTTTGATGTTGCTGCTGCTCCTGCAGCGTGGAGCACATGCTGTACTCCGTGGGCTGACTGCTGCCCGAGAGCGACATGCTCAGCGGATCACTGCCGGGCATGACCAGAGCCAGGGCCGCCTTGTCGTACCCATAGCCCATGGAGTCCCGTCTAGGTTTCGGCGAACGCTGCGCGTACAGCTTCTCGATGTCCGGCAGCTGGCGTCCCACGCCGCCGCTGATGGACAGACGCACCTTCTCGCCCTGCTGCTCGCGCTGCATCATCTCCTGGATGTCCATGCTGCGCTCCCGTTCCAGCAGATCGATGATCTCCAGGTCGCGGTCCAAGGTGCTCGAGGAGAGCGTGCTGCTGCACTCGCTGAAGGAGACATCCTTGTGAGGCAGTCCGCCGCCTGTCATTGCCATGGGGAGGGGCCAACGCTGGGGCGGATGCATCAGGCTGCTGACCACCGAGCTCTCCTCGCCGTCGCCATAGTTGCTGGTGCTGCTGTCATCCAAAAGGGCGCTGCCGTTGCCGTTGCCATTGCAAAAGGTCGAGGCGGTCAGATTGGACACCGAGTTGTTTGACACGGACATGCACTCGATGGTCAACTTGCCGGATCCCGATCCCGATCGTCTGGCCTGACCTGCTCCTGCTCCGGCTCCTGCCCCGAACTTGCGCTGACTGCTGTTGTTGCTGCCACTGACACTCGCCGACAGCTTGCGGGCCTGGCTGGAGTGGAGGGGGGCGCTGGTGGTGGAGGTTGTGGTTGCATGCCCCCCATCCGAGATGATGTTGATCTTGACGTCGTGCTTCTTGCCGCGCATATTCTTGCCCAGATTGTTGACCACGCCAGCATCTCCAGCACCACGTCCACTCGCCACTCGTTGTCTCTCCCTCTCCCTATCCCTATCTCTGTCCCTCTCCCTCTCCCTGTCTCTGTCCCTATCTCGCTCGCGTTCCCTGTCCCTCTCTCTTCCTTCCTTCCCAACAGCCTGAGCCTGTCTGTAAGGCGCACCACTATACCGATCCTTGGAACTCGGACCATGTCCTCGTTCATGTCGCAGCATTGTTGCTGTTGTTGTTGCTGTTGTTGCATTGCCCTTCGACAACTGCTGTGGATGTGGATGTGCGCCCTGTCCCTGCCCACTGCCCACAATGCTGGTCGTATTCGTGTGCTCGTCCTTCTCGATGGAGTCCTCCCGGGAGCTGCCAGTGCCCGCATCGCTGCGTCGCTGTGACTTCGGCTTCCTCTTGGCCGACAGGCGGAAGTAGCCGCGAATACGCTCCTGCTCATCTCTGACAAGAATGAACAAGAAGAAGAAGAAGAAGAAGAAGAAGAAGAAGAAGAAGAAGAAGAACAAAGTCAGCCAATAATCTCGTATTTGAATGGAATAAATCGACGGAAATATGTCCTATGCCATTTGGGAATAAATCCAAGTCAGTTTTGATCCACTGAACTCAATACATTCAATGAATGTCGGGCGAGTTCAAAGAAAATGACAATTACTTAAAAGTAGTGATTTATTAAAAACGAGCTTTAAGCTCGATACTGACTTTTGAACAGGGATCGTAACTCTTATAAGTTTATTGATAAAAATTATGAAATAAAAGTTATTTTTCAATTTTTATTTAAAAGTTGTAAAATAAGAGATATTTTCATTTTTTATTTAAAAGTTGAAAAATAAGAGTTATTCAAAAATAAGAGTTATTTTTCAACTTTTATTATACAACTCAAAAATAAAAGTTGATTTGAAATATCTTTTGATCGGGAGGGCCCATTTCATAAAAGGCCTCTACACTTCATTACCTATCTATTATGGCATATAAAATGATCATACCTTTGGCCCATGAAATGGCCCTTCCGATCAAAAGATATTTCAAATCAACTTTTATTTTTGATTTTTATAATAATAATTGAAAAATAACTTTTATTTCTCATTTTTATTTTAAAAATTAAAAATAACTCTTCTTTTTCAACTTTTGAATAAAAATTGAAAAATAACTCTTATTTATAGTTTTTATCATAAAAATTGAAAATAAGAGTTAGAAATAATTTTAAAACTAAATCATTGGAAATAAAAGTTTATTCGGTTGCTGAATAGACCTTCCAAAAATAGCATATGTGGAGTTTTTTCGATGTCCCTCGCACTTTTTTAAAGCTTGAGTTTTTCCGCCTTATAACTCTTATTTGCAATCCCTGCATTTGAATATGCAATATATTAACATGTAGAATACATCTAAATATATATAAATATTTTGTTTGTCATAGTAATGTAATAACATCAATGAATCGATGAATGAAACCCGAACTAACAATTTGAATCAATTTAGGCAAAACTATTTAGTTCGGTTTAATCAAGTATTCAATTAAACTAAATTTTAGCTTTCTTTCTAATTTGTATCTCAAATTTGTATTGTAACCGTATTATTTTTTGTGAACCAATCGAATTGATAGCTTGGATATGAGCTTTAAAATTTCTAAAATTTGCAGTGCCAGTAAAGTTCAATTTGCTTCAAATACACGCTAAAATGCTAAATATTTGGAGCTGCCCTTTTTTTAAATTAAATTTTTTAATTAATTTATTAGTCTTGTTTTATTTCCTTGTGCTACAAGAAACATGATTTAGTATTCTTTCTCATACAGTCGAGTTTTCCTAATTTTAATCAACAATATCAAAAAAAAAGTTCGAATTATTCTTATTTTTGAGTGTAGTGTACTCTAGATTAAGCTCGAGTTAGAGAAAGTTCGAGTTATGTAATTAGGAATTCGAAATTCAATATTTATTCAAAACTAAGTGAATTTATAGCTGTTGACCTCTACTTCACTGCGTGTGTGTCTTTTGTCACTAGCGTGTATTCAGTCGACTATATTTTCACACACTTCCAAGTACTTGGCATTGAATACATGAATGGTATTCACTGTTAAGAACCGAACACGACACACAATTTCAGCTTAAGGGTATTTTTTTATTTACTTTACTTTTTCCACGCATTCCTTCCGAATAATTTTCAAAGTATCCGAGGACAACTCACCTGGGCAATATCTGTGAGGCATAGATACAGGGAAATATGACCGTGGGCAGGAATGCGACCCACACAAACATCAAGTAGGTGAAGTCGAAGTGCTTCATGTTCTCGTAGGTCTCCTCGAGCGAGAGGCGTGCGAACCGGAGAATCATCAGTGGACACAGACAGACCACCTGAGTGGCCGCCATGCTGCCAAAATTGCGCTGTTTGCGCTTCTCCCGATGCACATCCAGCTCGGCGCTGTAGAGATCGTAGGAGCGGGCGCTGGTGCCGTGGCCATTGCTCAGTCCGGCAACGCCGCCTCCGCTCAGCGTACGCGGCTCCACGGAGGATGTGGATGAGTTCCTATGCGGGCGAAAGAGACAGAGACAGAGAAAGCGGCAAAAGGTAAGGTACTATGGGATAAACGTCCGATATTTTAGCATAAAGTCAACTTTTTGTGTTGCCCAATAATATGAATTTTTTTCAGGGACTGCAAACAATGATTATTTGTTTTTTGTAATCAAAAAATCATTCACTTATAACTTTAAGACACCGAGCAAAATAACAATATTCTTCTCAATGGCTCATTTATACATTTTTACCATTGAAAAGAAGAAAAAGTGAAAACTACAACTTGAGTTTTATTTTGAGTAAAAAATAAAGCTCATGAAATAATGATTATTCCATAAGTTTGATTTTTTTGCTCAACAATAATGATTATTGTTTGAGAAATAAAGTATAGTATAAGTATAGTATAATAAAGTATAATAACGGCATTACAACCCATGGTGGAATGGACAAAAAGAAAGTTGTTCGGCAAATCGAAGTCATTAAACTGCCATTGGGTTGAAATTGAGCTCATTAGCAACGGACGACTAGAGTCCAGGTGCTCTCTGCTCTTCGTGTTCTCAATCTCAACCTCAACCTAAATCTCCGTCTCAATTTCAATCCGTTCGCAAAATTAATCAGCGCAATTAGCAGTATTTCGGCTCGCACGACTGAGACCCAAATCGATGCCCCAAAATCCGGATCCGGATGAGTAATGAACTCACTTCATTCATTGACGAACAAGTGTTTAATATTTAAATTTAATGACACGGCTCACGGCAAACAAATCGACCACAGGTATTTCTATCCTATTTTTTTTTATTTTTTTTTTGGTGATTATCTTCTCATATTCATTTTATTTTCTACCCTTCTTATATAATTTATTTACTTCAAATGTCTGCCTCTGAGTTGTTGTAAAACACAAAGTGTTTACAAGTAAGTCTTAAAATTTGTGTCCTTTGATTAGTCATTACTCGGTGTGACAGTTCTAATGGATTGCACGAAGAAAAAATTATGTAACTGAGAATGTGGAAGGTGTACCTATAGAATTTTTATCCTATTGTAAATCATCTGCCACAAATGATTTATATCATTTTTGTTTCTTATGTTTTATTTAGCTCCATCTGTTGTATACCCTACATTCCTCTTCATAACAATTTACATTTTCTACTCATATTCAACTGTTCCCCAAACTATTTCAAGTAATAGAGGAAAACCGTTGAGTTTGGTCATGACTGTTTTTCCGACTTGCACAGTGCAATCTATAACCTAAATCTATATATATCAGCGACTGTATAAGTGATATTAAAAAAATTTTGAAATAATAATTATATTCAAGTTTTATAGATTTGTAAACAAAATATTGATTAATTTTAAGATATATACTATTTCTCAACCAATAATCATTATTTTTGAGTAAAAAAATAAAACTTATGGAATAATCAATATTTCATGAGCTTTATTTTTTGCTCAAAATAAAACTCAAGTTGTAGTTTCTGCTTTTTCTTAGGGAATAACGGCAAGAATGATGAAAATTCCTAGCCAATAAGCCGAGAAAAACCATTTTACTAATCCACTTAAAAAATACAATTTCTTGTGTTGAGCATCAAATAAGCCTTGTCGAACAAATCTATAAAACGTGAAAAACTTTTAATAGTGGTGATAATGCATAAATGAGTCATAGAGAAGAATATTGGTATATTGTTTTAAAGTAATTATAAGTGAATGATTTTTTGATTACAAAAAAACCAATAATCATTATTTTTAGTCCCTGATATATATTTTAATTTGTGTACGAGTATATTAAATTTGTTCTAATTGAATTCTCATCTAATCCTAGTAGCATTAGAGACGCATATTTCCCACTAATCAGATTATGTTTTTAGAACAAACCTCTGTCTCAACCGAAGATCGGCACGATGCTCGTACATCATGACCGCAAAGGGGCCATCGGGGGGACGCAGCTCCTGGGAGGTGCGTATATACAAATATGACAGCAATACTGCCGGTCCACAGTACCTGAAAGAAAACAATAGTCAACAGAATTGAACGTATAGAATGTTACACATTGGATATTCGTCAATTGTGAGTCGTAACTTACATGATTAGAAACAATCCACGGGAGTATTCCTGCATGTCATCCATCAAATTGATAACACAGAGACCGATTCCATTCAGCTGGGGCATGTAGTCCTGCGAACGAGCACGAATTTAATCACACATTTTATATGCACTCAAGTATTCAATACAAATTAAAAACACTGCGATTCGTGCCCAAATGCGGGTAAAATGTCATTTATCAAAGCCAATTAACTTTATAATTACAGTAACTAAACAGTCAACAAAACTACAAAGACAAAGTAAGGTAAATGACCAGCTGCTATTTATTGGATATAAAAAAATAGAAGAAAGTCAATTGAATGGAATTTGCTTCGAATGGAAAGTTCAATTGGCTGGCAATAGTCGTGACCGTGGCCGTGGCTTCCATTCTGGCCTTGTCCCTGTTAACAATGCCTGTTACCAATGCGTCGCACCTGTGTCCTGTCTCTCTCAGCTTCTTTCAGTTGAGTTCAGTTCAGTCTCAGTCACAGTCGCAGTCACAGTCTCACTCTTACTCGTAATTGTATTGTTTGCACCCTCCACACATTCCGGCACACACTGCGTTGATCTCCATGTTGTGTTGCCCCTACGAATATGGCCTGTGGCATGCCACCACGAACAACGATTTGTGGGGGCATTTTGCGTAATTGTAATTACACATACACATGCAAGTATTTGCGGGGCTGAGTTTGAAACTGAAACTGGCAGTGGAAGTGAAAGTGGAAATGGAACTGGAACTGGGACTGGAGAGCAGCGCCAAAGGAAATTGAACAAGAAGCGGAAATGAATTTATGGATATTAAGTTATTGCTGTAATGGGCCAACTGATAAAACATGTATGGTAGATAACATTCGGTCGCACTGCAGAACCACAATAGAACAATAAAGGACACACATTACGTATACGCAGGGGATGCCACTGGACACCTTTGATTGTTGCCATGGATGTTTCTTTTCAGTCGTTATATGGAAAATTCTCAAATTACTCAATTCAAAGTCGCCTGAGACTGCCGAACAACATTGCGAGAAATTTAATACATGGAATGAGTAAAATTTGGCAATAAATATGAATGCAACTAATAAATAAAACATTACAATCTTTTTAACGATATGAATAGGTATTTATGTTTGAATTATATAAATTAATTGGGGAACGAAATTACATCAAATTTCTTTCAGTTGAATCATAATAAACAATATGAGAAATAAAACTGGAATTAATTTAATTTAAGGTAGCTTTTAAATAATCATAAGTAAGTTAAGCAACAGTTCAGTGATAAAATATAGACTTAAAAAAAAACAAAAAGTTCTATTTAGCTTGTCACAAAAAAAAAAATGTTTACAAAATAAATACAAGATATGTATCTCACACTCAAATATAGCTATCCTGTTAGTTTCAAACATACCTGTTAAATAATGATTAGTAATCATAATCATTAGTAATTAGATTATTTTTATTTAAAAGTCGAACTAATGATTAAATTACGATTATTTTAGGTTTTGCCCAATTATTTAATGATTACGATTACCGAAAATCAAAAAAAAAATCGAAGATTATTACAATTATTCAAAAAAATCAGATATAATCAAAAATAATCTAATTGATTAGTAATCCTAATCGAAATTTAAAAGGTATGGTTTCAAAACACCACTGGAATATTTATTTACCAATTTTCATATATCTATTTCAGACCATCTCCGAATGCAATGAGAAAGTCTGAATAATCTAAAAAAAAAATTACCCCTTTAAGGAATCACCCATAGATCCTAAAATTTCTAAGAACGTATAGTATGTCAATTTCAAACTATCTATCTATCGAGAAATTAATATGCTTTATTTATTAATGTTAAGTAAAATGAACTTATTGCAGTTATTTTAAGCTTAAATGCGCCGTTTTCTAATTCTGCTTGTGCAGATTAAAGTTGCTTACTATTTAATGACTGCCTCAAGTCGGCTGAAACTCGAACGTAACTTGCAAGTTGCAAGCTGCGTCTTGCAACATGAGCCAACACACACAAGAAGTGGCACTTGGCACTCGAGTGTCCAGACTTGGAGATATCGCAGCTAATTGAGCCAGAGTTTTTTCGAATGCTTTACGTGATTATTCCGCTTGAGCTGGGCTTGGAATTGGGATTAAAGGGTAAGCACTTGATGGATTCTACACCATTGCCCCGATAATATTTGGTGAACAAATTTTACGCCTAGCAACTTGGCACTTTGATAAAGTTTTTATACTTTCTTTTTGCATATGTTTTATATGCAGAGAGAGGGAGAGGGTGAACATTAAAAGGAAGACACTCGGAAATGATTTTGTATAAGCAACTATTTAAAAGTTTTTGCAACTCCCTCGACAGGCAACAAAATACAAATATTACGAGAGAAGGGAAAGCAAGTGGAATAGGAAAAGTTAGGTCAAAGTTTTCAAGAAAATTACAGACCGTAAACTATGAACAGTGTGTGCGAAAGGAAGATGAACAAAAGTTTTTGGCTTTGGCCTGGTGACTGACTCAAAAATTTGAATGAATGTGAACCTTTTCAGACGAATCACTGTACTGACCACATTGAAGCCGGCTATGACAGCGACCCTGACCCCGATCCCGCTGACGATTTGGACAACGGTTTCATCAGGCCACAGCAGTCATTTGGGTAATGAACTGTTAGCTCTGTACAATCTGGCCAAGAAATCTGTTTTAAATTTCTTGGCCAAAGCAGGGAGTAAAATGCAAATAATGGACAAACAGGACGACAACAACGACAATGACAAAGGCTATGGCTATACGTTTGCTTGGGGATGATGGCTATAACGATAAAGCTGAAGATGGCTACGTAGCATTTAACGAGCCAGCCTGCGATTTTATGAGACGCTGCTGCTGCTGTGGCTTTTTCTGCGGCCAACCGCGACGCCTACGTCGACGCCTGCAGGAACCGAGAAGAAGATGGAGAACTCAAATTGGAAGATGTGAAGAAAAACAGGGGGGGAAAAAGAAACGGAAGCTACTCGCAATTCAACGAGTCTTGCGGGCATCTTTCTAATACTCTGAAACAAAAATCATATAGCAACAAAGTCAGACAACTTGTGTAATAATAACTAATTTTAATTGATAAAAAGAAGTTCATTTGAAATGTTCATTTAAAAAATAAATAAAAATTAAATTAATATTGACAGGAAATTGTACGTACAAACGTGTGCGAAATAATAAGAACAGCAAATGTGAAAAATTAATTTGGTAAAAAAAAGAGTCAAGAAAACATAATTATAATAAACCCTTATATACGAGGGTGGGCTGATAAAAAGTCGGCCTACCAAAGAAAACACGGTTTTTTTTTTTATTTTTCTTTTTTATTTTTCAACATAATCTCCTTTTAGTCCACTTTTAGTGCACTTAGTCCAACGGTCCTCCAATTTTTTTATACCTTCCATAAAATATGACTGGTCCAGGTCCTCAAAATAGGCGTTTGTTTCACAGATCACCTGTTCATTCGACTGAAATTTCTTTCCACCAATCCATTTCTTTAAGTTTGGAAATAGATAATAGTCACATGGTGCTAAATCTGGAGAATAGGGGGGATGTGGAAGAATTTCATAGTGTAGTTCACACAATTTCATCATGGCAACAACGCTCTTGTGAGCCGGAGCGTTGTTCTGGTGAAACAGAACTTTTTTCTTCGCCATGTGCGGCCTTTTTTTCTTTAGTTCTGAATCGAACAGTCCCAAAAGGTTAGAATAGTATTCTCCATTAATTGTTCTGCCTTTTTCTAGAATATCCACATGAATTACGCCTCGGGCATCCCAGAAAACCGTTGCCATTACCTTGTTGGCCAACAAACCAATCTTTGCCTTTTTCGGCGCCGTTTCTCCGGTTGAAATCCACTGCTTTGACTGTTCCTTGCTTTCTGGTGTATGGTGATGTATCCAAGTTTCGTCGACAGTCACAAAACGACGCAAAAATTCATTCTTATTTGCGTTTAACAATGCCAAACTCTGCTTCGCAATGACCATCGGTTGCGTTTGTGTTCCGCTGTGAGCAATCGCGGCTCCCACCTTGACGAAAGCTTACTCATATTTAAATATTCGTGTAAGACGTTTCCAACACGTTCACGAGAAATGTTTAGGGCCTTAGCAATCTCTCTCAGCTTTATTCGGCGATCATCCAATATCATTCCGTGGACTTTATCTACCATTTCTGGGGTTGTCACCTCTCTGGGACGTCCCAGACGGTCCTCGTCAAAAATGCTTGTCCGCCCGCGCCTATACTCAGCAGTCCAATATTTAATGGTCGAAATCGATGGAGCTGATTCCCCATAAACTTCGATTAACTCATTTTTTATTTCATCGTTGGATTTCTTTTTTAAAAACAGAAATCTAATGACAGCTCGATATTCTATTTTACTCATTTTAGGGACAATGCAAAAGTGACCATGCTAAAACTCCCGCCAAAATTACCAGTGTTGAAATAAACGCCTAAAACTTTTTCAGCAATCAGCCGATAGAAAACACTAATCGAATAAAATATTTATGGGTTGTTTAAGATGTTTTTTTTTGGTAAGGCCGATTACTTATCAGCCCGCCCTCGTAATTAGAATAGTACACATATTAAGCTATGTATATCCTAAAAGAATTTTCATCCTGCTGTGTCCATATCTTTTATAATGGCCATTTTGTTGGGTTAAGTCGAAGTTCTGGTGTGCGAAAAAATAAGAACAAAGTGAGAAAATAACGGATTGTCGTTTCCTACATAAGTCTTAACCATTTATAAGTATACATGTAGTATAAGTGTTCTCCACTCCTTTTCCGGATCATTTAGACACATCGGGACTTTATAGAAGCAATGAGAACGTGGCATCTGGAGATAGGAGTATTCTTCCAAGTATTTTCTTCTTCTTGCCACAATTGTCCAAAATTTTTTGTCCATAGCACCTCTAATTTATATCGCTATATTATTCATTAATCATGCACTGGGTTATGGCTCGCAGATTGGGCTAATCCTTCCTTATCGTAAATATTGTGGGATCCTGAGCACTACTTTGCTTGACTCGTGATAATATTTGGATAATTTAAGTGTGGATATAGCTAACGTGGATCATCTTATTTTAAGCATAACACTTGCCAGTATTATTCTAGAATAGAAGTTGAGATCCATGACACACACAATTCTATTTAGAACATACCCCAAAAAACAATCCCACAATTCTCTATAGAATCGGTCTCAGACCATCTTGCTTAATTTCTTTTCTTTTTCTTTTCATCATAATTTCGGCAATTCAGAGCTTTTAACCTACTGTTGCTTATTATCTTAAGCGAACTTTACTACATTTGGCTCAACTGATCATAATAAACGATGTCAGGATCAATTCATAGTTTTCCAAATAAATTTTTCACATTTGCTGTTCTTATTATTTCGCACACGTTTGTACTTCCCGATATCAAACTAAAAGTAAATAAATGTTGCATACTTTTTCTTTTTTTTTTTCTTTTTTTTTGAATTGTTTATTTAATTATACTAGCAGCAATGAAATTTCAGTGGACCAAGTTTGTATATAGTGAATGTAAAATGTAGCCCTTAATTAGATTGTACCTAAGAAATATACATGAACTTCAACTAATATAAAAAATATTTTAAAATTCTTTTTAAGAATTCTAGCTGAAAGCCTTGAGAGTAAATTCAAGCGTCGACTTTTAATGCACAACTTTGTCAAGCAGTTTTTATGTGAGATTTTTCTGTTATTCCTTTTTTGTTTTTGCTGTTTCCTTGTTGCTGGTTTGTTGTTGCTGTTTTAATGCTGTTTGTCATAGCTCTCGTTCGTTTGACGTGTTTACGTTAACCGAGTTTACTGTGTGCCGTCTGTGACTGTTTCCGACTTGCTTTTAAGCTTTCTTTCGGGATCCTTATCGTGGGTTAGTCGCCACGGGGTTGAGAATGGGGACTGGGAATGGAGGACTGGCATTCTTGGTAGATGTTACCTGCTGAATTGGGTTGAGTTATGATTACCTTTTCTCAATTGGTATTGCTCGTGTGCGCGGCACAAATCAATTTGACGGAGGCCGTAAACGGTTTATGGGCAACAAGTGGCTGCCACATTAAATTGTCGCACATTACTTGGGCTTTGCCCACACACACACACACACATTCATGCACATCTACACACACAGACCCTGGCGAAGCTTACACAGCCTTTAAGAATTTAGCGCGCGTTTCAAATATTTCATTGACTATAGCGAAAACTCAACTGAACCGAACTGAACTGGACTGAAAGAGACTCTAAGGCCGCAGCCAAAGGCGTTTTATGGACCAAAAGCATTAATAACAATTTATTTCCATCGTGGCAGCAACAAGAGGCAAGCAACAGAGGCGACATTCCACAGATTCTCGCCGCAACAGCTAGACGGCAAAATTGGTATGACTATGAAGATAAGTCAGCAATTTTCAGGCGGTAACTTGAAGCGGGAAGCAGACAGAGACAGAGAGAGATAGAGAAAGAGGGTGTGTGTGTGGGAAAGAGAGGGAGGAAGGCAGCTTGGCAGCTTGGAAGCTGGGGAAAGACACTGACAACAAATTGCAACAGCAGGCGCAAAAGTACTCGTAAGTATTATCGTGCCCACTGTCGTAATTTTGACATTGACGAATTGTTGCTAAAGGATATCACAGAGGCAACAAGCCAGGCTAAGGAGGCAGGAGTGTCTGTCTGTCTCTCTGTCTGTGTGTTGGTAACTTAAAATGAAAAGCACTTAATAATAATTTAGTACAAGTTAAAATGCCTGCGCCTGACACTGCTCCCAGAGGCGTCGCGATTTTAGCAACTGCAGCCAGGGCTATGAGATTTTTTATTGAAAACATGAGCTTTTCTCAAAGCCGCCGAGCGAAAAAATTAAAGATGCTAATAGCAAGCTCAATAAGTGGTTTTATTAACATTAAAGTCAACATACATATTGTTATTATTATTATTATTATTATCATATTAAAGCGACTCTATACAGTTATTTGAAAAAAAAAAATCAACTGTGCCCAAACAAAACAAATTTAAAAATAAAGTCAGTCACGATTTGTGAATAATCTAATTAAGGTGTTTAATATCTATTCAATAGATATTTTCACTTGGAATCTATAATAGGAATGTCACAATTTAAAACTACATATAGTACATATATCTTAGATTCAATTTATATGCACACTGAAAAAACATTCCATAATGTTAGTAACATTCAGTTATCTTAAAAGTATTGGAATTAATGGCGTGAGGAGGAAAGCTAATTCAAAAAGGGCTTTATGTCGTTTTTATAATTAGATTTTTTCTTTTTCGCGACAGTTTCCTGTCAATAAGGCCTTTAAGCCTGTAAGCCTTTCAAAATTGTTTTACACAAAAACCACTTCAGTTACGTTTTTGAGAATATTTGTACTCATTATTGTATCGACTTTGATTGCTGAAATACGTGTTAATTTGCTTGTGTAATTGAATTCTTAGAATTGTGTTTGAAATTTGATACAAAATTTGAACACTGGAATTCAATTCACTGTCCAATTAGTGCTAGCTCCTTTTCGGACGCCACTGTGCACCCAGTACATAGTACATACATAATATATTTAGAAGACTGGGAAAGTATAAGGAGCGAAGGCGAAGACGAATGAAGGAGGCTTTCAAATGAAGCCAAAGGAATCTGAGATCCAAGTAATATTGGCATAGTAAATATATTAAAGCCATAATTTAATTAAATGCCTTTTGAAGCATCCGTATACATATAAAAAACAAATACCCACTCACACAAAATAAAAAGATAAAATTAGCCACTGCGTATGTGTAATTAATTTGCCTAACTAATTAAATCCAAATAAATTGTTTGTTATGGCAACAACAATCACGATGTTAGTGAAATGAAATAAATGAAAAATGATAAACTTGAGAAACTTAGGGCAATAATCACTGTTCAGGTTTTAATTATTAGCCAATTTCGTTTCATATTTTTAATTTTTGCTTTTCTGCTTCCAAATTGTGTTTTCTTTTGAAAGTTTGTTTTAATGGAAAAGGAAGCTCCGAAAATGTTTCGATGCATAATTAAAAGCATTGCGCATTTCATAATTTGAATAATAATAAGAATAACAATGCCAGGAAGAAGACTGAGCACAGATTAAATTGTAAGTAAGGACGACCCCAAAGGTTGAACAAACGACATACTACTTACTTGTATGTACTACTGTCTCGGTCAGGGTGAGTCCGGGTTCGGGTCCAAGTCCGTAGTCCGTAGTCCTCGGCATTAAAACGGCAACGACCCAAAGAGCAATAACAACCGTAACCATAACCGTAACAGTAACCCCCAAAAAGACACTGCCGAGGCTTAATGGCCGTAAAATGCTTGCCAAGCAGACCGGCCAGACAAGGTCAGGCCTGGACACACACAACAGAAGATACTCACACACATATACACACACACACATACACATATGCATTCTAAAAAGCAAACTGGACCCGACCAGACCTGAACTGGGACCGTACGCTTATGATAATAACACAATTATGTACTTACATAATTAAAGTCGTAAAGTGCACAAATACAAGCAAAGAAAACACACACACGCACACACTGTTCATTCTAATGCGCGACTAACTTGATTTTGATTCAAAATGAAAAAGTAAAGAATGTCATTGTTCGTAGACTAAAAATGTGATACCCTGGCCAGCTAAGAGATTCCTTTAGTTGTGCCTAGAGCATAAATATATTTACCTGATTATAAAATATTCTATCATATTCTATAACTGATTGAATAAATATATGTACAAATTTAATTAATTAATAGATACACATCTTTTACGGCGTCAAAACATAATACTCTCTCGGCAAACAAATAACTTTACACACACATAACTAGCAAGCTGAGGATTTATATCTATAGTCGCATACTTATTTTTGAACCCTACTTTGTCATGATTTTAGAAACATATGTTTTATTATGCCACTATCATGTTATTCAAGCTATGAATACAATTATAAGATGACTTAAAAGATTCACCATCGAACGAAATATGTACTTGCGAAAATGTAAAAAGATTCAAGTCAAAAAATATGAAATAAACATTAATAAGATAAGCATATGAATGTGTACTTTAAACTTTCGTATACTGAAAAATATTTTCAATATGGAAAAATTCTTTGTGCTCTGTTTAGTAAATTTATGTTTTTAAATATTTTGCATCCATCTCCTTGTCAACCATATTACTCTTATTATTAGACTCTTATGAGTACAATGTACCCTTAAACTGATTTTGTAAGTAACGTGTATAATTAAATAATAATGTCATTTTAAATAGAGATCTTATTTAATGTATCTTCTCTATAATTTCCAGCATATTTGTTTTACTTTTGTTTGTCTTCATATTTTGAATATACATTCGCAATATAAAATAATGTTTAATTCTGTTGTTTTCATCTGCTAAAGTTAATGGTATTAATATTTCAGGCAACAGGGCAGGGCGTCAAATAATAATAACATACAATCAACAATAACAACAGCAACAGCAATAACAACAACAACGATTTTAGCAATAACAACAAGTGGTTGTTTCCCGAAAAGCTGCTGACAATGGAAACTGGAAATGGCAGAAACATTCGTCTCTATTTACATTTACACATATGTATGTATATATGTATTGCATATATGTATCTATGGGTTCAATATACATATGTATGTGTGTGTTTGTGTCAGAATGTAATACAGTTGCCACATACACGTACATTTGAACTTTGTTAGAAGTGTTTGGCACTTGCAACTGCTTTGAATTTTCCGTTTCTTTCTCGAACTCGAGTTCGAACTCAAACTCGTCCTCGTTCTTGTCTACTTGTAATTCAGTCCATACCATTGAATAGGCTGACAGACTCCTGTGAAAAATGCAGATGAGATTGGCCTGAGGGAAATTGAGATAGAAGTCGGTAAACTTTGGAATATGCTAAGAGAATGCTGCGTGGGCAGCATCTTCCTAATGTAAAGTACTTCTCGTCGTATGTCCATATGTATGTATGTACATATGTAACCTTTCAATGAGCACAAGGCTCTGTTATCAATATGACCTGATAATGGGACTATTTGATGATTTTTTTTTAAATCATTTAGAGCACAAAGAGATCGAACTGAATGTGATAGATATCAGAAAAATAGTAAGTAAGAAAATGTAAATACAGAATGACTATAAGATGATTTTATCGATAAATTTCTGGAATTCGTTTTTCAATATTCCCAATAGTTTTAATAATTCGTTTGGCAATATTTTTAAATAAGTCTTATAAATTTAAACGTTTCGTTAGTCGATAAATCCATGTATTTAATTTATAAATATAACTATAAATCTTCAACAATAACACTAAATTACAATACAAATAAAATTATCTTATTTTGGAATATTAAAGCTAGAATAACGGATAAATAAGTATTATATGATTATTCTGACTATTAAACAGAATACAAGGAATTTGCCGGAGATACACGGTCTGAATTCCCAAAGCATTAACAAATTTATGCAATTGTAAAAAAAGCGATGCAATAAATGGCAAAAGGGAAATGGCAATTTTCGCATTTCATTACAAATGCATTGCGCATTGGATAATGTACTGGTTATTTCAGATACTACTCTCAAATTCTAATGCCAATCTATTCAACTCGTTTGCCAATCGTTCAACAACAATCAGCAGCAGCAGCAGCAACTACAACAATAACAACGACCACAATAACAATGAGAATAACAGTAAGTGATTTACAACAATAAGCTGCTTATTCTCAATTCTCCTTTGCCATAAGAGGAGAGTTTCTCTGGCAACCCGACAACTGAGGCCAACAACTTAAGCCAAGAGCCAGCACGCTACCAAATCGTCAAATCTCGTGAAGTGCCCGTAGCGATATTAAGGCAATACATATACTCAATGCCACGTCCACACACACACACACACACACACACATACACACACACACACACACATACTCACAGACAACACACATTTTGTGAGTGCATAAATATTAGAGGGAAATTCGAGAAGACATCATCTGATGCCCTTTTGGTTTACAATCTGACAACCGTATTGTCAAAATTGCGAGGTTCAGTCAAACATTTTTGTTTACTATTATGATTACAAAAATTGTGGGATTTGTGGTTAGAATCTATTACTCTTAAGAAAATATTTAAATAATAGTAAATACTAATCCTTCTGACCTAAAATTTTTGTATCTTACTCAGCGAAGCCAAAAACTCCGGAGTGTCTAAAAATTAATAATTTATTTTTTTTTTTTCTATAAATTAAATATAGTGATTTTTTAAAACTATACCTTTGAGTATATATTTGAATAAAATACTATACAAATACTATGATGAATACCTAAACAAATACCTAACAATAGGGTAATTTAGGTAGTATTGTTTAATATCAAGTTATATACTCAAACATTTTTTTCATTATAAAACTTCTCTGTTTCCACAAAGTCTTGTAGCAAACCGCGCTGGTTGTTTGCTAAATTTTTATATTGTTATTTTTCAATATGTAAAACATTTACGCGGAATTTGGCAATGTGTGTGGCACACACTCAATCCACAGACACACACACACACACACCCCACGCTGAAATTGAGGTAAGAAAAATTAACCAAAACAACAACAAAAAATACCGGGAATTTAGGCGAAATTTGTCTATGTCGATTTGGCTCCCTTCGCTTTGGGCCAGTTGCTGTTTTCATCTTATTAGAGCAGCTGTTGTTGTTGTTGTTGTTATTGTTTTCGCTATTGTTTTGGGCCAGCTGTTGCTTGGCTTATACATAGTATAAAAATCGATTACCTGACGAGCAGCGATTTTGATTGCAAGTCACATAAAAACAATGAAGTTTGCTGCTGTCCATTGCCACGCAATTTACTCGAATAGCTGTGCCATTAAAATCTCTCCAAATTGCTATGAAATGAAGCTGAGCTGGGCTACAACTGCAGCTCTCGCTGCTTGCCCCATTTGGTGGCATATCCCCTGCTGAATCGCCATAATCGAGTCGTCAGGCAAAAGTCACTCGCTTACTAAAGTCGTACAAAATTCATGCGAATTTCTTATGGGATTCTTATGTATGTAGATGCAAGTGCAACAAATCCACAAGTATTTGCAGCGTCTACCACACTGAGTCACAGCGTGCGACAAGAGTCGCAGTGAGGGGGGATAGGGACATTGTTTCTGATCCGCCGTTGAAATGAATTTACGTTTAGCCATTAATAACGAAGGCAAAATGAATGGCAACAGAACGAAACGGAAGGGAACAGAAAAAGGAACTCAGTCAGCATCTGGCAAGGAAAACTACTCAGCTTCAGCTGACACATGACCCTCATAAGTATGCTATGAACTCCTTCTCTTCGTTTCAAATTTCGTTGTATTCATGTGAAAGGGCAATATACCAACAGAGTAACAAAATAGAAAAGTGCCGTCGTAAGTATGAAATACATCATAATAACCGCGACACACACAAAGTCAGTCTGATTTGAGCTAATTTGCGATGTACATGGATATATGTACAATGTACAAAATGTAAAATAGATAGTCAAATTAATACAGTCGAACTTCCCTAACTCGAATCACCATTATCCAAGAAAAAAGTTCGAGTTAGGGAATTTTTTTTTTTTTAGTTTTTTAAATGAAACTACATATTCATTCATATTACATTGTAAACATTTTAATTTGTTGTTTTATCTTGTCGGGCTTACAAGCTTACTTACTTACTGGTTACTACAAACACATACATTACAATTGCGAGCTGTTAAATTTTTTATTTTTAAAGTTAAACAAAAGTAAAAAAAATCAGAAATTAGTTACATTAATTCATTCACTTCAAATTACTTTTACTCTTACCTTACTATACTTTAACTTTTAAATTTCTCTTATTCTTCAAGCTAAAGAGAACTTAAATAATCGAAAATTAGGGTCTGTTAATTATTATTTTTTTTTTATTTCCTAAAAAAAGGGCCTCTAGTTTGTTTAAAGCCCTATATAGTAGTGGTCATCACTTGTAAACTGTGTCTTTCCTAAGGTTATTTCACCAGCCTTTAGAATTGTTTATGCAATATTTTGTCAATCAATCAATTTTATCAATATTCTTAAAAGCTCTTCATTAAGAATTTCCCTGAATTTCCGCTAATTCGATTAATGAATTGGTTATATTCTGATCCTGACTGCGTATTTAATTTGATCTTTTATTTATTTACCAAAAAGCACTTTGTGTGGCTACGAATATTTTTGATAGAGGAGATAACAACACGAGTTGTTAACAATTTCAATATAAATGTTTCGAATTGCACGGCCTGGTCAACTGCTATAAATATCCATGGCAACAAGCTCCATTGAAAATATATCTGGCGCGTGCAATAGACAAAGCCTTTTAGAAACCACATATTTTGCTAAAAAAAAAAAAAAACAACCAACAGACAGAGAAAGGAGTAGTCATTGTGCTCTTCTCGTCTCCATTTCAGTTGCCGTTGCTTTTTTAACTTTAACCAATGCAATCAGGGCATGGCCCTTGGGCAAGAGAGCCCAACTAATTTGCTTTGACTGTCAGCAATTTGCATGGCCCGTCTGTCTCTCTGTCTGCTAAATGGCAATTTAATAAGATTTAGACCTGCCCACACACACGCATACACATAGACTTACATACGACCAAAGAAAACGGGCGAACTCCTAACAAAGTTACAATCATAATAATAATAAATATAATGATGGCTATGATAAAAAATAGTGCGCATGTTATTTACCACTTTTGGGTTGGAGGAAATGGAAAATGGGATATGGGGAAGCCCGCCCGCAGGGCTGTCGATTTCCGGTTAGACCGGAAGTCGCATTTACGGCCATGTGTGTGAAACTTTCGCAAATTGTTATAACAGGCCCAAAGCAAATGCCAAGGAAACAGTTGATTATGTTTTCCAACATTCCATTACGCCACAAAAAATGAGGGGGAGAGAGTGAGGGAGGAAATTAGGAAGGGAGAGAGAGTTTCGCAAAGGATGTGCTGTTCTTTAGCGCTTGTTTAATAATTTCCTTGGACACATTTAAAAAAAAAACAAGTGGAAAAGGCTATAGCCGAGCTCATGATTATAGGATACCCGTTACTTATTGTAATGAATTTTTAAATATTTTTATTGCATGTTTTTAGGCACTTATATTGTTCAAAAACTTTAATTAGCCATTACCACCTTTCTATTTGTCCGATCTTGTTACACAATAGTAGGATGGTAGGTAATAATAGTAGTTAACGTTAATAAGTAAAAGATTCCTAATATCTTGAAAACTGTGCATGTGGTGATTTTTTGCGATAAATTTGACCTGCGTGGGGTTTATAGAAGTCTGTGTGCCAAATTTGGTTGCTCTAGCTCTTATAGTCTCTGAGATCTAGGCGCTCACATGGACGGACAGACGGACATGGCTATATCGACTCGGCTGTTGATGCTGATCAAGAATATATATACTTTAAAGGGTCGGAGATGCTTCCCACTCCATGCTACATACATTGCAACGAATACAATATTCCCGATTACTTATTTTTTATAAATAACGGGTATATTTACATGGCGAATTTGAGAATTGCTGCACTTAGCAACAAAAATGTATTCGAATATCAATGTATAACTATTGAGTTGCATATATAAATAATTGATTTTTAGGCCAAACCGGAGATAGATTTAATTGATTTCCTTCGGCTGGCCGCGGCCCAATCGAAATTGATTAGCAATTTATGGTAATTTATGCAAAAGTGATGGAAAATGTTAAATATGTTTACTATATTTCGGTTAAGGAAATAATGAATTGTTTATAAAATACTGCACCAACACAAAAACAACATTTGAAAATTAAACTTCAAAAATGTATACATTTATAATTTTTATAATTTCCTTTTAAAAAGCTCAATTCCACGGTCACTTAAAATCTGACTATGTGAAATCTGTTTTTTTTTTCGGCTATGATGTAAATTTTCTTTTCAGCGACTAATTTGATTCACAAGAGTAAAAGCGAAACAATAAAACAAGAACTGAGTTCTTAGCACTCTCTAGTCTTATTGTCGCAGTCTTGAGTTAATTTTATATTAATTGAAATGACAGTTTTAGATAGAATTCGATGTGCTAGGGTATTTATTGTTTGTCATCTCAAATAGAGGTAAGCTTCTCTTTTTTCAATTAAGATTACTTCTATTCAAATGTATAAATATTGAACCTTATAACAATTATTTTTATTTTATTATTGCCTTTCTCTCCGTCTCCTTCTCTCGCTCTCTCTGTGTCATTTATTTTACGAAGCTTCTTCCCATCAGTTTGTCAGGTCTTTTGATACTGTATACGATTACTTTTGGAATTTCTTTTGCGCAGTCACTTGAATTTTCATGGCCCGTAGCCTGTAGCATAATTTCGTTTTCCAAGCGCATATCCGGGTTACATAGTTCGATGGTAGCTTATGGGTTTGCGAGGGTTGGCAACCCTCGATACAGGGGGGGGGGTTGCGAGGAGGGTGATCATAGGATTAGGGAACGCTTCGTGCCAAAGTCAACGCGGGCAAACGGATATTCGTGAAAACAAGACGTTGCTCGACAACATTAACCAGACGAGCAACAACAGCGACAACAAGAACAACATGAACCTGAAGCAGTAAACATAAATAAACTGTAGTCACATTGTGGTTAGTGTTGTTGCATTACGAGTACGAAAACGAATACGAGTACAAATAAGGCGAGTACTAGTTTGACTTTAAAATTTTATTTATCTCAAATGATGTAGATGCTTTCAGCCAAGTCAGTTAAAAATACTTTATCTCAGCGTTCGGAACTTGTATAATTTACAATAAGTTAACATCAAAATTCTCAATATCAATAAAATCGAATGCCGTATAATATCAAGTATACGTCAGCTTTAAATTGATGTAGGTAGAAAGGGGGCACATTCCCGGCTGACTTAATTCCCACTCTGACTAGACTGACAAATAAATTTGGTCGTCTCGCTGATGTTTTCATTGGGGTGAAAACACTTGGACAAATAAATAAAATTCTATATTTTCAATTTGTTTTGCGTTGCAAAAGTTTTGGGCATATTTTAACAAAGATAAACAAAAGATGACCCCGTGTTCAAGTCGCATCACATCCGAATTTACGAAATGCCATAGCTGAAAAGTGAAACTTAATATGGAAAACCGAAAATGGATAATGGAAAACTGAAATTTACAGTTAATCAAAACGCTATTTTTTATATGAGCATTTCGGCATGAAAAAATGGCGTGAAAATAAAATCCAAACTCACAATTTTATTGACCGGCCAATCGTATTGACACGCAAGAAAGATTTTATACTCATTACTTAAAAATAAGTATTCGTTGAAATGTATGTAACAGGGAGAAGCAAGCACATCCAACCCTATCATTTATATGTATATTCTTGATCAGCATCAACAGCCGAGTCGATATAGCCATGTCCGTCTGTCCTTCCGTCTGTGTGAGCGCCTAGATCTCAGAGACTATAAGAGCTAGAGCAACTAAATTTGGCACACAGACTTCTATAAACTTCACTCAGATCAAGTTTGCTTCAAATTTTTTGTACGCCTCTTCCGTCTCTGAAAATAGCGAAAAGTCGCTACACAAACAGTTTTTAAGATATTAAGCTTTTTTTCTAATTAACGTTAATTACTATTATTAACGATCAACCTAATAAATCTAAAAAAGATTGAACAAGAGTGTTTTCTAAAAAAATTCAATAATTTGAATTTATTTCAACCGGTTCTGAACATATTTAATTTCAATCAAATAAATAGATGCATATAAGTAAATAGAAATATACTCTGACACTTAATTTAAGGAAAATCTAAAATAGTTGAAAATGTTTAATGGCCATTTGATAGCGATAATTTGAAATCAATTAGATGAACACAAATAACATGAAAAGATGCATAGAAATCAATGAATTCAGAATCTTATTGTTAATCACAGTCTGAATGAAACACATACAATGGAATGCGAGAGATTTGTTTGCCACATGACAATCAAAGTTCTTAACGAATTGTGTGGGAGTGTGTGAGTCAATGTGAGTGTCAAAGCAATTTGTTGAACCCAAATACCGAATACCAAATGCCGAATGCCGAATACTGAATACTGAATATATGTATGTGTATTCCCTGCCCACCGTTACCGGTCTCTTCCTCAATGCCAACAACTTGGTCATAACATATTCGTAAAATATTCATAAATTGCACAAGCGGCGAACCCAAAAGAGATAATAAGCCCTCTGTAGAACTGGCTCGAGCCAAGAGGATCACGAGTCTAAGCTGATGGTGTCCTCGCTGTGTCTGTCTGTCTGCCTGTCTGCCTGTCTTTTTGTCTGTTATTCTGTATTTTTGTCTGAGTCCTAGCATTGCCATCAAATTAAGTATACGCATATGTTGAACTAATGAAATTATTGACGACTGATGGAGTTTGACTGCCTTATAAGAATTCACGAATATACATACATACACACACACACACACACAGAGTAAACCCAACTAGGGGGAATATGATAATCGACTTTTAGGTATAAGTATAATAAATCGTTGTAATTATCATTGGCTTTATTATTATCAATATTATTACGGCTAGTGCTACGATTATCATCGTCATGGTGATCATCATCGTCAACGATAACATCATAATTGTTTTGTGTGTGTGTGTTTGTCACTTGTTGCCCGTTTTATGAGCCCAGACATTTATCAAATTGCCATATAAATTATACAAATTGTCGTTAGCCGTCGCACATGAAAACATGTAACACAATGGAAAACTACTCTCTACCATAAATAGGAAAACTACTCGTACTTGTATAATTGCACCAAGAGTTCAAGCAACCCACGCAGCCAACAAGATGCTATAATGAAATGAATCAAACCAAACCATTTCGAGTACACTATCAAATGCCTCATCAGTGGCAAGTGGCAATCAACTTCACATTCAGTTTACTTTCTTTTCAGGGTTCATAAAATTATTGAATTTATTAATATATAGTAAATTAAATAGATTAATGTAAATTTGATTTATTTAACAGCTGAATTTATGCAAAGTTTATGGATATTTTTAAAAATTAGCTCAACACATTTCAATACTAAGTTAGGCACAAAATGACAAGCAGCCATAATTTTTTTATTATTTATAGTCAAAAAATAATGGAGTTAAAGTTCTTGAAAATCGCTTCAGCGAAAATCGAGTTGGCGTAATTTCGATGTGAATTCATATTACTTTAAGTGTTCAAGGCAACAAATTTGGTATACTCTTAGAAAGTCTGCTAAGAATACGAGTAAAAGCTTGGAAACTATTGAATTTTTCATTTTTATTCATGTTTTACGTTAAAGTTAAACTTTGTTTTTTCACTTCAACGAGTGTAAGGAGAACTTTTTGAAGTCAGGGTATATACGACTATTAGTATGTAGTAAGTATTGGATAAGAGAAGATCCTTTTATTTAGTATTTATCTTATCTTAAAATCTTAAATCTTAGACCTTTTTCTCTTAAAATAAAAATAAAAATCTAAAAATTTTGACACTTTTTGAGACCTAAAATTCACAACTGGCTCTGGAGTCTCAAAGATGACATTAGGCTTGTACTCGCTGGACATGTCAGCATAACGGTACTAATGATAGAGATTGACATCTCTTGAAACATCTGTATACCGAGAAATGCTCCTTCCTTTGTTTGTTGTTTAGTGTCATATCGACATGACTAGACCTCAAGTTAACTAAAAATTACTTTATTTTTCTTAAAATGTAAAGAAGCTTAATCTTTATTTTTTGGTCTATAAATAAGAACATATAATGTAAAATAAAAAAAAAATACGTTTTATTCCTATATTAAGATTTATGGTCTTGAAAATATAAGAATTTATGATCTTAAAAATAAGAACTTGGTCTTAATTGAAATGTTTTTAGAATCAAGATGTGTTTTCTAACTTCAAGATTTTCATGTTCTCGAAGCATTTTTTAGACCAAAGTTCTCAGTTCTGAGACCAAAATCTTGATTTTAGATCCTTTTTTTTATCAGTGTACAGGGTATAAGAATGTAGTATTGTTGTTGATGTGCCTGTTGTTGCTTGTTGATGTTTGTTGCCAAGCAACTAAAGCCCAGCACAGCTTGGCAATATTCACATGTAAAAAGGGGGACAAAAACAAAGAGAGAAAGAAACCAAGAGGGAGACAGAGAGAGAGAGAGGCTACAAGTGTGAAGGAGGAATATGCAAACACGTTGAGTGTATCAAAAAGTTGCAACACTTTATGGCCCATAAATATTTATGTCTATTGTTGTTGCTGCTGCTGTTGTTGCTGTTTTCGCTGTTGTTGTTGGCATTGCTGTGGGCGCCTTTAAGAGCCCATGTAACAAATATTTTGGCAGCAAAATGCAAGCGCAGTTGACAAGCCATGTTAACGAGTTTCAAATTAGCCCGCACAGCCTCGCACACACTTATACAAAAACCCACACACACACACACACAAACACAAACGACCAAAGCAATATCGCCCATATCAACAATGTCAGATGCCTCGTAATGAGTCAGTTCAGTTGCCAGTTCGCTAGTTTGCCACTTTGCCAGTTGCTAGTTTGCCAGTTTCCAGCTGCTAATCAGACCATTGGGGCTTCTGCAGACAATGATGAAGTGAATGGCTGCCCCATTATATAACGTATTTCCCATTCCCAAGGGGGTCTTCCATACTATGAGAGACAATGCGAACCGAACCACCGAGCTATTTCAAAATCACACATTTGATACAATAAACTGTCAGTTTTTAATCTGAATTTGAAACAGAAATTCCTAGAAATGTGAAAAATATAACTTAAAATAGTCCTCATGAATTGATACTGAAACACAATAAAAGTGCAAATGAAAATGCATTCATGAAATAAACAATACATAATTGATGGCAATTCCACAGGTAAAATAGAACTGCAATTTAATTGTATCCGCTAGAGATTTTTTAAATACATTTTTATTTATTTAGGCATTAAGAAACTTTTTCTACATATAAGGTTTTTATACATTTTACTTCAAAGTATTTCGTTGTTAGTTATTAAACACTTTATTTAGACATTGATATTAAATATTTGCTAAATTATAATAGGTTTTATTCAACCTAAATATATTAGAAAGAAAACAAAAACTTTATAAAAGTTCATTTATTAATTGAATTTAAAATAAAATTATGATGGTCGATTTTATAACATTTTAGAAACTCCGATATTTCGTTTGGTTCATCTCTAAATTAATTGATTTGCGATCATTGTCAAAAACTCGAATCTTGACTTTTTGGAGAGTATGTATTGATGAGACCAAGAACAATGCAAATTCAAGAAATTAAAATGCTGGCCAGAAACAAATATGAAACTATATACATATGTATATCGTATGTGGCACAAATGTGTTTATAAACTTCTTCAGCATGCGTCAAACAAAGAAAGAAACTGTCACTGTCTGCGATTGTGATTGTGGAGCGTTGAGTACCTCGGTGAAATGCTTTAACGGTCTGCTGAATTTACTTTGATCTAAGCAGGTATACACCCTCACACACAGACACCCACACACACACACACACATACACACACACACACACACACACACAGGGGATATCCACATGTGAGTGTTTTTCACATGTCGCATCTAAGGCATCGCGTAATTTTTAATAAAGCAAGACATTGAGCGTGCTGCTCAGTTCCCAGTTCGAAGTCCCCAATGAATGGATACTCACCCCAAGCTCGACGTAAATCGTATAAATGGGATAAGGGAGCGCAATCACCATGCCAGTTAGCCATGTGGCACAGCAGCAGACAAAGCCAGGGATGCGACCCTTGAGCGGATCGTTCAGCCAACGCATGCGATCCCAGGCAATCAATATATGCGATATCATGGCAACATGCAATGGAATGTCCTGCAAAATAAGAGAACAAAAACACAAATACAGATACAGATACATACAGATACATTATGAAATAAAGATACATACACAAATACAAGTAAGCAACAAACTGGACAACAGTTTAAGCCAGCGGTGGGCACGAAATCTGAATTCGTTAGCAGCGGCCGGCTCCCGGAGCCACTGCGTGCCCACCGCTGGTTTAAACTGTCCAGCCCAAGAAAAGAGACAGGGTATGAGTTTTTGGGAAAACGGATTCCTCAGCTTTGTTTACTTAGTCCAATGGCTTAGGCAACCATTTTTCAGAATGTGTGCGGTGATTGAAACAAATTTGTTTGCCTCTGATTATTGTTGTTGTGTTGTACACAGGTTGGATATTTGGATGTGTGTTGATTTTCGCTTGAATGGGCATCAACATATATACATATGTATGTGCACATCTATGTATGTATGTATGTGTGCACTCAAAGAAAATTGCACTGCCATTGTAATATTTTCTCTTTGATTCAACTAGTTGGCTCAATAATTTAGCGTGGAATATAAAATTCGCTAATTTAAAGTGTAAGCTATTTATTTTAAATAAGTATATGAATAGAAATATATAGATATTTTAATTCAAGAATTTTAATATTCATCACAATATATTTCATAGTTAATATAAAATATGTAATAAATAAAATATCATGGCTTGAATCAAAATCATGAAAATGAAATCCAATAAGAAATATAATCTTCATTTTTCATTTGAATAAATGTGTGTTTTTAAGTGGAATAAAATAGTAAAAACTAATACCAAAACAATTTGTTTTAATTTTGGAAAATATACAAATAATGAATATTTAAGATAGTATAACTAAATATACCGTATTTAATTTGAAGTGCTTTTTATTTTAAAGAATTCATATTAACTTGACACTCCAGTATGTTTTCGTGTAAACTTAAGTGTTTTATATTTAAATGTTCTTTTTTTCTAGGTGTATTATGTATAGGTGTGTGTCTTTGCATGTATTGTTGTGCTGCCTAAATCCCAAAAGTTTTCCACGCTATCCATTTTTGGCTAGGTATTTTCCTTTTCCGTTTCCTTGGTTGTTTATTTGTCTGAGATGCCAGATTGGATATTGGGACAACACCTCAAACCATCAAAAAGCAATCATCTCTAACAGATTGTCAAGCATTAGCCTATGGTCAATGCATTCGTCAAGGTACACACATATGTATATGGTATGTGTGCCAATATGAATTATGACTAAAACCGATTATCACAAAGGCCTTGGACCTTTTGTATTTCACGAAAAACGAAAACAATAATATTTTCATATTGAAAACTAGATTTGTCTGTTTCCAGTTTCGTTTTCACTGCATTGTTTATTTTTCAATTTATTTATAAAATATTTACAATTTTCAAAATTACTTTATGCGAATTACTTGTATGCGTGTTTGTCGAAAGATAAACGAATAACGTAAATAAAGATACAAGCTAGGAACCTTTGACGTTTTATTTAATTATTCGTATTGTTCTGCTACCAACAATTTAAATTATATTTTGCAAAAATAATACAACTAAAATATTGCATCGAATCGTAATTTAATCTTTATTAAGTTGCTTAGTTTTCTCAAAAGGTTTAATTTTCATTTTCTGCAGTTTTCCTCAACTGCAGTTTTGCAATCAGTGGCAATTGCAATTCTTATTTAGCTGGATGTGACTTTAAGTGCTAAAATTTAACGTATGACAAAAGCGACATCAAGATTTTTGTGGGTTGTCTGTGGCGCCAGTAACATCAATCAATTTCAATGGGGAGGAAAGGCGTTCAGGACCCACACACTTACACGCACATGATAAATGTGTGAGTGTGTGTGTGTGAGGGTCGTATGTGCGCTATTTGTCGCCCTTTGTGATAGCAATCAAATCGAATAATATCCGTTGCCTGGCATTTTGTTTCGCGTCTTTTGTTTGCGAATGGGTCGGTAATACAATCTTCAAGAGCGTCTAGCTCAATTTTCACATTCCCTTCGAAGTACATAGGCATTGTTAGATAGTTTGTGAGATGTACTCGTATACGCTATTTCATATATCTGTATACTGCCAAAACTATATTCAACTATTTAAGGACTGCTGATGCCGGAGGCAACATCTGCAATCAGTTTTCGTTTATAAAAGAGAAAATCATCAGTCTGATGTCTTTTTTGACTTGGACTACTACACAATTCACTAGAGCATTAAATGCTTCGATTTGGCCAAAATAATATTCTTGTCAGGCGCGACATAAGCAAAGAGAACAAGAGAGTAGCTGACGACATTAAATAAAGGTAGAAAAACAAAATTGAATGAGAGTAAATTATTTTATATCCTGTTGTTTGCCTCACACATAGATACATATACGTATGTATATAAATATATATATATATATATACATATGTATTTTGGTAAATGTGTGTATTGTTAACAGCGCCCATGAAATTTGACAATCATTGCGGCTTTTGGCAACCAGATGTGGCAAAAGCTATTGCGTGGAAATGCCCCATATCACAAGGTGACAATGCGAAAAAGTGTGGATTCAAATGGGAACTGGCAAATCGTTTAGGACAGGGCATCTGATTCCATTATACATGCTATATGTGGACTTGACATGCCAATTAGGTTCAGTTAACAGCTCTTTAACTGCCGCAAACACTCGGAGCCAAAACACTCATCGCGTTCCTTAGTTTAGTTCTTCCACAACATTTTTTGTTACAAGTAATACTTTTAAAATATTTTTATAAATAATAATCCCAAATTACTTACACCTTATTATAAATAAACTTTAATATAAGAAAAAAAGTTAATATTTAATAATCTTCAAAAAACGAAATTAATCTAAGATAAGCCCTTGCCATACGAAGAGTTTTAAAATAAAATTTAAAAAAATAAATATATTTTCAGCATTTAAATATGAATAAAATTGTTCTTAAATATTATTTTATTTAAAACTATTTTTATACAATTTCTAAATGAATCTGAATGCTCAGAAAGAACAATAATTTTAATGACCTTTGCAATGCATTGGTTTTTTTACTTAATATTTTAATGTCTTATTGGTTCTTATCATCTGTCTATTCTTTACGCTTCTTTAAGAAACTTACTGTGCCACTGCGTTGAACGTTGCACAGTGGGATAAAATAAGAAAAGGAATCCTAACCAATTCTTAAAAATCGAAAACTTTAACTTTTTTAATGTAGATAGGAAATAAACTTCATAGTAACAACTTAAATAATTAGACAAGTGCCCAGTAAAAAAAACTTTCTAAAATAAAAGTTTACATTTCTTGATTTTATCATTTATTTTAAAAGTACGTTATCATAATATTGTTATGGAATTGACACAAAATTAAGACTAAAATTGAAGGAACTGCAAAATTATACTGGAATGAATTATTTCGTTAATAATTATATTTAGATTGGTTTTATCCTGGTGGCCGGGATTTTTCTTGGTCTGTGTATTCTGCACATTTCGCACCACTGTGCAACAGTTTTGAATTTTCATTGTGCGAAGCTAACTGAGGTGCAGATAAAGCAGAATGCGTAAAGTTTATTAACTTGTCATAGGGCCATGGGGCTTATCGGCTCATCTGGCTCCCCGGCCGGCAATTGACCAGACTGGCAAGAGAGCAGAAGAGCAGGAGGAGAAGGAGCATGGATAACGATGCTCGGGAGTAAGTTTAATTAAAATAAAAACAGAGAGAAGAGAAGCCAAATATGAACAGATATGGCAATAAATAATAGACAAGTGGACACACACTCACCTGCAGCATGGGCAGAAAGAAGCACAGGAATTGGCCAAATATCCAGTTCTGGATGAGCATCACCATCAGCGAAATGGGCAGCACCAAAGCACATTGGACGAAATGGCAGAGGGCCAAGTTGGTGATGAACGCATGCGTGACATCCTTGTAGAGACGATGGTACATGATGTAGACGATGATGGTGATGTTCATCAGCACGCCGAGCAGGGCGAGAGCTGCGTACTGGATGAGAAATAGCCAATAGACCGACTTGATGCTGGCCTTAAGTATCGGGCCATTGAAGCGCTCCAAGTCCTCGGTATCATTGACATGGCCGGCTAGGAAGTTGGCAATCGCCAGTAGATACTTGTCCGGCACATCCTTCCACTTCTCGCCGCCACTGGTGCTGGCTGCCAGGTGATAGTCCTCTTCGCCAGCCCCATTGGGCGTGGCCACATGATGCTCAGCGGACGACATTCTTACCACCTGCAAATGGGATAAAAACACAGTTGGTAAAGAGACAGAAGCAACAATGAATATTTTACACGCCTGGCAAACCATAACAAAAGGCATAAAGCTGTTGGCCGCCCAGGGGAATGCACTTCTCGAGAGAAACTGGAAGGATGGGGATGGGGATGGGGAAAAGAAAGGAAGGGGCAGGAAGGATTCTAACAATTGGTGGCTTTCCATTCGTTTTGCGTTAGGAAAGCAACAAAAAAAAAAATTGCAGTGTTGCCGACGGTAAAAATGGATTACAAAGGCAGCGGGCAGAGAAAGGGGAAGCTGAAAGGGTTCACAGTTCGTTTTATCAAGTTATGCAAGGCATACATAATAACGAACATCTTTCCCATCTATTCCCGCCTTGTACACCCGACAAAATTCAAAGTATTTACAACTGAACAGATCCAAAAGAAGATCTTATGTTTCATACGTTTACCAGATATGACAATAAAACAAATTCTTCTTTATTAAAGGTAGTCCCGAAAATCACCTTAAGATGTGTTTTCATTTAAAAAGACAACTCTGACTTTCATTCGATATACTTTACAAAATATGACAAAATATCATTTTTAGAATTAAAAAAAGATAATAAAGTATAATAAGTACCATGAAAATCTATTATTTTAAATATTTCTTAATAGTTTCCGCATCAAGTTAATATATTTATATCCCCCCGTTATAAAACGTAGAAATTTATCGTTTTGTCAATTTTAAATCGGTAGAAGGTGCAAATTTTCCAATTAAAATAATGAGCAATAAATATTCAAATGTTTTGTGAACTTCACGAAATGTATCAAATTTAAGGCAATGCCAATTGTTGTTGACATTTTTGTCGCCTGTTATTTGTGTTCATTGCCATCGCTGGCATTATGAGATTTTCTATTCATTCATTTGTTTTTATTGTTTGTTTGTCAGTTGCTGCTGCAATTGTTGCAGTTGTTGTTACATTAAGTTTTCCTTTGTTTAGTATTTGCAACGGAAATTACCAAAAGGATTTCCAAACGGCACTTGCAACAAGCCTCAGCCAGAACTTGCAACATTCCATGGAAATTGAAAATCTGTATGCACGTCCCGTGCAACATAAAAAAGTCTGTCTCCTTCTTCTACCTATACATGTCTCTTTCTTCTTTATAGGGGCTTTAGTTAAGTGCTATACATATGCATGTGTCTGTGTCTGTGTGAGTATTTATGTGATGTGTAAACTCAAAGTACGCCTATTTTCGGCCCACGGCAGTTCAAGAATTTCAATCTAGATGACTAGACAATAACAAAAACAACTTCACACACATACACACACACACAGATTCACATACACGTACATACACGTACATAGTCAATGTGTCACGTATGTGAGTATGCATGTATGTGTGTTGGCCAAATAGCCACAGCAATAACCGCAGACAAGCAACGCTAGGAATATCCCCTATATTTTCGGGTCCCCTCTCCTCTCGACAACCAGATTCGAGTTTCGCCATTTACCAGTTTTGCCGGCATTTTGGTATTTTCCAAGCTTCCGCTTTGCCAGCTTTTCTTTTATTTTTCGCATTTTTTGGCTTTTTGTTTTGCTTCTGGTTTCTGGTTTCTGTTTTCATTTTCCATTTTCCATTTTAAGCAGCAACTTCCGTTCAATTTATTGTGCCTAATTTTTCTTCACTTTCGGCAAAAATATTTGTTTGAAAACGTCGCTTTCAGGTCTTTATAGGGTGTTCCAGGAAAAAATAATGTGAGGCAAGACAACAAAAAGGAGAACAAAATTTCAAAGGCAACCCAATTCATGATGTCGTTATTGTCTTTCAATTTAAATTAATGGCAATGCAATTTGCATTACATCATAATGGAAATATGCCAAAGGCCAAATTATGCATTCATCAATTGTTACATGAGGTGGATTGTCATCGAATTTCCCACAGGTGGGTGATATTCTGAACAACCGAAATGAGTTCATTCCATAGTTTTATTGAAACAAACAGTCAATTTAAAATGCAAATGTATCAATTCAATCCAAAATATACTAGAAAACATTTAAATGCTTATTAGTCTATGCTCATCTTTTTAAGCGGATAGCTCATAGATTTATTATTGATATAATCAAAATAACGGTCGAGCTCACCAGACTATTAGTTCAGTAATCATATATCATAAAACCAAAAATCAAAAGCTTTCATGAAATTTTGACGCAAAATCAAAGTTGTCAAGTTGTCATAGAAAATTCCAAGCAATCTGGCGAAAAATGTGTAATGAAATGGGAATCAACACAGCAAACAGCCAGTTTTAATATAATAGTTGATATATTAAATTAATAATACTGTATGCGCATTTAATATTTTATATAAGAAAGATCAAAGCACTTTTCCTAATCATATTCCTTAAAAATACACAGATTAAGAAAACAAAATTAATATTAATAAAGAGGTTTCCTTATTAATTTTTTCCTATTCATTTTCAAACTGTTGATTACGATTTGTTATATCGATAACAAATCATCACAATCAGTGAATTTCATCGCACAATTTTGGTGATGAATTTTTAGTCATTATAATCACAAAATTTAAAATCATGAATACTAATCACTGCCGTTCATCAGAACAATCATAAAAATTTCATCGGTATTCTGTTGCCGATTTGTTCTGGTGAGCTTTTAAAGCTCTTTATTTAGCGAAAATTAATTAATTGTCAATGACGCTACTAATAAATTGACATTCCGCTAAAAATTGGGGTAAGTTTTGATACGTATAAAACCAATTTTTTTCACTTGCAGCTGTATTGTGAATTCCTTGTGCTAATATTTAAGACACCCTGTATAAAGTGCAGGTCAGAGCTTGGGCTGCTCGGTTTGATGACCCATGCATTGGCAACTGTTGGCGCGCTTAATTTTATTTGAACCCATAAGTCCTTTTCCTTTCCCTCTTTATGTGGCTGCCAGGTATGAGTATGAGTATGCACCATGCATTATTAGTTTTTTGCCCTCAGCCTGTTTGGTGCGCTTATCTGTGCTACGTTTGGTTGCACAAACACAAACACACACACACATGAGGCGGCCCGAATTGGGATGGTACAATGCAGCGCCTGCTGCTATCCTTATCCAGAGGGACTCCCAGTAGGAGTCGATAGCCGGCAAATGGGAAATGGCAAATGGAAAAGAGAAAAGGGAGTCAGGGATAAGTGTATCTTGACTTGCACGTCTGGCGCAGCTTGTGTTCCTCTGTCCGTCTGTGCGTCCTTCTGTCCCGCTTTATATGCCGACTGCCTGACGAGTTTATTATGCCTTTCAATGATTTATTCGGCAATGACAGGCCGCATTATGGCCACAGGACAGGGTGCTTCCCAGGGGGACACGACAACGACCGATCGCAACGGGTCTATTGTCCCAGTTTAGATTCAGTTTATTTCGTTTTATTTCATTCCATTCCATTCCATTACACTGTTTCGCAACAATGCAATCGGCACACTTGTTGAACACTTTTACATCTGTTTATAATCCAGAATAAAATCAATCCCAAACGGTGCACAGTGGAGCCATTGCTCATTTTACTTTGCAAAAATCAAAACTTTTGAACCAAATGAGATAATCGATTAATTTTAATAGCATATGATAGATAATTCTTCAACCTATGAAATAAGTGCTTAAGAAAAGTGCCACGCCCCCAAAATGCTTACTCAGGGGCTATCAAAGTTGAAATTTGTGAAATTTGTGAAAAAAATAAATTGTTTTGCACCTAAAAATAAATTTTTTTTTTTAATTTTTGATTTTTTTTGGTTTATTTTTAAGGTTTTTATATTTAAAAATTACTTTCAAAAAGTTTAGATAAAAAAAATTTTTTTTTTTTAATTATTTTTTTATTTTTTGGGGTGAATTGTCAGAATTGCATATATCGACCTAATTCCTATGGCTGTATATGATATAGTAGTCCGATTTCAACCAATCTGATATATGATGAAGCTGCGGTAGTCTTCTACATCCAGACCAAATTTGGTTCAAATCGGATTACTATATTATATAGCTGCCATAGGAACCATCGATCGAACTATGCAATTATGCTGCGTGTTTTTTTTTGTGAGGTTGAATTAGTTTTCTTTGATTTAACCTTCTTAGGCGGGTCCGGGCGGTAATGAAACCATATAAAGCTATAAAGAGAAATCAATTGTGAAGCGTTTTTCTGCTATGGGAACCTAATGCATTTTAATTCATGAGAGTTTTCGTCTACCAAAGTTCAAAAATAGTCAAAATCTAGTGTTCTTTAGATTTAAATGGGTCAACCTTAAAATGTTGTACTATCCACAATTTTTACTTGATCTAAAAATCCTATTTGGATTCTTAATCATTGAAGAATTCTCTATCGAATCCGTATATTACTTTTTCCGAACGCTTACCCAAAAAAAAATATTTTTGCCGAGTTGTTCGGCCGGCGGTCCTGCAAAACACTAGATTTTGACTATTTTTGAACTTTGGTAGACGAAAACTCTCATGAGTTAAAATGCATTAGTTACTTTACAATAGCTAAAAAATGATTTCTCTTTATAAATATATATGGTTTTGCAGCCTCACAAAAAAACACGCGGCCCCGGTAATAGACAAAGAGCGCAATGCAAGTTCATGCACTCTTTCCATGGCTGACTGTCAATATCATGATGTAATGTCTTTTATGACTTATACCTGTTTTATAACCTTTTTAAAACCTTTATTTGGAAAGTTTTGTACAAAAAAACAATTTTTTTTTTTAACGAATTAATACGTAAAATTTGCACAAAAAATATTTTTCAACTTTGACCGACAACTATGAACTATGAACTATGGCCCACCCTGTGGGCCTATCACCCTGTGTAGTATGTCATTTTAAAGCTTATGAAGTTTTCTATTAAACACTTTTTAAAATTTTGAAATTTCTTCATTAGTTAAAAAGTTACGATTTTTGCAACGTAAAATCAGCAAAGGCCCCACTGTGCGGTGTCAAAAGTTTATAATACTCGGAATTACCTTAATCGAATACGAAGCATTTTCTTACTATTTAAAAGCTGAGTGGATAATATCCTGATAATTTTAATTTATCATTATAAACTTGAATTTGAGAGTGACTCTGTTTTCCGTGTAAACACTTGTAATACTCAATCATTCGTTGACAGCTCATCAAGCAAATTTTAAATTTTATTACCCTGATGGGACAAACTTCAACGATATTCTTGTATCACAGTTACTAAAACTTTTGCTTAACTTCTGTGGCTTTCTTCTTCGCAGTCTAAATTTCTTAATTGGCTGAAACTGTTGATAGGCAACTAACACGCTGTGGCCTGTGGATGTGGATTTATAAAATATTCAATTTGCAAGTTGCCACTTCACTGCACTGCAACAACCCAATACGAGTGTTAACTCTGTGGCTTGCTTTTCTTACATTAAGCAAATGCAAATGTGGCAAGCAATTTGTTCGTTTGTCACTCCAAGCAACAAATTTGTTTTACAATATTGAACCAAAACACGTGAGCTGAACTAACAATTTGTTATACCCGTTACTTAAAAATTAATTAAGGTAATGTTTGTGACAGAGGAAGGCATCTCCGACCCTATAAAGCAGAGGTGCCCATCGCCTATGCACACGACGCAATTTTGTGTTGGTGAGTGCACATCCACAAGGCAGTTTGGGCACCCCTCCTATAAAGTGTACATATTCTTGATCAGTATCAACATCGGACAAGTATCAAGATCGGACACATAGAAAGATGGTAATGGCTGATTTAAGTTTCAAGCAATGCAAGAGCCTAAAAGCGAGCAATAAAAAATGTTTTAAATTTATTTAAATAAGTAACGGGTATCCTAAAGTCGGGAGCTCGATATCCTTTCCGTCTTCAGAATTTCGACGTCTTCAGAATATACACAGAAAAAAAAAGGCGTTCTAAAATCAAGCCTAAAATACTTGATTTAAGCCTGCATTTTCTAAGTATGTTTCCAGGATTAAAATGGGAAAATAAGCCCAAATTACATTATAATCTTTCAGGCTCTCTCATTTTAACTGGTTCGGTGGCTCAGTGGTTAGAGTCGCCGACCTGTTTGAAAAAAACCTGGGTTTGATTCCAACCGTCAATTAAAAAAAAAAAATTGTAAAACAAAAAAATAAAAAAAAATAAAAATTAAAAATAAAAAAATTTAAAAAATAAGTTTAAAAAAAAAGTTTTAATGTAACAAAAAACATTATTTTTAGCCTGAATTTAAGAATTTCAGGATTGAATTCGCGATTGAAAAAATCAAGAATTTCATACTTGATTTAAGAAAATCCGAGATTACCCCGCTTTTGACATCGTTTCGGATTGAATTCGGGCTAAATATCCCGGATTTTTTTTTTCTGTGTACAGTCCCTTAACGGAACATGGACTGATTGGGGTCGCATGGATGTGATAAGAATTTTATATTCTAATATGTAAATTAACACATAAATTATGATCACTGCTGTAAATATAGGTTTAACTTGTAGTTGTAGGATGCTAAATAAAATACATTAAAATCAAATTCATTTCAAGATATAATTACTTTTTAAAATATTCCTTAGTTTCAGGTGAACCGTGAATTGCTATTGATTTTGTTAGAGATATGTGGAGAACGCCTGATTTAAATTTAATCATGTATTGTCATGTTTGTCCATAAAAAATCCTACACAATTGCATTTGTTGATACGTATAGTTAGTTGGCCAACAGTCGAAAAATGAAGGTCATTTAATCAGATCACAAATTCGATTTTTGACTCTTTTGTTTTACTTTTGACTCACAACAAATAAGACACAATAAACGGATTATATATCGAAATCGTAAAAACGACAATGGATTTGTATTTCAATCGAAATTTGAGACATTTCAGAGCCAAAAAATACAACGAAATGTCAAAGTTGGAAAGTTTCCTTTTCGCATTAGATAGGAAACAAGTTTTGTTACTAAGAACTTTAGTTCAATGGGGTCATATAATTATGCGTGTGAGAGAAAAAAATGGAGAGAGGGAGTGAGATAGAAAAATAGAGATTTGCAGTTTAGTATGAAAAAGCGTCAGTGCATCAATCACCGGCACTTAGCCCGGTTTAAAGAGCGTTGTGATGCGCCATTTAGTTGGCCATTAAATGGTTGGCGACTACTCTTCGCAGGGTTGCCATCAAAACAATTTGCCACACCAATGTCTCTATGAGTGTGTGTGTAAGTGCGACATGTGGCATTGCTGCTGCTGCTGTTTTTGCTGTTTTGGCTTTCTTGGCTGCTTTTCTTGCCGACAAGAAGTCAAGTAATTAATACTGATTTCTCTTATGCTCATTGATGCGAAACAGCGCACACTAGACGAAGGTGCTGCTAGCGACAACAACAAAAACAACAGCAGCAACAACAACAACATGTGACATTAACAACAAAGCGACGGCTAACAACTTTATGTGCGTCTCAAGGCTGTATTATGCTCGGTTTTTGTCAGATGCCTTTGTCCGTCTCTTTCGCAATTCCCTTTTCCCTTCGCCCTTCGCCAACCGCTCTTCACCTGTCAGCCAAGTTGTTTGCTCACTTTGCTTTGCCTTCTTAGCCCATGCTCTGCTCTTCTTTCTTTGCGCACTCATCGCGGCTTTAATTGTTTAACACCAATTTTATTTTCACTCCAACTTTGCTAATTAAGTAGCTGTAGCCGACAGAGATTTACACGATCCCACGCCCAATAAAAATCAGTTCTATGCACTGAAACATAAATAAAACTGCGTATAATAAGAATAATAGGCAGGCAATCAAAACACGACTTAAACATGATCGACTAGCTGTTACTCTTCAAGATTAAACTACAACCCTTTATTTAATACATAACTTCAATATATATTGTATTACTTTTGAAACACCCATTCTTAAACTTATATGTATTAGCTGTCTACAGGGTATTATGTCAAATCTCCTTCAGATACAAAAACACATTTCAAATGAAATTCGTCAATTTTAAATCATTTGCAGATTTTACTGCTTCAATTTTAAGACGTCAATAGAAAGCCAATATTAGGCCTTAATCGAAATCATGTCTTCTTAGACAAAAATAGATTTAATATAAAATAGGAATACAAACAAACGTGGCACAAATTAAAACTTGTTAAGCAAATGCTTTAACTAAAAACACTCTATAATAATCCAAACTTAATAACAATTTGTTGAGTGTTTAATCTTCGCAGTTGATGGGCTTAAATATAAAATGAAGCCTGCAATTTAAGAAAGAATCTTTCCAAAAACATTTTGATATATGTATAAATATGTACTTTAAAGATAAATAGTTGATTGTTTTATTATTGAATCGAAAATTTTGGATTTCACTGCAGCTTAAAGGATTAAGGCAATTTTATTTGCTTTGCTCATTAAGGATTAAGGCTCAATAATTATTATGATACTTCACTAACTTTCTGAAATGTATACCAATTAAATATGTGCATTTTTGTTATTTGATATGAACTGTCAAGAATGCACTCATACATACATACATATATACACACACACACACCTATAAGAAATTAAAAACTAGTTTTCAAATTAATTCAGCGGTATACATTTCTCTGAAATTTGTATGGCTTTGGCCTTGGCCTTGGCTACCCATTGTAATATATGAGTATATGCATAACAGATGCATAAATATAATATGTTATATACCTGTATACATACATATGTATATAAGTTTTGACATCCAATTAGCTTGCAGAATATGGTAAATACTAAGCACAAAGCAGCGAGAGTGAGTCCATGAAGTTATCAGCAAGCTGAATCCTTTGACTGTTTACAATAAATTAATCTATACTATGTGTAGAATTAAAAAATACATAGCAAGCCAGTAATTTTGGTGCTTGCATCTCTTAACTATAATCCAAACGCTAAGCCAAACGCTAAGCCAAACATTTAAAAAAAAAATAATTTTTATAATTTTTAATTATAGCTTAAATCAAATTGAAGAATCTAAACACTAACAACTTTTTAGAAAATTAAACATTTTATTTAAGAAAGTAAATCAATGTTTACTTGGCCCGCTAAACACGAAAAAACTTTTTTTATGGAAACGTTTTAGAAATATTCAAATTTTTTTGAATTTTCGAAGTTACTCTAACACTTTTGATTATAATTCCATCTATAATTATCCGACATAGCTAAGCAAGCACTTATATTAAAGGTAAGCTAATTCTCTTCAATTATTTTACCATACAGTTTTAAGATCGGTTGAGCAGTTTAGGTGCTAGCCTATCGAACATTCGAAAAGTAAAATTTAAATATTGGTCTAGCAATCATTTTGTACAACTTATCGACTGGCCCTCGTTGGTACTTCAGCACCTGCTATGAGCTAAAAGTTATGCATTTTAAATGATTTGCAAATCCAGGAAAACAACAATACGGATGATGGCGATAGGGAAATACGAGTATCCTAAGCACATCATATTATTGTCATACACAACATGTGTGTATATAACTATATATACATGTTGTATATATATAGTACACACATGGGCGTGGGCGTTTGTGTTGGCATGGCGCATGCATGGCACCGATAACAACGCTACAAAGTATGCTACATAAACCTGAATGCGCCAGCAACAAAAGGCAACCACATAAATGGGAATTAATTGTTTAGCAACACGCAAAGCGATGCTGCTGAATGCAGCAGCGGACAGCTAAAGAGCATATTTTTAATTAACAAACAAATGATTTGGAAATGAGAGACTCTTCTCCACAAACGAAGCCACTGCTTTGTGGCAGTGGTGTTGGCGGTGGTGCCACTTCCCAGCCAACCGCTGCAAACAGACACGGTTATAAAATTAAGAGCGAAGCCAAATTATTTGATCATAAAATTGTCATGAAATATGAGCGTCAAGGCTCATTACGTACACATGAAAAAAAATATGGGCTTTCGGGATAAAATCAATCCCGAGCGGTGTCAGAAGTTCGGTCACCTCTGAATTTCTTAGAGTGTAAAAAAGGGATTAAAACCCTAACTGAACCCGTGACCTTTAACCGGTAAAAACCGATTGCAATTTCAAACCGTAACAGAAAAAAAAATTTTTTCGTCTGACCGAAACTCTCTAAACCGAAATAACCGTTTCGTAACCGTTTCATTTATAAAGGTTCTTTTCGGTTTTCCATTAATGCAAAAAAAAAAACGTACTACTTTGTGCGCTTTCTTGAGCAGAGGGTGCAAGTGTGAGGGAGACACTAGGAGAGTAGGCGAGGCAAATTATGACGAAACGGAGAATGTTAAATAATGCAAGAGCATTCGAGTCGAAAGGCGACTACAAAATACCCTATGCCCAAATATGTATTGTATACGTATTTGTTTCGGTCTTACTCCCTGGTATAAAATATATATTTGATTTAGGTACGACTTTTCAACTCCTTCTCAGCAAATGTTTTGATATTCGTGACTTGAATTATCTTCAGTCATATTAAATGTTTTAGGCCATTTTATCCGCATAGTGTTTTACTTTAACAATAATATCCTGAGTACACACCTTAAAAGTAAATGCTAAAATAAAGAATTTATAGCTTAAAGTTTAGAATGATTTAGATTTTCTCTGTGTACTGTTACCCAAGGTAATTTCCTGTCAGCATTTCAATAACGCATACACAGACACACACACAAACAAAAACAGACTCACAAACATAACACACATACATACAAGCATTGGCAATTGTTGAGTGAAAATCGCAAGTGCGTCAAGTTTGCCGGCCATAAATTAGCGCACAGTAAAAAGCATTGAGACGCAAGGCATTTTGGAAAACTTTTATCAGTTGCTTTTATGGCAATACTCTATCTCTACCTCTCTCTCACTCTACCTCTCTCTCTCTTTACCTCACTCTCACTCGTTCTTTCTGTCTTTGTCTTTCTTATTGTACTTTGAGGCTGGCAAGGGCTCCACATTGACTGATTATGGCAGGCAAATGAGCGCGTCAAGTGCCAAAGCAAAGGAAAGGCAAATAAAGCTAACTACAAGAAAAGCAGCAAGATGGAAGAGTTAAGAAAGAGGAGTTGAGGACAGAAAAGGGACAGAGCACTTTGAAAAAGATAAGCCCTAAGTTTGTCTGCGTATTGAGCACACACACACACACAGATATCACAGCACAGCACTATGGGATATTTTACCGAAAAAGTGTCATTTATTCATTTTTCACAAGTGTGCAAATGTATGAATTTTAAATGCTAAGATATAATAAACACTTCAAACTGTTATGTTACGTGACAGAAATTTTAACATAACAATCCAATGTTAAGATAACAGCTGTTCAATTCAGCTGTTGCAACCAATGACCGCTAGCTTTTATTTACTGCAAAATTGCAAAATTGCAGAATCGAAGTGCATTTTCAAATTAAAACACATCATAAAGCAGGGGTGCTCAAAGCCAGCATACGGATGAGTTCGCACCAATACTTATAAGCATACGCATAAATACTAGAAGAAAACAAGAGAAGACAACAACAAAATCACATTGAAATTGTTGTTGCTCACTTCTCTCGCGATCGCAAACACCAATCAGAGAAGAGAGCAAAATCGGTTTTTGTACTGCGCATTGCATACACACGAAAATGTTTGCATGTGTTGGCATTTTGTATACTCAGCGCCGTGCATGTATACGATTTTCGTTTCCTATGCTTTGAGGAATTACAAAAACAAATGAGGTCGAAAATGCATTGAATGAGCAACAGCTGAGCACCCCTGTCATAAAGAATTAATTTTTTTAGCACGTAACCTCACAATTTTTCAGTGCTGATTTTCGATCTCTTCTTGAGGCATTTATTAGTAAATCGCAAATTACACAAAATATTTTGATCCTTTTTTTTTCTAGTGTTATATATACCCTTAGAAATTTTTTGGAAAAGTTGGCGTGTCAACACTCTTTTTTTTTTTTGTTAATTTTATGCTCACAGCTAGCTATGCTTATGCTACCGATAAAAAAAAATTTAAAAAAAATTGGGGCTTAGATAGGATAGGTTGTATAACACTATAAAAAAAACGCATCAAAATATCTTGCATAGTTTACGAGTCATTTATAAATGACAATTTTTCTGTCAAATTCCCCATAATGCACAGATATCACATCACATCAAGAGAGTTTGTGCATTTTATGTTTACATATGTGTGTGTATTTGTATTTTGTATATATATATATATTTATATATGTACATTAGAGTGCATCGATTTTTTTCACAAGAAATGGTAAACCATTTTCATAATCTATGGTCAATTCTAAGACGTTTTCACCAAGAAACCATAGTTCTAAAATGAAGTCCGGGTCCGCGCTTTTTAAGTAGAAAAATTCATTTTTTCGAGCTTGAATATCTTGGGTGTTTATGGTCCGATCCTGACAAACTTTGTGTCAATATTCTTGTTAGGACCAGGACTTTTAAATCTCCATAGAACCAAAGGACGAAGTGTCCTTTAAGCATAGATTTCATCCTTGGAACGACGATTTCGCGACTCGTCTCTATCCCTAAAAATTAGTCATAATTTAAGCTATTTGAGTAAGTACTCAAGCAAAATTGACTGCAAGTCAACTTAGTTCAATATAATTTACGTAATTTATGATATCATTATGGTTCAATGTTGAAATAGTACTTAACGAGGGTGGACTGGTGAATCTGTGATGTAAGTATGAAAACGCCAGTTTTTTTCAATGAACTATATAAATTTGTGGATTGAAGTAAACTTTAATTTGAATTTTAAAAATTTTGATATCGAACAAACTTTAAAAGGTTCTTAAAAACATGTAAATTGGAATATGCTTCAGTCATAAGATATACGTTTTGAAATCACCGGATGATGTTTTTCAGAATTCTGCAACATCGAAATCAACAATCAAATATTGAAAATATCATATACAAGAAAATAATATAAAAAAAAATTTAATATTTTTGGAAGTTCGACGAGATTCTAAAGATCTTGCCGGAAAGGGATTTAAGTCAAATAAAGATTGGACTTTACTTTAAATGTCACAAAGAATATCTTAAATCGATCTTAGTAAAAGGTACTTGCGCTATTAAATGTGAAAATCGAAGTTTTTGCGATACTGATAATCATATTCACTTTTAGGCTAGTTTTTTATTAAAGACAATTTCAATTTCATTTGGTTATAATAAATACAAAAAGATTGTTAAAAAGAATTCTTCAAATGGTTCGTTAATGGTTACCGATGAAATTTAATATATACTTCACATATTTTTCACAATAACGGCATCTTCGGCTTTTGATATGAAAATTTTGTTCAATTGTCTTGGTGTTGCTGTTGTGTTTTTGCTGCATGCTTTGCCCGGACCTTTTATTTGTCATTGGCTTATGGCTATAAAGGATATTTGCGCTCACTCTGTCTATCCATTAAACATGCGACAGAGTGTGTGTGTGTTTAGCCTTTACCAATTGACTTTTAAGGGCTTGAGACTTTAATTTTCTGCCGAAGGCAGCATTTTTATGGCTGTTGCGTTTTATGCGTCTGCCACATTGAAACTTTCAAGGAACTTAAAAAAACAATTTACAAATTTGGGAGCTTATACGTATCTTTTGTTCATTTGGATTCTCTTTAATCTGTTGCTCATTTGATTGGCATTTAATGCTCATTGTCTCTTTGAAAGTATGTCTGCATACGGACAGATAATATATGGAAGTCCTTGAAATTCAAGTCTAATTTCATTGTTTGCCACTCGACTGCACACTCCAACAAATCGCTTTTGAAGATGTGTAAATCATTAAATATTAGAACTTCACTGCCTTGCTTAAATTATAATTTGACGATTGCAAATTTTAGTAATGGTATTATGATATTAATAGGCTTTACTCAGTTGCCATTGGAATATTAAATCGGCTCACCAGTAAGTTTAATCAATTGCACGCTTAAATAATATGTACATTTGTATTTATTCAATCTATATATGTATACATATGTAACAATGTGCAGTCGTTGTCCAATCTGCGCCAAGGAAATGCAATTAATGTTTTCGGGTCGGTGTGGAGCCACAGGAAATGGCCAATTGAGGATACGAGTTCAGTTCACTTGCTCGCAATGTAGATAAAATTCACCCTAATTGTGCAATTATATCATTTGAATGTGTGTCAGAGCAATTTCCAATGCGAAACATGAAATTACACAAACTTCTACGAATTTCAATGAAGATTGAATACCCTACTTAGGAGAGATAGAATAAATTTGTTGTTTGTCTCTCTGGTAATTTTTAAATGCATTTTGAAAAAATATGCTTTAAAGTTTAGATACACACCTGTAATAATGTAATAATGTAACAATGTAATAATGTAATAAAACGTTAGTAATATTTATGTTTTTTCTTTAAAATGCTTATTTGTCTATTTAAGTGCTGATTTATTGACATTTGATCCAAGTATAGTATTTTGAAGCTTAAAAACTACATGTTAAAATTCTAATTTTTTATATCCTTTTTAAACTAGAATTTTAGAATAACTTTTTGTATGTTTGTAATTTGTCGAAAAGTGCTAAAACATACTTAAAGCACTTCCGTGAAGCTTTCAAAATGTGGTGCCCAAATTGTGTATTTTCCTATATCATGGGACTTAAAAATATTCTATGGTCTGCTTTTGGATAGCACTGCTCTAAAACTCAATTTCAAACTTTTGATCGAAATTGTACTATTTAAATACATATGAAATTTTAATTCGTTGAAAGAAAGGAAAGTAGAAATATTAAATTTAGACAATTATTTACTATATATTGTTTTTTACTATAAATATTTGTTTAACTATACGAAGATGTTAATGTCATATTGCCCAGTAATATTTCCCTTGTTGTCCTATACAATTCCAATTATAATTGCATTGCTCTGATATAAGCCAAAGAATTCTCGATTGAACTAATAGAAGCCAAAATAAAAATTATTTCTGCTAAGTTTCAGCAATTTCATTCCAAAAGCTGGCACACTAACATAAGTTCATCGTCCCGATTATAAATAGATTTGCTTTTAAGTATATATATACACTAAATGGGGTCAGTAACGCCTTCAGTGTTGCACCTGCACATATTGTTGCAGGATGATAATATCCTTTGCAAAAGGGTATATTTATATATACATATAGGTGTGGAAGACCAACCGGGAATACCGCAATGCACATACAATGCAAAATGAAGAATGAGAATAAAGGGGAAGTGAAAAGGGAATGGGACTGGGAATGGGAATGAGAATGGGAAGTAAGCTAATTATTTTAATAGTGCCAATCAAGCCAATTTACACAGTGAGCGTCATGGGCCGTCAGGACAATTGTCATCAGCGTCAGCGCAACAGTTGATTCTCCTCTTTTCTGCCTCCTCCTCCAGTCATTCTGTTCTCCTTCTCCTTCCATCATACGACAAGAGAGCGTGCAAATAATTGCATACTTTTCTGCATAAATGAATAGCAAGAAGCCGTGTGGATTGTGCCAACCTTTGCGAATACTCGTAGTACGGCAAATACTTGTAGTTATGGCTCTCAAAGTAATTAAGTGTCCTCACTCCTCGATCCCTTTCCCGTTCCCAGCAACATTCCCAAACAACATCGCAATCCCAGTCGACATCCTCTTATCAGTCTCCTTGCCATTCCCATTCCCATTTTGCTGTAACTACTTATTCCTGTTCTCAGTCTCATTCTCATTCATATTCTTATTCTTAGACTTAGACTTTTGGTCTGCTTAACGCCGAACCCTAAACGGAAATTGATTTTGCAAGCCGTTGGCTGATCAACTCCTGCACAACATTCACAGCAATTTAAGCATTGATTTTCCTATGCCCTTCAACAATGTGGAGTCTCAACACTTTTCTACTTCGTTGGGCATGTATATAACATTAAATTGTGCTAAATGTTTACTGTTTACAGTTTTAATTATTTAGTTTAGTTTTCAAGTTAATTTTTATTTATTCGATTTATTTATTTAAAATGCAACGAAAATGCTGTCTCACATTAAATTACAAATAAATTACAAATACAACATTTAAAATAAATTGACAGCCTTAACGTAACAACAATTAAACCTACTGTTATTAGAACCTAGTTCTTAATAGAAAAAATGTAGAAATGAAGAAAGCTTGTAAATATAGAATGAATTTATAAAGTTTATAACATCTCTTTTATAAACTTAGGTTTTTTCAATGTACAGCAATTAATGTTGAACTTGAAAATATATCATAGATTAAATTGTACGTATTTTGCATTGAAGAGTTATGAAACTTGTGCATTTATAATATGTTTCATTTGGTGTCTATATTGACATCTCACTTTATATTTATGCATACTCCTATTTTGAGTTTTTAATAAGTTTAATGGTATTGTAATATAGAAGGAAAGTTAAATGAAATCTATTTGTTGATCGCTTAAAATATTGATAGCAATAAGGTAGATCGTTGCAATACTGTGTAATTTATCTAGATTCGAGAATAAACTCAAAATTACTTTTAAAATACTCATGTGTATATTTTAAAATTGATGTTAATACTAAATAAAATAGGAGGTAGCGCATTTAAAATTCGTTTAAGGTCTTTTTCTCGTTTTATTTGATTTTGCTACTTTGGCTTTGCCTTTCTGCTTCTTTATTGAGTAACAAGACAACTATAAAAGCGCAAAAGACGAAGACGTTGTTGGGTGGCCTGCACAGTGGGTGACATCTTCTTCTTTGGTGGGTCTTTGGGCGCCTCTAGAAATTGACAAGTTTCAACTCGAGTGTGCAGTCAAAGACCATTGGCAAAGGCGTCGAGTTAGTGTGTATGATGTCTGTGTCGATGTCTGTGTGGATGTCGATGCGGATGTCGTTGTCGTTGTCGTTGTCTATGCTAGTCAATGTTGAGCTCAATGCTGCAACGCCTTGTGCAGCGCCCACTGCTGCAGTGGCAACTCTATTTGCTCCTTTGGCTTCCTCGGCTCCTTTGCTCAGTTGTTGGGTTTGTGCCTAACTCCCATCGTCGGTCATTGACTCGCTGGCACGCTGCAATTTTCAACAAATCAGCCGCTGTAGCACCACCCAAACACCCAACCACCCAAGGGACGCCGACCAATTGTCAATGGCAACAAAAATTCAAAGCGACATGAATTTTATAAGAGAATCGTTGGAGTTGGATGGTTGAAGCGATACCAAAAACTGCTGTTGGCTATGCTCAGAATTGATTTTGGTCAATGGCCTGTGGCCAGGCCAATAGCACCACTTATTGACTGGCTGGCCGACTGACTGACTGACTAACTAAGTTACTCACGAAGTTATTCATAATCAAAGCCCAAATACCAAAAAGTTGTGACTGTTGAATTGTTTAACGGTGCGTATGATTAATCGCAGAACACGGCAACTTTTTAGCATTTTAACAAATGATTCTAAATGTGCCACACCACAAATGAGCAACACTCATAGACAGCACACACTGCAGCCGAAATAACTTGCCTAATTGCAAATTGGCACAAAAATTAAAATTGCAATTAAAATGCCTGACAATCTCTTGGGCACTGCGCACTAATTGCCGACCCGTCTCCAGAGACACACAGGCATATTGATTTTAGCAGTTGAGGTTTTAGGTCCCGGCAGACCTCGAAAGACAATGTGCGAATCCCCAAATCGTCGACGAATGCCGATCTCAATCTGTGTTCGACATCGTCCGGGAGTCCCATTCATTTTATGTTCCCTTTATTCAATTCTATGATAATTCTCTTATCCTGAGTTTGTTTTGTGGAAAAACCCGTCAGGTCAAACTAACAAATACCTCAGAAATTAAATGATTACGAATGTCTGGCTTGCATTCAAATTGTGTTATAAGTATTAAATATAGGAGAAGTCATTACACATTTATAGAAAAAGAAAACAGTGAAAGAGAATTATAGAGAGTAAGAAATTTTAAATGAAACATTTTCTTAGCTGAGAGAACTTAAACAGAGTGTAAGCTTACAGCTGTTATCCTCACATTAACATTGTTTCGTTAAAATTGAATTTAGAGCGCTGCCGATAAATTTATTTAACAGGAAGAGAGAGTGAGAAGATTCTTTGCGAGAGTCTATCAACTGGAACCCGTCAAATCGGGAACTATGCCTTTTTTAGAAATACATTTGGCTTTTTTCCGCTTTTTTAATGTTGCCACCAGTTTCATGAAAATATGTAGCACCTTATTTTGTGTTTTTTTCAGAATATATTCAGTTTTTCCTTCTTACCAGTTAAAAACAGCTTTTTTTTATTAAAAGTTGGTAGCACTGACTAAGACTCACTTGACAGAAAGAGAGAGGAAGAGTAAATTAGTGAGAGAAAAATAGACAACATGTAATTTAATAATTTTAAGAATAGACTCTTTTAGTCAACATTTAAAATTAAAGGTGGTGTAGATTACATTATCTCTAATACCTCACTGTTAAAATAAATTAACAGAACTGTAAAGTGTCAAATCCATACAACTCGACACAGAATTTTAAATAAAAGTTGGATAAAAGAAATCCATTTTGCAAGCATTGTATAAGACTGCAGAGCATAAAGCATGGCCAACCGGCGACTGACAGCCAAGTCAAAAGAGTGTTTGATATTTGACGTGCCTATTCTTGTATTGTCCTGCATTGTCTTGGCTGAGCAACAAAGTGACTGACTGACTGGCTGACTGACTGTAAGTTATTCAGTGTAAGGCTTAGCGTTGCCTAAACTCGACTCTTGACCCGGGACTGGGTTACCTTGACTTGGTTTCCAGCTCGCAGCTCTTAGTTCGCAGCTTGTTTTCAATGCGCTGACGCTTCGATATCCTTGAACTTTGTTGGCCGCTGCGGGGCTGCAGACGTTTGTTTACACATCGGTGCGAATACTTTTCGCATAGGCTGTGAAACGTTTTGTTTGTTTGTTTTCGCTTTTGTGTTTTGGGGCGTAAAACGATGAATGTCGAGCACATTTGCATTTTTTTGGGGTCAGGCAGCAATAACAAAACGCCACGCACGAAGCATGAGGCATGAGGCACAAAGAACGAAGCGTGAGGCATGTGGCAGGATGCAGGAAGGAAGCAAATTGAAGGAAGATAGAATAGGAAGAGTACTGAGTGCTGCTGCAATCTCATTTAAATTTTTATCTGTTCCGCTCAAGGATTAGAGCCGGGTACATGAGTCACCAATTTGTCAGATTAAAAAGACGCGACATAATAAATGTACCGAATTAATTGCCAGGCAAGGGCAAAAGTAAAGCCTGTACCTAATAAATTGCTATTAAAAATGAAGTGCCCCATTTTAAGTATAAAATTGAGAACGCAAAATGCGACTGAAAATTAACGATGCCAACGACGACGACAACGATAATAAAGACAACGACGAGCCCATGGTTCCAATGTGTTAATTTTATTCCATTCCATTTAAAATGCCGCCCAGCATACGATGCGTATACGTAATGTGCTAAAGTACGCAATAACATTGAAGATGACACACAGCAAGTAAATGAATATAAGTAGTAACTGAAAGCAAGTTAAATAAATAATCTTTGCAACAACTTCAAGAACTGAGTACGACATCAATCAATTATGTAACTAGCAACACTTCTACTCTTAGCCAAGTGGCTCTCTAAGCCAACACACACTTAAAACTTTACGAGTAAGGATTCATTTATAAATGGACACACATCCGAGTTTTATACAAGCAAGGTTGTCTTTCTCGTTCATTTTCTTTAAAGTGAGTGTCATAATCATTGTCACGGCAATTACACTTGTAGGGAGAAGCAATGTGAAAACTGAAATGAGAAGCTTTTACAAATTGTGCATTAACAATGGGAAGAGAGAAGTGAACTGAGGTCAGAAAAAGTGAAAGTTGTTTGACTAATGAGAGAACGAAAGCAAATGTTGTGACAATTGAAGCAATTAAAAAGCAACAGTTATATTAATGTATAAGAGTTAAATAAGAGAAGCAAGTTCTACTATAGTAGAATGAGAAGTAATTTAAAGAAGCCATCAATCCAATGGTAGTGTTCTTACAGACGCGAAAAGCAAATAAAAGAAGCAATGAAAGAAGCAACCAATAAGCTAACGAAGCACTAAATCCTTAAGAAAATTGAGAAGCACTTTAGAGAACTGAGAATTTATAAAAGCGACGTTGGAATGAAAAAAAAAACCATAAATGTAACGAGTAGAGAAGCAATAAATGCTTAGAAGGTAATGAATAAAAAACAAATAGTCGGCCAGATAAATCCTAAAATGCCCAAGTAAATAAATAAATGTGAGCAATCTCTGATTCTAAGACAAAGAAAATATAAGTAAGTCAAAGCGTAGATAGCTATGGCTGGTAGAAATTTTAGTTTTTTATTAAATTATGTAACAATATACTATACAAGCGGTGGGCACGCAATGGCTCCGGGAGCCAGCGGCTACTAACGAATTCAGATTTCGTGCCAACCGCTGTACTATACAATAATTTATAAAATTAGGAGTAGTTGTGAAGATTTTTGTTGACTCCGCTTAATTTAAAGTAAGAATCGAATAAAAAAACGAATTTAAGATAAAGTGAGGAAGGGAAAGGAAAAGTGAAAGTGTGAAATAAAATATATAGTGATTAAAAAATTATATAAAATCGTATAGAATTAAATAAATTTCTGTTCTTATGCTAGACATTTTAAATTACCGAGTAGCTTTCTATATTCGACTAGCAAATTGCTGTATTAAAGGTTTTATTTTAACAGCTTCCTGTGGCTCTAGTGAAATTTAAAATTGTTTTGAAGTCGGAGCGAGAAATTGAAATATTGAGAAATACAAGGACAGCCGCAGGGCTGGCAACCCTACCCAAATGGGGCAACCCTTCAATCCACCCAAAACCATAATTCGTGCTCTGACTGTTGATAAAGTTCAAGTCGCGCAATTGAAAACAGGCGGCGCGTGCGGTCCAAACTCAATGGCTTCTCCAATTCGTGAGCGACTTTGACTTGCGGTCGAAATTTACACCTGCGCACTGTTTTCGGGCTCTGGAAAGGAGCAGTCGAAGCGGGCAAGAACTTTTCAAATGACAAAAGAGGCTGAAAAGGGCGGTTAAGGTAGAAAGAAGGTTGCAAGGCTCTTCAAATTTAACGGCTTTTCGCAGGTGTTCTCAAAAGCACAATCTCCTCAATATCGTCATATTATATAAATACATTTTAAACCCTTACAGTTTCATCAAATACTTTTAATTAACTAGTTGTTATATGATTTTCGAAATGTTTTAGATCTCGTTCGCATTATAAGAAGTAGTTTAATTTAAATGAATTTTTAATGTTATGCTTTTTCTGGAATTTGATGTTGATTATACTATTTAAGCTGCTTGACTTTAGTGTGTCGGCTTTGGATTTAGTTCTAAGTCCATCAAATGCTGTCAGACTTCATTTTTTAATGCCGCAACGCTGTTTTTCATTAAGTTTAATGAGTTCATTTGAATTTGAATGGATAGTGGGGGGAACAAATAGAATTGCGAAGGAAAAAGCTTGAAGGGTATAAGAAGGGAAGGTTAGGGAGTCGAACGAGTCGAGACGAAGCAGAACTTAAGCAAAAGCGGACAATTTGCGGACGGCAATTTTAAAAGGCTTGAAATGAAAGCAAGGCTAAAGGCTAATTGACAGCCCGCCAGACCAATTTTGGGTCCCTACGAGTGAACCTCCCTTTCCCCTCCCCAACCACCGGTACGCCACCCCCACCCTGAGGCGGAAGGCGGCAGAAAATTTTAGATGAAACACAACGACATTCCTCTAACTGCCATTCAGCCAGCCAGCCATTTCAACCAGTTGCCAGCTGCCATGAGACTAATTCAATTAGCGTCGCTAATTTCGGCTCTATTAGCTGACAAGCTGCCGTTTGTCGTTCGATGTGCGTTACGATACTTTTGGCGAGCACTGTGGAAAATGGCAGCACTCAACACTTTTCCCGCTCGATTGCCTACCAATCTAATAAGTCAACTGATGATAAATATCGTAGCCCAAAGTACAAGTGTGTGCATAAATGTCAACTATCTCAAAAAATACTCACAATTGTTAATCAAATAACGAACTCCATTTACAAAAAAAAAAATCGTTAAACTAATTTTAGATTCTTAGTCTTTTCTCATTTGAATAATATTTTTACCAAACAAAAGTTTCGTTTTAAAAATTATTCATCCTATTTATTTATTCATAATGTACATGTTTATTTTTAATTGTTAATATTGCTGAATAATCTTCACTTAAACTACTTGAGATACTGGTATGTAAATATTTTGTCAGACGTAATAGATAAAATTAAAGAGGCCATAATCTTTTTATAGTTAAAAATGCTTAAATTTCTCCAAAAATAATTAAATTATCTCAAGCAATTATTGATTTTGGCAAATTTTTAGAAAACTATTATTAAAGGTAATCAGATAAAAATAAATTCCAATAATTGTTTTTAATGAGACAAATTTATGTTTTAGAGATAATTTCAATAAATTTACTCAGGCCAACCCTTAATAGTCTTTTCAATGGACCTTAATGTTCCCTTTCATTGGTTTTTTCACGAATACTTCACTGCGAATGAATGGAACAAATTAATTTTTCAGACACTTGTCAAATTCTCTTATTTACAACGCTAGATAACATGATATTGATATCTATATCCATATATTATAGCTGTAAATAATAAATATCTATTAAAATATGTATGCATGTATGTTTATTTTGTAATATAACATGTAGCAACGAATGTGTTGGTAAATAATTTGTTGTCAAAAATGTCTGCGACAACATTTCCTACATTTTTAATTGCCAACAGCCAACAGCAAGAGGCATTTAAATTGCAATAACAACAAGCACAGCATCTGCTTAAATAGCAACAGCAAAAATTGAGGAAACAACAACTACAAATTATTTACCCCTTTTACACGGCACCCACGGCAAAAAGTTCCAAATGCTAAACTTTTGGATAAGTTATTTTCGATACCCTGTAGTCTTATGGACACGAAAGCAGTATATATTAAATAGTTGGAAAAGTATGTAATCGAAGTAGAAGCTTAATTCGTTCATAAAAAATGTTTGTAAAAAAAAGTATTATGAGCCCATATATTATTTGAAAAGTTCACAATTTAAGCTATTTATTTCTAAAAAGAATATTTATTCTATTATGCTACATAATAAAAGAGGAAACAACGGATTGGAATCGTTAAAAGTTGTAGTAAGAAAAAGTTAAATTACTTTTCCGACTATTTCGATACATCGGGACTCCATACATACTACAAGAACGTGGGCTACGGAGATTAAAATAGCCTTCTAGGTATTCACTTTTTCTAGCCATTCCTTTGCTGATTTTATCTTATATACAGTTGAACTTCCCTAACTTGAATCACCATTATCCAAGAAAAAAGTTCGAGTTAGGGAGACTTTGAGTTGGGGAATCTTGTTTTTTTAATTTTTTAATAGACTCTACAATTTTATTCATTCATAAATACACTTCAAATTGCAACTTTTCTTGTTATTTTCGACGAACAAAATTCCAGTTTGTTCAAGACGTGTCGATATTTTCAAAAAGTGATTTTTTCGTTCTTTTGCTGTATCCAGAAGAAGTTCCCGATTCAAATGGCATCATGATTAATTTTCCATTTTTTAAAATAATGAAAACTGTTTTCGATGAGATACCATATTTTTCAGCCACTTCAATTTCTTTGGTCTAGTTTCGAATTTCTAACAAATAAGTTTAAATGTTTCCTAAAACAAAAAACATTTTAATACACTTGTAAATAATCTTGCACTAATGCACTGACAAAGAAGTCCACTAAGAATATCTTTTCTATAGCAATGTCACAAGCATAAATAATTGTTGATGCAATATACTATCATATTGCATCACCAAATGTTAATGTACATCAATAATACACATCCAAACGAGCCGGTAACAAAAGCGTAAAATCGAAACGAAAAAAAATTCAAACTTATTTGGGGATATTCCCGAAAAATTCGACTTACACAAGTCGAATATTTTTGTTCTAGTTAAGGAGAAATTCGACTAATGGAAGTTCGAGTTACGGAAGCGGAATTGTATGAAATTTGCTCAGTAAACGCTATTGCCACTCGATTTTGTTCGAGTTAGACAAAATTCGAGTTAGAGAAGTTCGACTTAGGGAAGTTCGACTGTATTTAACTTCAACTAAAAGCAGTCGACTTAAAAATTATCAAACATTTAAAATACTTATATAAGTTTAAGTTCTGAAATAGACTACTAAAATTCAATTCTGAATTCATCAATAATTTATAAAGTTGTGCGGACTGATGGTTGTAAAAACATTTCATTAATTTAATAAGTTTTAAGTATTGGAAAAACCCCAATTAGAGCTGTTTTTTTTAATGTACGAGGGCGGACGAGGGTGGAAAACACGGTTTTTTTTTATTTTTCTTTTTTATTTTTCAACATAATCTCCTTTTAGTCCACTTTTAGTGCACTTAGTCCAACGGTCCTCCAATTTTTTTATACCTTCCATAAAATATGACTGGTCCAGGTCCTCAAAATAGGCGTTTGTTTCACAGATCACCTGTTCATTCGACTGAAATTTCTTTCCACCAATCCATTTCTTTAAGTTTGGAAATAGATAATAGTCACATGGTGCTAAATCTGGAGAATAGGGGGGATGTGGAAGAATTTCATAGTGTAGTTCACACAATTTTATCATGGCAACAACGCTCTTGTGAGCCGGAGCGTTGTCCTGGTGAAACAGAACTTTTTTCTTCGCCATGTGCGGCCTTTTTTTCTTTAGTTCTGAATCGAACTGTCCCAAAAGGTTAGAATAGTATTCTCCATTAATTGTTCTGCCTTTTTCTAGAATATCCACATGAATTACGCCTCGGGCATCCCAGAAAACCGTTGCCATTACCTTGTTGGCCAACAAACCAATCTTTGCCTTTTTCGGCGCCGTTTCTCCGGTTGAAATCCACTGCTTTGACTGTTCCTTGCTTTCTGGTGTATGGTGATGTATCCAAGTTTCGTCGACAGTCACAAAACGACGCAAAAATTCATTCTTATTTGCGTTTAACAATGCCAAACTCTGCTTCGCAATGACCAAGCGGTTGCGTTTGTGTTCCGCTGTGAGCAATCGCGGCACCCACCTTGACGAAAGCTTACTCATATTTAAATATTCGTGTAAGACGTTTCCAACACGTTCACGAGAAATGTTTAGGGCCTTAGCAATCTCTCTCAGCTTTATTCGGCGATCATCCAATATCATTCCGTGGACTTTATCTACCATTTCTGGGGTTGTCACCTCTCTGGGACGTCCCAGACGGTCCTCGTCAAAAATGCTTGTCCGCCCGCGCCTATACTCAGCAGTCCAATATTTAATGGTCGAAATCGATGGAGCTGATTCCCCATAAACTTCGACTAACTCCTTTTTTATTTCATCGTTGGATTTCTTTTTTAAAAACAGAAATCTAATGACAGCTCGATATTCTATTTTACTCATTTTGGGGACAATGCAAAAGTGACCATGCTAAAACTCCCGCCAAAATTACCAGTGTTGAGAAAAACGCCTAAAACTTTTTCAGCAATCAGCCGATAGAAAACACTAATCGAATAAAATATTTATGGGTTGTTTAAGTTGTTTTTTTTTGGTAAGGCCGATTACTTATCAGCCCGCCCTCGTACATGTACATTTTATTATACATATAGTTTCAAATTCGACATTAATTTCTTTACATTTTATACAGGAACTGTAATCATTATAAGTGATATTAAAACAATTTTGAAATAATAATTATATTTACGTTCTATAGATTTGTTCAAAAAATAATGATTAATTTTAAGTTACACTTTTTTTCTCAACCAATAATCATTATTTTTGACCACAAAAAGAAAACTTATGGAATAATCATTATTTCATGAGTTTTATTTTTTGCTCAAAATAAAACTCAAGTTGAAGTTGATTTTATGTAAAAGCCTCTTCTTAAAAGTTATTAAATATCCTGACCTTAGTGTTGCCATCAGTTTCAGTATATATAAATGTCAAATTTGAATAAGTATTATATTATAGTTACTATCAGTATTCGTATAGCTCAAATAGCCACGATTCTTGCAAAACTTTTCAGTCATAAAACAAATAAAATGAGTGCTTTAAAAAAAAGGGTATTTCTAAGTAGAAACAATTCCAAATACTATACGTTTTTCATTTTTCTCATTTAGAAATTTATAAGGTAGACGTGCGTGCATATAAGAGAGTTTTATGATGCGTTCTCTCTGTCTGCTGGTTCTCAGTGAGAAGGAGGAGGAAAAGAGAAGGTTTGGAAAGCGTAGGCGCAAGCACGCGTCCATGTCTGCTCCTGTGGGGAACCAGAAAACGGAAGGACGAAGCCTTGGGAGGGGTTTATTGAATAGGCAGTAGCTGGGGAGAGGCAGGGAGAAGCGATTCTTTGGTAGGGGCAGTGGTAACACACGTGCTGCAGCGAATCGATTAAATTTCCTTAATGCCAAACCATAAATTTTCAGTTGTTTTACCATTGTCAACGACCTTTCAACCCAAAACACACACAGTAGACAGACAGACGGACATACGGAGAAAGAAAGAGGGAAAAAGCAAGAGCGAGAGAGAGAGACTCTGTTACAGAAAAACGAAAATAAAATAAAATAAAATTATGTCTAACATCGCATACATAGTCGAGTTCCGTTGACTTTTTGTCAGAGTAAAGTGCCATACTATAAAAACATTATATAAGCATATCAGTATATGTGTCATTTGCGTATATCTGTGTGTGTTATTGTGTGTGTGTGTGAATAACAGTTATGGTTTTTTTTTTTGTTTCATTTCATTTCATTTTTTTAGTCGTTGTGTGAGTATTTTTCGTTTCTTAAGGCGTTTGCTTTGCCTTTTTTATTATGTTGCACAGCGAAATGAGAGATTTGTGCGGAGATTTACGCGCTACACAATAATGAACTTGTGTAAATTTATGTGCATTACAAGCACTCACATCCATACACATAGACACACAAACACATATCAAGATTGGTATACAAATCTTGAGCCTAGTGTCTCATGTGAAGTCTCCTCCCCTTTCGACTAAGTAACTAACGCCATTAGCTGCTTAGTTTCTGGACTCAGCCTCGTTTTGGGCATTTTCTGTTACTCCACAACTCCCCCTCTCATTCGCACTCTACCTTTCCCTTCATTTCTCTCTTTGGCTTTGGCATTTTTATTGCTGCATTCCTCAAAGCAACATCAAAGTATCTGTGCGAAATCTGTGCTTAAGTCGGCTTTGGCTACTATCTGCACGACTAGTGAATGATAGAGGCACAACCACAACCTCACAGATACAGATACAGATACAGATACAGATCCACCCAGCAAACAATTGGGCGATTGTACACTCGCCCATCGCCGAAAAGAGTCTTCTGCGAGTCGCGCAGGAGATTAATAGAAGATGAATCTTAATCGAAAATATATCGATTGTTTATCGATACCAAAAGCACCAAAATGAGTTCCACGCCTATGTCAATTTAATTTAAGTTTTTTGTAGCTCGCCAAAGTGTTGATCCCGTAGCTCATTAGTTAGAGTTGCCGACCCGAACATTAAAGTTTAAGGTTCGATTCCCCTGATGTGCGCTTATACTTACTGTTGTTACATAATCTGCTTTTAAAAATTCGTGGACAACCCAACACAGAGCTAAAAAAAAAATAAAAAAAAAAAAAACTTTTTTTTGTTAGAAAGAGAGCCACTCTTCTAGGAGTCTTTTGGAAGACTCGCAATAGAGTCTTTCCGAAGTGTCGCGGAAGTGGCTCACTCTCTAACAAAAGGAGATCAAAAAGCGATGAAAAGGCGATGTCGCCTCAAACTTCTAGGCGACTCGCCTGAGACTCTCTGGCGATTAAAAATGTTTGCTGGGGCAGATATAGATACAGACACACACATACCACACAGACTCGAACGACTCTGCAGTTGTAGCAAATGTAACATTTGGGTGTGTAATCTCGCCATCTGGCACTATTAATTTGTCACAATGTTGAGGCAGTTGCTGGATTCTACAAAGGAGCTGTTGCTCCTTGCCAAGGAAAATTGAAAATGAGAAAATAAATGAGAACACATCTATCGAACCGACCAGAAAATAAGTCGATTAGCCTTTTATTCAATTTATTTTCCTAATCGCTTTTTTGCCCACAAAATTTCCCTAATGGAATTGACAGTTTATACTTTAATTGTTGACTTCATCAAGACACAACACTTTTCGATTACGTTCGTCTCCAAAAAATACCTTAATCTCATAGCTTAAATAATTAATTTAATTCGAGAATTGCTTAGATATAGTTAAACAAAGTATATTTGCATATTACAATAATTTAAATAAGAATTTTTTAAAATAACTAATTTAAAATTATAAAAATTATATTTTTCAAGTTTTTCAATCACGCCAAATTTAGCTTTTTCTCCGCCAAAAAGTAATTTTATCAAGCCAAATCTGGTGTTTTTTCGTCATATCTGGGTTTTTCCCCCCAAGCCTCTGAATTTTCCTTTCTAATGATGGGTTTTACGTTATCCCGCCAAATCGAAGTTGCTACCACCACAGAGGCGCGGCTTTCTAGTTTATATATACCTATATATAAATTATGATATTATTTGGAACATTTGATGTATGTGTGAGCGCCTCATTTGTTCAGCTGAGCGCTAAAATGTATGCTATAATTTTTATACTTTTGAGCTGGCGCTTTACAAATTGATGTGAGAATAGCATAAATGTGAAAATGACAACAATTGCCCCACACTTAGGGCAACGAGCTGAGTGCTTTCCATAAAAATTACCAATAAATTATGAATATTTATATGCAATTCTCCTGCTCAAACACGAGTACAAGCACATGAATATTCAATGAGCTCCCGGATTGTCCTTAACTTGAAAAAAGAAAGAAAGAAAAAACAATATAAAGTAGGGGAAAAAATTAAATAACTTTTGTTTGACAGGCAGAGAGAGACACGTCAAAAATGAACATAAACACCTGTGACCTGCCTCAACTTTTTTGATTGCGAGCAGGAGATGCAGGGGACTCAGACATAATGTTAATTATTTTGTTTGCCGAGAATCCAAAGAGTCAGAGAGTCCTTTCAATATATGCAAGTTGAAGTTGTCTCTCAGCTATGCTTTATAATTTTGCAACAATTGGGCTATACGCGACCCAAATGGGCAATGAGTGGATTTGAGGGATGAACTTGAACTTGATTGTCTCGATCAGCGGTGAGCACGCAATGGCTCCGGGAGCCAGCGGCTGCTAACGAATTCAGATTTCGTGCCCACCGCTGGTCTAGGTAATGTTTTTGTACTTATTTACTAGAAGGTATAAATATATACTCTTGATCAAAGCCAGAGAAACCAAATTTGGCACACAGACTTTTTTTTTAACTTACGCAACTTAATTTTATCCACGCCCCTTTCCGCCCGTGCAATATCCGATAAAAATTAACAAACCCAGAGTTTTTTTTTAAAACATAACTCTTTTCTTGAAAATTTACAAAGAACTCATGCGTCTAAAAGTAAGAAATAATTTGTATACCATTAAAGCTCAAAACAATTTTTAGATTTAATAAAAATACATATACCTTAATTGTGTAGGGGGTATCTCGTAGTCGGGGTCTCGACAATAGCATTTCCTGCTTGTTTGTTTTGTTATCTGCGCTCGGTTTTATTAATTAAAAGAGGTCTCAAGGGAGGGTGATAGTATTTGTCAGCTCAAATTAGAATCGTATTAACACCACACACACGCTCACAGTAGCAGACACATGCATTGCACACACATACACATACACACACGTAGAATAGGGAACTTCGGCCCAAAAGGCAAATAAGCGGCCAATAAAAATATTATTTATATGCCAACGACACACAATCCTCGACTTTTTGGCATCCGCCTCGTTGATGTCCGTCGCGGTGTTGTGACATTGCCTCACTCACACACACACACACACACACACACACACACCACACACACATACACAGTGATAGGCAGACAGGATATTTTAGCAGCTCAGCTCAGCAGAGCACAGCACATCAGCTGGGTGTGTTTCGGCCATAAATTTATTAACTTAGTGTCACATTTATAGCCACATTTTCTAACCGCCAGCAACAGCAGCAACATTCGAAGGACACCCACACACACAGACACACACAGACACACACAGACACACACAGACACACACATACACGCACATAAACAGCAACAGTTTCTGTGTGCCCAAACCCCTTTCCCTTCGTTTGGCTTCCCTGAACTTTACATCCCTTTCCTTTCGTTTCCCTTCCCTTCTTTCCCTTCCCTTGGGGGCCAACGTAATGCCAACAAATTGCTTTAAAATACACTTCATAATGTCTAATTGATTGACCGATTGAGCGTGAACATTGTCGCTTTCTGGCAATTTGTCAAGTGAAACACAAATTTTCAGTTGCCAATTATAGTGATAAGACACACAATTGACACATGACATGATATCGAAATTTATTTAAATTTCTCAAACAACTTCAACATGGAGGTTTAACTAATTGTTGACACTTGTTAATAAAAAAGGGCAAGTTAACTGTCATTAATGATGTAATGTTAATTCAACAAATAGTTGATATCCTCGCTAACAATTTGAATCAATTAATTTCTTAATTTTTTTTTCGTCTTTTCATGTTTACATTGGTTTCTTAAAACGATATTTTTTAGTAAATAAATTATCTAAAATAAAGTTTTAGTCATTTTAAGCCATTTGTGATCGGCCGAGGTTACACTTTCTATCTAAAATATAACTAATCGAGCCTTAAAAAATTGATACTTATTTTATTTAATAAAAATGTAACTTTTGAGTGACATAAAATGTATCATTTTTTTTTGTGCAATTAAATTATAAAAGTGGAAAAAAAAAATTTTATTTTCCATTTAAATATGACAGTTTTTTAGCTTTAAAATTAAAATTCGAAGGAACTTGAAATTCGAGCGCTTAAGATTTAAAGATATTAACAAATTAAATATTAATGAAAGTGAAGTAGTACATAAACAGAAGTGGAGCTTCGATACATCTAAAATCACAAGAAGATATTAGATTAATAATTCTTGTTCTAATTTAGTTAGCAAACACTTTAAATATGTGATTTAAAGTTATCAATTTGTCTGTTTTTCAGCATCATTCAGTTCTCACAGCTATTGAGCTAAAATTTGATTTCCAGTTCTAATATTACGTCATACATTATAATCTCAATGTTATTTTCTAGACATTAATTTCAAAAGTTTTCAAATGTTATGTTAAAAACTAAGTATTAAAAACGGCTATAAAATTTGGACAATCTTTAGAATTTAACAAGCACACAATACCTTAACTGTGATTTAAAAGCAATTCACTTAAATTGAGAAATGAAATAAAATCTGTTTGTCTAAAGATATAAAAATACTGTATAAAAAACTAATAAAAATATCTTCACATATGTATGTATGTATGTGGGAGCGAAGAAAGATTTGGATATTTCCAAATAACATATGTATAGGTAACTAGGTTACCAATTTAATTTACACATTTCATATTGTGTACTTAAAGTCAATTGGACTCAACTTAGTTTAAGTGTTGCCTGAGGCTTCAATATTCCACAGTTTCTCGGCACGTTTTGTTCCGAAACTTTGCAGTTTCAGCTGAACTTTCCAGCAAATTTCACAAAATTAAAGTTACGGAAAACCCATTTTTTTGAATAAACTTTCTTTGGGAAATGTTTTCCCGAAATTCAATGTATACATTGCTGCGTTTGTTTGTTGATTGTTTAAGCTAAAATTGAGTGTAGTTTAATAAGCCAGATGGCTGGCTTTGATAATGTATTTATTTATTTCAGTGATTTTTCATAAAAGTATTCCGAATGTCGAGCACCTGTTGTCAAACGGGGCTCACAGTATTTATCGCAAACATTCGCCTTCGCAGTACAAATGGCCTGAGGTTACCGTACACCGTAGACATTAGCGAGTATGTTTGATTGTTTCCAATGCTTATCGGATGTTGAAACAGATGTACAATTGAAATCAATTTCCCAGCCTGTGCTTAATGCGTCAATATGTTAAGGTGGGCAATATGATAAGCAACTCAACACGCAACGAACAACAAATCAAAAAACAAACAAAACAACAACAACAACAATGTTGAACTTACATTGAGCAACTGCCAAAAAATGTGCAACCGTTAAATTAAATTTTTAAAATGGGCGCGCCAAAATTTCGTTGCATACCGCACGGCGCAACTTTTGACCAAGAACAACAATAACAAACAGTGTTCACTCGAAAAAAAAAAATATAGCTATAAACAAAAACAAGAACAACGACAACGACAACGTTAGGGACAACAAGAGTAATTTTGTCCTGAGCGTCGCTTGCTCCGTCTGTCGTTTCCTTTTGCTGGGCACGAACTAACGGCAACGCAGTCTCGCGACCAACTGAGGCGCCCCAAACGGCAGCAGCAGCATTTAAGAAGCAGCTGAAACAGTTGTTGCGTATTGTCGAAGGGGACCCACAAGCCAGGCGACAATGGGCGAGAGAGAGAGACAAAGACAGAGGAACGAGGTGAGTGGTGCAAGGGAGGAGGAGCTATAAGGAAACGCACCTCGCCGGCAGCGGCATTTTATAACGGTTAAACACAAATACAAGTAGTCATAAAAGCTCAGTAGGCGGCAAAGCCTAAAGCTTTCGCTATCTTCAACACACATCTGGCAATGCTGTCGTAAGAGCGCAAATAAAGAGAGCTTTCATTGTGCCCATCTGACTTTGACATTTGCTCTTTGGGCTGTGTTTACGTAGGCGAATGGATGACAGAGAGCCCGTTAATCGACTCAACAGCGAACCAGTGTGAACCAGTTGAATGTTGAAACTAAATAAGTTAGAACAAAGAACATGTCAATAGCATTCCGGCCCATTTCTCCGAATTAAGCTATTTTTTTTTGTAAAAGTTTTAACTAAATAGTGTAGTGTTCCTGCCAGTTTTTCCATATTTCGCAATTAAAATTAAAGAAAAATCACAAAATTTTTCTTTATTTTTCGGTTGCATTCAAGATTAGCCACTTTTAACATAGTTATTTTAATTTCCTATACATTTTCAGTTTTAAAGTTTTTTATTTTTTCCGAAAAAGTGATTCAAACAAATTAAAAAAAAACCACTTAATATTTTTAAATCAAACAAAAAAAATTTTTTAGGTAAATCAATGCATCACATTTTAAAATTAATTGCATTAAAATATTCTTTCACATTTTGCCGAAATCAGCGTTAGAACTGGTCGACGAAAAAACTACTTCTATTTGAGTCGAGTGCGAATATCTTGGTTTTTTTCGATTATCTGGAAAACGAACTGTTTCCCAACCCTAGCACTAATTATAATGCTAATGAAGACCTATAAGTTTCTCCTTTTGTCGGGACAAAATAATGTTTTGGCAAATGCTTTATTTCACCTTGAGAATTACCCAAATGTATACTACTTAAGTAATTTTCAGTTCCAGAAAGAATTTACCTCAGCAAAGTACAACTTACCCCTAATAAAATAATGCGTTCAACGAATATTCTACCTAGCATATATGAACTTTGTATTAAAAATTGAATTGCTTACAAATTAGTTCTATACATTGAAGATCCGTTTAGAGAATTAGTTAAACTACATTATTTGGCCACACCACGCTCTCGATGAAATCCAAATAAGATGCGACCCGTGAGTAGAGTCCCGGGGTTTTGGTGGCACAACCGAAGCCCGATGAAATGACGCCCAGTATCGTGTACTGCGAGTTGACAATGTCACGTTCTAGGACCAATGGACCGCCGGAGTCGCCCTGACAGGCGTCCGCCAACTGTCGCCGACCATCCGCCGCACAGAGCAGCGAATCAATGATGCCATTCTCGAGGAATCGCTTGCTAGTCGGCTGATCGTTAAAGGATAACTTGCACTGATCCAACGGCACAATATTCAAGGGGGCACGCAGCAACACCTTCGAGGTGCGACGATCTGGGCAGATTTTTAGAGACGATTGGGTTAGTAACAGACTATAAATTAGTTTAAGATATGTTATATATCATACTGGTCTGATTCATAACGCCCCAACCGGCCACAAACAGTTTGGCATTTGCTGGGGGATCCGCGGGATTCGTTTCCAGGCACGCCGGGTATGTATAATAGCTCAGGATGGCATCCCTGGCCAGCTCCAGTATGGCAATATCATTGTACTTGCTACTGCTGACATATTCCGGATGTATCGTTATATTTCCCTGTCAAAGGTAGAATAAAAAAATAATCAATGACAAACTTTCTAGGCATTAAGTCAACAATTTCCAGCCCAGTTTCAATATGCAAGTACTTGAAATAGCAAACTCACCGTTACGGGAATATCCTGAACGTGTTGATTTACTTCCTCGATATTCACAGATCCCACACGAACATGGACGGGCGTTTCGCTCAGTGTATTGACGCAATGGGCAGCGGTCAGGACATGACGAGTAGAGATCAAGGAACCACCGCAACGATAATCAATCCTTCCGAATGTACTGAACGCAATAGCCGCCATATGAGGATAAATGCCATCCTCAACGGGAATGCCTTCCAGGATGTGCGGTGACAATCCATTCAAATTCTGACGATCCTCCAACTTTCGACAAGCTTCAAAAAGGCAAGCGAAATAATAGTTTTTGTTAAATCTTTAAAATTGGAGAAATTATTTGAGATTCAGTATGACAATTTTTATTTTATTTTTTCATTCTTCCAGGGTCTTAAATTTTTAGTGATCCTGAAAATTCTTGAGCAAAGCTCAAAATTCATAATGTAAAAACATTGTTGAAATTCTTTAGAGTTCGATTAAGTCAAGCGTGTTTCTGGATTGCTTAAAGAATTTTGTGTGCTAGATTAACTTCAGTATTAGGCTTCACTTACTGATACGCTTTTTAAAGATTATACGAGACGAGCCAGAATTGCTTAAATCGAGATTTGTAAACTTAAATGTTAGAATGACATTTTTGTTTATATTTAAGAACGATGCGGTCTTAATCTAATACGAGGGCTGCTATATATATTTCTGGCCTAATAATGAAAATGCGAATATTTATCATCAAAAATTGTTTTATTGTTTTTCAAAGTATTCTCCAGCCTGATTTATACACTTTTGCATGCGCTCAAGCCAATTGTCGAAGCACTTTTTCCACTCCGATTGAGACACCTCCAAAACATGGTTTTTGAACGCTTCAACAGCATCTTCTGGGCACGAAAATCGTTGACCACGCATTTTTTCTTGATGTGCGGGAATAAAAAGAAGTCATTGGGTGCCAAGTCAGGGCTGTGCGGCGGATGACCCATCAATTCGACGTTTTGGCCGGTCAAAAAGGCGCTGGTTTGAGCCGATGTGTGAGAGCTCGCGTTGTCATGGTGAAGAATGATTCGTCTTCTCTTGTTTGTTTTTCGAATTTCTCCGAAGACTTCAGGCAAACAAATTGTGGTGTACCACTCAGAATTGACCGTCCTTCGTTGCTCAAGCGGAACAGTCGCCACATGACCAGTTTTGCCGAAGAAACAGGCGACCATTTGCTTCCAAGTGCTTCTTCCACGAACAACTTTCGTTGGATTTGGCTCGTCTTCGAAGACCCACACGGTCGATTGTTGTTTCGTTTCGGGCTCATACGCATAGATCCAAGATTCGTCACCTGTGACGATCTTATGAACATCTTTTGAAGCACCGCGATCGTATTTTTTCAACATTTCTTTGCACCAATCGACACGAGCCTTTTTTTGAGCGATTGTCAAATTGTGCGGGATCCAACGACAACAAACCTTTTTTACGGTCAGGTGTTTATGTAATATCGAATGTATGCTGGTGGGAGAAATGCCCAAGGATGCCTCTATCTCCCGGTATGTCACATGACGATCTTGCATTATTAGTTCACGCACGGCATCAATGTTCTCTGGCACAACGGACGTTTTTGGACGACCTTCACGGAATTCGTCGTTAAGCGAACTGCGACCACGATTAAATTCGTTATACCAGTTTTTCACGGTGCTATAGGATGGTGCTTGATCGCCATACAAAGACTTAAGTTCATCGATGCACTCTTGTCTGGATAATCCACGTCGAAAGTTGTGAAAAATTATCGCACGAAAATGCTCACGTGTCAATTCCATTTTTTTAACGGAATTGAATTGTTCAAAGCTCTGTAAGTTTAACAATTCACGATTAAATGACAACACGTTCTGAGTGATGTTATGCTAAAAAATGTCAACCTTTCCAATGGAAATATCAGATTGCACCTGGCAACACTTATTGTTGCCTAGGCCAGAAATATATATAGCAGCCTACGTATATATTGAATCATTCTGCATTTTTTCGAGCATACGTTGTGTTATAATTGTTGCTAATTTTTTTATTATCTCCAGCTGGCCTTTATCTATATATATAAAACTCTTTGTCCTGACTCACTGACTCACTGACTGACTCACTGACTCACTGACTGAGAATCAACGTGGAGCCCAAACGGTAAAAGATAGAAAGCTGAAATTTTCACACAACATAGGTGAGATAATTTCATCGTGCAATAAGACGGGGTTTTGCGAAATTCGACCTGTAAGTGGGTCAAAATCAAGGTCAAAGGTCACAGAATTGCTTAGTATGAAAAACTTTTTTGTTTCTTAAGATATCTGAACCAAACTCACAGATTGTATGTTTTGGACTGTCCTTTACATTCTGACCAAATTTGGTCAAAGTCGGATGACTATACATATAGCTGCCATAGGAACAATCGGATGCAAAATAACCTTTAGTATGAAAAACTTTTTTGTTTCTTAAGATATCTCAACCAAACTCAGAGATTCTATGTTTGGGGCTGTCTCTAACATTCTGGCCAAATTTGGCCAAAGTCGGGTTACTATATCATATAGCTGCCGTAGGAACAATCGGATGCAAAATAACCTTTAGTATGAAAAACTTTTTTATTTCTTAAGATATCTCAACCAAACTCACAGATTATATGTTTGGGAATGTCTCTTACATTCTGACCAAATTTGGTCAAAGTCGGATGACTATATCATATAGCTGCCGTAGGAACAATCGGATGCAAAATAACCTTTAGTATGAAAAACTTTTTTATTTCTTAAGATATCTCAACCAAACTCACAGATTATATGTTTGGGAGTGTCTCTTACATTCTGACCAAATTTGGTCAAAGTCGGATGACTATATCATATAGCTGCCATAGGAACAATCGGATGCAAATTAACTTTTAAAACCAAAAACTCTGTTGTTGTATGGGATATCCTAACAAAACTCATAGATTAGCTCTTCTTGCTAAATTTTGACATTTTCCCCAAATTTAGCTTTTTCCCGCCAAATTTAGCCTTTTCCCGCTAAATCTGAATTTTTCCAGCTGAATCGATAAATCTGTCTTTAACCTAAGTCCAATTACGGGGGAAAAACATTAAAACACTAAAGTTAAATATTTGCGTTTTTCGTCAAAAAATGCTATATTATATAAATTTGTTAAACAGGACTGCTAAAGATGTTCTTTTTAATTTTGCGAGCGTAGCGAGCTGGGGGTTGGCGAGCGAAGCGAGCTGTTTTAATTTGTTAAACCGGACAACAAAAGAAATTCCTTTCAATTTTGCGAGCGAAGCGAGCAGGGGGCGGAGCCCCCTAGTATTATATAAAAGATAATACTCCGAAAACCTTTGACATTTAATATTTAGATATCTACTAATCCCCAAGATTATTTTGGATTCATAGACTAATAACTCTTTTTAAAAGTTAAAAATAACTCTCGATGTTTTACCTCGAACCGCCGCTCTTTCATTAGATGAACCTGTATCCACTCGAGTCGTCGGCGTGGGTTGAATAGTCCGCGTCGTAGTTGTGTCTGATCTGGAATGGTAAACGGAATGGGGATGAGTACTCGGAGCTTTTGGCACAGGGATGTGGGGCTAGGGCCAATTGGTGTCATCCATGAAACTGTGACAAACCCAAGTGCTTCGGCAACGCCAGTGCCCAGCTCATTCGAGCTGAGCTCATCCGCGGGACTCGGCCGAAAGCGAAACGGCGCCCAAGGATCCAAGTCTAAGTCGAAGCTGGCAATTGTCGGTGCTGGAGTTGGAGCTGGAGTTGTGGTTGTTGCTGCTCCTGAATCAAACATGGTCACCTCATTGGCTGGGACAATGTTCATGCCCTGCTGTCGCAGTCGATCATTGACCAGTTGGATCAAGTCACCCGGATCCTGGTTGATTCCTGGCACTCTCATAGGCATTGCTGGTCGACGTCCTGCCGTCCTGCCATCCTGCAACCTCAAGGACTGCGGCCTGTTTATGATTTTCGGCTGTCGATCCCCAACGGGCGCTGGTCCCAAGGGGCCAATTTCCTGAAATCGATCCATTCTCCGCCAAGTTGGCTCCAGTGCTGGCAACGGCTTGGATAGAAACTGCTGAGATGGATTAACTCCTGGTCCATGGTTATCAACTGAAACTGGAACTTGCACTGGTGATGGACGTTTGGTTGTCTTTCCGTTGAGAAGTTGCTGAAAATCAAAGTAAGATGACTCTTGATCCAACTTTGATGTGGTTGGTTTTGTGGTTGGTCTCCTTGTTGTCGTTGTCGTTGTGGTTGTGGTTGTGGTTGTGGTTGTCGTTGTTGTTGTTGTTCGCCTTGTCGTTGTTCTTTCTACCTGTCTTGGGCTGCATGTAAATCAGATGCATTGCGTTAGACGCCAATTTCATGATTGACTAACAATATTCGAAGCATGCAACAACAACAATTGGCTCAAAGCACGCGAAAACAATTACAAAAAGCAACCCTCCCTCCCATTCCCGGATCCGTCCTTACCCTGGCTCATCCGGACAGCATTCAACACTGGGACAGCAGACAATCTCCTCATGCGTTCCCAGGCCGCAGCTGGGAATATCATTGATTGTCAGCCTGCCGGTCTTGAAATATTTATCAACGATGGCCTCGCACTTCGACGAGGCTCTACAAATGCCCGGCTGATTATCCTTGATCGTACAAGAGTCGCCTTCTGAAACGAAATTCAATATTTCGGTGTGACCTCAAAAAAGTCATTGACCCATGCAAACCTTCAAGTGCCTCCAATTTTGGCAGCCCGAATAATAGAATTCCACAAATTAGTAGAATGGCCAAAACACTTCGACTGGCTTTCATTGTCCTGGTTGATGCCAAGGCCAGCGAAATCATCACCACTCCAATGTCGAATACAAACTATCCGGAGGGCTGTGTCCTGTAAGGTTGAATATTACAAAGAAAGAAAGAATTCCTAGAAGAAATTCAAAATAACAGAGATGGAAACTGTAGAAAAACTTTAATAGTGGTTATCCTAAAAATATCTGATTTTCTATGATAAATAAAGAAATTAGAGATAGCTTCCTACAACAAAGAAATTAAAATAATAATAATGAAGACTGAAATTATATAAGTACATAGTTCTGGGCAGTGGTTACCTTAAATATATAAAAAATAAATTAGACGAAAGTTGTTCACATTTTGAACTTAAATCGTTACACTTTTCAACCTCTCATTACCCCCTCAGGGCATGCACTTTCCCAAACCAATTAAAAAAAGATCCAAATAAATAAACATAGAAATATACAAACAACTTTTGATCTACTTGGCACGAACAATTGATTACATTTAATTTGATAGTATTATTTTCATTTATGGCTTGCATTTCCATTGCTGTGTTATTTGAAATATTTCAATACTAGGAATTCCCTCTTTTCTCTGAAACTATTAAAAAAACTTTCTCGTTTAATAAAATAAGTGGAATAATTTTAAATTCTGGCCAAAAAAAGATATCGAATTTTAAATTGAAACTGTTCTTTAGCATGAACTAGATTCTGACATCGAGGTTTATTGCAGTCTCTCTTTGCATGCAAATTGTTTACTCTTCTTCATTTGTATTCCCTGTTATCAATCAGAATAAATAGAGTATTTATTTTATGTTATTTTATAGTGCGAAAGTAGGTTAATTACTAGTGGATTGTTGTTATTTTGCAGATAGCAACATGAAAAAAAAGGAATTTACTCAGATCATCAGAACTTGAGCGTTTAAGAAATTTTTAAAAATAATTTTAAATTTTGAGTCGAAACGACAAAACAAAGAAATCCATGATTTGATAAAGAAAAATCAAATGAATAAAATAAATCTTTCGAAATAAAATGAATATTTGTGTATTGCATTCATTTTTCTTGTGTTTCATTTTTAAACAGAGAGATAGAGAGAGATGGAGAAGGAAAGAGAGAGAGAGAGATAGTCATTACTGATAATAATGAACCTGCTGTTGAACCATATAAATATCAATTACAAACAAGTGTCTCATCTAATCTGCAACTCTGGACATAAGCCCATTTTGAGAAGTGGGAAACCCAAGTCAACCTCAAAACATAACATTAAAAAGTTTGTCTCTACCTCAATGGAATTTCCCCATGCGAAATTCCGTATAAATGTATGTATGTAATGCTGTGATTCACAACAACTTCTTTAACCATTCTCTATTGTATCTTATCACAGCGGACATTTGGCATGAATTGGATAGATCGCTGAACTCTGCCAATAACATGAAAATTCGGATGCGTATTTTGTAATAGGCGCAAACAATTCGATTGTTAAATCGTTTATCTAACATTCGCTTCATTAAGTGGAGCAAAAAACACAAGAAAATAAGGAAACACATTTACAAAAATGTGATACATCTGTACAACACGTTACCGCTAATTAACAAATTATCTTCTAGAAGACAATCTACTGATGTCTTCAGCACATTGAATGTGAGTGAATCATTACAGAATGGTGCAATTTTTCGAATACTTCAGATCTACACGAATACTAAAACTGATCGTATTCATGAATGAATTGAACACAGTTAAGGTAATTTAATAAGTGCTTAATTAAGTGCTTAAATGGAAATTATTTGTGAACTAAATTCATGATGTTCATGGCATAAACCTCAAAATTGGTAGCTGCCCAATACAATTATTTTATGATTTTGCTGACATTTGGCATTAGGATATCAGTTGAAATACGAAATTCTACCAACATTCAAGTGTCTTCTAATCGAAAATGAACTTGTGTATATTTCACACATTTTGCTGTTTGCAAAATAAATGACGTCACTTTGAAGCTTCTTTATTAGCAGACTTCACTGTATTTAGTTCTTATAAGTATTGTATTATTTGAAATTATTTTAAAATCAAGACCACATTTGTCTTTTTTTTAATATGATTATCATTGTGGTTGTGTTTTTAATTTTGTTGTTGATGTTGCTGTTTCTGTTGTTGTGGTTGTTAATTATCAGACGCACCTTTGACACGCAACTTTGCAGCTCTCCGATTGATAAGAGCAAACCAAATGCACTTGTTGTATAGATAATCATATATATTTAGACATATATGTACAGTTATTCAAACACTTTGATTAAAAAAGCACAAAGCACAAAAAGAACAGTGTAAAATTTATAACACAATACAAAATAAAACTGAATAAAAAAGAATACAAAAAAAATAAAATTTCAACAACAACAAATTGAAACCGGTGCCGGTCGATTTGCAAGCTTGGGTAGCTCGGGGCTGTTGTTATAGCCCGACTCACGATTAACGATTCTCGATTCACGATTCACGATTTTCGACTTTCGAGAAGAGAACTGGGGACTGAGGCTGTTGAAGTAGATGTGGTTGTGGATGTGGTTGTGGATGTGGATGTAGAAGTGGATGTAAAAGTGGATGTGGCTGGGGTAACGGACTACCTCACAGCAACGCGTCGCTTTGGCAACTGAAGCTGAGATTAGAACCCAATCATGCCCGAAGCTATAGACAGACACCGAGCCACAGACAGAGAAAGAGACAGCGAGAGAGACAGAGACAGAGACAGAGATAGAGACAGAGACTGACCCAGAGAAAGAGACCAACACAGAGCCAAAGCCAAAGCCAGATTCAGATTCAGCCAGAGCTGTGGCCGTGGCCAAGCATTATTATTATTATTATTGTTGTTGTTATTGTTATTGTTGTTGTTGTTATTGCTGCTGCTCGTTGTTGATAGCGAGTGAGCGTCGAACCGGTTTGATTTTTAGCATTACACACCATCGAAATACGCAACTGAGAGCAACTCAGCAGCTACACTGGAAAAAAATATGGAAAACGGACATGAAATTAATCTAAAAAAAATCTGTGTTAAAAGTTCTAAAATTTTTGAAATTTCTTAAATCATTTATAATATTTTAAAAATTAGTATTTTATTCAATTTTTCCTCCTTTTCATACAAAATAGTTATATTTAACAATTTTCAAAAAATCATAAAAAATATAAACGATGAAGTTTTTGAATGGCTTAAAGAATTTTGTTTTGCATCAAAAAAATATTTTTTCAAACCCCAGGAAAAAGTTTTAAAAGTAGACCTTTACAAAAATTCTACATTTTCAAGGGGTACTTGTTAAGGAAAATTTTGTATCATTCAAACGGAATTTAAATGACCTTTTCATTGATGCTAAAAATTAGCATGAAGTAAGTTCAAATTATGAGTAGATTTAACTTTAAATGTTGTCAAAATAAATATGCCGACCAGTGTATACATATGTTGGTTGTCGGGACTAAGTAAGAATTTTTTCAGTGACACCTATTTAAGTCTTTTCGCACTATTTTAATGCTGAGTGGTTACCATTTTATGCGCATATTGTTTTAATTTAACAATAATATACGAAACACATACTTAGAAAATATGTACATGCTTTAATCTAAATTTGTGTACATCAATTTTAAAATGATCTTATTTTTTCACTGTGTATATGTATGTATATAGGTACCCCAGGCCCAAAGCGATTGCTGCTGTTCGTAACTTACAAAGTAAACAACCCATAATCAACAATTACAACAATAACAACAATAAGAATACATAGTATGATTCAAGGGGAATACACAGAGTTTATGTCAGAGCGCAGTTGAATTAATTGAATATGTTAGCTGGGTTTGTCCCCTGAAAGAATCGTCTTCAGGCCAGGCTTTTTGGCAGCAATGCGTTATTATACATCTATAAATAGTACTGTGTTTTTCACCGTCAGTCATGACGTAAAAATCGTGCTTGCAGTTAACAACTTTATTTATTCAGCTACGAATACTCGTAGCTTGCTTGTTTCTGCAATGATTCAGCTGAAATTTTTAGAATACAATGCCAAGATATTTTAATGTAAGCGTTCCAACTATATAGGCTCTAGTTTTTTAAATTATGGCTGTAATTAAAATTTTAAAATTGTATAATTGTCAACAAAGTGTATATAAACATGAAATAATGCTTATGAAGACATTGGCATGGTTTTAATCAAGTCTTTCTTTTAATGCTTTTGAATGAAATGTCAGTTTATATATATTTTTTCTATTTAATTTTTTTTTTATTTAAGCCTAGGTAGAAAAAATATGCATTTCTCAGTGTGTAAACACTGGTGGCCACTTGGTTAAAATTAAGATTACATTTAAAGGAAATAAAAATAATCACATTTAAAAGCGTGCTTAAATTTGCTTTGCTTTTATTAGGGCATCAGTCGCAGATCTTCGACAAATTTAAAGAGCTGTCGATCCACAAGACTCGTAAAGTACATCATCTCGGCCGGACAATCATCTCCGGTGGGCGTGGCAACGCCCAAAACACAACGACTGTTATCCGCACGCTGCAAATGGAGGATACTCCCCACAGCGGAGGGACATGGAAGACACGAATCGGAACTGGAATTGGAATTTGCGACACGAAACGAGACAAGATTCATGGGCTCCACACACATATGTCGTGAGGGCAGGTCCTGAACACTACCGGAGTTGGCAATGTCCTTGCAGGCGGCGGAGGGCAACAGACGCATCGGCAGCTCATAGAGCGGACAGTCGCTAGCTGAAAGTAGAAAAAGGATAAGGAGTTGAGATTCCATAGAGAATAAAATATGGTTGGTAAGACTTACCATTGCCCCTGGCCCAGCCGCTGGCAACAAGGTGTCCTTTGGCCAGCCAACGTGCCTGCTCATAGTAGCTGCACACGGAAGCCTTTTCCCCTTGATGAGGTTGCGGCAGACGCATCAGCGCCAAATCCTGGCGATAGACTGAAATATTCTAAGCGAGATATATGCACCTGGATTAAAATGTACACACAAAAAAAGACATTGCAAAATTCAAGTTTAAAATATTTGACAATAGCATGTATTTTTATACCCTTCACTTAATGTTAGTATGTATTTAGGATAATATTCCGGAATTACGGTTTTTTTCTGTGTGAAAATACATCGAAAAATTTTCATGGAAGCAATTTTTTAAGTACTTTAACTCTATAATAAGTTTTTACAATATATCGAAAACTCGAGTTTCGTTTTGAAGATTTTAAAATTTTAGAGTTTATTATTCAATATTTACAATTATCTAAAATTTATTAAATTGGAAACAATTAAACTGAAAAATTAAGATGAGATTTGTTTTTCTAAAAATTGCTCAAAAAATCGAAAGCTCCATTTTCGGGAAAGAAATTATAATGCACTTTAGCTCGATAATTTGTTTGACGATATATCGATATTTCGATCCGTAAATTGGACTTAGATCATCACTGTGTAGTAAAAGATTGAGAGCGAGAGTAAGAGAGATATATAGAGAGAGAGAAATATACTCACTGCAATGTCCACCAGATCGTCTTCCTCCTCATCCACATCCCGCATATCCGCCACACCGAAGACCGCGTGACTTGGCCGCCCACATCCGGCGGATGTGAGCAGCAATTGCGGCGCCAACAACACGGCAGTGCAGCGATGCACATGACCATCGAATCGGGCATTTGGATATGCCAATGCCGCCAGATATTTGTAGTGAGCCAGCAGCTCCACGGCATTGAGCGTCGCCTCCGCCGCCTGCTCGATGCCCGGGATTAAATCATTGGACTGTCGACGCACCCCAAGTGGCGTCAGCTGGACGCCCACACGGGTGTCAGATCCAAATTGAGCCCGGGGCTGCAGCGGCAGGCTGATGGGGCAGCAGATGATCTCCTCCATGGTGCCGGGCGGACAGGTGTAGATATCCTCATCCCGCAGACGCTGTTGCCGCAACAGGATGTCGATGGTGCCACATTTGGAGATGGGCAGACAGTCGCCCTCATACAAGGGCGCCCGACAGCCGAGGTCATTCCCCGGGGATCTGTTCGGGAAGACAATGCTGTCGGGGCTTCGAGAATTCACCATGGCCACAGAGCGCTGTAAATACTCTCGATTCGTATTAAATATGCTGAGCCAGGGCGGACTTTCAGTTGTTGTTTTTGTGGCGGATGTTGTTGTTGTTGTTGTTTTTGTTGTGTTGTTCTTCGTTGAGGAACGCATTTGCACTTCATCTGTGTCGAGGGGACAACAAATCTTCTCATCCGTTGGAGTATATCCACAATTTAGCACCGACTCCACCGACAGTTTTTTACTCTCGATAAACTGTTTCAATGTTTTGCAATTCTCCGATGGCTGGCAACTACTGCGATAATCTCGCGTCGGACAGGGATCACCCACTTAAAGAGAGAGACAGAGAGAAAGCACATTAAACAGGTGAAACTAAAGAGAGAGAGAGAGAGCACATACCCTCCAGACTGTAGTAGCACCTAACGCGGCTCAAACAAAGCCAAAATAGCGTCAATAGCACACTTATCACTCCGGCTCGTGACATGACCGATCCAGCAACTAACTCGAGTCAACTCAACTTAACTCAACTCAACTCAACTGGCACCTTGACTGGCTCTCGCTCAACTGTCGCTCTGACAACGGCCGACCGAGACTTAGACCGAGACCGAGACTGATCATCGATAGCTTCATCTCCCCATCAGTGTTGCCAGATTGGCTTATTTCAGGCTAGATCTAGCATACCTGAGAATGGAAAAGCCTATAAAATTTGAAAATAGCTTATATCCTGAAATCTAGCATATTTTAAAGTTCATATAGCCTATTCTAGCAATCAATGTTTTCGTGACATCAACGAAATATTTCATAAGTTAAACCCTTTATCGGTCAATCTTATATTTTAAGCCAAAACCTTTATTTTCTAATAGCTACAGTTAAAATAAAGAAAACTTTCTTAAAAAAAGTTTTGAAGTGCTATTACAGATATGTTACGTTGCAGAAATTCTCCAGTTAAGCACCGAATATCCTCTTTTTTTCTAATTAAACTCGATAAAAACAATTTAGTTAGATACGCACCTAGTGTGTTTTTAGAAAAAAATTACATTTTTTCGCAATATCTAAATGAGTTTTTGCACTAAACTTTTGGCGCGAAAAATATGTATGACACAATAGACTGTTTGCGCTCTCTAAATAGTTATATATTTTGTAATCTAATCGATGGTCTCATCGCGATGTTGGCTGATGCATGTGCAATGTGTTACCACCAATATCTTAAATTTAGAGTTGTGAAATCAAAAGAAATTGAAGCTTGCAAAACTGCCAAAAATAAAATACAAAGCACTAGAAAATCTACAATAGTAGAAAAAGTTTATGATATTAACACTAAGCAAATAAAAAATGTCACAGCCAAAATGCTTTGTGGTGTCGTAAATTTTTTTTTTTTGCATTTTAATTTTAAGCTTGTTTTGCTCAAAATCTAGCTTTTCGGGCGCTGAACACCTGGCAACACTGCTCCCCATCGTTCGTCGCAGTCGCCGTCGCAATTGACGCCAGCGCCGTGACGCGTCGCGTCAGTTGCCTGTAAGTTCAGCTTAGTGCTGACAGTTTCGCTTAATTTAAGCTTTTTCTCGCGCTATTCGAGCTTTTGGCCTTTATCATGAGATATGTATTTATGATAAACAGAAAACAAACTAGTGGACAGTGCTACAGTCGAACATACCCGACTGTTGGAGACCCCTTACTTACTATGGAAATGCAAATACTGCTTAAAATAATAATAGAAATTGCTACGAATATTAATATAAATAGTTATGTAAGAAATGTACTTTTTGCCCAACAATGGGGCTCCAGTGTGCACCTCGCACACCGATAGCTAATACTTATTTGCACGCCATTGGGCACGCCACAAGTTTGATGGTGCCGCATTAACTTTTCGACTAATTCTTTCTATTACTACCAATCTATGAGTTCAGATATCGCAAACAGCAAAAAAGTTTTTCGTACTAAGACTTGATTTTCGACTGATCGTTCCTATGGCAGCTATATAATGGTCCGAGCCAAAATCTAAAACAAACTTAATCTGCTTGCAATATAGACGAACCTACATACCAAGTTTGGTATGACTCGGCTCTATATTGACTCGGCTGTTGATGCTGATCAAAAATATATACACTTTATCGGGTCTGCCACATCTCATTCTATCTGTTACGGCCTTTTTTGTGACAAAGTTAATAGACCCCTGTAATTTTTTTAAGTACATGGTCTAAAAAAAACAATTTAAAATTCATGATTTTAGCATGTGTTTCTTCAAGTGTGCATTCAGCATATTGTTGTTAAATTAACTCAATACACGGATAAAGTGGCAACCACTTATCATTTAAAAATTAAAAAAAAAGTTCAAAAACATTAGATTTCACTGAAAGTATTCATTGAGAGCCCTGATAATTAAAATAATTGCGGAAAAGGAATTGAAAACTCGTACTTTAATTAAGTATTGCGCACTCGGCTTAAGAAATTCTGATATTCCGAAATTCCGGAATAAAGGTTATTTTTTTTGTGGGAAAATGCAAATTGTTATTTGCGATTAAAACACTCGAGCTCCTCCCTTGTGAACTTACATGCAGTTCTGCCTATTATAGTCGCTTCAAGCTTTTTTAACCCATTAGTCATAGAAATTAATAATTGATCTGTTTTTTTTTGTGGGAAGCAGAAATAAACAAAATGAAAATGCAAATTTTGTTAAAAAAAATATTAATATTATTAAAATTTTAAAATTTGGTGGGTCAAATAAGCTCGAAACAAAAAAAAATTTATTTTTTTATCATTGACTTTTGTACATATTTAAATAAAAAAAACGTCACTAGTCGTACTTAGTTATTATTAAATTACACGAAAGTCGAGCCTTCTTCTAGTTAACTAGTGCGAAATCTTTATAGGGAAGTTCAATTAAATTTTGCACAAAAAAAAATTGATATTTTGAGTTGTGCGTTTTTTTTTAGAGCTAAAAGTAAAAAATTAAATATAGAAAAATAACATTTTTTTTAAAAAATAGACAGTTAAAATTTAAATCTTAACGGATGGTTAAACATTTTTTGTAGTGTAACATTTCAAATTTAATTATATTTTTATATAAGTGGTAACTAACCAATTTAAGCTGTTTAAACACTAAATACTTCAGCATTTCGAGGGTTTCATAGAATTGTTAAGTTGCCAAAATTCTAACCAAGAGAATCTTCAACGATCTTAGATAAAAAATTTTAGATGCAGAATAAAATAAAATGTTAGATATTGTATGAGCCCAATTTATTTACATACTTCAAGTCATTTCACAAGTATAAAAAACAAAATCAAAAAAGTTAATTAATGTGAATGTCAACTTGATAATGTCAAAATTCGGCTCAATCCGTTCCATCGTTAATAATCCTATTGAGAAAATCGTTGATTGCGTTATTGGAGACAATATTGGTATAATATAATGGGAGCCGATTCTCGAGGCACTCATCCGTGGTGGGCGTGGCAATGCCAGCGACACATTGGCTGCCATCGGGACGCTGCACATGAAGGACACTGGAACTGGCTGTCAAACACTTCAAGCACCTGTTCCTCCAATAGGAATTGGTAACCAAGATTCCGTTCTCAGGTAAAACACACATATGTGAATTTCCCCTACGGATGCCCTCAATTTGACGGTTGCTTCTCACATTGATACATTCGTCGGAGTTGACAAGTCGCAGCTGTTGTCTGAACAAGGCGCAATTGCTGCCTGTGATGTGGAATCAATTTAATTAGTCAATTATGAGGTTTATCCGTAAGGTCTATAGACTATCCTTACCTTCATGCTCATTATACGCATATCCCAAGGCAAAGAAGTTTGGCTCTCCCGACAGATCCAATTTGTCGCAAAGCGTCGCTGTACTCATATTTTCCAATAATTGGCTGCTTGGAATTTCCTTTTCCAGTTCGAATAACATCAGTTCATTATTATAGGCTGTATAGTTCTGTAAAGGAAGTCGAAACCAGTTTAAGACAATCTCACAATGGATATTCCAATGAATTTCGAAAACTGAATGATGGAGCTAATATTCCCCTAAACCATATTTACATATCAAAGTATACAAAATTTGCTTGGTAACTATCCAATTGTTGTGAAATTTTATATATTCATAGAGTCTATAACCACTAAGCAAACAATACATAGAGGCGTCAAACAAGCATTTTTTTGAGCGCAAATGATTTGTATGGCATGCGACCCCAGAGCCTTCGGCAAAAGCCGAACGCTCTTCTCAACAGAACCTAGAGCGAAAGAACGCTACAGAGAGAGAGCGCACAGAAAAATGTTCAGTCTTGGACACGAAGCAATAACAAGAGGAGATCTCGTCGGCTGTCAAATCGTTCGGTTTTTCTCCCTTGATGCTTCAGTGCGTGCTTGCTTGTTGACGTGAAAGGTTGTGTCGTCTCACTCACACTCACTACGACTCACTACGATGAGCCTTTTCACTCGCACTTATTGTTAGTATAGTCAATGGAGAGCTTTTTGCCGACGAGACCTCCTCTTGTTATTGCTTCGTGGTCTTGGATAGGCACCAGAACGGTGAGCACGCTCTGTGTCGCTCTCTCGCTCATTATCGTTTCTGTATGTGAACATGCGCACGCTTCTTTGTGTGCGTGAAAGTACACATACCAACAGAGCTTTTGCAATGCGTGCTCGATCACCCGATACCCTGTTTTAAATGAAAGCGGCATTTTGTACTGTTTTAATCATTAATTATTAAATTTTTAATAATTTTATTATTTTTTTAAATTTTAATAATAATAATAATAAAATATTGCCACAACAATTTATCAATTCGCTAAAAAAAATAAAAATAATGCTTTCATTTAAAACAGGGTATCGGGTGATCGAGCATGCATTGCAAAAGCTCTGTTGGTATGTGTACTTTCACGCACACAAAGAAGCGTGCGCATGTTCACATACAGAAACGATAATGAGCGAGAGAGCGACACAGAGCGTGCTCACCGTTCTGGTGCCTATCCAAGACTGAACATTTTTCTGTGCGCTCTCTCTCTGTAGCGTTCTTTCGCTCTAGGTTCTGTTGAGAAGAGCGTTCGGCTTTTGCCGAAGGCTCTGGGGTCGCATGCCATACAAATCATTTGCGCTCAAAAAAATGCTTGTTTGACGCCTCTATGTATTGTTTGCTTAGTGCTATAACAATATCTTTGAAATTGGTTGTTTTTTAATATAATGAAAGCTGTTTTCGATGAGATACTGTTAGAAGCAAATGTTAGCATCAGCTTAACATTGAGAAGTATGTCAACAAGGCAATGTATTCTAACTTTGTTGGGGATTTTTCCCGAAAAATTCGATTTACAGAATTACGGGATAATATGTTTGTTTGAGTTAAAGGGAAAATTTGACTTTGGGAAGTTCAAGTTACTGAAGCAAAATTGTACGAAATTTGCTCAGTAAACGCTATTACCACTCGATTTTGTTGGATTTAGGGAAGTTCGACTATATATTTTTTATATATAGTGCCGAATATGCACTCTGCTCTCTCTCAGGTCCCCATGTCTCGATTTTAAATGAATGAATTATAGAAATTGTAGAACAGTACCTTGATTTCGATCTCAATTTGTGAATCCACATATAGCCTGGAATCAGTGGAACCGAGTAGAATTTTATTGGGCCTGCCAATAATGTCGTTACCAACGCATTTGGTCGTTGCCAGGACATAAGACGGTGTTAAGACAATACCCGTGCAACGGTAGACAAAGTCATCGAGTGTAACCGGTTTCAGATATTCCAGAGACACTAGATGAGTGCCCGATCTGCTGTTTGCGGAAATTTGTCTGATATCGAGAGAATAATCCGAAACTTTAGCGATATAACTTACCGATTTGGCTGTCTGGTTGGGATTGCCCGTGACGATGGCGGAGCATCGGGACAGCAATACATCATGGGGGAAAAGGCATCCTTGAATCCACATTCGAGCACATCAGCCAATGTAAACAACCCAGCCTTAATGTACTCTGGCAGTGTCTGACAGTTTTCGGGCAGTTTACATCTGCCTATTGGTAATCCTACCTTATGGCATCGATCATTCTCTGAATTTAAATATATATATATATATCTTACAGACTCCAGAAACATTTAAGGAAGAACTATCAGCTCACCTTTGAGACGAAGTCTTTCTGCGGCATCAGCTCCCCATATCATTAGTATTAGTACCGCACATACCCTGATCGAGATCATTATGTAGTATATATGGAATGATTCAATGTGCTACGATTGTGTTTCGTTGTTGCAAAGTCGTGAGATACTGAGCTCGAGCACAGACATAATCAGCGTTTTTACTTGACTCTCTGGGAATGTAAGCTCACATTCCGCACTTTTTGCCATACATTTGACATACCTGACCAAGTGGGAATAAGAAATAAGTAATACAATATAGCTCCCATAGAAACAATTAGTTTATAATCAGTTTTTATTTGTTGTTTCATAAAATATCTCATACAATCTTAAAAATGTAGTAAAATATGTGTATTACCAGGGATTAAAGCCGAAAGGAATATTTCGTTTTCAGTTACGGTTTCAGTTGAGGTTTTTAATTTCAATCGTTTTTTACCGGTTAAAGGTTACGGTTTCGGTTAGGTTTTTTTTAATCCCTGTATATATTTATATATCTAGGGTGTGTTTGTTGTCAGTACAAAATATATCATTTTCTAAAATAACACAAATATCAGAGTTTCTGAATACCATAATTATTCATTTCAATATGTGTATCTTAAAATATTTTTCTACAAAGAGATTCTAATCTTCGGCGTGCCTGAATAAATTTTTCTGTCTTGTTATGTCTCTTATCACTATTATGTACATAATATATTTAAATATGTATACATTATTTCTTCGAAACGCGATCGATTTTGAAATACACAAAAAGTTGAGCTTGCATGTTGATTGTGGTTTATGTATTTAAATTTCTACTGCACCTTAGTCAGTCGTCGGACTATTTTCTGATTACGCAAATCCGGTCTTGGATATTCGACAGAAATACCACAGCATTTGCAAAGGAAACGATAAGCAAATGAAAGACCACACTATACAATCTGAAATAATGCTATTTATTTGATTAAGACAATTAGTCAAGCAAGTCAAACATTAGCAATCTAAATATGTAAAATTTTCTTCTTTCTTATATTTTTAAAAGATACGCATTCTTATACATATAACAATAATGAAAAAAATAAGATGACGGACAGACGGAGCAATGTATTGATTTTTCTCATCGGCCTGATCAATATTACATACAGGGTGCACCATCTTTTCTGTTTCATTAACTCAATGAAATAGACGAAAACCAGAATTTTCAATATTGAATACTTAAATTTATTTTTTTTTTCATTTGAACCTTTATAATTGAATTTAAAGTACAATATCATTAAAGTTATTTAACATTTATGTACCGATTTGCACACCCTGTATTCTTTATACCTGCATAAGCTACCCGTTGCGAGAGTATAAAAATAGATTATTTTTTATTACATACGAATACGTAATATAAGATTCCATAATATAGGTTTTTATATGAGTGTATATTCCTTAGGCCGGGAGACCAGGAGCTATTAATTTGCTGAATGTGCTGCCCAGGAGGACAGTGTAATAGAGGGGGTCGCCATTCACAACACACTCATTGGAGGTGGGCGTGGCAATGGCGCCCACACAGAAGCTGCCATCGGGACGCTCCACTTGAAGGACACTCGAACTGGCCGTTAGACACTTTGAACAGAGATCATCCTCCCCGGACGTTGCGTCATCCACTCCAGGTGTGACACACAGGTGCGTATTGGGCTGAGGAATATCGTGGACAACAGGATTGCTCATCACACGGCCACATTTGTTAAAGTCAACGCGATGCACCTGTTTTTTAAACACAGCGCAGTTTGTGCCTGTGAGATAGAAAAGAGGTCAAGAATTTATAGTTCTCAGTTGGTAGTTAGTAGTGATGTTAATCCAAACAAACTTAAAAATCGACAACAAACGAATGCAGTTGTCGATATATTTTCGAATAGTTTATAATTATATTCCAAATTAAAAAAAGGAAATTACATTTTAAAAGAAAACGTAATTGTAAAAACAAAATACACTTGTATTATTAGGATAATTTTGACTTGAAATCTGGCTAGGTTTCAAATCAGACTTATAAAAACGATCCGATTTCCAAGCGGAATAAATTTAATTAATTTCATTTAAATAAATTGTTTTCTCAAGATATCGATTTGTATGCAAATTGTCTCCCATTTTTCTTATAATTAAATATTTTTAATCTCAAGTTTTAACATTTAATCAACTGCTGTCTTAATTTACTGAACTTATGTCTGGAAATGTAATAAATATAATAATAATAATATATCACTACTTCTTACCATGTGTTCGATCTCGGGCAAAGCCTATAGCATTCATATGTGTCGGGTTCAAAAGGTCACCGCTGTTACAAAGTTTGGCAATGCTTATGTTTGTCAGCAGCTGACTCTCGCTTATGGGCGTCTCCAACTCGTATAGAATCAGGTCCTTTTCAATGCCCCTTGATGACTATAAGAATACGTGAATAATTTCCAAAACAATTCGAAATATTTACAAGATACCTTTGTAAAAAAATCCACTTCAGTGTCCACGGCCTCTCTTGGGTCGCCTGTGCCTAGCATCACTTTAATGGGCATTGAAATATTTGATAATTTGGTTGCCAGCACATGAGATGGAGATAGAATAATGGCCGTGTAGCGATACTCATAGTCATCCATTCTTCTCGGTTCCAGGTATCCCATAGATCCCAAGTAATTGTAGTACAGTTTTGGTTTTGGTTTTTGTGTTGTAACCCTAACAAAATTTAAACAATAAACCCCAATGAACATCGATAAAAGGCAGACTCTTACACTGGTTGAATTGTGGTTGCAATATTGGGGCCGGGCATTTTATCAGGACAGCAGATTAACTCCCTGCCATAAGGAAAATAGAAGCCGCAACCCTCCACCATATCAGATATGTTTTTGTAGGCCTTCAATGTTGTACAGGATTTGGATTTGGAGCAAGTGCTTGGAGGAAATCCCGGTCTACTCGGACAGGGTTCGCCCTCTGCGAATTAAGATACTCCTTATGAGTTTTAAAAACAAATTAAGAAATCTGACTCACCTGGCAGTCCAAAATTATGCGCCGTACTAACATAATAGATGAGTCCACCACTTGATCCCAAAATTACAATCATCAACAGAAACAACCATACAAAAGTGAGCTTAAAGTCTCCCATTGTGCTTAAACTTTTTCACTTCCGTGGCTTTCGCGATTCCGCACAGAACTAATCAAAATTCGAAAATACAAGCTTACATAAATAACTACTCGTAATAATTATATAAGCTCTCTTTTTTTGACTCTCCCTTCTTGTGTTTTTTTATCCAGCAGTTTCTCATGTCTCTATGTCTCTCTCTCTCAATTCTGATAAGTGGAACGAAATTATATCTATATATTATATATAAAACTCTTTGTCAAGGGCGTCGGCAGACGGGGGCAGGGGGGTTGGGGGGCCGTTGACCCACTATGTAGCTTCTAAAATCCACCCAGAGTTGTTATTTAAACTTGAAAAAAATATTTTGGCCCCCGCCCTCATGGAAAAGCTGCCGACGCGTTTGCTCTTTGTCCTGACTCACTGACTGGCTCACTGACTGAAAATCAACGTGCAGCCCAAACAGTAAAAGATAGAAAGCTGAAATTTGCACACAACATAGATAAGATAATTTCGTCGTGCAATAAGACGCCGTTTTGCGATATTCGACCTGTACGTGGGTCAAAATCGGGGTCAAAAGTCACGGAAATGCTTAAGGACTGTCTCCAGCACCGCGAAAATTCTATGCTAGGAATTTGCTATTTATTTCGTGTGTGTGGGACATAAATAAAACAGCTGTGTTTTGTAAACAGCGCAAATTTTAAAAGTTCAACTAATGTAAAAAAAATTAAAAATATAAACTCTGACGATGAAATGATTGTGTTGGTGGCGGAATATATTGTTGCAAAACCAGTTTCAATTCACTTTTTGGTTTTGCGCACAGTTTTTTTTCCATGTTTTCAATCGACACTAGCGAAATAATTGTCGACAATATATTCCTGAGCTGTGCATCAGCTGTTCTCTCAGTCCACACACGCTCTCGATAGGCCAATTATCGATATTTATTTGTGGATTTCGTTCAAGTTGCTGAATACTCAAGCAACGAAATCATAAACGAAAAGTTTCGGCCACAGTTTTTTTTATACGAAGTTTGGCCGAAATTTTTATTTTCCGCGGTGCTGGATACCATGCTTTAGTAGGAAAAAATGTATTTGTTTCAGCAAGGTATTGCAACCAAACTCAAAGATTATATGTTTGGGAATGTCTCTGATCTACTACTGAAGATGTTCTTTTTAATTTTGCGAGCGAAGCGAAAAGTATAAATTTGTGAAACCGGACAACAAACGACCTTCTTTTTAATTTTGCGAGCGAAGCGAGCGGGGGTTGGCGAGCAAAGCGTGCGTATTATATATATATTTGATCTACCAGTTTTTACTTTCAAATGGGTGAAAATACCGAATACTAAAAATGTACAATTGAATTTCCATAACTCGAACGTCTATAACTCCAATCTCTCTAAATCGAGCTTAATAAGTGGCAGTAAATTTAATAAACTTAAGAACTCTATAAGTCGAATATTTCCATAACTCAAACATTTTCTCTTTATAATGCTGATTCGAGTAAGGGAAGTTCGACTGTATTTTAATTTATGTTTTATGTTAGTTTTCGAATTGAATTTATTAACTGGTTGAATACAAGCGTAACATTATTATTAATTGATTTTTAAGTTTGGAATTTCATAAAAATATTAAAAAGAAAATTACTTATAAAAAAAAAAATAAAATATAACGAAATTATATAATATTTGAAAAATGAAAGCATTAGGCTAACAAAATGCGATGAAATCATTTTAAAATCTCATTAAGTTAAGTTGTCATAACTAATAAAAAAAAATGTTCTAGGGGCTGATTGAAATTAGCTGTGAGCCACTGTATTCTTTGAATTAAATAATTAATAAACATACATGTAATATTTTGTATTGTTCTTATTTACTTAAGCTAAAGTCATGAATCCTGTGTCAGCTTCACAGTAATATTGTGATGTTGTTGTGGTTTTCTCGTCGACGTCGAAGATGGTCACTTTGTGATGCCAATTTACAAAACATAACGTTTTGAGCCTGATTAAATCAAGACATATTTATGTTCAATTACATGTTTATCAAAACATGAATCCCAATTACTGATTTGTAATATTATATCAAGGAAATCCATTCACATTATAACCGAGTCCACCCAATGATTCAAAACATTTGATTGGCTTCCAAATGCGTTTGGAAATGGATTAGAAAAAGATAGGTAGCTTATGGTAGCTCTCTCTACTCGCTGACTGGATTTGATTAGTTTTTAGTTTTTTTTTTACACAAAATTCACGCTAAATCAATTTGAAATTGTTGATTCAATATCTTGATGTGAGTCTTTGGACATGTGTCTTAATCAGTTAGTTGTCAACCGACAAGTATTGCCACGCGCCACCTTATCAAGGTATTAGATCATATGACAGTCGCTCGTAACTGTAACTGCAACTGCAAAAAATGTTGATGTCTAAATTTTCTAGGGGAACTAGAGAGAGAGAGAGAGAAAGTTGTACGACTATTTTAATTAGCTGCAGCTGAATGAAAGAAATCGAAGCAACCGATGCTAGATACCATAAATATTTATATGTACTTATGTGTGGATGATAAGCCAGTGCTAAGAGGAAAAAAACCAACTGAATGAACAATTTTGAGTGAGTTCCACAAACATTTTGATGAGAATATTCTTATTTCTTTCTTAATATCTTTTTCCATTCTATTTGCGTTCTTGATTTTGTTTGTTTGTTTTCTTTTTTAATTTAAGATGTTAGCACTATAATACTTGTCTCTTTCTCTCTCTGGGAGTGTAGAGAGGACTGAGGAGAAGGAGTGGAGGAGTGTTCTAGATATAGTATGGATATGGCGATGACAAGACGAGAAGAGAAGGGACGATGGCGATGGCGATGGCGATCACAGTTCAGTTCCAAGTTGAAGATGCTGTTTTATTTGCTTCGCATTGAAGAAGTGCACTTTAGCCTAGTAACCATAGAAAAAGGCCTCGTACGAGAAGGTCCGTGTCTGGTCCGAGGTTAACAATATCGATGCCGTTGTCTTGCCAATACCGCCGGCTGTGAAATATGCATCGGCTTCATTGGACGATGAGTCCACATAGATCTCAATGCTGGTCAAGGTGCTACCGGTGCCACTGGCCGATGGGTATTTCATGAGGACCTCAAGATCCGAAGCTTTGGTGAAGCTCTCGTCGTCATAGTTGTTCACCAGCAGCTTATCGCCTGCAATAAGTTGAAGATTTGTAGATTATGATTAATTTATGCCAATAATAATTGTAATAATAATTGTAATAATAATAATTGTGTGATTCACTTACCCGAAATCCGCTGTCCGGCACTGAACACGATATTCCCCTTGCCGTGCTTCACTTTGTCCAGCTTTACGAGCTTTACGTCCGGATTCAGATATGTGAAGCGTTCGTCCTCCTTAACCGATGTAATGGGCGTAAAGTCTAAATCGCTGGCGCGCTGCTGCGGCGCTGACTGCGCCTCTGACTGCGCTGCCGATGGCGACGCCGACTGCATTGGGGCAGCTATGGAGCTGGCGCTGAGCAACAGCAGAGGAAGCAACACTTGCAACATTTCTGAGTTTTTGGTTTAAAAAAAATTATATAGATATGTATATGTGCAGCTCAGACACTTTAGCACACACACAGACACAGACACCCGCACACACAACAGTAAAGTTTTTTGTTTGGGGGTTTTTGTTGGTGGGAAAAATCGAGTAAATCGATTTAACGATTTATCGAGAATTCGCAGTGAAAAAGAGCTTTAGATCCGCGCGCTGTGCAATCAATTTGGCGACTGTTTTGTGCATCGCTTCGCACTGCCGATGGCTTTTATACGTGACGCTCGTCTTATCGACGGTCAGCGTTAGATAAGGGCCAACTCGAATCGAGGTAACGACTGAACGATAAGCCCCCAAATGGGGTTTATAGTATTGGCTATAATGCTGTTGATGATGATTTTTGATGGTGTTTGTGTATTGCCTGTTGTTCTTCGGTCTTTGGTTGTTTGTATTTTTCGTATTATTTTATTTTTATTTTCGGGTAACGCTAATTGGCAATATAAATTGCTTAGTTTCTATAAATAAAGCACTTGAGGCAATAATTTTAGACATGGTCTAATGTCTACACTTGTATTGCCAATTACCAAACCAATCGATCGATATTGTCTAGCGTGTGCCTTTAAACATCAACAACAAACACATCAACAACAACAACCACTGGAAATAACTTGATTCATTTATCGATCATTTGATCAGATTGATAAAGCACGTGATACGACATCATCATATTGTAACAAAATCACCTGCATTTCATTATTTTTTTTTTCATCTAATTTTCATTTAATTAAAGACACTTCAGACGGGCCTTTAACTTCCTTCTCCGTGTTGGCCACTTCACATTGTTTGCCCAACTTTGTGCGTAGTTTATGATGCTTTTCCTTATCAATAGCAAAATTTAATATTAATATACAATATGCTATCAAATTGCACAAGTCAATGCAATGTTTAATATCATTGTCTATTTACACCGCTTCTCATAAATATAGGTTTGATATCATATTATATCTACTTTTTCCATTAAGAATCTATTCTTTAAGTTTATTACAAGAAATTCTAATTTTTTTAAGTGATTCATTTATTGTTTACCAATTTCACAATGAATTTTTGTATTGAAAACAAACTATGGTCTTTCATATAGTTCTTATCTTTATTTATAACTCTTATTCATAGCAACGACAATATTAAATTGATAAGGAATGGTTTATCCAAATTTGCAAAGTTTTTTTTTTATTGTTTCCGCAAAAATAAAACTCGAAAATGGAAACAGTTTTTAGTGGATAATTCTAAACAGAATAAACCAAGTATTTTGAAAAATTATTGCAAGAAACTTGACAGAAAATATTAATTTTTCTAAGTATTCTAAGAACTAAGGCATATTAAGTTCGAGCTAATGACGCCATCAACCGACGCATCCAATTCCGGAGAAAGTCATCCCAGATAATTCATACACCCATGAATGGTAGGCAGTTAGTAACTAACTTTGTCAGGACAGTGACTCAACAATAATAAAGATGAAATAAATTTGAATTTCGTTTGTTTTATTAGTATGAACAGCTCAGGGATTTAGATATATAAATTTATTTTATTGTTTCCGGAACGAAATCCGAATTTACTTTGAAATAAATATAAAATAATAGTAATAAAGTGATATACTTCTTTAAAAATATAAAGCTTTGAAAATCTTCTCGGCGCATGTTTTTACAAATTTGATTTGCAATCTTAACCTTGATACACTTACTTACTTATACTATACATAATTGCGCACAATAGCAAACAATCTGGTAAATGAGCGTTTCTAAATGGAAAGGCGAGTGGCAGCTAACCGACAAATTGACTTGCTTTGGCGATATCATTTGAAGAGTTATTTGTTTCTTTCAATTTCGAAGTCTATAAAACTACCCTTAAGGGGTAGATGGGTTCTTCTATAACTTATTCGAAAAGGCTCGAATTAATTGGATATTTGATTTATAAAGCTCTTTTTCTTAAGTTTATTAATTTTACTGCCACTCATTTAGCACGAGTTAGAAAGAAATTCAAGTTATACACAGAAAAAAAAGCGATTTTAAAATCCAATTTAAAATACTTAATTTATGAATGCATTTTTTAAGTATGTATTCAGGATTAATCTGTATAACTACGCCTGTATCAGGATTAAAATGGGCAGATAAGCCTAAATTACTTGATTCAAGCTAAGAAATTCTTAAAATGTCCCTTTGATCACCACATTTGCTGAGCGCGAGAGGAAAGTTCTCTCTCGGCCTCTCTCATTTCAACTCAGTGGCTCAGTGGTTAGAGTCGCCGACATATCACATAATTAGAGCTTCCAGTTTGAAAAATACCTGGGATCCGAGATTACCCACAACGTTTCGGATTGAATCGGGGCTAAATATCAGGATTTTTTTCTGTGTAGAAGTTCGAGTTATGGAAGCTCAACTGTATGTATATTTATTTCGAATTTTAGATAAACTCGTCATTTTTTCTCCAAATAAAAGTTACAATTGCATTCTTAAAATAGCCTCTATATGAATAATATAAATTACTAGGGGGCTCCGCCCCCTGCTCGCTTCGCTCGCCAACCCCCGCTCGCTTCGCTCGCAAAATTGAAAGGAATTTTTTTTTTTGTCCGGTTTAACAAATTAAAACAGCTCGCTTCGCTCGCCAACCCCTAGCTCGCTGCGCTCGCAAAATTAAAAAGAACATCTTTAGTAGTCCGGTTTATCAAATTTATATGATATAGCATTTTTTTACGAAAAACGCAAATATTTAACTTTAGTGTTTTAATGTTTTTCCCCGGTAATTGGACTTAGGTTAAAGACAGATTTATCGATTCAGCTGGAAAAATCCAGATTTAGCGGGAAAAGGCTAAATTTGGCGGGGAAAAGCTAAATTTGGCGGAAAAAAGCTAAATTTGGGGAAAATGTCAAAATTTAGCAAGAAAAGCTAATCTATGAGTTTTGTTAGGATATCTCATACAACAACAGAATTTGTTGGTTCTAAAAGTTAATTTGCATCCGATTGTTCCTATGGCAGCTATATGATATAGTCATCCGACTTTGACCAAATTTGATCAGAATGTAAGAGACACTCCCAAACATAGAATCTCTGAGTTTGGTTGAGATTTCTTGAGAAACAAAAAAGTTTTTCATACTAAAGGTTATTTTGCATCCGATTGTTCCTATGGCAGCTATATGATATAGTCATCCGACTTTGACCAAATTTGATCAGAATGTAAGAGACACTCCCAAACATAGAATCTCTGAGTTTGGTTGAGATTTCTTGAGAAACAAAAAAGTTTTTCATACTAAAGGTTATTTTGCATCCGATTGTTCCTATGGCAGCTATATGATATAGTCATCCGACTTTGACCAAATTTGATCAGAATGTAAGAGACACTCCCAAACATAGAATCTCTGAGTTTGGTTGAGATATCTTAAGAAACAAAAAAGTTTTTCATACTAAGCAATTCTGTGACCTTTGACCTTGATTTTGACCCACTTACAGGTCGAATTTCGCAAAGCCCCGTCTTATTGCACGATGAAATTATCTCACCTATGTTGTGTAAAAATTTCAGCTTTCTATCTTTTACCGTTTGGGCTCCACGTTGATTCTCCGTCAGTCAGTGAGTCAGTCAGTGAGTCAGGACAAAGAGTTTTATATATATAGATAATCTCTACTAGGATAATCTCACAAATATTTTTAAAAAATCCTGTATCAAATACGAAAAATATCCTATACACATTAATAAAGTTAAGTAATCTCTCTTTATGATCAGCCAAAAACTCTTTCTTGCATTGCAATATGTAATAATCATCACCGAAATTTACGTTATGTATATTTTCTACAGGGTATCTGTTAGTTAACCTCTAATAACCAATGTCGCGCTGGCTTCTTATCTATCGTTGGCAGCATTTTCGACTTTTTAGGGTTGCCAAACTGTAACACTTTGTATTAAATTTGCATGCTACAGTCGAGAACAGCTCATAATTGAAGCTATCCATCAACAAAGTACAAAGAAAGGTAACAGTATCTGTCGAAAGTATGGCAACCCTTGGAAAATATCAACTTATAACACTTTCAGCCGTCACTCTTTTATAGATCAATTAATAATGTCTATCGATAAGATGTTTCAAGTGTGCGTGTGAATGATGATGTCTGGATGATATTCATCTTAACTGAACCTGTTTTTAAGATACACATTATGGACGATCTGATATAATTATGACTCAATTTCAAGAGGACTCTTCCTGATATTGAAACCTTCGATTTTTTTATGAAAGTAATGCATTTTATGCTTTTGCCTGAAAGTCGCGTGAGTACCAAAAAAAATAAAATAAAAAAGTATTCCATTTATAATGGCGCCGATAATGTCAAAACCATTGTGCACTCCATTTGGAATATCCCGAGAGCTTAGAGTTTTATTTATGAGTTGACTGAGGTTTTGTTTCTCAAGTGGGAAGCGCGTGAGCAATTTCGATTTATATATACCATATTGTCAGCGATGATAACTGGAACAGATTTACGAAGGCCTCCCGATTAAGTAAAAATTCCTATTGACCGCGTATACATTTTTGAATAGTACATATATCATTAATGAGTACTCGCAACATACAATAGTTTCATTGTACAGTCATTCATTTAATTGTTATCACAATAGAACAAAAAAAAACATTTAATAAATTCAGGAAATGAAGTATTAACTGGGATTAAAATAGTTCCTAATCGGTGCCGTAGTACTGGGCCTGATAGGCAAAGCTGTTGGTCTGCTTGGCCTCAATCAGAATGGAGATGAAACGTTGTCCAATGCCGCCGGCAACAACGTAGGCATTGCCCTCCTCGTTATCCTGGGTGCAAATGATCTCCACGAAGGTGACGATGGAGCCAACGCCGGATTCGGGATATGTGACCTGCATGCTGACATCGTTTGTCTTCGGGTAGTTGAAGACATCGGCATCCTGGGCAACCAATCTGTCGCCTGAAAGTAGGCAACACGAAATGTGTGTGTTTAGTTAAAAACTTAGCAGTGTTTTAGGCGCAGCCTTGGCAACTATCGCTTACCTGAGATACGTGATCCGAGTGTATATCGCACAGATTGACCCGCGGCACGAGCACGCACAGATTCCGGCTGCTTCTCGAGACGTTGCAAATTCAAACCAGGATGCTTGGCAGCAAAATCACGCACATCCTCGACAAAAACCATATCGCGATGTATATAATTATCCCGGGCAACGGCGGAAAAACTGCTGGAGACCAGGCAGCCAAAAATGGCAACCAATAGACTCAAACTCAATTTGCACATTTCGAAATTTGATGATTTCACTTTTATTAATTAAAAAGACGTTCCAGCTGCGACGAGTAGAAAGTTCTGAATGAGACCAACAGGTGACAATTGTTTATTATTTATAGCATTGCCTACCAAATGAAAACCTTTGATTTGTTTTGTTCCGATTCACAATGAGTCTATCTCCGCTCTTATCACACCTATTGACAATTTCCACTGACAACGTTTTAATCCAACAACAAGAACGATATCCATTGCCAGTCAACGATCTCTGAATGCCCTACAAAAATATATACCTGAATAACAAAAGTTTTACTTTAGGATCTTTAATCTATTTTTTACTCTATAGATTAGAGTTCTTCCCTCAAAACAATAATTAGCTAGAACTTTTTAATGTGTGCTGGCTTATAATTTGTTAAAGTAACTCGATATATTTAAAAAATATAAGAAAATTTAAAAATTCAATATGTATTTGCCTTTTGTTTTTGAAAATAAATATTCCTTCAATTTTGATTAAAATACAATTAATGAGAATAAATAAATTTTACTTTAAACTTTTGTTATTTTTATAAATTAGACACGTAATTTTTAATAACATTTGAAGAGCTTTCTTGATAATTCGGAAAGTGAACTAGCAGGAAACCATCAGTTCGATGGGTTTTCCCGTTACCAACTTCAAGACCATCTTACATGACCCCTTTAATAGCAACAAATGGATTGATAACAACGCGACGTTGCGAAGCCCAGCCCATATGACTCAATTAAATTGAACAATTGGTACTGAGCCGGGACGGTCTAATCAGAGTGGTAACATAACCATGTACCAAAATATCGAATTGTATATGGTACTCACAAACTTCTATTTAGCCAAGTTGGACTGATAAGTAGCGTAGAATCATAAACAACATAAACAGCACCTGGCAATTTGATAGACAACTGAACGGTAGCTGCCTTTTTTTTATTACTAATTTAGTGATAGGCCTGGGCATAATATAATTCTCTGACATATCTTCATAGATTCCCAATTCTATTTTAAGACATTTCGCAGAACTTTATCAGAAATTCGCTTGAGGATTTCCCTAGAACTGGAAACCTTTAAGGGGTGTCATCGCAATCACAATTAAGTCAATCAAGATTAGGCAATGGTCAATGATAACAATTGTTATTATTGTTCAATTCATCAATTGTGAGTCAATGAATCTAGATAATTAAATGTACATCTGCTATTGAAGAAGGTAGTCCATCGATATGTCGACTCAGTTTAGTAGACCTTTGTAATACTCTACGCCTATACATTTCTAAAAATTATGACACTTAACTTATTAATTATGATTTACTTATCATCTATAAAAACCAATGAATTCAAAGATGTATGTATCATCAATTGATATACCCTGTACTTAAGGGGCATAAGAAGGTTTGTCTTAATTGAAGATAGTTATTCCTATTTTACTTATTATCCTTTTTGATTACATTTACGAGCTGAATTATAATAGGCTGAATATTACTGGGTATTCTACAGTCGTTGTTGACTTTGAGTAATAACTGCCAATAAAAATAATTTTTACAAAGAACTTTGATTTCTACGACTTCAGAAATTTTACATCGAAAATGTGACCACTCGATTTTTCACGGAGGAGATTTTCAAGTACCATACTCGATCATTTTGATGACTTTCAATCAAGTAAATTAAATCAATCATGAAATTGAGTAAATTAAAGATTTAACTATGCAGTGGAGTTTGTTAATCGTAGTTTCAGAATTAAGTTCAGTTAATTATGACAGCAGTTGATTAAATGTTAAGACTTGAGATTTTAAAAAGTAAAAGGAAGAGGTAAGTTTCTTAAAAGTTATTAATTAATAATTATTACAAAGCATTACATTATAGTCTTTGCTTTTGGCACTAGCTCTGACTTCCGCCCGCAGTGATTAATATTTGAATGCAGAATGAATTAAGAGGTCAAACCATGATCGAAATGATATTCCGCTTGGAAATCTGTTCAGCTTCGGCAAAATTATGAAAGCTTGAAGTTGGTTGGATTTTTGAACCAGCAATTTTACACGTCCAAGTTTTCACGAATATTTTGCATTTAAAACTTTGGAAACTCGATATGTCGGAATTTTTTGGAGATATATTGACAACTCGATTTACTTATTGTCGCTTTATACATTTTGATATTAAACTTGGTTTACTGTTTGGCTATATTTATGAGCATCACAAATAAATATATTGATATGCATATACATATATCAGAGCAGTTTATAAATGAATAAATTTACAGCAGTATTTAGTATTTAGAAAACTTGTTTATTTCTAATCATTATTCAGACTTATAACTCTAGAGTTACACTTGAATGTAAATATTTTAATAGACTTATATACGCTAAATATATTGTATATATATGTTTGTGAATGTATATTTAAAAAAATTAGTACAAATATGCCACACAGCGATGCTGTGTAAGCTGTTAATTGTGTTTTGGAGCAATCAACCGATAAACGATTTCAAAATATACATACATCAGTTAAAACAAGATTATCAATTGATACAAGATTGGCAAATAGTCATAGTATATGTATAGTGTCTGTGGAATGTGGCAGCAATAGAACTTAGAGAATAAACAAAGTCAATATTAATTAATAATAAATAAATCGATAAGGTTCGGAATTATAGATAGGTTCTGAATTAATTTACGCATAATATTAGAAAATAATTTACTGATATTCGTATAGAAAATAGTCCTGGCAAAGGCTAAAGCAAAAGGCATACAATATGTATATATATGTATAGTATATATTTACATATATATATTGCACACACACGATTTGCTGTTTCGCTTTGGCCCGCAGCGGCACCGCTCGCACACATACTACACCCTTTAGCGCCATCTCTTACGCTCTCGTGCATCGCTCTCACTCTTTCGTTGTGCACAACAAAATTGCACATATACAGTTTACTGTTCTGGGGATCTGGGAAATCGGTTTAGCTTATTATATCTGCTCCTATATACAACATTATACTTAGATCGAGACAATTACAAAATAACATTGCGTTTCTTTATATAAAAAAAATAATAGCTTAGCTTTCATAATTATCATATTTTTTGATTTTTTGTTTTTAAGAGAATTCCAATTATCACCACAATTTCGTAACCTAATCAAATGATTTTGTGAATTTATTTGATTCGAATATCTGTTGTAATATCATATGAAGAAATCACAATTAATTAATTAAGACAACTAAACCGATTCCTAGGCCCACTTATGCTCTCCTTTCGTACATTATCAAATATCTATATGTACTCGTATGTAAGTTTCGAATGTATGTATGTACGTTATAAAACCAACAACAATTCCATTTGTTTTCATTTTTACTAAATTCCTTTTGTCTAAAAACGGCGCTCCCCCTCCCTTCCCATGCCCCCCCCGCGTTTCCCTACCCAATCAACAAGTCCCCCCCCTAATTTTTGCCAACCCGGTGCACGTTCCCATTTGAAACCCTTGTTATTAGATATTGCTTTAACGCCTGGTTGAATCGGATCATCATCATCGGATCTACCAATGCGGACGTATCTCCTTGAAGAGCCACTTCTGATAGCCATCGTTGACATCGCACTGGGCCAGCGAGAGCTGTTGCGTCGATGGATGCAGTGCCATGCACTTTTTGTGCACACGATGCAACAGATGTTTGGTGTGCTCATTGTAGCTCCACGGTCCATCGACGGTGCCCAGGCGGCAGACGGCCAGCTTGATGCCCTGCAGATCCGCCTCGACACAACGCTCGCCGACGCCCAATTGACCGCCGGCATTCAGACGCACCAGCTGATTGTTGCCACCGCCATGGCAATAGGAGAGACCCATTATTGCAGGCGGCTGATGACCCATCGAGTCCAGGCAGCCATCCGAGGCCACCGAGCGCAGTTCACCCCAATGCAGATTGGCCGGCAGAGCGGGGAACTTGTCGACCACATCGTAAGCAATGTTGTCCATAAACCATTGGAAGGATTTGCAATTGAGACGCTTCTTCAATGCCAACTGCTCGCTTATGTCGCCCATGTCCAAATAACGAGCCAGTGGCTCGCGTGTGTAGAAGAATTCCTTGTGTGTATCATCGAACCAGGTCTCAATCACACGCTTGTAGTTGATGGTAATCAGCGGGCCCTTCTTCTTGCTGGCCAGTTTGCCAAAGTTGTAGGGCATAAAGCCGCGATAGACATGGCCAACACGGGAGCAGGGAACCCATTCAATGCTGCCACCGCACTGCCAAATCTTGAAGCTCAACTCAAAGTTCTCGCCGCCCCAGACAAGCAGGCCGGGATCATAGGCGCCCAGTTCCAGGAAGTACTCGCGATTAATCGCAAACAGACCGCCCGCATGGGTGGGACTGCGATAAGGTTCCGAGTTGTGGGCACGACGACGCTGCTCCCGTCGGGGCACCTCGTTCTCCTTGTAGAGCATGCCCCACTCGAAGATGCCACGGAAATGATTGTCGCTGCCATAAACTGGACGGTACTCAAACGACTTGTGATCGATGCCATCAATGATGGGCACGGTCATCACAGTGCGATCACGATAGATGGGCGCCAACAGCGGTGGCAGCCAATTGAGATTTACCTCGCAATGCGCGTCCAGAAACACAATCACCTCACCTGTCGAAAAGAGTTCAAATTTGAATATATACTAAATAAAATGTATCAAATATTTGTTGCATTTCAAAAACAGATTTATCAATTTATTGGGCATGATTTGAATCGGTTGCGAAATTGGATTTGCATTGAATAAAACTCCAAATTTCCTTTTACTTTTTAAGGAATCAACATAAAGATAATGATGTTTTTTTGTATCATTTTTCTATTATTACAAAATGAAGCTAAAATAATTGTAGATGGTAAAATATGAAAATAAGCATGGAATTGAGTTTATTTTTTATACAGATGCATATTTCAAGAAAGGGGTTTGAATGCTTTGATAGGTAAAACCCAATTAAATAATCGACGAATTTCCATAGAAATTTTAAAAAATAGGAATCCGTGCGCGTACACTTGAAATGTCTACGATTGATAATTAATGCTAATAATTGAAAATTGATTAAGCACTTGGCTCTAATTAATAACACAACGAACTCTTGTGCTGCACAAGAGTATCTATATTTAAATCTACTGTGGTTCACTCACCTGTGGCTTCCATGGCGCCGCGAGAACGTGTGCGAATGAGACCCTCGCGCTCCTTGTTGCGAATGATCTTGACGAGTCCGTTAAACTGCAGCACGTATTCGTCCAGTTTGCTGCGCAGGTTCTCCTTGTCGGAGTAGTCATCGACCAGGATGATCTCGTGCAGCATGTGCTTGGGCGAGCGATCAATAACCGAATGCACGGTGCGCATTAGCACCGAGAAGCCCTCGTTGTGGAACACAATGATGACACTGGTAGTGGGCAAGTCATATGGATAATCCCAGTGCTTGCACTCTTCGAGTCGGGTGTCCCGCACCGAACGGTGCATCGATATCTCATCGGAGCAGGCAATATTCATGCCATACTCCATTTCAGAGGCATCCGCCACATTCTTCTTAGCCGGCGACAGCACGTGCGCATCTCCATTCTCTCCTGGGCCCTTGCGTGGCTTCAGATCTTTCGGCTCAAAGTTGCCAAGACCTGTAAAACAACAATGCAAAATAGTAAATGTTAATAAAAGTCGAGCACTTGCACAATTAGTTAAAAAACAATTGCAACAACTCAAAAGATGCATAATTAGCAGTATCATCAGATGACAAATAATCGGCAGTTGTTTAAACATGTCTATTACAAACGGCTAAATAGTTTGTTCAATTGGTTGCTTGTATTTTCTGAGAGCTTTGTTTAGCTATTAAACAGCTAAATTTAGTCGTTTCTAAATGCCAAAGATGACTATTATAATTATCTGCAGTTTTTCATTTAGTGTCCGTTTCTTTTTGTTGAAAATTGGACAATAATTACTAACCAAAAGATTATAACTTTTGAGCGCTTTTTTTTACATTTCAAGCAGGGATTAAAACCGATACGAATACCGGTTTCAGTTACGGTTAGGAATATGTTCGCATTAACGTTTTAGGTTAGCGGTTATGCAAAATCTTTAAAATAAGGTTTCGTAACGGTGAACCGGTTTTGGTATATTTAGGTTTTGAAATACCGGTATGGTTTCGGTTCACAACAAAAATAAATTAAAATAATACACAAAAATATATGTACAAATTTAAAACAGAAATGAACCCTTATAAATGAATCGGTTACTAAACGGTTATTTCGGTTTACAGAGTTTTGGTTTTCAGGTTTTGGTCAAATGGAAATCGCTTACGGTTTCAGTTACGGCTTCAAACTATAATCGGTTTTTAACGGTTAAAGGTTACAGTTTCGGTTAGGGTTTTAATTCCTGATTAAAACTATTTCAAGCTATTTCTAGATAGAGTTTTTGATAGATTTGCTATTTAAAACCATGAAATTCTGGCAGCACTGATACTTTTATGCTGATTTGAAGTAGCTTTTTAGAGAACTGACTCGGTTGTGGAATAATTTCTATACGATTACAACGCAACATCGACGAATGTAAAGTCCTTCAACTCTGACCTTTTGTCCACAGATGCGATGCTTGCACCTTGTTAGTCTTAAGCACACACAGGGCCAGATAGTATAAACAAATGGCACTTGGCGAGACTTGAAATAAACAAACAAGTCAGCAAGCTGTAGTTAGTCGAGTGAGCTCGACTGTGAAAAGCCCAGTACCCAGGATAATGTATGTTTATTGAAGCAGCAAATCTGATCAAACAACTGATTTAGATTTAATAAAAGCGCTATGCATACTTATTATAATCAAGGCTCTAAAATCGATCGGATAGACGGACATATCGAATATATCAGCTGAGCGTATAGGTTCCAAAATGCCTTCTTCTGCCACAAACATATAATTCAAGTTTGCAATCTTTGTGTGCCGGGCTAATTACAAATGTGCAACTTATCTATGTGCGTATGTGTATGTGAATGGTATGCATATGTGTGTGTGTGTGCCTCTAACATATTGACATACCCTCCACTAGCTTGGGCTGTTCACGTGGCCTGTTCTCAAGGCGTTGATGACTGAACTTGGGACCGCCAAAGCGCATATGATACGCCTCTTGGACACGCTTGTGGTGATCACTCCAGTTGGCCAGCAGATAGAGCAGCGGCAAGATGACCATCAGACAGAGAACCAAGCGGCAAATACGGCCGCTCCGTATGTTGCTCACACGCATCTTTCAAGTTCGATTCCAACTTTGATTTGAAGTTCCAATAAATGTTGACGTGTCTAGCGTCGACGTCGACGTCAACGACGACGTTGGCGTCGCCAGCAACACTAAGATGCGATTATGTACAATGTAAAACGGCGAGAGGCGGGCAGCAAAGAGGTAACAACAATTAGTCAAGCAGCGGCAGTTGGAGAATTTTATCGGTTCTGTTGAAGTCAATGCACGAATGAATCGTCGTCAATGTGTTTTTGTGAATTGTGTGAATCTGAAAAATAAGTGAATATTAGTATGTGTGCTTGTGCTCTCTGTGTGCGTGTGTATCTGCGTGTGCGTGTGTGTATGTGTGTGTGTGAAAAGCAGAACCAGGTGAGTCGCCGCTACGAAAGTGCCGATCAAAAGGCAATCGTCGATAATGATAAATGAATGTAGCCGCTGAGCACCTTTTAAATTTTTGCTTTCAATGCGAAATTGACATTTGTTGCTTCTTACACTAACACTAAACGCAATGCAATGCAATGCAATGCGCGCGACGTTTACAATTGCAATGCAGAATTAATTGCGGTGCAAACGTAAACAAAAAAAAGAGAAACACTCTATGTGAAACTGCCACGCGTTTGACGTTTTCTACCACATCAGGTGGCTACGTTTGCACTCTAACGCCAACTGTCGGCAACAATGCGCAAGCAAATGCCGGCTGAAATCGATAAGCAAAATATACTAAAAATTACCATAACGCCAAAAAAATACACTGATTTTACGCTTACGAACATAGTTGCCACATCAGGAAAATACTTTGAGCCAGATTTACCTTTTTCGAACAAAGTGTACCAATTGTACAATATTGTGTGTACCAAATATTTTATTTTTATATATTTTATTAATAATTTACAGCTTTTTAGAAGTCTATTATATGAATGAAATTTAGGGACTGATTTTTAAAGTGCACTCATTTAGTTACTTATCTATTACATATTAAACAGCCTTTATATCTGTTTTCGTGAATTGGTAATATGAGAAATGTAAATGGTACAATACGCAGTCAATGTCAAAAGTGTACCATGCCCTGGTACAAATGAGCCACATGCTTGCGAACTGATTTACATTTTTTCTCTTGGGATTTTCGCTTACGTTCTGCTGCGTTGTTCCAATGTGGTTTGATAGCTTTACGTTAAACATTACGCAAGACACATTTTTTAACGCGTATTTGAAAAAAAGGCGCAATTTGAATTTGCAACACATTGCGATATTGGAGCACTATTTATATTTATTTACATCGTATTATACATTACAAAATATTACAGTTAACAAATATATGTACAGATCCAGCTCAATACAATAACGGTAACATATAATAACAATGCATATTTATACATCTAATTAAGTTCAATAAATAAAATGGTATGTCGCCAGTCGAGCGTTCATCTAATGTCTAATTTTCAAAACGATTACGAAATCTAATGTCGCATTTTATTGCCCAGCCGTATGGTGTGAACGCTACCAACACGACGACGATCGAAGACCGGCTCCGGTTCATTCAAAGCCCCAATTGCGGTAACTGCCGCAAATCCTCCGTCACCGGGATTGTCGCTCATCGTATGGCCCACTTTCCTGAGATACTCCACGACCTTGTTGCTAAAATCAATCTCGTAATCCACACGCATTGGTATCAGTTGATGGTGCAGACGTCCATCATTGATGGCATTGCCCATGCTCTCGTGACGTATGAGATACTTCATAATAACCTTGAAACAAATAAGAGTTATCGATTATCATTTGTGTTAGAACTAACAATGGCACTATCGATAATGATCGATAGTTTTTTATAGCACTTAACGCGTTTAAGTTTTGTGTTTAATAGTTTATTTATTTTTGTGACATGCAAAAGTTCCTTAATTTAGTCGAAAACAAGTGGGAAAGGCCATAGTCGAGCTCCCGACTATAGGATACCCGTTACTTATTTTAATGAATTTTGAAATGGTTTTTATTGCATGCTTTTAGGCACTTATATTTTTTAAAAACTTTTATTACTCTTGTTACGATTTAGTAGGATGATAGGTAATAATAGTAGTTAACGATAATTAGTATAAAAATCCTATCTTAAAAACTGTGCGTGTGAAGGTTTTTTGCAATTTGCAGAGACGGCAAAGGGCGTGGCATAAATTTAAAACAAACTTGACCTGGGTTTATAAAAGTCTGCCAATATGGTTGCTCTAGCCCTTATAGTCTCTGAGATCTAGACGCTCACACAGACGGACATGGCTACATCGACTCGGCGGTTGATGCTGATCAAAAATATATATACTTTCTAGGTTCGGAAATGCTTCCTTCCTGTTCCATACATTGCAACGAATACAATATCCCCTTTTCTTTTTTTTTATAAGTGACGGGTATAAAAATAGGGGGAAACGAAACGGAAGTGGACCTAATACAAATGTCTAAATTTATTGTTTAACACGCAAAATAAAATTATTTTTTTTTTTTACTTTTATAAAACCTAATCTTATAACAATTTGAAAATTTTGTTGGAATTTTATATAAAAAATTATAATGTTTAGAATTAACCATCCGTATCAAGGTGGATTAATAAGAAGGTGATGTATTCGTTTGACGTTTCCTCTTTTTTTGGGCCACAAACGTCATTACGAAAGCATTTTCTATATATCTATCTCTCTCTCTCAGACTCATTTTGACAGATTCGTCCCGAGAGAGAGAGCGAATACATCACCTTCTTATTAATCCACCTTGATCCGTGTTTGTTAAAATTAACGTACTATCGAAAACTATCTATAGTTTGAAAATAATATCGCAGACTATCGATAGCTCTCTACCTCTACATTCAACTGATGCCAGCAGAAGTAATTTATTAATTTTTTTTTAAATTAAGCACTATTTGAAATGGTAATTGAATTAACATTAATATGGGCATACCTGTGCCACGCTCGTTGTGATCTTGGTGCCGCCAGCAGCACCGATTAATAGGCGGACATCGCCATTGGCATCGACTATTATGGCAGGATTCATAGAAGACATGGGCCGTTTGTGAGGATAAATGTAGTTGGCGGGCGATGAGGGTACTCCGAAGCTGTTGATTACACCCGGCGTGGAGAAATCGTCCATCTCGTCATTCAAAATAATGCCCGTTTGTGGAGACGCCACCTTGGCACCAAAACTGCGAGTCAACAAATAACAGGAGTTTATTAATTTGTCCAAGATATCGAAATATCGAAATATCGTTACGCACTAGTTGTTAACGGTACTGGTAATGGAAATGGCATCACCATTGGAGGCCAGGACATTCATATGGGCGGTACCGTGATCCGGTTCAACAGTGAAATTGGCACCATAATGCACAAAATCCTGTGAGGTCGAGTCATCCTTAATTAAATCCCTCACGCTCTTCACCAGCTCAGTGCCAAGTATTTTATCCAGCTGGTTCTTTATGCTCGGACCCAGCTCCGGATCGTTCTCATAGTCACCCAAATTGGTGCGCTGACCGTACGCATGCTTAAGTGTCTCCACAACTCGCTGCCAGTAGATGCCTTCGTCATCCGTATAAAGTTCGCTCATCACATTCAATATGAAGGCGAGGATCGGACCGCTTGATGGCAGAGGAGTTGTGTATAGTGTATATCCCCCGGTCACCTTTGCCGCTATGTGTCCATCGCTCTCCCAGCGTACTCTGTAATTGATAAATACGTAGTATTAACTCAAAAAACCTTATCGATTTTAACAGCAATCCAATCTGATACTGATAACTAATTGCATTATTTAGACAATTATATAATATACTCATGATTGGTTCAAGTTTTCGCTATCTTATCTAAATATATCAAAAATACAATGTACACTATCATAAACATTTTACAACTTCTGTTATTTGCCCAATTTTATAGAAATTGATTGAATAATTTTATCAATTTGTTGATGTATACGATACAGATATAGATAGATGATATAGATAGGTTCTTCTTCTTAAAACTTTGGTCAATATCTAAGAAAAAATGTAAATTGCTTTACATACTTTATTAAGAGCTTTAAGCTGCAAGAAGTTCTTCATCCGAAGCTTTAATGTGCTTTTTCTAACTTAACTAATTACGTTATTTCATGTCCCATATCTGAACTTTAAGCTTTATTTGAAATTAATTAATTATTCAGTTGAAGCTCTAATGAACTTTCAATGTTTCTAAAGACAAGGCTCTTCAATGTAATAAGACTTTCAATGGGATTCCCTTTATTTGCAAATCTTTTTAGCTACCATATAAAACTTACTTGTAATTCTTGAGATCATCGAGCGTTATGATGCCGCCCATACTCTGAATGTCCTCGACAAACTTGATGCCCGTGTGGCCGCCATAGAGCTCACCGGCACCATTGTTGGCAATGCGATCGAGAGTGTCGGCCAAAGTAGTGCGCTTCATGTAATCATGCTCCACATAGGGCTCGCCCTTTTCGTTGAGAAACATTTTGGATAGACCCGGATCGTTTTGAATTTGCTTTAACTTGGACTTGATGGCTGCGGCCAGATAACGCGAGACAACATGTCCCTCGCGTGCCAATTTGATGGATGGCTGGAAGAGATGCTTCCAGGGCAAACGGCCGTACTTCTGATGCATTTCCCAGTAGCCAAGGATCTCGCCTGGGACACCACCGGCTAGAGGACCCGTTACCTCATTTTGGCCAATAAACATATCCTTGTGAGCTGCCGCCGGTGCCGATTCACGGGCAATGACCGTTTCCACTTTGCCAGTGCGACGGGTATAAATGGTGGCCACAAAGCCGCCACCGATGCCCGTCGAATGGGGCAACATGATGCCCTCGCAGAGGAGTGTGGCAATGGCAGCATCGACCGCAGAACCGCCGTCCTGCAACATGGTGCCGCCTACCTCGGCACATCCAATTCCGTTGGATACAACGGCGCCCGTCAAGTAGCGCGTATCCCGCGATCTCAGTCCAAATACGAGGCCCAGGGTCAAACCAGTGACTAGGAGAGCTGCAATCACCAGCCATACAATAACCTTCTTATTTATGACAAGCCTACAAAATTGAAAAAGAAACAAATAATGGACAAATGCAACTCACATTAATTAAATATGCAATACGAGTATATAGCGCGAAAAACTCATTGACATCCAATCCAAATCAATCAGTTGCCCATATTCAGCTCAAGTGCCTTTCCAAGTGCTTCGACTGCGATTTGATTGATTGTTAAATAGATTCGATAATCTGATTTCTGATTAAACGAATTTATATATGATTTCTGTTTCTGATTCTCTTTTCGTTGTGGTTACTTTTTTCTTCATCTACTTGATTGTTGTTGATTTTACATGAACATTATTTTTGTGTACACAGCCGATAGACAGACAGACACTCACAACAGATTCCCCTATTCGAAAAGTGAATACGCCGACGCAATCGACAACTGCTTCCAAATGTTGCCGAAACAAAACAGATAAACTTTATGTATAATATATGTAAATATATATTTTTTTATTTTTTGTTTTCTGATTGTCTAAATGCCAGTTTTTATAAGGCCTGTTCCGATTTTTATTTTTGTTTGTGAAATTCAAGTCGGATTCTGACTCGGTGTGTCAATTGCACATTTTTGAAACTTCAAATACAATTAGCGTTTCATTTTAACGTTTCATAGAAAATTTGGAAAAGCATTTGAATAACTATGTGTTTCACTCCATCATTTCATTGACCAAGCAAAAAAAACCGTTTTTGTCGAAACAAAATGAAAGAAAATTCGAGCTTAGCTCTTTTGTTTCAAAAAGCAATATTTGTTCTGGAAGAATTATATAGTCTTAGAGAATTAGGTTTTATGGGGTCAAATAGTTACCCTGCCATGGAAAACAAAGCAAAAAAAAATGTCCATTGAAAAAATCTTTATATTGTTTTAGTTATTTTGTTTCTTAACATACAAAAAATTTAAGATTAGTGCGGAAATGCTTGCGGAAGTGGGTAATAAAAAAAGCAATCTTTTTGCTGAGAGAAACAAGGATTTATATTGAATTTTCAGCATGTAACTTGATTTGAAAATTTTGTCCCCCCATTTCGATCAGAACATTTTGGAAAATGTTTAATACCATTAAAGCAAATGTCTGCAGGTAGTAAAAAAAAGATGTACATAACTTACATTAACTTCATTTTGAGGACGTCTAGGACCTTTGGTAACGTTTTTAGGAATTTACTTTAAATTTTTTTTGGCAAGATGTCCCAAACCGGCCTGTAACCTTTATTACCCAATATTTTGTAAAGATAATATTATTTAATCTTCGCTTTTACAATTTTCTGTGATATGCTTACTTGTGGCTTGTTCAATTTCCAACAAAGGTAAATTTTATTAATGATGAATAAAGTTTGTAAAATACAGCAGAAAGAAGAGTATATAATTCCTTAGCCGATTTCTACTTTAGGGTAACAAAAAATCAATGCATTGCTCGATTATTTTGATACATTCAATTACATTTCCTACCATTTTATTCCAATGGAAATATTTATGTGGCTTTTGATAATAACCTAAAGTGTTGCAGTTGTTCTGAACTTAGCTATAATGAGCAAAATAATTATTTTTTTTATTTGCAGTTTTGGATTGTGAATACATTGGGATTTTTTCTAATCCGGGGCTTGTGTGGGGGTTTTTTCAGATGGGCAAGGGAAGCGAAAGAACAATAATAATAAAAAATAAATAAAAACAATAGTCACGCCTAAGCGACCCAGGTGATTTTTATTGACTTTTATTGTGACAACTATGATTATTGCGATGTATTCGCATTGTTAAATGAAAAACTCACTTTTAGCTCAAATAATAAAACTGAAAAAAAAAAATTAAAACCTCTAGGCACAGTAATAGCAAATAGTGCATAAAGATGATTTATAGTAGAAACGTTAATTGAAAAGTCATTTTTTAGATAGTACATCGATGACATTGACAATTCTAAATTAAATTTAGAGTCTTTTCTCAAGTGCCATGACATTTGAAAATGATCAACGCCGTCTGACAAATTTGAGGTGGTCTTTGGAATTTTGAAGTCTTCACAGTCCCCGCGCATATGAGGCAAAAGTATAAGCAATGTAGCTTATCAGTTAATATTTTGTTATTTCAGATAATGCCGTTCATAATGATGTGGATTGCGGTCGTAAAACTCGACAAAGCCATTAACAAGCAATTTTGTATTATTAGCGCCGATTTTTTTATGTTCCCATTACAGTAGAACAGCCCAGTGGCTCTTTTGTAACGAAAAACATACAGAATTCCAGCTGAATGTTCAGGGGTGCTATGCAGCCACTTTATTCGGTAATTCGGTATATGCTAGCTGAAGTTTTAGCGGAAACTTCCGCTAAGGTTTCAGGGCCCTATCCTTGAAATCCTTTCTGCACTTTTCTTTACAAACTCAGGGGTGCAAATTTTTGCCCTGAATTTCCCTGGCTGTAGGCCACTGGAAAACTATGCGGAATTGGAGGCAAAATATTATGCACACAAAATTTATGTTAACTTTTTTTATTTTAATGCACTTTATTTCAAATCAAATTGTAGTTAACTCAAAAAAAAAAAACTTGAAAATAGCTTAAAATGTTATTATATTCTTCCTGACCACAGCATTCCTTTGAAGGGGTCGATCTAAAATTTACAATGGCTAAAAACTCATAAAAAGTGTTTTCGATATTTATTGCCAGGCGTTGGCAACGTTAAGTTGGCTACCCCTGAATTGTTTATAGAAAAGTGCAGGGACGCCTTCAGGGGTCTGGCCCTGAAGACTTAGCTGTCTTTGGTTTATAGCTTTACCCCTGAATTTTTCCGGCTGAAAGCTGTGTGTATTTTGTTCACCAGATGCCATCAGGTTCCACTGGGAAGTGAAGCGGCAGAAAGTGAAGCACGCTACTTATAGACTTATTGGTTAAAGAAAGAACTAGCAATTGAATTTTAGTGTTTACCTTCGAGTGGTTCTTAATTCTCACTTAATGCTTGTCATTGTCTGGTTTATTCCTGGCAAAAAACTTGATCTAGTCTGCTGATTAAATTCAACAGATTTCTGCAAATCATCGTCTAGCGTATTTTATAAATGTCGTAAGAATAACTAATCCATTAATAAACACAATAATGGCTTTATTTATACTAAGTAGAGTGTATCATATGATATTTCTATATTTTTTAGTTTTATTATGGTGCATTTTAGTGGCTTTCGGCATTCGCCATTCAACAATTCTTCGGAAATTCCTCAATTGAAAAATTGAGTATATGGCTTTATTAAAGCAATTATGACTTTCAAGTGGTAAATACTATGTGCATTTAGTACATACACGATATACCATATCTTTATCAGCTCCTGTGTAACACCGTCACATAAGACATTTAATTTGAAAACAAAGTCATGTAGTCGAACTCTCGATAAGTCATCGATTCTCCAAGTAGTATAAGTAACTAAAACCTTTAGTTACCGCGAATAATAGTTGCCCTTTAAACAGAATAACAAGTTTTCAGAACATTTCTTTACCATTTACATAAATTTCATCGACTTTATCATCAATTTATTGTTAAATGGTAATTCTTAGTTTACTTATCTATTCACAGAACATTTCTAAAGGTCGTCGATCTTTGGCAATCTATCAAACTTTACATATTCATGGAATCCGTTTAAAAGTTGTAAACACTCTTTTATGTGTTTGCTAAATATTTAATATGCAATTAGCGTTAATTGTCGTGTAAAAAAAACTATGTTTCTTATTTATCGTTTTTTCAAAATTTTGTTTGTCATAAAGATAAGCAGAGAATTTGACTACGTCACGGTTCAACCAATTGGTAAACTCGTAACCGCTTGAAATATCCACAACTGTTATTAGTAAGCGTTGCAAATCATTATAGTAATTTACTATTGTCAATTTTACAGTAAAAAACAACGCCCTTGACATTCTCATAACATAGTGTAGTATTAGATGGGTATCTCTATATTATAATGTACATTTTGATGAAGTTCTTACACTATATAAAACAGGAAATGGAACATCATTATCATAAAAATCGTGTTTTCTTTTGAGTTATGACGGTCTTTTAGTAATTGAGAATATATTGAGAATATGTAATGGAAAACTAAAAAAATTATTGCATTTTCAAAAGTTGTTTCAAAATATTTAGGATTTTTTAGGTTCGTAATATGAAATAACTTTTTTAAATTCATTATTTGTTGCCTTTGATTTATTTACACAATTTATATTTATTTTCATTGGGGGATAAAATAAAATAATAAATTACTTGGTTCATATCCTTTATAACTTTAGCTTTACCTACATGCACAACTGATTTCGCTTATTTGCACAGTTCGTTTCGTGTTTTGGGCACTGAATACAACAATCTTTATCACGTTTTCTCTACAGAACTCCCACTTACCTCCTTAAAAGCATCCCTTTTCCTCTTTTTTTCTAGAAATCCCAGACCTTACTAACTTTAATACTTGTATTATTACTAATAATTACTACTAATACTTTTTGATCTGATTTAAGTTTTCTGGGTTTTCCCCAAACCTTGCAATAAATATTGAATAATTTTAAACATTTTTGAATTTTTAATTTTTTATCATTTCAGTTAAATTTAATTTTAATTAATTTAGTATTATTAATATTACTTAACTTTTACTCAAATTAAAAAAAAAAAAAAAAACTAACATTTAATTCTGGTAAACAATATTTTCACTAAGAAGTAAAGTAATACATTTTTAATAATTTCTAAATTTAAGGGCATATTTTTTAAAAGTTAAGTTCTGAAATTGTACACGTTTATAGTCATTAAATAAATACGTAATTAATTCCCACCTGTATGTGTGAAATTACCAATAACAGTAAAAACAAGGGTGGGCGTGGACTTAGTAATATTTTAAAACTGCACATCTGTTCCACCCATTTCTTAACCAGGTGTGTATTTTTTCTACGTAAGTGAAACGTGCATTATTTCACTTTTAGTCAAGTTGTAAGATAATCAAAACTAACTTAACCAATGTTTTTCCTTAAGGATAAAATGGAAGTTACTTATGTATAAGATTATTAAAACTAGAGGGAATATTGTGTAAATAAACCACATGTCTTTCTGACCCAATTTCAACTCACAGCGAATTTTGACTAAAATATTTTCCATATATCTACATCGGTTTTAATTATGTATGTTTTGGATCTGGGACTGAAGAGCGCATCAGTAAATGTGGGCTTTCAAGCAAAAAAATTTTGCGAACCCACATAGCTGACAGGTTTTGAAACGAACTTCGTATTTGATATTATTTTGTTTGTTTTGCTTTTGCATTTCTAATTTATTCAATCGAGACAAAAATATGTGCTTATTGCCACAAACGTGCAATAGGGTCAATGCCAATGTCGTGAATTAGAGGGCACAGAGGGGGGCACATGTTAATAGTTAAAAAGAATGAAATACGATAATAGCACGACTTATAATTATTGAATTCCAAATGCCGTTCAATTGACAGGTACTACAGTCAAAAACAATTGAATAATCCGTACAATGCCCCATCATTTTTGTACGTTGACAATTTTGTGACAATCGATTGATTAACATTGAAGTTATGCAGGAATTGCAGAAAATTCTTTAGAATTAAAGTTTACTGTTGCAACAAATATTTAAGATATACTAATTTAGGGCGCTAGCAAATATTATGGATCTACTTATCGCATGCACCAAAGTTTACGATCATTGTAAAACAATAAATTCTTCTTAACGATAAATAGTATATTTCTTATCTTAATCTTATCGGGTTCCATCTATATTAGTATATGGGTATATCCATAAATGGAAACTGTTAAGCGACACAATAATCCGCTTACCAAATATGTGAGGCATATCGTAAATTTATTTGTGGATTTTTGAAGAGACGACCATATCTTATATAGCTTATACTAATGTATATATATATTTTATAATGGTCAATTAACCATGGCCACTTTGTAATATAAAAGTGCTTAATTCCAAAGTTTCGACAGGTGCGCAGGATGATAATTTAATGAAAATAATTATATTTATTAAAAAAAGTGAAGAAAAATAATAGCAAAGAAATCAGTTGGGGAACTATAAAAGTTATAGGTTCATTCGATAAGAGTTGCATGTAAGATATAATTGGTGTAAAATCAAGTTGTAGAAAGTGTTGAACTAGAAAAATACCCTATAGCATCGAAAATAGAATCTATTTAGAACTGACATTATTCCGATATTCAAGGAAATGTTTCTCAAAACCAGTCTAAAACCACAAGTAAATTAAATCTTTCTCATGACTGTTTACTGAGTCAGAGAAGAATGTGGGGAAAGAACAATCCAATACCTGACTAATATACCCCATTAGAACTCTTAGATGCTAGGTATACAATCGCGACACGACTATGATTGGCTGTGTTACTCAGGTACAAAATCTAATTTTCATGTTTTTCATCTTCGACTTGTTATTGTCGCTGTAGTATATCGTACAATTTGGTGATAAAAAATTTTAGTTTTACAATAGAAGCAACATTCTTCTCACAAAACAACAAGTCTACTATTCACAGATTCTGCAAATGACTATGTGAAAAAAATAATCAAGGCCCTAAGAATCACTTTCGTACGCTTCATTGTAAGCCAAAACAAATGCAATTAAGAACCAAGAAAATGTACAAGTGAAACCATTGGAAATAGTATTAAAAAATAATGAAAAAGATTACTGTATTCAAGTGGGTAAACGTAGTTATTTTTAGTCATGCTTCACGAAGTATTTTGGATAAAAAAAAGACATTCTTAATATGTTCCTTAACGATCATGGGCTCCGGGAGCTAGCAGCTGCTCCCGAATTCAGATTTCGTGCCCACCGCTGATCTACATAAATCCCTGAACATTGTTGTATTAATACTTTTTAAACTTTCTAGACAATGTATTTCAGAAAATATATTAGTTGTAATTGAAGGCAATTCTAGTTTTTTCATTAAGAATCTGAGTTATATTTTAAATTTGACATTTATTTATAGATTTATCGTCAAAATATCTCTTTAATCGTTATTAAACTCATTAGCTAGACATAGAGAAGCGGGTCTATAAAAAAATCGAATGTCATCAAAATAGATAACTTCTTTTGTATATTTTTTTATGCGAAGTAAAATACATTTCAATACTTTTTTTTATATAATTATTAAAAATATGTTTTTCTTGGGATTTGTACAACAAATTTTTATTCAAGGAAAACATGTAAGAAACGAAGACAAAACTGTATCAACTTGAATTGTTTTCTCCCAAATAAAATAAAATAAATGAAATGGCCGAAAATGAGCATCGTACGTAGACTTTTGTTGCTGGCTGTGCATTTAATCAAGTTTACACTATAAAAGTCAATTATTGACGCGGATCAAGAATACTGTTATAGATACTAGTAGAAGGAAACTTAACACTTACCTCATTTTAACACCTTTTTATTTAAGCCGTTCACAATAAAACAAAAAAAACAACAACTCAATTTAAAAAACTATCACGTTTGAGCATCGAACGGTTTTCGATTTTACGATAAAACAAATAACAAAAAAATATGTATTTATTTTGATGGCATTAATAGGTAAATAAATGCAAGCAATAACAGTTAACGCGTTCAAGGAGCCGCTTGTCTAATAATAAATTGCAAATTGTATGGGAATACAAAAAAGACGGTGATCGCGAATTATCGGCACTGTCGAAGACCGGGGGCCGAGCTGTGAACCGAGCACCTGTCGCGTTTGACTTCGACTGATGTCGTTGGAGAGCGAACGACGCCGCATTTCAACTCTGTTTCGATTCCACTGTTTTATTTATTAAATTCTGCCATTTATGTACATACTAGATGCAGTTTATTTTACTAACTAACTGTTCTATATCGAAAGAGTCGCGCACACACCTACAGCAATAGTCTGAGAGCGAGAGAGAGATATTAAATTAAAATTCGATGCGGTGTGAGAAGCAGCAAAACGAAACCAGCATCGATAAAAGCTGCAAACAAGCACTATGCGTTTGTGTGTGTGTTTGGGTGTGTTTGTGTAAATAGATGAGCAAAAAGCAAAGCTTGCGCTAAGCTCACACTCTATGTGTGAGTGTGTAAACAAATGAGCTAAATGGGAAGCTTGCTAAACTTATGCTGCATTTACACTAGTTGATAAACAAGTCAACGTTGATATCAACTTAATCAATCCTAGTGTGACCAACTGTCAACTTGATCAACTGTTGCGTTGACAGTAGGTTGACAATGCGAAAAACATCAATTGTTGCTCTGAATGTAAACATAGTGTAAACACTTTGTGTCAACAGTTCAAGACAAAATCGACGCGTTGACAACACAAAATAGAGTTGAGCTCATGTTCATTCTTTTGATTTGTGTTGACAAATTTTCTGTAGGGATTAGAGGTGGCAAAACATCGCACGCCATCCGATTTAGTTAATGTTGTCTCTTTTTTCAACTGTGCAGTTTATAAAAATTAAAAATTAATAATACAAAGAAAATAAATTTTAATTTATTTATATACATACATATTTATTTAACTTTTGCTCTTGCTGATCCTCGTCCTCATCCTATTACCATTGTACTCATTTTATCTTAAGGTAAAAAAAAATTACAAATGAATTAGTTTTAAAATACATGTGCGTGAGTACTTACCACTTTACGCAAATAACATTTTTATCCTTACGCAATTAACAATACAACACAATATTGATTAAAATCACTTTCGATACCATTCAACGGAAAACGCCTAGCAACGTGAACGTCAACGAATGTGGATCTCAACTGGTGAAAATTACTCTCAACTTCATTATCAACGCGTTGGCATCATGTGCGATGTTCAACTCGAAAATTAGTTGGCAATCCGTTTTTTTTGTCAACTCAATCAACTAATGTAAGCACAAAAAATGCGTTGACATTGGATATCAATTGTTGATATAGCTAGATTTGACTTTGCATCAACTAGTGTAAATGCACCATAATAATACAAATCGCACATTTATAATGCAAGAACTTATACTTGTTGAATTTATACAAAGTTATGTAAAATAAAAAAGAAAATTTTTAGATCACGGTGATCATCAAGATCATCAAAATAATGAAAACTGTAAACTAGAATTCAAAATAATCTTAATACTTAACTTCATAATTGTGAATTGTTTAATGTTATTAATAGTGACTAGTGCCTTAAATAATAAGCGTTCGCTTGTAGCACTGGGATTCAAAATAAATAAATAAAATTAAATTGAAAAGGTTGGTGTTGAAAGGGTTAAGTAAGGTATCCCAGAAAGCATTTCGAATCACACTTGAGTCTAAAAAGTCTTCTGATTGATTAAAATGATCTTAAATGAGGTGTTTTTTGAGTCTCAAATTATTGTTTTCTGTGAGAAAAAGGTACCCTAGTAAAGACTCCTTTGGAAGAGTCATTTATGACTCTATTTTTTTATCAGCTTAGACTCAGTTTGGAGTCATATTTCTGATCAAATTGACAGTCATTTGAGAATTATTTTTGAGCCATATTTTAGTCACAATTGAGTCATATTTGAATCACAAATAAGTGTCATTTGGGAGTCACATTTGAGTTGCGCGTTATAATTGGATCTCATTTCCAATCGATTGAAATTACACTTTTTTAATCAATTTACTTATTATTTATAGATGTACAGTTTGCAATTAAAAATTTATAAAATTTGTTTTATTTTTGCTGCAACGTGGTCGCCAGCATAAACAAAATGCTTCTTAGCCCTCTAATGCCCACGTAAAAAATGAAATTTGAGCAATCACTAATTTTCAGACAAAGAAAATAAGTAGTAAATCTCTTCGTAGAGCGGTGAAAGTCAAACTGCCTGATGGAACATTAAATTATTCATTAAGTTTTGTAGCAATATACCTTAAATTATAAATGTAACATTGTTATATGAATTTTTAAAATTTTAACTGAGATTTTTTTTTACCCTGCCTAAAGGCAGGGTTAGGCATTAGAGGGTTAAGTACGCAATTCGTATGTTTATCCGTTGCCAGGAATTCTAATAAAATAAAAGTTGTTAATTAAATGTATTGAAGAATTAATAAATATATTTGTAAGTACCTTTAATATTCGTAACCACGAACGATTTTTGCTCCGTCTCCATGCATAGAAAGAATCAAAACAATCACATTTCGGTCAGCTGCATGATCAATTTAAGATCGCTGTATATTTTGCTATTGTAGTCCCATTTTAAGCATATGCATGAGTCATTTTTGAGTCTTTTTTAAATCACACAGGAGACTAATCTTTTTTTTTATCATTTAGCATAATATCCAGTTGTTGAAAATATTTTGGGCGCTCAAAATGTTAAATATTTTGATGTCTGGCTTCCAAACTTCAGTGTGACAGCATTTCATCAAAAATATCTGAAAAGTTGAATGGTCACACTGTTGCGTCACTTGTCACAACAAGTAAACAAGTAAATAAAATTGCAAATAATTAAAGTGGGCAAATGGACAAAACGGACATAAGACAAATGGTAGAGACTTATACACTAATTATGTCTCTTATGTTGTAGTGAAAGAGGCGGAAGAAGTGCAGGACGAAGAAGCTATTTTTTAAAAAATAAAAACAAATTACAATTGATTACAATTTTTTTTGTTTTTTTATTTATTTATATAAAAGGACTGATTAAAAGGAACTTCAGTTGCGGTCATGCCGCCTATGAGAATGATCATCTAGTTGATCAATGATCGGGCTCATTCTCAAAGTCCCAAGGCAAGCAGTAAGCTTGCGTAGCTCTCCGTGTTTTCTCCGGCTGGAACCCTTTGATAATATCGCTCCAGTACACAGCGGCGGAGAGAACCCCTGAGCTAGAGCCAGAAAGCATTTGCACCTGCTTGTCCAGCTTGCCAGGCACCTCCTGTGAGGCTGGCTCTTGCTATAAATTTTATATTGATGTTATTCCATTCTATTGCGTCATTTGCCCTGGGTGGCTGTGGCCCAACTCCACCGGCACTACCACTTATTGTCCGCTTCCTCTCTCCTCTGAAAATGGCATCGAAGTGCTTCTTGTCGGTCAAAACCCCCAGGATCGGTCTACGTTGCACCTCTTCAATAAGTTTTACTCGCTCTTCATGCACAGGAGCTCAATGCGGCTCTTATTTTGTTGCTTGTTTGTTGCTATTGCTGCTCAAAATGATTTTGACTAGTCGAAACACTGAACGAATCGATGTTTTGAAAGTTATAAAAAAAAAGCTGCCAGCTGTCATTAAACAGTGTTGTAAAACACCCGAAAATTTTCTGAGCTGCCCAAATTTAGGTACTGGATACAGGGGTATAGAAATAGCCTTACAAAATAATTTAGAGCCAGTTTGCAACCCTTTTTTTTATATGGAGTTGACACCTTTCAAACTGAATTTTCAACAACTGGATACTATGCTTTAAAAAGAGTCAAAAAAGGCTCTCCAAGAAGATTGCAATCAGTAAAGATCTTACAATTGCTAGCTGGGATCAGAATAGAGTGTGTGTGAGAGTGTGTGTTAGAGGTCTGTACGGCTACACTCATGAGTTTCATTCAATTCTCTGAGTGTAAACATTCAAAGATCCCATTTCCATCGTATTGAATACACATTTTTGGCGTCAATATAATATATGTTATAGTTAACATTGTTCGTCACAAAATTGAATATTAGAAATTTTGTGACATAGACAAGTTTTTGTGACTAGATTTCGGCTATTTTGTCATTCAATTCACTCTGCCTTTTTTGAATGTGAGACTTTCGGTTTCAATTCATTCATTCAATTCATGGGAAGACGCATCCGAACTCATTTAATTCATTTGGGTATGAATGTCTCATTTGACGTTTTGAATGCAGTCCTGCAGACCTTCTAGTGTGTGTGTGTGTGATAATAATGACAACGAATGGAAACTGAAATTAATTTAAATCACACTAAAATTTGGCTTTTATTTGTTTTTACATGCTAACAACAAATGATTTGTATGCTAGGCGAACTGTTCACTTTAACGCCAACAAGTTAAAATTGCTCCAATTGCAAAGTTAATTTTTTTGTATTTTTTTTTGTTTTTTTTGTTTGTTTTTTTTTTTGTTATGAGTTGTTTGTTGTGCTGTGTGTCGTTTATTGTGTTGTGTATAGTGTTAAGTGTGGAGTGTTTTTTCAACGCCAGCGTCCCATGGGTCCAGCAACTTTAACCGTATATTTGGTAGAACGCCTCTTGGCCTTCTGCTGCTGTTGCTGCTCCTGTTCAATCATCTTGATGGCCGCGGGACCAAGTGCCACATACGGCATATTGGGATCGGGGGTTGTTGGCGCCGGCAGCACGCCCCGCGGCATCCGTTGAAAGTTCGGCAGCGGCGTGTTCTTCTTCTCGTGCGCCAGATCCGTGTAGCCCAGCTTACGTCGCTGCTGCGGCGTGATCTTGCTGCAGTGGCACAATTGATGGATGTGCAACGCACGCTCTAGATCAAAGTAGCGATCACAGAACTTGCACTGCTTCCCAACAGCCGTCAGGGTCGTGTTGCTCTCCCGTGTCCGTCTGGCCCGGAAGCGCACCTTGAAGTCGTCGTCGTGGGTGCGACGATGGGCGCCCAGCAAGGACTTAATATGGAACTGGGCGCCACAGGAGCTGCAACTGTACGTGGGCCGGTGCATGTGCTTGCTGCTCAACTGACTGCGGCGATTTGTGTGGCCCAGATGGTGGTTCAACTCGTCCTGCAGGGATCGGCTCAATCTGCCGTCGTCGTCCTCCTCCTCGTCCTCCTCGTCGATAATGTAGCGGGGCGACAATCCGTTGCGACGGGGTGACTGCAAAAAGTCTGCAACGGGTATGAGTTCAAGTTAGGAAAAATGATCATCTTTGACACGACGAAGACTTGATAGGTTCGTTATGAGCTACATATATAACATTGTAAAGCAGTTTGATTTCAACTAAAATTTACCAGGATGTCTAAGACAATCCTAAATACACTTAAAAACCGTTCTCTTCTGCCTGCACCGGGCAACAATTGGCTGGAAGGACTCTTAGCTGAATCTTGTATAAGAAAACTGTCGCCCGAGGACGCGATCAGTGGTGCCAGATCCGCTTTTTCCCGTCAAATCTGGATTTTTCAAAGGTCATTTGCAAGAAAAATTGAAATGCGGAATTTTTATGTCAGGAATTTGCTAGTTATTTCGTGTGTGTGGAACATAAATAAAACAGTGTGCCCATGTACGCAAAACGTGTGACGGTGTACCTAAAACGTGCATGGTCACTCTGTCGAATCAGCTGTGTTTTTTAATAGCGCTAAATTTTAAAGCTCAACTAATTTAATAAGAGGAAAAAAAATAAGCTCTGGCGATGAAGTGATTGTGTTGGTGGAGGAATATATTGTTGCAAAAACAGTTTCATCTGAGTTTTTGGTTTTTTTTTTTAATCACCACTAGCGAAATAATTGTCGACAATATATTCCTGAGCTGTGCATCAGCTGTTCTCTCAGTCCACACACGCTGTCGACAGGCCAACGATCGATATTTATTTGTGGATTTCGTTCAAGTTGCTGGATACTCAAGCCAATCAACCAACCAAATCGTAAAAGAAACATTTCGTACAGTTTTTTTCCCCGAAAAACAACTACAAATATCATCAACAAACTGGCCCAAATTAAACTTTACAGTTTTTTTTTTGGCAGAAATTTTTATTTTCCGCGGCGCTGGATACCCGGCTAAATGCCCAAATATAGGGAAAATAAAAAGCCAATTCAAAAAAATTTACTTCGTAAAATGGCAAAATAATGACAGCCTTACAAGTTTTTGGATTGAAGTCAATTCCTATAAGGATTCTGGGGGCAACAATACTTTTGCAGACATGGTTAAGGTTGCCATTGATACTTGAGCAACTGATTTTGTGCGCTCACTCTTCCCCTCTCTGGAGAAAATGCACAAATTAATGATAGAAAAAACTGGCTTTTTAAAGTATTTTTTTAAATTAGTTTTTTAGATATTTTGCATCATTCCTCCCGTCAAAAACCGCATTTTTTTCAAACAAAAGTTGGCAGCACTGATGTTGAGAGACAAACGACAGTCTTTCCCAAGATGAATTTAAAAGTAGGTGATGTATCCGTTTGACGTGCCCCCTTTTTCTTGGCGACATCTCACAAGAGCAATGGAATTATAAATAGCAGTACTAATAGCTATTGGAATTATAAGAATTGATGTTCATTTACATTGTTTAAGCTAAGTTTTTTTTTTTTTCTTTTCCAAAATTTGAATGTAACCTTAAACTTAAGTATGACTAGCGCATTAATTTATAAGACTTGTCTTATAGCGCTAGGAATCAAATAAATCAAATAAATAAACAAAACAATTTTACCATATATCTATCTGTATCGTCGCCCTGAAAGAGTGCGAATCCTAAGAGAAAGCTACGTGTGTTTCTATCGCAATAAAAAGTGTTTTGTTAAGAGAGTGTGGGGTCTTCCTAATTGTTTTCTCTTTTGCTGTTAGCAAAAAGAACAAAATGGTTATTGAGCTCTGACTGTTACTCACTGGCAATGGTGGAGATCTTTGGCCGTCCAACGTTGATCGTTGTCTCGTCTTTTAGCTTCATCTGTGATGCCTTCCTGCCGTGTTTGCGCCTGGGATGGTGGCCACCGCTGCCTCCGTCGCTGTATCGTTGTGCCCGTCCCCGTCGGAGGACTGTGCGGGAGGAAGCTGTCACTTGATTTGAGTCGGACAAATAGTTTAATTTACGCTCAGCGTCTGCTACGGACTTGACGAATGGCCGCTGAAGCTGTGTGTTAGTTTTGTTACTCTTCATTGTGAGTTCTTGGTTTGGTTTAGCGAACTTTGTGGCCGGCAAAGTTCGTTTAATGTATGTTTTATGTGTTGTAAAAATTTCTTTAAGAGTACGTCAGTTGCACAACTGTAAAGTATAAATTGAATAAAAGTAATGTGATGGAAAATCCAAAGCATGTTTAAATTCAAATTGCAAATTTCGTATTGATGCCGAGGCAGTGTTGAGCATGTTCCGAATACTCGTTCACACATAGATGGCGCTGCTGCTAATATTTTTTCATAGCTGTATTGTTTTATAGATCAAACAAACATGAAATATAAACAAAATTAACTAATTAGTACATTTCTTTAATTTTTAAAATTATTGAATTTAGCAACGTAATAGTTGCAATTGCATTTGTATCGATATAAACGGTTGGCCTTTTAGCTTACGTTACGTTTGTCAATTTGCGTTTACGTTTCTCTTTGTTGCGCTTTTGCGTTATGCTTATTTACGTGCTGTTACTTACGGCTGGCCGCGTGCATTTTTTTTGGCAGCCAACAATCAAGTAATTGCAAACCGCGGGAAGTTAACAAAAGCTTGATATATTATAACATACATATATTTAGCCACGACGCTGTGCAGATTAGCGATTAAACAAATTGTGTAGTGGTACTGTTATTATTGTTAGTGCTGTGGCATTTGGAATATGAGTGATACGCGTGAACAGATTTTGGAGCAAATCAAATTACAGGGCGATCTCGTGCGTCAACTGAAAGCGTCGAAGGAGTCGAAAGAGAAGGTCAGTGAGTAAGACTCTATACATATGGACATACATACGTACATATCTTCATTCACGTTGTATGCATTTGTATACGAAACTAACAAGTGCACATGTGTACATACAAGTATATATGTATGTACTTGCTGGTTAATGCTTTATTTTTAACCCCTATCATTTAAAATCCTGTTGCACATTTATCGAGTATGTACACATGTAATTTGGATTATGTATTTCATCAGCCTCACGTCCTTGTGCTTGTACATATGTATGTAATTTATTGCTAAACAATCGCAAGCAATTCCCGCTCTTGCTGCGTTGGCAGCTTCATTATTGAATTTTATTTTAGACCAACTTCGTAATTAGATTGCATGCACATAATGGACAGCTTAATTGACAGAGTGGTGGCAACAACTACAACTAAAAGTACTTTCACATTCGAATGATAATGTTTGTTGTTGTTGGCATTGCTATTGCTGTAATTGTAGTGTTCGTGCTCGCTCTTGCACTCTCTTCACATATTTTAAATCAAAGTTTGATCTCTTTGGCAATCAGTCGATGCATAAATCACAATGAGCTTTTTTCCATGAGAGCGCTCTCGGTTTGCAACTCCCGTTGATGATTTTGCCCCTTTTTGCTTAATGTTTAATGTCATGTTGTTATTATTGCGATTATTCTGTGCTCATGACCGACTGACTGGCCAAGCAGGACGCATGGCTAAAACCGGCTTAGCAACAACTGACGGTGTTTCAGGTGTCCATGTGTGTGTGTGTGTATAAACAGCATTTAAATCAATTGCTTCAATTTATGATTATTTTAATGTCTTTCATTGTATTCAAGAGCGCTGAAATCAGCTGATACTGCGGCTTGACAACAGTTGACTATCGACATATCGATAATTTAAAACTGAATTAAACAAAACTAGAGATTTATCATGAATCATACGTTTGAGTTTTGTGTTTAATAGTCATATATTTTTGTGACATGGATGAATTGACAATGGGCACGAAATCTGAAATTCGATGCCAGCCGCTGACTCCCGGAGCCATTGCGTGCCCACCGCTGCTTTAGTCGAAAAAAAATAAGGGGGAACGAAACGGAAATGGACCTAATTGAAATGTCTAATTTGAATAATTAACATACAAAATGAAAACCATTTATTTTTGCTTTTTTAAAACCTAAATTAATAACAATTTTAAAATTTTGTTGGAATTTTATATACAAATTTATAATTTTTGTAATTTAACACATATATATGTTCAAATTAACACACTGTCGATGGTTTGCAAAATAATATCGCTGACTATCGGTGCCGACTTTCGATAGTTCTTCACCTCTAGCTAAATGTATGTTTACGGAATACCCTTATTTAATAGTTAACGAGATGTCCTTGAACTTGCTCAAATTAAAGTGGCAAGGTCGATGCATCTTTGCTTTTTCAGTGCGTTTCCGTTTCAGTTTTTGTTTCAAGTGCTCAAAAAAAAGTGTCAAGTGTTTGGAAACATGTTTCTGTCAATAAGTTAACAAATGACAAAAATAAAAATACAGTTGAAAACCGGCGGTCAATAGAACGCAATAATAAAGAGTTGCAATTTTTATTATTTTATAGATTTAATGCTTTTTTTTCTATTTATTTTCTTCTGCATACACACGCATACACACACACACATCCACACGCATTGGTTTTTGTACATTTGACAATTTCACTTGTTTCGTAACTAACGTTAATTACTTTCAAAATCGCAAAAGTTGAAAACTATTTTGAAAGTTAACAAAAAAATATAAAACTCAACTTTAATCGGTTTGTTCTTTTTTTATTGTTGTTGTTGTTTATTAGGTTTGAAAAGTGCTAATGCAAAAAAGTTGTTGCAGAGTCAAATTTGAAAAGAGAAATTTATTGAAATCCAAAAATGTTGCGTTCAATTGGCCGCCAGTGGCGCTGTAGTGCTGCGTTACAGTGCCGTTGCCTTAACTCTGCTCGCCGGCAGCAGTCGCTGGCGCCATCTAGCGTCGAGCGCGCGTTATCAACATCGGTTGGACAACAAGTCAAAGCACAACAACAACAATTACAAGAACAACAACAACAACAACAAAAGCATAAGGTTAGCATCTAAGCGCACATATATATAAACATATGCAAATTAACACTGAAATCATTTTGTATCTTTTTTATACACTTGCAGATCGATGAGGAAGTATCGCGTCTTTTGGCCCTAAAGGCTAAACTTGGCGGCGATGCGGCGCCAACGAATCAAAAGTTCACCCTAAAGACGCCCAAGGGAACTCGGGACTATGCGCCTCAACAGATGACGTTGCGTCAAGGTGTGCTCGACAAGATAATCCAGGTGTTCAAGCGTCATGGTGGCGAGGCCATCGATACGCCCGTTTTTGAACTCAAGGTATGATGATTTATTACAAATCCACTTAAATTATTGCACTGCTAATACATTTGCCAATTGTAGGAGGTGCTAACGGGCAAATACGGCGAGGACTCGAAGCTCATTTATGATCTCAAAGATCAGGGCGGCGAAATCTTGTCGATGCGATATGACTTGACCGTTCCCCTGGCTCGCTATCTGGCCATGAACAAAATATCCAGCATTAAACGCTATCACATTGCCAAGGTCTATCGGCGTGACAATCCGGCTATGACCCGGGGTCGCTATCGGGAGTTCTATCAATGTGATTTCGATATTGCCGGCACCTATGATCCCATGCTGGCGGATGCCGAGTGCGTTAAGATTGTTGCCGAAGTTCTCGATACTCTTGATATTGGTGACTATGTGATTAAGCTGAATCATCGCCAACTATTGGATGGCATGTTCGAGGCATGTGGCGTGCCAGCTAAGGATTTCCGTGCCATCTGCTCGGCGGTCGACAAGCTGGACAAGGTAATCAACTATTAACAAAATGTGAAAATACTTAACTTATCTGTTGTTCAATTGCAGTCACCGTGGGAGGAAGTGCGCAAGGAAATGGTTGATGAGAAGGGTCTGGATGGCGCCACGGCCGACAAGATTGGCGAGTATGTGCGTCTGAGCGGTGGCAAAGAGCTTGTCGAGCAGCTGCTGGCGGATCCAAAGCTCAAGGCGGTGCCAAATGCGGTCAAGGGACTCGAGGGAATGCAACTGCTGCTTAACTATTGCACACTCTTTGGTCTGGAGTCGAAGATCAGTTTCGATTTGAGTCTGGCACGTGGCCTCGACTATTACACGGGAGTCATCTACGAGGGTGTACTTAAGGCTGAGCCTGACGCTGTCGGTTCACCCGCCAAGGCTTCGCCAGTTACGGAGAATGGCAAGCCAGTGACGGATCAGGGCAGCGGCACCATTGGATCTGTTGCCGGCGGCGGACGTTATGATAATTTGGTTGGCATGTTCGATCCACGCGGCAAGGCTGTGCCCTGTGTGGGTGTCTCGATTGGCGTGGAGCGTATCTTTGCAGTGCTGGAGGCTAAATTTGCTGCCGGCAAAGTGAAATTGCGCACCAACGATGTGGAGGTGTATGTGGCATCCGCCCACAAGGGTCTGCACGAGCAGCGACTACGCGTGCTGAATCAGCTCTGGGATGCGGGCATTAAGGTAAGTCATTTATTTCTCTATACCACCATGAATCCTTAACCAATTCAATCTATGTGCAGGCGGAGCATTCCTACAAACTGAATCCCAAACTTTTGGCCCAATTGCAACATTGCGAGGAGCATCAAATACCTTTGGCCATCGTACTGGGCGATGCCGAGTTGGCCCAGGGTGTGGTCAAGCTGCGTGAGGTGACCACGCGGCAGGAGTCCACTGTCCCGCTGGCGGAGCTGCCCAACGAGATTCGTAGTCGCCTGAAGGAATAGCTGAAAACGCTCTTCGCTTCTGGCCACTCCCCACAACGTCTGGATATTACAACTACATATTGATGATGATCTTTTTTTTATTGTCGCTTAATTTATCAACGCATCAATCGTTTTTTTTTTAATATATACTTAATTTGTTTTTATGTACGATTTGTATTTGTGGAGACACCATGTGCTACTATATTATATGAAGCTACCATTAAATGTAGGAATAAGTTATAGACAACTTGTACCAAAACTGGAGACTAAAAATAAACTGCAACGCAAACGCATTCGCATTTAAACAAACACAAACTTCAACTTGTATTTAGTCAAAAAAGACGAAACCTGTGCGTTCTTTAAAACAATGCTTTACGTATTTTTATTCGGAGATGGGCTCTAAACTGAAGAGAGGAGATAATCTAAGAGTTCTCGTCTAAGGGAACCAAAGGTAATCAAATAAAAAGGTTTTAAAATATATCTAATATAATAAATGTATCTTAAAAGATCGCTAAAGTATAATTTAAAGAGCTCTACAGAGATTATTCTAAAGGGATCTGATCCAAAGAGTTTCTTAAATAAAAAAATTCTTTAAAATTTTTTAATGTGTTATAAAGAGAAGGAACCAATAGTTTGGTAAACATTGAATGAATGAATAAAAAATCCAATGAGTTTCATAAAGAAAAGCATCCAATGGGTTCTATGACAGTATATTGTATAGATAATGATTCAATGAGGTCTATAAAGTTTCAAAGGGGTTATATAAATTTGAATTTAACGATTATACATATAAGGAAACTTCTAAAGGATTATGAATACAGAGATAAATTTAAAATGTATTTAAAAAATAAGTTTTAAGACAATTTTTTTTTAATGATTATGGTTAACTTCAATTTTTGAAAGGATACTTAAAAGTCAAATCAATTCTGTACCGATAAGTTCAAAGAACTTGAGTGATTCAAATTGAGTTTTATAATGTTGACTGATTTTTGCAGCGCTTGGCGGGCGGCGCTGAGAAGAAGAAGCTGTAACCACAACAGCAACAACAACAAGTGCGTGGAGAGCAACAAGTGACGATTGAAGGAGCAACACAAGATGCCGGAAACATTGCCAGCGACGGCAACGGTGTCCGCCAGCAGCGTCGATTGCACAGTTGCGGTGCTTAAGGTGCCCACGCCCACCATGCAACTGCCGCAGGCGTGCAATCTCCAGAGTCTGGGCCTCATCATGGAGCCCAACAACATCAACATCGAGCTAAATCCCGCGGCAACAACATCCGACTTCAAGGTAAGTCCCAATTCATCTTAATAACAAGGCTACAATGTAAAGCAGCGGTGGGCACTCAATAGCTCAGAGCTCAAAGTTTTAAATAATCTGAATGATATTTTGCATTATGTATGAAATGATCTGACGAACACTGGACTAGTTACAAATCCTCGAAATGTTTTCGAATTTTTTTAAGGTTTTAAATAATCTAAATGATATTTTGCATTATATATGAAATGATCTGACGATAACTGGACTAGTTATAAATCCTCGGAATGTAATTTCCAAATTGTCCAATCGATCTTACATAATTCCATACAATGTCAAGAAGCTTTGGAATTTTTTTACCATTACTACTATCCATTATTTTAATAAAAACCGATTTTTCGACTATAATGCAATTGAAACTCGATTAATTGTACGTCAGTTATAGAATATTTTTATTGTTTTATATAACAAGTGATTTCTTTGTTCGCAATTTCTTTAAATATAAAAAAATTTCATTGTGCGAAATATCATTATTTAGTCATGAGAATTCATAGAATTGTGTAAAGCATTCCGAAATACATAATTTCAAATTTGGAGTTGACGAGCGATTTTTTGATGATAAGTTACTATCAGGGAGTAAAACTGATACGAATATCGGTTTCAGTTACGGTTTCGATTATGTTCGCATTTAGGTTTTAGGTTATCGGTTATGCAAAATCATTAAATAAAGATTTCTTAAAGGTGAACCGGTTTTGCTAGGTTTCGGTTTTGAAATTTTTTAATAATACTAAAAGAGCACTTCTTTAACACTGTTTCATGCACTTTTTTTTATTTATTTATGAAAATAAAAAAACTCTGCCATGCCGCCTTCTGCCTGCCAATATATGAGCTGACTTCTGAGTAAATTGATTTCAAAATAAGTGAAAGGAAGAAATAATAAGTGAAAGAAATAATAACGGGTGCTTATCTGTGCGGGATTGTAAACTCTTATAAATGAATCGGTTACTAAACGGTTACTTCGGTTTACAGAGTTTCGGGTTTTAGGTTTCGGTCAAATGGAAAAATTTTTTATCGGTTACGGTTTTAGTTACGGTTTCAAATTTCAATCGGTTTTTACCAGTTAAAGGGTACGGTTTCGTTTAGGGTTTTAATCGCTGGTTACTATGATCCGTTTTGATAATGGATCAGATAAACTTACTTAGTATGGTAAAATGTTCTGATTTCCTGATATTTTCCTTTTTTTTCTATATTATACAATTGATTGATTCATAAAATGTTTAAATACTTAATGCATATAAGATATTACAGCAGTCGCCAAAAAGGTATACTGATATTCATTGGGCTTAACTATGTACATATATTAGGGTGGGTAAATTTTTTTCGACCCCATGAGGGTATCAAAATCGTAATCTACGGTGAATTCTAAAAAGATTTACCGAAGAAACCATGGGTCTAAAGTCAAAACCGAGCTTCCGATTTTTAGCGTGAAATATGGGGAATTGTATGAAAAGCCAAAAACTATCATAATTTCTTGTTAAAAATCGGAAGCTCGAAAACGATTTTAGACCTATAGTTTCTTGGGCAAATCGTCTTAGAATTCACCGTAGATTACGATTTTTATACCCGCAAGGTGCGTTTTTTTTTGGTCCATACAAATTGACCCACTCTAATGTATATATTTAATTATTTTTTGTCAAGACAATTGCTTGACTAACTGTATACATTTTTCTTTCGATTTGTACTGATGATTTTAAATATATAGCTCTGTCCCCCTTTGTCGTATTACTGTTGCTCATATTCCCTCCCTGTCCGCTGCGTAATTTAATTATGCACACGAAAATGTCAAACGGTCGCGGCAGCTCCTCGCATCGCATCGTTTTTACACTCGAATTGAGTCCTGTTGCCCCTGTCACTGATTGCTCGCCCTGGCTGCCACTGCTGCTCCTGTTGATGATGATGATTACGATGATGATGATGATGATGATGCTGCTTCTGCTCCTGTGGTCGCCGCATTTTTCATGCTTCAGTGCGTACAATTTGTTTGTGGATGGGGAGTGCAGGGAGTAAAGGGGGAACAGCGTATGCCGTTGCCTCATTCAAATGACCTTACCCAGGATGCGTTCCTGATTTTGACAGCCAGTCCGCCAACAGCACAGCGCGTTCTGGCTAATACAGTTTTAATATAAATTTCATTTAATTTTATTTCGTTTCGTTTGGTTTCGTTGCGTTTGTCCAACATTTTGAATATGTTGTTGCTGTTATTGTTGTTTCTCTTGTGTCATCCTTCGTTGTGTTCGTTGTCTTTGTCGTTGACATGTCACTGACATCACAGTGCGCACCGTGGTTCGCATGTAATTAACAATGTGGCATGTCAGTTGACATTGACTTAAAACCTTGGAAATTTAGTAAAATTTCATATAGCAACGTTTATGTTTATATAAATAAATCAATAAATGAATAAACTCATCAATGAAAATATTTGACACACAGCATTTTTACTAAACTTTGTTTCTAAATAGCAAACTAATATTGATTATTTCTTTATATTGATTATTTATGTTATTTTTCTGTTACTTGTTAATTTTTTACTAAAAATAAAGTGAAGTATTAACAAAATTTGATTGATTGGGACTTACAGTGAAAATTATTAGGAATAGTCGATTAAACACAAAGTTAAAATTAATTTGGTTTCTGAATTTGAGATACACAATTTTTTAATATCATTAATATAATTAATAATGGGATTTCTTAACCCTCTAAGGCTATCTTTGCAAATAATAAACGAAGAGAAGTCAAGTTATGTTTTCTAAGAAAAGGTGTACATGGCTTATGTGTTAGAGGGTTAAAGCGTTTTAGATTTGGGTTAGATTATTTCTAACCAAATCTAAATCAGTTGATGGAACTACCCTTTTTGCACACTGATTAGTTTAAGATTTCGTGAAAAGCTGACAGACTGGGCGAACAACTGATTGGCTACTAAAAAGTATACAAAAAACGGCCTAATGGCACAAAATGCCAGAAAAGGAAATTTATCAAGGTATTTAACGAAAGTTTACTCATCGAATATGTTTATTGAATATTCTCAGATATCCAATGTAAACAAACACCAACTGTCACACAGCTGTTTGAAACCAAATCATAATGAAAACGAAATCAGTCTCAGAGCTGATTTCACGAAATCAATTAGTAAGACCACATCCCTGATTTGCTCTGGGCACACACGCCAGCTGCTAAAAAGATGCACTAATATTTAAGCTCAAATCAAATTTATAGAAATCAAATTTAAAGAATTAAATATAAATCGATAAATAAAAAATAGCTTAAATTTATTTAAATGAATTTATAAATTGAAAATAAATAAAAATTGTTAATAATTTCATTGTGCTCTACTAAGTTAAATGAGATTCTGCACACTGTGCAGTGCAGTTGTTGTTGCTTCTTTTTTGCTGTGGTGGTGGATCGATGGAATGGAATGAGATCGGGTTTGGGTGTGGGTTTGGGTTTTGGATTGCCCCTCATAGTTGACGTTGCCCTGCAGTTTAACTCTCAATGCATATGTGTGTGTGTGTGTACTGTGATTTGTTGTAGGGTGCACTTCAAAAACGCGGCTTGTTTGTCAGCACCAGCCAATCGATGGGGTGAGAGTGAGTGAGAGAGAAAGAGAGTGAGCGAGGGTGACGCTGGTGTGAAGGGGTGGGGTGTTGGTGCTGGGTATGGAGGGTAGGGGAGGGGAGGTGCAGTCAACCGGCCAGTTTGAGCCTGATATCATTCAATGCTTCTAATTTACGGATTAATGAAGGCGCAATTTTACATATTGAAATTTTTCGTTGTGCTCTCGACGATCGTGGGAAGCGATTAGTGGGCCGTGGCCGTGACAGTGGCAACTGCCACTTCTCCCCCTCTCTCTCTCTCTCTCTCTCTCTCTCTCACACACACACTCTCTTTAAATTTCCTATGCTTCGGCTTTTGGCATTGATGGATTGCCACATAAATTTGTGATTTGCTAAGCTTCATTTTCCATTTGCTCTCCTTCAAAATGCAACAAACTTAATTTGTATGAATATTTATATGTGTGTACGTAAGAGTGTGTGTGTGTGTGTGTGTGTGCATCAAGCCATTGGTTGTATTGTGTTGTGGTTTGGTGGAGGCGGGGGCTGCATTTGAATTGGGGGTTGTCGCTTGTGTGAAATTAGTATTGCTGCTGTTTCGTTGTCGTTTGTTGTTGTTGGTTGTTGTTGTCCTAGGTTGTGGCTGCAACATATGTATTTGCATAATTTCAAGTGTGCCGCTTGGGGAGAACAAACTGAGTTGTTTGCATTGAAACTGGGTTAGCTTCTGGGGAAGGAATATTTCCCACTCCTTCCCATTACTTCTTCTCAGGTCTATTTATTTAAATGTGTCAGTTAAGGAGCCCTATATGAACTAAAAAATACTAAATTGTTTACAAATATGTAAAAAAAATATAATTAATTGAACTTTGGTCAGTCAGATTTAGCTATTTAGCGGGAAATACCCAGAAAAAGTCACAATTTAGAAAGAAAAATTTGTGAGTTTTGTAAGAATATCTTATACAACAACAGAGTTTTTCATTCTAAAGGTCACTTTGCATCCGATTGTTTCTATGGTAGCTATATGATATAGTCATCCGACTTTGATCAAATTTGATTAGGCTGCAAGGGACAGTGCCAAACATGCAATCTGTGAGTTTAAGAAACAAAAAAGTTCTTCATACTAAGCAATTCTGTGACCTTTGTCCCACTTGCACGATGAAATTATCTCATATATATTGTGTGCAAATTTCAGCTTTCTATCTTTTACCGTTTGGGCTACACGTTGATTCTCAGTCAATGAGATTAATAATAATTGGTATTGTATTTGATGAGTTTAAACATTAGTCTACTCATTTACGCGTAAATCAATTGATATCTCTTTTAGTTTAGTTGTCATAGCTGATTATTCCATAATTCACAACTGAAAAATACTAAAGAAAAGCATATTTTCCAAAATAAGAACTTGATAGTCGAATAATAATATTTGTATAATACAGTTATCGTTAAATTAGTAATAATATTATAAAAAAAAGATTCGTGACACAGTCAACTCATCTGAAAATTTTTGAGGGAAACGAAATCATCGTTCAATCCCACTGGCGTGCGATGCCATGAGAATAATGTCACATTTTTTGTCAGAATTTTAGAATTTAGAGTTGTCAAGCAACTTTTATTGTTTGTTGCGCCAATAACTTTTAAGTTTTTAGAGCTATACAATATCAATTATTATATAAATAAATTAATTTATATTAATTAAATAAGAAATAAAAAAACCTGTTACTGTCCAATAATAAACTTTAAAAAGAGTGCTAAGCAAACCCTCGGGAAATTAAATCTGAGAAGGGGCTAACCCTAGCAGCCTAGTTCGAAAAGGTTGGTAAACATACTAAAAACAATAAATCACCCGAAGTTGTGTGGCACTGAGAAATTTTTTTTGTGATTTCTGTAGCACACCTGATTATTTACTATTGTGTTTTTTTAAGTAATTGTAAGTATTGTAATTTTAATACTAAATTAAAAAAAATAATCTCCATATATGAGTCGCAACTCTTTTCGATAAAATCTTCTTTCCTTTTCGCTCCTGCTATCAAAGCTGATTTGGATGATCTTCTGTCCTCCGTCAGTTTCAGTTTTCAGATTCGCATTTTGTTCAATTTACAGTTCAACGCCTCTGAAAAAAAGCAAAGAGGAGAAAAAAAGAGGACAATAAATAAATAAAGCGAACGGAAGTCAGTTGCTTAGTGCAAACACTAATAATATTAATAACGATAATCGCAATGAAAAGAATCTGCCAATCCGATTTCAAGACATAAATACGTAATGCATTCTCCCCCCCCACTCCCTGCAATGCCCATTGATATGTATCTTTTGAGAATGAGTGCAAGGGAGACAGCTAGCTTCCAGTGGCGAGCCACGCGTCGACAGTTCGTTATCTCGGGTGACCAGCGCGCCACGTGCGATTGCCAAAGCCAATGCCAATTCCATTCAAGGGCCATAGTTTTTGGCACGTATGTATGTATGTATGTATACATATGCATTTGTATGACAACCCTATGGGACTTGATGACATGCGGTAAACAAAATCTATTCTGTGTTCGCAAGGAAACGTGTTGTAGAAATCATAGCAGCTCGTTTCTGCATCGTTTTCGGTATAGTTTATTTTAAATTTGAAATTTGCAGTTTCGTTAAGAGTGCGAATTCCCTACTATGAGTAAACAACGTGTTTCGTATAATCGCAGAGACCAACATTGGTTAAATTGTAATTACATGCAGAATCTAGCAGTGACGTTTTCAGCGATACTACGGTATTAATAGGTTACCCGGCTGTAGGGAATTCACTCACCTCATCACTGCGGACGGCAGTCCGCTCTAGTGACGAAAGCAGCACGAAGGGTGCGAAGGCGACTAGCATATATACACAGGAAGAATGGAAAATTTGCTATGACTGTCCGATCGGGTCGAGTTATGTACCGATCGAAAGGTATTAATTTTACTTACAAATGTGCATACTAAGACTTTTGGAAACTCACCTGGTTCGCGAGATAAACAGGTGTTAGTGGGAGGGCAAAATTTTAAATTATTGGAGCAAATGGGGCCGTTGGAGTCTTTTCGATTTTTATTTTAATTTTTTACTTTTCTAATCAAAAATACGCGGTGAATGACACCTTGATCATCAAAATCCGATCACTGGTTCAGAAGATAATTAATATTGAAATTTTTGGTGCCCTTCTCAAAACGAGATGAAAAGTCAGTCTGTTTGTTTGTCTGTTTGTTAGTATCAAAGCGTTTATTTAGCTTAAAATTTTGAATGAGGACTTGTTCCCGATCAAAAATCTAGAAACGTTTGTTTTACGACTTTTTCGAAAAAAAGCTAGTTTAGCGGGAAATCGCTAAAAACCGCTAAAATTAAAACCTATAGCATCCAAACGATATGAGCTACAGACGTGATCTATATATCGTTGGGAAGATATTTTGAAGGGCTTTTAGGTAGACCTTTAAACTTTTTTTCTAAAGTGCATAGGTAAAAAGCAACAGGTGAAATAAGATATTTTGTCCCACATTTTGGCGTTTTTTGAGAAAACGACGCTAACGATTTTTTTTAGCTTTCAATATATTGTAGTGTGTAAAATTTCGCGTTTTTTTGATATATGATACAAAAAATTTTAATTTGACATATAAATTATTTTAAAAAAAATTTTTGCATTCGGCACTGCGCAAAACAGTGAGTTTTATTTGGTATGAAGAATTGAGACATTTTAACGCAATGTGCCGAGTGCCAAAATTTTTTTTAAAATAATTTATATGTCAAACTTAATGTTATTCGTCACAAAATTGGATATCAGAAATTTTGGGGCATATAACTGTTTTCGTCACTAGACTTTTACCTCGTAAAGAGGTTTTTTTTATAAGATCTGAATTACATGCAAAATCTAGCAGTGACATTTTCTGCAATACTGCGGAATTATTAGCTTCCCCAGGCTGCAGTTGATTCACTCAGCTCATCTGAATTACATGCAGAATCTAGTTGTCTCCATAGGCTGCATAGTTTACTGTGCAAAATGTACCACAGTCAATCAACGGGTAACGGGATGGTGAGGAACAAATTGAGAAGGGGAATCTGGTGCAGGGAGCAACAAATTTGCGTGCAATCGTTAGCAGCGCATTTTTAATGACTTTTACGTTTCAGTCGTTGTTGTTGGTGTTGGCAATGCATTTAATTCGATTATGATCCCTGTTGCCCGGACTGCGTTCAGTCAGGGGGTAGCTTGAAAAGTAATTGAAACGGAACTGTAAGTGGAGCGCTGCGCATTTCCCAGGCAAACACACATACGCTGTATATGTGTGTGCGTGTGTGTGTGTGCGTGCGGCCAAGTACAACTAATGTGGGTGTTAACGGTGTGTTAAGTGATTTCGCCATTTGTAAAATCGAACAATTGCTAAAGCCGCTGCGATAACTATCGATGTCGATGTCGATGTCAGCGTCACGTTTTGCCCATATTTCAAATGCCCAAGTTGAAAACTTTGATATCCGTTTTAAAATTGCTGCAATACGAGTGCGTAAGCACACGAAGAGTATCGGCTTACGTTTCTCTTAACTTTTCTTTTGCATCTGCTTCTACTTCATCTTTAACTTGCCAGCCGATTGCGTGTGAACAGTTGCCACCACTAAAAATATAAATAAGCAGAATGCAATTTTTTTAATGGCTATTTTTGGACCCTGTTCTAAAACAGTACAAAGAGTATATCAACTGTGAAAAAAGCGAAGTGCGGGTAGCAGGTTGAAGGATTCATTACAAAACTCGACTTAAAAGCATTTAAGGAATTATAGGTCGAGAGTGGTCAACTGCGAGATACCCTGGACCAAGGTGAATTTACTGTATAGGTGACGTCTTAACCACACCTGCTCTCTTTCGAGAAGCCAAATTGCTTGTCAGTATCAGTGATGTCATTTTTTTCTGAGCATAAAAAGCTAGATCAACGAAAAAAAAAGTTAAAAAAAGCGGAATCCCAGGGAAAAAAGTCAAGAAAAAAGCTGCTTTTTATAAAATAATTTGTTGTTTGTTTTTCATTAATAAAGACTTATTTTCATATATAACAAAAACAGAAATTCACTTAAAATATTCAAATTTTAAGATTAATCGAAAATTAGAGTTTGCATAATATATTTTCAATATTTTGTTCATCATCGTCTGGATAAAAGTCTCGCTGTACTATTTTGGTTAGGCAGCTGGGGGGTATTTGGTAATTAAAACAGCACTTATTCTGTCGACGCATTGTGCATTTTGTGCGGTGGAGTTTGATTCTCGACGCAGTGTTGCTGTCATCACACTTTTTTTTGACAAAGGTCACTTAAATGATTGACAGGGCGATTGCACTATGCTGAGCAAGAAAAAGGTAAAGCGCCGCTTCCTGCTCAATTGTTTTAGTGGGCAATTGAACAATATTTTTATTTAATTTTTTTGCACAAAGCCCTCAATTGAGCTGGTATGCTTTTTTGTAGCACTATGTGCGAGCAAATCACTTAATTTTGCAGTTATGCTGCATTTACAGTAGCTGCAAAACACCCGTGTTAAATCTGTGAGATCCTTCCTCGCCCACTCCTTAAACTCCTTGCTCTGCAGCCGGACATCTCGAACTTTTTGCTTGTACACTTCTTTTGACATTGTCAATTAATTTTGTTCTGTTTCGCAAACGGATTTCACAATGTTAGCGATGGAAGACGCGCCAAAAGGGAAACTATTCAATAAAACTTTGCCGATAGAAATAGATTTTTAACATTTCAACCGTCAAACTCAATTAAAACCGTTCTCAAAATTGATTAAAAGCACAAATTAAAAAAAGTTGTTTATATTTGCTAAAACAATCTAGAATTCCCGCTGCCCGCTGTTTTCAAATTTTTCCCGCAAACATACTTCAAAAAAATCCAAATCTGACGGGAAAAAGCGGAAATGACATCACTGGTCAGTATGCCTGCAAATAACAATAAACAGTGAAGAGATTGTACCCTCACCACATCTGACGACGTCACCTTTTAGTAAATACACTTTGCCCTAGACCATGACGGCCTGGACCAGTACAGTAGATACTGTGTGCACCAAAATTAAAGTCTCAAGAATCTCTAAGAATCGATTACAAAAATTTAGTTTTATACTCATTATGACATACGGACTTGATTGAACGTTAACTTCGAGATTTAAAATTAAAAATTTTGCAAAATAATATTTTTAAATTGATCTCATTTTCAAAATAGTAATGTTACAAATTACACGTGCGTTTTGTACTTTTAATTATAGTTCTTATCTCTTACATTTTTTTTTTAAAACTTAATATCGATACTGTTTAAAGATATATCGACATCTCGATTCATTTTTCGTCGATTTTGAGATTTTGATGTTAAGCTCTATACTTTGTTTGAATTAACATCACTTAAAACCACTAAGATTCTTTCGTTCATTCGTACAGACCGACATGCCTATAGTGACTTCACTGTTGATGCTGATTCATACTTTGAATTTGTATTTGTAGCTTTATTTTTTTCAATATTATTCATTTTAATTTTATTTTTAATTTGTTTTTGTTTCACAGAAAATTACCGGGTCACTCACAGTCTAGTTTGCCTTTATTTAATATAATATTTAATTTGTTATAATATTTAATAATAATATATATATTTAAAATAATATGTACAATTAAAATAAGTATAAATTGTTTTGTTTAAGTTTAAATATTAGTTTTAATTTTGTTGCCGTGTTTCCGTGTTAAAATTATATACACTGAAAAATTACTAATATGTAGTAAGTCGAATAAGCAAGTACATAACTTTGCTCTCTCTTAGCAGTCTTAATTTAAATTTTAAAATATGTCTGTATGTCAACTCATTAAATTGTCGTCCCTTGTCGACCCGTGGGTTGTGGGTTGCTATATCGGCTAATGAAAACTAAAAACTTCAATTACCAAAAAAGGCAGAATAATGTGTTTTTAAACCCAAAAGTGAAAATGTGTAGAACTGTAGCAAGAAAATTGTGATAGATGAGGGTATGGCGGCAATGTTTTTACGGGCCACTTGTTTGTCCCTCGGCTGCTTATAAACAAAGAGTTAACCGAAAAGCGCAAACAAAACAAGGCACCAAAGAAAATGGCAATAAATCAGTGTAAGCAACGCACACAAACACACACAAATAGTAAAGTAATGCAAAGCGAAACTAAGAGAACGAAAGGGTTTCGATTGTTGTATTTGTTGGACTTTCCATGAAATTTCCCAATGGGGTGATTATTTAAAATTGTGCAAAGCATAAATAGCAGACCAAAAGCAGACAGCGGGGCAGCAGCTGTTGAAACCCGTTTGTTGTATTTGTTAGCGCGTGTGTGTGTGATATAATTGTTATCAAAGTTTTCGTAAATAAGAAAAAAAAAACAACATTGCGATGCTCTCAAAAGCTGATTGTTGCCGACAGATGATATTCCAGCTCAGCTGTTGACTCTGCGCAGTTGGCTTTTCGCACTGGAATTCATTTTTTTTTTCCAGATTAACATAAAGTGCGATATTTATTCGTGTATGTTAACATTTGAACTTTAAATCAGAACTGTTACTTGACACACAGTGTACTCGCTTTTAACATTTTAAAGTTCGGCATATATTTGAGCATCAGCTGTGAAGCAGCTGCTATGCTCTTTTGGCTCTGTTGTCTTGGCAGTTAAATTTGACTTTGTTTTTTATTTAACATTAATCGACAACTACACCTACTATTATTATGTATATTTTTTTTTTTTTTATAAATTGTGCAACAAACTGAATTAGATATTTTTTATATTCATAGTAAAAAAAAGAGCAACGGAGCTTTTGGAGAGAGCCTGCTGAGCTGTTATTAACATTACAGGGAAATGTTAAATTGATTTGTGCGTGTGTGTATTTCATGTTTGTTTGAAATTTATTTGTGAATAGTGGAAATAGAAGCTGCTGCCGAAATGTCGTCGATCGAGGTAAAAAATGACGACGACATCGAAAATCAAAGCGATAGCAATGAAACGCTGCGTCAGATCGTCGAAGAGTTGGGCTATCCCGTAAAAGATGCAAGACGTGCTCTTAAATACGCCGGCAACAATATCGAGATGGCCGTACAGTATCTCTTGGAAGGTGATGCCCTCGATGGCGAGGGAGAGGAAGAGATCTCCGAGGTCGCATTGCAGCGACGCAACCGTCGACGCTACAAACAGCTGCGCAAGGGATTAATGGACAATCCAGCCTTGAACGATTACGCAATTGCGTCGTTGATGAAGCAGTCTCGAACTGCCGAAGCTCTGCGCGATGTTGTCAGCAATCGTAGTGTGCAGTTTCTGTCGTCTTTGCTGGAATCATCTTCCGACGAGGAGGAGGAATCTAATCCACAGAAACTAGCAACTAAATCCCATAATGGTGTCCATGTTAAGAAGTAGACATTTAAATAAATTTAACCAAAAAGGTAAATTTCGTTTGTTTCGTTGTTTTCGTTTTCGTTGCTCTTCTTGCTGTTGTTGTTTTTGTGGCGCCGGTCAAGCCACCCTTTTGTGCGTGCTTTTTCTTCTTGCCGTTCGCTTTTTTTTTGCTTCTTGTTTTTGTTTTGGTTTTTGTATTTCGGGCACTGTCGAGCGTGTCAACCCTTTTGGTTTTTGGCCTGATGATTAATGATCGTTTTTTATTTTACTTGCTGCTGTTTTGTACTGATTTCAATTTACCGCTAACAATATGCCCTTTCATATGGCAAGCTCTTTAGCAATGCGATCAGCTTGGCTGAGCAGTTATTTTTAGTTAACCCTGTACTTCGAATGTAAAAAGTGTCCATACATTTTGTTACACTAAATAAAATGTGTGATATAAAATTTAATTTTCTTTTTAAATAATATTTTAATTAAATAAAATTTATTAATTTAAATGAAGATAGAAAAACAATTGGATAAGGCTTTAGTCGAGCTTCCGACTATGGAATACCCATTACTTATTTAAATAAATTTTATATATTTATTTTTTTTTCATGCTTTAGGCCATGGCTTTAGCAGCCGATGGCTCCCGGAGCCATTGCGTGCCCACCGCTGCTTTAGGCACTTACATTGCTCAAAAACTTTAATCAGCCATTACTACCTTTCTATTTGTCAGATCCTGTGACGATTTGATTGGTAATAATAGTAACTAACTTTAGTTTAATCCTAATAACTTCTTGATTTGTGCAGACGGGAAAGGGCGTGGCAGAAATTTGAAATAAACTTGACAATTGTAAGAGTGACTGCAAAAAAAAAAAAATATTTTTAAAAATCTCTTCGATAGTATTTTTTTATGATTTTTTGAAAATTTCTAAAAAGCTACTTTTTGTATGTAAAGGAGGAAAAAGGGGTTGAAATGCTCTTTTTTTTTTTTAGCAATTTTGAAAAAATCATAAAAAATTCCAGCGAAGAGATTTTTGAAAATGTTTTTTTGCAGTCACTTAGAATTGTTTTGAAGTATTTTTGTTTATTGAAAAATTTTTTGTTTGAGAAAATTCTAAATATTCAATGGGTACTTAATGGGATAAAGAAATTTTTGTATCATTCAAACGAAATTTCATTCAGCAAAACTTTTTTGTTATACAAAAATTTGACAAAGTTAGGGTGCATACAAACTTTATTGAGTGACTTGAAGTGTACGTAAACTTCGTTGTGTCAGTGTTAAGTTGCAACTTTCTTCATTGCTTGCTGCTGTTGAAAATTCTAATTAATTTTGACTTGCAACCGTTTGCAGTGTCAACCGCAGCCACGTTGCCGCGCTGTTGCCCGGTGTCGTTGTCAACGCTTATCGGGCATTTGATCGGCGTTGCGGCGTACCGCAAAATGCGACGGCGACAACCCTTGACGCGCGTAGGCGTCGCCCTATCATTTATCATTATGTATGTATCATGGGTTGCAAATGCGACGCTTATAAGTTGCTACCGTAACTCTCAACTCAACTCTGAGCTCGAAACCAAAAATGGCAATTTTAAAGTGCATTGTGCAGCCATTCGCATTTCACAGTCACAGTTAATAAATTACGTATTGAAATTGGATATCGTTATTGTTGTCGTTGTTTTTGTTGTTGTTGCTGCTGTCTTGCAGCTTGACGCACAATGCAACGCAATTAGAAGCGTTGAAAGCGTTGCTTGTGCAGCCCTGGTCTCTGATCATTTTACCCCTCGTTAACATATTATTAACAAAGGCAATCAATATGTTGACAACAAGCAGCCATAACAATTACAATAACAACAGCGTGCGAAATTGAGCTACAGAAAGAATAAATTAAAATTAAAAAGAAAAAGAAAACGAAAAAATAAAATGCAAAGGCAACGAGACAACGACGAATTTAATTGCTCTGCAATTTTGGGTGTACACACTTGCATACGTGCATATGCAAATGTATTGGCAAATTTAAGACGCTGTGAGCTGCAATCGGCCTTGGCAGCCATCTTGAAATATGTCCAAAAATAACGAGAAACTGTTAACTGTGCCAAGTCGCTTGTGGCCCTGGTAATAACATTTTAAAATTTAAATAGATGATATGGGTAATTCTCTGCTGTCGAATGCGACATTCGTACGCGTTCAAAGTGAAATAAAACATGCCAAAACATTATTTTGTCGAGACAAAAGTGGAAACTTATCGGCCATGATTAGCTTTATTATTGGTGCAAATGTTGATTTTGGGCAATTGTTCGTATTCAAAAAAATTTTAAAAAATCCAATGCATTCGCATGCGACTCAAATAGAAGTAGTTTTTTCGGCGACCAGTTCTAAAGCTGATTTCGACAAAACGTGAACGAATATTTTAATGCAGATAATTTGAAAATGTAGTGCATTGTTGATTTATCTTAAAAATATTTTTTGTTTGATTTAAAAATTTTAAGTAGTTTTTTTTTAAATTTAATTTGAAACACTGTCGCACGCGACATGACGCATGCGACATTTTGTTCCACAATATATTTCTATTGTTTCTGTCTCTCTTTTGTTAAATTATATATCGAAATCAGCTCAAAAAAGATTTTTAAAATAAACTTTCAATATATTTCTATGTACTAAAATGGTTTATGTTACAATCTTACTATCATACCTAGTGTAATCAATGGAATACAAACGGTCCATTTTGAAAATCAATTTTTAAGAAAATGGGCAAAAATATAGAAAAAGTTAATGTATTCCAATGTAGAATCTAAATGTTCGTCCTATTGAATTTCAGCGTATATTGCCTAAATAAATAACTGGAATACAGTTTTGGAAGGAAATTTCACAAGATGTGAGTTTTTGATCAATTTTACGTTTTTGGCCTCGGTTGACATTTCTGTGGAAATGCCCATATGATCTCTTTGCTAGACATAATATTTAATCAAACAACTGACAACGAGTTTTCATAATTTTAAACAAATTTGCAAACGTTTTTTACATATGCAAAATCCTTAGTTTTTAAATGGTACTTTTGTGTATTTTTTTTAAATATTTTATAAGATTTGTTTAATAGTTTAATAGTTTAAATTTTTAAACAATAATTATTAATTGGGTACTACCTAGTTTTTTTTTTATCAATTCTTTTAAATAAAAAGTGAAATTTAAATTTAAACTAAATTGATTTTAAACAAATAAAGTTTTACAAATTTCGCAAACATATAAAAGTTAAAGTTTAAGAATATGTTCGAAATAGGTTTATGAAAATATCAATTTCAAGTTCTGTCGCAGGACACAGATATTTTAAGAATAGAATCCAAAATACATAGGTCATTGAGTTAAGTTCTCTTAAAAAAAGATTATCAATACGCGTTATACCCGTTACTTAAAAAATAATTAAAAGGCGATATTGTATTCGTTGCAATGTGTGGAACAGGGAGAAGGAAGCTTCTCCATGGCACACAAACTTCTATAAACCTCAAGCAGGTCAAGTTTGTTATAAATGTTTGCCCCGCCGCTTTCCGCCTACGTAAATCGCGAAAATCCACCAAGTGCACAGTTTACAAGATACTAGGTTTTTCTTACTAATTAACGTTAACTACTATTATTACCTATCATTCTACTTAATCGTAAACAGGTTGAACAAATAGAAAGGTAGTAATGGCTGATTAAAGTTTTGAAGCAATGTAAGTGCCTAAAAGCACACAATAGAAATATTTTAAATTTATTTAAATAAGTAACAGGTATCCTATAGTCGGGAGCACGATTTTAGCCTTTCCCACTTGTTTTAAGTTTCAGAATGTGTTCGAAATACGTTTATAAATATTTCAATTTCAATTTCCGTCGTAGGACACAGGATGAACAGATATTCAACAGATATTTTAAGAATATTATCCAAAATAGGTTCTTTAGTTAGTTTCTCTTAAAAAAAAGATGATCAATAAGATAAATGAGTTGTTTTTACTTGGTTTAATCAAATCAAATCCCAGCCCGTTGTCGCACTGTAGCCAATAGATATCCCATAGGCAAATCAAACAATCGAGTACAATGAATTTACATATTTATGTATGTTGAGCGATGAGAACCGCATCCTTGGTTTCATTTTTTATTTGCAGAAGCGCTTAATTGTGTGAAAGGGAGCGATGTTCTCGTTCTGGCCAGCAGCTGCTGAGGCCTGCCAATTAATAGATGAAAATGGATTTGTGTAAGAAATATGCGTTGCCATTTGCATGCAGCAACAGCAACAGCACAGCAGCAACATTAACAACAACAACAACAACAAACAGCAGCAGCAGTGGCAGTGGCAACAACAATGCGTGCCACTGACAAGCCCCGACCAGAGACAATTAGGCAATTATTTGCGCAAAGGATCAAAACCAAAACAAAAAGCATTCATTGCCAACGTCTGTCTGTCTGTCTGTCTCTGTGTCTGTCTGTCTGTCTGTTCCTCTCCCCGTTTCTCTAGCTTTCGCAAACACACGCTCTCCTCTCTCTGTTGCTTTTAGTCTTGCTGCGCTCTTTGCTCGTCTTGTATCTTGTTGCCGGTGCAGTCGATTCAGCTGTTTTCCTGTTAAATCTAGCTTTTATTTTTAAGTTTGATTGTAGAAGAAAGTATAAAAATAGCTGAAATAGAGAATTATGAATATTTTATAGCTCACTAAATTTCAAATTTTAAAATTTAACATTAATACTTAATAAGTATAAGTATTAGTTTTCGATCTGAGTGAATGCTTTTTTACAAATCCTTCTAGATACCAACAGATTTACAACGTTAATATCCTTTTAATTTAATATTAAAATTATTTGTAACTTATTTGAATTATTCATTGATAATTTTGTTATCTAATTTAATTTAAATTTAAAATAATATTTTTTTGACAATTGATATTAGTTGACCTCTTCAACGAATCACGAAAAAAACACGATTTCTACACTTTTTAAGATATAATGCTCTTATTTTTTTTCTTACTAACGTTATCTATAATTATGATTTTAAAGTTAATGCAAGAAACATTGGGCAAATAGAGCAACACTAGTGGGTGTTTAAAGGCTTTAAGCAATGCAAGCGCCTAAAAGTATAAGTTTGGATATTTTCTAGTCAAGGTCTCTCTTATGGCCTTTGCTACTTGTTAAGTTAATAATAAATCTCTCTTCGTTAAAATTAAACTGAACTATAAAAAAGGGACCTAGTTGAATGTTAAATTATTTTAAAATCTTTTCACGCTTTTCCTATTATAAACTTAATTTGTAATAAAATGCAGCTGTATACTAAACTGTTTCATATATTTTTACCTAAATAATCAGGAAACACACATGTCTGTTTCGTAAATATTGTCTCTTAAAGCTAGGATTATTTTGTTGTACTTAATTCAGGAAAATGTGTCATCACTGTGGGAAAGCGCACAGTGTGTCCAAATTCCATAGAGGCGAGACGGTCGGTGTATGTACAGGGTGAGCCATAAGTAGTCATCCGATGCTGCTTTAGCTCTCATATTTTTTTCTAAATTAAATACGTCGATTCTGTTTTTTGATTATGTTTATTTGAGCCTTTAGAATTTTATTGGTCAAGGCGAGAAGATAATATCGGCCAAATGGGCGCCGTCACAATTAGTTGATAGAATGAATAAAAAACAATGAGAGCCAAACAACATCGGATAACTTGTTTTGGCCCACCCTGTAACTTCAATTCATTTCATTTGATTTGATTTTGTTCCGTTTTGTTTCGAGTTTGCTTTTAATTGAACATAAGCAATTAGCGTGCAATTTGTTTCGCTCGCAAAAATGCTAACGGTAATCGTAGGCCATCTTTTTGCTTTGACTGCTCCCCATTCACATACACAGAGACATTCACTACGGATTCAGATTCAGATTCACGTGTGCCACGTGTGTTGGTCGGCCAAAACGCACTTGGGTAGAATTAATTTTAAATGCTGCGCTGCACGCGGCTAAGTGATTATGCCAACCCATAAGGAACCTTAACATATACATACATGCATACTATACCATAGCATACATACATACACAGAAAAAAAATCCGGGATATTTAGCCCGAATTTAATTTTCTTAAACCAAGTATGAAATACTTGATTTTTTCAATCCTGAATTCAATCCTGAAATTGTGTAATTCAGACTAAAAAATTTTATTTACTAAAATGTTATTTTTTTTTTAAGCTTTTTTTTAGTTGTTTTTTAACTTTTTTTAAATTTTTTTTTTGTTATCTTGTTTTTATTTTTTTTTTTCAATTTATATTTTAAATTTTTTTTAACATTTTTTATTTAATTTATTTTTTTTTTAAATCACAGAGGTCGAGAGAGAATTTTCTCTCGCGCTCAGCAAATGTGGTGATTAACGGGACATTTTAAGAATTTCTTAGCTTGAATCAAGTAATTTGGGCTTATTTTCCCATTTTAATCCAGATACAGGCATAGTTATACAGATTTATCCTGAATACATACTTAAATTAAGTATTTTAAACTTGATTTTAGAATGGCTTTTTTTTCTGTGTACATACTTGTACCATACCATATTATGCCATATCATAGCATCCACCCGAGCAATTGCTCGCTCGCTCGCATGTTTAATTATAATTAAAAAGCCTTGGCTCATCTCTCGCCATCCCTCTCTCTCTCTCTTCATACTGTGCCATCTCGCTTGCACATGCTTCAAACATACACTCGTCCCATAAACATTAAAATGGTTAATTGAGTGCTTAGTGGCCTATGGGTTCGACTTGCAGCCTCAGGATCTTGAACTCATCTGCCATCATCATCATTGGCCATTGTCAGAGCATAAGAGAAAGAAAGAGACAGAGGCCAGGCCATGCACTCCATAATATTAATTATTTTAATTGAAATGTTCATTATTTTACATCTAATTTAGCGCTAGATGCGTGTGCGACCCCCTCAACCCCACACTCCCCGAACTTTATAAACACCGAACTACGTTTCAACCCAAAATATCAACTTCAGTTCCATGTGCAAAGGACTAACGACAGGCGACTCATCCTGTGTACAATTCTCGCATGCTTTTAAGCTTTCACTTTGAGGCCTCTTGGCACAGTGGTGCTGGAGTGTTGCAAAATAAATATGAACAACATTAAAGTAATTTTAAAAATTGTTGAATTATTTTTAAATGTTATTTAATTTTTCCATTTTTTACTATTTATGTATCTGTACTTAATCTAGGTACAGAAATTTTCTACCTAATCAAAATATTTTAAATTTTTTTAATTGCTTACTTCAAAAATTAATTAAAGTTGTACAACGAAAATATGAAGAAAACTGTTTCAAAACTATAAAAAGGTTTTTTAAATCTATAGTTTGAAAATAATAAAATGATCAATGTTCTTTAAGCTCAACATAAGACAATTCTTAAAATTAATTCATTTATTATTCAACAATTTTATTTCGATCTAAGACAAACGATTTGTATGTTAGGTGAGCCCACTGTGCACACTGCTTGATGTGGCTTACATTAATTTTGTTTTATTTTATTTTTTTTTTTATATTTTGGTGGTTGCTGCATTTGGCGCGGGGTTTATTATAAATTTTTAATTGGCTTTTTATGTATGAATAATGCTGCTCTTTGCCAGCAGTCGTCCTGCCAAAGGGGATGCAGTCCAGGGGGATGCGGTGGATGCGCTGCTTCGCATTCTCTATGCGTGTGTGTGTGTGTGTGTGTGTGTGTGTGTGTGCGTATCTGTGTGCGTGTGTATCTGTGTCTTGGGTGCGTGTGCTATGCTTATCCTAAGTAGTTTGAGCCTATTATTTATGCAGCCAATTCATTATGTGGTTGCCGTTTCGCTTTTCGTTTTTCTATTATGTGTGTGTGTGTGTCTTATTATTATTATTTTCGTTTTCTACTTTATTTTTTTTTTTTTGCAAATTTGTTATGGATTGTGCAAGAAGGGGTTGCAGCACAGGGAGATAACGTAATATGTCTGTCAAGTTGCTCGGTTAACCGACAGGAATCAAATCAGTTTGAGGTGCAAAATAATAAATGGCTAAATGCAACAACAACAATCACAATAACAATAATAAAATAATAGTCAACCCCATGTCAAATATAAAAAATTACATTTTGGTCAACTCATTAGAGAACGTGATGATGATGAAATTGCTTTGAAAAGGGTTTGTCATTTAATTAAAAAACTGTAGAAAAAGGAAATGCGATTAGCTTTACATAAGAAGCACAAGCTCCACCTACACAACATGCACATATAAATATACATACATACATATATTTCTATGTAACTATTGTCTGTATGTCTGTTAGCCAGTTAACAGTGCGCGCCTACGCACAGGTGCGTCTTAACAGTGCGCTGTTAACGGGCTGCGGTTCTGTGGCTGCTACCCTCGTTGACCGGCACCTGCGATAGGCGGCTTGGCAGGGAAATGCCAAACGCTTGGCATCCAATGGCAGCGCAGCCCCAAAACCTAAAAGCAACAAAAAAATCAACAACAACAAGAACTAAACCCCCCTTTAATGCTGTAGCAGTTGAATGTGTGCGCAAGAGCCAGAACAACCCTCGCAAGAGCACAACAACAAATGCCGGTCTCAGCAGCAATAGCAGCTGATAAGCCAGTGAGAGCGAGAGAGCGTCAGAGCGCAACCACCTAACACACTGTCATAGCAGCCGTAGCAGCAGCAGCTAACGTAGCCGCAGTCGCAGTCGCAGCAGCACCAACAGCAAGAGCAACAACAATAATTGCTGCTTTTCGGTTTTCATTCATGCAGCCTCGTCGCATTCGTCAAGTGAACTTCGGCGCTGGCGGTCGTGTTGTGTGCGCAGGCAGCAGAAGCAGCAGCAGCAACAACAACAACAGCAACTAAAATTACGTTACGCGAAATTCCAATTTTTTGTGTGCAAAAAATCAAAGTGCGAATCGCATTTTTTGATTATTAATTTATTTTTTTTATTCAAACATATTTATGTAAGTGTTAATGTGTGTGTGTTTTTGTGTATGTTCATGCCACAACAATAATAATAACACCAATAACAACAACAACGAGATCTTTTTGTGTGTATTTACGGCAACCTCCCTTGGCGTTTTGTGTGAAGCAATAATTTGAAATATGCAAATTTACGAGCTAACTAATTGAGTCGAGTTCAGTTCGCGTGTGTTTTTGTGTGTGTGTGTGTGTGTGTGGTTGCAGGTGTCGGCTCTCGCTCTCGCTCATTTTCACACTCTCCGCTCAACGCTTACTCGTTTTCATATGTGTGTTGAGTGATCTTGCGGCGTCTGCTTCTTGCCATCTGTACTAATTCAATCAACGGTAAATCACGCGCGCATACTAACGGCAATCGGCTCTCCCGCGCTCTTTACCTATTCTCAGACACACAGACGCACTCTCGTTCTCACATCGTCTACCTATCGCTCACACGCATACATACACGTACAGTGTGCAGGCTGAAACGAGGCAGCAAACAATTTTCATGCGTTTTAGTACGACTATTAAAATTCGCACTCAATTAGCAACTGAACAACAAAACAACAACAAAATTCATAACATAAACAAAAGAAACGAAAACACAGTAGCAACAACAATAGCAACCACATTCCTGTGTGCAAATTGTACAACAAACAAAGCTAAATAAATTCTAGAAAAAATAACTAGCAGAAACAAAAACAAAAAAAGAAAATACAAATAGAACAAGAGAAAAGCCTTTCTGCAACTAGAGCCCAAAAACAGAAGAAGGAGAAACACCAGCAACAACAACAAGAAGAAGGAGACGAACAATAACCGATTGGCATACACAGAGGTTCCCCTGCCTCTGACTGTTTCTTCGTCTTACGTCTTACGTCTTCATCATCATCATTCTCAACAAAATCAACGTCATCATCATCATCTTCCCTATATAAGTCGCAGCAACAAAAGCAACAATTTTCTGCATATGTAAGTCGAAACTTTTGCGCTGCGATCCTTTTAATTAGTTTACTTTTAGTTTCTGCTGCCTGTTGTTTATTTTTGCCATTTGTTTTAATTAACGTCGTCGCCAGCGTTGCTGCTGTTGTTGTTGTTGTTGTTGTTCTGCTTCTGCTTCGGCTGCATTTGGCAGGCGAGAAGAAAACGAGCGGAGAGACTTCGAGACTCGAGACACAAGAACAACAAAACGCAAATCTTTTCTGTTAATTGCTTGAGTTTCAAGTTTCGCTGCGTTTACGCTAAAATAGCAACAACAATTACAACAACGACTACAACAATATCGACAACACGAAAAGACAACAAATAATTATCTAAGCGTGTCCATGTGTGTGTGCGTGTGTGTGCATTGAAACTTATATAAAATCAATCAGATGAATTTCAATATAATAAAATGAATAGAATCTTTGCTTGAAATTCATTTGAATGGATACTACAGATACAGATAGAGATACTCAAGCATAGATACAAATCTATCTGTGCAGATCAGTTAAATTTTAAGAATTAGGGAAACCAATTCAACTGATCTATTCATTAGTTCAAATTCTTTTGGGCCTCATAAACACTCTGATTTAGAAATTTAAGCAAACAAGAAATCCGAAGATTTATGGCACGTTCTTTTGAGTTTTGAATTCCTTCATCAGCCTTAATTTCATACATGAATACGAATAATTTCATCAGATTGAGGCTAGTTTTGTTTTCCTCAGAAATTTACTGTACATATAATTCCAGCAGACTCTGAATCTATGGCCGTATAGTGTATAAAGTTCTCACGAAATATTTTTAGTAGAAAAGTCTAGACTTCAAAGATATTGCAAACTACTCTATCTTTCTTCTAAATCTAACTATCTACCAATCATAGAGATTTCAAATTAAGCCATTAAACCTTACAGCTTCACATTAATTCTTTAGACTTTTAATAATATTTCCAATGACAATGATATAATAATAATATTGCAGGCTTTTTTAAAAGCCGGCTGTGAAAACTTTTTCACATTCCGAATATATTCGAAATATTTAAATAATAAATGGTAAACAACTGTCTTCAGTTTCAGTTATATTATAATATTATTGTTATTATAATTAAATATACCGCTAGGCTTACTATTGAAGCTAATGCAATTTGCACGTTAATCAACACTCGCAGTAGGTATTCTTTTGAAATTCTCACACTTTTCTAATGCTCATTGCTATGGCACTTGTGTATACTTGCAAATGCTCGCTTTCGTGTAAAGCGACTATATATCATTATAGTTGCTTTAGAGATTGAGAAGAAGAAGATGTAGATAGAATTGCATAATTAGTTAGCCTTTTATCAGCCTGTGTGGCAACCCCAATGATCTCAGTTATCATCTAATTGCAAATTTTACGCATTTGCATAGCTCTCTCTTTTTTTTATCTCTTTGTTTGTTTTCTCGCTCAGTCTGGCTGCCTTTTATTCTAAGTGCGTTGGTGGTTGACTTTTTCTCCCACAGTTGTTGTTGTTGTTGTGCCTCGAGTTGTTGTTGTTGTCAGTTAACCAACCCATTAATGCCAAATGCGTGTCTGTCAAGTTATAAACTCAGACTCTGGGCGTTTCGCTATATTCGTTTTTTTTTCTTTCTTTTTTTTTTAAGTGGAGGTGCAAAAATAAGCAAAGGGAATAAAAACAAAGAGAGTGGCAAAGAGAAGAAGTAGCTAGTAAAGTGGAAGTGCATTGGCTCAGTTAACGTCGCCTGGTCGCGTCTCGTTTCGTCTCGTCTCGTCTCGTCTCGAGTCGCGACTCACGTTGCATTAATTAACATTTAAACAATAATTAAATTATTCATACAAATGTGGCAAATGTAAGCGAAGGCGGTTTGCCCGAGGCGTGGCAGCAAAGGGGCTATCAGGGGAATAAGGGGAGGGAGGGGTAGGGTGGGGGGCTCCTTCATCAACTCCATCGCTGATGCGACCGCCGATTGTGGCCGGCAGCAACAGCCTATTAGTACGGCTTATTGCCTTGCTACCGATCCGATCCGATACAACCCGACCGAAGATCTTCGCTTCCCTCCCATTCACACCCCTTGCCGCACAGCCTCTGTCCTCTCTCTCCTGTTCGCAGCCAACGATCTTATCGCTTGGAAGTTGCGCACGCGCAACTCGCGACTCGCACAGTAGCAAACAACAACAGACGAGGCAGACGCACCTACATACAAACATGTACATATGTATAGGAGACACACACACACACACACACACACACACACACACACACACACACAAATACCCAAACACCATTGACTCCTGGAGCTGTTGTTGTTGTCGTTGCCCGCTTAATAACACTACACCATGTATTTAAGTTTGGAATTCTTATGGAAGATGTTCTTTAATTCACTTTAAAATAATTCACATAACTAATAATGTTATGATAAAAAACACACATTTATAAAAATTAACGTTTATTCAAATTGTTGAAAATTTCTGAGTTCAATTTTTTCATTTTTATTGAAGATATTCTTTTAATTATCATCTGCAAAAAAAAAGAAAATAATAATTGAACTTTAAATAGAAACGTGTAAATTTTCATAATTTATTCAAATTAATAAAAATTAACATTTGTTTTATTGTAGAAAATTTCAGAGCATTAGTTTAAAGCAGCGGTGGGCACGCAATGGCTCCGGGAGCTAGCGGCTGCTGACGTATTCAGATTTCATGCCCACCGCTAGTTTAAAGTGCTATTATTATGTAAAGATCTATAAGCACACTATATGAAAACATCTCATAATCAGAAATTTTGTTGTCAAATAGTATTCAAAATTGTGATAAAAAAATTAAAATGTTTAAATAAAGACATTTGTTACTATATTGACAATATATATTCGTATATATTTTAACGCAAAATGCATAGAAGTTATTGATAAATTTAAAACTATACATTAATAAAATTTATTTGTTCATTGAGGAATGAATCCTTTGCTTGAAAAATGTGTAAATAGAATAGAAGAAAAACTCAGTTTTGACCAATCAAGGAACATTCAAAGGAATTTAGAATTTTTAGTATCCTTTTTTGAAACTACGGCTGTTACTCTTTTTTTAACAGTGTTATAAATAGCTAAACTTCAGAAAATATTACTGTTGTTAGTGTTTAGACAAAAAAAAAAAAATTTTTGGAAAAAGAATTATATGAAGTATAAAGAAACAAATTAGATATAAAAAATAAATAATAGCTAAATTTAAGTGTAATTTTATTTTCAAATTTAAAAAGGTTTTCAGCATTTCAAAAAGTGTTTGGGATAGTAGCGAATTACTTAGTTTAAATGACAATGGTGCTTTGAGTCACAATCAAATCGCAGTCATGTCGCACAGTGTAATTGCCACACATTGTGCTGCGGCCTTTTAATGCTAACAACTTGCTTAGCCAGCGTCTCTGTTGCATGCAGAGTGGCTCTTTCTGTCTCGCTCTGTCTTGCTCTGTGCCTCTTTTGTGTGTGTGTGTGTGTTGCATGCAGCTGCCGCCTGTGTCCTGAGACTGTTGCAAGTAATCCTTTAATTTATGACACTCAACGGAGTCAACTAGAACTTGGGTCCAGCTTGTGGCATGCCACTAGCCAGAGGGGTTGCCACATGACAACAATTTGCAAATATTTTATTAATAAATGGACATTGCCCAACTGGCTGCTGCCACATGCCGCATGCCGCGAGTGCTGGCCAAGAGAGCGTTGCAACTAGCCAAACTTGTTGTTTACTTAGAGAGAGGGAGAGAGAGAGAGAGAGAGAGAGAGAGAGAGAGTGCGAGAGGAGAGAGAGAGAGGCAACATTTCTTGGCTTGGTGCAGCGAGGCATGCAACGACTTTGCAGCTAAATTAAATTAAAATAAAAGTGCGCTAAGGTTGCGCCCAATGCAGCAAGCGGCACGCACAGTGTGGCAAGCAACATGGCCAACGGTAACTCGGTAACTGGGCGAAGACTGGGAAACAAACAAGCAACAACAACAACGACAACAACACGACGCTTCAGGCCAGTTTTGTGGGCAGCAGTCAACGATGTGTGTGTGTGTGTGTGTGTGTGTTGGCTGGCAAATTGAAATCGAAAAAGAAAACTCGTTAATTAAAAAGTTAACATGTTGGTTTTGGGCCTGGCCAGAAACAGAAACAGAAACCGAATCAGAATCAGAGTCCAGAGCCAGCGACGAGATTCTCAGTGCTGAGAGCTGAGCGGCAAGTTGGCCTTTTTTGCAATTGGTTTTATTAATAATTAAGAGGCATCATCAGCGCGTCATCATCAACAACATCAACAACAACAACATCATTATCATAATCATTACGAGCAACATCATAATGATCAGCATCATTATAATTATTGAGGGACAGGAGTTGTGTGTTTGCGGCCTTTCGATTCGTCTGGCCAAAAGCCTTAAACCACATTTTTTGCTGACGTCTCAGCGTTGCACGTTGCACATTGAACGGGACATGCAAACCGCAGCGAGGAGTGGAAAGGGGGAGTGGCAGGGGCAGGGACAGGGGCGGTAACAGGAACAGGGCTGACCAGACCGGCTCTTCTCTTACTCTTCTCTTCCACTTGTTTGTCAAAGGAAGTGCGACGCGCCAAAATGAAAAATGAAGTGCGCCCGGCCTCTGGCACATAATGTGTTTTTATTATAATTTCATTAAAAACCAAACAGTGCAAGGAAGAGGAAGCAGAAGAGGAAGCAGAATGACAGCTATAAAACATGACAAGTTGTTGCATTTACTCCATACACACAAACATATATCGCATTTAAAGAAAGGAATATCAATTGCAATTTATACCGCTAGCCAGGACACTTTAATTGTTGTCTAACGCTCTCTCTCTCTCTCTCTCTCTCTCTTTAATCTCTTCTATGCAGACTCTCTTACCTCATTTTTGCACCCAAATTCTAAACCTATCTCTATATATCTTTTTTTTGAATAGCAACTTGAGTTTTAATCTCGTAAAATTTAAATTATGGTTTATCAGAACTCCCATTGATCACTTAAGATCACTTTCAAATTTTCCCATACGATATTTATGAATATATAGTTATTTTAGATATTGATCGATAGTTGCCATTTATCCACTTTGTAAAATTTTTTAATTTATAGTATTCATTGATCATTAGTCTTAGCTTTCAATTTCTCTCTTTTTTTTAGATAAAATAATTATAATAATTATAACAGAATTAGAATTCCCATTGATCACTTAAGATCACTTTTTAATCATTTTTGTTTCTTCCACTCCTTCTAATAAGAAAAATGAACTGAATACTTGGCGTAATCAAATTCATGTTGATTCGATTTGAAGACCTTATCAATTTGTCAAATGATCTTTAATTGATTATTGGCCCTTTTATTGAATTTAAACTCTCTTGCTCGGCTTGTCTTGACCCTTCCAGAATCTTTCTCTCTGTCTCGATCGCTCTTAACCTTTCTCTATCCCCCTCTCTCGCTTTGTTTCATCTGTTGTATCTTCTAGTTTCTGCTCGTTTGTGTAGCTTAAGCGCCAGCTTGTCTCTCTTTCTACTAAGTATCTTGTATCTTTTTATTTAGTACGAATCTCTTTCGTGCTCTCTACAGCTCCCCATCTTTCTCTCGCTCTCCTTTTGTTTTTTTTTTGGCTCATTTACACAGATTCTTATCGGTGCAGCACACGCACCTAAAACCGAAGCCAAAAGCCGAAGTCAAAGTCAAAGCAAATGCCGAGACCAAGATCACAACCTCAACCTCAACCTCTCAATATCAAACTGAAGCTCAACCCCAACGAAAACCCAAACCCAACCCAACCCAAGACGCGTCTTCAACTCGAGATTGCATTTTGTTTTTTTTTTTTTTTGCTGTGTTGTTTTTGTGGTCGTTTTCATTATAATTGGTTTGAAATTAATTTGCCAATTACACGATCTCACATTTAATTGGCTTACCCCGGGCGGCAAGAACGAACGAATCAACGAGCGAACGAACGTTGCGTACGAAGCGCATCCTCGCACCGCACACCTCGTTGATGCCCCTCTGCCCCGCCTGTTTTCCCCTCTTGGTGCCTTCGTTTTAAGGGGGCCCCTTTTAGGTTTTGATTCTGTTGCCCTTTTTTGTATTGTGAGCTTGCTGTGTTTTGGTTTACGCTTTGCTTGGTCCCCATGGCGCAGATCTCTCTTCCAGATGATCAGCAACATCATCATCATCGTCATCATGATCATCATGATTGAAGAATCGCAATCAGATCTGGCAAAACATCATCATTAGCAAGAGCTGCCCCTAAACATTGTCGCTTTCAATTTGAGTAAATGAGGCAAACAGTGCGTGCGACATTCGCTTTATGTGCCGACAGTCTCTTTTCCCCTCTCTCTCGCTCTTCTCTCTCCATCTCCCTCTCTCTCCTTCTATATATATCTCTGATCATTCGCTTATCAATTTGCAATATGCATTTTTGCATAATACGCCAGCCTCTCATACTAAATTGTATGTCATCCGATCATCCCAATGACACGAGAGGGGGGAGGCCACAACGAGGCGGGTTCAAAGAGTTGTGGGGCAACGTTGGCAACGCGTTAATTGGGTTGAACGTACCGCGTTGGATCTTTTGTTGAATATCCGCTCTCATATATGCATGTAGAAAACCAGTTCTTTGAGCTCTCAGTTTTCAATACTCAATACTCAAGTCCCAGCTCTCAGTTCTCAGCTCACAGTTCTCAGCTCACAGTTCTCAGTTGGCAGTTTTCAGCTTTCAATTTTCAGTTATTCAGTTTCGCAGCAATTTTAACTAAAGCCTAAACACTTTTAGTTAAAATGCCAATTAAAATATTTTTTTTATACTCTCCGTGTGATCGATGAGGCAGAGCAGCTAACTAAAACCCGGCTCGACACCGACACCGACTGGTTTGGGGCTGTCGCAAATAAATGCAGATGTCAATTAGAGCCTCATTAAAAAATGCGCAAAAGCGCAAACTTTCAACTTGCAATTTGAGAACGAGCCACAACGAGACACTCAAAATCCCAAACTCAGACCCAGACCCAAAGACAGACCCAACCCAACCCAAAGCCAGGTCTCAGTTCTCAGTTCTCCGTCTCAGATTCAGATTCAGATTCAACAGTGTCCAAGTGTCCCAAGTGCCGGTCTAGTGACTGAGTTCCATTTGGGTTCCCATCTTCTCGTCTTCAATTCTTACATGAGCATCACTTGCACTTTTGTTTGAGAGATCTCGGCGACTTTGCGACTTGGGAACTCACAAGGCTGCCGCATTCCATTTGCCCAGTGCGCACAGTGCAACCAAATCCACTCAAAATATTGCCTTAATTAATAGAAGTCTTTCAAGTGTTCTTTATAAAAATGCAATTGCTAATTGATTTCTTTATGTTATATTTATCAGAAGCAAAAGTTAACAACTCATTGTTTATAAATATTTTTTTAAGAAAAAAAAATCGGAATTTAACTTGAGAACTGTGTATTCTTAAGTGATGTCTGAAGAGATTTTTATAAAAATGTATAAATCATGTCTTAAAAAGAACTTAATGCGAATTTCAAAACCTTAAATCTTAAAACGTCTTCTATAAATATAAATTCAGTATCCTATTTATAAAAGCTAACAACGCGTTGCAACGTTTACTCTATTGGCTATCTGTATTATATAAGTTCTACATATATTCAAAATGTAGTTAATCTGAAAATCAAATATATTTCGGTACTACAATTTTATGAAATTTTTTATTTAATTTAAAAAAACGTGGTAATATAACCTTTTTTAAATAAAGTTCGACTAAGACTTTTTTGCTTTTTAAACTAAATATTAGAACGCACGGAATAAAAAATCTTTACAGCTAAAGAGATTCCTCGTATAAAATTTTTAATATTTCTAAATTTAAGCAATAATAAGGATCTTAATTTAATTTTGTAATCGTTAAATTTTGGACATTGCTTAATTGATGCTTGGCACCAGTGTGCGCTGCTAAACGCTTGCCAAACTGTCCAGTCCAAGATTCAAGTCGAGTCCAAGAGCGACGTCGCTGAGTGAAGGTGATTTAAAAATTTTGTCACATTTTCAGTACAAAGATTTTGGTATTTTTTAATGAGCTCTCGAGGATTCTGTGGCAGCACCAAGCCAAAAGGAACTCCAGAGGTTGCCACAATAGTTCCAGGAGAGAAGATCTGCCAGAGAAGTCAGGCGACGACGGCACTCGGGATCGAGTTCTTCTTTTTTTTCCTTATTTTTTTTCAGCTTTTTAAATTTGTTTTTTTTGTTGTTTTTTGGTTGGTTTGTTTTGTGCTCCAAAGCGGGTTCTTGGTATGCTGCCTGCAAAAGTGCAAATTTTGTTGCATGTCCGCGATTCGAGAGGTTTTGTTGTTTTTTTTTTTGTTGTACCTTTTTTGATTTTGTTTTTAGTTTTTGCCTCAGTTTTTAGTTGTATTTTTTTATATGATATTTACTCTCTCAATGTGTGTTTGTGTGCTGTGTGTTTTCTCATTTATATTTTGTTTCTTGTTGTATTTAAATTGTTAATGTGATGTTTATTGTTGTTGTTGCTGTCGCTGTTGCCTTTGGGGAATTAGCACTGCTTTGTTGTTATTGCAACTTGTTAAAATTCCACAATGCGTCCAATGCGACATTGCCTATATGTTCATGTTCATAAATTCAATACGCCGATACGATATCACCATTAACACACACACACACACACAACACACAACCAGTTAATGTGAGACTTGTCTCAGTTATTTGATCATATATATGCTTGCTCAATATTTTAATAGATTGTGCTTCAATAGATTATTACAATCAAATGTTCCTTGTTTTAAAGTTTACATTATTTTAATGCAGTTTTGGACATTTAACAATTGTATAATTTTGTCAGTTCTTAAAGAGATTCTTTCAAATATTTCTTGTATTGAAATAGACATTATTTTAGGAAATTTTTTTAATGGATATTCCATTTGACACTCACCGTATTTTATATGGTGTCGAGCGATTTCACATACGATTTCTTTAAATATCAATGCCCATATCATATGATAGTGTGAGCTTTCAAACCATTTCTGGCAGTTTTTAACTCAAAAAACATGATAACATGTGAAAATAAACATTTAAACATTGCTAAAAGTTGTTTTCTTATAATTGTTGCTCTCAAATCGATTCTTTATCAAAAGATCAATGAACTTGTTATCGGTAAACATTTTCAGTATAAAATGTATGAGAACACAAATACTAAAAATTCAAAAAAAGTTCATTAGAAATCGTTATCGTTAACAACTGTTAAAAGGCTGTTAGGTAACAGTGTTGGTTGGCAACGCTGCGTATGCGCAATAAAGGAACAAGCAATTAAAACAGCAGCAACAAATGCCAACAAAAACAGCTGCAGCTGCAGCAACAACAACAACAACTGCAAACGTGCAACGTAATTAATTAACGAATTAAAAGCGTATGCAACAATAATTATAAAGCCAAAAGGCAATTATGCAAAAAAAAGGAAAAAATGAAAAAAAATACGAAGGCAAAAGAAGAAAAAAAAACATCACAAACGAAGCCACGCAATGCGGATACAATTGTTGCTTGTTGTTGTTGTTGTTGCTACTGCAGTTGTTGTTGCATTTGTTGCGGTTGCCATGTTGTTGTTGTAGCTGTTGCTGTTTTTGTTGTTACAACGCATTAAATTAAGTTGCCAAAGCGCGCAAAAAATGGAAATTACATGCAACTTACACACACACAACACAAACACACTTACACTCACACACACACTCATTAGAATTAATTGACTTTCCATAATTGAGAAAACAATGCGGTGGCGTTGACGACGACTTCGACGTCGACGTCGACTAACTGCCTACCTGCAGCCTACTTGTTGTTACTTTTTTATACACTCACAAATGCCAAAGGCTGCACAGTATTTTTTTTTATCAAGTTGACGGTGCCACATACATATGTACATATGTATGTATGTATATTGGAGAACTGCAATGAGACCATCATCACATAACTTGGCTTACAGTGCAGCCAGCACAATGAAATTTGGTATTTCATTAAATTTGGTCATAAATGTGGCATCCAAGTTAAGATCATTAAATCTGTAGCTTTATTTAACAGAGTTATCAATGTGAATTATGTGAAAAGTGATCATATTAAATATTTGATGTCCTGAAATGCTTCTAAAATTAAACTAATCACAATAAATGAGCCTATTTACGAAGACAGACCGTAGTAACTCAGCTTACGGTTAATATATAGTCATGAAATTTGTTATAAAGATGGATTTGAATATTTATATTACTTTTATGTGAGTAATGAACAGCTTTCAAATATTTGATCTAAATAAAACTTCAGATTTTAACTATTTTACCTAGTAAAATTGAGAAATGAAGTGTAAAATTAGTATGCTTATAATACCTATGATACCCAAATGACAAATGAAAAAGCCTAGAAAAATTCAAGTTCTTCATTATAGAAACGCAACAGAACAATTAAATAAAACTTAATTTACAATATACATATATAGAAAGCTAATTGTTAGAGCATCTAAAAACCTATTATAACTTAAGGGGTTAAAATTGTTTATAAGCTGCATTAATTGCATTAACAAACGAAACGAACGAAACGAAACGGAATGAAATGAAATGCAAATAAATTGCATTACATTTGCCCAAGTTGCATGGAAAGGGGCAACTGCTGCCAGTTAAAAAGTCAGCAATTTTAATTGGTTTTTTACACGCATTAGCATAACTGCAACAGCAACAGTATCAACAACAACTACAACAGCGGCAACTATAACAATAACAACTGCAACATGGCGCATCGTCACAATGTTGCAGCAACTTTGTTGTTGCTGTTGTTGTTGCTATAATTGCAATTGCTTAGATGTTGCTGTTGTTTGTTGGGCGTGAGTTTCTTAACTAAGTGAAATATGTAAAAAGACAACATAAAAAAAAAATAAATTATTTGTTATGCATCGCCAACAGAAATTTAGTGAAAATGTATTTAGCCAAGCGCGTAATTCAATTTTATTTTATGCAACTGCAACTGCCACAGCAACAACAACAAAAATCCTAATAATAATAACAATAGCAAAATTAGCAACAATAGCAACAACAATTGGCACAAATTGTTTAACGCGCCGACGGTTGCTCTCAAATTTGATTGCATTAATTAAGCAACAACAACAACAATAACTAAAAATACAACAACAACACAGCAAGCTACAAGTGTTACAATCAACAACATTTAAATGCACAAATATCTAACATCCTGTAGACAGCAATTATAAACAGAAACTTGAAATTCAACACCATTTTTATAAATTTTTAAATTGCGTTAAGAAATTCTTATAAAAAATAAGTTTTTACTAAGAACCTTTTTCTAACTGAAAACTTTAATTTGAAGCGTTTGTTTTCTGCATCAGCTATAAGATAAAATAAACTGATTTAGATAATATAACAAAATTTGATACAATACATTGTTAATCTTGAGAAACTTGCGTTTTTCGACCTTGATTGGAAATACTACAAACTTAAGTAAATTTTTCTAATAAAAAAGTAAAATTTCCAGCTGTCGTTTCTATTTCAGCTACAATATAGACTTATTTGATCTGTGGGAAGATTTTATTCGATCTGTAATTAAGAATACAATACTTTTTAGAATTTTAATACCTACTTAAAGAGTATAAATAAACACTAAAAGAATGTCATGAATATAACTTTTGCCAGTATTATCGAAAATTGTAATCAAACTACCCGCTTAATGCTTTGCATACAGGGTATATTTAGTTTAATCTATCATTTGGTAGCTGATTTGTTGGTCCGTCGAAGGCGGCGGCCGAACACGTTGGCGATCATTTTAATTAGACCATTTCTGGGCTCTCGCAGCTGAACAATATTGCATTAGCCGCAACAACAATAACAACATCAACACAAAAATAATGGCAGCTGTTGTTGCCAACAGTAACAATAACAACAACAACCACAACAACCACAACAACAATAACAATGGCTATAGCAACAATGTTTATATATTTTAATTAAACCTATTTAAATGCGCGACAATGTTGCCAGTCATTAAACTTTTAGAATCGACAACTAAAATTTACATCCACCGCACAAATTTGTCGCTAACGATATGCAATCTGGCAAATCAAACGAAAAATTCTGCCAATTTCGTCAGGAAAAACACACGAAAATTGTACTTCAAAAATTGTTTAAGTAAAATTTTATCGATAAGCAAATGTAGTTAAATAAATAAAAAAATTAATAGCTTTTGTGAATTTAAAAAGCAGCATTAATATTAATATTTAGGTCTTGTATTAATTAAAACAACTATTTAAAATGGAACTACAACAAAATTATTACAATCTTATTACTATTTATTAATAATTTTTTTTTTTCAAATTATCGCATTATAAATTTTTTAGTTTAAGCAAATATCGATATTTACAACTTTAATCAGAGAATAAAGTTTTTCTATCAGCACAATATGAAAAAAAAGAAGAATATTGACACTTTCTTCAAATATAGAAAGAGTTTCTCAACACTGTCGGTCGTGATATTAAACTGTTATATGTTCTAATTAAGCTGGCTGCGCCTGACACTCATATGTCATGACATTGTCACAATCAACAACTATCAAGCGTATTATCAAATACTGCAATTTAAAGGGTCGTCTATATATACTATTTATGATAATGATGATGACGACGAAGATGATCTATCAGACTATATATAGAGCTATAAAACAGCTGTTCTACCCTTGACCCTAATATGCAACAATTGATGAGCTCAATGCGAATATTAAACTAAAATCGATTAAGTTTTATGATTGATTTGTTATCACTAGAAAATATTGCAATCAACAGCACGTTTCAAGATAGAGCTAGTCTCAATATATATATTTTAAAATGCATAATATGTTCAATAGGAAATCTATCAAATTGTCGTTTTTCCTATAAAAACTAATAATATTTAAATTGGAGAGACAAGTGAATGGCAAACTGACTCAACGTTGATTGCGTTGCATGTTTTTCAGTTGTTGTTTTGTTGTTGTTGTTGTTGTTGTTGCTTTGATTACATAGATTTACACTTAAGTCATTGCCTAACGATAAAAGCTGATAGAAAGAATGAGTTAGTTAAAAAAAACTACATACATACATAAATGACATCAATCTAGCTTGTAAAACGCTTCGATTACTAATCAGTTTAAAATTCTGAATTGTTTAATTGAATGTGAGTATACCTTGTGTGTTTTTCCTATAGACTAATAGGCCAATAGGCTTAGCCATAAACCCACTGAATTGCACCCCATATATAAAAATACCCAACTAAATGTTTAAAGACTTGCTTTTAGCCCAGTCAAGTTATTCAACAATCTTTATGAACTTTTATTCGTCTATATTTAGAGGGGTTTTTTTGGACGGCCAGTTTTTAGATAAGTTTAAAATAAGTGGAAATTCCATATAACCTTTATTATGATTATATGCTATTAAGATTAAGAAAGCATATTCAGACAAATTGTTGAATGAATCATATATTTCAATGAATGTAATGTCTTCAATGTAAAATTCTGAAAATTTCATAAAAATTGCTTGATAAATGAAAAAATTACACGGTAATTGCTTCAAAACTTTTGATACTTCTTTTTCTTGAATATTAAAATCAAATCCAATAACAAGCTTATGTAAACGTTTTGGTATTTACCAGGGATTAAAACCCTAACCGATACCGTAACCTTTAACAGCTAAAAACCGATTGAACTTTAAAACCGTAACTGAAATCGTAACCGAAAAAAAATTTGCATTTGAGCGAAACCTTTAAACCAAAACTCATAAACTGAAATAACCTTTAAGTAACCGTTTCATTTATAAGGCTTAATTTCGGTTTTCTTTTAATTTTTAAGTTTGATTTTTGATTTTCATTTTTTTATGTTTATTTTTGAATTTTTGTTTATGATATTCAAGATCGAAATTTTATTGCACTGAATAAGCGAAAATAAAAGAAATTTATTGAATGAAATATTAAAATTGTTAAAATGTAACTAAACTACATCAAACTGATGACTATGTGAAATAAAATGTGTGAACCGAAACCATACCGGTATTTCAAAACCGAAACAAACAAAAACCGGTTCACCGTTACGAAAATTTTATTCAAAGACAACCTAAACCGAAACCGTAACTGAAACCGATATTCGTTTCGGTTTTAATCCCTGGTATTTACTTCTTTTTTTTTCGAATAAAATTTCTAAGAATTTTCATACTTTACTAAGTCCTACAGGGTAACTACTAGTCGTAATAGCACGCACTGCTGGTTGGCTGTCAACTGGTTATGACTTTTGCTATGATTTTGGTGCTGATGAATGCTCATGGGATCTGTTTATGGATCATCATCAACGGCTCATCACATTGTCGAGATAACATTGGACTCGCAGCAGCTCCGGTTGCTCCCCCTCTTCTCTCGACCATCTGCGGTTGCCTCTTTTCCCCCAAGTTGGCCTATATGTTTTGCCAATTATCGATGCAGGCCATGGATTGGCAGCTAACTGCCATCGACTTGGGCACCCAGTTGCCAATTAGCCAGGCATACAGTCGACAGTCTTGACTGTTTTTTTTTTTTTATTTTGTATTTATTTTTTTTAATTACAACTCAAGCAACTGGCAACTGTCTGCCGGCAGCGAGAATTGCGTTAAGAGTGCAACTAAGACTAAAACTAAACTCGGACTTGACTCAACTCGACTCGACTGAACTCGACTTGACTCGATAATTGCAATGAATGAATGCCAAAAGCCAACAAACAATGCAACGCAAATGGGCCATTTAGTGCAGTCATTAGCATTTATTGTAGCCACACGTACAACGGCAACAACAACAACAACTAAGATAGCACTCTACATGCATCATTACTACAATTAAGTCAATATTTGCACGCCGCAAACTGAGTTGTAAACTAAAGTGATCGTCGCCTTCGTTGAGATGCATTGCCGTCGTCGTCGTCGTCATCGTTGTCTTGGGGCCTGGATAAGAAAGAGCTTCCAACGTATTAACACATTTTCATCATTACACTGCACAACATGTAATTGCAGACAGCAGAAGAACAAAATAAAACCAATACCGAGTAGAAATTATCTTTGAAATTATCAGAAAACATACTATGTTATCCAAATCTGACTGTTAAAAATAGAATTTTAAAAATAAAACAACAACATTTAAAACTAAATACACCATAGAATGAGTTGAAAAGAAATATGCTTAAGCTAAGCTTAAATGCAAACCAATGCAAAGTTTTAATTTGAACAAAACAAAAACGAAATACAAATAAAAAAAGGCACATATTTTTTAACCTAAACAATATCTTTAACATTTTAAAAAATGAACATTGAAAAGAAAAATTAAAATGGTCAGAGATAGTTGTCAATTTAAATAAATTTAAAAGTAATGAGTTAAGTGAATAAGAACAATTAGAATATTACCCTTTTCAACTGACCATGGAGGACAGTTTTCAAATATCTTGTAAACAGAAAACGGTTGAGATTAACATAAAAATAAAAAATGTTTAATAACATTTTAGCAGGATGGTTAATTATGATGGCCAATTAATGTGACCATGGAGGTACTTAAAGCTTAAAATTAAATTATTATTTTAGTATTGTTAAAAATTTCAATGAAACATATTTGTAAAAGTTTATTAAACTATCGAAAGTATTGAGTGTATGAATAGAACAAATACCGATAGTTGTTCTAAAAGCTGTTTGCACAGTGTGACTAAACGCAAAAACATTTCATTTTAGAAGCAGGCAAGAGCAATGAGCAGAGAGAGAGAGATAGATACTGAGAGTGGGAGATAGGGGCGAGAGGGATAGAGGGAAGTGCAATGGAGAGGCGTGTATGTCTAAAAGTAGTCATCATTAAAATTCCTGCAGTGACACACAGCAACTAGGCAGGCAGGCAACTCAGTAGCAGAGGAGCCGTTGAGAGAGAGAGAGAGAGAGAGAGAGAGAGGCAGGGAGGAAAGGAGGTGGGGAGGGGAATTGCAACTGCAACTGCGACAATGGCCAACAAATCCCCAACTGGGCGGCCAGCTAAGCAACAACAACAACAACAACAATGGAGAGGCAACTGCAGCCACTGCGCTTGTTTCAATTTTCGTTAATTATGTTATGAAAAAATGAAATAAAAGAAAAAGCAAAGTAAAGCAGAGCAAAGCAAAGCAAAGCAAATAACGAAGGGAAGAGGCAGCTGTAGAACTGCAGAATGATCTGAAAGAGAATTGCAGGCTCTTGTTTTGCAACGTGCAACTTGCAACTTGCAACAGGGGCACGTCTTAATGAGTGAACACAACGCGAGCGACACCCAACGAGGCAGCTTCAACCAGAAGGCGACTGCTTTAGATTTATGGCTATGCCATTGGCAAAACACACACACACACACTAACATAGCCATAGACCCCATAGAGACCCAGACATTAAAAACTGAGAAATGCCAAGCCGAAAAAATACCCAATGGCTAACAAAAAAAAATATATATATCAGAAATGAAGCCCACAGACTTTTTAATTCAGAAACAAGAAAGAAATGTGCGACGCGTGGGTGTTAAGACTTTTCTTCTTCTTGGTTGTAGTGTTGGTAGTTTATTCTATTTGATTTTGTTGTCGCAACTTGCCTCTAATTAGCGTTGCCTTTGGGCCGATCTTGAGGCAACAACAGTAAAGAACACAACAGAGACAAAAGAATTTTTAGCCATTTCAAGTGACAAGTAATGCTAATTACGGCCCATACTGTAGATCATTTGACGCACCCAGTGCAAGTCATTAAGGTGTGTGTGTGTGTGTGTGTGTGTGTGTGTGTGTAATGTCTTGCACAGTCACAATGACACTGAGAACCAACTAAAGGTTTTCCAGTTTTAGCTTAACTTAATTATATAAATTCAATTGAAAGCTTTCCAAGATCTTGACAATTATTAATTACAAGGGTTGAAATCTAATAACTATTTATTTTTTTTAATTTTACATTAGATTTAAAAGAAACCTTTTAATTTCTACGATTTTAACATATGTCGCATAACAGCTGTTATGCACATACTGCTAAGCTTTCCAGCTAACAGTTGACAAACGGTATCAGTTGCTCTTTATGTTAAGTCTGAATGCAACTGTTAATTAACATTTGTGTTAAATAGATCTTGCACGCTACTCATACGCCCCGTAAACCGTAGCTTTATTATTGTTGTCATTATACTATAATATATACACATAAGTATATTTTAATTAAATTTACCGCAGGCGTTGCTGCCGACTTTTCATATATATATTTTTTTAATTAACGCCTTTTTCTTAGTCGCTTGTTTTGTTTTGCTTTGCTTTCTTTTCTTTGTTTTTGTTATGTTTCTTTTTTTTTTGTTGTATGTGCGCTGTGCCAAGTGCATTAATTGTTAATTAATAATTGTTGTTGCCAGCAAAAGCAATTAAAACGCAAAGCGCACAATTAAATTATTGAATTGGTTTCCTTGTTTTTATTGCTGATATTATTGCTGTTTTTTTTAAATATATATATATATTTATATATATTTTTAATATTAATATTACATATTGTGTGTATTTATAATTGTAAATTGTATTTATTTATTTTTTGTCGATTAGTTTCGCTGAGCTGAGACAATTTGCGCTCTCATAAATTGAGCAAACGTCACTAGAGGTCGCCTTGCCGCTCCCCTCCTCCCCTGGGCCACCCTAATTTAAATAGAATAACAAACTAATTAGTGTTGATATTTTTCAACATTTGTTCAAATCCCCTCTTCTTCTCTATCTCTCTCACCCGTCGTTTTTTTTTTTTTTCTAGCTGACTTTCAGTGGGCAATCACGATTCTTTTATTTATTTATTTTAATTGAAATTGCTTCGGTTTGTTGCGTTCGCTTCGTAATTGATTTATAACTAATAAAATTTTGCTATTGCCTTGTTAAATGTAAATGTGCCTCGACTCGGCTTGCATAAGTAATCAAAATGCTAAGCGCCCAACAACATCAGCATTATACAGTACTCGATTATTAATTACAAATAATACATCCAATGCCTAGTATAAAGATCACGTCGAATCTTGCATGCTCTTTTTATTTTTAAATACTCTCGAATATTTATTTAACTGCACTTAATGTTCCTCCATATGGGCTAATCATGAGTTGCACTCAAATCTTTATGTTTCAACTGATTTTAATGAAATTTTCTGAAAAATGCATTTTATTGGGAGTATCATAAACCTATTTTAAGATAAATGCCTTACGGTTTTTGAATAGAAAAGAAGTCGTTTTGAGATTAACCTGCATTTGCACATATACAGGGGTACCACAGAAATCGTTTATCGTTTTCGCTTGAATTTGACATAGGTTAGGTTAGGTTAGGTTATTGCGGGTGTCTTATCGACGCACTTAGGCCCGGATAAGCCCATTGTGATCCCGCTGGATCAGAAAGATCCTTTCTGCCCTCTTGGGAATCCTACATCTTACTTAGAAAGGAGTCCAGTTTGAAGACTGGACGAATTTGGCAATTTTACGTGGGGGTAGAGCTGATAGCTCGCCTAGGTCGTCTAAGAATGGTTTTCCTAGAAAGCGGAGTCTTCTACTACTGGGCAGAAGCAGAAGAAGTGCTCCGGGGATTCATCTTCTTCTTCGTCTCTACAACTCCTGCAGAAGTCGTTATAAGGGGTGTTAAGTCTTTGGGCATGTGTGCCTACCAACCAGTGGTACAAATACAAATTTCATACACTTTGTTTTAAATTATAAATATATATTAAATATATTTTCGCTTAAGTTTTTATCTTAAATAAAAGAAAATGAAACAAAGTTTAAGATGAACTAAGCGCTAAACACTCGGACGAACGTTTTTCACACTTTTTTGGCCATTAAAAATATTATTTTTTTACAAGAATTATTGAAATTAAGAGGCAAAAAGAGGAATTTATTGATAAGGCTAGGCCAAACCACCATAAAACCTTTTTGATTTTGTAATTGAAGCCTAAAAATTAATTAAATTATAAAAAAAAAAAACTGTTAATAAAAAACATGCAGTTTTTTGACAATTTTAAGTTTTTGCCCTTGGTTTAAAAATGTTCGGATTAGCCCATATGCATGCTAAAAGCTTCAAAGCTTCTGGCATAGCTGGAATGCCTGTCGTTTAGGATTGGCTCAGGCGGCGACGCGACATTTGAAATAAACAGATAATTTAAATGGCAATGCGCGCAAACGCAAAACGATTACGACAGAATGAGAGGGAAATACGTGTAGCGAGCGAGAGATCGAGCTTTGCTACACACAAATACATACATACACGTATGCCGGCTGCATGGCAATTAGCCGGTGTGCAGTTGGCGTCAGCGTCAGCGTCAGCATAAGCAGCGTTTCGTAATCCGAAATTTGTACATATTTCGGTCAATTACGATTATTTTCAATTATATTTATTGTGTGCGCTTTTATTAATATAATTGTTGTTGTGGCGTTGCTGGTACTTGTCTTAAAATTAATAAACTTGGCTATTTTTAGCTTGTTGAGAGCGAGAGCGTGAGAGAGGGGGCAGAGAGAGAGAGAGAGAGAGAGCATGCAGAGTGACAGCTGACTTTGGGCTTAGTACATGCATGCATATGTGTGAATGTATGTGTCTAGATAATTGCTGAGATTCATTTTGGGTGACATTTTTGATTGATTGATTGTGAGCCGTATGTGTGTGAATTTGTATCTGTTCCTGTGCCTGTGAATGAATGAGTGTGAATGAATTTAACTCGTTGCACTTGGCATTGAGCCAATCGAACTAAATGATTGTGAATTTTACATACATATGTTTAAACAAAAGTATGTACATACATATATCTGTAATTATGTAATTACTCATGTACATAAGAAAATCCACTCTATGGCTTGTTGATGGATGTGTCAAAAATGATTTGTAGAATTGACATTCAGTTGACAGTTGAATGAATGCCAAATTAAAAAGTAAAAGAATTGCTTAAGTAATTAGTTGTACTTCAAATTGAGAAAAAAACACATTTTATTCACTTCAATTAAAATACAATAATAACTAACATACTATATTTATCTGTTTATCTTTCTAGGTAAGTTTCTAAGGGCCAAACGCTGTCAAAAAACAAATATTCAAGACAAGTAAGACTATTAAAATTCCAATAAAATATGTTATAAAATCAATAAACAAATAATGATGATAAAAAAATGTATTATTATTAAAATAAAGAATAATAACAATTAATTTACGCTGTAAATATGTACGACCATTACGATCTGTTGAGTTAGACTCCAAAAGAATCGTATAGAGAGGCGCTAGTACATTGAGAATCACATAGAACAGCGCGCAATTGAATAACTGTAGAACTTGTGACATTTTCTATCTTGTCAGTGGAGCTTTTTCGGTTTATTATGCCAAGGCAATGTCATAAAACCAACAACAACAATAGCAAAAAAAAAGCAATAACAATTTACTTATATACTTATATACACTCATGGACAAAATAATAGGTGTGAACACTGTAACTTTTAATTTATTAATATAAAATGTGTATACAACGTTTTCTACATAAACATAATATTTTTTACATATGGTTATATTGTTTTGGTGTGAATTCGGTAAATTCCCGATTTAATTTTGTTGCCAATAAAATTTACCAAGTGAGTATTTGCTGAGACACTAAATTTAGCTGGTCAATAAAATAGGTGTGTGTAGAAAAACTTTAAGTTTCAATAAGTTAGTAGAACTTTTTGGTTGCAGAAAGTAAGTTATCAAGAACATGCAACTAAATATGAGTTTAATTATAAGTAAAGTTATACTAGATGGGTCGTGGGCGTCACTGCAGTGCGGAGGAGAGAAGACTTGTTTAAAGACTAAGAAATGAAGGAAAATCGTACAAATATATTGCCACGATCTTGAAACGTTCAGAACTCTTTGTCAGAAATGCATTAAAACCTAAACCAAAGGTAGAAACTCGAAAAACCTCATCAGTGACCGACAATTACATCGCCACATTGGTTAGACGCGACCCGTTCCTAACTTCCAGGAAAATCACCAGTGAAATAGGTAACGTTATATCGTCACGAACCGTCAGGCGACGTTTAGAAAAGGCAAATCTACCAGGAAAAATTGCCCGTAAAGTACCATTGATTCGATCTGCAAATTTACAGATGAGGAAAAAATTTGCATTGGATCGCAAAACCTGGTTCGGACCGGTGGGTGAGAAAAAATGGCGAAATATATGTTGGAGCGGTGAAACAAAGATAAATTTGTTTGGAAATTATGCCAAAAGGAATGTTCGTCGGCCTAAGGGAATAGAATTGCATATTAGGTTCACCCAAAATACCGTAAAGCACGGAGGTGGCAGCCTCATGGTATGGGACTGTTTTTCATGGGAAGGTGTTGGTCCGATACATCTAATTAGTGGACTATGGTCAGATTTGTTTATAAAGATATATTGGAGACGGTAGTGCTACCATATGCCAAGGATAACATGCCACTTTTATGGAGGTTCCAGCAGGATAACTATCCGAAGCACTCATCCCGATTCGTAAAGGATTGGTTCCAAGAGCATAAGGAGAACGTTCTCGAGTGGCCAAGTGAATCCCCAGACCTCAATCCCATTGAAAACCTCTGGGGAGAGCTTAAAAAAGAAGTCGGAAAAACTGTTTGCCAAAATAAAACCCAACTATGGGAAAATATCCAAAGAGCTTAGTACAGTATTCCAATCGGAGCTAATTTCATCTATGCCTACAAGAATGGCTAAAGTGTTGTAAAATAATGGCGGATACACAGGGTATTAACTGGGATATAAGACCATTATACCAAACGGGACCAAAACAGGCAAAATTTCGATGTAATTAATAAAATTAAATGATTACACCTATTATTTTGGCCAGCTGAAATTGAAGTTTTTTATGAAATTATTTAATATTTTTTTTATTTGAATGCTTTTAAGGCCAATGATTTTTTTAATATACTATGATTAGTATAAGTTGTAAAATTCTCATTCTCATCAATACAAAAGATGGAAAAATATATGCAAAATAAGCTGTTGAACACAAAAACAAATTCACACCTATTATTTTGTCCATGAGTGTACATACTATAATACCAGCAGGCATTTTAATCAGCCAGCAAATGAACCTTGTGCATATTTTAAGGCTAATTAAGCCGCAAATTATTACCAACTTGTCAGCGTGGGTTTCTACAGGCTTAAAAAAAATTGCCTTTACTTAGTTTATTTTTTATACAATGTTTATTTTTGTTGTTTTTGTTCTTTGCTCTTTTTGTGTTGTCACTTCGAGTATTACGAGTTGGTGGAACGACATCAGGGACTTAATGCCTTAATACCCTACATCCATAAAATGTGTAGGCAGGTTCTTGTCTTACAATTACTAAGTAGTTCGTACTAAATATACTTTTAAAATGGTTCAGAAATAGGTAAATAATTGAATAAATGAAGCAATATCTATGAGTTCTGTATATTTCATGATATTTGAGGCAGAATTACAGAATTTATTGTATCCAATTTAAATGTGATGAGATATTATGTGATATGATTTTATTAACACTTTTTAACTTATTAATGAAGCAATTTAGGCAACATCTATGAGTTCTGTATACTTTATGATATTTACAGACGGGTCCGTAGCCCCCCCCCTTCACTCATAATTTTACACTATTCAGTTTCTGAAATCCACCCAGAGTAGTTATTTAAACTTGAAAGAAATATTTTGGCCCCCCCTCATTGAAAAGCTGCCGACGCCCTTGTTGTTAAATGAACACATTTTTACTAATTTTAAGCATATCGCATTTGTTTATTAGTTTTTTGTGGGCGACTCTTTTGATTCAGCTAATTTCTTGTGACATTTACAGGGTATTTATCGATAACACCCATAATAGCCATTTATTTATTCCCGGCTTTAGTTTCGGCTATCAAATAAACTGAACTGGTTCATTTTGAGGCGGTTTCCCTTTGATATCATTTGGTTTCCTACATCAATAGTATAGTAGGTATGTGTGTTTCCCAAGTATTCTTGGATCTACTCGTATCATTGCTTTGGGGGCGTTCTTCAGTTCAGTTCTAATTGTTGCTGTTGTTGTTGTTGTTATTGCTCTTGATTTGGGGCGTTTTGCTTATGACGTTTATAATGCGCTGTTGTTGTTGTTGTTGATAATGAAACCAGGTGCCGGTTTATTTTTTGTATTTCGTTTTTTTTTATGATTTTATGAGATGTTTTATAAATTTGTGTTCACAGCTCTGGCAATAAATTTGATGATAGCAGGAGGCACTTGTTGCCTGTTTGTGTGTGTGTGTGTAAATTACTCAGATTAGTCACATTCACTGATAAGTTCAATTAAAATTAATTAAATATCGACAACGAGCAAAAGATGGCAAATTAGAGGAATACCAAGTGGTCCCCCAGGGTGCCCCCTTGCTTTTGCCCCACTGTGCATATCGCCACATAGACCCTTGAGGTGGGCCCATTAAATGCAACACTGACAAAATTAATTGCCACTTTTTCGCATTTGGCAGAGCAACAAACGAAAATGTCAAGAAGACGAAACGCGCAAACGAAGACGAAGACGAGGACAACGATGATGATGACGATGACGATGACGATGATAATGATGATGATGAGAAAAACGAACAAAATCAAACAAAAAAAAAAACAAAAATAAAAAAAATTATGCGCCAAGCACTTAGAGTCATGCTGTGGCAACTGTTGTGGCAAGAGGGCAGTGGTAGGGGCAGGGGCATGTGGCAGCGTCGCTTGCATTGCAAATTAGCAATTGCTGTCAGTGGCGGCAACTGAGCGGAAGTTGCCGCAAATTTGTGGAGGAAATGAGTTTGGACCGCCGCATGGCAACTTGCAACCGATGAATTGAAGCTGCCACTCTCCGCTTCACTCCCTTCCCCCCTTTCTTAGCGCTCTCTGCGCGGCTACAACTCTAACGAATCGAGGTTCGGCTATTGGATTAGTTGCAATTGGTTTTTCAATTTGTCAATAGGAAAAAATAAAGTAAAAGAAAATAAACGATGTTGCAACAACTGGTTGCATCCAATTGCTGAAGTTGCATTCAATTAAGCCGGGCTTAAACTGCCCCACAGCAACTGACAACTTTTTTAAAAATTATTTTTAACTTTTGTTAAGTCATGAATCATAATTTATAATTTATTTAAATTCCACTGTGATGTATTGTAGTTGGCAACCCTTTTAGCATTGTTGGCAACTCTATACGCTTGCCATATGGGCATTTCCAGAAAAAGGTCCACCTCGCCCAAAAACGTAAAATTGCTCAAAAAGTCGCATCTTCTGAAATTTTCTTCCAAAAATGTATTCAAGTTATTTATTTAAGGAATATACGCTAAAAGAAACTTAATAGGATGATCATATAGATCCTCTTTTGAAATAAATTCACTTTTTCTACATTTTTGCCCATTTTCTCTAAAATTGAATTCCAAAATGGACCATTTGTAATCTAAGGATTACACTAAGTAGGACAGAAAAATTAAAACATGAACCATTTTATTTCATAGAAATATATTAAAAGTTTAATTTAAAACGAGTTTTACACCCGGTTTTCGATATAAACAATAAAATTTTACTAACAAATTCTTGGAAAAAGCCAGGTGGAAATCTTGTCACGTTCGCGATGTCGCGTTACAAATTACTTATAAAACTTGAAAAATAAATAAAATGATAGTAACATATCAAAATTATTTATAAAATGGAAAGCTACATTATTTTATTATGGTTTAAGAGTATTTTCTTTCAAATTACTTGCTATATTTCGCAGACTTTCGCATTTGTCAAGATAAGGTCAAACATGACTTCCATTTTTCGTCGCGTTCGCGATGCATTGTTTTCTATAAATAATTCAAAATCGACAAGTCTTCAACGCATGTCTTTTATAATAAAAATAGTGTTGATAAGATGCATTAAACACGTGAGGAAACATTTTTGAAAATGTCAACTTTTGTCATTTGTTTTTTGATTTAAAGTCGTGCAAACGTCGCGTTCTCGATCCTGGAAATACCCATATGCATAACACATTAGTGCATCTACCTTCCTACCAAGCCCCCCATTCTTTCTACTTTGTTGCTTTTTTGCTAATGGACAACATGTTGCACGCTTCGCAGCGTTGCATGTTTTTGTTGTTGTCAACTGTTTCGTTCTATTGTTGTAAAAACAACAACAACAGCACAAAAAACATTATGTCTGAATCATGTTACAAAACAATTTAGCAAACAAACTGTCAAAAACATGACAACTTAAAGCGTTGCCTGAGACGCAGCAGCAACAGCGAATTAGTTGTTGTTGTTGTTGTTCCACTTGATGCTGATGTTGATGTTGACGTTGATGAGTCGAGCAGATTGTAAATGACATTTGAGAGTCCAGACGAAGAGAGCGAGCGCCAGTGTGGAAAGTGAAGAGTGATTTGTGGATGGAATGCTTGTGGAATGGAATGGAATGGAGTGAGCTGAGCTTTTGTGCTTGACAAATTATGTTTGTTAATTCCTCTTATTTTGGTAGTCACACATGCACAGATTTGCAATTATCTCTCTCTCTCTCTCTCTGTTCTGCTCTTCATCTCTATGAATCTGACTCTCCCTTAATGCTGCCTCAGCAGTGCTGCCAACTTTTTATAAAAAAAGCTGTTTTTAACTGGATATTATTTATTTTATTTTTTTGTTGGAAGCCGCCCATCGGACCTGTGTGTTTTTTAGTGAATACATGAGCTGTGCAGTAAATGCAGAAGCTGCATACACCCTTTTCTCGTACGTGTCATCCCTGCGAACCCGTGCCTTAAATTCTTCGCTCTATAGCCAAGCATCACGGCACTTTTACATATGTTCTCTAGTCATAGCAAAATATGTGTTAATAACCACTTACTCGCACTTGTTTTGTGACGATAGTTATCCGTAAAGTAGTGGTGGTGGTATTGGCAAGTATCAATGATTAAGCTGCGACTCTTACACACATTTGGTATAGTAAATTTTTTTCCGCAGATTTATGAAAATTTTTATTTTATTGTTACCAAATTTTTTTTTCTTGCAAACGGCAATCGTGCTGCTACATATGTTCATGAAATTGATGGCAACATTAAAAAAGCGGAAAAAAACCAAATGCCGTTCCAAAAAGTCCAGCTTCCCACAATTTCCAAATTTTTCCCGCCATTGGTCTTCAAAAACAGCCAAATTTGACGAGAAAAAGCTAAATTGGCAGCACTGGTCGCTGTCGCTGCTGCTGCTCACATGCAAAACGTTTGTGTAATTAAATCAAGTCGCAACCCTTGACGCATTTCGTGCTTTTGTTGTTAAAGGGGGCGGGTTTGGGTGGCTAGGGTTGATTTCAAATATTTCACACACCCTCACCCACAAAATTTGGCCATAAATTTTCGAGCTGAGCCATATAATTTTTTAATGCCATTTACGAGGCTAAGCTGCCAAGCGCGCCACAAGATCAGAGAGCCTTGCAGCACAAAGAGTTGCGACTTTGGCTGCAATTAAGTGCAGCAAGCTGGCAACCCTTTGCCAACACGCAATGCCATTAAACACAGTCACACACACGCACACACTTTTACATTGATATGTATGTATGTATACATAACTGCACATGATAATGTCATAAAATTAAATGGCCACACTTATTGCTGCTGTTGTTGTTGTCGTCGTTGCTTTAATTAGAGTTTTTCAGCGCGCTGTCGCTTTTTTTATTGCACACACACGCAAACGGCAAAAGAAAATTTCCTTTGCTTGTGCAATGGCTGGCTATAAATATTATAATTATCAAAAAGTGCAGCCAGCAACGTCCACCGTCCACCGACCGACGAGTAATCGTAATTGAGTTAATTAACACGCCACAAAACGCGCCAGAGCGGCCTAGGCTCAACAAAGAAAGCAAGTAAGAGCGAGAAGAAATCCATTGAATGAAAGCAAAGAGAGCGGAGAGCGAGGCAGCACCACAGCAGACGTTTAATTGCTTGTACAAAATACTAATAACAACAGCAACAAAGCAACATGTAATTGCTGTTGTTGTTGTTGGTGTGCTGTCGCTATCGCTCATCTTGTTGCTGCTGAGCCTACTCTTGCTATTTAGGCTTTTGGCGTTTGTCAATGTACAGAGAGCCCAATGAGCGACAAAGTGAGAGGCGATCCAAAGATGTAGGAATTTTAAACAATGTGGCCAACTATCGATTAGGTATACAGGATAATACTTAAAAGTGACAGAAAAACATGTAAAATTCAAATTTTTAGAAAATCCTAAAAATGACCGTTTTAACCCATTTTCCTCATTTTCATGCAAAAAGTGCCTTTTTTGCAGTTTTCAAAAAATTCTAAAAAATACTTGCAAAAATGTTTTTGAACATTTTTTTTTGCAATTACAATTTTTCACAAAAAATGATAACCCATTTTCATAATCTTTGTGAATTCTAAGATGTTATTACCAAGAAACCATAGTTCTAAAACTAAGTTCTAGTCTGCTCTTTTGAGTTGAAAAATTTATTTCTTTTTGAAAATTTATATTCCGATCCTGACCAATTTGATGTCAATGCTCTTGTTAGGACCAGAACTTTTAAAATCCCACAGAACCAGACGAAGTTTCCTTTAAGTATAATTTTCATCCTTGGAAGGACAATTTCGCTATTCGCCTCTATCTTAAAAAGTCAGTCAGAATTAAAGCTATTTTTTGGGATAGTCAAATTTTTTTTCCTTGAACCTGTTTTTTTTATTAACAGAATATTTAGAACATTATTATTATTATTGAAGAGTTAGAACAGTTTACAAAACTAACTAGAACATATTTTATTAAAATTATATTAAATTGACCATAGATTATGAAAATAGTTTACCATTTTTTTCATTTCTTAGGGCCCATACAAATCGATGCACTCTAATGTATTTACATGTTTACGAGAATGTTTGTATGTTTATAAACATGTTGTTGTTGTTGTCTGCTGCATTTGCAAACATCAGTGTTACCCAAGCTTGCAACACAATGCCATATTGTCCACTTAGCCTCATCCCTGGCAATGACAGGGCTGCAAAACTGATGACTAGCACTTGGCCAGCCTAAAACAACAACAACGACAGCAGAAGCACAACAATAACAAGCAAAACGACAATAACAACAACAACAACGACGACGAGATCATTAAAAGTCCAAAAGCAAAACAATTATGGAACTCATTGAAGCCAATTATTAATAAAAACAGCGGCAGCAGCAGAGACGTTGCGTCGCTGTCGACGCAACAAGTGGCAAGTGGCCAACAATAACAACAACAAACAAACAGCAGCAGCAACAACAAACAACAAAGAACTGAAAGGCCTGCAGCAAAAGCCATGATGGAATAACATAAGGTGGTCTCGTCGGCTGCAGAATCGTTCGGTTTTTCTCCCTTAATTCTTCAGTGCGGTGCAATTCGGTGCTCTCTATCCCTTTCCCTCGCATTGATTATCAGATAGTCAAGGGACAGCTTTTTGCCGACGAGACCACCTTATGTTATTCCATCATGGCAAAAGCGAGCGGCCTTCGTCTCCGCTTCGTCGTCGTCGTCTTCTTCTTCCGAGTGTGTGGCACAGTAGCAAAAACACAACAAAAGACATGTGGCAAAAAGGGCAGCAGCAACAACAACAACAACAAACATTGTTAATGAAGCTGCAAAGGAATGCAGACAAAGAACGACGAACGACGAAGAAAACGACAAAGAGGAGGAACTGGGCGTGTATAAAGCGCACAACTTCACACATAAATGGGAGCAACATGTTGCCAATGCTGACGGTGATGCTGCCGCTCATGTTGCTGGTAATGCGACAGCGAGGGTAGCACGATAAATTGTGCAACTCTTCAAATCTGGACAAATCGATAGAGAGTTTTATGCTTAATTGAATTTGACGTTAAGAAATTGAAGAGCGATTTATGATTACTTTAAAGAACAAACTCTACTTGGTTTCACATTGCTCTTAAGTGCATTCAAAGTTACTTTTACAAATTTTACCAAATGTTGTCCTTTACAAAAAAAAAAACCGTTTGTAAAGCCGGGTATCCAGCACCATGGAAAATGAAAATTCTTGCTAAACTTCATATAAAAAAAAAACTGTGGCTGAAATTTTTTATGATTTCGTTGCTTGAGTATTCAGCAACTTGAACGAAATCCACAAATAAATATCGATAAATGGCCTATCGACAACGCGTATGGACTGAGAGAACAACTGATGCACAGCTCAGGAATATATTGCCGATAATTATTTCGCTAGTGGCGATGGAAAATATGGAGGAAAAAACTGTGCGCAAGACTAAAAAGTGAGATGCAACTGTTTTTTCAACAATATATTCCACCACCAACACAATCACTTCATCGTCAGAGTTAATTTTTTTAATAAAAAAGGTTAAATTTCAAAATTGGCGCTGTTTTTTTTATGTTCCACACACACGAAATAACTAGCAAGTTCCTGACATAAAAACATTAACATTTTAAAAATTGCTAACACTAAAATATTTAAAATGACAGAAATGTTGCGCTTGGGTTCCACATTGCTCTTAACTTTCAATTGAGGTATTAAAAACGGCATTATGATTAAATTTATTTGACCAGCTCTATAAATTGATGTGCTCTTGTGCCACACCTCGCATATGCAACATGCTGTGCCATCGTCGTCTTCGTCGTCGACGTTGCGACAATTAAGTTTGTAAACTGCACATAAAAGGCAGGGAAGATGTCGCCAGCCGACCAACTTACGAGTATCATGGCCATGAGATGCTGCTTAATAATGTCATAAAAATTAGAACGGCGTATTAATTGGCAAGCCGGCAGGCAGCCAGAAGCCTAGCAACAACAGCAGCAGCAGCAGCAAAACAACAGCAGCAACAACATCAGCACCAACAACTGCAATTGGAACTGCGTGTGGGAGCGCAACATGTTGCCTAGTTTTTATATGTTGTTGTTGTTGCTTGCTTTTTGTTTTCTTATTGTTGCTGCTGCTGTTGCTGTTTGCGGTGCAATTTCGCGCAAATAAAATAAATTGGCAGCCAATTAAGCGAACGTCGCTCAGTCGCATATCAGAACAAAAGCATAAAGGCAGCAAATTAAATGGAATTGGGGGGAGTAGACAGCAGGCGACGGGCAGCGGGCAACAAACAAAAAATAAATAAAGAGCAAAAAATGAAAGAGAAGAAATGCATGCAATAAATAGGAACAGATAGCGGAAGTTGAAGAGCCGCGTGTGAGAGTGTGCTCAAAAAAGAGAGGAATACAAAAAGAGCGAGCAGCAAAACAATAAAGCTTAGAATACAAAATGCCAAATGCATGTTAACATCAATAGCAAATTCACTACTCAATTCGTCAGTCAGTCAGTCAATTCGCAAGTATTCGCTCAGTTAGTTAGCCAATTACACGACAAAATCTTATATGATCGTGCAAATTGTATTTTTATTGCCAATTATTTATTTATTTCGTTTAGCTGACGGCACAATACCGACAGCTCAAATGTTATGAAAGGCGTCGCGTCGCGTCGTTTGGAAGGCAACGACAACAACAACAGCTGTCTCATCCAGCTTAATGTCGGCGTTTACATACTCTGCAAGGTAGTTGACTTTAAGCACTGTTATCGCTAGAAATCGAAAAATGTTACCAAGTGATCTATGATATTGCTAAGAGCAAGTTAATGCAAGTTAAAGAGCGGCTCAAAGGATTAAGTATCTAGCATGGATAAATGTAGAGCATGTAAAAAGTCGACTATACAATATATAGTAAAGCGCATTAAGCTCTCTTTCTCTTGAGCATTTGAAATTCAAAAATGATATTCAATTAAATGTCATTTTGTTTAACGATTGTCGTCATTTTGTTGTTAATTGTGTTGCGATCTTTATACTCGTATGTATGCATTAACAAATATTTGTCTTGCATCACAACAACAATAACAACAGCAATATCTGACGTTCATTCATTAATTATCAGCACACAATCTATAAGCTTAATTCACATTCAATGCAATTAAAAATTAAATTGTTCAACAATTCACATTGCTCAGTTTTGTTTAGATTTCATTAAGCCGTTGAAATTTGTGTTGTTGTTTTTGTTAATTGACATTATGTATTTATTTTGCATTCAAATTATTAGTAATGAAAACAAATTAAAAATGCCAATTAACAGCGCATGCTCACTGTTACTTGGCCTTGCTGTTAAATGTTAATGTTAAACTGAAGCCGCTGTTCACGCTTAACATGTATACCCTGTATTCAATGTTATAGTATATTGTTTGTGCTCATGAATGGGGCATATGCGACCATATAAATGAATGTACGTATATATATTTAATATACCTATGACTGTTGCCGATTCGCGCCTATCTTTTATGCTAAAATAAACGGGACAAACAAATTCGATAAAATGTCACTATAAATAATTGTAAATTTAAATTAATAAAAAAAAAGAATAAAATGTCGGGTAATGGTAAAAATCAATTTGCATATGATAATTAAATAAAATAATAAAATTTGACACAGCACAAACAGATATAAAAAATTGCAAATAACAGTCGGTTGCACTTGAGTAATTTCGCATAAAACATAACCAAGTAGAAAGGATATTAATAAACCGACATAAAACACACACACACAATGCATATGCAAACATGCATACACATACACATGCACATGCACATACCTTTGCATTTGTGTACACACGGACAAGTGGATGCCATTGGCAGTGAGTCGCCAGCTTGCTGTTGCTGTTGTTTTTGCTGTTGCTGTTATTGCTGCTGCAGCGCCATGAAGTAAATCAGTGTCCAATGTGTAAATAATTTCCATTTGAATGAGCAATTGTGCATTTTTCATACACACACAGATACATACATACATGCTGCTGTGCTTTTCATTTGCAGACGGGACGCGTCGACGTTTAAAATCGCATGAAATTTTATTAAAATGAAGTAAATATGGTGTAAACGTGCTGATAAAACGGTTCGTGCTCAGCTATGTAGAAGAAATGAATGGACAGCCGTGCAGAGAGCAGAGCAGTGTGAGTGGTAGAGATAAAGAGAGCAGGAGCGAAAGTTTAAGCACAACTTTTGTCCGTGAGTGAGAGTCAAAAGGGGAAGCGCCGCTTAAGAGCAAGCGATTATATTTATGTACATATACAGGGTATATAAATATGAATGTATGTGTATAATTATTGGTTTGAGTAACTAGCGATCAACACGGTCAATGATTACAGCTGCCAAGTTGTGGTTAATACGTATGCATGTAAGTATGTAACTATAGTTGACAGAGTAAACTGTATGACTCAGTTGATAAATATCTCTCTTTCTCACTCTCCTTATTCCTTTTTCACGATGGCAGCCCGCATGATGGCAGTGCATACAAAAGTCACCTTCCGAAAGCTTTCTGAGGCGGCATAGCATAAAATCGCTTATGTAAATAGCCATGCAAATAGGTGTGCGTGTGTTTGTGTTTGCATAAATTGCAGTGCAGTGCTGTGCTATGAGTGTGTGTGTGTGTGCAATGTGGTCAGTGTCGTCCATATTGGACGTTGCTGCTCTGTTATTAATGACGTCGCAACATGTTGAGAGAAAAGAGAGCACATTGTCCTCTGTCTTTGTTGTTGTTGCTGCTGTTAATTGTGAGAATGATGCCAGCCAGTTAACCGTTATTTAATGGGCCCACGAACTGGAAATGTGTACGTAATTTTCATACGGCTCGACAAATGTAATTAACTGTAATGTTGAGCCTTTATGTATGTGTGTGGCCAAAAGTATCAATATGTGCATATGTACATACATACATTTGTATGCATGTGTGCTATGTATGCTTATTTGGTCAAGTGGGTAACCACATGCATTGTGCTCGTTGCCGCTTTCCTCTTTATCGAGTGCGTCTTCAAACAAGCAAATTAAAATCATCATTATTATTATTATTATTATTATTATCAATGTTGTACATGGGAAACAGCGACTAAGTGTTGGCCAAACAACAATTGACACAGTTCAACAACAACAACAACAATAATAATAACAACTGCAAGAATGTTTAACTCAAGTGCAATCAGTTATTCTCCGCCTTGCAACTTATTCACTATTGGCTTTTCTCTCTTCCTCTCTCTATCATGCGTTTTTTTCTAGCTAACTCTCTTTCACACACAGCAACTATCTTTATCTGTTTACTTCTATTAATTAACGACAAATCGTTAATAGCTGTATTTTTTATACTCTACAGTTTACACTGTCGTACAGTCTAAGCGTTACACTGCGCAAAAAAGAAAAATTTCTCATATGTTTTTGTGAACCAAAATTTTACACTTTCTTGTTTATTCTTAATTTAATTTTATTTTACTAACATATTTTTTTTTAAACAATTTATACATAGATTCAATGAGTTTTATTATTTTTAAAATTAAACAAGAAATACAAATTTTGTTTCTATGTAAAAACAATTACTTAAGAAACTGTATATGTATGAAGTCTAGTAAATTCAATCTATTACTAATAAAAAGTAAATGAAACAACATGCAGTGTTTTGTCTATATAAAGCCTGTATAAAGAAACTAATAGCTTAATATACATGAACTAGAAAATATAAAAAGTTTATTGTCTAAACTTTTTAAGAATATAATGTAAAATTGCAAATTAAATAGATGCATTGAACAGAGTTCAATAAAAAAACCTAATTTCACTTGTATGTTTATATTTTGTATATCGACACTTTGTAATGTTCAGATTCATAATTTCCTGCAGTGTACATAGTCTTATCTCTAATCTGACTCATTTCGTATCATTAACAATAATCATATCCATAGACAGGTTAAGTTGTCTATTCCTCATTTTCTTTATATGTATTTATGTATTTATCTTTGTTTTTGCTTAGCACATTCGTTACGGTCTTGCCATCCCTGTCACTTGACAGTTTCAATTAGGCTTTAACACTCTGCTAGCTCATGGCTCGAACTTCAGTTAACAGTCAACAGACAACAGTCAGCAGTCTGTGGCAGTTGCAGCTTTAGCTCCATTTGTGTCTTGGGGCGCTGTTAGCTCTCAAGTGGCTGGCAATTACGTTCAATTAACTTGGCCAAGTTGGTAACGGATGCGAACTGCAGTTGGCCAAATGCGTTGCGTCTGTAATTAAATGATGCTGCCTTCTCATCTTGGTCTTGGTATTGGTATTGGTATTGGTATTGGTCTGGTCGATCGGACCTGGCTAACTGCCGGCATGCCACCTAATCATAAGTGATACCAAAAGGAAATGCTTTTCAAAGCTCTCAACTGACTGCAACAGTGCAACACTGCAACAGCGCACCTGCAGCAGCTGCTGGGAGCTGGCATCTCTTCGAGCCACTAATTACATTGATTCTTAGACGATTGCAATGGCAATGGACATGCCAATGCCAAAGCTGCTGCTACCAACGTCAACTTAATTAATTGTGCGTCCGGCCGCACGCCCGGACTTTGTTTTGTTTTATATTTTTCCCTCTTTTTCTTATACCCTGTTTGAGAGTATATAAATTTGTACAAAGTGTGTAACAGATAAATGTAGTACAGATGAGCTTCCCTAACTCGAATCACCATTATCCAAAGAAAAAGATCAATTTATGGAGACTTCGAAATTGTTATTTTTAAGTTTAGTTGCCACTCGATTCAGTTTGAGTTGGAGAAAATTCGAGTTATAGAAGTTCAAGTTATGGAATTTCGACTGTGTATACATATATTCTTGATCAGCAACGAAAGCCAACTCGAAAGTATATATGTTAAGATCTAGACGCACCAAACTTGATATGTAGAAATCTCATATATATGAACTACAAGAGTAATTTTAATATTAAAAACTTGACTTTTGGTACACTTCATAAGTATTAACACAAAAAAAAAAAAAAATTATATTTGCAATACTTGATTTTAGTTTGTATTCAGAATATTATTTAAGACATGCCGAGATTACCTAACTTTTGACACCGTTTGGGATTGATTTTATTCCTGAATCTCGTTAATTTTTTTAAGTGTAAAAGCTAGTAACATTAATTTTGGCATGTAGACTTATTATACAACATATGTATGTGTATGCAGACAGAATTCACTTGACAAGAACCTACACAAGAACTTAAGGGTATATCGTAGTCGAGCATTCGCAACTTAAGCTTTCTTGTTTTTTTTTCTTTTTCTTTTGTTTTTTTTTTTTCGTTTTCTGTTTTGTTTGGATAATGCGAGTGCAACTGGTTTCTAAGGCAGCTCGTTGCAATTTCTATTTGCGCGTAAATTGCTAATTTTGTGGAAAACACATTAATTAGCGCAAAATAAGCGCGCCAAGTTGCAATCCAGTTGAAAATGCCGCGCTGCCTCTGCCGAAGTCACAGTCGCTGCCTCAGTTGCTGCTGCTGTTACTGTTGCACGCCGCCTGCTCATGATCATCAACACGCTCCGTGTGCAATTTGGTGAATGCCCCCTTTGATCATTTCCAGCACGTGCAAATTCGAGCCAAATAGTTTTAGATATTGCAGCCAATCAAAGAGTCAAGTATAGATTGGTTAGAGATGAGTGCGTGACTTGATTCAAAATGTCAAAAGACTCTCAAATACACAAATGACAGATAATAGACTCCCAATTTCCCAGTTTAAAACTTTCAGTATGAACTAAAAAATCACGGGAAAAATAATTGCAACTTTCAAAGCGAATTCTGTGTGTTATGTAATCATTATAAAAAAGTATGAATATGGACAAAGTTGATTAAGGATTCGGTAAAAATAGAATTTTTCTCAGTTTCAGTTGGGGATCGAGGTGAAAGCATGGTCAAATAGAAAAACAAACTAAATTGTAAATTCTACTTTATTCTAATTAGCAAATATGCAAAGTTTAAAATAAATTGCTTTATATTTCAGATTTAAAAAAAAATTGTTTAATTATATTCTTCGTTGGGGAGGGGGGATGAAGACAAGGTCCAGTTAAATAACAACAAAAACTATATATTTTTGAATATTAAAACTAAGCTTCGTGTCAAATTTTAAGCCTCTAGCTTTATATTTTGATTTGTTATAATTTTTTTTCACTTTTTCGCTTTGTTGTATGGGGAGGGGAAGGTAAAGGTGTGGTAAATATAAAAAAAAATTAAGAAAACTCGAAATCAGTCTAACTGAAGTTCATGCCAAATTTCAAGTCTATATCTCTATATTTAGAATTTATGCCAAAATATCGGGGTTTTTTTTTAACATATGAATGTAATGTTATGCCTATTGAGATTAATTCACGTGCTCATTGCACGTGAAATTTTCATCTCTTGCACGTACGTATGTATGTATGAATGTATGTAAGAGAGCTCTGGATGCTTTCACCCAATTAACGCCGCTTGACGGTAACTGCATTTGGCATTGTGAGGCAATTAAGCTCCGTTTGAAGTTGGCTGCGCCTAGAGTTCGCGCTGGGAGCGAACGCGCACGCATTGGATTCTCTTTATTAGCGCAGTGGGCTTAGCACATGACAATACTCAACGCTTACAGTCTTTGTTATCGACTTCTTCTGCTTCTTCTTCTTTTTCTCCATTCTTCGTCTTCTTAGCTTAGTCCATAAACGCGCAATTTGTCGTAATTGTTTAAGCAGAAAGAAATAACAGCAAATGGCAAACTACACAATACATAAAACAACTTAATAAAAATTCCAGTGCCGTGTTGTACATCAGTTGACATCCGTGGAGTAAGTGTCGGGAGTGGGTAGTGCGGAGAGAGGGAGGTAGGTAGAGTTCGAGAGCGGGTGTAAGAGTGAGGGCGGGAGAGTAATGGGAATTGTCGCACAAATCAAACTGTTGGCGCAATGTGTTGCCCATTGGCAAAAGGAAGTGAAGAAAGAGCGTGTTGTGTTGTGGTGGAGGAGGGTAAAGGGAGGCATAAATCTCACTTAGACTCGCTGGCAGAAAAGAAAAATCTGTACAAATAGATTAACAATAACAACAATAACTAACAACTACAACAAATGCTTATGTACAAGCACAACAAATGCCCTGCCCCATATGTTGCCACAATAATAAACACCGTATCAGCAACAATAACAACAACACCAATAACAACAACAATGCGCATAAATCAAATAAGCAATGCGGCCGTGGGGCGGTGTCAATTCTGACTGCATGTGGCAGCATTTGTTATTTTTTTCCATTTCTCTTTTTACTGCTAGTTATTGAGATTGAACGAAACAACAACGTTAAACTTTCGATGGCACTAGAAACAGGCGTAAACACAAACACGACACTTACGCACACAAACAAACATCATACATTTACACATATACATACATACATATGTACATGTTCGTACACTGCACAATGGACCCGATGACCATTATTTTAGAAAAAAAAAAACATTTTTAAAGTTCTTCAAATTAATGATCTTTTGATGGCCATACATTGAAAATACATCAGACAAAATTTTTACATAGTCAAAATCGTAACATTGCTCAAATTGAAGTGAATTTCGACCGTAATCCAAATGCCAATTCACCAAATTTTATAATGGATATTATTCAATGTGGTCTTAGCTTTGTGTTAGTAAATCTCCGTTCTTGGAAATCAGCGGGCTTTTTGTAGTTCTGTGTGCTTTAAAAAGTTGCCTCAAAAATGAATTTTGAAAAAATAATTTATCTTTGGCCAGTTTGGTCCAGATTTCTTAGCAAACAAGATGATTTTTACACAAAAATACCGTTTTTTAACCTATTATTCATATGGGAACTTTGTTCGATTTGAATTATTTTTTAACAGAGTCTTAGAAGCATAAGAACAAATTAATCGTGCAATTTTAGTTCATTTAGCTTAAAAAATAAAAAAAATTCATACATATGTATTAATTAAGGAAAAAAACCGGTGCCACGTCTACTTTTTACAGCACCGATGCCAATTGACACTATTAGTCCAATGCAGAAAACTAGAACAAAATATTTTATCTCGTTTTTGAGTTATTAATTTTTTCCAAAAAATATGTCATCGGGACCATAGTACACTGCTCCTGCCGACAACGTTTTACAGACTCTGTTAAACGTACAGGCGACAGCATTGTCGCTGCACACTTGCTAACTCTGACAAGTTTATTGTAAAATTACAGTTAAAAAATTGAAATGGACAATACTTGGAAATACAAGTAGTTTAATTCATTAGACATTATTTTTGTTTTTCATTTCGTCAAGTTGTCATATCGATTACAGTTTTTTTTGCCGCCCGTCTAAAATGCATGTGTAAGCATACATACATATATACATAAAAATCACGAGAGCGAGCTGCTGCCAGTGACATCACAAAGTGTCAAGTGCCAAAAAAAAGCTCTTTATCAGAGTCAGAGAGCAAGGACAAGAGAGGGAGAGCGGGAGCGGAAGATTGGCATAGGTTTTGCTCGTATGTGCATTTGATTTTGATTGGTATTTACGGCAGTTTAAGTACATTGAGAACACGAATTGTTATTGGACTACGATTAAGGCGGAGCGCCAGATGCCGTTGACAGGACGAAGTTAAAGGACAGCACATGCACGGCTTGGTCCTTAATTAAAACAACAACAACAACATCTAGATTCTAGAACAACTCCAAACAACGATGACGACACAAAAAATTGTAAACGTGGCCATTTAATTGTTGACCCGGCCACTTAAGAGCTCGTTTTGTGTCGCAAAACTTTATTTAAAGAGCACTCCAGTAAAAAGAAAACAAAGGAAAATGTCGAATAATAAAAGAAAATAAATATAATATTTACACACATACAAAGGACATTAAACATGGACCAGGCACAATCGCAGCCGTGACGTGACGCTCGTTGGGGCAGTTTCAAAGTAGTGGATGGGGAAGGCTAACTTATTCCTTGTCGCGCAACATGTTTGCCATTAAGTTGTTGTAAAGAGTCTCGACCCCCACCCACACACCCAACTGGCGATTTCAGTTTCGTGCACAACTTTGGTGACCATTTTTCTGCTACTCTCTTCGCTCTCTCCCACCACTCTCTTAGGCTCCCTCCACTCACTCTCTCGTGTCCTTTTTATCCCGTGCCAAAGTCTTCGTTTGCATTTTGCATTTTTATGGCATAAAAATTAAAAATGAATTTTGATTTTGTTTGCTGTTGTCGTCGTCGTCGTCTTCTTCTTCTTCTTCTTCTTCATCTTCTTCGTACCTTGTTATATATTTTTATTGTGGCATTGTTTTAGTTTTTTCCATATCGTGCACTTGACTTTTTTTTCGTATGCCTCCATTGTTGCTTGTAATTGTAATTTGTTTTTGTTTTTCCTTTTTGCTCTTTTTCTCTTCTCTCGTTGCTGTTGCTGTTGTGTTTTTTCCGCTCTTTTGTTTTGCTCAAGTTTGTTGTACCTATTTTTTAATTTGTGCGCGGAAGCCTCGCATGGTCAAAGGACATTGAAATTTGACTTTTGCTGGCGTTTCTATTGAAACTTTAAAGTTCTGTGTGGATTTAAAAGCTGTTCGGTCAGATTTGTTAAATTAGAATGTGGAACCTAAGATTTAATGGGAGTAAGTGCATTGCAAAAAACAAATAAAATCAGCCCACAAATTTACTCCGAAAAGTAGGCAATGAAATACGTAAAAATTAATATTAAAATAATAAATAAATAAAGAAATGATGAAAAATGTTTGGATGGTTTCTTTTTTAACGAATTAGGTTTGCAATAGTAATGGAAATTAGTCAAGTAATTATTTTGAAATTATTGAAAATTCATAAAGTTTATTTTGGCTGAAAAACTTCATCACAAAATGTTGAAAAATGAATTTACTTTTCCCTTATCTAGGTGAAATATTCAAAATGATTTTCTTTAATTGCCTTGAGCATCTGTTGCACGTCTTAATGCTTATAGCCTCAAAATGTGTACATTTTTGTATAAAAATATTTTTTTGTTTTTTAAATTGTATTGCTCAGTTGATTATTTTTCATAATTTTTCACATAAATTTTCGCTTTGTGCGTTGCGTGCACAAATTTAATTTATGTGATTTTTGCGCGGCAATGCAAATTTACGCAACGCAGCCCGCAACCTGCGACGCAGACAGACGGATAGACAGACAGGTGCGGTGCGGTACTGGGGGCGGGTGGTGGTGCAATGTGGGCGTGGCCTTTGCACGCTCAGCACGTTTATTCGCACTTAATTCGCACTTTTTGACACCTTTCGGTGTCCGTCAGTTGCACGAAGCGACAACGAAACCGAAAGCCCAAAACCAAATAAACAAATTGCGTTTACAGGAGCATTTCTCACACACCGCCCCCTCACAGTCCCCCTCTGCCACTACGCCCATGCACTGCTGTCAGCAACATAATGTGCACTGGCAAAAGCGAACGGCGCGAAAAATTATGCAAAATAAATTAATTACCAATTAAGGGTGGGCAATGGCTGGATTAAGGGTTGGGGTTGGAGTTGGTGAATTGGGCTTTTTGGTGGAGGCTGCAGCAGCCACTTCAAAAGCACACACACACACACACACACACACACACGCACACAATCATGTGGGAGTTGGGGCTCCCGATTTGCAGCTGTTGCAGGCACATGCAGAATTTCACTGATTTTGTCCTTTGCAGCAAAAGGGGTTGCTCTGGAGCAAAGCAGGGGCATGAGTGGGGGAGGTGGGGATTTGGCTTTACTGCCAAACGAGGGCTGCTTGGCGTTTGTCACATGAGCCTCGGCCACTAATTAGTGTCATTAAATGCGCTCCACATGACGACATGCGACAACATTTGCCAACGCTCACACCCTCTCACACGCTCTCTTTCCCTCTCTCACTCTCTCTCTCTCTCTGTTGCACAGCTGCATTGCCCACTTTTCGGGGCACATGCATAAAACATGACACAAAATTGCAGCAGTTGCCCCATGTCGCAAGTCGTAAACCAAATAAATAAACCATAAACATAACTGACCACAAAATCAACTTAATTTTCATACCCAGCAGGTGGTGCAAGTGGTTGGGAATGGGGGTGGGGAGGGGCTGTGAGTACTGGCACCTAGCGACAGTTTCTTATAACCGAAGTAACTTCCGTTAACTTGCGTGCAAACCTGTAATTTTCCCCCGCCACCAAAATGCTCCAACAACAACAATTGGGGTTAAAAAGGGTTTAAGTTGCGACAAGGAACCCCAATCCATAAACACCAACAACCATCCAACCATTCAACCATCCAACCATCCAACCACATGCATATGCATAATTATAGAGCCGGAACCGAAAAACGTTACGAAACGCAAACCGTCTCTTGAGTTCACTTCTGGATGAACTGAGGGCTGGACGACATCCGCTTAGCAAACTAAACTGTGAAAATGCCGCCGGCTCCAAATAAGGGATAGGGGCTGCAACTGGGGCGAGAGGGTTGCTCTAACTCTATGAAAATTTGAATATTGATTGGGTTTAATGAGCGCGTTGGTCGCGCAATTAGTTTGCCGCGCTTTAGGTCTGTCCAGATATCAGTGACGTTTCCGTTACCCTCAACGATATAACGATGTAGCTTCCCTGTCCAGCCAGTGTTGGTTAAGGGTGGAAAAGTTTTGCAAATAATTGCCCAAAATAGATCACGTTAAGCACGAAATATTCAATTATTATTAGTTTACTGACAGAGTTTCGTCATTTAACAGATATTTGATTATTTCTCCATTTTTTTTTACAAAATTTAAAAACGGGTATGCAATTTTATTTAAGAACAAAACTAATTGATTCTCAGTAAACTGCTATATAAATCTACTGTTATAATGAAATTTAATTTATAGTGAAATTTCATTGTGATCGGGTCTGGGACACAGAAATTATTCAAGTTGACAACATAATACAGTTTCCGTAATTTTTAAAAACTGCCTAAAACCCTTATTTAAAAATAACACAAATCGATGCTCAGTGAGCAGCTAAATGATACTATCATTATAGTATTCGAAAAATTTTATTAGAATCGGTTAAAAAACACTAAAGTTATTCAAGTTGACAACATAATATTTACAGGGTATTTGACAATCGCGAAATGAGTTTTTTGCATTATTTACAATCTAATTAACCAATTAAAAATCTAAGTATTTTGCATAAATAAAGCTTTTTTATTTTGAACTGATCGCTGGCTTAGTGTTATGTGGAATGAAATGGAATGGAACGAAAAATGGAATGAAACAATGCAGTTAAATCTTCAGTTAAATTGATGGGAAAATCTTTTCAAAATTGCATGCAAATTGAATAGCACTATTTTGGTGGAGGTATTACAAAGTGGCCGTGGTGGGGGGAGGGGCGGTACATAAATGTAATGCATAAATTAATTGATCTCCCACACACACATACACACACACACTCAGTCATACAATAACAGCACAAACTATGAATGCTCAATGAATGCGCTGTCTCCGATAAAATGCGGCATGTGGCAATGTCCCCTCCCCCTCCGCCCACTTAGCTTGCCACAGCAGACAGGGCACTATTGAATTGCATTTTGTGGCATGGCCATTGCCAATGAAATTCGAATATGAAAACGTTGCCGGCATTTAGCATTCAATTCATTTTGTCTAAACTAAATAACAATGCACTATGCGAGCTGCAAGTGGGAGTGGTGAAGAGCGAGAGGGAAAGAGATGGAGAGAGAGGGAGAGAGGCTTGCAGCAGGATTTTGAATATGCCTGCACTCCGAAAAAGTTGTTAGCTGACTTGGTCAGTGTCATTGTTTGGTTGGGTCGGCGTTAAATTTACATAAATTGATTTGATTGAATTTTTATGAGGCGTCTGCCCCGCTTGCCCCTTGCCACTTGCCCCTTACCGCTTGCTGCATGCCGCAGGCCGTCGAGCAGTTGATGAGTTTTTGACACTGGCCGGCAACTCGACGTCTAATTAAAGTCATTGCCAGCAGCTGCCACCTCCGCCCCCGCATGCAACATGCAACAACCACAGACTCTCGCTGCTGTGTGTGTGCCCCCAAGGCCATCGGGTCACAGTTGGCGCTACATGGACAACATCCACGACAACGACAACGGCGGCGGCTTAATGCGACGACGACGACAATTGACGCTGGGGCAGACAACGTTACACACATGCCACATGCCACAGGGCGCAACATTGCATATTTTTAGGGTTTCCCCCCGAGCGAGGGGCAAATGGTGAAATGGGAAATTTTGCAACAAACTAAGTATTTAGCGCTTCGCATTTGGCCTGCTTCTGACCGGGATTGTTTTGGCTTGAATGCGAATGCGAGTGTGGGCTGTGGGGCATGTGGCATGCCACACCACTGTGCCGTTTGCCAATGCCAATTTGTCATAAATCTCGTTATTTTAAATCGTTGTTGGCTTTTTCTCTCTGTGAACTGCATCGATTTGTTCCCGTTCCCGTTCTCGTTGTTGATGTTGGCCATTGACATGGGCCTTGGCTATGGTCATGTTTTGTTATCGTTATCGAGCTGCTGCAGTCAGCAATTTGCAGCGTCGCGTTCACAAAAACAACAACAAAAGCAACTGACATGAATTGGACAGTTGTTCAGCTTGCGGTTTTGCTAAAAAGTTCAACTAGAATTGCCAAAAAAAAAATTTAATGAAAAAAAGCAATTAAAAATAATTCAACATTTGCCTCCTGTGAGATTTGAACTCACGACCCCTGGTTTACGAGACCAGTGCTCTACCACTGAGCTAAAGAGGCAAGCTGACGAACGCACGCCAGTTAGCCCCGCCAAGAAAAGCCACACAAGGACCCCGCAACGCCCCCGCATCAAGTCGACGGTCACTCAGAGCAGCGATCGAAGCTTGTGTTTGTTCTAAAAATAGATATGAGCAAAAGTATTGTTGCCCATCGCTGTTGATCGTTTCAAGGTCGCAGGTTTCGCAATCGCAATTGAGATTTTGTTTTTGTCGGCGTCGCTGGCATCGGCTCGTTGGTCTAGTGGTATGATTCTCGCTTCGGGTGCGAGAGGTCCCGGGTTCAACTCCCGGACGAGCCCTCTTTTGCTAACCCCTTTTAATATAGAATTTGATGGTTTTAACAGTTCTTTAAAATATTTTTGTTGATATTAATTTCACAAAATTATTTATTGTTGTTTTTTTTTCGTTGTCATTAAAATTGGCAGCTCAAGTGCGCATTAATTGCGCTCGCTTAAAAGTATGCTACACGAATTGATTGTAAGAAAGTTGCAAAGCGCCACCGTCTGTTATTGACATTATTCAGCACTGTTATGTGAACGTTTTTGCATAACAGCTGTTAAATGCCGTTATGCTTGCATATTTTGGCACGTTGATCAACACTTAATGTGATGCTGCAACGACGCTTTGTCTTGTGGCGCCTTAACTTTGATATTATTTAAAAATTGTGTCACGCGTTTCATTATACGCAAAATAATTATTCGTTTAACTGTGTGACGATCGCGATTGACATGGCGTTTTATTCAATTGACTTCGACTACGCAATTGATTACAACTATGATGACTTTTTTGATTTCGAGATTAGCGGGCGGTTCATTGTGCCCGTAATACCGCAGGGTACTTTTCACAACCATAACAATAACAACAACAACGACAACGATGACAGTGACAGTGACAAAGGCTTCGGAAGTGTGTGCAACAACAACAACAACAACAACAACAACAACAACAACAACAACAACAACAACAACAACGAGGCGTGCAACAACAACAACAACAGCATCTATTACATAGACAACGAGAGAAGGCCTTTAAAAAGATGCTTTTCTCCCTATGAACAGTATTGGCTCGACATAAGCAAACCAAATAATGTATAATTAATTAAATAAGATTAAGCATTCTGTAACTAATCACACTCTCTCTCTTTCTCTCGTTCTCTAGATGATGACTATGGATATTACCAAAACTGAACCCGGACTTGTCGGGCTATCATCCAATCAGCAACAACAACAACAGCAGCAGCAGTCGGCACAACAACAACAACAGGCCGCAAACATGAACAACAACGGGCAAAACAACAATGGCAACAACAATAACAATGGTCTAAGCAATGGCAATATTGTCAACAACAACAACAATAATAATAATAATAACAGCAACAACAACAATAACAATAATGTACAAAGCATTGCCGCTGCGGCGAACAACAACAACAACAATAACGGGAGTCAACTGTGCGCCGGTTGTGGCAAGCACATACAGGACCGTTATCTGCTGCGCGCCCTCGACATGTTGTGGCACGAGGATTGCCTCAAATGCGGCTGCTGCGATTGCCGCCTCGGCGAAGTCGGCTCCACGCTCTACACCAAGGGCAATTTAATGCTCTGCAAGCGCGACTATTTGAGGTAACTACAAATACAGTTGGGATTGACAGAGAGAGAGAGAGAGAGAGAGAGAGAGATATAGTGAGAGAGAGAGATTATAATGCTGCGTCTTGTTCTTATGCCACTTGCAGATTGTTCGGCAACACGGGCTACTGTGCCGCATGCAGCAAAGTCATTCCAGCGTTCGAGATGGTGATGCGAGCCCGCACCAATGTTTATCATCTCGAGTGCTTTGCGTGCCAGCAATGCAATCATAGGTGAGTTATCGATTAATCGACATGTCGATATATCGAACTTAGCTTAAGCGTTAGAATTTCAAAATTATAGTGCCAAATAAGTGTGGACCTTAAAAACTCGTGGAAAACAAATTAAATAAAAATATTTTATAGTGATGTCTGAAATTATAATCAGGTGTGCTACACAAATCTCTTTCACTTGAATTTCACATCAATTTCATTTCTCCGTGACACAGTCAACTCATCTGAAAATTTTTGAGGGAAACAAAATCATAGCTCAATCCACAGGCGTCCGATGACATGAGAATAATGACACATTTTTTGTCCGCATTTTAGAAGTCAAGTAACTTCTATTGTTTGTCGCGCCAATAACGTTTAAAATTTGTTGAGCTTTACAATATCAATTATTAAATAAATAAATAAAATTTTATTAACTAAATAGGAAATAAAATAAAAAAATTTTATTCTGCAATGATAAATTTTAAAAAATTGCTAAACAAACCCTTGGGAAATTTAATCTGAGAAGGGGCCAACCCTAGCAGCCTAGTTTGAAAAGGTTGGTGAACATACTAAAAACAGTAAATGACTCTAAGTTCTGTGGTACTGAGAAATTGTCGACGCGGCTTTTCTCTGAATTCGCTTTCACTTGTGATTTCTGTAGCACATCTGATAGAATTTATAAAATTTATATTTACTTATTTAATAATTAAATAGATAAATGTAATCACATCAATTTTTTAATTTATTATGATGCCATACACAAACGATTGAATGCTTATATTGCGGTATTCCACCAGCAAATCGTCTAAAAGTTCACTTTATTATAAAATGACAGCTTTATTTTCTAACGAGTCAATAACAGCCAAATAAACTTGGAAACCTCTGTTAATAGCAGAATTTTAGCAGAATATTGCGGCAAGTGAATAAAAAAATAAAAACTTTAAAAATAAAAATTCATTTTTAAAATATCTGCCATTGAGAAATTATAACTTAAATTAACTTTAAAATATGCCACAGTAAAAGTTGTGTCTAGCAAACACCTTAGGCAGCTTTCACTGTGATTCTTTTGCTTCATGTCAATTGCTTTATGCTGTTAATCGAATTCACTTGGGCACAACAAACACCTACTACCTGCCACAAAATGCGGCACTTAGGCAGTGCTTGAGTTTAAGTCTGTGCTACCAAAAATACTTGTGCATTTTTTATGGGCCATTTCCCTATCAGTATCAACAACAACAACAACACACACAAAAACACACACACACACGCTTACAATGTTAGCGAGAAATCCCTTTTTAATCTTTGGCCAATAAACATGGCCGAAATGGCACTTAGAATTTTATTATTATGCAGAAACATCAGCAATAACAACAACAAATTGACATCATTTACAAGGTTGTTGTCGTTTGTTGTTGAAGTGAGGAAAAGCTTATGTTCCGGGGGGTTGGGGACTAAAGTCAACCCCTTTAGTGCCATTGAATTTCTATGAAAACCGCATAAATTTCCGTGGCATATTTGATTCCATCTTGTGGCAACCCTTTGGGGTGCCATCAAGTGCCAACTTGCCGATTGCCAAACGCTTTCTTTTATTTTGTTGTTTTTGTTGTTTTGCATTTGGCAATTTATTGCATTTGGCCAATTTCAGGAATGTCACTCTTGAGAGTTTTAAAGTTCAGCCTCGGAGCTGGTCAGCAATATACACACAAATACATATACATATAAATATTTATGTATATGTGTTGTTTTTTTCCTTCTTATTTTCATTTTGTGCCCTTTGCATTAATAATGCAGCCGCACATATGCTGGCGTCTCAGTCGTGCCACATGCCCCACACACGCACGCACACACACACACATGAGAGTTGCTTGTGCAACGAAACACATTAAATATTTAAAATACCGCCACACGGCATTGCCGAACAAAAATATTGAAATAAATGTTAAAACATATTGGCATATTGTTAAAAATCGTTACGAGTCACCCCTTTCTTTCTTTCTTTCCTCCGCCTCCGCCTCCTTCTCCCTTCCGCTGCTGCTGCTGCTGTTGCACTGTTCCCAGGCGCTTTTGTTTCCCATTGTCGAAAATTGGCTTTAAAAATGTAACAGTAGCGCCCCCAACATTTGTGGCCTGTGGTGTGGGACCAGCAAAGTGGGGGAATTTGTTGCACCTTCCTTCTACCATGTGGCATGTGTCCCCATTGCATTGAGGCCTAACTGGTTTTACCACTTGCTCAACTAGTTGACACAAAATGCATAACAGTTGCATTTTAAAATATCAAAGATTACTTTTCCATTTTGGTTAACATATCAAATACTATCAGACTGTAAGTAACAGCACTATTACAGTTCTTGTGCAGTGCTCTAATCCAGCGGTGGGCACGCAGTGGCTTCGGGAGCAGCGACTGCTCCCAAAAGACACGCTGTTGTTGATGTTGTTGTTACTGTTATGCTCCCGAATTCAGATTTCGTGCCCATCTCTGCTCTAATCATTTAGCTTTTAACAGACTGTAACAGACTGATAATGAACTGCTTGCTGTATAAACTTCGATGCTCTGTAAAATAACCATAACAACTGCCTGTTAGCATATAACATATAACAAATATTTTTTTTATGGACTTTGGCCCGCTAGCCACAAAAATGTCACTTAAAACTTTTTTTATGGAAGCGTTTTCGAAATATTCAAATTTTTTCGAATTCTCAAGGTTACTTCAACACTTTTGATTATAATTCCATTTCTACTTATCCGATTTGGCCAAGCAAGCACTTAAATTAAAGTTAGAAAATTTTTATCTCATTGATTGCTATTTTTTGCAGAACGATATGTTAGCTCTCGAACTGAAAAAAGCATAAAAATAGCTCATTTTCGAACTTGTAAAAATCACTAGCACCTGAACTGCTAATCCGATCTTAATACTGTACAGGAGAAAGTTAAACTTACCTTTAATTTAAGTGCTTGTTTGGTCAAATCGGATAAAAGGAAATATACTTAAAAGTGTTGAAGTAACCTAGAAAATTCGAAAAAATTGAATATTTCGACAACGCTTACATTGAAAAAATAATAATAATAATAATAATAATATTAATAATAATAATAATAATAATAATAATAATAATAATAAGAAAAAAATACTTTGATTTACTTTGCATTTGGGCTGTAAGCTAGTGTAATAGTTGCCTGTTAACGAAACGAAAAGAATTTTAACACTTATTGATTAATATTTATTATTATTTATTTTATTATATGAAAATTACAAAGAAATTGGAAAGTAATTGTTACATCGTAATTTTTATTTGAAAACTTATGACAGTAATGGTTTAATGGTCAATTTGATTCTGCAAATAAATTGTTTTGCTTTGACCCTATCCGTAATCTGTTCTGTTAATAATTTTTCTTTTGGTCCTTTTCCAGATTGGTTTTTTTGAAGTTGAAGCTAATCAATTTTTTACGTTAATTAATTCAGCTGCCGAAAAAGTCATTGAGGCGTGGCCGTATGACCAGCGGGTAACTTGCAATGCCAATCCCCCTCCCCACCCCCTCTGCCCCCTTGGCGTTTCCACGGCTTTGGTTCTTTGCAATTGTTGTTGGTCGCACATTTCACATTAAAAATGCGGGCCTTCACTTGCCACACACAGTGTCAGCAACAAAAAGTTGTTTTGCATGTTTTTTACTCTCATTTTTTTTTTTTTAAAGCAAAGTGCATCAAATTTGCTGTTGTTGTTGTTGAGTTTTAATTTTTATGTTGCTGAAAAGTTTGCATAATTTCCTGTCGCCAGCATCGACGACGACGACGACGTCAGTTGAGTGGCAGCAATGAAAGTGGCAGGTGGTGGGGCAGGGGCAGGTGGAGGGGCAACAGAGCGCGAAGTTTGCCAGCGAATCTTTCGCTCGAGCGGGAATAGAGTATGAGATATGGAGAGAGAGAGAAAGAGAGACAGAGGAGAGAGCGACAACAGCAACAAGAAAAAACATGCGCCATTTTTACAATTTTTGTATTTCCTGTTGACAATTTGTTGTTGGTCTTTGCTGCCCGGATGTGCGAGTCCCTCACACACACACACATACAAACACACACACACACACACATATCTGATGTGGTGTGCATGTCACAGGTGCGTTCAATGTTATAGCCAAAAAGTTGTTTGTTGCCTTCGATTTTGTTTTTCTTGCTTTATTTTTTATTTTCTTTTGTTTTTTTTTATTATTTCCATACTTTGTTGACTCGTGTGATTTTTTGTTGTTTTGGTAGATAAACAAAGCGTTTTTCATGTACACAACGCCATGACACGCCCACACATACTCACACACATGTATATATGTACATATATATAGTAGTCAGTCCGTCAATCGATTTGTTGCTGCCAGCAGCCAAAAAGAAAATGCAACCAAAAAGACAAAAAAAAAACATTGACGTAAATCAAAAGCCAAATTTCATATCCGCTGTAAGTCTGCTGTAAGCTGCTTTACCCCTGCCCCACCCCCTGCCACACAAGCTGCTACCCTGGGGTACACTCCCCCTCCCTCCCGCACTCTCTTGCTGCTCCAGATGGGGAACTTGGGGTATCATCATGTACTTGTCAAGCATAAAAACGATGTTGCACTAGAAAAGGATCAGTTATGGCGACCAAGTCAACAAGTTGGACCAACCAGCAGGATCACATACTATATATATTGAAAGTCCTTCATTAGATTAAAGTTATAGATTTGTAGTTGTTTCACAAACAACTAAAATTAATGTGATATTATAACTCTCAACATGTCGCTTGATTTTGAAGGTTTTTAGCTAAAAGTTTGAAAACCATTTTTAATAGTTTTTGAGTCAAAGGCACATTGAAAATATCATGAATAATGTGAAAAAATAAGTCAATGATTTGAAAATAAACTCGAAACATTTCTGGTAATTCCGTTCAACTTTTTTATAGTGAACTTTTATGTAAAAAACGTTCTTAAATGATGAGAAATTTTGTATAATAAAATTTTTAAGTAAATGTTAAATTGTATGCAGTCAAAATTATAATTAGAATTGAATTGCTAAAATATTTTAAGCTTCTTTTAGTTTTATTATCATGTGAAATGTTCAACTTGCAGACTGGATAATGTTTTGTTCCAGGAAACTTGAAGACTATATCAAATGTGTCTAGTAGTAGGGTATTCAAATGGTCGCCTAACTGTGTGTTTCCCCTTGTCAGCAGTGTCTTGTTTGGTTTGTAATGTGAACTGTATTCTGAAAAACTCTTTCGGTGGCAGTAAAGTAGGAAAAGGGGAAATTGGGGGGATGTTCACTCGTTCTTGTCATCCAATGTACAGGTGCTAACATAAATATTTTGACAAAGGGCTTCACACACACACTAACATAGAGACAGACCCACGTTTTGGGGCAAGTGACTGAAATGGGCGACTTCATTTGCAGTCGGCTGAATGCACTGCACTTTACTGAAGCGGAACTTGGAGTAAGTCCTTCCCCCCCATACTCTCCTCCCTTTTCCTCTACTCCTCTCAGCGATTCCAATGGCAATGCCAGATCCGTGCAGCATTTCCTGACATTGCAGCGACATTTTCAAATGCTTATCTGACTTCCTTGCGAGCCCGTCATCAAGGGAACATTGTTGCTCCCGGGATGTCCTGTCCTGTCCTCCTTTTGGCTTGTCTTCATCTGGAGTCCTTTTGTTTCAGGCAACTCTCTCTCCGACTCCGTTTGTATTGAAGACTCCTCAACAGTTGCCTTTACAGTCCACCGCTGTCAATTGTCATCTTTGTTGTGTATTTGCGTTTGTCGTTTGCCGTTTGCCATGTCTCTTGCCGGTTTAAGCATGTGGAAAAATCGTTTCCAGTTGCCAGTTCCTGTTTCTTCTCAGCTCTGTCAACTTGCTGCCAATTCTCCTTCTCTTCAATGTTGTCCTAAACAACTGAAAAGCAGCTGAATGAAGTTTTTTTTATGACTACGATTCAGCTGAAGAAGAAAATAAAATATACATTTTTATTTTAGCTACTTTTATAAAGACAACTGTGCATTTAATACAAATTATGCCACGATGCCATTTATTTTCTTTTATTTATTTAGCTGACAAACAGTAACTTACGTATCGACAATTAATTTAATTTAATAATTAACTTAATATATACTTTAAGCTATATACTGAAAATACAACATTTTTGGTCAGTTAGTTCTTAAGGTTATTATTAAAATATTAGTCTTAAATGCAATTTAATATTTATTATGATTTAAATTTAAAAGTCTTAATTTCAAAAAATTCAATCATTAAAAACGAAAAATTTTTTAATCAGAAATCAATTATAAAATTGAGGGGAAATGTACATGAAATTCGAATACAATCGAGACTCAGAACATGTTAAATAATCTCCAAAATATTTCCAAATTTAATTCAGCTGAGCTTAAGGAAATTTCGTACAATTAAATAATGGCCAATGAAAATATCCTTTTCTCTTCAAAAATTATTGAAATTAAGAGGAAAAAAGAGGGATTAATTGACTAGGCTCGGGCATCAACAACCAAACCATAGTAAAACTTTTTTATTTTGTAATTTGAAGCCTATACATTTATTCTATTAGAGCAAAAAACAACTATTATTAAAAAACTTTGATTTTTGACAACTTTGCCCTTGGTTTAAAAATTTTCGGTTTAGCCCATATTGTATTGTCTATTGTAAACGTTGTAGAACAGCATCTTTATTAAAAATTCTTTATCTTATTTCTGTCTCTTTGAATCGCATTTGAATCCATACTTTATCCCTCCGATTTGCTTTTTCTTTTGCAGATTCTGCGTTGGCGATCGTTTCTATTTGTGTGAGAACAAGATACTCTGCGAATACGACTATGAGGAGCGTCTGGTGTTCGCCTCGATGGCCAATCACCCGATGCTGAAGCGTCACGTGTCGTCCCTCGGTCAAGGATCTCCCACTGGAGCTGCGGGAGCAGGTGGCGCGGCTGGCGGTCTGCTCGGCGGCGGACCGGGCGGAGTGACGGGCGGTGGCAATGTGAACGGAGGCGGTGGCATGGTCAATGGTCCGCGTACTCCGGGCGATCACAACAACAACAATGGGCCGCAGACACCAACTGGCGGCGGTTCACCGTTTGCCGCTGCCGCAGCGGCAGCTGCAGCCGCCGCCCATATGAAGAATCAGCTGGGGGCGTCCAGCTAAAATAAAGCCCTGGGCATGAGCGGCAGCAGCAGCGCTGCTGGTGGCGGTGGTGGCAGTGGCAGTGGCAGTGGAGCAGGAGGCGGAGGCGGTGCCTCTGGTGGTCAGCAGTTTTATGGATCAGCTGGCTTTGGACTGCATCACCAGCATCAACATCAGCAACAACAGCAGCAGCATCAGCAGCAGCAGCAGCTCATGGGCTTGGGCATGGGCATGGGGGGCATGGGCATGGGCGGGGGCGTGGGCGTGTCGGGCGGTGGCGTTGGCAGCATGGGCAGCAGCTGCAAACGCTACCAAAGAAAGTTCTACAATCGCAACTAATCGAGATCCCAACACCAATCTAATGAATATAAGCAGCTCAATAGTTATCGATATATCGATAAACATATATACATACAATACATATACATGTAATTATAACTAATTATATAAACCATAAAATGTTCGTTTTGCTTTGACTGAGTTAAAGTTTCTTAGTTATACTTAATATGTTCTCATTTCTATCATATACCTACTACGATAAACATATATACTATTCGAGTATTTTTAACTATGTCCTAACTAAATTCACTGCATCGACTTAATACACTTATTAAAATTAATAACTTTGTTCATTGAATACATTTAACATTTAAGCGACAATATTCATAACCGTTTACTATTTATGCAATTTTGTTTTTAATTTCTCACTTATTTAATTTCTTATTATTATTATCATTATATTTGTTCTTCAAACATGTAAATATTTTGTGCAACAAAAAGATAAATAATTTAGTTATTACATATGAAAAAACAACTGTTAAACTTTAAAAATAAAAAGAAACATTTTTTTTTTTTTAATTTAAGCTACAGTTCCGCTTTCTATTTATACGATATCGAGATATATATAAACATTAATAAGAGTGTATAAATAATGATATATATATTTTTTTAATTTTTTAATTTTAACGCTCGAAGCGTGCGGTGCCAAAACAAATTCAAAGCAGTGCCAAAAACAAAGCGGCATCATAATTAAAAAAAAATAACAAAGTAATGAGATGAGAAAAATAAAAAGCAACTATTTTAAATGGTTTTAATTATTTATTTGCTTATTTCATTTGCGAAGAAGCAAAAACAAAAAACTTAAATTAATTGTTAAACATCCCCACCGACCAACATATTTTTTTATTTCTTTTAATTACTTTATTTTTTTTTTGTTTTTTGTTTGTTTCTATTTAATTTCTTTTGGAATTGAAGGCCGCCAGTTGTAAGTGTTAAATTCAGAGAGCAGAGAAATTGGCATTTTGTTAACGTGTAAATAAATATTTAAACATTTTCTATATGTGTACAACAACAATTATTTTTCGCGTTCATTTCGAAGTCTGTTAGAGCCACATTGTTGATTATTATTTAAGTTTAGTTAGTGCGAGGCTAAAAGATCATCATCAACAAAAAACCATCAATATTTTTTTTGTCACTATATGTATGTAAAAAAATAATAAAAGAAGTTACAAAAAGTAGCCTTGGATGAAAGTAAAGTAAATGAATAAACAAGAGGAGCATGGCTAGAACTATAAAAGTGTAAAGAGAGCATAAGAAAATATGCAGAATAAATAAATAATAGAGATATGTGTATAAAACAAAACAGAAACTAGTTACAATATAAATGTATTTATTAATATGATGTAAACCCAATTTTTTTTATTATTTTTATTACTATTCAATATACATATTTAAATGTCAGCAACTCATGCGATTCCAATTAATCTATAAATACTACGAGAACTAAGAGTTAAATTAAATTAAAAAAAAAAACAGAAAAAAAAAAAATAAACTAGCAAAAATATTAATGTGTAAACCCAATAAAAATTTAATTTTAAATAAAATAAAAATCAAGAAAAAGAAAATTAAAATTGTAAGCAGTGAAAAGAAAAAACCAAAGTGTGTATAAGCAAATAAAAATGAAAACAAAATACGAATAAAAAATTAAAACATACAAAATAATACAAAAAAAAACTATTCAAGAATTATGCATTAACTACATTTTATGATAATACAGATACACGTACACATACATATATACGATATAAACAATACTACCTACGTCTATAGCTATAACTATGTTAAATGAATGTAGAATGCATAAGCAAAGTTTTTTTTTATTGCGCAACGTACAGAATCAAAACAAAAGAAGATATATATGAATATATATATTTAATATTTAAGATACAAATACAATGATTTAGTACCGAATATAGTGGCAAGCAGGAGAAGAAGAAGAGTGTGCGGCGTTTCGATCAATTCTAGATAAACGCAAAAACAAAGAAATCAAAAACTGACAAAATTGAAACGAAACAAAGAAAATAAAAAACCGAAAAAAAAAACAAAAAAATACAAAAATAAAAATAAATGTAATTAACAAAAATTTGAAAACAATTGGACTTATTATATTGGGTTGGGGCAAGGGCGTCGGCGGACGGGGGCAGGGAGGTGGCCGTTGCCCCCCCCCTACATTCAAAATTTTACACTATTTAGCTTCTGAAATCCACCCAGAGTTGTTATTTAACTTGAAAAAATTATTTTGACCCCCCTTATTGAAAAGCTGGCGACGCCTTTGGTTGGGGGCTATTGGAAATGGCGGGAAGAGTTGTTGTTCTCACTTGATAATGTTGGGCTTTTCAGGGCGTTTCTTTTGGAATGGCTAAGAGAATCTAAGAATCATCACTTTCAACACAAAGCACTTTAAACCACTTTTCTTATTCTCGCACACTTGAATATTGACTAAACTACGACCAAGAATTTAAAGCTAAAGAACATTTAATAGTCGTATTCGACTCGTATTCTTAGCACTTTCTTTATAGCTATACTTTTTGTCAAGCGTTCTTGGTATCTGAAAGAAAATTTAAACTGAAAATAAATTTGTGCATAAATATTGACATCCGATTCGACTGGATTGTTAGCAATTAAAAATTGTTGCCGCTGAAAAGTAAGTATGACCAATTAGCGAAGGGCTGGCAGTAATTTTAGCGGCCCCTCAAAGTATGCTATAAAATGTTGTCGATTCAATTGTAATGATAATTGATATTGATTTCGCTTCTGATCATTTTCTTTGTCTTTTGGCTACTATAATGGTTAATTAGTAATTGAAAATTATTGAATTGGCTGCAAAAAAAACAATCGCGTACGAAATACTTGATAGATGTACGATTTTCAATACGTTCTATAAGATTTTGGAAGTGATATTAAATATGTAGGCATTTTAGACTACTTTATGCTGAGGGATGCCATTTGACATGAGTGTTGTTTTAATTTAACAATAGTATCCTGAATACATGGTCCAAAAAAAACAAGCAAAAATCATGAATTTTAAACGTGAACTTTAAAATGTTTTTTTTCTGTGTACTAAGCACTAAAGATAAAGTATAGTTGAAGAATAATTTTTACTTTTTGTCGAGTGTATAAATCGAACTTAAGCTGAATTTTGCTATTAGCCTGCACTTTAAATGTTGTTGTTGCTTCGCTGTTTTTGTTGCTGTTGTTGTAGTTGTTGTTGCTGCCATTGTTGCTGTCAATTGGCATTTTGTCTGCATCCTCGTGCTTGACATTTGTTGACTCTTTCGCTTTGACAGCCATTAATCACGGCATTGTTGTTGCCAATTTCAAATCCACCCACAGACAGACAGACAGACAGACAGACACATAGACAGGGCCATGAGTGGCCTAGTGGAGAGAGGAAGAGAGAGAGAGAGAGAGCGAGAGGGCGGGGGCAGTCTGATAAATGATGCTTCATATTTTGGAGCTGCCTGCAATTGAAATAATAAAACGTTATGCCCGTTATTCCGCTACACGCTCTCCGTTCTCTTCCCTCCCGCTCTCACGCACGCCATTTGCCGTTGATTAATGAAACTTTAAAAGAGAACACGCGTCGTTGTTGTTGTTGTTACTGTTACTGTTATTGTTGTTGTTGTTGTTGTTGTTGAGCTTTTGTCTGTGCGCAACTAAAGCGACCGCAAAACTTTCCGATAAGCGATCTTTTCAATATATCTATGCAAGTGTGTGTGTGTGCGTGTGTGTGTGTGTGTGTGTGTGTGTGTGTGTGTGTGTGTGTGTGTGTGTGTGTGCTTTGAAAAGTTTTTGGCGTCTTATTGGTTTGTCTTCGATATTAGAAAGGCAGCTAAAGTTGACGACGACGACGACGGCGCTGCAGGCCATAACAATAAAAGTCATTTATAGATTTCGATTTGGTTCATATGTGTACGAGTCTCTCCCACTCTCCCTCCCCCTCCCCGTCACCCTGCTCTTCACTCTCTCCCCTGGGGGTGTGGGCATAACTTTGACGTTGCATAGTTTTAGGCTGCTTATCAGCACTTTTGTTTTATTGTATGCGGCTGCTGTGGCTGCTGGTTGTGGCCATAACCATCGGCTGGCCTCAGGGATGGGTGTCTATTCACTCTATGTGTGTGTGCGTGTGTGTGTGTTGCCTTTGTTTCTCGGCCCTGGTGTCATAATCAGTATAATGCTTATGAAAATGTCTTTTGTGCCGTTTCCTTATCAGCAAATGCGAACGTTGCCTTGTTGTCTTTCCTCCTTCGACCTTCTTTCTCCTTCCACCTTCCTCTTTCTTTTGTTTATGGCCCCGTCGCGTCGCCGCTTCATCAGAATCTATAAAAATAATGTTTCAATTTCGCACGCTTTCCGTCTGTCATTCTGGCATTGCTTCATTTACTTTGTGTCAATCACAAAATATTTTGAAAAATTTAACAAATCATCAAATAAATACACTGCACATTAATTCACAGTACTTATTGTAAATATTTATAATATTAAACATTTCATTCAAGAGCACAACAATCGATGTTCTCAATGTTTTTGGTTTATAAAAAAAATATAGACTAATGATTTTTCCACAAATAAATTGATGAGAATTTATGTATGTAAATATTAGGAATATATAACTGGAAGGCTAGTGTCGGGTAAACTCGACTTTGGGGGACCCAGTACATATTTTGCTAAAAACCAAATTATAATTAAAAATTACACAAATATTATTACAAATAAAAATAAATATATTCTTTTTTCAAGTACAGGTTCTAAAAGGGGATCCAAAGTGTGGGGAAACTTTTGATATCTAATATTTATTGCGTTTTGCTCTATCTCAGTGTACATTAAATATTATGAGCCCTAGGAGCTTGAAAAAGTGCTGATGCTGAGCAAGATTGGAGTTCAAGCTGCAGCTGAAAGCAAGTTGGCCATAACTGCTATTGCCAATCCTCGACTCCCATTCCTACTCCACGCCAACTCACACTCTGAGACACTCACTCAACCCTCTCGGGAGGAATAATAACAACATCAAGAACAACAACAACCACCGACAGGAACAACAGTGTCAAGTGTCCATCGTTTTAATTTAAAGCAAACAAAAGCATTGTTCAAGCAATTAAAGCAATAATTATTATTATGATTATTGTGCTGCCATGTCGCCCCTCAGTGGCACAATTGTCAATCCTTAATTCTCCATCCTCAAACCTAATTCAACCCTTGCACTCCCCCTCAGTGAGGGGGTCAAAAACAAGAACAACAACAAGAACAACAACAACAACAAGAACAACAACAACAACAACAACAACAAACAAAAAAATAGAAAAACAGACACTTGACAAATTCCGCGCTGCCGCCGCATGCTTAATTAAATGAGTTTGCGCACAACTCGTTTCATGTTTTAATTACACAAATACTCGACATAACTCAACTCAGCTGCTGCTTTGACAACATTAACATTAGCATTAACAACAACAATGCGACTAACAAATGCAATAAGAAGAAGAAGAATCTGAAGAGCGACAAAATATGCACAAGTAACTCACAGAAATGTTGTCTAAGCTTTGGGATTTGCTTTTGCTTTTGTAATGCGAGCGACTTCAAAGCGAGAATGTCGTCAAAATTCAACTTTAACCCCCTCACATTACTCTTGGCCAAATTGTTTGTGTAATTAGTTCACCTGTTCATGGTTGATCAACAAAATGAACCACGTAAACGAAGGACCAACTAAGACTTAAACCGAGAAACAGAAGTAGAAACCGAGGCGATTGCCGAACTCTGATTAGTATTGCCAAGGAAAAGGGATAAATGATTGTAGCTAATTTAGTTAGTAAAGTTGGTAAAACTGCTGAAAATAGTTGTAATGAATAAATTCGTTTTTGTATATATTTAGAAAACTTGAATTCGAATGGGCAAAAACTAATTTAATCTGATGAAATGGAAAATTATAGATATTTATTGCAAAAAATAAAAATAGAAATTATCCTCATTGGAAAGTTTTAAAAGCAAGTAATTTGGGATTTACATTTATGTACAATGTACATATGTACATCAAACAATAACTCATAAATAAGTCTGTTGAAATACTTTATGGTAATTTTAAAAACCTATATACACATAGTACCAACGATATTTTACCACTGAAATTGAAACAAACGATACCAGAAATATATCTAATACCTAATAAAGCCAGATACCAATTCAATAAGTAAAGAACAGCTCACGTTCCGGATGTAAACATAAACTTTTTAATATGTCACTTTAGTTTGTGATAGTCGAAAGAGCTTTGATACTGCATAAAAAATCAAAAGACGAATTTAGAAAGTTTGAATATTAACGAGAGCATTAACTGTAAGGAAATTCAAACTATGTCTGCTGTTTTCTAATAAGATTGTACATAGTAAGAATATTTAGATAAGAGATTATTAATTAAAATACAAGAATTTTTGTTCTTTTAATTTTTTTATGCTAAGAAAAACAATGCATCTACAGGATCTTCATATGTGTTGGCTTCTGAAATTATTTGTTTTATGTTTTTGAACGTCGTGATCTTATAACGACACATTTAATTTTTTAAAATAGGTTTCGGTTCGTAGACACGAGTTTTCTAAGTATAAAACTATGAAAACTCTTTTAAATAAGGTGCACAATTTTACCTCCTCAACATTTCCTTATATTGAAGTTATTTATCAACCTGAAAAATATAATTTCTTCAGATTTTCTATGTGATGCTATTTGAAAATGGCTAATTATTTTATTTTATTTATTTATTTAACATCCTTAAACTTGTAGCACTAGGATGTTAAATAAATAAATAAAATAAAATAATTCTAGGTATAAAATGGCTTAAATGGCAGCACTGCTTTTGGTGCTGATCGTAAATTAAAGATGGCGTCTTCTGTGTGCTTTCCCAATATAAATAAGCTTTTTTTTATTTTATTCCAGTAAAAATATTACATACATTATTTTCGGTATTTTGTTTTTTAAAATTATGATGCTTTAAAGATTCAGTTTATTTTCTAAATTTATAACACAATCAATGTTGTAGTGTGTAGCAAGCTGATTGATACATAATGTAAACGTGTCTGTATATACAATATGTAAGTGTAATAAATGTGCACAGCCCACAAAGCATGGAAAGGCCAATCAAGAGAAGATACCCCCCAACACAGTCCCCAATCCACAGGCAAAGGACCAACCCCAACAACAACAACAACAACACGAATCTGACCCACATGTCAACTGATGCACATAACTAAAGACGTTGACAGAGCTGGAGCTATACGCCCTGTGGGAGAGTGAGTGGGAGAGAGAGAAGGAGGCAGGGAGGGGAAGGAAGGAAGGAAGGTCTGTTGGCACTTGGGGCCAAAGGCGTAGGAGTGGCCAAATGTCAAATATATCCGTTGTTATCGTCGTCGTCTTCGTCGTTGTCGTCGTGTCGTCTTAAGAAGAGAGGCAGAGAAGAGCGCGCGGTGAGCAGTGAGAGCAGCGTGTGCAAAATGTAAACGCCCACTTTGTGTTATTGCTTGTAAGTTGCTCCAAATGCCACCACCACCACCACCACGACCACAGCTACACTTGCAAGCATACACATACACACACACGCACACGCACACTAAGAGAGAGATATGAACAGCAGCAGCAGTTGGGCAGGCGCCAAGAAAAACGCGTCAAGTGAAATGTTAGCGTTAACAGAGCGCTGTTATGTTAAGTTCGTGTGTGTCTGTTATCGCTGTTGTAGGCGTCGCCCTAAACAGCAGCAACAACAACAGTACGAACAAGAAATTTAACTCCAACTCCAACTCCAACTAAAGGATGTTGTTCTTGCTGTTGTTGTGTTAGTTGCGCTTTTTGTTGGCTCTTTATGCTGCTATCTGATGCAGACAAACTAAGTAAACGGGGTTGCATTATCAAAGCCAAGGCATGGGCAGAATAAATGTATGGTCAGGGGTAGGTGCAGAGCTGTAGAGGGATAGTTATTTGAGGGGTTGTCCATACCCCTATTCTATGCAGTTATTTGTCTTGCTCACTTAACGGACGCCACGACGAGTTGCTTAAAGTTGCAGTTGCAGTTACATTTCCAGTTCCAGTTTTTACCCCACTTCATCCATTTATTTACGGCAATTTTCATGATTTAATTAAAACTTTAGCTACGTTGCATGCAACGAGCAATTTGCAACAATTTTACCATTTAAGCTATCACTAATTTATAATGCCTTTGCATATGTGCGGCACATATCGAAAATAATAGCTGCAATTTAGATAATCATTTATGACTAAGCATATTGTATTATTTTGTTCAGGGTCTTGACAGGACGAGTGCCTTATAACGAGCATTACCTTCAATTATACGAGTATATGCACAATGGAGGACGCGCATTGACGGAAAATCAAAAGGAAACCCTATTTGATCCACGGTTTGATTGCTATTTATTTATTAGATATACATATACATTTAAGGCTTCAATATTCATTAGCTTTTAAACGTTTTGGCATCATAAATATTGTACTCTAGAACATGAGTTAGGGTAGCAGTGACTAATTCTAAATGCTAATTTCAAACCTTAAAGGAATCTAAGTTTAATGTATATTACGAAGAAATAGCTTTGGAACTTACTGAAAAGTAAATATTAAAAGATGTCACTTTTAAATATCTGATATACAAAGAAAATAAAATATAAGCAGCCAGGAATTGTATATTTAAATAAGAACTACAATTAATTAATTATATAATATATTTTTTTTGAATATTATTAATTTAGTCTCCTTACATATTGTATAAGTATTACACTAAACTTAATCATGTCAACTAAATTTAAGACACCAATTCTATTATCATACATAAATTCATAACATCACGCGAACCTTTTAATATTTTTAATAAACCCAATTGGAACATTTCATCTAACAGTTTTCAGATTTAGATTGTCCTCATCTGAAAAATATTTTCTCATTGCTGGTGTTCGTAACTGAAACAAATCTACTAAGGCCCGTTTTTTCAATATCTAAATAGGGTGTTTGATAACTATTCAATAGAAAATTTTACGTAAAACGTATAGAAATTAATGTAAAATTTAAAATTATATGTTAAATAAAACTTATATTTACATTGAAAAAACGGCCCTAACTAAAATAACTTTCAAAAATGTTATTTAAGTATAAGAATTATACAATAAATAATAAGTATATGTAATAAGCAGGGACTGTAATCATGTGCGTAACCGTTAACCGATATTCACCGATTGGTAACCCAAAAACTGAAATTACTAATAATAATGAAAAATTAATGTAAAATTCAAGACCATCTCAACATTTAAAATGTAACTAGCCTACTCGTTATATCTTAACTATCTTAATATCTTAATTAATACATTTAAAATCAAATATTGGAGATTGTAACATAACATAGTATATATAAAAAGCTCTCTCTACTTTTCATACGAGTGCAAAGACTATTTTTAGTTAGAGTCTAAGTGGAAATCCCCCAAGCCATACACGTAGTTTGACAATAGACTATAGTTAGTTGCCATTGCTGGAATAGTTAGTTAGTCAAGGGCTTAGCCTGTTTCCCGGTCAAAACCAAGGCCAATTTGTATGCAGTCGCCATAAATTAGCAGGCCAAAAACTTGGCTTGGGCGACATGGGCGTAGATGAGGAGGGATCTAGGGAAGGTGGAGGGAGTGGAGAGGGGAGGAAGGGAAGATGCCAGGCAGACGCTTCACGTGCGCCACTCATTTGTCTCGCGTCATCCAACCTGGACTTGCTTTCTCCCCCGTCTCCCGACCCCCTGTTCTTCCCTTCCCTTCCCTTCCCTTCCTTGGCTTTCCTTCTAGTCTCCCCTACTAACTACGCTGTTGTGTTGTGCGGGCGCATGAAACTTTTTAATCTCCTACGATTATTCTCGCATTTGCCATTTGTTTACACAAACACATGAACGGGCGAGGGGGAGGGCAGAATGAGGGAGATGCATGGAACGTGGCAGTTTGTGTCTATGTTTGAGCTTATCAAATAATGGCAACATTTGCTACGATTCACTCCACTTTCACTTCCACATCCACTTCCACTTCCAGTTCCGTGTCCCCTCCAACTCGTGTCTCACAGTCTCTAATCGCGGTTAATCTCAAAACAAACGTTCGCCAATTTATTTTCCACTTTGGCGGAGAAAAACTTTCGCCCCCTGCCCCCTTCTCCCCCTCTTCCCACTCCCCACTCCTCAGTCAACGCTATCCTGCAAAGTGGCAGCTCCAACTAATGACTTAATTTATCTGCCACAGGGCTTTCAGCGGGCGGCAAATTAAGTTGATTGTTTCTGTTTCAGTTACAAGGCAGTTTGAGTGAGTGAGTGAGTGAATGAATGAATGAGTGAATGACTGAATGAATGAATGACTGAAGCCCGCATTGGCCGTCTCAATTTCTGCAAGGGTATTTTTCTACGGCCTAGAATACACTCTTCCTTTTTCAGCCATTGCCTGATTCGATTTACTTTCTTTCTTTTCTTTCTTTTAGTTCATTTTTCTTCTTCATTATCGAGGCGAGGAGAGGCGAGGCGAGGGTTGCTTAATCGTTTTGCAATCTGTCGATGATTGCGTATAAATGTTATATCCAATTATGTTCTATATTGTACTATTTATTCTTGTTGTTGTTGTCTCTGTATTTGTGTGTGTTTGTGTATTTGCTTTTGGCCCTTTTGTTTTGCTCATAAACATGACAGATATTGGCAAATCTATCATTGTCATTATGCTTCGATTGTGCACAGAGACGTCATTAGCATTGGGCAATTTGCTAAGCCTTCTCCCTGGGCAGGACACCTTCCTCTCTTCTCTCTCCCCTTTCCCCTTTCCCCTGTCCCCTCTCCCCTCATGCTGCACATTAAACATGCCGCTGATTGTTGTAATTAATCGAATTAACAAGCAAGCCAGCACCACACTTTCTCTCTTCCTCTCCCTCTCCCGCTCCCTCGCCCATTTGGCTGCATTGTCCAGAGAGTCTGTTGTCTTGAGTCCTTGTTTTCCTACCACTGCCCCGTCCCCCCTGTCGCTGTCCCTCTCCTGCCAACATTGGTTGGCCTTTGTCTCGCCTTTGAATGCGTAAGCGACGCCTGCATTTGACAGTGATTAGACGGAGTTGTTGCTTGCCACGCTGCCAGCCAGGCAATGAACCGTTATGCATAGCCACACACTCACACACATACACAGGCGGTCGCCACACTGACACACACACTCACACCCACTCACCTCCCAGGCTTTAACCCTAACTGAAACAATTTGTTACGGCTGCAATCGGGGATTATTAGCTTCATGCTTAACTTGGTCAGAAAACTGCTTTAGACAGGCGAGTTACATTTTCAAAAGATACCAAATGCACAGCAGCTATACAATTTTCTTAAAATTTAATTCATCCTTTAAATAAAATACTTTCTGCAATCAACGAATTTAAAATTTTAAAATTCTTTTAGCATTACGCTACTTTTAAAAATTTTAAGTGCATTAGGTATGGAAACACATAAAATACAAATTTGCCTTTTATTACATATTATGTTTCTGTTATTTAAAAAAAAAAAAATTTTTTTTTATTTATTTACCTATTCTAGTATTACTCTATTCAATAAAAATTTCTTTCATTTGGCATTTTAGTGTTCTATTATTAAATAAAATAAAAACTACATTTATCTTAAATATATTTACATTGATATTAAACATTTTCGATTCTAAACATTGGCAGGGGTGCCGGAAATTTTTTATTAGTGTGTAATTAACTAAGTACGGACTGATTACGGAAATGATTTTGTGATGCATACTAATTCTAAGTTTTTTGATTGAGAGCAATAATAATAATAAATTAAATAATATAAATATTTTATAGAATAGTGAAATAAATCACTCTGAACTCTTTGATATGCAGTAGAATATAAAACATCAAATAATATGAAACACATTTCAATAGCTTAACTAAAATTAATTAACTATTGCGATTATTTTAAATAAGTTTAATTGAAGATTTAGCTAAATATGCGATTTTTAGTTTTACGTGTTTTCCACTATTAATATTCCAATATTCAAATTTACTTTGATATTTAAGCATAGTTTTGGTTAAACCAAAGTATTTTGTAGTGAATTAAAAAACATAAATAATATTTAAGACTAAATTTTAAATTTTAAAAATATATATAAAATACATTTCTTATATAATTAACTTTAAATATTAATTACGAGTGCTCGTTTGTCGCCTTGTGATTTATAGTTCAATGCATTTAAAATGTTTCGAGCTTCGAAAAAATAGTTTCAAATGAGCTGCAATAACAATCAAACATAGAAACGACTAAAATTGAGAATATATTATAGAAATTTCCACTTAAAAAAGTAATGGATACAATAGGAGAGCTTAATATGTATATTAGTAATGGTCCTTGCAAGCTTTTCTTCCCATAGGGTATACAGAGTTCGTGGTGAAGGCGTGGCACATTGTATGTTATCTGTTTATCTGTTCTGTCAGCTGACCATTGGCTATTTTGCGGTTTGTGTCGCTGGCACTTGAGGCATTCGCCTTTGAACTGAGTGCAACTGATGTGGGTAAATGCTGGGGGTTCAACATTGTTTGGGATTTACTTTCAGGAGTGGTTTGGGCTTCAGTTTAAAGGACAGCGGAGGGGGGAACTCACTGATAATTAGTGGCCTGCAACTATATACTTGTGGACTTGACATTTAACAATTGGCTAAGGCATTGCCCTTCCTTGGAATAGATTCCTGCCCCCACCTGATGTCCTGATATCCTGGAAGGGGAACATCTGCCTGAAGTAAATTCGCATTCGAATTCGCGCTGTCATCCATTTAAAATTGCCAGTTTGCCAGAGATACGAGTACTTAGTGGCTCAGAGAGTGTTTTTCGGTTATCTGTTAAATGTCTGGCAACGATCAAAATGGTAATGGAAGTACGTGAGTAGTCTTTGCAAGGACCTGGCAAATGTTGCGCCTTTATTGCCTGTGAAATTAGTATTTATGAGTGGAGCGGAAGTCCATAGAAACATGGAAACATTCGCAGCAGTCAAACCAGACTCCGTTTGATACAATGCAGTCAACGTCAAATAGGCGTCCTGGGAAGCCAGCCAGGATATTAGAAATGATTAAGGCACCTGAAACATTTGCAATAAAATTGAATTATGACTTTTAATATTGGCAAAAAAGACGCAGCGCGCATCCCCTTCCCCTTCCAGCCAAACCCAACTCTACTTTTCTTTTCCTCTCCCCCCTTACAAATAGCTAAGCAACCCCAAAAATTTGTTAAATTTCGCAGCTTTTTTTTTCAGGGTTGCAATGAAATTATCTAAGACGCGATTTCTTTATACGGTTATTCAAGGAAAAAATTATATGTATTTATTTAAAGATTAATTTTATTTTCTCGTTTTTGAATAGTTAATTCAATTTGTTCAAAGCATTTCTTATCTTCTTGCAGTTTTCATTTAATTTATATAAAATATTATTATAGAGTCGTCGGATAAAGAATTTTGACAAAACTAGTATTTTTTATGATTTTTTAAAATTGCTTTTTCCTTCTTTTCATACAAAATTGTTCTGAGATCATCAAATACGAAAAATCATAAAAAATACTAGGGAAAAATTTTTGATAAAAACCATGCAGTCCTTATTAGAATTGTTTACAGAAAATTTGTGCATAAATAATATTTTGTTTGAGATCGATAAAAAAATTAAAACAGTAGACATTTATAAAAATTTAAAATTTTCAATGGCTACTTAATGGGTAGTGTAAAGTTTTTCAAACGAAACTTTAATGACCTTTCCATTGATTCCAAACTTTACATAAAGTAAGTTCAAATTAAATTTAGTTTTAGTTTTGTTAAAATAATTTTTCCGACGACTGTAGGTTATTTAAGTAATTTTAAATATATAAGTCATCATTTTGTAGACTTACTTCAATAAAAATAATAAATGGCAACGAATTTTAAATGGATCATTTGATTCTGATTCAGTTTCTAAAACGGAAGTTTTAAAAAACCACAGTGTAACTAGGATGTAATTAGGAAATTAAAAAAAACCTGGAATTATTTTTGTACAAGAATTTTGTAGCTATGTTTAATGTATTTATAATACCTGCAAACCGGTTCAAGCAGCGGAACGTTTCGGCTTATGGGACTAGAGAGAGTATCCCTGAAAGTTGTATGGATTGAAATGCCAATTACAATTTACTTTAATGGGCAAGACATAATGCCATAACACTTTCAGACAATCCACTCGTTCCGTCCTGGGCCATGTGGCAATTAATTTGCATTTTTAAATTGCAAAATGGCCAAGAGAGAGAGAGAGAGAGAGAGAGAGAGAGTAAGAGAGAGAGAGAAAGTGCGGTAGAGTGTCCCAAAATCGAACAGATTGCAATAATTACAAGAAAACGCGATGCGAGGCGCATCACAGCCTCGACTCGATGCGAAAAAGGGTTAAAATGTTAATGGCAATCAACTTGCCGTGCCGCCTAATTTTTATGTGGCCCATGCAGAGCGCATTTTTAATGAAGCCAACGTCAAGGGGTTAAAGCACAAATTAATGAAAATAAATTGTTATTTTCCAAGTGGCCGGCAAGGGGAATAATAATAGCCAAGTGTCCTGCCAGGCACTTGACAGCAAAGTCCCCGCCAACACAAATATAACAAACCAAAAGCAACGAAAGAAAGAACTTAACAAAAAAAGAAAAAAGAGAAAAACAAAAAAATGAAAATGGTAAAAGGAAAATTTAAATAAATCAAACCACAAGCCGCTTATGAGACTGAAGCAGGGAAGAATGAGTTTCGCTAGACAGGCCAAGTAATTTCCATAATTAATTTCTTTGCGCTTTTTCCGCCTTTTTTAACGCATTTTCATAATTCGAGTATCTTTGCGCATTCGGGGTCTCTAGCTCACAAAAAATGCAAGTCAAATGTGGTCACCCATCATTAATAATCAATTTCGAACATTTTCATGTGGACAACCTGAAACGAGAGCCACAAAAAAAGGCGGCTTAAGAAAAGCGAGTACAGACATCGTAACCGGAACAACAACAACAACGAGGAAGTAAGAGTATCAGAATGCTTAATGAGTTTTGGAATGTTTTCAAATGGAATAGGATAGCTAAGGATATATGTGATACCCGAATACGCTACGATAAGTTGAATTTGTATATTCCATATTAGAGATGGGCACGGGCCGGGTTGGGCCTCGGGTCCCATGGGCCTTTTACAAAATTTTTGGGTTCGGGCCGAAAAATGTCATTTCGGGTCGGGTCGGGCCGGGCTCGGGCCTAACTTCAAAGCCCGAAAGCCCGGAGCACGCCAAATCTATTGCAATATTTTGCTACCCGAATTTGGTCACACTACAAAAAATTCCGTTATATCCGTGAGTTATTTTATTTAATTTCTGAACAAGCTCGTAAGCTCATTTCGCTTATGAACACCCAGTCAACTGAGCGAAATGAACAATAATGTTCACAAATGACCTAATATTCGTTCAATTTATTTTTTATTTTGATTTTTCGGGCCGGGCCGGGCGGGCTTGGGCCTTTTTTTCATTACGAATTTCGGGCTCGGGTCGGGCCTAAAAAATGAGGCCCGTGCCCATCTCTATTCCATATACATATATCGCAGTAGATAGATAAAAATATGGAATTTACTTCTTAATTTACTAAATTAAAATGAAATACAGTCGAACTTCCCTAACTCGAATCACCACTATCCAAAGAAAAGGTTCGAGTTAGGGAGATATTCGAGTTATAGAGTTCTTTTTCCTAAGTTTACAGAGAAATTCGAGTTAGAGAACTTCGAGTTAGGATAGTTCCACTGTAATTTCATTAGGTCAATAATAGAACATTATATTATAAAGTAGAAATATAATATATTTAGTTGAACAACTAACGATCCTTAGTTTAATGGGTTTACGATTTTGTGAGTTTCGAATATATCGCTCATTTACAAATCTCAAATAGTGGCGTTTTGAGATAAACGCATTTAAAGTTTTCAAGTGCCGCCAGTGTTTTTTGAAATGCGTCCAAACTTGTAAATTTGAGATAAAACAACTGAGCTTTATGAAACATAAAGAATCTTTTCAAGTGAACGATTGCATTGCAACTGAGATATATCATTCTTTTGAGTTAATAGAGTCGAATCGAAAATTATATATATAAAAGTCGAATCGTTGGAAATGAAAAAACGACATATACTCTTCTCACACTCTCGGTATTAAAGATAGGATGATGAAATTTTTACATAACATCGTCACATTGCGAACATTTCTGCATCATTAAGTAAAAATCGTGTTTTTGGACTTATGTCACTCTTTATGTAAATGAGCGATAATACAATAGTACAGAACTTGAAATGCCGTAATTGAATAAAATGTTTTTACTTGGTTCAATAAAAATACAGGATTACCGAACTTCTGTCACCGCGTTGAATTGATTTTATTCCACAATCCCGGATTTATTTATTCTGAGCATTCATAGCATTAATAATAATATAAAGTCTCTTCAAAATGCATATGCCCCTTGAGAAGCGAATTGCTCATTTTTAACGCACAGTTAAACTTAAAACTTCCCTCCCTTTGAGTTCTGAAAAAAAAGATCAGAAATTCCGGAAAAAATCACGCTTTAATTAACCGCAATTATGTGCGGAGTCGTGGGCGTGGCTGAGCCCGCTCCAGGCTGTGTCCTCGTACTTAGCCTGTGGAAGCATCTTGGCGGCAGCTTGAGGCGAGAGAGTCAATAAACCAAATGGCCGACGGACTTGGCTAAAAAATCAAGTCAAATTACGTGCTTATGAACGGGAAAATGTCGAAATGATTTACCGTGCATAATCGCCACTCGACCACCGTAATCCCCCCTCCCACTGCTCACCCTCTCTCTCTCTATCCGTATTCCTATCTCCATCAGCTGCATGAAAGACCCGCATCTTTGGAGGAATAAAAAAAGGAAGTAAATGAAAAAATAAGGCAAAAGAAAAATTAAAATTTCATTTTCACGTTGCAAGTGTTTTGGGTCTAGCTGAGCCATTAGGGTGTTCTAGGGCAGATTCCACTGCCACCCCTCACCCCTCTTCTCAGGTACTCCATGCCAGGCTGCTTCTCCCCTCTCTCTCTCCCCCTCTCTTTTCCTTTATGCTGCTGCCTGTTTCTTGTGTTTATTTTGCTGTCTGTTTGTTTGCTTGGTTTCATTGTTGTTTGTTTGTTTGTTTGTTTACTTAATAATCTCCCCTCCCTCAGCCACAGTCCTCCTCCTCGTCCTTGTCCTTCTTTTTCTTCTGCTTTCTCGGCAGCTAGCCAAATCCAAATGAAAACAATTTCTTGTCATTTGCCTTTTTCGCCGTCATTTATTTATTTATATATATTTTTTAAATTTTTTTTTATGTATTTTGCTTTTGCCGAATTTGATGTAAATTTAATTTATTGCCTTTTGAGCAGCGTATTTACTTTTTCTTGACCCCCTGTAATTTATTTGCTGTCAAGTTGCTCGATGTTTGCCAGCCGATTAAATTGCCGATTAGAATGATTTGCATGAGAGTTTACGGAGCTGCATTTGAGCAGCAAATTTGATAGCGATGCTGTGAGAAAAAAGAACCCGAGGGAGGCAGAAATAGAGAGAGAGCTAAAGAGACAGAAAATTTCATCAAAATTTTGTTTTTTAATTTTACTTAAAACAAACTTGCGTTACCTAATGAAATTTTTAATATAATGTGGGTAATTTTTACAGATCACACTTGTGAGAAATTATAGTTTCTGATAATAAAAATGGTCTGCTGTTATAATAGATTAATTTTGGTTTTCCAGTTATTCTATATCTAAATTATCTGCTTTATATATTCAGAAATAAAGTAACTGCTTAAAATATATCGAAATATTTGCCTTCAATCCTGGAAGCAACCTAAATATTGGCTTCTTATATTTATGTTAAAATTACTCTGTGTCCAATTACCTATGTTTTTTTCTCAATTTAAATGATATACATATTTTATGTAAGTAATAGAAAGATATGCTCAGCTTTCTATATCTCGTGACTTCTTCCCGTATTTTTATGGTACTTGGCAAGACCATTCAACCCTTAATAGACAGTGGAAGGCCATAAACAAATCTATAAAGCTGTTGCGTCTTTGTGTGTGTGTGCGTGAATGATTAATGTGTGTATTCATTTGTTTGACTGTGTGTGTGTGTGTGAGTGGTGTTATTGGAAGACCCCTCTCCTCACCTTCCCTACCCACCCCCTGGTGTCTTGTGCCTGTCATCAGGTGCATTTAATTGCGCGAATTTCGCGCCAACTAGAAATCGCGTTGGCGGCCTCAACTAATTGGCCCTTACACATGGCCATAAATTAATATATGTATTTTAAGTTTAATTGTCTAAGCCTTAAACAGAAGGTAACAAGCTGGCTGGGAGATGGGCTGTGGGAGGGGGCGTGGCTCAGAGGCTGCCTCATTAATGCCTGTGGGCTCATTACAATAATTAAGGCTAATTTATGATGTCATTAATTTTAAATACATGCATGCATGGAAATGTACATTCATGTCTGTACGTGTTCTGGTCAATCCTCAGTCGAGCTGGGGTTAATGAGTGAGTGGAAGTGGGTGTAAGTGTGTATGGGTGTTAAATTACCGAATGATTAGATGAAACTCAAGGAACCGCACGAAACAAGTGATCAGAGACTGTCCATTGTTCATAGGTAATGGCTTAAATTAAAGAAAGGGTATTTACTTAGTCTTTTTAGGCTCGTGATAAATACTCTGAGAACAGCAAATTTTGATTTTAAATATAAAATGAAATTTAATTATTTATTTATTTAAAGTCAACTGTGGTAAATAAAAATTAATAGAATTCTAACAGAATTATAAAATAACAATGTGAAATAAACAATTATATTATTTTAAAACAATATTAATTCGTAACTGAACAAGTTGTCTTAATTTAATTTAAAAAATATAATAATTGCGAGTACAAATTTAATCTGTTCTGTAACCTTTTCAACAAATTTGATTGTGATTCGATTAAAAAGCTATCTAATATATTTTCTTTTGACAATTACAATACTTCATATTTAAAGCAAACCCGTTTTAATAGAATAATTTTGTTTCACTTTAATTAAATGTTGCAAAGCAATTTTAATAATGGCGAAAATTATTTGTTATTTGCGTACAAAAACTTAGATTGTATCGCACACTCACACGCATATGTATGTACATATAAAGATAGACAGACAGACAGACACATGCCAGTTCCTCACATTATTAAGTTAATTTCCGGTTGGCTTAATGAGTTGCTGCCTCAGATGCTTTTGACTTGGTCTCTTTGCCGGACTGCTGCACATCATAAAATTTATCAGAATATGAAAATCACACACACTCGCACACACACAAACACACACACACTAGCACACACACTTGAAGCACCCTCTTGTGGGTCTCAAGTGCAAGTTGAGCGCTTAATTAGCCCCGTCGTGTGAATTGTTTAACATTTTTGGGACCACACGGCGTATGCACGTTGCTTTTTATGATTTTCACACTTTGCCGGGCTGCTGCCCGACTGCGAAATTTAATTACCACACTGTGGCTCAGTCTGTGGCAGAAACTGGGAACTTGAGTGGGCGAAAGGGAGAGGGACGAGGGAAAAGCGGCGAGGTGTCGACCACTTGGCGTGCAAATTACGCATGTAGACCCAACCAAGTACTTGATCGGCATTTTCAAGGGTCACACTCGCACTCGCACTCGAAATCATTCTCCACATTGCTTCTCCTCTTTCCTTTTTCCTCTTTCCTCCTCGCCCCTCTTCTCACTCCTCTTCTGTTTCGCATCCAAATAAAATGATTTGAAATTTCGACCGTGTGATAAGAACACTTGTATAACAGCTTTGAGTTGGGTTACTCATTGAGAGCGTCCTGCAACTTTTGATTTCCTAATGAAACCAACAAAAAGTTCAGCTACTTCTTTGCATAACGTTTGACTTTCGAGTTATATTTTCTGATTCAAAATATCAAATATTTTTTTTCTAGTTGTTTCCTATATTTTAAAAAGTTTTTTGAATATTTCAATTATAGTTATTAGCTATGTAAATAAGAATTATTATAATTAAATATGTACCAAATAAAAATTAGCTTTATGCAGCAATTTTTAATATCTACTGAAATACTTAGTAACTTAATATATGTAAATGTAATTAATTTATATTCTGTTTAACAAGTTGCCATTATATTTTTTGTAGCACATTTTTTGGGGCATCCAGTAGTTTACTGTTATTTTAAATAAATCAAACTGAAAAATACCTTTTTTGTTACGAGTATTGAATATTCCGTTTACTTTTACATTCTTGGTGTATATATAGAATCTAAATATGCATTATCAGGCCATATAAGAGTCAGGGTCACATTTGTGGCCGACACATTTACAAAACTCGTTACGAGGCGTTGGCGGTTTGGCTGTTTTTTGAGTGGGTTCTGGGTTGTTTTTTTTTTTTTATTCATTTGTGGTGGTTTGGCGTCTGTCTTGTCGCTCAGAGGGTTTTACACCTTTTGCGCCTTTGTCAACATTTTAATGACAGCAATTCACAATATTCCGAGCTGCTCCCGGGGCCGTTGATTGCGCTCATGATACCTGCCATTGTCTGCAGCGGTTAACAACAGGGCCAGAACCAGTCTCAGTCTCTGTCTCATTCTCAGTACCATTCTCAGTCCTATTCTCAGTTTTATTCTCTCTCCCCTTCAGTTGTTGGAGTCGTCTCTCTTTGGATTGCGTAATGTGTTTGAAGTTTGTGTGCCAAGATAAGTGTCATATTTAATTTTTTCCTGCTGTCGCATTTTATTGTTGCATATTCATGGCAACTAGACAAGTCCAAGGAGGGTGGCTATCTGTTGGAAAGCAAATGTTCAACAAGCAACCAGCTCTTATCTTTTTTATGATGCAACTTTCCTCTGCCAGCAGCATAAATGAGACATGGCCATAACGACCACATGCCATTAACTGCAATGTTGTTAAATTCTAAAATGAATATCATTTGCTTAAGTGTTCATTTTGACTTCACTTTAAAACTCACTAACACTCAAGTATTGTTATTTATCAAGCATTTATATTTCGGGGTATAGTATCACTAAAAGAATGCTTTAAATTAAATATTTAGTTTTAAGAAATAAATGATCTTATATAAAGATCTTCAAGGTAAAAAAGCAAAATAATGCAACAAAGTTAGGCATATATTTTAAATACATTTATAGGGTATATCTTTGTGATTATTTATTTTATTTTTATTCCATTTCAATAACATTTTTTGGTCTTAAATATTTATGTTATAAATAGAGGTAAAACAAGGTTTGACTCAATACTACAGAGCAGAGAGCTTTGTGCAGGGTTTATGTATGTACGGAAACAGAATGTGTTGCATTTTATTTTTAAAAATTTCCCAAATAAAACAAGATAAATTATCATGGGGATATTAACACTTGGTATTTCTATATTATTCTTTAAATAAAATCATAAAAGATTTGCAGCTTATTTTCCAACTAAAGATTGAAGAAGTCTCTCCATTCTCTAGTTGAATATAAATGAATTTCCCAAGAATTTCAATATATGTACGCCTGTCTTCTTAATAAAATAATATCTATTAGTCGCTCTTTGTCATATGTGAAACCATTAATTTAGCTGTCGCTCCGCCCAGCGATAAAGTGGGTAAAAAGTGATCCGTTGAGTTTGTCATTTAATTTAATTTGTAAGTGGCACAAGTCTGGGGACATTACTATATGAAGATATCTGAGAGTTGTCGAGACTTGTGGAGGCTTGTGAGTGGATGTCACGCACATGTGGAAGTTCCCTTTTGACCTCCCTGTAGATATCCTTGATATGCTTATCCTCTCACAGGCTCACATGTGCCTGGAGACAACTTCATAGAAGATTTCACGTGCCTTGTCAAAAGGAATTTAAATAATGACAAACGACGCACTGAGAATAGACCAGAGACATCGCTACCACCCCCTAAAAAACTCCTTCCCCCTCACTTAGATATAAAAAAAAATCAAAAAAATAAGAGAAGAAACCGCAGCAAAGATAAAAAACAGAATTGCGGTTGTCGGTTTGTCTTAACTTGGGGCCAAGTTTTGCGGCTGTTGAAAATTCTAATGTTGTCACATTTGCATCTGTCCATGTAAGTGTCGTGTGTCTGTGTACGTGTGTGTGTAAGTGTGTGTATGTGTAAGATCACGTAGCACGCGGCAGATTGCATTGGGATTGGTTCGCTGCTGGTTTTTTTCTGCTCTGGGAACTCAAATATTCAGTTACTTGTGCCTTTTTTTTTTGTTATTTTCATATTATTGCGATTTAGTTTTGTCTTGTACACCCTAACACAGAGTATATAAATTACGAAGAAGAGAAGGTTTTTTCTGATTTAAAATGACCGAATGTCTTCAGAATCTTCTGTAAAACTCAAGAAAAAGTTTTTTTATTATAATAAATGTTTGTAAAGAAAGGGAAAACAAAAGCACATAACATTTTCATAAATTATCGTATTATTTATTTAACACATTCGACAAATTTATATTTAAATATATGAACGTATCTTTATAAATTTATATTAATTTTAAAAATTTTAACTGAACTAATTTCTACTGCACTGCCTTGTAACGTTTGACCTTGCGAAATATATGTAGTTGAATGGGAAATTTTAAGACTCCGTTATACACAAATCTTGAATCTTGTTAACCATTTTTTTTTTTTTAAGCTTGACAGTTTCCAGAGCATCACAAAGTCGTTGTGGCTTTTGCTCTCATATTTTTCAGCTACTTTTTGATTTATGGCACACACGCATCGAGAACAACAATGCATACAAAAATATATACTCGTAATGTGAACGCTTTTCTTCAGATTTTCCAACCCCAACTCCGACTGCCACTTTTCCTCGCAGTCCAACATTTTCCCATTTTCATCTGCAACTGTAGTAACATTTTCCAGTTGGCTTTGTTGATTCGGGGCTAGTTTTTAATAGAAAAATAAAAACGAAATGAAATTTATGACGGAAATGATAAGGAAACACACACACAAATACAAACATACACACACAGACCAACACACACACAAAGTAAGAGGGAAGGATACAAGGATATCTCATAACTGTATATAGAAAAAGTTTTGCCCAAACATTTCTATTTGCAGTTTCCGTTTGTTTTTCGTTACGTTTGTTTGCGGCTATTTGAAATATTTTCTTCTTTGCCCCCTTCCTTTTCCTTTTCCTTTTTTTTTTTTTTTTTTTTTGTTTTTTTGGCCAGCGGAAACGGATGCGGCCATTGTTGAACATGGACAAACACAAATACAAACATATACACACACACACAGACGCACTGAAGGATTAATGCTAACAACAAATATAATTTTATTAAAAAATAAATGAAATTTGTGCACTGTGAGCTGGTTGAATCCAAAAAAGGATTTCGGACTTGGCAGGATTTAGCCGCATACAAAAACAACAGCAACAAAACTAAAACAAAAACATAAAAACTCGATGCCAAACTATGCGAAGAATTTGTAAAGTTGAGACAAAGGCCTATGTAAAGCTGAGGGCAAGAGGGAGAGAGGGAAAAGGAAAAGCTGCCCTTTGCCAGTTTGGGGCATACTTCAAATTGTTGTTCTTGCCTTTTTGGAGCCTGTGGCAACAACAACGACGACGACCAAGGCAACGGCAGCTGCTGCTTGAGGCTTGTTGAAATCATCGCTGGCATTGCGACTGACCCAAAACTGGTCAAGACTTGCACAGATAACGATAAACAGGACAAACAGGACACACAGGACACACATGAGCGCCTCATCAAGAGTGTGTGTGTGAGTGTGTTCGCAAAACGGAAAACGGAAACGGATATGGCTGCTGGACAACGATTCGGTCTACTGTGCGAGCCATTGGACTGGGACTGGCCAAAAGGCGTAAATGGGATTAATTGAATTGAATAATTGCAAACACAAACATACAACAACAACAACAACCAACAAATTGTGTCAAGTAGAATTTGTTATGAGCTACTTAAGATAAATCTGAAATTGTAAATATTTGATGATTGTAATTTCAATAATTACAATTTTGGAATACTCGTAGTATTCCAAAGAAATATAGGAGTTTGATATATTAAGTTCAACTCCTTGATTCTTTATCACTTTTATATTTTATTAGCGCTTTTGAAATCGAGATAAATATATAAATACTTCTTATTTAATAAAACACAGGGTACAATAAACTAAATTTTAATTTTTATTAAAAATATTTCAAATCATTTAATTTTTCATTAAGAAAACTACTAACTAAAATGATATTTTCTTATTTTTAAATTAATTAATTTTTATAACACTTGTAATTTAAATACATAAAAAATAAATAATTAAATAAAATAGATTAATTTTTTTAGAGTAAATAGAAATGAGTGTTTATCAAAGCATCTTTTGATCTCTCCAACTGTGAGCAATCTTAAGTGTAGCAACAACGACAACAAACTTTGTGCAACACTTGCCGATGACTTATTTGTTGCACACTTCCTCTCTCTCCCCCCCTTTCTATCTTCACATCTCCATCTCCTTTGTCTGCAGTTGTTGGTACTGCTGTTAACTGGCTAATTTGTTTTGTTGCACGTTGTTGTTAGTTACAGCTGCCACAAAATGTGGCCCAAAACTCATGCCCAAATCGTTGTCCGAAAGGGTTTCAACTGCCCGCCGCCTCTAAAGCTGTCGAGGACATTTATCATAATTTACTTACACATGTACGCATAACTGTAGCTGGATCTGTAACTGTGCCTGTGTCCATCATGTCTGTGTGTGCGTGTTTTTGTGTATGATTTGTGTTCATTGGCTTAAATGGCTTGTGACGCAGTCACGTTATTAGTCGAAACACCTGTGGCACATGCCACATACGAATGTGTCACAAATACTCATCTCATCCCATTTCTCTCATTTGTTATCCTCAAGCTGCCAACGATACTGATGATCATCATCACGGCTCAGCTCATCAGGGGATTCCCAAAAACATCTTCTTTGAATACTAATTACAGTCAATTAAGAGTTCCCCAACATGTCTAATATTTAACTATAATTATAAAATTTGATTAACATATTATAAGTCTCCTTCAGGACAAGATTCAATAAATAACGTTAAAAAAAGTAGTTCTTCACAGCTCCAACTTCTTTTTCGATCCATATACGTATTGCAAGATAAATCATAAACTTTGCGTTATGGAAAAAGAGTAATAAAAAAAATAGTTTTAGAATGATATTTTAATGGTTTTGCATCCTATTAAGCTTTTTATGTATGCTTTTTATATTATTGTTTGATTTCATAGGAAAACAAGAGTTCAGTATTAGAATATCGTATTTTTTTTTTTTTTTTTTTGACAGTCTGTTAACTGACATAAAGAAGCAATTAAACAAAATTTGTATTTTATGCTAAATTAAAATCAAATAACACATATTTGATGCACTACGTTTACTCTAACAGTTCTCAAAACTACTCTACTCGTTATTAAGACATATATTTTGTAAATCTTGAAATATTTTTGTTTATCTAAATTGCAACCCTTTAGTTGCTCTGATTTTTCAAGCTAATTAGACGCGCTTTCTGCTAATGCCAATTAAAATAATAATGTATTTTGCGATTTACATATATTTATATAATACTTAGTTAAATTTGTGTAAGTGTGAGTGTGAGTGTAATGCGTTTGTTTTAAGAAAAAGCCATCGCCTGACATTTTCCGGCCTCATTTATGTTGAACTCTTATTAATTCGATTTTTATCGTGCCCCTGGGAGTCATTGTGCGGCATTTCACGAATTTCGAGAGCTGTGCATATTTCCGACAAGGCACCCCAACTCCAACTCCATACCTAACTCCATCCCCTAACCCCACACACACCTACACACAGAGAACACAAAACTCACCTAAAGCGCGTAAATCTCGTGCGTCTTTATTTCTTCATTAATTTAAGCGGCGACTTCGACGTCGGCAGCGGCAGCGGCGCTGGCTGCGCCAGGAGCGCACACTTCAGTGCTCAGATTTCCAAAGCCAGATTATTTTATTGCCACATACCCTAACAATCCATATAAGAAGTGACTACAATGTCAGCAGCTTTGTTAAACTTAAACTAAAATTCCGATCAGTTGTAATTTTGTGAATATTCCCAGAGTTATTATTACTTAAAATTACTATAACATTCATTTTTAAATTAAATTTATGTTATAATTTACTCCATTTAATAATATTGAATTACATTCCTAACTTTGTTTAAATTTTTTTCATTTAGACGTTAAATACATAAATAAAAATGATAAAAGAATAAATAGTTCATTTTCATATGCAGTTCCTGCACTTGGGAACTCAGCAGTCAGTTGGATTATCTTTACGAAGTTTTGTAAATATGCATCATAGTTGCCGATCTGTCCAAATATAGTTTACTTGGTTAGCATTAATTATGGTAAGCATTTACTAATTATATTGTGTCTGTTAATAAAGGCTTTTAAAACTTCTTCGGGTTATTAAATTTATATTTTTCAGAAATTTCGACAACAGATAATTCAAAATGTAATCTTTTAAATTTTTTCTGGCAGAGTATTCAAGATGCGTGGTTCTGTCTCTTGAATTCTCTACTTACGTAGCGCGTGCGGCGCCTATTGGGGTGACCCTGTGGATGGGGGGTCGGTGAGTGAATGGGTGAGTGGGAAGGGGGAAGGGGGAAGGGGGAAGGGGGTTAGCTCACGATTTGAACGAGTTAACGTTAACGGTACTGTTAACCCCTTACAGCTGTGGCAATTTAGACAGTCGTCCTGTTCCTGGGCTGAGCCTTGGAAATCTAATTAAAACAACAACCACCGATTTTTGTCTTTCGGGCCGCGTCTAAAGCTTTATAAATGTTTTGATTGCATTAAAGCGCTGCCAAGCGAGACCTCTGCCAAAGTAAAAGAGACACCCAACAAGGACAAAGAGAGAGTTGGTGAAAGAGAGAGGGAGGTGAGCGAGAGAAAAGGAGATATTTGTGGATTAGAATACTATACTAATCTATACATACATATGTGTGTGTAGTAGCCAAAGGTAAACAAGTGAAATAAGATAAGCCATAAATTCAATACACAACACATGCATTTTCAAATAAAAATCAGTCAAAAACTATTTTGTACAGTAAAGCATAGTTATGGTGATTATGACTACAAAATATTACATTTTCCAAAAAAAATTTTATCAAAGAAAAAAACACACAAATTGTAAAAACAAGTTAATAAAAACTCTTTATTCAATTCTTTATTTGAATGAATCTACAAGTGATAAACTTATTTTATTTTAATTAAATTAAAGCTTCATTGCCCATGAACTAATTACGAAATTTTCAATTCTTTTAATTATTTTGACCCTAGCACAAAATGTTCAAATTTAAAGTATTAAAGTAATACACATTAAATATTTAAAAAAGTTTTAAAATACTTATAATTAAGCAATCAAATTAATCTTGGAATTTACGGAGATTAAAAAGACGTGCCACAATCGAGATCCAATAATTTTAATAAAGCTATGATTGTTGAAACTCTAAAAATGTCGCTGTTGATAAATTTGAAAATCATGTTTAAATATGTATATTTACTTTTGCAAGAACTTTGAGTTCATTTCAACTAGAGCACAAGTTCATAATTCTCGAACACAAGTTCAGCTTCAGCTGTATTTATGCTCTGTGTGTGAGTGTGTGTTTGTGTGTTGGTGTCCGTGTTTGCTTTAGTCTATTATTTCAGTTTGATTAAATCGTCTTACGGCTCAACGAGGTTTGTCTTAATATTATGTAGATGTCTGGGAGATAACCGGGAGTCGCAGGACATTCTCTGGTCTTCATTGTGCCATAATCCGAGCACATCATAAGCACATCCTTATGCAAATCTTCATGTGTGTGTGTGTGTGTGTGTGTGTGTGAGCATGTTGGTTGATAAACAAAATGTAATTTACTAGAAATGGCCAAAACGACTGGCCTGGCACCTTGCAACGTCTTTTGGGGCAACGTGTTGCGCCTTGCGAGATGCCAAAACTCTCTCAGCTCTCGACTCTCGACTCTCAACAGCTGGCAGGACATGGGCAGGAGCTCAACGCCAGGCAAAGACAAATGTCTGTCTGCACCGAGCAGCTCCTTGTCGACTGCTCGACAATGGCAACGGCTGTGCAAAGATGATGACGATGATGATGAGTTTGTTTGAGGTAGGCTTGTTGTTCTTGTTGCTGTGGTTTCCTTCTGTCGATTGAGTGAGAATGGGCCTGGCATGAGTTTGGGGTTGAGATTGAACTCGAAGTTGGAGTCGAAGTTGGAGTTGGAGAGCTCGTCACACATGTCGCCACTTTTGGGGGGACTGACTGTGTGTGTGTGTGTGCGTGTGTGTTTCTCCTGCCTCCACTTGCGGACATGTAAGCGATGTGTTTATTTGCTTTATTTCCTTTTGTTCAACAAAACATTGAGGCAAACAGAAAGCTAAAAGCTTGTAACTGACTTTTCAATTCAGTTGCACTCCAAATGTCACTTGCCACACAGCTGACAATTTGATAACTTTTCAAGCAGCAACAGCAGCGCCAGCAACAAAACAAAGAGTAAAAAGCTTCAACTAAATTGCATTACTTTTGTTTTGAACATAGTTCTGTGCACTCTTCACTCTTTTACTCTCACGTGCGCCTCCTCTCTCACCCAGCTCACTCTCTTTGCCGATTTAACGTTCGCTTGCGCGCGTTTGCTCTCACTTATTTGCTCGCTCACTCGCTCGCTCGCCCACTGGCTCGCTTCATCTCACTCTCTCGCTAGGTCTCTCTGTTGCGTTGTGCAAAAGCTCCTCCTACATTTATGTGCTTTGTCGCCGCTTTCGCTTTAGGGATTTTTATGACAACAACAACAACAACAACTGCAACAGTCGCGGCAACAACTACAACTACAGCAAGCATCGGCAGTGAGAGCCGAAGTTTTTGTTGTTCTTGTTGTAGTTGTGGTTCCTGCTGTTGTTGTTGTTGTTGCTGTTCCTGTAGGGGCGTCGCCATTTTGTATGCGCTGTGTTGGCTCCTCCCATTGGACTAACACAAACAAAGCTCAGCTATCCATATTTTTTACATTGTGTGCATTATGCACAAGTTTACATAACGCGGCATACCCGTTATATACTTGCAGTAAACGCGTATATGCTGTTATTTACTTAACAACTGTTATGTACTCCGTAAATGCTGTAATTGCTTTGGGGTCTTTGCACTCGCTTTTTTCTCTTTTTTGCCATTTTCTCACTGCACTTTTTACACATTTTTATTTACTTTGTGACAAGTAGAAATTATTTGTATTTACTTGTAAACCGAATTCCCAAAATAATTGCATACAAATAGGTTCTATTTGTCTAGCAGTTTTTCCCTTTAAAATGTTGAACTTTTTTTATTTTATATTCAAACAAATTTGAATAAAAGTAAAGTTAAAACAATATAGCTAGAGATCTGATTCACAAACTTTAATAAAAATATTTAAATAGGTCTACCTATTTAAGTATATTATTTTGCACTGTGAGTTTTAGATCTGATTCTCAACTCACTTACATTAATTATAGGCTAATAAAAATATCTCAAAAATATTGTGTACTACCAACATTTAGTTATCGGATTAAGGTATTTATTTCGGAGTCACATATCGATATAATGATATTAATTCTAATAAAACATTTGAATCGCAAAAGTAATCAATTCTCTTTCTGCTAATCTCTGAAATCTTTATTTTATTATTCAATCTTCTTGTGATATTTTCCAAATTGATAGAGTGTAGGATGTTTGAAATCTTTACACATATGTCTTCTTTATCTTACTTTAATAACTAACACAATTAGAAATAATATGTCCTTTTAATATCTTAACAGATTGTAAGTGCAGTGTTTTTTAAATTTTGTACCGTTTCATCCACCGAGTTTGCTTATCTAACTGCCCAAGTGGTTGATTGGGGTCCACATTCACTTCGTCATATTGAGTCTTTTCACAATTTTAAAAGTTGATTATATTTGGGGCAAAATAATAGGAAAAACATTTGTTTTGGCAGCCAAATGCCATTTGTGAACGTCTCGTCAAAAGCAATCGAAGAAATTCAATTAAGGACAAAAGTGGTCGCTTTACGTTTTGGTTCTATTGTTAACATATTTGTGATACCCTCTAAAAATGGCTAACAATATTTCAGTTTTCTAGTGAAGTTAACCTAATAAGATATGATCTGATCTATCACCTCATTATCGTAAATTTATCTCATTATTATCGAGCTCATACATATTTGCTATGAGAAACGTAATTTATTTCTGGAAACGCCGAAAATAGTCAAAAGTGGGTAACTTTCAGTCGAGCATTCTGTGCTTATTTTTTTTGGTCTACTCGGTACATACTTAATTGGTAATTGGATTTGTGGGCTCAGAGTCTGCTCGTCGACTATTTAACTTGTTAATTTTATTGTTGTTCTTTTGGAGTCGTCTGAAGACGTCTCCAACTTCGTCTCCCTCTGCCTCTCACCCTTCGTCTCCGTTTTCATCAGCAACTCAGTGAATGTCTCAAGACCCCCGTCTAATGAGTGAGTAAACAGCAAAATGTTGTGAATTTCGTTAAATTTGTTGTGTTTATTTATTTTTGAGGAAATCTCGTCAAGCGAGTTTTTGATTTGGAGAACAATGAATGAAAGAAAGTAAAAACAAAATCCTTTTGTACTGAGCCGAGTTCATTTATAATTAAGTTGTCTAATTCATTTCGGTCTTTGTTGATATTTTTATTTAGCTTGGCACTTGTTTCTGTTGTTTCCCATTACCACAAAATCCACTCTTGACTCCCTGCCCCAACAACAACAGCAACATCTACAACGACAACAATCCAAACGTTTTTCTCTTTCATTTTTTTGAAATGATTCTTATGCCATTCAAGTGGCTTTTTATGCGCACTTGAGACCCGCAACCTCCCCGAGTCCCAAGTATCAAGTCCCGAGGCCTTCGAGTGCCGAAGTCGACGCGAGCGGAAACGGAAATGGAAACGGCAACGCCATGAAGTTAATTTTATTTATGCGCACACTTTGCGAGCAAGGAATTAGCAACCAGATAAAACAATGCCCAGCCAGAGCTAAAGGCAAGACAGAGAGTTACCTGGCTCCGTTTCCAGCTCCAGCTCCAGCTCCAGCTCCATTGGGGTCCTTGCAAGAAGACATACTTAAAATGCAATAAATACAAATGAAAACGAGCAAAGAAAAAGCACTCGTTAATGCCACACGCTGCGAACTTCAAGTAGCGTCGAGCATTCAAGAGTGATTTAATTAAATGAGGCTAGGAAAATTAAATCCATTTTTATTTGGTCTATCAAATTTGCTGAATTAACAGTGTAAAGATCTATGTTTGATTATTGTGCTATGTTAAGTGTTTGCTTAGCAACTGTTAACTGACCATTGCAGAAGACTGTTAACTTACAGCGTCGCTCATTGGACTGCTTAACACAGTTGCTGCTAATTAGCAAGCAGTGCTTTTTAAACAATGCTATTTGGCGATCGTTTTACATAGTACAGTGGTGGCGCAATTATTGACAAGACTATACACATTTGAGTTCCAACAATCTCTGGATAGGTATGCATAATCCAGGAAACTGAATTAATGATACCAAGTGAACATTCTGTTCAGTGGGAACAGCTCAAAAGCATTTTCTACCCACAGATTTGTATTTGCACGACTTTAGTGGGTTTTCAATAAGACGACGGCAATGCGAAAATAAAACGCACAAATGCAAAATGTGTCGCCTAATTTGCCATTAGCGCTATAAAGACAAATTATGAAGTCGCCTTGGGTGCCCCATCCCCCCTCCCCCTTCAAGCTCTTGCTGCCCCTTCTTATGTTGAACTTTATTGTACTTTTGTTGTTGTTGTTGTTGTTGTTCTGGGCTGTGTTATCGCACTTTTCTCTCGTTTGGTCTAATTCGCCTAATATGGCCAAATGACACGAGCCACGTTTTGTTACCGTTTCCACTCCCCCCGCCCCCTCATCCCCGCGTTATCAACCTCGTCATGGGGCGTTTAGTTGACTGGGCGTGCCATTTTTCACGGCCCTTGTTCGGCTTATCCTCATGGCTCATAATAGCTTTTCATTATTGTTATTATGCCGAGAGCTCCACTCGTAAAAATCTCCGTTACAGCATTAACAAACGCATAAATAAAGCGCCAAGGACGAAGCAACAACAACATCCACAGCAATAACAAAAAATGCCAAGAAAAGAGGAATAAGTAGAAGAGGAGCAAACTGAAGAAAAAAAAATGGTGAAGTATAGAATCCTTAAGGACGCGAAATATTCAAATGAAGTCGCGCGATAAGCCGACTTCAAATCTGTGAAAAAAACTGACGCCGCCTGTTTTCTAAAAGACCTCGTCCCCGTCCTCGTCCTTTTCCTTGTCCTTTGTCCTTGTGCTCGACTTGTGCCTGTGTCTGTGAGTGCTAAGGAATGTCTTCCCCTCCGCTCACCATTCTGCCTCTCTCTCCTTCTCCTTCTCGCTCTCTATCTCTCTCGCCCTGCGCTGACACATCCTTAAGTCAGCTGCAGAATGCGTTGTCGTCCTGCGTGTCCTGTTCCTGCTTCAGTTCCTTAGCCCGGGGTCCCTTGTAATGGGGTGTGATTTGTACACTCTTCCATCTTCCTCTACTTCTTCCTCTTGTTGTTGTTGTTGTTGTTCTTGGCTTTGCCTTTTTGGCCGCGCGCTAAGATTTCTGGCCCCCATCCTTAACTAAGCCATAAAATTCCATTTTACAAACTGTGAATCCTTCATGATCACTTTAAGTGGTTCGCGCGTATTTTTTCTCCCACTTTCCCTCCCTTTTGGCATTTTTTTCTCCCCTCTTTTTGCGGGGCAATCATTGCCGGATACTTAAGCGGATTTGCATCTTTGTTTGGTCTTCGCTTTCTCCTGCTCCTGCTTCTTGTCCTGCTCCTCCCATTCCTTTTTCTTCTTTGTCTTGTTTGCTGTCAATTTTATGATGTTGTTGTTGTTGTTTTGTTGTCGGTTTTGTTGGTTGCAACTTGTTCGTTTACTTTTGGCGACGTCTTCATCAAATTAGACAATGTCGCCTTGAGTCCCGCCTTCTACATCGCCTCCTTCTGCTCTTCTCTCCTCTTCTCTCCTCCGTCTCCTTGTGCCCTTTCTTTCTTTCCTTGCTTTTTTATCCTTAGTTGTTTGCGTCTGTCATTTTTATGCGAGTTCTTCAAAACTTTGCGCCCAAATGGCGTTTACTTAACGTTTTGCCATCGCTTTTTCAGGCGGCCAATGCGATTCGTTATTAGGTTAAGTGCTTTGTCCTGCCATTGTCCTCTCCTGCCCCTTGCCCCTTGCTCCTCCTGTTCCTCCTCCTGCTCCTGTTTCTACTATTGCAACAGTTTTTGCTTCACCTGCGAAGAAGAACACGGATGGATCTGTTTATTTGACTATATAAAAGGCAAGGTTCGAAATTCACAGAGAGAAAGAATGAGACAGAGATAGACACAGTATGTAACTTATATGATATAAGGTATAAAAATGTGGTTTGTATTTTTCTCAAAATATTCGACACACAAATTTTTATTTATCATTCATATTCATTTGATCATCGGTACTTACAGAATATTTTAAAATATTCTTATTGAGTTAATATTAATGCTCTCTTTTCTCGAAGATACTTGTGTAAATTTCATCTCAGATTTTATACGGATGTTATACATTATTAAAAAAGTTCATTTGTTGCCTGGACAATACTCAATATATGTTAATTTTTAATAACAGAATTAATGTGTAAGAATTAAAAAAAATATATCTTAACATCATTGTGGAAATAATGTAATAATGCACATAGCTAAATCTAAAATAAGAAAATGCAAATAAATATTTCGAAATAAAAATTGGATATATGAAAAAATATGGTTTTGCATAGAAGATTATTCTAATCTCATTGATCGTTCACTTTCCTTTTCTCTCTTTCCCATTTAGTGAAAAATGAAAAACTAGATTGTTAAAAAACGAGAGAAAGATAAAGACTTACTTTATGTAACTGTAAATAGTATACAGTAATGTCATTCATATATTGAGGCTTAAACTAAAGTTTCAGCCAGAGCATATACTACATTCCCAGCTGGCTCTAGAGCTAGAGAAATGGAAAGAGAAGGAGAGAGCCGCAACTTTCACACTTCCGCACCAGCGCGTACTTAACTTTGCCCCTTCCAGCTACTTAATTATGCGACTGCCATCAAGAGACAGAAATAGAGAGAGAAAGAGAGGCAGGCATAGAGAGAAAGCGCAACTGCAGCAGTTTCAGCAACAACTTGCAAAACTTTAGCCAAAGAAAAACTCAAAGCTCAACTGTCCTCACCTCACCTCGTCTCTCCCTTTCTTCTCTATTTCCTGGCTGGCACTTAATCATGGCGCGGGAATTATGAAATGTGCTGCGTAACATCGTCAACATCCTTGGCCATGCACTTTTTTCAAACTCAACTCAACTGAACTCAACCCAACTCCTGCCGCATCCTGTGGCAAAATCATTAAGCTAATGTACTGTTACTATAAGTGCAGACGCCTCTGTGATAAGTTCCGCTTTCCAAAAAACTGTAGTCTACTTCTCAGCGCAACGCGAAGAAATGAAACATGGAGGGAGAGAAGAGAAAGAATTGGGCAATGGGAAAGGAATGAATGGGACAGATGTTGGCCAATATTTGTTGATTTTTGAAGGTGATTATGGCAAGTGAACTCTATCCAGAAGTTGGCCAAAACGCGAGAGAGTTATCAAGTGATAGTTGAAGTCAGGGAAAAATGAAGAGAGCGTGAATTAGAGAATAGCAATTGGGAGAAAAAACATAAGAAACATAGTGTGGGAAAGGGAAAAGAATAGAGTAATAGAGAGAAACGGATGAAGAACGATTAAATGGTCAGAAGACACCGAAAGTGGCTGAAATACAGATCTAAAGAAAATTGGAAAATGAAGAGAGATAAGAATAGAGTCAGAGGGACAAATAAAATGTCTGTTTATTAGACATATCCTGGATATTGACTGAATATCTGTTTTTATTTTATGTTTTTTTTATTTACATATATTGTATATGAATCAAAAATTAGTATTTTTATGATAGTGGAATATCTTTATATTTAAATCAACTTTCTTTATACTAAATTCAGTACAAATTGAGAACCATTCATCTTAGTCCTTTTTTGTGTTTTCTGTTTATTTACCTCCTTTCACTTGAGTTATTTATATAGTATCTATTAGAGCAGAAAGTATATCTGCATCTTGTGTCTGTGTATTTCTGTAGCTCACTTGTAAATTTTAATCCAAAATGCGAATCCAAATCAAAACTAATGAAGTGAAAACGGCACTAAAATGTCTTAATATGTTTTCGACATAAAACGGGCAACCTGCAAAATGCTAAAATGGTTAAACGGCTGCTGTTGCCTGTTTGCTTGTTGTTGTTGGTTGGCTGAAGGCAGAAGGCAGAAGGACAACGACAAGGCACATAATATCCTTGTTGATTTCTTTTCAGGCGATTTACTGCCTACACACGATGTGTTGTTCTTGGTGCTGTTCCTTTGTTGTTGCTTTTATACTTGTGCGTTGCTTATCTCGATTCAGGGATCAACAGCTGAAGCAGGAGCTTTGGTCCTTCTCCCCCTTCGGGCGAGGTCTGATCGATAAATTTTCCATTAAAGTTATTTTTAAATGCCGCAAAACACAAGACAGAAGGAGGAGGATGGTGGATGGAGGATGGAGTCTGGAGTCTGGCAGACAGCCTAGACGGCCAGGGCGAACAAGAAACGTGTGCCAGCCTGTGCCAGGATAATGTACTCGTTATGCCTGATAAAGTTATAAACTCGTATGTGATGGTAGCGAGGGTTGTCCTTGCGCTCGCCTATCGCCTATCGAATTGATTTACGGCCGACGCCGCACAAATTCAAAAACATTCTGTGAGGGGGTTGTTACAGTATTTAGATGAATCGGTTGCGAATCGGGCTTGCTAGGAGATTCAATGTCACAACCGATTCGAGTTTATTTTCTAATAATATTTTATAGTTTGCGAAACAATTTGCAATACATCAGAGTTAATTTTTTCACTAATTTCTTAAAATATTTTCAAGTATCATATTAAGTATAAATGATATACAATATTTAAAAATCTAAAAGACTTCCACTTGTATACAATTTTCAGGAATATTTTAAAGCAATTGATTTTATTTTGCAAATAAAATAGAGTCTTAAACGAATTATATTTGAATATGTTTTTATGGTAATTTCTCAATATTCCTAAATTAGCTTTAAACATTAATCGTCTTTGTACTAAAGTTGTGGCTTGAATATTGACACAGTTTCATCTTTCGAAACCTCTTTGTTGTCGTTGTTAAAGGAAGTTAGCATAACAACAGGAGCTAACACACACACACTCACACTCACTCACACATACACACACACACACACACACACATATATATATTTATATAAAGAGCGACACACATCATATTTGAGGCTTGTGGCTGGCGAATTCCTTTGCCTTTGCCCAAAGTTATCTGATTGAGTGCGAACTGCCAATGGTCTCAACACTCCCAGCAGCCAGCCAGGACATTGCCAGGATGCTTCCCCCGCTCCGTCTCCCCTCTCCCTCTCTCTGACACTCCAGCTGTATCTGTGTGTATGTGTTTTTTTGTGCGATGATCTAAAACGGAAATCCTGTGGGCAGATAACTGCCACGCATTAAGGCAAACTCTCAATACACACTCATGTGTGTGAATGTGTGTGTGTGTCTGTGTGTGCGTGTGCTATTTAGGTACAAGCTAAAGACCCGGACTTCTAGCCCAACCCCATACTCAGCGCCATTTCTGAAAAAATGCAAAAACCCGAAAACCTCAGCGGCAATTTTGTTGTTCTTGTTTGGCATTATTTCTGTCACTTTTTTATTTTCGTTTTACCTCCTGCTTGACGCTTTTGTTGGTTATTGAATTAGCCCAATAAACCAGAAAAACAAGACAACACACACACACACTCACTTACACACACACATACATATATCTACCCCTAGAAGCAGAGCAACCTCACCCCTGAATACCCTAAAAGCGAGGCGTCAAAATAACAGAGAAGGACACAATTTCAGCACTCGCATTTCAAGGGCCAAAACGGCTGCCAGGCAACTCATTAGAATGTTGGCTTCTACACAGCACGCTAATAGTCCCCTCAGTTAACCAACCCCCTCCCTTAACCCCTCCTCACTGCCCCACTCTCTCTGTCTCTATGTATGGCCTAATTGGAGGCGTTTGTTTTCGTGGATTGGGGAACGGAACGAAACGGAAGGAGACGAATCCCTGTTTGCGTTTTTGTCATTTGTTGACGACCATTTACAATGGGTGTGTGTGTGTGTGATTCACCTGTGTGGACCAATTTGTTTGCTAGATCAAAGCAACACTACTAAGGTTTCATTATCTGTCGACGGGGACTGAAGGGAGCTGAAACTGAAAATGAAAATGAAACTGTCTGTGATTGGCATAATTAAATACGAGTCTGCAGTCGACCACAAGGCAGCTCTCTTCCTCTCTCCCTCTCACCTTCTATACTACTCTCTATATCTCTCTCCCCAGTTTAATTCAGAATCAATCAATCAGAACAAAGATATCGGCAGTATTGCATTTAATACTTGTCCTTAACTCTTATAATATTTATTAAATTAACAAAAAACCTAACATACAGGTGTGCCACAGAAATCGTTTTTGCTTGAATTGGACACAAATTTCATACAAATTTATGTCAAAGTCAAGTGGAAGAGATTTTTGTACCACACCTGATTGTTAGGTAAATTAAGTTAGATTAATTTGAGCTGTGGATATATGCATTTTATTTAAATTTAAATATATACAATTGACCTTTCATCTTATGCATCCTGTCTCCAGTGGCTGCCTTTGTTTTAGCCACTGCATTATTTAGAGCTCCTTCCAACCGCTCGGATCAAGAGAGGCGAATCGACAGGATGGAGGAGAAGTCGACAGCTAAAAAGTAAACAAATTTTAAGTTAAACCTTCGTTTGACAAATTCAAAATTGTTAAAAAAAAAAATTATTTGCCAAAGGCAAGTTTCTCTTAAATTTGTTGGGTATTTAAGTTGAAATGAATAAACAGATTCAAAAAAAAACTACACAGCTACTAAGCCAACGAGAAAATGTTGAGTTAACCCTGAAGAAAATAATTATATTAATAAATATAGATTATACAAGATAATAAGTGAAAGTTTACCTTTCATAACATTAGCAAAAGAATAATAGAACCATAAATTTGTCTTTAGCATAGATTTTATAAGTACTAAATGTTTATTTCTGTCTCTTTTTGAAAATCTCCAAGTGAATATCTGATACCAAGAAAAGTTTAGTTTGTCAATAACAGTGTTAATTTTCACTTCTTTATCGGATATTAAACAAATTTCAAGTTAAGATGTAAAAACTTAGTGGTAAGATTTCAAAGTCTTACAACTATTTAGAATAAAAATGTATTATATTTAACTCTCATTATATTTTTACAGAGTATTCGAGCTTCGTTTTGGCACTCATCCATTTGTTGCTTGTTTTCCATGTTGGTTTGTGCAACAAGTAAACAGACGGACGTCCCCAAAGGACAACGCGGACCTTCGAGCTGAAGCTGGAGCGTCCGTGCGTTGCGGAAGTAATTTTTATTTTGCCAGACAATTTGCTTATTTTGTGATTTCCGTTCGCCTACCCCAAGCTGGCCAAATATTTCCGGCATTTCACTTGCTGCCTTGCACTATGTCTCCTTCTTTATTTTTTTATATCTATGTTTATTTGCTTTTTTTCATTTCTTTCCTTCTTCGATTCGTTGCGTCTCCTTTAGCCGGGATTCTTAAATCCTTTGGGCGCATTTAGCACTGCCATCGGATTTTTGTTAAATTAATTTGTACACAAACTCTAAAAAAATGACAGTGAACAGAAATATGTAAAATTATTTATAAAAGAAAATAAATATTAAAAAAACGTGTGGTGCCTGCAGCAGCTGTTCGTATTGTTTGCAATACCCTGTAAAAATACAATGAATTAAAGGAGCATCATTAGGCTGGAATAATGAATAGAAGAATATTATTAAATAGAAAACAGATCGCAGATCAGAATATTACAGCCAAGGGCGTCGGGGGAAGGGGGGACCAAAATATTTTTTTCAAGTTTAAATAACTACTCTGGGTGGATTTCAGAAGCTGAATAGTGTAAAATTATGAGTGTAGGGGGGCAACGGCCCCCCCCCCTGCCACCGTCTGCCGACGCCCTTGATTACAGCTTAGTTTATTGATCCTACGTATTATTGATTTTCATTCTAAACTAACAAAATAAAATAAAGATAAATTAATTTACTTTGAATTACGCTGTAAAATATTACAGTTTAAAGCAGCGGTGGGCACTCAACGGCTCTGGGAGTCAGCGGCTGCTAACGAATTCAAATTTCGTGCCCACCGCTGGCTTACAAATTGTTTTTTATGTATAATTTTGTTGTTCATAATTACATATTTGTTTTATTGTTTATAAATAATTTTGCTAGTTGGGTTTAATTTTATGAAATTTCATTACCAGCGTGACAGTGTGAGAAGTGGGAAAAAAGAAGTCACAGCATTCTATCTTTAGGCATACCTTGAAAGTTCACAGGGTATCATAAAGTCAATCACTGTGGCTCTTGATGTATTTGCCTGCCAGACGAATATTTACATTATGTGAGCGTATGAATGAACGCTGTTCTCAGTGCGTAGGCGGAGGACAACAGATCTGGGGGCTTGTCATACAAAAATATGACCATTACGCTTCATTTGGTCAACAACAACAGCAACAAGCGTATAAATTGCTGTTGTTGTTATCCGAAGTCATTTAACAATAATCGCGCGCATATGAAATGGACCATAGGACATTGCATGACGATGACGATGATAATGATGATGATAATGATTATGATGATGATGACGGCGTTGATGATGAGGTTGCATCCTTCCCATATACCCGAACATGTTCATCTGAGTATTCAACCGATTCAGAATCCGACGCTGGGTTGAGTTGTATGATATGACCGGATGTGTAGCCATTGTTGGGCGCTCATAAATTGCAAATGGCGAAATACCGTTTAATGGTCACTGGCCGCAACAACAACAACAACAAAGTGCACAATGCAAAAGAAATATGAAAGAACTCGAAAGTTCCATTGCCATTGAAATGGAAGCTGCACCGATAACAAACTTATCATTGGCGATAAGAGATCGAGATTGCTCAACAAGTTTTAAGTAACATTGTGAAATTAAATGTAAACTAATTAATTGTTAATATCATTCATATGTTTGTCAAAAGTATCATAAAATGTACTTTGAGATTTTCTCAACCTATTTCAGATCTAATAATTTCGATACGCATGTAAGTAATCTGAAAGTTTATTGACACTATTTTAAAGGAAACTTATATGAAATTTACAAAATTAACCATATAAATAAAAAATTTTACTTTTAAGTTTAAGTTTAAAATTGTAAACTTTTGCATGTTTTAAAAAATTGTATTTAAAATATTAGTTTTAAGCCTAAACAGCGTAATAAAATGATTTTTGTACAAAATTCTTAGAATAACACCGATAAAAACCTTTCATTTGGTTTTTCGTACTTGAATCAATTATTTCGTATTCCGTTTTTAATTTATTTTCTGAACTCTTGTTGTATATTATAATTAATTTTTCTCTGTCGTTTCTACAATATTTATTTTTTTAAATGTTTATTTTTGTACTTGTACTAGTTTGGATTTTATAAAATTTTTTGGATCTTTAGAAGGGTATCCAAAATCTGTATGTTGTTAGACTTCAGCTGCATATTGTTGTTTGTGGATCTCTTGTTGTTGTCTTTTTGTTAACGACGCTTGATGCGACGGCAGTTACTTTTATTGCCTGACTGTTGGCTATTGGCCCGATACTTGGACCTGAATCCTGGACAGTTTACCGCTTGTCGCTATCCACTTGCCTCTTGCTATTCGCCACTGTCCTCCGTCCTCTGGCTGTTGGCCACTGTCACACATGGCCGGAAATCGGCTCCGACACTGCATGAGGCCAAACATTTGCATAAAATGCCAACAACTGAGCCGCAATGGATGCTGCCAATGAAGCGATGGCAGCTGAAGGACCAAACGGACCATCGCCAGGACATGACCACTGCCATGGCTTGATTTTCGATTTTTCTCACTGACTTTGCACATTTTTCAGTGTCGAGCCGAGTCGTTGGATCCTTTATTTGCTCCGTTTTTTGCTCCGCTTTTCATACCCGTTACTTAAAAACTAAATAAAAGGGTATATTGTCTTAGTTGAAATGTATGATCAGCATCAACAGCCGAGTTGATATAGCAATGTTCGTCTGTCCATCCGTTTGAGCGCCTAGATCTCAGAGACTATAAGAGCTAGATCAACCAAATTTGGAACACAGACTTCTATAAACCAGACGCAGATCAAGTTTGTTTCAAATTTTTGCCACGCTCCTTCCGGTCTCCGCAAAAGTTTTCAAGATATTGAGATTTTTTAATTAATTAACTTTAACTACTATTATTACCTATCAACCTACTATATCGTAACCAGATCGCCCAAACAGAACGGAAGAAATGGCTTTTTTTAAGAACAATAACAAAGTTTGAATTAATTTGAGAAGTGTGGAATCCGTACATTCAAATTAGTAACAATACCAACACAATTAAAATATTAAAAGCAAAACCTAACCTGTTGCTGAATGCAAAGGACTTGCAAGGAATGGTAGTAATGGCTGATTTGAGTTTCAAGCAATGTAAATGCCTAAAGGCATGCAATAAAAAATATTTTAAATTTATTTAAATAAGTAACGGGTATCCTATAGTTGGGAGCTCGACTATAGTCTTTTCCACTTGTTTTTTTTTTCGTATGTTTCTGGCGAGCGCAGCGCATGTTGTTTATGTGTTTATAGATTAATCGCTTTTTGGTTAAATGACTTCGATAGTCGACGTCGATGTCGATGTTGGTCATCGCTGTGTGTCTCTGTGTGTGTGTGGGTGTGTAAAGGTGTGTGTGTGTGTGGCGGGCTTCATACATACTGTTACTAGTATGTAAATATGATGCTTTAAAATTGGCGCATTTTGTTGCAAAGTGCTGGCGACAGCTGTGGAAGAGACTTCGATTCAGCGAACCTGAGAGAGAGAGGGAGTGATAGAGAGAGGCTGACAAAATGAAAGAAAGGTTGGAACGTCATACTTCTGAATTTAGTTTTTTAAAGTGTTCTTCTTCTCTATTAACGAATCTTTTGCAGCGACAAAAGTGTAGGGAATATTTAATAGTTCAAATCAGGGACCGCAAATAAGAGTTATGAGAAGCTGAATAAACTTTTATTTTCAATTTTTATTAAAAAATTTTAGAATAAAAGTTGTCTTTCAATTTTTGTTATAAAAGTTGAAAAATAAAAATTGGTTGCAACTGTCTTTTGAACAGGAAGGAGTATTTCGTTCACAAGGGGTTGTGAGGGGTGGGAGGGAAACGTCGCTCCGACTCTCTTTGACTATGATTTTGTATATAACATACATGTCACTGTTGGAAAACGCCTTCCAGTTAGAAACACATTTACAGTCAATTTTTATTTTTCAACTTTTTAGTAAAAATTTAAGAATAATTCTTATATTCAATTTTTATAATAAAAATTGAAAAATAATTTTTATATTCAACTTTTTATAATAAAAATTGAAAAATATCTTTTATTTTCTACTTTTTATAATAAAAATTTAAAAATATTTTTTATTTTTAATTGCTAAAAAAAATTGATAATTAGAGTTGAATTAAATTTTTTATATAAAAATTTAAATTTAATTATTATTTTATAATTTTTTATTTAGATTGATAAGTAAGTGTTTTCATATTATTTGTTTGATAAAAATCAGCAAATAATTTGTATTTAATAATTTATATTTTAAAAATTATAATCGTTACGGTCCCTGGTTAAAATATATTGCTTATGCTATGATTATTTCGCAGTTAATTATTTATTTATTTATTGTCTGGCTAAAAGCAGCCGACACAGCAAATAATACATTAAAATTATATAATATATATATTTAAATTACAAAATAAATTAAAATGAAGTTTAAAATTAAGATTATAAAATTCTAAAATTCTTTTATTCTATTCTCTGGGGAATCTAAAATGAAAAAGAAAATGATTGGCCCAACATTTGTTGCTAGGATTGGGGAAAACCCAGAAAAACCCAATCAGACCAAAATGATATTAATGAGTAGTTAGTTGGTTATATTAGTTAGACATGATAATATAGAGGCTTTAATAGTGAGCGGAGAACAACTCGAAACTAATCGTAGGGTACAGTCTATTATAATCTGCACACAGAGTACGAAGAGGTTCGTGCAATTCTCAGTTAGTGAAACAACGTTGGAGATATAAAGGAATAAAGTTACGAGTTACTCTAGAATAAAATATAGTTCTTATTATAAAACATTTTATATTATTTTAATCTGCAACACTTTAATATATGCAACTTGAAGAAGAAGAAAACATAATTGTTGCAGAAAAATTCTAAAAATAATGCAAGGACAACACTTCAATTGTAATAAATTTAATATCAATCTGTAGATAATTCGACCTGCAAGTGGGTCAAATTTGGAGTCAATGGTTTCACTATGAGTAGGTATAAAAAACTTTGTCGGTTTTTTTTGTTAAATTCTAAAAAAATAAACAATATGCGAATTTGTTTCAATTGCGAAATTTATGCTGACCAAATTAAGTTCATGTCGGAAGCTGTATATTAAAAAAAATATTGTTAATTTGCTAAAAACACCTTAAAATTGTTAATTTCCCAAAATATTTCAAAACAAAAGTCATCGAAATTTAATACAATTTATTTACATTATTTATATATTCGTGTACTATCGACCATCAGCTTCTAACCTGCTTTCGTATGAATCCAAATTCACGTTAAGTGGTATAGGACATTTTAAGCACTTATTTCGATTGACCCCTTCGATTACCCCTTGTATATAATAGTCGGAGACACGACTGTGGAGCTTCCTTACTTGTTTTAATTTAAATGTAGTGAGCGTTAAGCTTCGCTTGTTTATGCATTATGCAACTCAAACATTTGCCTCTATTTCTACCTTTAACTCTTTCCTAAACTTTTTCTCTGTGAGTATCTCTCTTGTCAGCTCCTTCTCTGCCCCTTTCCTGCCCCTTTCCTGCCCCTTTACTGTGCTGTCGTGGCATCAACAAAAATGTTAAATACGTTTTTACAATTCTAATTATGCAGCCGCGTCTACCGCCAAATTACAACAAATGAGAACAACAACAACTCGCTTGGCATAATTAAGAGTGTGTGTCGCGCTCTCTCTCTCTCTCTCTCTCTCACTCTGTCACTCTCTTACTCTCTATTTCCATGTGTATAAGTGTGTTATGCTGAGATTGTTGCTCTTAACATGCATAAAAAATAAGGAACACGGCGACGGCGACGGCATTTTAAAAGTTTTACAAATTAAGACAGGGCGACAAGTGTGAGAAGGGGCAGAAAAGGGGGCCGTTGACAGAGCCAGTGACTATTTCCATGTGCAACCCCCTCTCAAGTGTTAAGTCCCCCCCTCTATAGACAAAGCCTCCCTCTCACTGCCACTGAGCATCCGTTGAAACACTTGCTGAGCTCATGTTAATCAGGTTATGATAATTATTTGTAACAAATTGTTGGAAAATGGGCGGGTCGAGGACTGCCAGCAACGGGAAAGGGACGAAAAGGGGACAAGGCTCTGCAATTAAAATGTGTAAAATCCACGATGCGACAGTGGAAAACTTTATGAAAATGACAAGGCGCAATCGCAAGCGACATTTTCATTAAAACAATTAAAATTTAAACTGGCGTTAAATTATACAGGCATTAAACAGGCAATGGAGCGAGAACTTCAGACACGAGGCACAAGACTGAAGACACTAAAACGAAGATAAGGGCGGATCTTAAGTGGTACCGAGTCTATTTCCTGGCACACTGCTGAACCATGTCCAATTCTGAAGAGTTTCGTTTGTATTCGTCAATTATTCAATAGCACAAACTAAAACCAAAAACAGGAACTGAAACTGAAAATGAAACATGGACAACTTTCATGGACCGACGCGACGCGTCGCGTGTCATTTTGCCAGTTTGTCATTTTCGGTTGTGAGTTTGCCAGATGAAAGGGGCGCAGTAAGTTCTCTATTTGACTAGAAATTAACTTGGCAACTTGGCAAACTATGTGCCAAACAGCCAAACAGTCAAACAGGCCAACTTATACAAGAGAACAGTTCTGTCAAAGACAAACCGCAAGCGAAGAGCAGCGCCAAAAAGCCAGTCAGACAAGAGTTTGACATTTTCACTCCGGATCCGGATCCACATCCAGATACGAGTAGTTTCCATTCCAAAAGAAAACTGAAAGTGGAGAAGATGAAGATGAAGATGGAGATGTAGATGGAGAAGGAAAAGGCGTTTCCCTGGCAGGTGCACGATAAAAGTTTTGAGTTGACAATTAAGAAATTAAGTTGCCACTTAGGCAACTGTCAGTGTCAGTTTGACAAGCAGTCACATCTATCCACGCACTCAGCTTGTATGCTTGTGCTCTACCTTCTAAGATCCAATCACTTTAGCGGCAATTTTGACAGTTGCCTACTCCATAATTTTGAAAATTAAATAGCAATTGCTTTCCATAATTATAAATGTAATGAGAATACTAATGATAATGATAATGCAAAATATTATATTTAATTGCATTAATATTGTTTACGCTAATGTTATTAGAAAACGTATGCTAATGCTTTTTGTGATGCCTTTTCTTATGCAAATCCTAATGCTTTAACTAATGATAATGATAATATTATAATAATGCAAAATTGTATTTATTTTTAATAATTAATCTTCTAATGATAACCCATTTATCAACTATCACAATAATAGTGCGAATACTGATTCCATCTCAATACTAATGCTTATGCTAATTAAAATGCTTTCAAATGTCATACGTCAATAATAATAATGCTGATTAAAATGCTAATTAAGGAAAATTAGTCTTTTCAATACATTTTGTAATATTTTAAATGATTCCTAATCTACTTCCAATATAATATTAATTATTTCAATCTTCAACATTGCCTTATATTATTTCAATGTTTATGATAATGCGATAACTAATGCTATTCCTAATGCTATTGATAATGCCATACTATTTTTATTGTAAAAACTGATAAAAACTGGGCTGATGCATATTTCAAGTATATTATTTATGATTTTACTAATGCTAATGCTAATGAGCGGAATGTATATTTTTCATTATTTATCGTATTAATTTTTAATCATTCCATTCAACTTTATCTGCTTGATTCAGTTTGTAGAGCATCTTAGTTTCGTTGAACTTGTTGTTTACTTAACTTTTGTTGGTGTCTTGTTTGCATTATCAACAGACTAACACCTTGCCTGTAGTGTGTGTGTGTGTGTGTTAACTGATAGCTGCTCTTTGCAATAAATGCCACTCATAATTAAATCAAATGTTTGCCTGTCTTTCACTTCTCTCCTCCCTCTCTCCATCTCAAAATCCATCTCTATCTCGCTGCGGGCAAAACTTTTGCCACTCACTTTTTGCGTGAAGCTTAAACATTAATTTCCTACATTTCCCCTGCCCCTCCTGCGTCATTATCCCCCTGCTCCTTGGCATAAGAGCATATTCACCTATCGCATTTACTTTATCATTGGCAAAAGGTAAATAGACTCGGTAAAGTTTTATTCCCCAGAGGGGGTAGCTTTTCATATGCCAAAAAACACGACAACTACCCCCAACCACATCTCACCCACCCCCCATCTCCATCCCCCCTCTGCCGACGCATTCATAGTTTACTCTAATGAGCGGCAAGTGTGGCAAGCGTATCATTTTTGCCAGCGTAAATTTTTAGCCTGATGTGGCTGATGTCTCTGTCTCTCCCTCCCCTTCTCCTTCCTCCTTCCTCCCCCGCCTCCGCCTCCCCCTCGCTCTCTTCTCGTTCTTCTCTCAGATATGCGTGGCATATGCCGTTGTTCTATAGTACCGTTTGATACTCTTGCGTGTTTGTGCGCGTTTGGCATGCCAAAATGACATTAGTCACACACTCCTGTGTGTGTCTGTGTGTGTGTGTGTGTGTGTGTGTAGACAGTTTCATTTAGCATCCTATTTGATGACTCTGTTTCCTACATGTAGCTTAGTTTCCCCACTTCCTTCATCTGCCCCCTATTCCTACCCCTCCCTTGCCCACACCCCTCTCCCTTCCAGCATCAATGCAGCTACAATTTCACATCTCCATTTGTTGTTTGTTCGACTGCTTGCAACACGGCGTCGTCGTGTGGAAGCTGTTGATGCCGCTGGTGTTGCCACAATTTTGTCGGCATATTTCTGGTATACCATATGAATTTTGGGTTTTGTGCATTGCGGCGTGTGAGTCGCAGTTTGTGTGGCATGCTGCAAGCGGCTTTAATACGCGAAAGAAGCACAACAATATGCGAGTTTTCAGTTAATTGATTTGAAAGGTGCTCAATTATTTAATATCATTCACTTCACAGTTGGAAATTTTACACAACTTATGAGAGACAGCCAGGCCATATAATGTATTATTGGATTGTGAACGCGATCGTGCGTCATTAAAGTTAAAAAAAATAATCAAAACAATTAGTCAGTATTTTTAAATTGGTTATGTTGTAGGCTTAAATAAATATGGGCTATTCCGAAAATTTTTAAACCAAGGGCGAAAACTTAATTTTGTCAAAAAACTGCATGTTTTTTTAAAATATTTGTTTTCTGTTTTATTAGAATAGATTTTTGGGCTTCAAATTACAAAATCGAATAGGTTTTACGGTGGTTTGGTTTTTCATGGCAGAGCCTTATCAATTAATTCCACTTTTTGCCTCTAAATTTCAATATTTCTTGTAAAAAAAAGGATATTTTCAATGGCCAAAAAAGTTGGCAAAACGTTCGTCTGAGTGTTTAGCGCTTAGCTCTATGGTGAGAAAGTTATATGAATGCTATTTAATGATAAACTGCGATGTTCATAGTTTCACTATCCATAATAATAATTAAGTTTATTTAAACGATGTTGCTTGGTCAAGAGTCAGAATCAGAAAGGAAAGATGTACAAAAAGTTAGCGGTGTGTTAAGTGCATATATCGAAACATCGATATACCAAAAATATCGGTAATACAAAAATATCGCAACAGTGGCTGCACAACATCGGTAATGCCGGATCACCACAGTACTCCCTCCTAGACTTTAAGTCGTGAAGCGGACGGGAAGTCTAATTGTGCGACGAGGTCTGCCGGTTGGTGCCTGATTGTTTTGATCCCTCGGCGGGCTTGCTGATGAAGGTGATGGTGCGTCTGCGGTGATTGGTGATGATGATGCATATGGAGTGACTGATGATGTTGGAGTGACTGGAGATGATGGAGTGACTGGTGATGATGGTGCATCTTAGGTGTCGATGCAGCGCTTGACGTCAGCTGCTGTTGGCTTGGATTGCATGATGTCCTTAAATTCTTCCATTGAGTCGGAGAATGGGCAGGCGTAGCTTTGCGTGATGTCCTTAAATTCTTCCAGTGAGTCGGAGAATAGGCAGGCGTTGAGTTGATTCTTCCAGTGAGTCGGAGAATATGCAAGCGCTGAGTTGATTCATCCAGTGAGTCGGAGAATGGGCAGATGTTACGTGGCGTGATGTCCTTAATTCTTCCAGTGAGTCGGAGAATGGACAGGCGTTGGGTTGATTCATCCAGTGAGTCGGAGAATGGGCAGGCTGCTTGATTATCATAGCAGCAATTAGGGCTGCTGGTGGTTGCGTGCGCGTTGATTGTTGCTGTTGTTGTTGAGAGCCTGTTGTTATTTGTTGGAACATCTTGTTGTGTTCGTCGATGTGCTTCTCGAGGATGGTTGATGGATTCTGAGTGTCCCGGTTATTGGTGAAGAGTCGTTCTTCTTATTGCCTGGGATGAGTTGAAGCAATGGTGCTTCATGGAGAACCTTCCAATGTTTGTGACTTTGTTGAGATGTGTAAAAGGCATCTTGACGAAAACAGAATTTGCAATGGCTGCATTTTCTATTGCGTTTTTGGCGTCTTCAAAGTTTTCATCACCCGCCATTTTGAACGTATGTGTGCATGTGTGAGATGCGATGCGAAGCGCTGGCTCAAAATGGGCAAAAAACTGTGATGAAATGCGTTGAGGTGAATGTGACTACGATCCTCGCTAACTTTGGGGGTGGGCACTATGCGTCCAGGAATCACTAGATGGTAGCGACTGTTGTCTGTTGCGTAGCAAATAATCGCGTGAAGTGTGGCGTCAGTTGTGAAAAAAACGACGCTGTGACATTGCAAGGCTCAATAGAGCTTGCAACAACTGCTTGCGGGTTAAAATTGTCGGGGGTCACCAATTTGTGGGTGAGTAAGTTATATGAATGCTATTTAATGATAAACTGCGATGTTCATAGTTTCACTATCCATAATAATAATTAAGTTTATTTAAACGATGTTGCTTGGTCAAGAGTCAGAATCAGAAAGGAAAGATGTACAAAAAGTTAGCGGTGTGTTAAGTGCATATATCGAAACATCGATATACTAAAAATATCGGTAATACAAAAATATCGCAACAGTGGCTGCACAACATCGGTAATGCCGGATCACCACAGCTCATCTTTAACTTTGTTTCATTTTCTTTTATTTAAGATAAAAACTGTATTGAACAGATATTTAATTTATATTAATAATTTGAAAGAAAGTATGAGTGTAAAAAGTGTAACGTCCGTAACGTAACGTCCGCAACTGACAAAAACTAAGATTTTTAATTAACGAGACTACTTATCTGTATTTTTGATGCTGGATTGATATGGTCATATATTCCAGTTAATTTGATGTATTTGGATATTTTTTGTTTATAATGCAAAATTTGCTAATATACGCGCAAATGTACGTTAACCTCAAATCGACTTCCATTTTTTGTAACGTCCGCAAGCGAACTTTTTTCCAGCCTAATTTTTTTCCAAAAACAGTTAGGCTTTTATCTTAAAATAGGTTTTATAGCATTCTCAATGAAATGCAAAAAATGCAAAAAAAAGTTGCGTACAAATGTAACGTCCGTAACCCAGGAATAGCCCATAGGTACATTAGAGAGCATCGATTTGTATGCGCCCGAAAGAAATGAAAAAATTGTAACCCTTTTTTCGTAATCTATGGTGAATTCTAAGATGATTTTACCATGAAACCATAGTTCTAAGTTGAATTCCTGGTTCGCTCTTCTTGAGTTAAAAAATATATTTCCTTTTAAAAATTTATAAATTGGGTGTTTATGGTCCGATCCGATTTTTCAACTCAAAAAGCGCAGACCAGGAAATCCATTTAGAACTTTGGTTTCTTGGTAAAATCATCTTTGAATTCACCATAGATTACGAAAATATGTTACCATTTTGTGAAAAAAATCGATGTACTCTAATATATGTACATATTTAAACTTAATTAGAAATTATCTTACAAACTGATCAATATTTAAGTGTTATTTTTGCATATTGTTTATTTTATTGCTGCTGGAGCGAGATTTCGTGAGATAATCGGCCAATACTTTGTACCTTTGATTAGCATTCAAAACTTAGAAAAAATCGTAGCCTTTGCAAGCTATTTCGGAGCCAAACTTGAAGTGCTAGACTCGTATAGTTTTTGAGGTCCACGCTTTTATATTTTCGTTTCATTGACTAAGGGCCGTTTTTTCAATGTACATATAAAGTCTATTTAACATTTAGTAACAAATTTGACATTAATTTCCATACATTTTACGTCAAATTTCCTTTTCAATAGTTATCAAATACCTTATTTAGACATTGAAAAACGGGGCTTAGAGTCTAAAAAGAAAAGTTTCATGTGGGCCCTTATAAGTAGTTACACTATGATTTTTGAATCAACTCACTACAATTTATTCTATTTGAAACTGATAATACTAGCTTATTCTATTTTAATATTACAAATTTAGCATTTAAGCTCTTTTTATCCTTTCAGTTTTAAAATTAAATTTATGCATAATTTCTATTACTCATATTTCATAATTTTATTCATTTATCTCATAACTTATTCTAGTTGAGTTTAAAGAAATTAAAAATTAATAGACTTTATTTTGTTTTTGTTTTAACATAGTTTTGTGGACTTAAAAAAATCCTCTACAAAATTCTGAATTTCTTTTTAAAAATAGTATTGCTCAAAAAACATTTATGTTTTAAGTTGATTTCAAATAAAATCTCAAAACTTGGCATTACTAATAGAAATTCAAGCGCTCCCAAGGCTATTAAAGACTGGTGCAATCTATAAAAATCTGACTACGCATTTCGCATCCTGCCAAAAGCCAAAAGTGAGGCAAGTCCATTAGCCATTTGAGCCCTTGCTCTGGCCAACAAAATTGACATGGACAACATTTTAAAATGGGAAAAAAGTGTGCAGGTTAATAAATATAAAGGAAAAGTGGCTGGGCAAATGTTTGGCAACATCCGGTTTAAAACGGCAGTCACTGAGGCATTTTGACAAATCTACCAGTTATTATGCGCCTTTGTGAGCAGCCGTCAAGGGGACTCCGGGGTATGAAAGGTCAGAGACTGAAAAGGTGCATAATGGATGTGGATGTGAATGGAATTGGGAATGTGGCGATAAAAAGTGCTGCAACAACAAACAGGACAACAAAGGCAACGACGTATATGTAAACGATACCTAATTTCCGTTGCATGTGGAGCTAAGTTGAGTTGAATTCAGGCAGTTGAGGGTGGCATCCCCACCTGCCACTCAGTCGACAAAAAAGTCTCCCTCTAGTGCTGTCTTGCATTTTATTAACAGGACATTCGAAGGCCCAGGACTCACATTGGACTCTTGACAAGCTTCGAGAGCAGCGAGCCGTGCGCTTTTATAAACTTATCTCATAACATTAATTGTGGTCAACACTTTTGGCCATTTGGCCTGGCCAGCACTCAGACACACGTATGTACATACATATATCGGAGTTGGGCATGTTTACATTGTCAGTGATTTATGCAACAGCGCCACATGAGCCATAAATACCAAAATGCCAAAAGTTTCGCACACAGGTGAATATGGCCAAGAGCATGAGGTGTGTGTGTGTGTGTGTGTGTATGTTTGCTCCCAAGTGAGCAACTAAGCAGCAAAAGGATCAACCACGTCGAGGCAAGCAGGCAACCAGTCAGGCCAAACAACAAAAGGACATGGACATGGCCAAGTTAAATATTTAAGCAGTCCGAGAAAGCAACTCAATTAATTTGAAACGGTTCGCCAAAGGACTCCAGCAAATGGCAATTGTGAAAGTTACTCCTGCCCCCCTGGCCACGCCCCCCACCGCCCGAACTCCATAAGCATTGCAAACTATTGCAATGAAAATGATATACTATTATATCAATCGCATGACGCGACAGAAACCAACAGGGCCAACAGCTTTTTGGCCGCGTCAGCACATTGAATACGAGTCGAAGAAAGCAACTGTTACAGTTACAGTTACCGTTACATGCTCATTAAACGATTTGCTGCCTCAAGGGCAAGGTGGCAAGCTGGCAAGTGCGAGGGGCAAGCGGGGCAAGTGGGGCAAGAGCTGCGAGTCAACTGGGACCAAGGAGAAAAGTAAGAAAAAGAGCCGTTAATTTCTTTTTATAAACCTGCTGGGAAACATTTGTGTAATGCTGCAGGCAAAGGCAAGCGAAGAACCGAAGAAAAAAGCAAAACAAGCTTATTCTTGGGCACAGCATCAACTATAACATATCCTGTAATTTCTACATTTATGCTGTTGAAATCAAGAACTGCAAATTATGATTATTTGTTATTTTATGTAATTAAAAAATCATTCACTTATAATTACTTTAAGTCACCGAGAAATGTATCAATATTCTTCTCTATGACTCATGTATGCATTTTCACCATAATTAAAAATGTTTCAAGTTTTATAGATTTGCTCACAAAATAATGGTTAATTTCAAGTTATACTTTACTTCTCAACCAATAATCATTATGTTTGAGCAAACAAATAAAACTTATGGAATAACACTTATTTCATGAGTTTTACTTTTTTACTCAAAATAGAACTGAAATGAAATGTTAAGGAAAATTCAAATTTCCCTAAAAATTGTTAATTAATTAAAATGAAGAGCACATTTGAAATATACCCAATGTGCTCCTTTTCTTAGGGTATGAGAAACATTAAGAAAATAAAACTTAGACACAAGATAAATATCATGCATTCAGGACTATGAAGAAGGCAACAGGGAATGGGGAAATATCTTCCCTTCAGCTAAGGAAACAACAACTGAACAACTGCTGTAATCAGCAGTTAACAAAATATAAAAACAAAAGACAAAAGACAGAAGAAAAAATGGACAACAGAAATAGAGAGAGAGAGAAAGGACTCCCGAATGAGGGGGCGGAACGAAGGACGAAGGACAACACTGTGCGCTAACGAGCAATTAGATTTCATTCTAAGCTTGGGAATTAATTGCAGTGTTCCAGCCAGCGCCACGGGATGCCACCAAAGAACTGGCCAAGTTCAAGAGGCAGTTCCATTGCCATTGCCATTCCCATTCCTATTCCTTTTCCCACTGCCAGTTTCAGGAGCAAGCAACAGGACCAAGAGTAAGACTTAGACAATGCCACCGGGATGTGGCAAAGTATGTGCCATATGCTGTCTGTTTTGTGATTCATTGGGAAAATGGCCAATTGGCGTGAATGGGCCAGTACAGAGAAGCCGAAGGAGAAGCAGGGAGAGAGAGAGAAAGAGAGGGAAGGAGTGAGAGGTCATCTTCACACTACTTGACAACGTAAGCACCTTTCGAAATTGCACATTAGCACATTAGCTGAACAGCAATCCCACAGATAATGAGGTTAGACTCTGACTGTGGACAGGGTCCACTTTAATAACGAGTATTCAGCCCAATTTTTGGGTGTTTGGCCACAGTTTGCGACGATTTGTGATTAATTTTTTATTGCTATACGGTCAGAAAAAGAGAGAGAGAGGGAGAGAGAGAGACGAAGTGATTGTTAGTTTACTTTATAGACGCAAATAATTGGGGTTTGTCCAGTTGAGTTGCATTTGTTGGCTGTTTACGACTAAGACAACGGACTTTTGGCATCAACATAACGAGTTAATAAGCCCTAAAAGATTCCAATATGAGTATCGTAGTTGACAGCTCATAGCATCTTTTAGCCTTAAGTATCTGAGGCCAGAAATAAATAGTCTTTTTGAATATCTTAGTTGAGAATATAGTAATCTAATGAAAGAGTTTACATATTATTATTTAACCAACAGTTAACAGAAATAAGTTTAAACGTACAGTTTTTGAATATCAGTTCATAAATGTTGTAACGATTAACTTTCAATTGAAATTTCATTTAAAGAATTTCAGAATATTCAATAATTTTGTTATTTTAAGTTTATTTTTTTCAATTAAGAACGGAATGAGCATTTAATTAAAAAAATTAAATTTTTAATTAGCGTGGCTTAAAATTTTTTGCATAATGGAATGGATTTGTTATACATAATTTAGTAATCGTTATTAAATTCAATATCAAGATCTTACAGCCAAAATAATATTAATCTAATAATAGACAGGCCGAGAGATAATTTTCCTCTCGCGCTCAGTGAATGTGGTGATCAACGGGACATTTTAAGAATTTCTTAGCTTGAATCAAGTAATTTGGGCTTATTTGCCCATTTTAATGCTGATACAAGCATGATTATACAGAATTATCCTGAATACATACTCAAAAAATGCATGCATTTAGTATTTTAAACTTGATTTTAGAATGGTTTTTTTCCCGTGTACTTTTACAATATATGATTTATGTGATGAATGAGACTGCAAATAAATTTTCGAAGAAAGGGCATCATTTACTTTAATTTAGTAAAGAAAAAGATTTATATTTAAGCTTTTATTAAAAATTAGATTTGAGAAAATTATATTGTGGAATCAGAGTAGTTTAAATAAGACTTAAAATGGGATCAGAAATGACTGTTTGCGATATTACCATTTTACATTGCTTAATTAACTAATAAACTGTCTGTAACTAGATTGAAGTAATTGCCAGGCTGGTTGTCTGAAGCCATCGAGGTAAATCACTTCAGTGAACCTGGCCCTGAAAAGGAAGTCAAGGAAGGCACAACGGACAGAGGAATCCAGCTTCTGTCAGTTAAATTGAAGTTCAGGTTAGGATCGTGGTTTGGGGTTGGGGTTGTGCTTAGGGTTGGGGGCGTGGTCTTATCAATAACCATAATGATGTTAGGATGTTGAAATGTTGAGTTCATGGCACATTCAAAGCTTGTCTAACGAGCGCGTAAACGGCGCGTGCAATTTCCCAAAGCCATTAAAAAGTCGAGAGATACATGGCAGAAGCAATCGACAAGAGATGGGAAGAGAAGGGGAGAGAAAAAAAAATTGGCAACACGAACATTAAGATGGCGCCAGGATGAGGACGGCGTGAAATTAAATTGAACAACTTTTGACAGCTAATCTAAAGAGCGAAACTAGACTTGGCTCTGCCCGCTGATCTCTTACACGCATTAAATTTTAATGGAGCACTCAAAAAGTCTGCCACAAGATGCCGTTAAAAGTGCCAGGAAGAGGATGAGATAGGGGGGAGGGAGTTTTGGGCCAAAACTAATGAAGCCAGCTGCTGGATGACTGGCTGACTGGCTGGTGGTTGCTTAACCGCAGATGCAAATCAGAGCAAAACCAAAAAAGAGCAAAGATTGAAACGAACGAACACTAAGACAGGAAAATACTCGATGTAAGGGCAGAAGAAGCAGAAACCCAAACACAGGCGTCTGCCAATCGAACCCATGTCCAACTAATCCGCTCTTAATTAAAGATTGCCGCCCATACTCTTTCCATACTCCATACTCCTTCCCTTCTCTTCTTCTCCCTCCTTCCAATTGAATCCGTCGTGGCTGAAAGTTTTCGAACGTTGCCTTCTTTTCCAAATAGACTCGTACTTAAAATTTTCCATATTAAGTCGTTGCAAACTTAAGTTTTGGTCTGGCCAGCCGTTGCTTACCCTCAAGAAATAAATCTTTGACAAAGCTGCGCCGCAAACTTGTTTGTCTAAGCAGCTTGCCCCCTTCCCTGTGCCGCTTTGTCCTTAACTTGGCCAACAGAAGGTGTTATTATACCCTGTATGCAAAATATCTTAGAGAGGGCTGTTTAAAGGATTTCAACTCAGCAGCAAGAGTCGATTCTGTTGCAGGCAGTCAATGAGATCAAATTTGATTTGAAAATAAGAATAGGTAAAAATAGGAGAAATGTTAAGAGTCTTTGGATTCATGAGTCTATTCCCAAGCTTTCATTTTTAACTCTAAATATTCATCTACTGCAAGTAATTCTATTATGCACTATTTATAATTCTAATAAATTTTTATCCATTATTTATTTATTTTTAAATATCATTTGTAAACACAAAAAAGAAAATATAATAATAAAATAAAATTGTACTTGAGTTAAGATTCTCGATTCTGTTCCCAATTTTTATCGTCAACTCTAAATCTATTATCAGTTAGGATATTTCGCACCCAAACACAGGGTATCTGTTAATCGAGCTGCATTTAAAACAATATTCTTTCTTACAAGTATTGTAAATATACCAATATGTCTGGCCGTCCAGTTACGGTGTCTGCAGCTATAGAAGCTACTTTCCTTGAACAAACTGTGGGAAAGGGGAATGTGCAGAATGGGGGAGGAAGAAACTGAGGCCGGGCACGTGATAAGATCATAATCCCATTTATGTCTTTACTCGGGCGCGCAAACTTTTGTGTCGCTCCAAGGGTAAGAGGAAGACGCCGCTGTTTATATTTAAACTAAGGTCAGAGAGCACTAAATCAAGTTGCCAGCGTCCACGTCCACGTCCATAAATGGGTGTGATGCAGTGGCTCCCACTGTAACTTTCTGCATGCGAAGAAGCTGTTAAGCAGCTTAAAACTATTCTTGGGCTTTCACTTGGCCAATTGTTGATAAGCGCCCAGCCAAGCGACAGTTTTGCATTGCAACAAATTTGAGACTTTTGTTAAGAAGTTTCCCCAAGGAGTGAGTGTGTGTGTGTATGTGTGCCAGCTGCTGTATGTGTGTGATTTTATCAGTCAACCACGTACGGCAAATAAGTATCAGCCAAAAACAAAAGTTACCCGAACCACCTTGGGAAAGAGGCAACAACAACGAAGCGGAAAACTTGACTGAATAGGCAAAGAGTTAACTTACAATATATGTATGTATATATTAGGGGCATTCAGTATAATTTGCACAAATTATACTATCTATTGTTTTAGAAAACGACGAAATTTATAGATTTTATTTTTGACTATGTATGTATATCATTTATTAGGTTTACTACATGGCAAATACTCCGCATTAAAATAGCCAAAAAATTCTTAACGAAGTTTAAAAATCAAAATAAATGTGGAGAAGGAATTAAAGTCTGCAATTCCTAAGTTTCTTTTCTGTGTGCAACTTATAAATATGATCTAAAGTTCCAAAAAACGGAAAGAACATTTCTAGATTTAAGTTATATGAATCTTTATAAATTTTTATCATTTAAAGTTTACAATGAATATAAAATATTTACCCATATAAAGCATAGGTATAAAAACAAATAAATATTTCTGACGAGAATCTTAGCTTCACTAAATAACTATTGTTATCTTTTAAAGTTTGTCTGTCTTATGCTCTATTGTTTTTGTGTGTATACATGTGTATGTATGGGTGTGTGTGTGTGTGTGTGTATGGGTGTGCAGCTGACACAACAAATGAGCCTTAATGCGATTTGCTTGAATGGACGTTGGATGTGCGGGTGTTTGTTTTGGTTCTTTGGCCGGCCACAGAGCTCAGTTGGGTCCAGTTAACTGTAACTAATTTGTTGCACAAGTTGCCAGCTTCATGGCATTGTGTGGCATCATCATGTAGTACATATGTATGGTGTGGCATGGTTGAGTATGGCATCTATCGACCAATTTTGTGCTGCACTTTGCAGTTTGCAATCAACTCGAAACTTGGCCCGTAAATAACTTGATTAAGATTGCATTGAATGCCTTTTACATGGCTTGAAGGACCTTTAAGAATTGAATTGCATCATAAGGATAACCAATCTAAACAATATCAACGTAATTAATTTCATTATTTCATTAACCCGCTTGAAGGTAATTAAAGGGATATTATCCATTGAAAGGCGTGAGTTCCCTTAAGAAAAAATATTGTTTATAAGCATAAGAATTATTAAAAATCTTAACTTCTATTTAAAAGAATTCGGATACCAGATTCAGTAAAAATTTAAGACCATTGCAAAGTCGCATAAATGGGTATGAGATTATTTTCGAAGTTTATTTTGGGGCGTTTTTAGTAGATAAATATATAAATAACGCAAAAGAAGTCAATTTTATTTTATTTATTTATTTATTTTATATATTGTCAGGCTAAAAGCAGCCGACACAACAATTAATTTAAAAATATGGCATTAAAATTAAAAAATTATGTATAATTAAATTACAGAAAAAAAAAATTAAGATTCAAAAAAATTAAAAACTCTGGGGAATCTAAAATGAAAAAGAAAATTTTAATATTGTTGCCTTTGGTATGTCAAACATTACTAAATCTTGCATCGACCTGTAATTAAATTTTGCAGCTAAATTTTGAGCTTTTATTTATCGTTGTTCTAATCAAAACAGGAGGGTAGGGATATAGTCGAGATACCTAATTTTAGCTACCCGTTACTCAATTTATATGTTACGCTAAAAAGATTATTGCTTACTTTTAGGCGCTCGAGATGCTTAAAGACTTAAAACAGTCTTAAATATCGATAAATTTAATCGATCTTGATACTTTTAAATAGGATAATATAAATAGCAGTAATATTAATGACTTTGCCAATAAGAGAGCTATATGTGGGGAAAAACTAAAATACGAGATATTTACTTAATATTTTATTCAAAACTTTTTATTGATTGATTCATTTAATTTAGTAGTTTGATCGTTTCGTTAGATAATTTAAGCATTCTTCATTTATTCATTCATCTTACAATTGATATGTGTTTCGATTTTAATTATTTTCACTTTTGTTGAGCTGCTGCTGATGTTTTATCTGATTTGTAGTGTTTGTAAGTTAAGAGTAGTTTTGTTGTTGATGATTGCATACGAGTTAGAGGAAAATTCGAGAATTGGACGACAGACATAATTCAGAATCCTGGCACCCGCATGACACACAGGACACAGGACACACGACATGTGGCATGGGAGACAGAGGACATTCAATCGTTATCAGCTGGCGAAAATATTCTGTGGCGAGTGAGAATGTTGCACGGAAGCTCAAATTGTGCGCCTGTCTGACTGCAACAAGAGTACTATGTTTGAGTGTGTGTGTGTGTGTGTGAGTGTGTGTGTGAGAGTGTGTGTGACTGTGTGTTCGTATTTCCAATGAGGTTTTGTTTCAATTTCCTTTCGATAGGCCACAAGCATGGCGAGCACAGGACGCGGGCGTCGACAATTTCATGCATAAATTCATTCCATGTATGTGTTGGTGTCTATGAGGTTGTATGTGTGTGTGTGCGCTTCATGGCTGACTGAGATTCGAGTGAGATACTTCCTTCCGCCGCATTTGTTTGTTTGTTTTGACTGTCCCCCAGTTGTGCCCTCTTCCCCACCCCGCCATACACCGGCTATTACTACAACCCCCTTGCCCACTTGCCACACGCTGTTGCAGCTGCCTCTGGTCCCTTGTTGCTCCTGCTGCTGCTGATGATGATGATGACTTTGCATCTAAAACAATTAAGTTTCATTTAAAAACAACATAAAAAATAAAAAACATAAAAATAACAACATCACACACACACACACACACACACACACATCAAATCGGTGCGGCCAAAACAATTTACATACTGCGCATAACTTGCCTTAAATGAGTTTTGCAACAAATTCCGACAGGCCGCACAGGACGAAGGGAACGAAGAGGACAAAACGGTGACAGCAGCCACAAAAAACGATGTCCAGCGACGTCGCCTGCGATTTGCAGCTAATCCCTTATGGGCATTTTGTCATGCCCCGCCTCCGCCCCCCTTGGCCACCTTGCCGGCAGATTGTCGCACACAGGAACAGGCCAATGTCCTGGCCGAAATCCTTGCCAGTCGAGCTCATGCAAATTTCATGGGCACGCAGAAAAAAGCGACATAAAAAAAATGTGAAATACATTTCCTGTCGTCTAGTCAGAGGACCACGAGCAGGACATGCAAGGACAGCACAGCCTCAGTCAACGACAACGACAACGACGACGACGACAAGTGCGGCAAGTGCGCCTCTCGCATCTGTGGGCGTGGCACATAAAAATATGTATGCAACAGCAGCAGCAACAACAACTTGTAAAAAAGCCATGCACACAATTTATATCCTGGACAAAAGGACAGCCGTCGCTTATCCCAACTTCAGATAGTGGACAACGAGTCTCGTTCTCGTACATGAGCCATCTCCCCTCCTACCCCTCCACACTTGCCCCCTCCACACTTGCCACACGCTCTCGTTTTTCAAGGGGGGATGGTAGCATGGCAAAAACTTTGCTGCCGAATTTAATCCAATAATAAATGGAATATTGCTGACCTCGGGCATTAAATTAAATGTTGTTATCAGTCGAGTGCAGAGAAATTATCAGGCGGCGGTTTGCAACACACACACACACACACAATCATCATGTGGCACAGACAGTTGCAGTGGCAGAGACTGTGGCAGAGACTGTGGCAGGAACACTTTGTGAAGTAACTGAGTTATTTGTGCCGAGACTTGAAATAAAACGACAAATGGCGTTGTCTCCAAAAAAGAGTGGAGCTCGAAACTAAACAGCAAACTGAACCATTGTGAACTAGTTCCTTTTGAAATGGTTCGTTTATTTCTAAATGAATCTTGGTAATTTTGTTGAAAAACGGAGCTGACTCTAAAATTCAAATATGTATTCAGGATATTATTCTAAATGTAATCAGCTTTAAAATTGACCATAAAAATTCGAAAACATTTAATTCTACTGAAAAAATTATTTTAGAACCACGATCATCAACAAATTTGAGAAAAAAGATTTGAAAAATAGAACTTGAGACAAATATTTCGTACTTGGCCTAAGAAAATCCGGGATTGCCGAACTTCTGACATCACATAAGATTTATTATAACTCGAAATCCCTGATTTTTTTCAGTGCATGGTATGTTCGCCAGAACCTTAAATTTAAAAAGTAACTAACTTAGCAACGGATACAAATACGGCGCAAAAGAACTTGAGAAAGGAGTTCACAAATGCTGTTAGCTATAAGTTTAAAATAAACCCAACAGCTAGTTTACTAAAGAACTAGCTTAGCAATGGACAATAATAACAAGCGGATCAGTCGAGTGCACTCGACAGTAATATACCCTGGGACTAGTCCCCGGCGCGCCTAAGATTTTATGCCCATGTAATTCATATACGTATCCTTATATATCGACCTATCGTTTTTGTGTCAGATACATACATACATATATAATATGATAAGTGATTTGAAAAAATTTCCATGGTATATTTAAATTTTAAAAATTTATTAAAAGTAAAAATAATGAAAAAAACAACAACAAAAATTGTTCACTAAATCAGGAATCGAACCCCCGGCCCCTTGCTAATTAAAAATCATTTGCATCGACAGGACCGAGATTCGAACCCCGATCTCCCGTTCCGCTTGCCGAGCACCTATCACCTCCGCCACTTCCGCACTACGTCTGACGCTGGCAAACTCGATATACATTCTCGATGAACATTTTGGTGGAGTAAATGTAAAATGAATTAATTGATCATTAATTCTATTCTTATTTATAAAATCGCCATAAAAACACCTTGGACAAAACTGTTAATATCTTCACTATTTATGGTCCAATTGTAATGAAACTTGGTGATTAAATTCTGAGCATGTTTTAACACACGTTAGTGCAAAAAATTAAAATTGAAAGCTTCAACCTAAAACCCTAAATTAAAGGTGATGTCAGTTTTTGATGAACTTGTTCTGCCTGACATAATAGGGAGTCTTCATTCCAAAGTTTGTGGTCCTAGCTCTTACCATTTTTGAGATCCTTTCGCTTATACGGACCGTCAGACAGACGGACAGACGGACTTGGCTATATTGACTCGGCTGTTGATGCTGATCAAGAATATATATATACTTTATGGGGTCGGAGATGCTTCCTTCTCCCTGTTACATACTTTTGAACAAACTTAATATACCCCCAGGGTATAGCAACAGTTCCCAACAACGGCTTGACTCTAGTTCCTTGCAACTTGATTCAGCTCAGAATAAGTTTGCGTCCCTGCGAATTGAGTAAGAGATATGAGCACAGGGTGGTGTTCAGGGGGGTGTTGAGGGTAGAAACCTGTGATTGAGTGTGCATCTGTTTGGCCGGATATTAAGCTCGTTTGCATATAATTTGCGTTGCAGAGACAGAAACAGAATCAGAAACTGAATCTGAATCAGAAACAGTTGCAACTGGAGGCCAGTTGACGCTGTCGACGGTTTTTTGGGTATGCCGCGATAAGAACTCAGTTACTGAGACGACACAAGCAGCCAGAGTGCGGCATTAAGAATCCGACAGTTGTTTTTTGGTCCAGAGTAAAGCAATTAAGTTTTGTGGCCACTCGGAATTATCCGACTGCGGCTTTTTGCTCCCCTTTTTGCAGCCATTGTAATTGAGGCTGCAAATTGTTTGCCCACTTTCCCAAACACTTCCTCCGGACAGCCACTTCATATGCCAAATTTATGAATGGGTAATGTGCGAGTCATCTGGCAGTGGCATATCTTCACTGAGTAATGAGAAAAGAGCCACTTGAAGGTTGCTTAATAACTCGCTACTTGTAGACATTATCATGCAAAATGCTCGTTAACTTATACTCGTTACTCACTAATGTCTGTTTGACAATTGATACTCGATAGTACGAAAATACAGTTTGTAACTCGCTATTTAATCTTCAGGACTTAATTGTTATTAATAGTAAAGCCATAAATTACTGTTGAGTTTTATTTTGAGCGAAAAAAATAAAACTCAAAAATAATCATTATTTTTTTTTTTGATCCAAAATAATTATTACGGTCTAAGTTTTATAAGAAGTAAAAATCATAAATAATTATTAATTTAGAGTTTTGATCAAACCTTAAAAAATTACTCAAAAACAATGATTAGTAGTGAACAAAAAAGTTGAAAACATAGATTTAAAAATCATGGCGAAAATGCAGAGATTAAGAAAAATAAAGATTTTGGTGTAAACCGTTTTCTTCTAGGTCTTTTGAAGTGTGTGATTTTTTTAGTTAAAAAATAATCATTATTTACGGTCCCTGGTTATTATTAATAAAAATAATCGCTGTGATTTTCAAGTGTTTCTTATTATTATTATTAAAAAAAACTCGTTAAATTTTCCACTTTACTCTCTAATGACTTTTTGACAATTGATACTTGCTAGTGACGGCTCTTGAAATACCGATTGTTACTCGCTATTCAATCTTCAAGACTTACTCGTTGTAAGCAACTGAAAAATCGACAACCTTTCCTCGTTACTCGCCAACGTCTTTTTGAAAATTGTTACTTGTTAGTGGATTATCACTAGGTATGGTTTGTTACTCGCCATTTAAATATCAGGCGCAACTCGTTATTATCAATAAAACGACTCGCGAACTTGAACTCGTTACTCGATAGTGTCTTTTAGATGATCTGGAAGTGTTTTTCAATAATCACTTCAAGCTAATTGTTGATTATTAAGATTATTTGTTTGCTGACGTTTATCATTCAATAGTTTGGTTACTTGCTACTCGCTCCTAACTTTTCGCAATTCGTTGCACGAGCAAACGCTACTTGTTCAACAGTGAATCAAAATTATTATTTATAATCACTGGCATGTGATCGTTATTCGTTGCTGGCCACATTTTACATAAGTCCCTTACCTCTAAAATTACTTTATAATAATCATACCATGTTATTTTATGCTAAGGAAAAGACAGAACCGGTTGAAGCTCATATGTTAGCAAGTTTACTTTTGGAATTGCCGGTGGTTAAAGTATCTTTGGCTTTCTTATGCCAAGTTTCCATCTCCTGCAGCTAAAGTGCTGCCAATCAGCCAAAAGTCTTAAAACACTTTTGCATAAGTTAACACATACACACACATACGTTTATGAGAATATATGCATGTGTGTGTGCGTGTGTGTTGGGGGGAAGAAATTTGGGTTATGTTTGGGGTTATCTATAAGGATACGAGCATGTGAATGCTTTTTAATCCTTTCTGCGTGACGGCAGCTGCTCGAGAGACTCACAATTGTGTCAGTCACACTCTAAAAAGTATATCCTACAAGTTGGTGGAGGGAGAAAAGTGGTTCAAGGGGCGGGGCTACTGGGCGCAAGTTGGCCAGGCGTTGATTATAATTGACTTTGGCTGACTTAAGTGCCAAAATGGAAATACCATGTACCACATTCAGGTTTTAATTGCCAAAGACATTAACAAAATTTGCATACACATAAAGCTTGAGGCACTTTTCTCACTTTAAGTGAAATTCCATAAAACGTAATCGCCATGGTGAAAGTTGGCAAAAAAAAGACGCATGATTACCCCAAATCAAATCAAATGATGTGCAAATATTTTAATATTGAAAGTATGTTGAATCATTGCCTTCAACGTTGTCCTGGACACTGGTCAGTCCGAAATACTTTCAATCTATTGCCATGGCTGTTAAGCAGTCCTCAGTCTCCCTCAGCCACTCTGTATTCATATCTGTCTAAAGGACATTCCGCACATCTCAACTAAATAGTTTCATTTCAGAGCGAGCGAAATATGAAAGGAAAATGGAAAAACACATTGTCATGGCAGCTTCTTCTCCCACCGCCACTTGGCTCAGTCTGCGAGTTGTGGGGCAGTTGGTGGTACAAAGATGTACACATAAAAATAAGAATAACTTGCAACGCAGTTAAAACTTGCACTTGCAACGTGGCTGCAAAGTTTTCGATTTGTGTTGAAGTTTTTCGCACCTTGGCGAAAAAGTGCAGTAAAGTGGCATAAAAAATGTGAGAGCTTGCGACGTGCCTCAGCATCAACACCAACAATATCATTAGCATCATCATTATTATCATCTGCCCCTGATGTAGATTTTGATGATGATTTTGATGTTGCCATCAGCCTTATTAAAAAACTTTCATCAGCTGTAGAAATCCGCAGCTGATCTAGGATGATAGCAGTGGAAGGTGGGTGGCTGGGTGGCTGCAGAGAAGCGTATTGTGGTGCGATGGTGGCCATGGTGGTTATGGTTTGCCAGCTGGTTCAACGTCCTGCCTTACGGCAATGCGCCGACAAAATAATTGATCCCCAATGTCTCATTTAGCTCACACACTCTGCTTATCCTGCCTGCCACCACTCAAAGCCCCACTTGCACCACTTGCCCCACTCGCACCACTGGCACTGGCGAAATCAAATTGAAGTCCATAACAAGCGACTGAGCGCCTCATAAAGCAATTAAGTTCATGTGGCTGACCAAACAGCAACGTGTTGGAATATCCCCAACAACAACAACAATAACTCAGCCAAGTCGGGATTCCACATTCCTGACACACACACACCCACACACACACTCTGGGGTGTGTTTGTGCGCGCGGTCAGTTCGGCTTAGTGCGGAGCTCAAGTAATTCATAGCATTAATTATATTATACGAGCCACGCCTGAAGGACGAAGGACATCCGACGGGGACGGGGCTCAACAGTTGAGGATGCCACTTGGTCCTTGTGGCTGCCACAGCACTTTCACTCGGCTCTAGCCGCAAAATCGTTGGACATTCAAATTAGCATTTCCAACGAAAGAAATACGAGTCGAGTGATGCTTAAACCAACTGAACAGATTTATTTAAGAAAATATAGTTTTATTATATGTATGCAGTGCACATTAACATCTATCGGTAGTATACATATGTAGGTAGAAAAGAACTACTCGTAGTGAGAAAGGATACAGTCCAGAGAAGACTTAGTACTTGACTTCCATTCCTATATAAATTTCCAGTTATAAATTCCGATCGTGATATAATTTTCAAAACACTTCCTGGATCTAGCTTTAAAATTGCTCAAAAATAAAAATAAATTGGTAGTCCAAAAATGTTATACATTGTAGCTTATTTCTGCGTTACTCCATCAGATACAAATTCTTATCTAATTAAAATAAGTGAGAATATTTGAACATTTTGGGAAAATTTATCACTTTGAGTGGAAAATCGCAAAATTTTTATTTTACTACGGGCCAGAATGGTGACAATTCTACGTCGATTAAACTTTGTTTCATCCAAATCGGTTCAGTAGAACTGGCGGAATCGAGGCCGCCAGCACCATGCCTTTTTTTTGAGGGCCAACTTTGACGGTGCCATCATCTATGGACAGCCCCTATATCGCCGCGAAAAAAATTTTTTTATTTTCTTTCATTAATTACTAATTTAATAAAAAAACAAAATTCAAATATCTTTTTGCGTTTTCAAATGAGAATTTTTTCAAAAAAGGTCCAAAAACAGCAAGCTGAAGGAGAATAGGGCCTTAACAGATCTGCAAAAAAATAATTTTATGATCTCTAGAAAAATTTGATATCTACTGCGTTAAGCTAACACTTAATACCCTACATGTAAATATATGTTATTGTCGTTGGTTGGGTGGTATAAAAAAAAAAACACACACAGAAGTGAATATGAATTGACAACAGGGTATATTATAGTTCATACAATCGAATTTGTGCTATATAATAACTCACTACATCCATTTGATCGTTATTATACAAAATAGCTAATATACATTTATAATATGCTAATAAATTTAAATGTCAAAAAAAAAATAAATTAGGCTGAGCTAAATGATACCCTGTTAATATTCGTAACAGCCAAAAATGAATGCGAAAATTGATGCATATTAGAAGTAAGGAATTAAAGTTTATTTGACACCCACAATACCCTGCAGGCTACAAAATCTCTAAATATTTTGCATAACAATAGGGAAATTGATTTATGCAAGCAAAGTAAAGTGCAGCAATAATAATAATAATTATTAATAAATAAATTTTGACCAAAAGCGAACAAACATGAGCAGTTGTTGTTGTTGTTGTTGTTGTTTTTGTTGTTGTTATTATTGCAGTTGTTGTAGTGTGACAATGTGTAGATAAAAGTAATTAACGCCTATTTGGGAATTGGACACGCTGCACGTGAGCTGTGAGATGGAGAGAGAGACAGAGGGAGAGAGAGGACTCCGTACGCTGGTCTGGTCAATAATGGCGAACGCAACAGCAACAACAATGACTGTGTGGTGCAATAATTATTGACTTATTGGCCATAATGGCATTTAAGAGTCGCAAGCGCCAGCCGAAAAATATTTGCATAAAATTTGCATTGACAACAGTTGAAAGCAATTGAAACAATAATTTCGTCATTAATGTGCGACAATCCTCGTCCATTCCCTTTGTCCATTGACCATGCCCCAAAATGGCACACCTTTACGCCCCTCTGCCATCCACCTGCGATGCGAATTGAAAACGTGCTTATCGCCGTGCATCAGTAACAACGTTGCCTGAACCTGAACCTGAACCCGAACCCGAACCTGAACCTGAATCCGGATCAGGTTTGTGGGCGAGAGTTGCAGTCGCACATTGCAATTGTTTAATGCGTTTAATTACATTTGTTCGCTGGCACTTAATGTTTTTATAATTAATAGAATCAATATTGATATTGGACCCAGCAGCGTCAACCTGCAACCCGGAAAAAAGCTTTTCCCCTCTCTAGGAATACGTGCCACAGCTGTGGTTAATTGTAGATTAAAAATGTAGCAATGCGGTTGCATTTTCCTATGGTTTTCCCGTTCGGTCATGCAGGCGTTAATTTTCTGGTCAAACTATAACCCGCAATAAAAATATAAATAAATTGTAAACTCCAAAAAAAGGACAATAAAATAAAAATCAATTAATTTACAGTAAAACTCATGTAAGTGGAATTGCATACTTATTAGATATGCGTCTTTTTATATTTTACAAAATAAAAAGAAGACTCTAAATTGATATATTTTGCTTAAGCTTTTACGAATATTAAGTTATTTTAAGACTATAAAATAAAAATATATATTTGATTATAATATTCTAACAGAGTTGTATACACTATTCAAGTCGGATTGTACACTTTGAGCAAACTCGATTCGATTTATTACCTGAATAAAATGCAATTTTTATTTGTTTTTTAATTCAAATAAATATTTTTTTATTTGTCTTTGGGCGACGCATTTAATTACATTTAAAGAAAAACCAGAAAGCACACATGAGGAAAAAGCGCAGGCATGCATGCGAAATGCAGACCGACTAACCCCTGACCCCTGAATTCCTCCCGCACCGTACTCGGCGTCTCCACCTGGCAGAAAAAAAGAAACAAGAACAAAAAAAAAAAAAAATTGAGCGCTTTAAAATGCAAGCAGCGTAAAAGATTAGCCCGATTATTTCAGCTTGAAGGCGTTTAACTTGGCATTGCAACGCACACGGTGCGAGTTCAAAGGGTTCAGAATGCTCCATCCCATCTCCTCGTTTCCCCGTTCCCCTGTTCCCCCTTTCCTACGGCTGTACGGCTTTCCTACGCCATCGGTAAGTACCTTGCCACTTGAGGATGCCACGACGTGTAGCACCCACCAAAGCCCAGCCCGGGGCGCGTTTGGGCCAAAACTTTTGTTCCGGCTTTTCCTTTCGTTTCGCGTAAATGTTCAAAATGTAAACTTAATGCAGCGATTTGAAATTTACACATCGTTATATGAATATGAAATGCTTTAGAATATGGGAAATGGGAAAAGGGAACGCGCAATACGGATTATGGAATGCCCACTATGCGGTGTCCTTTTATGGTGGTTGCTTTTGTCTGTTTTCTTATCCTTGGTGGTTAGCTTGGACCAGTCTTCGAGAATGATAAATAACTCACAATATTTTACTGTCGATATACTAGTATACTATGTATGTATTCGCTGTAAATTGCTCAACAGATCTTTAAATTTTTAACATATGTATTTTGAAATTTTTTACAGATATTTTTTTTTTTTTAATTTTGATTTTCCTTAGGACCTTTGTAACTTTATTAATATATTTTAAGTTTAATTATAATGCCAATTAAATTAAGAATTCATTATTGGTCTCAAATATCAATGGCAAGATAAAAAATTATTTACTTCTGTTTTTTAATTCCTTTCTATTTTCAATTATAAATAAAAATATTTGTATTATTCAAAACGTAGTTAAAGGGCCCCGACTGAATATCTATATCTTAAGTTTATTTTGAAAATGGTCACAATTTTTGCTTGGATTAAAAGTTTATTACATTGATAGATGCTGATGCATATTGATTAAATAATTATAATTTCAGTTGCAATCTGGAAATACTGATGAATGCTCAATCAATCAATCAATCAAAAGTACAGTATGTTGATTTAATATCAAAAGACCAAAGAGAGTAATTTTGAAAAGTTTAGCTAATGCTGAAATTTAACTGAATTGATAGTTTATAAAATTACGATATGCAGTTTACTAGCAGTGAAAAAGTGAAATTACGTCAATCGTTTTTGCGATTGATGTATGTCGTTATTAATAACTTTTGTAAATTGATTTGATTTGAAGTAAGTCAATCATTGTCATTTACAAGGTTTTTGAGCATCCTGTCAATCGCTCAACAAAGTGATTGTCGGCGATTTGTTTGAAACATGTTGTTGTGATTGACTTGCGATTGACGTAATAGAGTTGCCCAATGTCTGTTTAGTACCTAGTGTCAATGTTTTAAAAATTAGAATCTGGCAGTGAAGAGACCTTGTCGATTGATTGATCGCAATTATCAGCTGCAGCATGAACAGGATTGATGTTACGCTCCTTGAAATGATCACCATTGCTATGGCTCTCATCCCTGATTACCCTCTCATCCTTTGCTTCAGTGCTCGGCATCTGCATCAGGGATGCAGCAGGGGGATTGACAGCTTGCAAGGTCACGCCGCTCTCATGCAAGTCGAAGCCCGTGAAAGCCGTGCTGGAAGTGGAAGGCTTTAAGTTGGTCATGTTCAAGGACAGTGGCCCCACGATCGGAGGATTCATCGTGTTCATGTTCATATCCGGCATGCCCGTCGCATCCGGGGACACGACATGCATGTGGTGCATTGCATTGGGCAACATGTTAATGTTCATATTCATGTTCATATTGATGTTCGGCATTAGCTGAGCAAAGTTCGTGTTCCCCGTGTAGTTTTCATTCATGTCATAGATTATATACGGCGCATCCGCAGAGTGACCGCCACCCGGCGACACCACGAAGTGCATCGTGGGCACCATGGGCATTGTGGGCATCACGGGTCCCGTCGGTTGCAGGAAGATGTTGTTCACCTGCTTGACAATCACTCGATTCGGGGAGGACGTCTCAGTTCTGTCCTTGTCCTCAGTGAGCTCGACAGGCACTTTATGGCTAGTTTCCTTGAGGTCCTCCACCTTGCTGTCGACAGAGGAGCTGTCGCTGGAGTTGCTGCTACCAGAACCGGAACCTGAACCTGAACCACACTGACTGACAGATGACAAGTTGTCCATGTGATGATGTTTTTCCATCTCGGGCTTGAGGTTGTGGATGACGGGTGATTCGCTCGGGGAGCTGTCCTGCAACGACTGTTGCTTCGCTTGCTTCGTGGAAGTGCTTCTCTCCGTGCTTCTCTCCGTGCTCGCATTGTCCTTGTCGTGGTGCTCCGTCTGCTGCATCGCTGCGCCTTGAGGCATGTGGCGGGATCGACTGCTGCCGACGGGTCCGAAGCGATACGGCAGACTGTACGTGTTGATGCGGTAGCCATAGCGGGATCCATGAGACCGTGCCATCTGGTGGGCGTGTGAATACGCATGCACGGGCACTGTAAACATAAAGAGTGTTAAAACTTTAATGATCCTGAAAATTCTTGATCCAAGTATGGAGTTGTAAATCTAAGAACGGTTTGGAAATTCCTAATACCAAAAGAGATCTTAGAAGTCAAGGATACTTTTCAGAATTGTGTTTTTGAATTTTGTGCGAGTGTGTGCTCCTCTTTTAAAACCTTTAATGCTCACAGAAAGAAGAAATAGTTCTTCTATTTGGAGTTCTTGTGCACTGAAAAAAAGACCCCTTTCTAAAATCCAGAACATTCATCTTAAATATTTTGTTCTTGAAATAAGAATATTTTAAGCCCAAATTACTAAGACTAAGAATATTAATCTTGAAAATCGTAAGTTCTTAATATAAAAAAAAATTCTCAAATTTAAATATTTTTTTCTTAATATAAGAGTACTTTAAGACCAAATTAGTAAAACTAAGAATGTTATTCTAAAAAATCTTAAGTTCATAATACAAGAATACAAATCTTAGATCTTTTTCGCTTAAATGAAATCATGAATTTTTGTCACTTTTTGAGACTTAGAATTCACAACTGGTTCTGGCGTCTCAAAGATAACATTAGGCTTGGATCGCTGGTCAAGTCAGCACAACGGTACTGATGATAGAGATTGGAATCTCTTGAAACAACTGTATACCGAGCCATACTTCATAAATCCTAAAATGCTAAGAAGCTTAATGTTTATTTGAAATTTTTTGAGTATTCAAAACTTTTTGGTCTATAAATAAGAACATATAATCTTAAAAAAATAATAAGTTTTATTCTTATACTAAGATTTGTTGTCTAGAAAATATAAGAATTTATGATCTTAATAATAAGAACTTGGTCTTAATTGAAATGTTCTTAGAATTCAGATGTGTTGTCTTACTTCAAGATTTTCGTGTTCTCGACCCATTTTGTAGACCAAAGTTCTTAGTTCTGAGACCAAAATCTTGATTTTAGATAATTTTTTTTTATCAGTGTACTCAAAATAAGAACTAAGCCTAAGTGTTGGACGATCTTGAAATACCTAATGAGTTTGTTTTCAGAACTAAACTTGTTTATATTTAAGAATGGAATAGTCTAAATTTTAAAGATCGATTCGTTCATAAAAAACTCGAAAATTAAAAGGGTTGCATTTTTCCAAGTGCGAGCAGAGAGCAGATCATACACTTACTTAAGGGTCTACCCCAGAAACTGAGTGGTGCAGTGCCGCATGGCGCCATCATGCGGGGTCCATTCGGTGCGGCAAAGTGTCCAGTCGGATTGGCCTGACTGCGGGCAGGTGCCGGAGGTGGAGGTGGTGGCGGTGGTGTTGGAGGCGGCGCGGGTGGCGGCTGTACATGCAGAGGGGGCGGTGGGTACATGCTCATGTGCATGCACCAGCAGTGGTATTCCGTCTGCGTGCTCGCATTCACGAGCATCGGACGAGGCTGTGGGCGAGTACAAAATTAATCTTGCATCTCAGAAACAAATTAATATTCCCGTACTTCAAATTCAAGTATTAACGATCTCAAATTCTGATTGTACACAGAAAACTAAGTCATATTTTTTAATGCTTAGTGTAAGAAATCTTAAAAAAAAAACCTCTTTACGTGGTGAAAGTCTAGTGACTATAACAGTTTTATGCCCCAAAATTTCTGATATCCAATTTTGTGACTAATAATATTAATTTTTTTCATATAAATATTTAAAAAAAAAATTTTGCACTCTGCACAATGCGCTAAAATGTCTCAGTTCTTTGTATCAAATAAAACTCACTCTTTTGCGCAGTGCCGAATGCAAATTTTTTTTTTTTAATTAGTTTATATGTAAAAATTAATATTATTCGTCACAAAATTGGATATCAGAAATTTTGGGGCATAAAACTGTTTTCGTCACTAGACTCTCACCACGTAGAGGTTTTTTTTAAGATATCAGTAATTTTTAAATAGGGCATCAGAAATTTTGAAATTGCAATAAATTTTTACAGTATAACTTTGTTGAAAGGTATTTCTTGTTTGTACAAGCTAAAACGAACTGTCTGGCAACACTGGTTCCCTTTACAAACACACATGCTGCTATGACACTTTGCTGCTGCTGTCCTATTCCAATTCTAAGTAAAATGTATACAAGGATGCCACAGAAATCGCTTTCGCTTGAATTTCACACCAACTTCATTTCGCGGTGCCACAGGTCAATTCACAGAATAATTTTGTGCGGAAAGAACTAGCGCTAAGTCCGTTTTCGTCCGATGGTGCCACCTAGTCCGATTTAGATTTTCGAAGTCAGGGTCAGCGATGCCACATTTTTTAGTGAAAATTCGAAGTAAGATTTTTAAAAAATATATATGGAACCACTTCTGTTTTCTTTAAATTAAGCAGTAAAAAAATAGCTCTTTTGAGGTAAATCAAGTTTTATCTAAAAAAAACCTTAAACTTATTGTGCAATTTGTGAAAACATTTTCATGAAGAGTTGCCAGATTAATGGCAGACAATTGTTAGAGCTGTCGAGTAACTTTTATTTTGTCGCGCCAATTACTTTTTAAATTTTTTCAGCTAAACAAAATCAATTATTACATAAATAAATTAAATTATATTAATTAAACAAGGAAAAAATTAAAAGTTTAATGTTCTGCAATGATAAACTTGAAAAAGTTGCTAATCAAACCTTTGGGTAATTTAATCTGAAAAGGTGTCAGCCCTTAGCAGCCTAGTTCGAAAAGGTTGGTGAAAATGCTAAAACAAATTAAATCTCTCGAAGTTCTGTGGCACCTCGGAATTTTCCGTGCGGAATTGCTTTCTGCGAAATTCTATTTCGCTTGCGATTTCTGTGTCACCCCTGAATATCTTGCACAAACGAATTTTGAGAGATATGTTTTAAATGTCAAAAACCGTGGAATTGAATTGTCTACAACATATAATATATTAAATAGTAATTTAAAAAACAGATTTTTCTTAAATCGAAAAAAAGTGTAAAAAAAACCATATTTCACCTGTAGCTTTTTACCTGTGTTCTTTATCAAAAAAGTTTACAGATATGCTTCAAAATACCTTTCCAACGATATATAGACCACATCTGTAGCTTCTATAGTTTGGATGCTAAAGGGGTTTTAATTTTAGCGGTTTTTAGCAATTTCCCGCTAAACTAGGGTTTTTTCGAAAAAGTCGTAGAACAAACGTTTCTAGATTTTTGATCGGGAACAAGTCCTCATTCAAACTTTTAAGCTAAATCAACGATTTGATCCAAACAAACAAACAGACAAACAAACAGACAAACAAACAGACAAACAAACAGACAAACAAACAGACAAACAAACAGACAAACAAACAGACAAACAAACAGACCAACAAACAGACAGACAAACAAACAAACAAACAAACAGACTGACTTTTCATCTCATTTTCGGAAGGCCACTAAAAATTTCAAAATTAATTATCTTCTGAACCAGTGATCGGATTTTGATGATCAAGGTGTCATTCGACGCGTATTTTTAGTAAAAAGAATAGTAAAAAGTTAAAAAGGCTCCAAAGGCCCCATTAGCTCCAATCATTTAAATTTTGCCCCTCCCACTTACACCTGTTTTTCTTACACACCAGGTGAGTTTTCAAAAGTCTTAGTATGCACATTTGTAAGTTTAATTGATACCTTTCGATCGGTATAAAACTCGACCTGATCGGACAGTCATAGCAAATTTTCCATTCTTCCTGTGTATATATGCTAGTCGCCTTCGCACCCTTCGTGCTGCTTTCGTCACTAGCGGGGACTGCCGTCCGCAGTGATCACACGCATAGATGCATCGAAAAATGTTATTTCAACAACAAAATACATTCGAAATAGCAAAACCAAAACGATGCGCAATACAATTGTTTTTGTTTTGCCAGCAACGAAAGACGACCGAAAGCGTAATGTGCAAAATTGTTTGTGTAATTTGCCAATGTGCGCCAGAAGCTTACCAATGTGTATTCTCACACATTTCCCATACCCTATGTGCAAGACAAAAACAAATGTGCTTCGTGTGCATAGGCGTTGGTTAAAATCGGACTATTATATTATATAGTTGTTATAGGAACAGTCAGTCGGAATTTTCAATTTAATATCATTTTTAGGATGGCAAATTCGTTCTGAGTGTAGATACTCACATTAGTGTCCGACAGATCCTGGGTTGTCAGACTGTGCGGATGACACGCCACATAGCGTCCACCACTGCTCGTCCAAGGACGCGGTACATTCTAAGCAAACCAGGCCGGACTTATTAAGGGAAATCTCCTAAGCCTACTCTACTTACAGACGGCAGGAAGAGACTCGGATGCAGTGGCGTCACTTCCAGAATTGCTGTGGTGTACGCGGCCATCTGAACTTGGGTCATGTTGGCGAAGCGACCTCGCAGCAGGGGCAGCATTAGGTTGTGAGCTCGTATCATGAGGTTCCTTAGGGTCGCAATGTACTCCGAGCTGGACAAGCTGCAATCACTCACTTGCCTGGCAAAGTCCTCGAACGATGGAAAGTCCGTTGACGGCGAACCATTTTGACTGGGTCGTGGAATTGAGGTGGTGTCGGCGGTGTCAGGATCTGTTTGTTTATTCGTTTCAGAAACCGAAGCGGATACTTGCTTTGTCTCGCCAATTTGATGCAAGGCGGATAAAGGGGCATAGGAGTAGGGCTTCCACTCGCTGGGCTGTACCGGTTTGAGCTGTACCGGCTGTACCGGGTGATGTTCTTGCTGTGGTGTGAAGGCAGCGGCTTGCCACCACTCGCGGGACACTGGAACCGTCTGCGTCTGCCGCAGCTCCGCTTCGGCATGACAGTTTCTGTCGAATAATGACGGTACCGCCGCGGTTTTCTGCTCGATCTCTGGCCACCAATCGCTTGAGGGTAGCACAGCCTGATGTGATGGCAATTGAGTTTGTGGTGTATGCGGTTGCTGTGCTGCCACCGCATGGGCAGTCTTCTGTTCATTCTCCGTCCACAACGATGCATGATAACCTGCGAGCGGTGTCTGATCCATGTCTGACCACCAATCAATTGAATGCTGCTCATTATTCGATCGCCACTCGCGGATCAGAGGCACCGATTGGCCCTGTTCAAGTGGCAACAGAGTTGAGCCAATAGTCGACCCTGGATGTGGCTTAACACTGGCCCAATACTCCAGATGCTGTGGTGTCCCAAACGCCAGCTGCGAGTCCAGATCCTGCCACTGCTTATGGGTAGTCGGCGGAATAGATAGTGCCGCCGGTGGTAGCACAAGTGGCTGTGACTGTACCTGTGGTAGAGCCCAATATTCACGGGGTAGTGCCAAAGATGGCCCTCGACTCTGTGGGGCCAATGCAACGATCAGCTTTTCAATGTCTCGAAAATATTCAGAATTTGGGGGCAGTGAGGGCGGTAAAGCCAATCCAGGACCCTGCGGTTCGACATTTTGCCAAAATTTGTGGGTCAGCGGTACGAACTGTGGCTGTGCTTGAGGAGACACCTGTGGGTCATTCTCCCGCCAGTATTCAGCGCTTACGGCCGCAAGTTGTGGTGCCTCACCATATTGGTGATTTATCGAGGATGTATGCTTTTCTGTACATTCTTGGGGTGGAGCATTCGGTTGCTGCGGTATTGCGGCTGTATCTTTTACCTGTTGCACAGCCTCTGCCAGAAACTCGCGAGGTTGAAGGCTGCGCTGCCAGTTGCCCGATGGGCAGTGGAAAATCTGCGGATGCATCGGTTTCGTGCCCTTGTAGTTGAAGATCTCCTGTCGATCGCAGAAGGCCTCGGGGGTCGAGGGAATGGGACGCGGCGATTGCATGTTTATTTGAGCAGCCTGCTCCAGGGCCAGTAAATGGGAAGCATATGAACCCATGGGATGAAATACTGGAGCATATGGTGACATTTGACCACTCACACTCACATCCTGTGCTGACTCCGAGGGTGGACCCGGAATGATCGCCTTTTGGATGCTACTTACGGGGAGTTCTGTAACTATTTAGAGGGGCAAAGGAAATTTGTAAGACGTTTATTTGGAGTTAATTTATTGATAGCTTACTAAAATTAGGAACGGATCCATTCGAGATTAGACTTGCCCAGTTTGGGGACGAAGAACCAATGGAAGGATCTGTCATGATTAATGACTGCATGGTCAAAAGATCATCAGTTGTTAAATGATTTGATAAACCACTGAGATAAAGACGTAGAGCAACTACACTATGTTTGATAAGTACTTTCAAGGTCGAAGATTACTGACGAAATCGTCCAATATACAGTCGATTGATTTCGGAAACTTGATATTTCTAACTTTATTGCGATTTGAAAAGCTGTAAAAAAAGGATATTAAAATCATTGAATTTAATTAACTCGTGGGTTTCTATTTGATCAAAGAAGATATCCCAAAGTATCAAAAATACTCAGCATATAAAGCCCGAAAAGAGAACACTTCGATCAAGCATTCCACTCCGCAAGGATAGAGGTATTTTGTGATACTTCCAGCTTGATTTCAGACTCGTAAAGTTATCTCAGTCTGACAGTGGGAGGAGCTGTAGCATCATCAGTGAACTGGTCTGTTATATGAAACGTGTCTGCTCCAGTTTAAAGGGCTTTCGACAGCGGTAAACGTGCTCGGCATTTTGAAGGGACTTAAATTCCGTAACCATATAACCCCGTTAAAATATATCGCAAAGTCCGCTGCATTGTAAGACGAAGTCAAACGCCACGCACAAAAAAGAAAAATCTCTCATAGTCGAGAAAAAATAAAAATAAAAAAGGAAAAACTCCGAGGGCCGCTTACATTTTTGCAATTATTTCAAATATTTTTCAACACGGCTTTGAAATGCGACGTGCCGATGAATACAACAAAGGGGAATAAAAAAGCTGAAAAAGGGTTTTTTTCAGTTTCAGTTTTGTTTTTGTCTTGTGCCAAAAAATTTTTCCACATTTTATGCTGTGCATATTTTTTTGCCGCAGCCTTGGCGCGAAATTAGCGGCAAGTGTCTGAGGAAGTGGAAAAAAGGCAGCGAAGATAAACTTTAAATAAAACATGGCACACAACATGGTCGAGGGCGGAAGGGGACATTGGGCTCCCATAGAAGGGTATTCATTGATGCCGCCTGCTGGTGGTGTTGGTGGTGCAGGCAGGCTGTGGGGCAGGCAAACGTCGAACGGTGGCACAGACCGCAATTCAAATAAAATCCTTTAGGGCTTTTGACTTTTAACTCATCCGTTTAACGAGCGTTCATGTTCGTGAGACGGCGAATGGCAGGATAGCTGCCTGGATTCTGGATAGCAGGATGAAAAGATTGCCTTGGCAAGGACAATACCCTTGACACCTACACACGCACAGACCCAACAGACACACACATGGAAGTAGAGAGAGAGAGTCTTCCCCAGCACGTCCTCAGTGCAATTGCAAAACAATGCGCGAAACAGTCCAAAGAAATCTACATAAAAGGCATTAGCGACTAACGAATGCCCTATAAAAGGGTACCAGAGGGATAGTGCAAGAAGTTAGAAGTTAAGATACAGCTCGAAAGATGCAGATACTATATATGGATAAAAAGACATTGCTCGACATTCAGAGAGATATTCATAAAGATTTATAGAGAGAAAGATAAGAGATAAGGATATAAGTGAATTGCATTTGAAAAGAGCAAGAGCTAAATTTGAAATGCTCTTTATATACATCTATTTATAAATAGAAAAAATGAAAACTAAACTATATAAAAATTGGATGTTTGAACGCATATAGTTTTCATATATTTTAACTTACTATTATTAAGAAACAAAAAAACAATTACATAAATAATTGGTCATTATTTCCATTCAATTCTAATACCGAAATTGTTTTAAGTAACACAACATTTTTGTGTCCAACTGATATAAGACAACAACAGAGCAAACTTAAACTTTACCATTTTTTTTTTGTAATATAAATTTTAGTGTTTTCAAAAATTATCCCGAAAGCTTTCTCAACCTTCTGCCATAAACAGATGCGATGTTAATAAATTAAAGTTAAAAATATGAATATTTTTACATGACATCGTGATGTTGGATCATCAATAGATCGGGGTTTGTGTGAGACATTTCTATGCAATCTCGAATTGAGTGTTTGCCAAGTCGACTCAACACATCTTTCACACAAACACTCACAAAACGTTTTAAAATTTTTATGAGCCCTTTTTGACTAAAGTGGGGGGAGGGAATGATATCTGTACAACACTGTTGTGATTGCTTTTGGCCCACTGGCCACACCACACACACTCGGGCCACAGAGAGCAGAATCAAATCGATTGATGACGACGTTCCAAGCAATTGCCAATTGTCAGTTGGCAAAGGGAAAGGGAAAGGGAAAGCTGCTCCTGTTGTTGCTATTTTAGAATTTCGAACAATTGCCACTTCACGCGCATAATAAACGAGTTGCGATTGGCGGTGCGAGTGGTGCAAAGAAATCGCTGACAATTGAGGCGTTTACTTAAGTATGCAATGAGAGAGGGAGAGAGAGAGAGAGCGAGAGTCAATGCATACATAATTTGGCATTTTGAATTCGGAATTTGGCAGTGCAGGATTGTGACATTTATTAGCTTGAAAATACACTTGTCGCGCATACGCCCCGTGGACACGCCCCTACACAAAAGCACAGCCAAAAACCAAAAAGAAAAAAAATGAAATGTATGATTCGTTTAATAAATTGAGCATTTTACGCAATTTATGCGGCTGATTTGACGTTAATGTGGCCTGAACAGACTCACACCACAGACACACACACACACACTCACACACTCACTTATAAATCAACAGTGGCTTTGTATGTGTGTGAGAGAGAGTGTGTCTTTATTTACATGTTGCCTTGTTGCGAGTCCTTCCGCTTGCCGCTTTTTATTTATGACAACATCTGTCGCGACAACCTACGATTTGCAAGTGTGTGTACGTTTGTGTGTGTGTGTGTGTTTGTGTGTGTGTGTGTGTGTTTGTGTGTGTTTCTGTGTGTTTGTGTGTGTGTGTGTGTGTTGAGGCGTTAACATCTTTGCCACACACACATCATTAATCATTTCAAACGCAACTCCTTTTCGCATGTATCTTAATGTTGCTCTCTCCCACCTTGAGCTTTATTATCCTTAAGCTTCTCACATTTTATGCCCAAACTTGGAGCATAAAAAAGCGTTGAAAGAAATGGAACAACGGAAAAACGAGTCCAGAGTATAAGTTAAAGGACTATCAGCATATATTATGGCAAACTCGTACTGGGCAGGTTCTACGTACGATACACACTCACCTGAAATATTATCTTCTTCTTGATCTTTATCTCCCTCTTTCTCCCTTACTATATAGCTGTCTCTGTCTTGTTTTGCCTCTGTCTGTCTCTGTCAGCTATTCGGTGTTGTTCAGCTTTCTATTATCTTGAGTTCCAATTATTTCAATGCTTTGTAAATATTATTGTATTTCAAATTTCATGCCAGCAATTCATGTGAAATATAAACGCAGCCAACTGGGACCTGACACCAATAGTAGATATAGGTGTCTATATATAGCTGGAGACAAATCTAAACTCACCACCTAAATGCTTCAAATGCCCCGCAAGAAGTTCATAAATTTATTGATCTACTTGCCAAGTTTTATCAAATTAAAATTAATTTTAAAGGTTTAATAAAGTTTAATGTTTTCATCATTTGCAAATCTCAGAACAAAAACGATGTAAATTATTTTAAATATAAATGTTAAAAACATATAAAAAAACATTACAAATTAGACTCATTAATTTAACTTTTAGCTTGAAGTATCTGAAACCGATTTTTTTTAAGTAAATAAGTAGAACGCAATTAATTTTTTTTTATATTTAACGCCGACTAAGAGCAGTCAGCAAAAAATTTATTTATTAAATAATCTCAATTATAAATATAATAATAATATTCAGTCATAACAATAATAATACTTATATAAAGTAAAATTGTTACGCTGAATAATTTTATTTCCGGCTAAGTTCAGTAAAACATTTCTGGAATAATTTTCGAAAATATTTTAAAATTGCTTTAGCTACGAATATCTTAATCTTATAAAAAAAACCTCTTTACGAGGTAAAAGTCTAGTGACGAAAACAGTTATATGCCCCAAAATTTCTGATATCCAATTTTGTGACGAATAACATTAAGTTTGACATATAAATTATTTTAAAAAAAATTTTGGCACTCGGCACATTGCCCTAAAATGTCTCAATTCTTCATACCAAATAAAACTCACTGTTTTGCGCAGTGCCGAATGCAAAAATTTTTTTTAAAATAATTTATATGTCAAACTTAATGTTATTCGTCACAAAATTGGATATCAGAAATTTTGGGGCATATAACTGTTTTCGTCACTAGACTTTTATCTCGTAAAGAGGTTTTTTTTTATAAGATATCAGAAATGTTGGAATAAGACATCAGAAATTTTGAAATTGAATTTTTTTTTGGACAGTATATCTTTATCAACTTTGTTTATTTTTTGTACAAGCTGAAACAAACTGTCTGGCAACACTGGTTCCCTTTACAAACACATATGCCAAGCGCAAAAGCTAGTAGCACTCTCAAATTCTGGCTGCTATGACACTTTGCTGCTGCTGTCCTATTCCAATTCGAAGTAAAATGTATATATATTCAGTTTACAGCTAATATCGGCTAATAGTTATTCGAATATATTCGCAATTATAATATGTTTTAAAACAATATAGCCGAATTCCACGCCGCCAGTGCTACACCTCATAAGTTAGTCTTAGTTTTGTAAACTGTTCTAACTTTTCAATAATAATAATAATAATACTATGTTTTATTTGCCGCAAAAAAAAATTCACAACTTACAATCAGTAAGTATTTCCGCATGACGCTGCAAGCAGTGTACATACTGCATATGTACATTGAGAAGTGTAAAGGTAAAAGGTATATTTAGTTAACAGGTAATATCTTGCCCAAACGAAATTTGACGGCTATGTGTTATATGTCAAAAACGCGAAATTGAATTGCTACAACATATAACATATTTAAAAGTTATTTGAAACGTAGATTTTTCATAAATCGCCGAAATATGGGGAAAAAAACCTTATTTCACCTGAAGCTTTTTACCTGTGTTCTTTAGCAAAAAAGTTTACAGCTAGGCTTAAAGCCCTTTAAAATACATTTCCAACGATATATAGATCACATCTGTAGCTTCTATTGTTTGGATGCTGTGGCTTTTGAAGATTTACATGTACTGCATATGTACATGCAGTATTGTAATGGTAATAAAAGGTATATTCAGTTAATAAGTAATATCTCCCAAACCCATAGGTAAAATTGTATCATATATCAAAAAACGCGAAATTTTACACACTAAAACATATTGAAAGCTAAAAAAAATCGTTAGCGTCGTTTTCTCAAAAACCGCCAAAATGTGGGACAAAATATCTTCTTTCACCTGTTGCTTTTTAAATATGCACTTTAGAAAAAAAGTTTAAAGGTCTGCCTAAAAGCCCTTCAAAATACCTTTCCAACGATATATAGATCACGTCTGTAGCTCATATCGTTTGGATGCCATAGGGGTTTTAATTTTAGCGGTTTTTAGCGATTTCCCGCTAAACTAGCTTTTTTTCGAAAAAGTCGTAGAACAAACGTTTCTAGATTTTTGATCGGGAACAAGTCCTCATTCAAACTTTTAAGCTAAATTTACGATTTGATCCAAACAAACAGACAAACAAACAGACTGACTTTTCATCTCGTTTTGAAAGGGGCACCAAAAATTTCAAAATTAATTATCTTCTGAACCAGTGATCGGATTTTGATGATCAAGGTGTCATTCGACGAGTATTTTTGATTAGAATAGTAAAAAATTAAAATAAAAATCGAAAAGGCTAAAACGGCCCCATTTGCTCCAATAATTTAAAATTTTCCCCTCCCACTAGCACCTGTTTATCTCGCGAACCAGGTGAGTTTCCAAAAGTCTTAGTATGCACATTTGTAAGTAAAATTAATACCTTTCGATCGGTACATATCTCGACCCGATCGGACAGTCATAGCAAAGTTTCCATTCTTCCTGTGTATATATGCTAGTCGCCTTCGCACACTTCGTGCTGCTTTCGTCACTAGCGCGGACTGCCGTCCGCAGTGATTAAATGCAAAGATTTTTTGGCTTTCCACTTGCGAAAATATTTGCCGTTAGTGGAAACGAAAGCAATTCCCAGTTGCCAATCAATGTCAAAGAGTGGAAAACTCTAGACGACAATAATTCACGTATGCCAGCTAATAAATTAGAGTAAACGCAGTCGTGGCATCAAAGGATAACAAGGATAACTTTTGCGCTCAACTAAATGTCACACACACATACACACATACACACACAAACACACACGCACAATTTAACCTGGGCAAATAATCAGCTGTAAATATTTTATACATGAAACAAGCGACAAAACTTTGACAAACATTTGTGACTCCAATTGGAGAGAGTCACATGAGAATGAGAAGAAGCCAGGAAAGAGAAGAAGGCAAGAGAACGGAGGAGAGGTGACGGAGGAGGCTGCAAATATTTAAGGCATGTCTCTGTTGTTATGGTGCCATGTTGCTGTTGTTGTTGTGGCCTCTGATGTGGCTGAAGCATGCCACAGAAATTTAGCAAAATCTTAACTCTGCCTCCGTTTGTGAGCTTAGTTTTATATCTATCTATGTATCTATGTGTATAGAATGAGCTTTGCTGGTCATTTGCGGTGTCATGAGAATCCCCCCGCAATGTAATAATAATGTCAAGCATGATGATAATGATGATGCTGCTGATGATGCCGATGAAGCCGATGATGATGTGGCTTACGATAAGAAACCAGCAAATAGAAATGAATGTCGATTGATAATCAAAATAAATGCCTGACGGCGCTCAAAGCAATGGACTGAGCATTGAGTACAATAAAAGCCTGACAAATACTTGTGGGACAAGCACAAAAAGAAGACGAGGCCGAAAAGAAAGCCTGACAAAGAAAGTAAGACAAATAAGTGAGGTTGACTCTAGACAAAGCTATTTAATTGAAGGTGAATACACATTAGAAATTCTATAAGCAATTCTTTTTCCTTAGTGTTCCGTGATCGTGATGGAGAAGGCGACATTGTGCGGCCAAACGGGTTGAGTTTTGTAAGCCAATTCAGCTACTGACAAACAAAACAGATAAGTCTTTGTTAACAACAACTTTTTTCAGGATAAAGCTAAAATGAATGGAATTTTTTATGAGTTAGAGATGAAACTATACAATGAATGAGGTAAAATTTATATGTTATTAGTATGAACAATATATACTTCTACATTCTATATTGAAGTATGCTACAGAAATCTCTTCCACTTGAGTTTCATGTCAATTTCCTTTTTCGTGCCACAGTCAATTCATCTGAAAATTATTGAGGGAAACGAAATTGTCACACTGGCGTCCGATGCCATGAGAATAATATCACATTTTTTGTCCGAATTTTAGAATTTATAGTTGTCGAGTAACTTTTATTGTTTACCTCGCCAATAACCTTTAAAATTATTTAAGCTATTCAACATCAATTATTATGTAAATAAATTAAATAATATTAATTAAAAAAGAAATAAAAAAATAACCTATTATTCTGCAATGAAAAACATAAAAAAGTTACCAAACAAACCCTTGGGAAATTTAATCTGAGAAGGGCAACCCTAGCAGCCTAGTTCGAACAGGTTGGTGAACATGCTAAAAACAATAAATTACTCGAAGTTCTGAAAAATTTTCGAAGCGAAATTACTTTTCTCTGAACTCGCTTTCACTTGTGATCTCGATAGCAAACCTGATTATTATATATTTAAATAGAATTGATACGGAAACTATGATTAACTTACGAAGTAGACATAAATTATGATTAAAACTATTAATTTAGAGATATGCAAATAAAACACAAAAAACCTAATCCACTTAAGTTCGTTTTCATATGCATTTTAAATGGACATTGAGAAAATGTAATACAATATGAAAACCAATTCTAAGGGCAACTTATAAGCAATTTATACAGTACGTTATGTCCCTATCGTCTTCATTCGTTGATAGATCTGCATATGGGCTATTCCTGGGTTGCGGACGTTACATTTGTACGCAAATTTTTATGTTTAAACTGTTGCAGCTCGCGTTCAGATCGGTGAATTTTTATGTAATTTTCTGGAAAATGCATTTCATTTAAAATGCTATCAAACCTATTTAAAGATAAAAGCCTAACTGTTTTTGGAAAATAATTAGGCTTGCTGAAAGTTTGGTTGCGGACGTTACAAAAAATGGAAGTCGATTTGAGGTTAACGTGCATTTGCGCGTATATTAGCGAATTTTGCATTATAAACAAAAAATATCCAAATACAACAAATTAACTGGAATATATGACCATATCAATCCAGCATCAACAATGCGGATAAGTAGTCTCGTTATTTAAAAATCTTAGTTTTTGTCAGTTGCGGACGTTACGTTACGGACGTTACACTTTTTACACTCATACTTTCTTTCAAATTATTAATATATATTAAATATCTATTCGATACAGTTTTTATCTTAAATAAAAGAAAATGAAACAAAGTTTATGATGAGCTAAGCGCTAAACACTCAGACGACTGTTTAACCAACTTTTATGGCCATTGAAAATACCCTTTTTTTTACAAGAAATATTGAAATTAAGAGGCAAAAAGAGGAATTAATTTATAAGGCTCGGCCATGAAAAACCAAACCACCGTAAAACCTTTTCGATTTTGTAATTTGAAGCCCAAAAATATATTCTAATAAAAAAGAAAACAAATATTTTTAAAAAACATGCAGTTTTTTGACAAAATTAAGTTTTCGCCCTTGGTTTAAAAATTTCCGGAATAGCCCATATGTAGATAATGGGTGGGAATTTTTCCAGTTCAAAATATAAATTCAAAGAAGACCATTGAAGTAGGATATCGAGTTAAGATGAGAGCTTAAGGTTCCAGTTTCGTCCTGATAAATATGTAGTCTTAAACTTTGGGTTATTACATGAAAGAGCAGGATAAAGGGGACAAGAGGACAGGCTTGAGGTCAGCGGCCAGAGGCCAGAAGCAGTTAGTCAGTGTCGATTGTGGCAAACGGGGCAAGAGTCTGGGTCATAAATTCATTTTGGTGTCGGCTGCACATGCAAATGTCTAAATGCCGAAATGCCTAATGAGTGAAGCAGGCAGGCAAAAACAGGACACGAATGAGTCCTTAAAGATTAATTAATCTTTGTGGCACATGCGGCCGATGCCAACGTCGACGTCGACGTCGTGCTGCCACAAACAACAGTTGCACACAATACGATAGACAAAGAGAGGAGAGAGAGAGTGAGAGAGAGAGACAGAGTGAGAGAAGGATACACGCGTGTGTGCATTGTGCGAACTGAGGAGGGCTTTCCAGCTGACCATTGTCCTTTTGCGTCCTTTACGGTCTCGGTTTTTAAGCTAATGACACAAAACGCCAAAAAGGATGCGACAGAGAGAGAGAGAGTGAGAGGGAGAGTGTCCTGGGGGTTAATTTGCAGGCAGGGTCGCTCCTGGTCGCCCTGGTTGCCCGGTCGCCTGGTCAGGCTTATCTTTTGCTTTTGAAGAAATAATTAATGACCTCGTTTTTGCCACTGTGGCCAGACCCAAAAACAGGAGCTGCAGGATCAGCAGCAGCAGCCGAGGCAGGAGCAGGAGCAGGAGCTGCATGCTGGCCATTAAAAATCGTTTATTTCGATTTGATTTAATCCAAAATAGATTGCCCTGTCGGCCGATGCGACACAGGGCGAAGAGCCGCAAAGCTGCAGAGTCGGAGATGCGGCCAATTTATGCACTCAATTTACGCGCGCTCACCGAGGATACTGCAGGACGCAGCAGGACGCAGCAGGATACAGCTGGATAGAGCAGGATGCAGCAGGATAAAGCAGGACGCTGGATGCAGTTGGAGCTGTAGCTGGACGCATTTATAAATTTCATTGGTTAATCCTTATTTTCGCATTAAGGCAACGCACACAGAGCACATGGCAATGGCAATGGCAACCGCAGCTATGCAAATGTTGCATTGTCCTGTTGCGTTGCCACATGACCAACCCCCCTGCCTCCAGTCTCCAGTCTCCTGCCCCCTCGCCCTTCTCCACAGCACTGGCAATTAAACTAATCGCACGCGAGGCTTAAAATGCGATTTGTGGCGTCGATTGCCAATTGCGAGAGAGAGTATCGCTGGATTTTGCCATTTGCCGATTTGCCGCGAAATTTATTTAGCCAACATACCAATTTAATTTGCCCATTTTAAACGTTCAAGCCCCTTGCCACACTCCCTGCCCACCCCCGTAAAAACTCTCACCAAGTGCCGCAAATGACATTTAAACTGTTTGCATTTGGCGCCGCTGGCTGTTTAGCGGTTTCTGTGTTTTGCGGCCTGCCCCGCCCCTCATCCCCTTCCTCTCACTCTGTCATGCACACGCATAAACACACACAAAGCCACAGCCTCCGCCTAAATTTATCCACCACACGTCAGAGGTCACCGCCGTCTAATCCAAATGTTTAGTTAAGGTTACACAAAAAGTATCCACCTGATCAAATTAAAATCGCTCGATCAAGCCACCACTTTAAATTTTAAGTCAACAATTATAATTAAATTCAGGTGTGCTACAGAAATCTCAAGTGAAAGCGAATTCAGAGAAAAGCAATTCTGCTACGAAAATTTCTTAGTTGCCACAAAACTTCGAGTGATTTATTGTTCTTAGCATGTTCACCAACCTTTTCGGACTAGGCTGCTGGGGTTTACCCCTTCTCAGTTTAGATTTCCCATGGGTTTGTTTAGCAACTTTTTTAAGTTTTTATTTTATTTCTTTTTTAGTTAATATAGTTTAATTTATTTATATAATAATTGATATTGTATAACTTAAAATTAAAAAGTAATTGACAACTCTAAATTCTAAAATTCGGACAAAACATTTGACACTATTCTCATGGCATTGGACGCCAGTGGATTGAGCGATGATTTCCACATGTTTTCCTCAAAAATGATGAGTTGACTGTGGCACGGAGAAATGAAATTTACTTGAAATTCAAGTGGAAGTGATTTCTGTGGCACACCTGATTGTTGATAATATAAATCACTTACGGTTTTGTTTTATTTATTAAGACCAAAATAATGAGCAATGTTTCTTAGATGCCAAGGGTCTGGGTCTAGTATTGTTGTTGTGTAAAATATTGAAAACTTGCTGTTGTTGTCAGGTTTAGTAAATATATTTAAGTACTAGGATACTACGTTATGTGAGTACCCTAATTAATTAAGTGAAAGCAGAATCAGGAGAAGTCAAAAGCAGATGGAGTTTGAACAGAAATCGTTGCAGTATTAGATTTTGTTAATTGGGAATAAGATACAGAGGAAAAAAAAGCCCAGCTAAAGTTGTCAGAATTACAATTCAAATTGAAAGTAAAATTGAAAAAAAGTAAAAGAATAACATAAATAGGCACAGGGATTGAAACAGGAAGAAAAAGCAAGCAAAGAATTATCAAGAGGACTTCGAATTTAAATAGGAATAGTGAGTAGCACATAAATATTTATAGTCCAAATAAGTTTAAAATAAAAGAAAAAATTTCGGATAGGAAAAATAATAGGCGTAATTGGAATTGGAACTGTTTGAATATCTATAGAAACAAAAATAGCAGTCGAAACAAATATATTTATGTAGAAGTAAAAATTTAAGAATATACAAGGAGGATTCTGAAAAGTGAGGGAAAGAAAGAATTGTATTCAGAATTATGGTGGGAATTGTTTTCAGGATTATACAAAGAATTTAAAATAATGTGTCATAAAATTAAAAATACTGTAAGAAATTTACTATTTCGGTATGTAAAAAAGCAATAAAATTTCGACAAAGAATTGAAATACGCCATAAGGAATTGAAATTCAAAACGAACAGAGCAAAATTCTTATACGTGTAAGATCTTTTACAGATATCTCCCAGCTAATAGCTAATATTAATAAGTAGTTGAAAAAAGTTAAACGATTCAAATAATTGAGTTAAGTGCTCTCATTTGAGCTCCTTGGTTGAGCTTCTTTATATCTACTAGGCATATGATTGATTGGCAGTCAAAATGCAGATTTTAGCCATTTGCTGGCCCTTTCCAGAAGTTGAGTGAACCACAATGGGAAACAGTTTGAAGGGCAACTTTTGAGAGCTGTCACAGTCGCCAGAATAAAATGTTTATGTGATTAATGATGTCAACGCGGAGTGGACCTGGCTATGAACAATTCCCTGGTTGCTCTTTAGTTGCACAAGTCAAAAGGGACAATGGGAATGGGAATGGTGAGCCTCAAACGAATCCGTCAAGAATGCGTCAATTTAATTGCGCACGTGACGCACGCGAGTCATGAATATCAAGAAGAAGCACAAGAATGACGACAAAGGAGGTGGCAGAGAGGGGTGAAATTCAGATACCGAACTGGACTCAAAGGCAAACGCAATATTTGATTCTCAATGCCACGTGACGCTCGAGTTGACGTTGAAGTTGGAGTTGACATTGGCTGCAAGGAGCCGCCCTTAACGGTTGTTGCGTTGCATTGCGGCTAATAAAGGCCAAAATGATGCTCAACATGCTGGGCTCTACATTTGATTTTTCGCAAATTTCATTAAGCAAGATAAATGGTTGGCTATTAACAATAACAACAACAACAATGGCCTAAATGGAAGCAACCACAGTGGCTCCACAGAGTGGGCCTACTATTTATGCAAAAATTCGTTATGGTTGCCAAAAAGCGGAAGCGGAAATCACACGCACTTTTGTTGTTGAATATAATCTGTATTTAAAGCTGGGTGTATTCACTTTGTGCACCTGTTTGCAACGTAACAAAAATAAGCTTAGATGTCTGTACAAAAAAAAATTCAAAATTTGTTTATATTTAAGATATCTTTAGACCAGCCGATGGCTCACGGAGCCATTGCGTGCCCACCACTGATTTAGACAAACGTATTTTATATTAAAAACTTTTTAGAAAGAAATTCACACTTTCTATTTTTTATTTAATTATTGATTTAATTTTTAATGCACGAAAAAGTATAATAATAAATATACATATTGACTAAATCAGGGGTGCCCAAAGCTGCCTTATGGATGTGCACGCACTAATACAAATACAAGAAATCACACGCATACTTGTGACGAACTTTTTTTTATTTCAATGTGTACAGAGAAACAAAAAAAAATAGAAATATGTTTCTTCAAAAAGTCACACGCATCACACGTTTGAAAGCGAAGTCAAGTTTTTCTTTTCCAGTGTACACAAAACGATAAGACAACAACAAATTACATTCGGATTAGCAAAAGATAACCGACGCAATGCAATTGTTTTTGTTTTGCCTGCACCAAAAATGGATGGAAAGCAAAAATAAAAAAGTTGTTCTTGTTTTGCTGCATGTTGTTTGGGTAAAATTCAATGTGCAAGAATTCCTTACCTATGTGTATTCTGTTATACTTCCCATATCCCATGTGCATTACAAAAACAAATGTGCATTGTGTGCATAGGAGATGGGCACCCCTGGACTAAATCTATAATTATAAATAAAAAATTTAATTTATATTGACTTTTCTTTATATTAACTTATAACTTTAAGTTATAGACCGAAAGAGAAAAAAGTTTTTTGCTCTTAGAGTCGAAATGTCAAAGCGAGACAACTATACTATTGTTGAGTCATTAGTGTTGGAAAACATGCATGCTAGTGATGAATATGACAATATTATATTAACAATATTATATTAAAGTTCTTGGAATGCTACCAAATAAAAAGTTAAAAACTCCTTTATTTTCCTGTACTTCATAGTTTAAAATGTTAATTATTTTTTGCATTTGTTTGACAAACTTCATTAATGCTCCATAGCTCCAATCTTTCAAGAATAGATTTCGTCTTATTTTAGGCTGTTGCCTCTTTTCCCTTTACAGGGTAAAAAAGAATTCGTTGATAAGCCAACTGTCGCTTGTTTTGTGGTGCTTTGTACTCTTTTCTGGCTCTGCTGACATGATAAATGGCATGAAATTATTTTGCAACTGGCAACCTTCCTCCCCGAGACCCACGAAAGGTTTGAGGGAGGATGGAATGGGCAGGGCAGGGCGGGGCAGGGCAGGGATGCTTGGGTGCTTACTTATGTAAGTACATATATCTCAACAATATCTGCGGTATCTGTAAAATGGTACACTTAAAAGTTAATTGTATCTGAGACCTAGCTTTTTGGCGGGAGCTTCACGAATTTTAAATTTATTCAAATTTCGTACAAAATGCGACATGTTGTAATTCTCCGAGCGATTGTTATTGTTGGTTGTTCGGCTGTTGTTTGTCTTGTTGTCAGTCGCCTGTTGTGCTTATCAGGCCCGCATTTTGTTAGCTTGCCAATTTTCGTAACTTTAAGATTTATCGCACGCAATGTGGAGTCGGGAGTCGGAAGTCTGATGAATGTGATGTTGTTACCAAAATCCGAAAAACGCGAATTGCGACAGCTGCTGGCTGCTGTGGGTGTGATGAGAGCCTGGCAAATTGGTCATTAACTGAATCACACACACAGAATGAGAGTGAGAACGAGAGAGAGACAGACAGACTGACTGACTGGCAGATAGATAGAAGGACATGCCGGCAGGACATTTTAATTTGGTCTGTCAACGGCAGACGTTGACCGCAGAGTGCAGCAGTTGCAGTCAAAACTGATTTGTCCGGCGACACCTGAAGCCTACACCACGCCCAACACCATAGACACACACACACACACACACACGCACACACGCACGCACGCACACACACCCAACACCCAACATGCACACAATCTGTTAGTGAAAGGACACGTTGTTGATTTCTAATTTCACGCTGTGTGTTGTGTGAAAATCAACACCGTTCAACATTCAAATTCTCGGGGTTCCGGTTACCAAATTGCCCGGGATTTTCATTACGGGTTTTGGCTTAGATTCACTCCCGGTTCAGTTCAGTTTAATACGCTTCAAATGTCTGATGGAAATCGAAATCGCAGCCCGCAGAAAAACGCAGCTAATGAAGCCTAAGCACTTAGCGTATACCATTTTCAGAGCTCCTCAACCATTAGGGACAACATCTCTTGAAACGCTCCTAATCTAGGATATGGCACAAATAATGAAAAAGGAAATGATGCAGTGCAAAATTTAGCACAAAAAGTGACTAGACTAATTATATAATATAAGACATGAGAGACAGACAGGGAGATTTGAAAAAAAAACAAAAAAAAAAAAAAATGCAAAAAAATTCAAATAAATATTAAATAAATAAAACTGAAGAGTTCTCCACTGTAACTCATACATTGTCGCCTTGTGCTTCGTCACTAGCGTGGACTGCCGTCCTTAGTGATATTAATTTATCAATTGAATTCACGTTCTGGAAATGATTCGGGACAACCAAAGCTTTAGATTGCATTTGAAGTTGGGTTAGGTAAAGAAATCTTAATGGATTCCTATTTTAAAAATATTATTATAATTTAATCTATTAAAGTAAAGTGTTGCCTTTGTGATATGGTCAAGAGCGTAAGTCGAATACGGAAAAGCCAAAACCGTGTAAATCAAGCCCATCCTTTAATGATATGAGTATTTCAAGAATATGAACTCACCACAGAACTGCTTCAAATAATTGAACAAGCTTTTTAATGACCGTCTGTCCACTTGCAGAGACTTGTCGCTCTATAATAACATGTATTGTATTCAGTTAATTTAACGCTCCGTTACATTCACAATTTGTCTCAAAAACTTTTTAGGAAAATTTATGTTTTGAAATTTTAAATATTTTGTGATGTGTTCGCTAAGAGATTGTAACTAAAAGTGATATTTAAAACAAATGTTCCCTGCTGCCTCATATTCTCAGATACCTACTGAGGAATTCCTTAATTCTTACTGATCCAGTTTTTTTTGTAAGCATCTTATTTTAAGATCATCTCCGAAAGATTTTCTTATTATGTTTCTGAGATGGATCGGGTTATTCTTCTTCAGATTATGCTTACAAAGACATTTTGGATTCAAATAGTTCTGGAGAGATAAGTGTCAATAATATTATGCAAATTTAAAACAAGAAAATTGTCCAGTTTTCCAAAATGTTCTATAATTCAAATTTGATTAAGTTTAGCGATATCAGACTTTCCACTAATATGCCTAGAGATTTCAGTAGATGTCCAGCATTCTTATTCCATACGATAAACTTTATCGTTGAACAACGCGTTCATAGGTAAATAAATTTAAACAAAAAAAAAATTAGAAAACAGACCTACTTTAATATCCTCTTCTCACTCTCACTTTCTCCCTCTTTTTCAATCTTATATTAATCGCATATATTCGCTATATTTCTGTCTCCTCTGTTCTTTTTACATCCTTTACTCACTCTCTACCTATCAATATACCTGTCATATTTTCTATCTCTATATCTTTATTATTTTCTTCATATTCTTTATTAAATGATTCCATCTCTCTTTCCCAATTATATCCCTCTCTTACTCTCCAACCACTTTTTCGGTCTATCTCTCAATATTGCCTTTCTCTGAACTCTTTCGCGCTTTCCCTATCTCTCTTACTCTCTCTCTCTGTCTTTATTTTAAAAACCTCATAATTTTAGTTTCCCAAGTATATGTCTCCCATACTATTCACTCATTTATATCCCTCCATTTCTATAACCCTCCTATAAATGTTTTGTCTCTGTCTGAGACTCTTCCTCACATTCTACCACTCGATCTGTATCCCTCTCTCTCACTCTTCATCTCTCTCTCTCTCTCTATCACCAATGTCTGTCCCCCTCGAGTTGCATTCCGATGCTCAGGTGGACAAGAAGTCACCCGGCTGTTGTCTGTTGTATTCTTGGTGTAATTGTGCGAGGCCGCACGCGAAATTAAACAAACCCCTACCCCCTTCCCCCACCACTCTACCCCTTCCCCAGTCAGGGGGAAATGGCGGGAAATGGCTGTAGACAATGGGTTATGGAGCAGGGAAGGAGTTGGGTGCTGGGAGGGACAGAAGATAATGAAGCGGTCGCTGGAATGAGGCCGAAGATAGGCGTCGTTTAATTACAATAGAATGGCAAGAAACCCACGCTACGGTGGCGCCCCCTATCGTCGAAAAGAAGACTCGCGTTTGTCTCCCGGGACAACGAGAGGTGACGCAAAAGTTTTCAAAGTAGAGTGAAGAGTCAGCGTTGGGAATGGGGTGTGTAGGTAGATAGGAGTGTCAGTGGTGCACGGTGTCGTCTATTGTTCCCCAAAGTGTTTTTATTTAGCTTTGCAAAGCTTGCAACACTCGGTGGCTGCCACAACGGAGCAATGAGCGAAGTTGCAAGGCCAAAAACTCATCCTGCTGGGACTTCTGGCCATTGGCACAGACATTTCGTTTGTTTTATTATCTTTTATTATTGTCTTGGCCCCTTTGTCTTACATTGTTGTTCTGTCTTTGTGCACCCCCTTCATGTTGTTGCTGTCTTTGTTGTTGTTGCTGTTGTGTTGTTGTTGTGCCACGCTAAATTGGCCGTTAAGATGCTAAAGATGCGGATTTGGGTGATTTACCAAGTTGGTCGCCATCATTTTCATTGTTGCCTCGCCATAGTTTGTGGCAAGTTTTGTTCGTAAGGGGCTCCGACCAAAAACTTGCGGCGGAAATCACGCTAATTTCACCACCTGCCACCTGCCACCTGACTCGAAGACGCCAAAAACTGAACCAACTTCCGTCAAAGTGAGTTGAGAATGGGCAAAGTTGCCCCAACAGGTCGCATAACGAGCAGCAACTTGAGGCGAATATGAGTAACAGAAAAGTGCAACTCTCAATAATTATTTCGCTAAAATGTTTCTGAAAATAGACAATTTTTAGATTCAAGTTTTATTGAATGCATTAGGTTTTTTAGCGACCTTAACGTTAGTTACGGCAGAAATAACATTTAAAATCAAATTTAATTTAAAATATCCCTTCAGTAATGGACACTAGTTCGAAACTGGTGAAATAAGTACTTACTAGGGAACCACCTCTACTTACTTTGTTAACCCTAAGCAATGCGTTTCATCATTTCGTTTTTTGTATGAAATGTCCGCAAAAAGGGTCAATCGCCACCACATCGTTTACCGCGAACTAGTGAAATGAGTACCCATGAAAGGGGTACTTACATGGCTACCCATGCTAGGGGTGGTGATATGAGTACCCATGGAAAGGGTACTTACATGGGTACCCATAAAAAGGGTACTTACATGGCTACCCATGCTAGGGGTGGTGATATGAGTACCCATGAAAAGGGTACTTACATGGGTACCCAAGGGTGGTGAAATTGGTCCCCAAAAGTAAAAATTTAATTAATTTATAATTCAATTTTTTTATTATCTAAAATTCCATTTTATTTTCTTCAATAACCAAAAGGTAAAATAAATAAAACTATTAATTATTTTAAGATATATATATTCTTATTATTATTTATACGTTGTTGTTGTTGTTGATTTCATGTTCAATTTTGTTTTTGTTGCAGCTGGAGTTTTTAAAATAGCGTTTTTTTTTGCAGCTGCAAGGCCTTTCGTAGAGTGTCCTCAGCTGATCCTGCGCTTCTACCAAATTGATTGCATCTGGAAAAAAAAATAAAAAGAAGTTCCATTAGTCTTAAATGAATCGACAAATCAATTAAAAAATTAATTCATGCTAAAAAATTAATTTATACATGCCCAACTACTATTACAATGAATTTAATAAAACCTACCAAGCAAAACTCCATAAAAACTGCTTTCGTTTTTCAAGGCAGCTTTGCCTTGGACGCCATCAACATTATAAGCCAAGACAACAGTATTGGACAACACATTTTTTAGATTTTTTATAATTCCACCATGCATAATGTGGATCTTAATTGCATCAATCTGTAAAAAATAAATAAGAATTAAACTTACAGGAAACATTTTAACTGAATCCATACTAACATAAAGCTTTCCGTTTGTGTCGTTAATTTCCATGCTCATCTGATTTAGATCCTTTACAGTCTGAATCGGAAATTTTCTGGCCACTGTTTGTCCTTGTCCTTGCTGCTTCGTCATTCCTTTGATAGTGGCTGCTTCCACAAGGACCTCGATTTTAGCCTGCGTCGCATTTAGGTCAGCTAAATATAAATATATGTAAATACATACAGTCATGGAAAAAATAATAGAAACGGCATTTTTTTTTTTCGTATTTTTTTAAATTTTGTTCAATGAAAAATTTTTTTTTTTTAAGTTTCATAATTTTTATATAAAGCCTATCCAGTGATGTAACAAACTACAACAAAATAATAATTTTCAAAAAACTTAATATAGCAGAAAATTTTTTTTTAATTTTTAAGGCCTGGAAAAAATAATAGAAACGGCACGCTTAAAGTTAAGAAAAACAATTATTTACCTACAAAGGCATAAAGATTAAACTTTAATTTTACTCTTTGGTTGTGGCACCACGAGTTTTAGTGACTTCGGCACATCGACGACCCATGGAGTCCCCCAGTTCGGCAGAAATTGATGGATCAATGGAGTACCATTTGGATTTTTTTTTTTCACAAATAATCCTTTGTTTTGGGGTTTTTAGACCCCAATCCTTTTCTTTAAGATCCCCCAAAGGTGCTCTATGGGATTAAAGTCTAATGACTGTAAAGGTCATTCTTTTAATGGAACTTTGTTGTCAAGGAAGCATTTCTTGGCCAGCTTTAAATAATGTTTTTGATGGAACTCCTACTTTAACGGCATTTCCTTTTCAGCATAAGGTAGCATTAAACTGTCGAGTATATTGACATACTAGGAGGCACTCAGTTTTTCCCTTATCCAATGTATTGGACCAATACCAGAATGAGAAACGCATCCCTACAAAGTTGTGTTTCTACCTCCAAGCTCAAACGTTTTAGTTGAGCACCTTGGGTCCTGAGCAGTATTCTTAGGGCTCCTAACATGTGGTTTCCCATCAGATCTAAGCAAATCGATCTTAATTTTGTCCGATCACATGCTATTTTTTCAATTTGGACGAAGTAAACGCATCTGCCCGAAATTTCCCCTTTTGCTGATGCTCTTTTTACTAAGGTATGGTACCTTTTGAGCAATATGGCCTTTGAAACCGAAATTAATCAGCCTATTTCTTATAGAGCGACTACTGAGAGGTGCATTTAAATCATTTTTTTGAACTTCCGATGATAGAAAGGGATTTTTTTTTTATTTTCAGACAAGGAGGTTGACGAATTTTTCCTATGGTGCAAGCTTTTTTCAGCGTGTCTTTGGTTTTTATTTGGGTTAAATCGCTAAAAACGTTTTGTTTATAAGCATTTAGGAATTGTTTCAATATTTGACATTGAGTTGCCTTTAATTTTTTGATTAAGAATATGTTTCCTTTCAATATCGGTACAATGTACCCCACGACCCATTCTGAAGCGAATAACAACAACAAGCACACCGGGATCCAAAAAATAAGTTATTTTATGTCTTCTTCTATCTTTAGGTTATAAAATGTTACCTATACAACTCGATTTAATCTTTAAGAAACAAGATAATATCAAAATTCTAGTGCGTTTCTATTATTTTTTCCCAAGTCAAAAACATGGTCTTTCTACGAATCAGTACACACACTTAATAGTTCTTACAAAAGAAGCCCAAAAAGGCAACCATTGTTGAGAAATGTTATCCTGAACACTTGTTTTCATGGATGAAATTTGCTCCAGAAACGAAATATTCGGATTCAAATGTGAGCATCCTTGTCGTTTCTATTATTTTTTCCATAACTGTATATTGTAAATATATAAATGTATGCATATTTGATTAAGGTCTTAATAATCATACTTATACCTCTTAAAGATTGAATTTCTTCCACAAGAACTTTCGTCTCAGCTGAAAGTAAAAAAAAATATTTATACGATCTAAGTCAATTGCACAGTCACGGGTCGGCCTATGCTTTAAGAACCACCTTTTTAAGTTAAATTATTATTATTGTTGTCACTTTCGTTATTTTTTTCACTGCCAAAATTATTTGAATTTATTATTTCCTCGACCACTTCCATTTCGATTTCACCGTCATTGTTGGCTTGTTGTTCCTTTTCAAGCGCATTTTCTTCTCCTGCGACAGTATTTAACTTGTCTGTATATTTTTTTTTCTGTTGCTGTTTAAGTCATCTTATATGCCGTTCACTATGCATATTGAGTCCTTAATTAGAGTGATATTTTATTGTCGTACCTTTGTTGTTAATTAAATTTGCACTTTATTCGTATTTGCGCTTGACTTCTGCTGCACTCCAACAACTTGACAACTTCAATGCTCTCACAAAATTGGTCAACCGGCAAACGCAACAGCGTTCGATCATTGCAAAAGAGCAGAAAGCAACACGAAAACAAACGGTAATAGCATCACAATTGTTTTTGTAAATTCATAAACAAACAGCGACAGAAAGCATAATCGAAGTTATGTTTTTTTCGGTCATCTATGTCCTATTCGCAAATTAACAAAAACAAATGCGATGCTATTCCGTTACGTTTCGATTTCGCTTTCAAGCGCACATATTTTTTACTCGGTGGTTCGGCGTTCGCTTACCATAGGGTCATTCAGGAATGTGCCCATGAACTCAGTGTTTCGGCAATCGATTACCATAGGGTCAGTCAGGAAAGTACCCATGTAGGGAGTAGTGGGGTAGGTAGTTCAAGCATGTCCAATCGCCACCTCCATTACTGCAGGGATAAAATGTAATTAAATAGTCAGTCTGTTAAAGATATTTTGAAAAAAGTTTTTTCCATAGTGCAAAAGGCTCTGGGATTATTTCAAGCATAATTTGTCAACTATGTACGCGTATGATCACAATATAAAAAAATTATAATTTTTTTCTGTCTGGCTTAACAAATGTTTCACAAACATTTTTCTGCCAGATCTAAGCATTCTATCTGAAGCATTCTGGTCGAAGCTAAAATGATTCTAATATAAACTAAAATAGATTCGTTAGGTTCGTGCCGTTGCTAAGAAGTGTTTCCGTCAACGCTAAATACGTGCGTGCTTTCGTTTAGCGGAGACACGCACCTACAGCAGGTTTCTAACACTCGGTGAAGAAAGTTTAGCGTAGACACAAGCCACAAATTAATGTGATTTTTAATCAAATTAAACAGGAGTAAAGATCAGCAGCTTCTGCGTTGCGTTGCAAAATTATTTGGATCAAGCTGAAAATATTGAATATTTAATAATGTTATGTTCAACCTTTTTTTGTCATCCAGAACAAATTAATTTTTATTCTCGTTTTGCTAAGGCTACCAATTAAACGATTTATGTGGCTTTGGTTTCAGAACTTCAACTTAAAAAACTACAGAATATTCTACAACTCAATAGCAAAAGACATAAAAAGTGGTATTCGTTTTACAAGTGACAATTTCACTTTTTGAGAAAAGAAAAACTTAATTTCTGTCCCAAAAAAAAAAGTAGACAGCCTTGTTAGAATCATGGGAAAATCGTTCTAATCCATAAGGGTTGACCAGAGGAAACTCGCGTTAATCACTTCCTGGGCCAGCATCCGTTTTGGGATGTTTCTCACACATGTGAGAATGCACTTCCGACGCTTCTGGCTATCAAATTTAAGTTTAAACAAAGTGGAAATGTTTTTGCTGCTGCTGCTGCTCTGACTTAATGAAAAAAACAAATGAAATTAAAGAAAGAAACTCATGGCTTGTTTTGCAATTTTCGCATTTCCGCCACGTCGCATTGCGTTGCGTTGTTTGTTGTTGTTTTCTTGTTTTGTTGCTCGTTTTGCGTATCGCGTTTCTCGGCCAGCGGAAACGCAAGGTCCAAAATCGTCAATCGAAAACGTTAAGCAAAGTGTATCAAACGCTTTTGGCCACCAATTTTGGCCCGGCCAAAAGCGGACGCTATGCGCATTCCAAACGTTTTTCGCCTTTGTGAATGAAACTTGAAGCAATCGCTTAAAAAGCGACTCCCCCTTCTCTCCACGGCCACTTGCACCAGCTACCACGCCCATTGGGCAACAGCACCAACGCCCATTCGAATTGGCAAAACGCTTTGTTGCCATCTCCGAATCCATTCAATAGTCGCATTCGTGGCGCTATTTTAGATCCATCGATCACGTTCGATCACAACAGCAACAATTCAAAAAAATAACAACAACAACAAGAACAAGTGAAGCCGACACAAAATGGATTTATGGCAACGCCCTCGAATCATTTACCGCAGCTGCTTTGGCTCCTCAAGTGCTTCCAAATAGTTCGAGTATTTCCATAATGTTCACTTCCTTCCGCTTTCGTTTTTTATGCTCCACATGCCTTATCAGGTTCAAGTACATTCTGTGGCTCCTCTGCTGCATGTTGCATGTGGCAGCCTCTCATCTTGCGGCAGCTGTGACAATGCCATCGACGCCGCCTCCATGTCACATTTTAAAAATACTCTCAAGTGAGTTTGGCATGTGCCACAATAGCTCAGCACGTTGCACGTTGCACGCTCAAGCTGCCAGTTGCCAGTTGCCAGTTGGCGTCTTCGCGTCACCTTCGACTTCAATTCGAAACGAGGACACATTTTTGTGCAGACTGATTAACTAACTGATGGCCTTTAATGAAGACTGATCATTTGATTTATATTTTTATCAGATCTGGAATACTGTTGTTTTTTTTTTTGTGAAATTGGAATCTGATTTAGCTTCTTTTAAAACTGAGGAATGATTTTATGTGAAGTTCTTGTTCGCCATCTGACATTACAGAAATATATACATATTTTAAAAATTAACGCCAATTTTGAAACAATGTCTTAGATGAAACCTATACAATATCTTCATTGAAAATACGGTTCTAAAACAGCTTCAAGCTTTTTTTTAATTGGTTATCAATTTTTAATTCAAATTATTCTGTTTTTAAATGCTGCAATATTTTATAGTCTGTCACAAAATACATTAAATTAATAAATTAAAATTAATTCGAATTCTTAGAAAACTCTATTCCGACAATTTAGAATGCAATTTAATTTTATGACAAAAAAGTAAATTTGTCTGTCAAAAAAAAACATGCATTAATTAGTGTATTAGCGTTGAAATGCACTAATTAATAGCCAACTAAATATTCCTTTTCCAGGACAGAAAAATATTGACAAGTCCTAGTGCATTGTAGGGACATTGTTCTTAAGCTCATGAAGTATCTTAACTGAAAACAAGTTGAGCGCTCCAATATCATAATCATTAACAAACTGAAAATAGCTTGGGTTTTGATCGATCGATCAGCTTTATGGCCTATAGCATACGACGGTTGTTCGATTGGAATTGGATTCGTATTTGGTTGAGGTTTTGCTAATTTATGCCACGTCGCAGCTAATTAATTTCTGTTGGCCAGTCAAGACATGGCTAAGGGGCAGCATTGGCCAACCTACAACAGTAGCAACTTGGCTCGTGCCTGGAATAGCCAATACCGATCGTTGTTGTTGTCTTGGGATTTTCATTAGAAATGTTTGCGCGTTTTTCAGTCGGCGCGTCGCCATTTTATTCAACTTGGCCAAAGGCAAAACGCGGGCTTTGATGTGCCAACAGCAGCAGCAGCAACAACAATGATAATGTTGCCTTTACAAACATTTAATTGTGTAACTGCAAAACAACTGCAACATTAATAAATTCAATAGCAATCATTTGTCGTTTGCCATTTTCAATGTTAATCGTCAAATGCTAAATGCAAATTCCAAAATGCAAATTTCAAAATGCACCCAAGAGAGCAACTTTGTCGGTGTGCCGGGCAACTTGCTGCTTGGTTGGCATGGGCGTAATGCCAAGCAGGGGTACGAATCATGCGAGGGGGATTGCTGAAGTCTTTGCCCATTTCCATTTTCGTTTTCATTTCCATTGAAAGACGTTTCCGGCCGTGTGCGTTCCCATTTGCCCATGCCCACAACGCCCTCCTCCGCAACAAAACATACAACATTTGCATTTAGCAAGTTGTTAGACAGAATAAGACAGAGAAACAGAGAAGGGAGGGAGAGAATCATACAGCTAGAGATTGTCACAGACTTTATGGTGCCACTGTAGATCTTTTTAAGCAGCTCAGGTTAAGAATTTACTGGGGATCGAAACTCAACTCAAGTTAGTTATATAATATATATACATGTATATCTACGCTAAATTCGGTTTTAAGCAATCTAAACTAACCTGAGATAATCAGAAACTAATCTCCTACCGTTTTCTCCAATTAATAAAATCAAGATAAACTTTCTTCAAGGCACAAACAAATCTAGAAAAAGAGATTAATACCCTTGTAGGACGGTGAGGGTATGGTTGAGATAAATCCTCTTCAGAAAAAGAAATATTTTTATATTTAACCGAATGATTTAGTTGACTGGGCAAATCTTCTTAGAATTCACCGTAGATTACGATTTTGATACCCGCATTGGGTAAAAAAAAATTGACCCACCCTAGTGTATATAAATATTTCCTTTTCAAGAGTATAATAATTCCTCTAAATCATGGGTTTTACTTTTTTTGCTATGCAAATATTTTTTTGTCCAACCGAGATAGAAACTAATAAAATTTGCTCAATTTAATTCAAGTTTGTACCGTCAGCAATTTAATCTATTGAAGAAAAATGTTAGTCAATTTGATAAAAATCTATAGAAAATTTAATAAATTTAGATCATTTTAATCATGTACCCTATATGGAATATTCTAATTTGGTATGTAAATAAAGATTTCTTTTATAATAAATCGCCGAAACAAACATAAGTATTTAATTGAGATCGTTGGAGTATATTGTAAGAGTTAATCGTGAAGTGATCAGGGCTCAATCGTCAGTTTTGATTTATCATAAATTCTTCAATATAATTTCTAGCACATTAGACACGTTCCGGGCGAGTTGCTGTGCTTCGATCCAAACATATATGATATATATCATTGGCACCAGCTCAATTGCCAACGTTCAGGGTCGAACCTGTACCCCTCCCCTTTTCCCTTCCCACTTTCCCTTGTCCCTGCCTCTGTTCAATGTTCAGAGTTAATCGGGCAGCAAATCAATTGAAAGCTTTCAATTCACACATTGTAAATAAATGAAGAAATGCAAAGAAGCAAATAAACAAATCATTTGAAATTAAGTTAAAACAAGTAAATAAATTCATAAAACTTTTTATTGTTGTTGCACACTTATAGCACTTAAAACATAAACATTTTGCTCTTTTTTTGTTTTTTTGTTGTGATCTTCCTTCATTGAATTGAATTTTACATTTTTGTTTCAATTTTGTTGCTTATTGATAGTCGTTATTAGTTATTGTTGTTAATTCGTATGCAATTTTATTGTTACAGTTGTTGTTGTTATTAATTATTATTATAAAATATTTGATATTTATAATCCTAATTGAATATTTTCGCATATTTCGCTATGAACAAATAATTAATAATTAAAAATAATAAAAAAAAATTTGTGTTGTAAACGAAGCGGTCGTTAAATAATTAATTAATATTAATATAAGTAGTACTTGAAATATGGTATTCCATCGATCAATACAGGTCTATCGATAAGTATATAGTGTTTAATCGTATATGTGCATGTGTGTTGTGTTGTGTTGTGTTGTGTTCTCGATGAAACGATATTATGTGTGATATACAATATGACCGACTATATAATAACCATATAGTACATAGCTGATATGCTCCCGATATTGCCTGGTTCCACTTGGTGCCACTTTCGTTGTCGCGTTCGCTCGCCTTAATATTTACATTAAGTAGAAATTTGTTAATCATATGGGGGTACTACAATATTGCTATAGATATTCATTCATATTTAGTTTGTAACTCTCCCGCTCTCATCAAATTCTATTTCAATCTCAATATCAAACAAAAAATAAAATATATAGAATCTCTTTTCTTTTTATGATAAGTATGTACACAACGATTTGCCAATTTCGCATTTAGAATTAATGTTACCCTGGGCGTGGCAAATAATTTGTACAAATACTTGTCCAAAATACATATGGTATTTATATGTATGTAGTATATATAGTTTTGGGCAAATTATTTGGCAACAGGCACATAACTAACGCAATATATATATATAAATATATGTATATATATATTAATTGCTTTGCATTTGCATTACAAACAAGTCAACATAACATTTAAATTATATTTAATTATTAGACAAAAATATAGTCGTACGCATTAGATAATTATCCGTTTGATTCTCTGTAGTTCTCCAGTTCTCAAGCTGCTTTTTCTTTGTACAAAAGTTGTTGCTGTTGTTGTTGCTGTTGCTGTTGATGTTGCTGTTAAGTAGTTACCAACAAAACAGTTCGTTTAACTTTGAACTTCAGCCCTTGAAGTTGGAAATTATTCCGCTACTCTCCTCGATGTACACATTGCCCGGTTGAAGGGTCTTCAGAATTCGTCGCTCCTGATGCTTGGCATGCTTTTCCACTAAAGAAAGACAGGGAATAGAGACAAAAAGACAGGGTATGTGCGTTAAGTATTTTATTTTTATTTGTATTTTTTTGAGCTGCAGGCCACAAGCGTCGCTGTCAAAACGGAGTGACAGTCGTAGGCCCCCATAATATTTAAATTCAGAACGGACGCGTTCTCATTTGCATTTGCCATGGAATCAATTGCGATCGCATTGGATCGTGGATTGTGAATTGTGTATGGTGGATGGTGGATTGTGGATGTTGGATGGGCCCATTAAACGGCTATTGTCGCCGCCAAGAGGCCGCCGCCCACGGGCTCAATGGCCAATTTAAATGCAAATTTGCAAACGCCTTGGCCAAAAAAGCAAACGCAAAAACACTTAAGAAAAAAGGCGCAAAATACCAACAGTGTCAAACAAAAGGAAATTCTTTCTTGTCTGTTGTCCGTTGTCTGTTGTCTGTTGCATGTTGCATGGGATCGTTGTCCCGCGGCGTCTTTGCAACGCCTGCAACGCTTGCAACGCTTGCAACGCCCCACCCCCCAGGGCTGACGCTTGGGCTTGACCGATCGATCGATCGATCGATCTCAAGTGGCATGACCTTTGACACACTTACCAGGCAGCAGCACATGTTGCGGCTGAAAGATGCCCGACTGCGCTGCCGACGCCGCCGTCACTGCCGAGGCGGGCAGAGCGCGCAGCGCGTCCGCGTTGCCAATGAAGAAGGTGCCACCGTCCAGACTCTGCACCTCCGCCAGCTTGGCCATCAGCTTCGTGGACAACTCTTCCACATCTGCAAAGAAGAAAGTCAAAAAGGGCAAATGAAAAAATGGAAATGGATATTGAAAACTGTTTACAATTCTCGCTTAACGATAACCATTAACAACATCTGGAATGCGTCTTAGAGTATCTCAAGATCAATAACTATGAAGTTGATCGATGTCTGGTAATGCGAACGCAAGAAAACTTTGCAACTTGTTTTCGGAAATCTCACGGATTGAAGTTGTTAGTACCGCATGGTTAAAAGATAAAGAACTGGTTATTTTACTGCGACTTACAAAGTAGTGAAATACACATATTATTCAAATATTCGCATGATGGTATCAATTAACTAAATACTTATATGATTAAAGGTAACCCATTTATAGCTTCTTGCTGATTAGAAATGATTCAATGACACTTTTGTTTTTTGATCAGCGAAAGGAAACTTTAAAATGGATTTTTATGCCCAAAATATACTCAAATTTCTTTTGGATAACTAACGATTGCCATTTGGTGGAACAACAATCGATGGAATCTAATAAAACTAAAGGAATACGATAAACTGGCATGCAGCGAATGGAAAATTCGGAACAAATCGCGTTAATACAAATAGCAAGTAATATTCGCAAGGTCTATAAATAATGTTATGGCCTTCATAAACATGGCTATAGTTATGGCCATAAGACTGCTGAAATATTTATTATATTTTTGTATTCGCGCTGTCAGATCAGCAATTGTTATTGCTGTGGGCATTGTTGATTGGCGCAGGAAATCGAAAGACGGTCAGAGGGGGTTACGGGGGATTTGAGGGATTTGAGGGAAGGAGGGTCAGTGGAGTGAGGAGGGGGAGAGGGAGAGAGGGAGAGAGGAGGCACTGGGCGCATTTCCGACTTGTAAACAAGCAGCTGTGGGCGTAAACGAGAGGCGTGGCAAAAACAGACAGCAACCAGCAGATAATTTATCATTTATTTTTAAACTGAAGTCAACAAAATGAGAAAAAGAAAAATGAAAATGAAAAAAACAAGAAAAAATACGTCAAGAAAAACTGAGAAAAAAAATCAAGAGGAAAATTGAGTTCCATTGCCCAACAGACGCGACGGCTGCGATCGGTTCTTTACTTTTTATTATAAACAATCTCAGCGAATTTTCACCCAACAACAACAACAACAATGAGAACAACAACAACTACAGCAGCAGCTACGTTGTACGACTTTTGAGAAAAAGCAGAAGGAAAATATAGGAAAATGGGAAAAGCAAAACAAAACATTTTCAAATTTGCGCAGTTCAATTAGTTTAAAAATTGTGCAATGCGCCGAAGAAAACTAAGTACATGTGGATGAGTTTCTCTATAGAGAGAGGTGAGAGTCTGTGTGTGTGTAAATCTACACATGTCTACCTCGCGTGTGTGTGTGTGTGTGTGTGTGTGTGTCAGTTTGTTTGGAACAGTTTGGGAAAAGCGGCACAGTCGATATTTCCATGGAAATTGTATGCCAAGAAGATTCTAGCAAACTGATTAGTGAAAACAGCAAATCCGGAAAGAAACACAAATAGCCAACATTGAATTCAGGCATTCAGCTATTGAAAAGGGAACTGCGGAGTTGAAGGTGATGCAAGCTGAAACAATTTTAACAGATCATGTGATTCAAGTGATCTCTAAACGAAACGAAATTGTGTGGAAAGATTCCCATATAAAAGCCAGTCGGTTCTAGTTTTGTTCGTTGTTTTCTTTGGTGTGCGATTCTTTTTTTTTTTTTTTTTTTGATTCGATTTCAATATCGTGGAGATCAAAGAAAGAGTTTTACTTGCATTTTACAATTTTAGTTGTAATAGCTTCCAATATTAACAAAAACTTTAACTAACTAAGACATTAATTTTTATACACTTAAAAAATATGTAAAAGGGGATATTATATTCGTCGCAATGTATATAACAGGGAGAAGGAAGCATCTCCGACCCTATAAAGTATATATATTCTTGATCAGCATCAACAGCCGAGTCAATATAGCCATGTCCGTCTGCCCGTCCGTCCATCCGTCCGTGTGAGGGCCTTCTAAAAAACCCACGCAGATCAAGTTTGATTAAAATTTTGGCTAACCCACTATTCGCAAAGTTTTTAGAATATTACGTATTTTTTGATAATAACGTTATCTATTAATTAAAGCTACCATCCTACTTAAACGCAACAAGATAGGAAAAATAATGGCTGTTTTAAGTTCTAAGCAATGCAAGTGCCTTAAAGCACGCAATAAAAAGCATTTGAAATTTATTGAAATGAGTAACAGGTATTCTTAAGTCGGGATCTTAACTCTTCAAAACGGATCAAAGTTTCAAAAATCAAGTCAATATGTTAAGAGTTTTTGTGTCTTTAAATTACTTTTTACAGTTTTCATCTGCAGTTTTAGATTCAGAATGAAGCTTAGTGTTTTCTCACTAAAAATTGATCTTTAAGTGTAGAATCCTTATGTTTGGGTCACGTGCCACATAAAATACCCTGTAAAACCTTATGACATGTAGTGGACAACATCTATGCCGATTTCTTGAGAAAACATTCTAAATTATATGCAGAATCGAGCAGCGATGTTTTCAGCGATAACGCGGAATTTGTAGCTGATTATTATTTATTTATTTTTATTGATTATGCTAAAGTGAATGAAGGTTTTCCGCTTTTTTTTCGGCAAGTCTGTACAGTTTTCTGTAGTATACTAAAAATTGCAAGTTTGTCTGCAATGCCACGCGACTCGCCCCTTTTTCTGTCCCGTTCTTCCTTCCCCACTCCGCTGACAGAGGCAAGAGGGAGCAAGATGCGTTGCTATTTTTGGACAAGCCGTAAAAAGGCAGGGAACCGATCCCCCGACTTGGAGTGTAACATTTTCTGCGAGTTGGCAGTTGGCAGTGCAAGTGGCGAGTGGCGAGTGGCACGCAGATCTGTTGCATTTGCTTAGCTGCCACACGAGGCAAATTTATCGGCTGTTCTTTGCCTCTGTTGCGTCGTTGGCTTACAGCGCATTTCCAAGTTGAAGAAAGCCATAAGCGCGTGCCAAACGAATGGAAATTCAAATGGGAATTGAAAATGGGAAGCAGTTAAAAGCAACAGATGGGAGACTAAGGCGGGACAGGAAGGCGGGGCAGGGCAGGAGTGTACAACACGACGGGGCAATTGTCAATTGAGCGCTTGAATGCGTTGCAGTCACACACCTTTCCTGTGGCAACAACAACTTCCTGCACAACCGAGCAGCTGGTTCAATATTTAATCATCAGCAACGAGTATGGGCTGAAAAATCGATTCAAATTCGCCAACTATTTATAGATGACGACGGGAGACGGGAGACGTAAGACTGAACTGAGCAGCATGTGTCGTACGTGCAACGTGTGGCATGCCCCAACATCCACAACAACTGCAACTGCCACACATTTCATCATCAATTGCTGCTCGATTTTCCATTCAGTTGACACTGTTTTTCCGCCTTTCTGGATCTCTTGATCCACAAACAGACACAAACAAATCATGCAACTTAAAGAGTTGATGCTCTGTCGACGTTGGCGTCGCAGTCGCCGCTTGCGTCGCTGCCAACGCTGCTGCCTGGCATTTCCTGCCCTGCGTTTGTTTAATTGCATTTTGTGGCTGTGACATGATTTTGGAATTTCATTACATGCCCACGGAAGTGATTCGACTCTGCGGTCTACAAACATCCGCTTGTCCTTGAGCTAGACACGCTGCATGCCACATGCAACAGATGCAGACAGAGAGACAAGGGTGCTCGCGGGGGGAGGGGGGAGAGCGACGTTCACTCTTCCGTTGCACGTGTCGATTTACCTGGACAAAGATGCATGTGCGTGTGTGCGTGTGTTGAGTTGCTTCCGGCCCCTGGACTGAGGATGGCAATGCCATAGTTGCCATCACCGACATTTCTGGGATCGTTAAGAACGCCCCACTGCACTATGGGCGCAAAGCCCTTATTTTTTACATAAATTAATAACTCTACAATTACACAATATTTTTAGTCTGGATTTGTGCATTCAACAAAATAATACCAATTGAATTTTTTACTGGGGAAAATAGGCGTGACACCGCCATTTTCCATATTTTTTAATATGCAGATATGTTGATTTCATAGCTTTTTAAACCATTTTTTTTAAGCTTTAAATTATAATATTTTATTATATATTATATCAAATAAGTAAATAATTAGCAAAATTATAATTTAAAAATTTAAATAAATTGTAAACGTATTTTTTTCACTTTTCTTGAATTCTTTTCATTTTGCATAGCATCTTTTAGCGTAGGCTGCAAAGTTATAAAATTCTTTTTCTATTTCCGTTTCCTTAACTTCCAAAGGCCTTCAATTCAACTTTTTTAAAATAAACTTAATTTTACTCCACGAACTAAAATTTATGTGACGTTATAGACGGCTACAACAACACAGCACAAAGCACATTAAACAATAAACAAAACACTTCTACAAACAAAACATATATACAAACATGTATAACAAACCTGGAGGTATGTTTTCCATAGTTATTTTTATTAATAGGTCTTTTTCTATTTATTTTATAGAGACAATAAAAGTGAACGATGTATTGGGTAAATCTCAACCCCGTGCGCACAAAATAAACCAACGGTGGGCATGAAATCTGAACTCGTTAGCAGCCGCTGGCTCCCGGAGCCATTGCGTGCCCACCGCTGAAATAAACAGTCAATTGTCAGGGCCAAAGAAAAATTACAGGGATGTTAAAAAAACAAAGGAAATTCATTTTAAGTTCATAGGTATAATTGCTATTGGAATAAAAGGTGTTTCTTACATAAATCACGATTTTAATTTTTTGAATTTACTTTAAAAAAAACTGCTTTGGAACCATAGTGCACTGTCAGGATCGTTGCTTGTGGCAAGTGTTGTTGCTATTGAATTGTTGTTGTTCTAGAGTTGTTGCTGTCTTTCAGTCTGTCCCATTTCTCATTTCTCGCCTTTAGCTTCTCTATTTTCATTACGTTGTCGACTTCATAAATTTCTCACACTGGACATGGCTGCACTTCTTCACTGATCGCTGCGTGGGCTGACTTTAACGTCAACGTCAACGCCAACGTCGACGCCGCTGTCGACGTCGACACACGCTGAATTATGATTACAAGAAAAACAACACGGAAACCTATCAAAGCAAGGCATAAATATCCACACAGAGGCCCCCAGATAACAGACAACAGACATAGCTACCGTCCCCCTAATTCCTGCCTCCCTCCCAGCCATTGTGTAGTCCGTGGGTGGAAAGGCGTGAAAAGCGTGGAAAAGGCATGCTGTTAACCAATGTTGTTGTTATTATTATTTATCTTTTCTTTTCAGCTATTGTTGCGCCTCAACAGCATGTGGCACCCAAAGTCTAGAGGCAACGAAAATAGAAAAAGATTAGATTAGACGAACTAAGAAGTGGCAAGAGGAAACTTTCAACACTCAGTGAGCTTAAGGCTCTTAAAGTTCTGACTGCGAAATTTGAGCTGAATCGTATCTTATAAGTCAAATTCAACCCAATTTGATGGCTTAAAAATAACAACTTGTTGCTTTTTTGAATAAATATTGAGGATACATCGACTGAATGAAAATTTATAGGACCAAGAGTTTAGAAAAGTTCTTTTCAACTGAATTACTTTATTAAAACTAAATTAAATGAGCTGAAATCAATATGAAGAGTGAATTAAAGATTCATTGAGCAGATTCTAAGTGTTGAAGAAGCTTGCACTAAATAAAAAGAGGTATATATAGTTTATTATTTATTCAGAAAGACTCGTAGAAAATAATCTACATTCCATCCAATAAAAGTTAATGTCAGTTTTATACTCGTCCTAATATCCCAAAATCACAAAGAAATTAAGTTAAGTATTTGAAGTAAGTACTAGATAGCTTTGTCATGTGGAAATTCTATAAAATTTTATACTCTAGCCACTTTATGAAGTCTTTGGGTCGTAAAAGTGTTAACTAAATCCCCAAGGAACGACAAAGCGGTGGAAAACTCAAAACTGACAAATAAAGAAGGGAGGGAACTGAAGAGTGGAGATTGGAGAATGGAGAATGGAGATGGAGAATGGATCCCTCAAAAGATACAAAATATTGAATGTTGTGTGCGGCTTGTGCGTTGCATGCCTCATTTAAGTTGCGTCTTTCTTATTATGACTTTATTTTTATTATGACATATAAGGGGGAATACTTGGCCCTACATACATATGTTCATATGTTCATATGTATGGCTCTCTACGAGAATGCTTAATGTTTTATGCTGTCTTGAGAATGAAACCAATTGCCTTAACAGCATCAAAATAAACAACATCAACATTATCATTGTCAAGGACAGCGGAATGCCTTTTCCGTCTCCCTCTTGGCCCTGGGCAGCTGTTGAAAAAAAGAGCCACAGAAGATAATTTAGAAAAATCAATAAAGTACATAATAATAACACTTTTGCAATAGAAATTGAGTTAAGCCATTTATAATTAAAAAGCTTACTCTACTATAAAAAGAATTAGAAATTTTGACAGCTCGCACTTTATGAAAATTCAATTTAAATGATTTACTATGTGTTGTAATATGTTAGGCCTATTACATTTTTTTTAAATATTCACTAGTTTTCTTATTGCTATTTGACATTTATTTAAATTAATAAAAACATATGATTAACTAGAATAATTTAATTTACTAAAATTAATTTTCCCAATGACTATTTTTAAAAGATTTTTTTTATATTGAAGTGTCTAGTCTTTAAAATAGATAATTGGGATCGGATATACTATGTAATTTATAAGAAATATGTTAATCAAACATTTCTAAACAAATTCCATACTTCCAACTTATGTATTACAAAAAGATAAAAGGTATGCTGCCTTATTCCCAAGTGCAAATCGAATCCATTATAAACTCTGATGATCATTTAGCGGTTGGTTCTCATGAGTTTGGAGTATGAAGCGCATGTTGCGGACAGGTTAAACATGAGCGGCAACCACAAATAAACAAGTTAAAAAAAAAAAAAAAAAAAAACGAATGCAAAAATAAATAAAACTGTTGAAAAATATTAATAAGAATTACAAATGAAGAAGAGAAAGAAATAACATGCAGTATGCAAAACGCGTTGACAGGCGACGATGCGACGTCACGGACGCAAAACATGCGCCAAATATTTGGACGTTTCGTTCTACTTTGGCACAGGCGCAGCTCATGTAGGGGCACCTCATTAATATGCACCTCTGGAGCAGCACGCAGATAGAGAAGGAGATAGACAGTGGGAGAGAGAGGAAGAGAGATTTCACTGGAAATCTTTGGGCAAAGGGACGCGCGTCTTTTGCGATGCCGAAGGCGATCAACTCAATGTCGATGGAGCTGCCTTTGGAGTCGGACACGGACTCGGAGTAGAACTCGGAGTCCAAGTCGGAGCTGGAGATGCCGCTGGCGATTGTCGGAGCTCCCATACATCAAAGTGTCGTGTTCTGGCCCGTCGGCTTATAAATATGTAAGAGTTGTGTTGGCCACGTTTTAGGGCTACGAATGTGTGTGTTGTTGTTGTTGCAGGTTGTTTCTCCCAGCTTTCTACGAGAAATCAAATAACACTCAACCACATGCCGGGCATGCTAAGCAGTGGGAAGACCACAGAAGAGACCAGAGAGCTGCCACTGAAACGCTGCAACCTTTGGCAATGCAACGTGCAACGTGCGGCGCATAGAAATCAGCTGTGTGTGCAGAGAGTGTTAAAGGGGGTTAAAGGTGCCCCATGCCCATGAGGATCATGTCGAGGCCATGGTCGAGGCGTGTGAAAGTTGAAGCGAGCGTCCCACTTAGACGAAATATTTTTCAACTATGCCACAACTAAATATGTTAAAACCATTTGCAACTAGTCGACTGTGCTACAGTCGAGCATACTCGACTGTCGGAGACCCCGAACTTACTATGCAAAAGCAAACACTGTAAAAAATAAAATAATATAAGTTGCTACAAGTATTTAATATATTTTAACAAAAAATAAAACAAATATTAACATTGAATTGATTTAAACATACATTAATAAAAATGTAATTAAAATTTTCAGAAATCATAAAACAAAAAAAACATATGTCCAACGTGAGATTCGAGCCGCGGACCCTTGTTCTAAAAGTCTGCTAACAATAAATAATTTTTAAAAGATTTGCTCATGTTGGGAGTTGAACTCACGACTCCCGAATATTGCAAAATTGACAGGACTTTAACACCTTAGGCCACCGGAGCCCAACAGTAAGCGTGGCCGAAGTACAAATATGTTAAGGCTTCAGCGATTCTATATTTTATACTAACAAATATACGGATAATATACTAACAAATAAATTGAATTTAAAAAATATATTTAAAAAAAAAAAATTGTCTGTGTTCGAACCCGAAACCCGAACTCAGAATTCATGCAAAAATCAGACGCTCTGCACATCGCGCCACTGGCTGCATCGGAAAGTGATGGTCTTATTATAGATTTTATTCTTACTAGAGCGTAAGCCAGATGCAATTGTTATCTAGTTGTGATTGTTGTTGTTGTTATTGTTGCTGATAAGACAAGGCAAATAAAGGAGATTTTAGTTGCTTGATATCTTGGCTGTTTATAATCCGATCGCCATGAAATTTTCAGCAAATATGGATAATAATGTTATCTTCGTCTGAGCCTTATTAGAAATGTCTATCTTTAAAATTGTCGTTATAATTAACATATTTCTAATTTGTAGGCGTTTAAGGAGGCGTGGCCAAAATCTAAAACAAACTCGTTCTGCGTGCAATAAAGACGAACCAACATACCAAGTTTGAAATCTCTAGCTCTTATAGTCTCTGAGATCTAGGCGTCAATACAGACGGACAGACGGACATGGCTATATCGACTCGGCTGTTGATGCTGATCAAGAATATATATACTTTATGGGGTCGGCCACGCCTCCTTCTGCCTCTTACGCACATTTTTTTTGTGACAAAGTTAATAGACCACTGTACTTTTTTAAAGTACGTGGTCTAAAAATTAACAAAAGGAAACAAAAATTAATGTTTTACTTACTTTACTAATATTGAAGCAGTAATGCTGCAATTAAATTAAAACTAATTGCAGAAGAGATATCTCTGAGTCTATGTATTAAGTTCTACATATGTTAGCTCTTAGTGAGCATAAGATCTGAAAAATCCAGTTTTGTATCATTCAAACGGAATTGAAATGACCTTTCTATTGATGCCAAAATGTTCATGAAGTAGATTCAAATTATGCGTAGATTTAACTTTAAATGTTGTCAACATAAATATGCCCTCTAGTGTAATTAGAGATGGGCACGGGCCGGGCCGGGCTTCGTGTCCCGCGGGTCCCTTCAAAAAATCACCGGGCTTCGTGCATGAAAATCGAAAACGGGCTTTTTTCGTGCGGGCCCGGGCCTAAGCAAAAAGCCCGAAGCCCGGTAGGCCCGAAAAGTAAATTTTTCATATCGATTAATAAAAATATTTATTTATTATTAAAATATTTATTTATTTTTTAAAATAAGTAACTTCTAATATCATTTACGCATCTCTATTATCGATATGATTCTTATCGACATTAAAAAATTATGAATAAAAAAAATTAATTTAAAAAAAAATTGTATATAGTTGTTTCGGGCCGGGCTCCGGCCGGGCCGGGCCTCTTGAAATTTGACCGGGCTCGGGCCGGGCCGGGCCTCTTGAAAATTTGACCGGGCCGGGCCTGTACCGGGCCAGAAAGATTTATTTCGGGCCCGGGCCGGGCCGGGCCTTAAGAAGGAGGCCCGTGCCCATCTCTAAGTGTAATTACATAATTGTGTATGTATGTTAAGTTAGGCATGGGTCTAGGGTATCTCATATTCCAGCAATCTCATGTATAGATTAGTTGCTATTGTTAAAAGAAGAGGAGACTCACCTTGATCCAACCGACGCTCCATGCGTCGCCATTGGCGCATGTGATGGATGAGAATGCAGGCGGCGACCGAGAAGAAGAGGAGGCAGGCGAGTACCGCTACGAAGAGGGCGCCCGTCTGCCAGTCGAGGGGCAGAGCGGCAGCCGCCTCCTCGTGCAACTGCTGCAGCTGCTCGTGGGTCAAGTGCTGCAGGGCCGTCGGCTGATCAACATGCTCATACTCCGAGGACTTTCGGCGCTGTAAATGCAATAAACAAATGTTTCAAAACTTAAAAAAAAAAAAAAGGTTATCTTTAAAACCCTTCTATTCAATTTTGGATTGATAACACTCATACGATTCGTATTAGTTTTCGAACTAGACTCGAGATTTATAATACAATACCAAATAAAAAATCTGTCAGATTGGTTGAGATATATTTTAAGAAACAACAAAGTTGTTCAAACTTAAGATTGATTGCTCCCATGGCAGCTATAGAGACTCGATCTAGACAGTTTCGATATACTATATGTACAGCTTACAGCAAAGAGATGTAAGTTTCATCAGTCAGACGAAGAGATGTTCGTTCAGATCAAGAATTTAGTGGCTCTCAGCTTATTTGACTCATCATTCTTATGACTTACATATTTTAAATTCATTTATCTTTTAATGCAAATGCGTTACAAGTAAAAACTAAATCCCAATTTTTTTAATTATACTTAAGCTTAATTTATATGAATATATATGAATCATGTATAATGAATATAGCTACATAAAACCAACACACTTGCAATTCTAGTAGATTAAATAATATACAGGCGAATTTTCGAGAACCCGAGATAAAATCAATCCCAAACGGTGTCAAAATTGCTTTAATCTCGGAATTTCTTAATTAATTAAATACGAAATAATTTATTCTAGTGCGTTTTATCCGTTCCTTCTCCGCAAATATTTATATACCAATACGAATTTTTTAGTGAACTCAAATGTTGTAGGCGAGTTTTGCATATAAATTGTATCTAACGTTTAGCTTGAAATTTGACATCAATTTCTATACATGTTTTCAATAATTATCAAGCATCTTAGAAAGACATTGAAAAAACGGGACTCAGTATTTTTTTTTTGACTCTTTTAAACTTCATCATAATATTCTGAGTACATGCTTAAAAAATACCAGAGCTTGCAAATAACAGTTGACCGGTTTTTGTTGTTCAATAATAACTGTTATTTACTGACTTTTTAGGCAATTTGTCAGAAATAAACAGTTCACTTAGTTTTTTGAACATATCGGTTTTTCTCTGACAACAATACATTTTTTTGATTCCTTTTTTTCGTGTTATTAACTGTCAATTTTAAAGTGAGCGAAGACAATAAAAGTTTTTGCATTTATTTATTGGATTTTTTTCTGTCATAGAAACCCAACTCCTTAAGCGAAGAAAATATAAATTCTTATAATAATAACATATGTATGTAAATTTATTATGTGTGCAGAAAGTAAATCAGGTATTCATGCTGTTATTGGAGGCAATATTCCACTTAATGTTGGTCAACTTTTCGAAATTTTGAAAAGTATAAATGGAACATAAAAAAAAAATTATAACCGTGTGTTTTTCATTTTTTTGTTCACCTGGTGACTCTTATATTTTGAGCACTCAATCGGTTTTTCTATATAAATTGTTATTACAAAACGGTTACTAGATAAGTTCAACTGAGAAAACTCAACCGAAATCAAAAAGAAAGAGAATCGAATTTTTCTGTCAGACAAAAAGCAAGCGATCATGTTTTTTTCGGTTATGTTGCGAGCTCTGAAAAATACATGCTAAGATCAACAAATAAACTTGAATTTCAGAATGATTTTCCTTCGCCTCCTTTGAAAGCGTTTCATGTCTTTTTGTTTTGTAAGAAAAATAGGGATTCAGTGGGTTGGCTGCTCACCTCTTTCCAGTTGCGCTCCGTCTTGGCGAGCACAACCCAATCGATCTTCAGATCGTAGATGGAACCGCACACGGTGTCGATGTGCAGCTGACATGGTCGGAGCAGGATCATTTCGCCCTGGCAGCTGGTACAGGGCGTGCACTTGCCCTGCAGCTGATTCCACCAGTGCTGCGGGGCACACGGCGAACTGGCCACCACAAATGCCCCAACATTCGCAGCAGCAGAGGCAGAGGCAGAGCTGCTGCTGCTACTGATGGCGCTCGTTTCAGATCCGGAGTCGGAGACGGAGACGGAGGCGCACAAGGAACATGTTGTGGTTAGGAGCAGCAGCGTCAGATAGGCGCCAGTTCTGCTTAGATTTGGATAACTATATCTTCTAGTTGTTGTTGTTGTTCTTCTTCTTCTAATTGTTGTTGTTGCGGTTGCTGTTGTTGTTCTGCTGCTGCTGCGCTGCCAACTGCGCTGTCGCCTTCGCCGGCGTTTGTGAAATTTGGAGTTTGCGTTTGTTTTCCGTGCTGTTGTTGTTATTGTTGTTCTTGTTGATCTATGCATTATGGCTAATGTTGTTAAGTTGTTGTTGTTGTTGTTATTGTTACAGCTACTCGTTGTGTTCGTTGTTGTTGTTGTTGCTATGCTTGGCTGCATTTCTGTTAAAAGAAACAAAAATTCACAAAAAAAAACTTTAAATAAATAAATAAATAATAATAAATAAGTAAATATATAAATAAAAAAATAATAAAAATAATTTTTGTTTGCGATTTTTTGTTCGCTTTCCATCATTACAATTTTCCCATGCACCAGCTTTTCTCACACTCATCATCTCATCATGGAAAATCTGCAAGGAATCTCGGCGCTTGTTTTTCTCGTTTTATTGAAATAGAGTTGCAAACTAATGGAAAATGGCAGCACAGCGGGCAGCGCCAAGCTCAACGAAAGAAAAAGAAAGACAGAAATAGAGAGAAAGAGAGAAGGGGAAAAGAGTGAGCGGGAGAGTGTGTGGCAGATAGAGAGACGGGGTGCCATTATCGCCCATAAAAACGCGCGCAAAGTCAAACTAATAAACCGACCGGCAGCCAATGATGATCATAATGATGTTAATGCGACGCCATCATCATCATTATTATCATAATCATCATCATCACTGCCATTATGAACATCATAAATGCGTACAGTTCGCAATCAACTTTAATGTCAACGGGGTGCTTAGGCGATTCGCACACTCCCCAAACCTCTCACTCTCTACCTCTCTCTCTCTCTTTCTTTCTTCCTCTCTCCCTCTCTCTCCCACCCTTTCTGCTCTTCACTCTTGAGGGCGGCATTTGCCTCGCTCGGTTCATTGCCTGACTACACTGTCTCGATTCCTTTGCATCAACAACAACGAAACTATTATAAATGGCTTACAATTATTATTTATGCAGCGGCTGTCAGTCAATGGTACATCGGAAAGCAACTCGAGATCAACCGAGAGAGAGAAAAAGAGAAAGAAAGAGAGAATGGCAGTGGTTCCACATCCACCACGAAGCAGCAACTTCACTTCCGTTGCACCAGCAACTCGACTTTGTAATAAGTAAGGCCAAGGAAAACCAATCAAACTTCCAATCAAAGGGTCAGTTTTGACAATTTCTTAGTTCCGTATCGTAACGTCCGCTATACTAACTTTGGGTAGCAAATCTAACAGTTACTAAAAAAAAACTTTATTGGAATATTAAAGTTTTAATAGAAATTTTTAAACTTTTTGACAAAAATATCTATTGTTGTTTTTTTGTTAAAAAATGTATTGTCATAATTATAATATTATTTATTTTCTTTATCAAGCGCTTTTAAAATTAGATTTAATACATTTTTCAAATATCTTTTATTTAGACCAATTTTCTACAACGAGAGAATTTCAAATTAGTCATTTATGTCTGATCATTTGTTATCAAAATTTTAAGTTAGTTAAGTAAATAAATAGCTAGAAATTTCAAAAATGGCCCAAGACAATAAAGGATTTAATCAAAGTTCCTTAACTATCTGATAATGTTTAAAAAACGTAGCAAATAAAGACTTAATAAAAATTCCCTAAACAAATGGAAATGGAAATAGATAAATAGATAGATTTAAATCGTTTTATATTAATCTGCAATTACTTAATAATAATAATAGAACTTGTGAATTTTAACATTATAAGTAGAGAATGGTCCAAGTCAGAGGAGGGCACGAAATCTGAATTCGGGAGTAGCCGCTAGCTCCCGGAGCCCATGTGTGCCCACCGCTGGTCTAAGTTATAGTAAAAATATGATAGATGAATGTTTTCAATAAAGTAACGTGCAAATCTGTTAAAAAACTGAACTTTTTATAAAAATCGATAAATATAGATAAATAAATCTGATATAGAAAACAACAATATGGATTTAGTCTACACGACGATCATTTGGTTTAAGAGAAAGTAATGAAAACTGACCGCACTTGTTGGCTGGAAATGAAACCCGCAGCGAAGAGTGGAAAAGGGATAGGGAAGAGAGGGTTTTATAGATGGTGGTAAAGCGATTTGGTTTGGGCTTAGCATATGGCGACCTCATAGAGCAATGACAGCAACAGCAACAACAACAACAACACCAACAACAAGAACAACAACATGTCAAAACGAAACGAAACGAATATAATGGAAACAGCAACAGGAAGAAGATATATTTAATTAAAATCAACCATTACTCGTATGGCCACCGGCACCGTAAACCGACGAGCTGAGCAGCTCAGTGGTCAACGAAACAACAGAGAAAGGGATGGGAAAGAAGGGTAGAACAGGGGAAATAGGAAGAGGAGGAATAGGGAAGCGCAGTGGGTTTCAAAGGGGCATGAATATATAGATACTTGTGTAGATATACGAGCCTATGTTCTGAATTATGAACTGACCGATAGATAATGACAAGTCGAGAGACAGAGATATATGGGCTATTCCGGAAATTTTTAAACCAAGGGCGAAAAGTTAATTTTGTGAAAAAAACTGCATGTTTTTTAATAATAGTTGTTTTTTTGTTTTATTAGAATACATTTTTGGGCTTCAAATTACAAAATAAAAAAGGTTTTACGGTGGTTTGGTTTTTCATGGCCGAGCCTTATCAATTAATTCCTCTTTTTGCCTCTTAATTTCAAAATTTCTTGTAAAAAAAAGGGTATTTTCAATGGCCAAAAAAGTTGGTAAAACAGTCGTCTGAGTGATTAGCGCTTAGCACATCATAAACTCTGATTCATTTTCTTTTATTTAAGATAAAAACTGTGTAGAATAGATATTGAATATATATTAATAATTTGAAAGAAAGTATGAGTGTAAAAAGTGTAACGTCCATACCGTAACGTCCGCAACTGACAAAAACTAAGATTTTTAATTAACGAGACTACTTATCTGTATTTTTGATGCTGGATTGATATGGTCATATATTCCAGTTAATTTGTTGAATTTGGATATTTTTTGTTTATAATGCTAAATTCGCTAATATACGCGCAAATGCACGTTAACCTCAAATCGACTTCCATTTTTTGTAACGTCCGCATCCAAACTTTCAGCAAGTCTAATTATTTTCCAAAAATAGTTAGGCTTTTATCTTAAACTAGGTTTGATAGCATTCTTAATGAAATGCATTTTCCAGAAAATTACATTAAAATTCACCGATCTGAACGCGAGCTGCAACAGCTTAAACATAAAAATTTGCGTACAAATGTAACGTCCGCAACCCAGGAATAGCCCATATACAGAAAGAGAAAGAGAGAGAAGGAAAGATACATATCTAACTTAGCCACTTCAGGAATAATCGACCAAGATAAAAAGATACTGCAGTAGAAGATCAATCAATTGATTTGGAATATTGATCAAAGCGGAACCGAAAGACTTGGGCAATTTGAAATTGGAATTGAGATGGTTTCAGAGCAGCGGTGGGCACGAAGTCTGAATTCGTTCGCAGCCGCTGGCTCCCGGAGCCATTGCGCGCCCATCGCTGTTTTAGAGAGTGGGGGCGTTTACTATCCATATCGTGGCTATAGTAGAACGAATCATGATCCGGTCAACAAATTTAATTTCTAATGAATTTCAATTTATATCGGAAGTTGGCCTTTAAAAAGCCATCGCATTTCCTATGCTGCACCTGCCACGCCCAACTTTGTCAGTGGCTATTAAAAACGCATTTGAACGTTAATTGAATGATGATTAGGCTGTTTTCTAACACTGAATGGTTCCGGTTCTGTCTGTTTGTATATGTTTGCGTCTGTGTGCGTTTATAACAAATGGCCAGAAATGTATCTATCAGATACAAAAAAAAGTCGTATCTATTTGCTTTGCCTTTGATGTTTGGCCAACTTAACAAATGCGCCAATTTGCGTCGTCTTTATTATTTATTGGCCCTGCGCCATTTCATTCCTTCCGACTCTCTCTCCCCCTTGCTCAGTCTTTCTCTCTCTGTCAGTTGGTCAATCAATCGTCATGTCGCAAAAATGAGCTAATTAAATATCAATATTTACATATAACCCATAAATAAGATCTGTTGAGTTATCTTTACCTCTTATTTCAATAAATCCCAAATGATTTGGAAAAGTGGAAACGGAATAATTTATAGTTAGCTTTTTAATTACATATGTATGTATGTATATTTTTTTAATAATTTTATATATCTTGGCTTTAATTGATTAACACCAGGATTATAAACCCTACAAAGATCTAAATGTTTAAAGTATTGTAAATTTTAAATACCTCCCTTTTTTAATTCAAATATGAAATTTTATGTTTTATTTTTCCATTTCCAATTTATCATAGAAACAGTTCTATAGATGGTAATAAATAATCCATTTATTAACTGCAATCTGTCAAACGAAAATAAAATTATAGAAAAACAAAATACAATGTTCTCAAATTGAAATAACCTGCTCTATACATATTAAATCACATTAAAACATTAAAACGTATCGTACACTATATGAACTTGGCTATTATTTAGATCAAGAAACCATTTATGAGAGACGTTTTAAAACGATGTCAAATTAAATTCAATAGATATTTAGAAAGGTTTTTTTGAAAAGGAAGATGATATTTGTATGCGACAATAAATTTGTTGACTTTAAAATGCTAAGAAAATTGGGGAAACAAATGTGTGTATTAAATAATTGCTTTAATTAGTCGTCGATGAAGATATAAATCATGTAAAGTGATGAAGAGATGGTAAATTGATTTTATAGCTAGATACGTTTTTGTATTCTGGACTCTTTTATTTCCAGACTCTCAGTTTCTCAATTTTCAATAGACAATTTTAAAAGTGAGGTAGCCAAACGGGCAATGTCCCTGACCTAGCACGATGTCCCAGTCTGTTGTGGCTGATGCTCCTGATCTTGGCCAGCAACTCGAACAGGGGAACAACTCGAAGCGGAAAGTGCGATCGGCCACAACAACAACAGCAACAACGACAACAGGAATATAAAATCAAGTGTAGCATATTTTTAGCTCAAGATTTTAATATATAAGAGTATAGATATAGATACAGATACTCGTATATACTTATAGTATCCAAGAAATTCCGAATAGTTCGCGAGAGAAAGAGAAAGAGAGCGTAAGAGAGGCAAAGGAGGCCACAGGCCGGCGTGTGGCAACTGCAGAGACATTGAGGCAGCAACAGCAACAACTGCAGCAACTGTAACAACAACAACAACAACGCTTGTGCTTGCCGAGATTATTATGTCAGAGACATGTATCTATAAGATACATTTTGGTGCGTCTGAGGCGTGCTGCGCCTTGTCGTTGCTGCTGTCGTTGTTGTTATCGCTCTTGTCTGACAACTGACAGCGACAGCAATTTAAATCATGTTGCATTTTGCAGTTCGCTGCTAATTGAAACCGAAACAGCGTACCAATCCTCAAAATGGGTCACTCAGCCCGAGCCTTCGCTCTTAACTGGGCCCCAGATGCAAATGCATTACAATCCAACAAATGAAATTGCATTATCCACATACATCTATGTACATCTAAAAGCTGTGAATTGATAACTCAATATTATAAGTAACCGAACTTCTTTACTTAGTATTAAGTATGCTTCTCCTATACTAGAACTACGCCATCTACTTGGAAACCGGACTACCATCTATGTTCGAGTACACACTGCAACTGAACTTTAACTTTATCAATAGATGTCTCAAATTATCGGAACATAGGGCGCCCAATTCTGTGGCTTCCGAAATACTTCGCACAAGATCGCAATGTTTCGAGCACTGGGAGCGACTTGCAACGCATTACGAGGTTGAATTTAATTTGAACGACCAAGGCTCATGGAAAAACGCTCAGACTAGGCTACTACTGGCTATAAACAGAAAATCACGTATTGGATACATTGAACAGACACACCAAAGCAGAACACGGGACTTATATAAAAAACTTAACCATAACCTTAACGAAAAAAATTATTTCAACGATCAAGTCAATCTCAACTACATCTCTTACATTTTTAAAGCTAGAACAGAGACACTTCAACTCGGTTACAGGCCTCACATTTCAGATGAGTCTTGTAGTCTGTGCAATCTAAGGATGCGTGAGGATGTATTGCATTTCTGCGCAGTTTGCCCGATACTGACAGAGTTGAGAGTACGAGTATGGGGAAAGGTGCAACTTACAGAATCTGAGCTTCGAGATATTCTCAATGGTGCCAATTGGATCTCACTTGCGCAATATTTGTCACAGGCGATGTCATACAGAAAGAATATTTTATTAGGTTCATTTTAAGTTAAATAAGTAATAAATTGTAATTTATGTGAAAAACTGTATATTATTATATTTATGTATATTATATTATATTATGTACTATTAGTGTTATGAAACATATTGTAAACGTAAATGTACAGTCAGGAGAAGTCGTTTAATCAAGTCTAGTATTTGTTAGAAATGAAATGTTAATATATGTAAATTATGTATAAAATGTATAATATGTTCTGTGTAGGCTTACGGCTAATACAAAGCCTTGCCAAAATAAAGAAAACACTACTACTACTACTAGAAATTATGTTATATAATAAGTAAATTTATGTAAATAAAAAGTTAGTAATTGTTTCAAAACTAAATATTGATCATTTTTATATTTCTTATCTCAAGCAACTAAATATCAAATTAAATTTGTTTGTAAATAAAATGATAGTAATTGAAGAATTGATTATTTAAATCCAGTTAAATATATTCGAATATCTTCAGTTTACGTGTTCCAACTTTGTTTATTTAATTCAAAAAAAATACATGCTAGTCGATTCGGATTCATGTTCGTATTAGACTTGGTTAACAATCCGATTCAAGGAGTTTAAAATCTAACTGAAGCCTTCAAATAAACTATTGATAAAATAATAATTCTTTTAATTCTTTTGTACAGTGTGATTTATTAAAAAGCCTAATTTTAAGATAGAAAACCATTCCGAATTATTTTTAAAAGCAATTACGCAAATTCGTGCTAAGTCGCTTTAAATTTGGACAAACATTTAAAGAGCTACCAAAAAGAAGAGGAATTTCTCCTTGTGGAAGCAACAACAATAAAAACAACAACAACAATAGATCGCGATCATCGGTGGAATTTATTAAAATATCAACTGGATGCACACAGCATTTTTTCTGATTATTTTTGTTGTTGTTTATTAGAATTACTTGTCGCTTTTTTTTATAGCTTTCGTTTTTGTTTTTGTTGCTTTTCTTCACATTGTTGTCTGAATTCCAAGCGCGACAAACCATTAAAACGTTTCCATGAGCAAACAGTAACAATTTAATGAAACGCGCCATTAGCAACAACAACAACAGCAGCAGCAACAACAGCAACAACAACAGTAACAAGAACAACACTGACTGATCAGCGGCATTTCAACAACAATTTAGTAGAATTGTTTAGAGCTTTTCAGTTAGTTGTCTCACATTTGTCCAACTATCTCCATCTCTGTCTCTCTCTCTGTGTGTGTGTGTGTGTGTGTACGGGTGTGTACGGGTGTGTGAGTGTGTGTGCATGTGTGTTAATGTGTGCTTGCGAAATTTCAGTGTAATAACCAAAAACCAATAATACAGTCATCTTTAGAGTGACAAAGCTTGAATACCCTGCACAAAGCTTTTGCAGGGTAGTCAAGCGATACCATGGTAAGTAATAGATGGAAAACGCTTAAAGTTTTTTAAATCCAAGATATGAATTGAGTTAAAAATCGAAATGTTAACATCTTCAAAAAAATGTTTAGAGCCAAGTTCTAGAAAATCGCAACAGCAAAAAACGATGTATTTTCACATTACTGATATTAAGCCAAATAAAATTTATAAAAAAATTGAAACAAAAATTTTAATATAAAGTTTTCAATCTTTTTATGAAACTTGTCATTAATTTGGACATAATGAAAATTTCAAAGATAATTCTGTCGGCAGAAAAGTGGTATTTGCAATGATCACATTAACATGTTTCTTAACTTGTTACGAAAAAGTGTGACGAACACAGTTATCATATTCAATAAGATAAGACAAAGCAAAAGAAATGAGACTTATTATTTCTAGAATATACATACATTATAAATATGCGAAGGCTTTACAAAATTCGATGAGAATCTAAATTCCATGATATCTTAGCATTTTGTCATCAATAAAACATTTCAAATTTATATTATGGCAAAAATGTCTTGTAATCTGTGGCAATTCTACAGCCTGCTTAGGTAAAGACTGAACAAATATTTCTTATATACTTATATCAACAACTGTTTTCATACCGGTTAAGTGAAAAGTACAAGAGTTGCATTCTTTTTAAGCCAAGCGGAATACCCCGAACGCAAAGTCTACCGATAACAAACTGTTTTTAAATATCTTTTGATATTTTAACGTGAATACACAAAAAAAATTCCCAACACAAATTGCAAATCATTTATCAAAAATTGCGAATCAGTAAGATAAATAATACAAAATGTGTCGATTGTTAATGCCCGACTAAAAGATGCCCTGTAAAAACGTGAAAAATGATTGTGATGAAGAAAGCAAATTTTTGCTGAATTCAAAAATTTGTTTTTATAAGGATGCGAAATTAAGTTGTGGCAAGGGGCAGCTTTACAGGGTATACATTTAGTGATTGCTCAGTTGTCTGGCTAAAAGACATAATAGATCTGCACAACTGTGTGTGTTTGTGTGTGTGTGTGTGTGATTGCATATTTTTGACAAATGCCAAATGGCAGTCGATCGATTTGCGATTGTTTGGTCAAGGCACGTGTACAATTTATTGCTTAGCGGATGCCGTCAAACAGATACAGATGGAGATACAGATACTTTCACAGATTTAGATACAGATACAGATACAAATACTACTGTTAACAGCTACAGATACAGATGCTGAAATTCAAGGGGAAAGCAACTTATTTTTACACTAGACAAACAGACATACAGACAGAAAAACACACTGATTTTTGACATTTGAAAATGAAGGGGAATCTCATTATGTAAGCAATGGCAAACCGACTTCAGCGACGAGTTCAATGTATTTCTCTATTTATTTATGGATGGCAACCGTTTGCAGCAGGAGTAACAAGTAACAAGTGCCGATTCTACAACTGCCGATTCCCGTTTGCCGACTCCCTATTGCATTGCTGCTGTTTACCCTTTGGCCCTTTTTCCTTCCGTTCTTGCAGTGCTTTGTGGCATGTGGTGCACGGTTAATATACGACAACATGGGAGAGCATATCCATTAGTTGCTCTCTCTGTATGTGTATGCGGTGTGTGTATGCCCCCTAATGCCAGTGCAACAGTCCATCATGCCATCAGCTTGTCAGTTTGTGAGTTTGTCAGTTTCCCAGTTGGTAGCTTAGTCAGTTTTGTCGGACTTTGTAGGGGTTTCTCATTCAGTTTCATTTTCTGATTCTGATTCTGATTCCGATTTCAATTCTCATTTTGGCTTTGTACATTTTGTGATTTGTTATTCTTTTTTTTTTGTGTTTTCTTTTCTTTTGTTTTTGCGTGAGTTTTTACGCTGAGCTTTTACTGCTGAAACAGAGGGCTGCCACTGTTTCTACACTCGATTTATATTTTTTATCATTTGATTTAATTTAATTCCATTCCATTTCGGCTGCAGACCCAGCCCCAGTCCCAGTCCCAGTCCCATCCCCAGCCTCAGATTCAGATACAGTTCAGATTCAGCCTGATGCCATAGCCGCCTCCCTTTGCCCACCCTCTTCACGGGTTTGTTTTTGCCTGTGATCAAAACACACGCTGAAGCGAGACCGGCAACGAGACAAGAGACAAAGACGGGGACACAAAAATAGAGAGAGAGAGAGATCATCATCATGATGATCATCAACTGGCGGGCTGCTTCCGAAACCGGGCATAACCATAACCATAACCGTAGCAAGCTCATGAATGCGGTCTGCCCCCGGGCTCGTCTGTCCAGCACTGTCCGATCTGTCTGCCGTCGGTTTGGCTTGTACATTGCATATAGTAAATTATGATCATGATCTGCCGACTGTCATAACTACATACATACATACATATGTACCCCATATACTACATACTTGTATTGAAGCACTCACTTTTTTGTTGTTTGTTTGTCGTGTTTTCCTTGATGATTTTTCGCTCGTTTATCTTATTTTGATTATGATATTTCTTTGTTTTTTTTTGCGTTGATTTCTTAATTTCTTGTTTCATACATCTTTAACTTGAGGGCTCTTCAATTGGCGAGCTCCTTCAATTAATCAATCAATCAATCAGCACTCACAATTTTTTTTAGCTTTTCTTTTGCATTTCGTTTCGACACTCTTCTCTATTGCAGTGCATCCAAAACAATCCACAACAAAAAAATATTATATTAACATGCGTATATCACTCGCGATTCACACTAATCTAACGCATTCACATTCTATATATATGTATATATTTATTTGTATATATGGCAATGGCATCGTTTCAAGTGCCGTCGCGTTTTCCACATGCGTTTGTACAAAAATTTTGAAAAAAAAACTAACAAAAATTATAAAACCAAAAAAAAAAAAATCAGTAGGAATAATACAAATATTAAATACGCTTCTTTGATCTTAATATATGTATGTATTTCAGAACCACTTCGGGACGAACGACGATCGCAGCGTTGATCCGCAAATCGTCGCGTGCGTGGAGAGACTGAGGCATGCAACGCCAGCGATGCTCGTGTTTAAGCGAAGTCGCGACACCGCACGACGGTGATGCCCTCTTCGTAGTTTTTCCCGCTAAAACTTGTAGACTGCTTTAGTGGGAAATAGCTAAATTGGACATTTTAAAAAGAATAAGTGGTCGTGTTAAATAAACTTGATCAGCAGTTACCCAAAATTTAACAATTCAGATCGCTTTTAAAAATTTAACAATTGAGGTCGCTTTTAAAGTTGACATCGTTTTTTTTTTAAAGTAAAATACAGTTGAACTTCCATAACTCGAACTTCTATAACTCGAATATCTCTCTAACTAAGCTAAATGACTGGCTGTAAAATTAAAAAACTTAAGAAAAAGAACTCTATAAGTCCAATATCTCCATAACTCGAACATTTTCTTTGAATAACGGTGATTCGAGTTCGGGAAGTTCGACTGTATTTTTGCCGGACCTATTATATGGTTTAATTAGCTATTTTTTACTTAGCTTTTTTTCAGAAGAGATATCAACACTGCTAAAATATCACAACGGATAACGTGAGAACTACAAAGAGAGAGGCAAGAGAGCAAGTGAAAGGTTGTGACCAACAAGTTGGGGGTGGAATGACTCTCAGATTTTCACTTCTATTTCAATCTCTCTTTGAATCTTTGTCCCTCTCGCTCTCCCAATTTCCTTAAGCGTTTTCACTTAATTAGATCCTGAAGAATTATAGGATAAAAGAAATCGAACATTTTACCACATGTGATATTTTTTTTATATTATAGAAATCTGTGAAGAAATTAAATTTTGCTTTAATTAATCAATCTAATAACAAATGAAATGTTTAAAATCGTTTAAACTTTAATATTTTTTAAAGTAATATAACGAGCACGGTCGCCACTAAAAATATCTCATTGAGCCAAAATCAAACAAAAAAAAGAGCCAAATTGACGAAAAAAGAGCCAAAAATTTTGTTTTGCAGTTCATGCTATTTTTGCATTTAATTAAATAAAAAATATTTAGTTCACAATCACTTATAGAAATACAACATATTTCCAAAGTATTTCACATTTTCATCTTAAAGGCCTGTCTCCAGCACCGCGAAATTTTTATGTTAGGACTTTGCTATTTATTTCGTGTGTGTGGGACATAAATAAAACAGCTGTGCTTTTTATACAGTGCCAATTTTGAAAGTTCAACCAATGTAAAAAAAAATAAAAAAATGAACTCTGACGATAAAGTGATTGTGTTGGTGGCGGAATATATTGTTGCAAAAACCGTTTCATCTCACTTTTTGGTTTTGCGCACAGTTTTTTTTAAATTTTTTCAATCGACACTAGTGAAATAATTGTCGACAATATATTTCTGAGCTGTGCATCAGCTGTTCTCTCAGTCCACACACGCAGTCGATAGGCCAATTATCGACATTTATTTGTGGATTTCGTTAAGGTTGCTGGATACTCAAGCAACGAAATCATAAACGAAAAGTTTCGGCCACAGTTTTTTTTATATGAAGTTTGACAGTTATTTTTATTTTCCGCGGTGCTGGATACTATGCTTAATGTGGTGATTATGTTATCAAATAAAAATAAATATATACTTCAACCTAAAGCTATACAAAATAGCTGTTTCTAAACTGATGACAAAAAGAGCTAGATCGAAAAACCAAGCGCCAACTGGAAAAAAAAGAGCCAGTTTTGGCGCAAAAACGCCAATTGTGGCAACCGTGATACCACTAAGCAAACAATACATAGAGGCGTCAAACAAGCATTTTTTTGAGCGCAAATGATTTGTATGGCATGCGACCCCAGAGCCTTCGGCAAAAGCCGAACGCTCTTCTCAATAGAACCCAGAGCGAAAGAACGCTACAGAAAGAGAGAGCGCACAGAAAAATTTTCAGTCTTGGATAGGCACCAGAACAGTGAGCACGCTCTGTGTCGCTCTCTCGCTCATTATCATTTGTGTATGTGAACATGCGCACGCTTCTTTGTGTGCGTGAATGTACACATACCAACAGCGCTTTTGCAATGCGGGCTCGATCACCCGATACCCTGTTTTAAATAAAAGCGGCATTTTGTACAGTTTTAATCATTACTTATTATTATTTTTTAATAGTTATTATTATTTTAATTTTATTATTTTTTTAATTTTAATAATAATAATAATAAAATATTGCCACAACAATTTATCAATTCGCTGAAAAAAATAAATATAATGTTTTCATTTAAAACAGGGTATCGGGTGATCGAGCCCGCATTGCAAAAGCGCTGTTGGTATGTGTACATTCACGCACACAAAGAAGCGTGCGCATGTTCACATACACAAATGATAATGAGCGAGAGAGCGACACAGAGCGTGCTCACTGTTCTGGTGCCTATCCAAGACTGAAAATTTTTCTGTGCGCTCTCTCTTTCTGTAGCGTTCTTTCGCTCTGGGTTCTATTGAGAAGAGCGTTCGGCTTTTGCCGAAGGCTCTGGGGTCGCATGCCATACAAATCATTTGCGCTCAAAAAAATGCTTGTTTGACGCCCTATGTATTGTTTGCTTAGTGGTGATACTGAGCATGTACTGTAAAATAATTGTAGCATGCTTTTAGGCGGACTATTTTTTTTTTTTTTTCAAAAAATTTGGTAATTTTTATTAAATTTTTATATATTCTAACAACAAGTATTCTGCTACCATATGGCAGCTTGAGCTACTTTTACATTAAAGATAATTAAAAATGGTGACTACAACAATTACAGTGAGATATACAATTAATTACATTAAATTTTAGAGTACATTTACATTTCATGGCGGACTCATAACGATTGCTTTCAAGGTGAATTTTATGTTTTCGAAAAAGTTTTTACTTTAAAAATATGGCAAGATGTATAAGAACAGTCGCCCTTTATGATATTTATACATACTTGACAATCGAAAATATATATCTTAAGTAATACCGTTAGTACTTGAGCTGTATTGATTAGTGTCAATATTTGATCAAAATGGAAATATCAGAGTATTGTGATCCTGATAATTATAGTGAAAATTGCACGTACGTAACTATTGTCTTGGCACAATGCGCGTCTGGTTTAGTGGGATTAGTGTGGGGAGGTTACGGGGATTACTTAATGTAGCCCTGGTCGATGGCATGCTTGAAGATCTCGGCGATGCGTTGTTGCTTGGCGGGCTGCTCGAAGGGCGTGATGTTCCAGACATCGGTGAGGACGGCGTCCTCGACAATGGCATCCAGATCAGCGACTTCATCATCCTCAATGAGGGACATTGGCAGCGATTCGATACCCATCCCGCAGCCAAATCGACCAAATTGCTTCAGCTCCTCCTGCAGTGACTCCCAGGAGATGACCGCCTCTGCGTCTCCGCCCAAATCCTTGATCAGATCCTGGGCGCTCTCCAAATAGGCACGGAGCAGCTCATCGTAGTGCTGCTCACGCAGCTCTTGGCTGGTGCAGGAATAGATGAAGAAGCTGATGTCCAGCGCCAGGGAGGAGCACCGTGCCAACTGATAGTCAATGACTATGATCTTCTGCGGCTTGCCATCCTCACTGTACGAAGTAAGGAAGTTGGGCGTCCAGCAGTCGCCATGTCCAAAGACACTCAACTTGGAGCGGGTGGAAACCAGATTGATCATATCATCGAACAGTTGCGGCTGCAGAAAATTGTTCGCTAGCGTCTCGTACTTGGTGTTGGGGAAGGTCTTCTCCACGGCATCGCTGGAGACCTTCAGCGCGAGCTTGAGGAAGTCCTTGTACCACTCCCGTGTATGCTCACCGTAGTACGTCTCCTGCAGGCTGCCGGCGGCCTTTTCAAAGTTATTGGCATCCAGGGCATTGAAGGCCAAGGCGACGCCATGGTAGCGTCCCAATGTGCGCATCGTTAGAAGCGCGTCCTCCAGCTGAATGTAGTTCATGCTAAAAGCGAAAATCACATTTAGTAATTCAAATAATAATCGATACATTGAAAAAATAACGATAACAATATTTCGATATCGGTTGTTTTGTTGCCAAACAAATTTTAAGTGCAACTTCTGTTAAAATTATAATTTATACTAGGTGGTTAAGATAAGTTAATCGATAGAAATAATTTATGGAATCCTCAATCATTGTATGTTACCTGATTTTTACTTTTTCCATTCAGTGAAATATTAAAAAAAAAAAAAAAAAAAAATAATAATCAGGGCTATTCCTGATACAGATTAAGATTAGATTTTGATTTCGCTTGTCTGAAGCTTTAATCAGTTAATAGAACGACCCTTAATTTCGTAAATTTGAAAAAGGGCGCATAAACTAAAGAAAAGTTTTCCTTTTTTAAAAGTGAGTTTTATTTCGAGCGAAAAACTAAATATTATAAATAATGATTATTAGTGAGGATTACTTTTTTCGCTGAAAATTAATCATTATCAATAAAGAAAATCCTTAAAATCTTTAAATAATCATTACTGTGTAATTTTCATAATAATTTCATAAACTATTTTCTTTAAAAACAGAGCAAGATCTAAATCTAAGTGTCATAAAAATCGAATTTATATCTGTTTTCTTTATTTTTTTTAGGCCACCCTACACACTAGGTAACCCAAAATCGAATAATCACTGCGGACGGCAGTCCGCGCTAGTGACGAAAGCAGCACGAAGGGTGCGAAGGCGACTAGCATATATACACAGGAAGAATGGAAAATTTGCTATGACTGTCCGATCAGGTCGAGTTATATACCGATCGAAAGGTATCAATTAAACTTACAAATGTGCATACTAAGACTTTTGGAAACTCACCTGGTTCGTGAGATAAACAGGTGTTAGTGGAAGGGGAAAAATTTAAGTTATTGGAGCAACTGGAGCCATTGGAGCCTTTTTTTTATTTTTATTTTAATTTTTACTGTTCTTATCAAAAATACGCGTCGAATGACACCTCGATCATCAAAATCCGACCACTGGTTAAAAAGATAATTAATTTTGAAATTTTTGGTGCCCTTCTCAAAACGAGATGAAAAGTCAGTCTGTTGCAAAATTTGTTTTTAAATAATTTATATGTAAAACTTAATATTATTCGTCACAAAATTGGATATCAGAAATTTTGGGGCATAAAACTGTTTTCGTCACTAGACTTTCACCTCGTAAAGAGGTTTTTTTTTATAAGATAATCTGTTTCAGTAATACCCCTATAATGTAGTGGACATTTTTTTAAAAACGTATCTTACGAATGATGCAGCACAATTCATTTAATTTATCTTAATTAACTATCGCAAATCAATTTAATTATCTTGCATCCTTGCCCTGCATCTGAAATTTGGTATGTTCCACGGGATATACATAGGATAATTTCTTCTTTATCTGTCACTCTCTCTTTTTCTCTGTCTACTTACCGATTGGGGGAACGATAGCCACGGAATCCGACATCCTCGAGGGCGATGAAATCGTGGACTCCATCGCAGACAGTGGCATAGCACTTGGGATACTCGTTGAAGGGATTCTTCGGCTTCGGTTGCCGCGACGCCTGGAACGCCTCGATTGCGGGAATGACCTTCGTGTAGAACAGAATCTCGTTCCGGAAGAAGTCGATGGAGCGGAACAGGCGACGCCTGTGCAGATTGGCCGGCATGCCCTTGACGACCACGTTGACCTCCAGCTGTTCGCCCTCCGGCTCCTTGACGCCGTACACGCACAGCCGGAACACGCGACTTAGATACGAGTCCCCCTTCTTGCCGCCCTCGCCGAACTTGTAGGAGGTGTGTTTAGTGCCGCCGGCATTCCGGATGATCTCATCGAGAGTCGCCTCTGTGAACTTGGCGGAGATATCGGCAAATGTCGGTGCGTCCATGATGGCAGCTGAATTCCTTCTGTGGCAATAATAGACCTGGATCAAACGAGATTTATACAATTTATAAAATGCTTAATTTGATAAGCCGCTTCACAACCAGCAATAACAACTTAAAATGCGAAAACACTTCATTCATTACAATGCGACGCGTTTTGTTTGGTACACGTCAGAAAAGCAGCAAACAAATAAACACACACACACATACACACCTAAACTATTTGTATTTATACAGCGATAAGATCAATTTACCGGCAAGAGTGAGCGACGTGTTCAAAACTATTCGAGAGACTGTACGGATTCTCGAGAGCACACTGCTATTTAATTGATTTATTTTTTAAGCTGTTCAAATTTGCCGCCAAAATGAAATTTTGCGCTGATTGAGGTAGAGGGAAAAAACAAAAAAACACCCACACAAGTGAGATAAGGAAACTGTACTGAATCAGTACTACTGATTGCGTGCGACATTGAATTTTTTGTTTTTGACCACACACACACCAGTGTTGACAGGTGTTGAGCGCTCGCATAAGCTAGATTCTGAGTAAAAATAAGCTAAAAATAAAATTGCAAAGAAAATGCAAGAAAACATGCAAAACATCCTTAGGTTTCTGTTGAAGTTAAATTAGTTGACACATCATATCATTGACCATATCATTATTTTCTTTCTCACTCACCTATTTCTCGTATTTTTTGAATAAGACTAAAATATTTTTGTGATTGAACTATTGAGCCCAATGATGAAATTGCTTATTTTTGTCATTTTTGCAAGCTTCCCTTTTGATTTCAGAATTCCAAATTGAAGATGTCGGTGGTAAACACCATCTATTAGAAAACAAATTTCACGTAACAAAGAACAAGAACCGATTGTTTTATGCCGTGAAACATTTTAAACTTATTCAATTTTTCGTTGATGTCACAATTTTCAGTTTTAAATTATGCTAGATATATATTCCATTTTCAAATATGCTAGATCTAGCCTGAAATAAGCTAATCTGGCAGCACTGACACACACACACACACGTTACGAGGCAATCGTCTTCGATTGTGCGCCTGCGATTGTGTCGTGTATGGCCTGCACACCAGCTGATTTAACAGTAACATAGTCGGCATAACAGCAGTGCGCAATGTGTAAACTATTTTTTCAGTGCTGTGTAACAACAGCAGATTGCACGTGTTGAATTGTGCAGTCCTAAACTTTTGGATTGTTTTCTATTTTTTTGGAAATTGAAGCGCCATGGCTGCGCTGGACTCCGCGATCAAGAAAAAGCGCATTTCGAAGAAAAACAAATCGGCATGGCGCAAAACCGACATCCAAGATGTCGAACAGTTTCTAGAAGATCAGCGCCAAGAGGAGCGCGTCGGGTAAGTTGCACTTTGTAAACAATGCGGTCGACGGACAATCGATTGAAAATCGCACCACTTGCAGCACCTTTGCAGACAAAAAGGATGAGGACCTGTTCACAGTGGACTCGTCGCCGCTGAAGGCGGCGCCCCAACTGCTGACCGTCCGACAGAAGCGCAAGCTGAACGCCATGAAGCCGATGCGAACACATCAGGCCCTGGAGAACACATCCAAGGTGCAGGATCCCATTGTCAAGCGGTAAGCAGTTGACATCCTCCAGTTGCTCCTGACGGCAACAGTAATAGTAATCGTGTGTGTTCCCACAGCAATCATGTGCGCCAGAAGAAGAACGGACGCAACATTGAGCTCGAAGTGTGCAATCCGACCAAGGGACGGCATCGCCAGGCCAACAGCGATCGGGGACGCTACTACAAGCAGCTGGACAGTCGCCTGGCGGATCACGAGGCGGGTCGCAAGCGTGGCGCCACCGCTGACAAGGACATCTGGGTCGAGGAGGACTTTCGCGATAAGATGCCCGGTCTCAAGGACGAGAAGGGTTGGATCAGCCGCGACCTGGCCGTGCACATTGCCGGCAACGTGGGTCGCAAGGTGGTCAAAACGCACTCCAGTCTCCACCATAAGACAACCAAGGCCAAGTACGTTCAAGTGGCAATCGCATCCTGTGCAGGTTTTCATTTATTGCTTACGTTTTGATATTTGTAGAAAGTTTGAGCCACCGCATCCGGGCATGAGTTACAATCCCTCGCAGAAGGCGCACCAGGATCTGTTGGCGCAGGTGGTGGAGCACGAAGAGGGTGTCATCAAGAAGGAGCAGCACCTGAAGCGCGTCACCACCAGCATGTTTAGCAAGGTGACGCCCGAGGAGCGCGACAAGCGTCGCCTGTTGGAAATGAGCGAGGGCATTCCGGAGGCGGAGGGAGAGGGGGAGCAGGCAGAGGCAGCTGACGAGGATCAGGAGGAGTCCAAGGCATATTCCACAGTCAATGCTCCTGTGGAGAACAAGAAGAAGAGCAAACAGGCACGCAACAAGGAGCTCAGACAAAAGGAACTCCAGCGTCTCCACGAGGTCAAAAAGGCGCTCAAGAAACAAACCGCAGATCTGATCAGGTAAGAGCAACACCAATCGCGCTCTGGACAGTCCTAAAGTGATGCTTTTCCATGAACAGAATCAAGTCCATACGTGCCGAAGTGAAGGAGGAAGCCGAGGAGCTGAACGAGATCAAGAAACGTCGCAAGGTGACGGCGGAGCGCAAAAAGTTCGAGCCAAAGCGTTTGGGTCGCCACAAGTTCGAGGAGCCCGATTTGGATGTGAACATGCCCGAGGATTTGGCCGGCAATCTGCGCAACGTGAAGACGGAGAGTAACCTGCTCACAGATCGCTTCAAGCTGCTCCAGAAGCGCAACGTGCTGCCCACGACGGTGGCCGTCACCCACAAGCGGTCGAAGGTGAAGCGTTTTCCACGCAACTCCCACAAGGATCCCGGCGTCAGCCACCAGGATCTGCGGGATCAACGCAAGGCGGCCGCTGCCAAGGCCAAGGCCAACAAGGACACCATCAAAATTTAGCCCACGTCGATTCTATTCTCTTTTTTTTAATATTACAGATATTACTTATATAGTAAAACAAGCTATAAAAATAGAACAACTAAATCAGAAACTTATTTCCGACTCGTTTTGTCTCGTGAATCTCACTCCAGGCTTTCTCTTGGAATTTCTTTTCCATTACCCGTAACCAAGGACATCAGAGTTTACTCTACGTCGATTATTTTCTTTATTCTTACAAAAACTTATAAAAAAAACGAGCTAAAGAAAATTGAGGAACTAAATCAGAGATTTGTTTCCGACTCGTTTCTTCGTCTTTTTCTGATTCCCCTCGTCATTTCTCCTCCTTTTGAATTTACCGCCAGGCTGTCGCTTGGAGTTTCCATTTCCACTGCAAAATCCGAAAAAATATCAGTTAAGTGACGCCAAAATTTAGCGATAAAATAGCTAAAAAAAGCTAGAAAGGCAAAAATAATATTAAAAGTGCTTAACAAATTAAATTTATTTTTAGTTTTAATTTAATTTAGAAAACTATAGGTTCTTATATTCAAATACAGTCGAACTTCCCTAACTCGAATCCCCATTATCCAAAGTAAAAAGGTTCGAGTTATGGTTTACTGCCACTTATTTAGCTCGAGTTAAAGAGAAATTCAAGATATAGAATTTCCAGTTATAGAAGTACAACTGTACTCGTATATCCAATGTTAAATAGCTTTTTAAGATTTGAGTAGTATTTCTTCAATAGACAAACTGATTTTTGACGTAGCACAATTATAATTCCTACAAAAGCTATTTTTGAAAATGTTTTCGACTCGGAAAATATATTAGGTTCCCTTCCGTATATTGCAATCATCTGGCAATCAGGGAAAGTAGATGAATCATTTTTAAAAATTGACTGATTTCTAAAACTTGTCAAGTCTAGCTACAAAATAGCTAAAATGTCAACACTGATTCGGCAATCTCACTATTAAGAGAGAGACAAACGAAGATTGACCCACAGAAAGAGAGAGAGGGAGAGTGAAAGAGAGAGGCGACAAATACCTTACCTCATGGATATGTTTCCATCATTCAATTCCTGCAGAGACACATTCTCGGGAAGCGCCTCGTCCTGCGCCTCGGCGATGAGACGCTCCAGGTCCTTCTTCTGCTGTTTGGTTATCTTGTGCGCGGTCTTCTCGAGCTCCTGGTCCAGGGACAGGGACAGCGGCTGCAGTTTCTCGCCACGCGGCAGCTCCGTGACATCTGCCATGTTGGACTCGTAGTGCTCCACGACGGCGGAGTTGATGCACTGATTGCACTTCTTCATGGCATCGAAGAACTTGGCCAACAGCTGATTGCCGGGCATATTGAGCTCGAGGCCAAGGGCGTCCACCGTCTTGCCCTGAATGCCCAGAGCCAGGAGCGTCGCCTTCTGCACCGCGTCCAGCTTGAGTCCCTCGATGCGGCCCTGGAAATACAGCTGGGCAATGTCCGAGAGCAGGTCGAGGATCAGACGGAACTCGGACTGCTGGCGGCAATAGCTCTCCAGTCGCTGCAGGTCGTGGGGCAGGAAGTATGCGTCCAGGATTTGCTTGTTGAGCTGATTCTTTGCCTCCTCCACGGACTTGTTCTTCAGCAGCGAGAGGCAGAGTTTCGTGTCGAACTCCCTGAACGTTTTGCCCATCAGCTTGAGGACGCGTCGTCGGAAATCCTGGTAGTAGAGGGGCAGCCAGTTGTGGTCCCGCAGCTCCAGCATGTGCAGCATGATGCACGTGTGCTCCGCGGTCAGCTCGTTGGACTTTTGGCTCAGATAGACGGGCACAAAGCCGGCGCTCTTCCAGAACTTGAGCAGATCCGCGGTCAGGCCGTAGGAGGTGCCAATATATTCAACTGGTTCCGGTGCGCGCTCGTGGAGACGCTGCAGCAGAATGGGAACGCGACTGCGTGGTCGTATCTGCTCCTTGAGCAGATTCAGCTCCTCCTCCTCCACCTCCTCAATGCCAGCTGAAAAGAGTCGACAAAAAGTCAAATCACAGGTCACGAATCACATCAAGTCCAATGGGAAGACTCACCTTGGTTGGGCTTGAAGCTGACCTCATCCAGCTTGGCGTGCCGTTGTCCATAGTAATCCTTGAGCAGCTGAATGGCCCGCTTGCCGTATCCCATGCGCTGGTAGTTGGGATGCGTGGCCACGCGCACGATGCGCACACCAGAGATCTTGGGGAATCCCCGGTCTCCGAACTGTTCGGCAATGTTCCAGGGTATCAGATCGCCGGCTGCTTTCTTGCCCCGTCCCAGGGACTCGCTGATGCTCTGTGCCGAGATCTGGCCCTCGAGCGCGACTTGGACAACCGCGAGAATCTCGGGCAGCTGATCCATCGTCTGTACCGGACCCAGCAGGCAGAACAGATGATGGGCCGGTGCATCGCTCATCATCTGCAGGTCGTTGGGCGTGTTCTTGTAGTGGGAGGACACATAGATGGACACCAAGCGATGCAGGAAGCTCTCGGCAGCCTTGTGGTATGAGAACAGCGCATCGCGATCAATATAATACAGCTCACAGGCATCGGGAGTGGGGCAGCCGGAGCTAATGGCCGGCACACTGCTCGCGTCCAGGCAGAGGAGATTGATGAGCCAACGCTCGATGTCATCGTTAGACTGGTAACGAATCGATTCATCCAGCTTGAGTGGCGGACGGGCGTTGTTCTCCTTCTGCAGCTGCGAGATGAGCTTCAGGCTGAGGGAGCGTCCAGTGCCCTCGTAGCCGTTGATCGTGCTGGCCATGAAGATCAGATAGGGGCCCATCATCTTCTTGACCAGCGGCAGGGGAATGGCAGCCGCCTCGTCGATCAGCAGCAGATCGGCGGCGTTCAGCAGATGCGTGTCATTGGGGGCAATGTACTGGATGGTCTGACGGCTGCTGCGCGTGATGTTGATCCGGATGATGGCCTTCTTGTAGTCGGGATTCGTGCTGCGGATGATGGTGTAGTCGGCGTGCTCCTGATACTCCAGTGCATCGAAGCCCTTCAGCACGAACTCAAAGAGCGTGATCAAATTCTCGGGATGCGGCGATGTCACGTACACGTTCACATAGTTAAAGGCCACGGCGGCGGCAATGGACAGGCCCAAAGCGGCGGATTTGCCCCGTCCACGGGCGGCGGTCAGCGATATCGGTGGCTTCAGCTGCTTGTCCACCAGCGCCTCAATGAACTGGGCCACGGCGTTGCCCTGGTCATAGGTCTTGCAGAGATTGACCAGAGCGCCAGCTGGCTGGGCATTCATCAGACTCTCCTTCAGCTCCTTCAGGCTGCTCTCGTTCTCCGACTTGCCAATGCTGCCGGGCTGTAAGGAATATGATCCACTTAGAGAGGGGAGAGCATAAAAAGAGAGGACTCACATTCACTGGCTCCACATTGATGGTCTTGGAGCTGAGCGGCAGCACGGTCAGGTCGTCGTTGACCACCAGGCAGCGTCTGCAGTCGGCCAGCGAGAGGATCAGGCGTTCGTTGAACCGACAGGTGACCGTCTGATGCGCCTCGGTGCGAAAACGCTTGTGCACATCCATGCTCATCGTGTACAGCTGCTTCAGCGACTGCAGTGTCTTCAGGAGCAGTATGATCAGACCTCCGCCCTCGACCGTCTCCACAGTGCGCGCCAGAAGATTGGGCGTCAGTGCCTCAAAGTCCTGCAGCACACAGACGCCATAGGTGCGGCCTAGAATGGCGTGCGTCTCGTCATAGTAGCGACCGTGAATGGTGGTCGCCACACGGAACGAATCAAACAAATCCGCCTCATTCACATCCACTTTTCCCGCAGCGATCTTCTTGGCGCGCTTCTTGCCGTGACTGCAAATGAATGAATTGTGAATTGTGTGGTTAACACTCGTCATTCGAGTACTCACTTGGAAATGGCCTCGTCCTTGTTCTTGTAGCACCAGAGCACCGTCGGACGCGCCTTGACCGTCGACTTGGTCAGAATGTCGTACAGAATCGGGACTTGATCGCGCGCCTTGTCGCCGATCACGATGAACATGGTGCGGTGGCCCAGCTTGACCCCGTTCTCGATCATTACGCGGATGCGGTTATCTATTTTCTTCTTGACCATTTCGACTCACAATGTTATAGGTAGCAAAGTGATGAATGAATAGCGCTAACGTTTCTTTTATGCAGCTCTCGTTTTGCAGTTCAAACGCACATGTGCTTCCCAGTGTTGCGCACCATACAAACAACAGCTGAAAACAAGCGTTATCGATAGCACTTAACAGACTCATTTAGCGCCTCCGCTCCACCACTGTTAACATTGGGCTAGTGTTGGGTAAACATGCTCATTTAGGTGAACATGTTCAATTGTTCTTTTTTTTTAGGTGAGTCAACTCACTCAGATTACTCACTCAGTTGCTCACTTGTTGTTTAAATCTGATGGCTGCTCAGGTTATCTATGATCAACAGCTCAAAAAACATTGACAATACTTGTGGTGAGCTTGCTGACTTCCGACATCTTCGAAATGGCTCCATATTTTGCTACACTTTTTGATAAGCAATATTCTGAGTACTTAGCTTTGACACTAATCCAACAATGTGTATTTTTAAAGAAAGAATCTACACAAAATGCCCCAAGACGTCTGAGAGCACAGAGAAAGTTCGAGCAAAGTGAGCAATAGGAACAACTGAGCAAAAAAGAACAAGTGAGCAATAAAGAGCAATTTGGAAGAAACATGTTCACTTGCTCTTTTTTGTTCACTCACTCATGAGCAACCCAACACTACATTGGGCTGTAACACCTCTGATCGCTACATTCTCAAACAGTGCGCAATTGTATATATAATTTTATTTTAACCATATTTGTTTCCAGTGGCAATGAATCAACTTCATTAATAATAACTGAACACTCCACCACTGTTAAGTGCAGCCTGCTAAATATTATCGATAACACTTGACAGCTTGCGTCGCTGTTGTCAGCTGTTAGTACAACACGTTTTAACTTTAAATTCCTAAATTGTTAATAAAGGAATTCCAATAATGTCGTCTTGGAAGAAGGCTTCGAAGAGCAACCAAAAGGTGCACCGGGAGCGCCATCAGCCCGAGTCCCGCCAGCACCTGGGCCTGCTCGAGAAGAAGAAGGACTACAAGAAGCGCGCACTCGACTCGCAACGCAAGGAGAAAACTTTGAAGGCGCTGCACAAACGTGCGCTGAACAAGAATCCCGATGAGTTCTACCACCACATGGTCAACTCGAAGCTCTCGGAGGATGTGCATCACGACAAGGAGGCCAAGGACGAGCACACACCCGAGCAGCTGGCGCTCATGGAGACCCAAGATCTCAAGTACGTGATCATGAAACTGACAGTGGAGCGCCGAAAATTGGAGCGTCTGCGCGCATCGATTGTGGATATGGACGCCACAGTGGGTCAAAACAAACGCTTCACCTTCGACGAGGCGGGCGTGAGACAGCGAGTGGCAACAAAAACATTAGGCGAACGTGTCGAGGCAGCTGAAACCAGAGTGGTAAGAGTGGGATCGATGTACAGTTGCTCAAGTAACTTCCTTGACCAACAACAAAATGCATCTGTTATCAGGGTTGTCGCAGTTGATTCAAATGTACCAAGACTGGTACAATTTGTATTTAGATGTTGAAATGATTCCTTTGTGTTTACAATTACTTGACCAACTGTATATTTATAAACCACAATTGCAACAATTAAAATACTCAAATATTCCAGGGAACAACAACAACGCCAGTAAACAGTCAACTGCAGCAGCGTCTCAGTGAGTTGAAGAAACGCGAAGAACGCGAACGTGAACTGAGCATTGTTAAGCGGAAGCTGGAGATGAAGAACGCCCTCAAGCAGCCACGCCTACTCAAGCCCAGGAAAATTAAGAGGGGAACCAAAGACAGTGCCCCCGTCTATAGCTTCCGTTACGAACGCAAGAAATAAATATTAATAATTAGTAGATTAATGCAGTTCCGAATTCTTTTTGTAAGTTGAAAGTTTTGTAAGTACTTTATATAATTTTTAATTGATTACCCACAAAGTTTTCAATTTTTGTAAGAAAAACCTGATTTAGGACTAATTTCAATTTGATTCGAATGAATTTCCACTTGGCATGACATTCATTTGCACAACAATCAATATTTTTGCAAATAAACAGCAATTATATGAAACATACAAGTGTATTCGCACTGGTCGGGAGTGCAAGACTACAATATACCCTGCATACTTATGTGAAAGCCTGCGAACACATTCTTAAATAATTTCTGGGTTCATTACCAACAAAAACGACAACATTAAGAGAACTCGATCGAGTTGTGTTTTCGGAAACATCTTAAAATCGTCATTTGCTGAGAAATTAATTTAAATTGCGCGGCAAATCGTTTTACATACATGTTGTTCAAATGTTATTATATTATTTGGCTATCAACCACTTAACATTTACAATACCGAAGACAAAAACCTGTTGTCAACCACTTAACATTTACACTAGCAAAGACATAAATCAGTTGGCTCCCGTAGAAATTTACGATATTCACAACGTTTGCTTGCATTCAATGCCAACAGAAAGCGCTTTGCAGCGACGTGATTCGTGGAAAGGAAATCTTTAATTTCTAATATAGATGTAAAACGCCATCTAGTGCTTGTTATTTACAAGTTACGCATGTTGTAAACACGGTTGCCAAAATTGGCGTTTTTGCTGCAAAACTGGATCTTTTTTCATCACTTTACAATCAGCTATTTGGTAGCGCCCATCTCTACTGTTAATTGCACTCAGCTGTGTCAGTGCTGCCAAAATTGCACTGTTAACGCGTACCTGTGCTAGCACTTCCTCTGTTATATGTATGTTAGAAACATTTTCAGAATAATTTGGTCCGTTTTTGCAGCGACGATCAGCTGATCACAGAAAACGTCAACGCTAAGCGGGAGCGAGAGAGCGCGCTTTACAGCACACTGGAGTGAGTGGTGCGGTTAGCTATTTGGTGTTTCATGATGGCCGGGGAGGGCGTGCGTGCGTTTGTTTTTGTGCTCACCAATCGTTCCCGAGCGGACGAGAAAACAACAAGAACTTTTTTTTATACGCCGGATTTGCAACATGCTCCAATACTCGAATGCGGCATTTTCGAAGTTACTTGGCAGGAAGGGGACAAGAAGAGGGTTTTTGCCAAATGCTGGCATGTTCCCCGAGACGTCAATACAGAGTTAAACTTAAACAGATGGGGAGTTTGCACAATCATGTCAATGTAAGATAAGTGTGTTGGGTGGAAGACTTGCAGGCCGCATCCAAATAAGTTTAAATTTCTTTCCAGAAACATCATCGTGAACTGAAATACAAAATCGCGGAAAGAAAAAAAGAACAACAACAAATTCGAAAAGAAAAGCGAATGGAAATGAAGAGATTAAAGGGAAAAATAAAAAGAAAAGAGAAAAGGGAAAAGAAGAAAACGGAGGAGGAGGAGGAGGAGGAGGAGGAATAGGCATATCTGAATTTACATGCTCCGGCAATGAAGCCGCCCACATTAATGAAGTGAGTGTGAACCGGCGTTTCGACTTGCAAGTCAAAAACGCGTCATTTTGTTTTTTGCAGGTAACTTTTTCAGTTCATGCATCTCTGAGGATGCAGGATCCAAAATATGCGTCACAATGTCGCTCTTCGACAGTAGTAGTAAGTAAGTAGTGCAAATAATATACTTTAATAAATTTTCTAATTTGCATTTTTTGCAGCATTGAAATTTGGAGCTACGATTTTTATCGCTTGCCACGATCCGTAAAGCCGCAGCACTACAACCTGCGCATCCTCACACATCTGGAGGACGCATCACGCTTATTCTTCACTGGCGATGTCGAAATACAGATTCACGTGCTGCAGTCCACCAGCAACATAACCCTGCATGTCGGTTCCCGTCTGAATATTGCTGAAAATGGCACGTGGCTGCAGGTTGCAGAACATATTTATTTTTCTTTAATAACATAATTAAGAACTAAGATGAAAATGTGAAATACTTTGAATATATGTTTTTTTTTCTATAAATTATTGTGAACGAAATATTTTTTATTTAATGAAATGCACAAACAACATGAACTGCAAAACAAAATTTTTGGCTCTTTTTTCGGCAATTTGGCGCATTTTTGGTTTGATTTTGGCTTAATTATCTAATTTTTAAATGGCAACCGTGGTTGGAACAAGAATATTTTCATAAAAAAAATGCAAATGTACAGGGCAATTATTTGATGGTTAATTTTTGAAATAAATTAATAAAAATGTTTTAAGTCCGTAATTGATAAGGAGCGTACGAAATCTTTACGCAAGTATTGTCAATCTTGATAAGAATAACAACTGTTAAATCAAATTAAACTCTTTATTTACTGGAAATGGATAAAAATAATATTTGTATAAAAAACAGAGTTTCAGCATAAAATCAATCGAATGCGATGGCAGAACTTCAGTTATCTCCTTTTTTGTTAAACTAAGAACAAAATACAAGTATCAACAGAATCAAGTACAGTTGAACTTCCATAAGTCGAACTTTTCAATAAAGAAAAATAAATAAATAAATAAAAACAATAGTATTAATATAGTTTAGTAGGTTGTAAACTATAATTAGGATAAATCTTAAACTAAAGCAACAATTGTTTACGGTTATGTGTTACTTTTTCTTTTTTTTTTTTCATAATTGTAAAATGTTTATTTTAATAATATTTAAAAAACCGATGTTTGTAATAGTGACTAGTGCATTAAATAATAAGCGTTAACTTGTAGCACTGGGAATCAAAAAAAAAAAAAAAATTAAATAAATAAAAATTAAATCAAATATCTTCGATATTTTTGGCGCTGATTGGTTGCCATTTAATAGCAATAAATAACACTGTGTGACAGTCCAAAAACTTCTGGGATGCGACATAGCGTAGGTTGTAGATATAGTTAAATAGAATTTTGTGGCATACTAGAATTTTTTGTTGCACATCGAAATTTTGAATAACGGTACAAAAACCGTTTTTTCGAGGTTGATGGAGTCTAAAAATTCTATGTCCTAAACTATGCGTCTTACAATTTAAAAACGTCGTTGGAAAGTGAAAAGTAACACCTTTCTAACGGTGTATTACACTGCAATATCGGATAAATATTGAGGGAGCTACATTTAAAAATATATGCATTTTTTCAGTTTTTTGCGACATTACCCAACTTTGAACGTAAATTAATAAGTGAAACTTGTATGAAACTGTTTACTTTTGGTACGCAGTTTCCAAACACTTTTCAATTTGCGTCTTCTGCACTCTACTTTATTAAAAATATTTCATTGAGCTATTTAAATTCTTAGGAAAAAAGGCATGTCAAAAACTGCGCTTTGAAAACCACGCAACATGCGAACGGAAAATAGTTGCATACTTTTAGGTGCTATAATGGAGCGAATATCAACATATTGAGCAATTTCGTTTTGAAAACTCTTTTATAACTTTGCTAATCATTGACCGATTTTAGAAAATGGACTCACGTTTTACTCGTAAAAAAGTATTCTTTTCAAATAATAAAACAAGTATAACGGGTTTATACCAAAATAGTGTTCGAAAACATCACCAAAGTCAAAAAAGTTGTAAAAAAACCAACAAAAAATTAGTTTACCTATCAAATACTCCAATATAGGAAATGAAACCTGTTAAGTCATGTATGGCACGTTTCAAAACCTAAGTTTCTTCTATCTTAAACTGGTAAGAAAATGAAAATCGGTGGATATTTGACGAAGCTATGGACGCATGAGTGAGTGCAAGTACGAAAAAACGGTTTTTGTACCGTTATTCAAAATTTCGATGTGCACCAAAAAATTGTAGTATGCAAAAAAAATGTATTTATCTATGCCTACAACCTACGCTATGTCCCATCCCAGAAGTTTCGTTTTGATTTTTTTTTGTAACAGTGTAATATACTGAATACATTCTTAAAAAATAGATGCTAAAATCAAGACTTTTAATCTTAAATTTTGTTTCTTACAACGAATGCTGTGAATTCGCGATATTGCATTAAGTTTTTTGCTGTGTCCGAAAACAAGAGTTATTTTACTCGACAACTTTTAAATAAGGTTCAACATTTGTTTTAATAATAATTCTTTTATCATTAATTGTTGATTACCCACAAAGTTGTTGTTGTTGTGATTCGACTCTATTGACTGCCAGTTATAACTGTATTATTATAGAGGCATTTTTTAGGCGTTGTCCGACTGTCAGTGCCATGTTGCAGCCTGTCTGCTAGTAGTTGCCGCTAATCAAATAACACTGAACGAGCCGAGAGAAGAAACGAGTCCTGGCACCACCACAATCCCATTTGAATGGGCACTCAACCCACCGATGAGCCACCCCGCTGGGCCAAGTTTCGAATTACAAACCCAATTGAAGCTATTTAAAACACAAAAAAAAAGTGGAAGGAAAGAAAAAAAAAATGATTTGTTATAGTTGTTGTTGTTGTTGTTGCAGTTGAGGCAGATTTTGATTCGGATTCGGATTCTGATTTTGACAATTGGCTTTTGTTTGAGGCGCAACCCGTAAAACCCGCAACCCTCGACTCTCGATCCTCGTTTTTGTTTTTGGACTGCAGTTGTTGTGATGGGCACATGACAAGTCCGATTAGTGGCACCTCCCTCCACCCCCTCCCTCTCGTGCCATCTCTCTCTCGCTTTAAGTGTCAACACAGCAATCTATTTTATGCATAATTTCGTGTCCCATCAAAATGGTGTCATATGTTTTTATGGTTGTTCCGTCAGTTACCACTCCCCCCTCCCCCCGCTCTCCCTCTGTTCACCGTTGGCTTTCTGTTTGTCTGTCTGTCCTTTTGATTTACTCGCCGCATTCAGAGAAATTGCAAATTTCGATGCCATTTGTTAGTCTGGCTGCAATTAGCTTGCAAATGAGATTTGCCGCCTGCTGCCAATTTCATGTTGCATGCCACCTTTCTCAGTTCTCAGCTCTCACTGTTCACTGTTCACTTGTCCACTTACAAAATGTGTGCTGTCTGCTGCCACGCCCACATCCGCATCCGCATCCGCATCCGTGACACAGCATATCAGACGAGGACAGACAGACGTTGCACGTTGCACGTGTAAAACGTCGGTCACGTGACCGCACGTGCCACCAAATGTTGCCTGGCTGCCGCTGTTGCCGTGATAAGCGCAACTTTGACAATCGCGTGCCGCTGAGAGATGTCAAAGACCAGGTTACCTACAGCATCAGCATCGGCCTCACAGCTCTATCTCTTATCGCCATCAGCCGCCTGCTGAAGCTGAATCTGAGTCTGAAGCTGAAGCGACACACATTTCACAATTCACAATCCACAATCCATTCCAGCCTCAATCTCAGCCTCAACGTCAGCTCCAGTTTCAGTTCCCTTTCCCCTGTTGCCCTTTCCCATTCTCCCTAAGAATCGATGGTTTTGTTAGCGTAAATATCTTAATTCGCCGCTTCACCGCCCCCGACACGCGTTAATCGTGTGCTTTTGACATGAGAATTTTTAAATGAAATGCGACAGGAAACGAACACAAAGCCCAAAACCGAAAAATTTCTCACACAATCGTCGAATACCGAACACCGAACACCGAATTCGAACTCCCCTCAGTCAACATCAGATGATTCGAACATTTCATTTACTTGGGCGTTGAATTTTGGCCTGTTTCCAATTTCACTTCAAAATCAACTAAGTAATGGAATCTGCTCAAGATTTTGTATTGGAGTCTTTGGTTATTATGAACTAGAAACAGTTCTAGGAGATTTGAATTTGAATAGTAAATAGTTTTATATAAGACTTGGATATAAATTAAAACATACTTAAAATCAGTGCTGCCAGTTTATTTCACATTTATTTTATAGAATAATTATAAAACTTTATGTATAATGCTTACTCGTTCTTATTTTTAATTAGATTTAGATTATCTTGTATTCCAATTAAATATGTTTTATATTTATAAAGACTACTTAAATATTTAAGTCAAATGTTTATGAAAATATGATTTTGTTCTGAAATCTTTATTGGTTTTACAATGAATAGAAGTTCAATGGGCACTGAAAACTTATAACTATTCTCCTCAGAATCATTATCGTACGAAGCTTTCACTTATTTTCACATTATCCGGCAGCTTTTTACGGTAATGATTTGTAGCGTTGAAAAAACTTTTTTTTTAAATATATATTTTATATAATTTAAATATTTTAATTTTACATACGATTCACGTAATTCAATGTAGTATTTTAATATTATATATTAGTTATAAAATATTCAAAAGCGAAAAAGTTAACAAATTTATTAGAATTTTATATTTAAAATTTAATTGATTTATATTCCTATAAAAATATTTAATTTATGATTATTACTTTGATTATAATATTAAGATATGATTCTACAGACTTTAACTAATTTGGGAAGTTAGCCAATTGTTGATAATATTATTTAACTAATTAATTAATTTATAATTAACCAATTAATTAATTTATAATTAATTAACTTAATATTATAGTCACTAAATTTGAGTACCTTAACGATTTTTAATTCTAAAATTTATTCTCTTCAAGGACTTGAAATTATCTTTAATACATAAAATACGAAATTTGAATTCAATTAAGTGAACTCTTTTTTTGAGAATTTTAGGTTTTGAATATGTTTTATTTTCACGAAACATATTTCTTTCATACTTATAAGATGTTTTTACTTTTAACAGATAATACAAAAACGGCATATAAATAAAGACTTTGATATTAAGTGACAGAATATAAAGTGTTTTTCAATTGACGCAGTTTTAGGGTGTTCAATATATCGACAACATCTGAATTATAAACTCGTATTTCATCTGCTTCAATTGCTTTGCTAACTGTCAACTTGTTGTGGGTCACCTGAAGGCAGCGCGTCCCCTCGTGCCCCTGGATACTCTCAGGTAAAGCACGCGTCGCGTCTAACAAGATTCCGAAAAATAAAAAGTAAACCAAACAAAAAAAGAGGATGAGAAGAGAATGAAAAGTACGCACCAGTCAGTCGCTTGGGCCATTAATATAAGCGGCAACTAGAAGTCAACAGGCGAACAGGGAAATCCTATAAGCAAATGCCTCTTCCACTTCCACTCCCTCTTCCACAGTGCACAGTGGTGCACTCGAGTGGTGCAACCCCTTAACGACGCACCACAGTGGCGCACTTTTGTATTTTTGTATATTCGAATGTGCTACAAATGTCTGAGAGCGAAATCGTACAAGTATTTTTTATTGTGCGAGTTAACTTTGAAGTGTCGCTGTTTATGGGCTGTGCTGAGTCCTGAGTCCTGTGTGCTGTGTCCTGAGTCCTGTGTGCTTCTACCTACAGTCAAACCCTCCATCAGTCAACCAGCTCAACCTCTTTTGGCTCATTCCATGGCGAGTCGTTCTGTCAGTCAGTTTGTAACCACGACAGGCGCACAGACTAACCCCTAAATTGACCTTTAAAATTCCCAAATGCGCAATTTATCATTTCCTCGCCAAACCAGAGGTGGAGGGTGAAGGGTGGCATGACAGGATGCTTCGACTGCTCCGGCTGCTGCTGCCATCAATCGTTTAGATTGAAGAGACCCTGGGCACAGAGTGAGACGATAACGATAGCGATTGTAATGACGATAGCGCGGCCGACAAATCTGATATCAGATGCGTCCCGAGACGAGGCTTAAATGCATGCGAGCATAATGCTCACACCCACAAAAACCGCTAGACACCCCACACCCCACACCCCTCAGCCCACCTTAACCCCTTCTTATCTTGCCATCTTTGGAACATTTCCGCCCCGAGTTTGAGCAACATTTGACCCTTTTTCGTTGGGGCATTCCACATTCATTCGTTTCGCTGTATAAGTTTCGTCCTTGCGGTCTTTGGCCACAAGATGTGACTGAGACGATGCCAAAAACTTTCGTAGTACATTCGTCCTGATTAGATCTAAATTTAAGCTGCAAATTTCATCAACTTCATTTGTAGTTATTTTCACGCTTTGCAAAACATTTTCGGGGCAATCATATTTAAAATATATGTGGTCAATATGGTCACACTGGCATAAATTATACATTTTAATATTTAGAGTCTTAAGTGGCTTTCAATGTAAGTTGTTTAATTTCCAGTTCGCATAGTGTAGTATTATTATTATTATTGTAATGGGGAAAACTGCACTGCGACCCTTTGGGTCTATTGTGCCCCCTTCTGAGCCTAAGTATAGCTCATCCATCAACCCTAGCTCTCGTACGAAGTCGAGAATTTTTACCGGGTTGAGGTTTGTTAAGTCCTCCATCGGTAGGACATGTTTTCCTAGAAAACTACATCTACGTCTACATAGAGCAGTGCATTCTGCTAGTATGTGCATCGAGGATTCCTCCTCGAAATTGCAGAACCGGCAGGTTCCACTGCTTACAATTCCTAACTTAGATAGATGACTTCTCAGTTTTCAGTGTCCTGTCAATATTGCATAGTGTATTCAATTCTAGCTATTTCAACAGACATTACGATCCCTTAAATGTTTATAGGGTCACACTGGACAACATTTTTTTTTGGAACATTTTTAAACTCATGGAATTGATGAGCTTTAGTTTCCATAATAATTTTTGATTATTATGTTAATTTAAATAAGTAAACAAGTTTATAGAATAATTAAGGAAATACAACATAAAATAAAAATAACATTTTCAAAATTTACGGCTTATAATATCGGGGAAAAATTAATTAAAAGCAATTTTAAAATAAACTTAAAAAAAAAACTCAATAAGTCTTATATCTCCACAACTCGAACCTTTTCTTTGGATAATGGTGATTCGAGTTAGGGAAGTTCGACTGTATGTATGGCTGATAAAAAATAAGTAACATTTAAATTGAATTGTTACAAGGAATAAATGACTATACTAAAAAACTTAAAAAAAATTGATTCAAAAAGATAACGCTTTAAGAAAGTGTAAGGTATATGAAAATATCCAAGAGTTAATAAAAAAAACCAATTCAAGCCATTCGCCTTAACTTATTCACTAAAAAATTAATAATAAGCATCTTTGAGTTCATTCCCTTCTCGAGCGGGTCACACTGTTTGTCTTTCGTTGACTTGTTTGACAACACTGTTAACTTAAATAATTCGATCAACTTGTCGAGTTTGTCGCATCAGCTTAGGTGAGAAGCATCCATTTCGGTGTCGAGCACAAGCTTTGATCCTATTAAAATCTGTCCGAGCGTTTTCACAAAGGTCCCGCTCTGGTTTTCCTTTTGTGGGGAAAAGTTGTCCTAGTTTTTGTTAGTTTTTGACGTGCTCGACACGGCAAGAAACAATTGCCGAGGTGCTGAGGAGCGGGGAAGAGAGCAGGTGAAGTACAACATGTGCAAGCATGTAACCCATTTGGTACACCAACTTGCAACAACGACAACAACAACGACAACAACGGCAACGACAACCCGTAAGCCCATGACACCCTTGAGGGCAACAATAACCCCCGAATGCACACGAATATTTCGAAAGGAAAGTGTGAACAACATTTTTCATAAATTTAACCGGCAACAAGAAAGGACTGAGGAGGAGAGGGAGAGAGGCGACAGGTCGACTGACAGAAGGACGAAGGACGAACAATGAAAACAATAGAGCGAACAAGAGCAATAACAATAAACGATAGATATTTACCACAGCGGGAGAACGCAACACATTCGATGAGGGACCAAAGACAGGCCCCCTCCCACCCTGTCCCTGCCCCTGCCCCATCCTCCTCGCTTGCCACACAGTCAGGGAAACGATGCAGAAAAAGTCTCCTGAGGTTTGCTTCCTTGCTTCCTTGCAGGCATCTATGTATATGGCTGCCATAGCCGGGAGACAATAACAAACCAATTACAGTTAGATTGGCCGCATATTAAAAATCGAATGAGAAACACATCTGTCGCTCTCTCCAGTTGCCTCCCCTGCCCCTTCGGCCGCTGCCACCACCAGGCAAAAACTCCTCCTACTACTCCGTCTATATGTTTTTGGCAACTGTTTCAAAATAAAATACAAAAAACATTCAAAAAAAAGAAACGGGAAGAGAAACGCAAACAGCAAACAGGCGAGGAAACCTGCTGGGACAATCCAGGGGCGGGCCCTTGGCCCAGGGGGGTGCGAGGGGTTGAGGGGTTGAGGGGTTGAGGGGAATTCGAGCAGCGGGCGTTCCATACAACTAAAATAAAATATGATTATGAAATGATTATTATAATTATGCTGGCGTTTCGGCGTTTGGCAGCATCTTCACAGATGTTGTTGCCGTTAACTGGGACCACGCCCACCCCGCTATCCACGCCTACAATTCGAGTCGGTTGGGTGGTGAGGGGGGAGGAGGCGGAGTAGAGAGAGTACGACAAACAAAGCAAGAACAAGGTTGGAACTCAAAGGACCAAAGCGAGCTGGTTAATAATAAGCCCAAAAATTAGGGCGTGCTGTGGACTCACCGATACAACAACAACAACAACAAAAACCACAACAACAACAGCAGCAACAACTTCTACTAATACAACGACAACTACAACTCCACTAAAACATCATATTCCCACATATATTTTCATATCTGCTTCAGTTTTTGCATGGGGGGAATTTTACCTTCTTTTGGGGGGAACATGGAACTGTTAGGTGGGGGAGGGTGGAGGGTGGAGGGACTTGAGCTTTTGTGTCCTTACTTATTATTATCTTGGGGAGGCGTTGAAAATCCTCTTAAGGTAAACTGTGCATTATTAATGATGCTGCCAGAGCAGAAGCCGCCAGAAAAGCCGGAGGAGCCGCTCCAGGAGCTGAAGGAGGAACATCATCTGAGACGCGATTCCCAGCGAATCTATTGGTTATTTCAACCGAGTGGAAATATCCTTGCAAAGCAATTATTGTGCCTGCTATTTAAAGAAAGGACATACCCTCCAATAACGAGTAAATCGGGAAGTTTGGAAAATAACTTGGATAAAGCTAAGGAAATTAATATATTTATTTGAATAAGTTTGAAAACAAATGGCAGAGTACAATTTTTATTTTCGAACCAAAGTCTGAAATTGAAACTACTTTAAAATGTTTGAGGCTCGCAATTATTAAGCACAAATATGTCAAAAATATGAAAAGAGTTTCATAAACGTCTCTTTTAGGAATTTAGGGAGTATAAACAAATAGATGTGCTATATAAGTCGTATGTTAAAAGGTCTAAGGTCAATACCTAAATCATTGTTTTTTTTCCTTTTTGGTCTTAGGTGGAGTGTAGTACACAAGAATCGTCAATCTTGCTATCGCTTATGTGATTAATATTAAACTTAGCTATGCTAAACTTTGAATGTATATAACACCTCCAAAATATATTAATAGGCAATGCTTAGATGTAAATCAGAGTGTTGCAGATAAACACCATTGTTGCTCTTCGTATTATCATTAAATAAAGTAGTTTTCATTAAAATTATTTAATTTCGATACAAAATTCTTTGCTAAGCACATTTAATATTTGAGCGGTTATGATTTTATTACATTACTATTTTAAAAGCTACACTGATAAAAAAAGGATCTAAAATCAAGATTTTGGTCTCAGAACTAAGAACTTTGGTCTAAAAAATGCGTCGAGAACATGAAAATCTTGAATTAAGAAAAAACACCTCATTATTTTAAGAACATTTCAATTAAGACCAAGTTCTTATTTTTAAGATCATAAATTCTTATATTTTCAAGACCACACATCTTAGTATAAGAATAAAACTTATTATTTTTTTAAGATTATATGTTCTTATTTATAGAACAAAAAGTTTTAAATAAGAAGAATGAAGTAATTTTAGGTAACTTGAGGTCTAGTAATGTCAATATGACACTAAACAACAAACAACAACACAAAAACAACGCAAGGAGCATGGCTTGCTGTATACAGCTGTTTCAAGAGATACCAATCTCTATCATCAGTACCGTTGTGCTGATTAGACCAGCGATCCAAGCCTAATGTCATCTTTGAGTCGCCAGAACCAGTTGTGAATTTTAGGTCTCAAAAAGTGGCAAAATTTTAAGATTTTTGTTCTTATTTTAAGAGAAAAAGATCTAAGAGCTAAGATTTTTATTCTTATATTAAGAACTTATGATTTTTTAGAATATCATTCTTAGTTTTAGTAATTTGGTCTTAAAATGGTCTTATATTAAGAACAAAATATTTAAATTTGAGAATTTTATTCTTATATTAAGAACTTACAATTTTTAAGATTAATATTCTTAGTTTTAGTAATTTGGTCTTAAAATATTCTTATTTCAAGAACAAAATATTTAAGATGAATGTTCTTGATTTTAGAAAGTGGTCTTTTTTTTCAGTGTAATGAAATTGGAATTTCTTAAGCTTGACTTTTTTTTAGAGTTAACACTGTTAAGAAGCGTGTCTAAACTGTATTTAGTAGATATATCTAATGATAAGTGCGACTAAGAATATGAAGTTATTAAAGATATTTATGGCATACAGCCAAGTGTTTATCTATTTTACTTTTTCTTTAGTTTAATGAAGTTCACAATAGTAAGGCTATTGTGACTGGCTTATGTATTACATGCACCGATCTTCCAGGACATTTGATGTGAACAACCGGATTGATTATCGATATCGAGTAGCTCGCAGACTGAGAATAATCTTTGATTGCGCTTTCCTCGAGCACCATTTGCATCGCACTCGGGAATTGCATTTAAGTGTGAGAGCATCAAGTGCGAGATTGCTTTATGATTTCCGTTTTTTCGTCCTTTCTTTCTTTGGCCATTACACTGATTCCTAGTCGGCAGCTGCCACGCCCCCGTTAACAACCTGCCTCCCATCTCCCATGCGTTGACGAACGTTCCACAAAAAGTTCAATCAACTGGCATTTGCAGTTGCCCGTTGCCAGTTTGGTTTTCAGCTGCCGTAACGCTGCCTAATAATTCACCTGTTCAGTCACATTTGTGACCCCAACGCCCACCCCCACCCCCTCTTCAGTCTCCCACCCCCGTGCCCCCTCTCAGTTTGGGTTGCCTTCGATTTGAGTTTGGGCTTCTGTCTGTTTTCTACGTTTGCCACTGCTTAATTTTATAAGTAATGCAGTGAAGTTTTCTTTTCTCTTATTTATTTTTAAGCTTTTACAGGAGAGCAATGAGGGGCTTAGGGGTTGAGGGTGGGAGAAAGGCAGGAGGAGTGGCCAATGAGGGGAAGTGGAAACGTGGACGCCTGTTTTGCGATGTGGAAACGATGCGCATAAAATCAACGGTGCGTATGGAACAGGCTGAGAGATAGATATAGAGACAGAGAGAGGGAGAAAAAATAAAAGAGAGAGAGAGAGAGAGAGTATTGTGTCGACATAAAGTTGCGGCAAGTGGCAACTGGCAACTGGCGACTGGCGACTCGCCAGTTAAATTCAGTTGTTGGTCTCTCGTTCATCGTATCAATCAAAACAACGCGAATGGAGAACGACGAAGCACGTTGAACGCTGGGACCTAAGCCAAAGATTTGACATGGATCAGTAATCTAATGCCAGATTACGTATACGCATGCTGAACGAGCTCTTTACCTCCCCACCCCCCCACTTCCCACCCCTCTGCTCACCCTTTCCCCCCGTATTCCGTTTCGTACTCAATTCCAATTTCAAACAGAGTTTCGCCTTCGATTTTGCTGTTGCGAGTGTTGTGCGAGTAAGTTACACACACACACACACACACACACACACACACACACACACACACACCTTACCCCTCCTCCTTCTTCTGCTTCTTCTTCTTCCAGTCACCCCTCCTGTTCCCCGCTTTGGCACACCGATTACTGCGGTGTATCGGTTTGCTGGCTGACTGCCTGACTGGCATGAATGAATGGATGAATGAGCTCAGGCCGAAGCCGAAGCTGAAGCTGAAGCTGAAGTTCAGGCCAAGTCGAGGCAATGGGCGACTACTCGTATCGAAACCATCCATCGCCATCGCCTCTACACTGTCTGTCTGTCAGTCTGTCAGTCTGTCACACTGTCAGTTTGTCCATCCGTCTGTCCGTCAGTCAGTCGAGAGTTTATACCGATGATGACGGCGCTGATATAACTGCAGACAGACAGACAGACAGAGGCAGACATAACCCGTCGGTCGCTTCGCTGACTTGGATACTCGTTGCCATCCGGCCCTGTCCGGGCTTGTGTCGAGGGTTGCACAACCTCATCATCATCATCATCATCATCATCATCATCATTGGCGTTTTGGGCAAAGTTTTATACTTGTTTGAGCCTGATTTCAGTTGCCGACTTTAGCATAAAGTTATTACTCCAAAGGTAACAATATTCCTGGTCCTGGTCCTGGTCTCTCAGTAGATCTCAGGATTACAAATAGCAGCACAAATATTTTTGCTGCTGCTGCTGCCGTTTAAGGCGTTGTCTTTTACTCGACCGTACCTTAACATTAACATCAACATCAACCTCAACCTCAAGTTCAACCTCATCCTCAACCTCAACCTCAACCTCAACCTCAGCCCGAACTCCCCCCTCGCACAAGCCGAGTGTCCCATAGTCCTAAACCCCAAGTCCATCTCTCGGGTGAGAGCGTAGCAAACGAGTTTGGGTGTCGTCTTTGCCGATGGGCGCCTTATCGAGCTTGGACTGCCACTGGAGAATCGCACAGTGGACACTCACTACACGTTCCTTAACACTCCATGTATTGCCTTTTGACATATCTGAAACCACTTAAACACTCGTTACTCGCTATTTGTTATTATAGCAGTTGCTAATTTTTTGTTACTCTTCTATGTGTCATTGAAACTTACTAAATATATACATATATAAAAATTAAATCACTTAAATATGTATATCAATTAGTTTTATCTCTTACTAAGGACTCCATTACTTAAACAGATTTTCGTTATCCAATTCTTCTATTAAACATAATTTTATTTGTGAAATCCTTTTGATCCATTTACTCGTTACTCGCTACGGGTTTCTTAAATTTACAGTATTGTTTTAGGCATACAAAATTTGTAACTTGACTGAATATTCATAGATCAAAGCCGTCTCTAGTTGTATTTATTATAAAACATTATTTTTTTGTCCATTACATATATATTAAAATTTAAATTATAGCAATAATTTGATATTTTTTCTTAATTTTTACTCGTTACTTGATAGCTGCTTGAAACACTTACATTTGTACAACTAATTAATTGTTTATAAAACATTTTCGTTGCTGTACTTAAAGTTTGGCCAGTTCATCGGCTTTCTAGCCCACTGTGCTAGCCAGTCAAGCTGTGAGCCATAGATGGAGCGCTGATATATAGACTTAGTCGAAGCCTGAGTGTGTTGTGTGTATTGTACGTGTGTGTGCGAGTGTGTGCCAGATATAAAGATAGACAGATAGGCTCAGTGCCTCACAGTGCCTGACAGAGTGAGGGGGCTACTGAGTCAGAGTCTGGGATGGGAATGGGAATGGAAATGGGGCTGGAACTGGGACTGCGAATGAAACTGGGACTGGAGTTATGGTCGCCAAAGCGTGGCAACCACCAATACGGCCAATTCTGTCTCAGTGCTACACACTCTTGACATGCAACGCCCAAAGCCAAACACACACACACACACACACAAACACACAGACACATGTGCACATATATATATACTAGTATATAAATATACTACATATACCGAGAGGAGAGGAGGCAACTATATTTTGTTTATATCCGGCCGACATTTTTCCCGTAACTGGTAAAACACTGAAAAATTGCTGCCCTCGTTGTTTTTGTCGTTGTCGTTGTTGTTGTTGTTGCTGCTGCTTTGGTTGTCTTATCGTTATTTGAATTCTTTTTCTGGTACGTGACTCAAAGGACATTGCACGTATTTGTGTTGTGCACTCATTGTTGTTGTTGTTGGATAACTTGATGTTGGCTTTTAAGCTACACACACAAACACATACACTCCCACACAACCCACAATTCGATTTATCTGCTTATGTAAACCATGATTTCTTGTACTTTTCCCGCTTAGAATTCAACTTGGATTTCCTATAATACTCACAATATACATATGTATGTATGAACATTATCTTATATCAATTTCTTAGACTTGTCAAAAATTTGTGCGAAATGTAGGCACATCTTTTTTTCTTAAACTTTGTATCTGCTCAAAAATAATGATTATTGGTTGAGAAATAAAGTATAACTTAAAATTAATCATTATTTTGTGAGCAAATCTATAAAACTTGAAAAATTTTGAATAGTAGTGAAAATGCATAAATGAGTCATAGAGAAGAATATTGGTATTTTTCTCGGTGTCTTAAAGTTATTATAAGTGAATAATTTTTTGATTACAAAAAAAAAAACAAAAAATCATTATTTGCAGTCCCTGTTATAAATATAATATAAGTTGTGAAATTACTAACACTTTTTTATCACTTTTTTTATGATGATTGGTGTTGAAAATATGCTTTAGCTTATTATATTATAATCAAAAATGTAATATGTATATTCTGTATATACAGCGTGGGTCCTAGTAAGTGTTGCAATTTTTTTAATTTATCAATTAAAACTATTTATTTATATTTTCTTATGTTGTTACACATTTAGCTAGAATCATTCCCGCTTAACATTTTCTACTAGCTTTAAACGCTTTTGAAATCATGTACATATTAGGTTAATTGTTCATAAATGCTGTTAATTATTTACTATATTTCTAACGACTGTCGTCAAGTTGTTTTATTTTTTTGACATTTTGTTAGACTGTTTGTTGTATATTTCTTAAGATTAGACATTGTTTTATCTATTTGGCGTACATTATATATTTGGGCGAGATTTTTATCATCACACGCTCTCAATAGAGCTTTGAGTTATGTGTGTGAGAGCGAGATAAATGGAGAGAGAGAGTGAGAGGGAGTTAGAGTTCGGTTACCTTAGAGAAGGTTATGTTACGGGCACAAAATATTCATTAGCCATTATTTTTATGTGCTTTTGCAGCGGCACGAGATGACAACAGCAATAGTAGCAACAACAACCACATCAGCAACAACAACAACAACATTGGGTACACTCGAGGATCCATCGTAAAAGCATAGCAATTGCACATTCACACTGACACTGACTGATATGCCACGTCCACAAGGCTGAAGAAGTGCTTGCCACAGCAGCAACAGCAACAACATCAGCAACAACAGCAACAACATCTCTGTCTCCATCTGTATCTCCATCTCGATCTCCATTTCCATTTCCATCTCCATTTCCATTTGTGGCTCCTGGTTTTCTGCTTTGGGCAGCCGACTTTTGCTTTTGCTTCATCTTCTTCTTGTTTGGCTTGAGCTGTTTCTCTCTCTTCCTCCTCTGCTACTTCTTTCTCTGCTTTGGCTGTCATTCATTTCTTATCTTTGGCTCTGAAGCTGTTGCTGTTGAATGTGTCTCTAGGCTGTCATTTTGCTTTCGATGAGTATCTGCAGCACAACTACAACTACAACTAAGACACGCACATACACACTCACACACACACACACACGCACACACAGACATAGTCTTCATCGTCAACGTGTAATCATCATCGTCATCAACATCAGCAACAACGACAACGACAACAACGACAACGACGCGAAATCGTTGTGTCCCAAATAGCCTCATTGAGTCAGCTTCTCTTATAGCTCCCCAATTCCCTTTTTCCCTCTACGTACATGCCACGCCTCCCTTCCACCCTGCCCCTTCCTCACACACACACACACCACAAAAAACTTGAGCATGTTTGTATATGCGGCCTGGGAGTTGGCATTGCTAGTGTCGTTGTCGTTGTTGTTGCTGTTGTTGTCGTTGTCGTTGTTGTTGCTGTTGTTGCTGTTGCCGTTGCCAGAGCATCGAGAGCTGTTGTTATTACAACAAGCACAACTTTTTATCACCGCTGCCGCCCTCAAAATGCCAGTCAGCGTCGCATCGTCAACAGCAGCAGCAGCAACAGCAGCAGGAATAACGTTTGTCCTGGTTGTATGTCGAGCTTTTTTGGAGTTTATGGTCTTTGTCACACACACACACACACACACATACACACAAAGGATGATGGCAGCCAGTCAACTGTTATGTGCTCAGCCATTGAAACGTTTTATCAAAACTACCCACGGCACGGCAGCAATGGAGCCCCTTTTTGCCATTGCCATTGCCATTGCCGTAGATGGAGCCGGAGCCGGAGCCGGAGCTGGAGCCATTGGATAGCAATGGTTTGTGCTGCCAAACCCATACAGAAACAACCTGTCGTCCGACTCACACTTGCCATTCACCCCATCGAAAGCACCTCCCCTCTCCACCCTCTTCTCCCTCCCCTCTCTCTCTCCTACCACCCTGTTAGCTCTTATTGTGCACACGCCCACGCTCTCACGATTTGCCAAGTGCCAGGCTCTTTCAGCGAGGTGTGCTACTGAAATACATATGGGCTAATCCTAAAATTTTTAAACCAAGGGCGAAAACTTAAAGTTGTTAAAAAACATTTTATAATAATTCTCTTTTTTCATTATAATACTTAGAATACATTTTGAGGCTTTAAATTACAAAAACCAAAAAGGTTTAATTAATTCCTCTTTTTGACTCTTAATTTCAATAACTCTTGAAAAAAAAGAATATTTTCAATGGCCAAAAAAGTGGACAAAACGAGTGATTAGCGCTTAGCTCATCTTAAACTCTGTTTTATTCTCCTTTATTTAAGATAAAACTGTATCGAAAACATATTTAATATACAATTTATTAATATCTGAAAAAAAGTGTGCGTATTAAAAGTGTAACGTCCGTAACGTAACGTCCGCAGGAGACAAAAACTAAAATTTTTAATTAACGAGACTACTTATCTGTATTTTTGATGCTGGATTGATATGGTCTTAAATTACATTTAATTTTTTTCTATTTGGATATTTTTTGTTTATTATACAAAATTCGCTAATATATGTGCAAATGCACGGTAACATCAAATCGACTTCCATTCTTTGTAACGGCCGCAACGTAACTTTCAGCACGCTTAACTTTTTTTTTGGAAAACAGTAAGGCTATTATCCTAAAACAGGTGTAAAAGTATACCCAATGAAATGCATTTTCCAGAAAATTTAATTAAAATTCACTAATCTGAACGCGATCTGAATCAGTTTAAACATGAAAATTTACTGCAAACGTAACGTCCGCAACTCAAGATTAGCCCATATGTGTTATACCTTAACCTGACTTCAATTTTTTAATATATATTCCATATTCCACATCTCTTTGGCAAATTCATCTGTAATTTTTTGGGGTATTTAGTCAAAAATGTAACTTTAATTTCGTCAGAGCTGTCGAATGGTTTAAAGAAACATTTTCAAAGCGCTACACCAAATTTATGAATATGCCTGGCCTGGCATAACGTTTATTTAATTATAATACAGAATTTCCCTTTACAAATAGATAAATTAGCACTAACTTTTTTATAACTCTACTTGGTATAACTTTAAGCCAACTTCAAAGAATTGGGTGGCAATTGTTATTGTAATTTTAGGCTAAATATTAAGAAAATTCGTAACAATGCTTACTGGATATTTTTTACAGGATAGCTTGCAATATTATTATTTATTTATAAAAGTAAATTAAAAATTGTCAATTAAACTAAAACACAAATTATCAATTGTTATTTATATCGATAAAGACTGAAAAGAAAGCTTTTAATATGATCAATTTAACATTTGATTATTATATTTTGATTATTATATTTAGGGTAGTCAGAAACTCTGATATTTGTGATATTTTAAAAGGTGATGCATTTTGTAATGCCAAAAAACACACAGAAAAAACATTATTTTGCCGAATTTTGTATTTGTTGTGATAATCTTTTTTCTTTTTTACCTTTTAAAATATCACAAATATCAGAGTTTCTGAATGCCCTAATTATATTTCAATTTGTTGTCATCACAACGAACTATTGTCTTCCCTTTCAATTGACTTTAAAGTTAATACTTTAAGACTAGCCCTCGAATAATGTGTGCCTGTATCTCTGTGTGGGCTGTTGTTGGTATTTGTTGTATTTGTTGTTGTTGTATTTGTTGTTTTTGTATTTGTTGTTGTTGTATTTGTTGTTGTCTGTGTGTGCCTTTCAAGGGTCAAATTGTAAACGAAATACGAGCGTTGAGGGAGCGGCTGCCTCATCGTCGACATTGGCAGCTCCGTTGCCTGATTTTGATGGGCTGTCGACAACAACAGCAACAACAGCAACAACAGCAGCAACAACAGCTACAACAACAATAACAACAATATTGACAACACAACTGGCTGGCCACAAGGATATGTAGGCGTCATCGCTGGCACTGAACACGGCCAAAGTTGCCAGTCGCATTCACATTCGAATTCGCACTCTGGGGACAATGTTGTTGTCGATATGTCGATGTGGCCAGTTGGATCATTGGAGCGTACAAAGAGCCAGGGTCGTGGTCAGCTCCTGCTCCTTCAACTGGTACTGGCACTGTTTTAAGGGGGCCCCAACCAACTGGTTACGGAATGGCCACGCCATGAAACGCCACGCCACGTACACAGATAAAAATCAAACACACAATGTCCAAAAACTGCAGCTGAAACTACACACACACACACACACACACGCACACAAACACAAACAGAGACCGAGACAGTCAGGTGGAAAGTGTGAGCGAGAGAGAAAGAGAGAGGGAAAGTCCCACGGTCAACGTTCAGTCAATAGTCTTCAGTCAGCAGCAGTAAAAGTAACAGCAGCATCAACAAATTCATGCCTGCAAAAGGATCCCTGACTCTTTTTATATATTTTCTGTATGGCTTTCGACTCCTTCTGCAGTTGTCTGCCCAAGTATGAGCATAAAGCTGTCGCATAATAACCAAGCTTTAACTTACGTTTTTCATCAACTAGTTGCATGCGCTTTTACTGCTTGCCAAAGCTTTTTAGACACAGCTCCATTCAGTTTTTTCAAAAAGATTTCTAGAGTTTACTGATCCAAAAGGTTAAATGGAAATGCCTAGTCAATTTTTTCCGAGTCAACTTTGATAAGCTTCGTCGTATATTTCTCTACTGCAAATAAAAGTCCTTTAATCAAAGCTTTTATGTGCTCATAACTGTATTAAAATGTTTTTGTTAAACAAAGCTTTTTAAGCACAGTTTTGATCAGTTAAAGCAAAGACTTCTTTTGCTTAGTTGAAATTTATTATTTAAAGCTTTTGTTTTTTTACTGCTTAAAATATCTATTCAACATAACTTTTACGCTTTTAGTCCAAGTATGTATATATGTACACTCAGACCAACATTTATTCGTACACCCTTTTTTTACTTTTACAGCTATGTAAGTCAAGTTTTCACAGTAAAAAAATATATTTGGAAAGGCTGTTTAAATTAAATTGGAATGATAAAAAAATTTCTTTAACCCATTAAGTACACATGGAAAATTTTGAATTTTAAAAAAGTCTATTTTTCAACTTTTTTCCAATTTTTTTTATAGCTATTTTTTACTGCTTAGAAAAGCTTTATATTTTCTGCTTCTACAATTTCTAGAAAACTTTTCTAGATTTCATAATAGACTGATTCGTATTAACTATGTGTGTATAATAAGACGCAAGCTTTGGAAGGCTAAGGCTTAAGATTCTTTAAACTGCTTGGGATGTTATGTTAAGTGATAGTTAAATAGTCTTGTTCCCTTTTAAAGAAGTAGAAAAAAATGTTATTGGCACTGATAAAATGTACTAGATACTACATCATTTGTATTAGCTAACTTGATTTATAAAATAAAAAAAATCACGATGTTTAGACTATTTTTAAGAACTTTTTCTTAACGCAAATTCTAATTTTTGTTAGGCTATTATTCAATTTTAATTATCAAACTTGCTTTAATCTAGAAATAAGTGCTATAATTACAAAAAGTGCGTATTTTCTTTTACTATCGACATTACTAACAATAAATGATGCTTAAAATTATTTAATAAATCAAAATTTGGCATACAATACACTCTGATTTTATTATTAAAAATATATTTTCTATGTGGCTCCCTTGTAAGATCTGGAGAATGATAACTAAGTAGCTTTAAGCGCTTAAGCTCCATATTTGTATTACCGTTGAATTCCCAGCACAATTCTCCGAGCTTAGTTCAGTTCTCAATGCCAGCCCAAAATAAAAAAAAAGAAGAGAAATATTGTACCCTGCTAAAAATGAAGGTAGATAAGAGGGTATGAGCAACTAATATATTGTGTGACTGTTCAATCTAGATATCATTTAAAGAGGGCGCTCGCAGAGTCGAGAATTTGCATGTTTCACAGTGGACGAGTAGCTCTTGTTTGTTCTGGGTGTAAGTATTTAGCATAAAATCGAAATATGTATCCAAGTTGGCAACCCTGGTTGTGGTTGTGTTTTGCTGCTGCACGTTTGCTTTTGCCTGCCTTGCGGTAGCTTAAAGTATGGTAATTCCTATCGTATATCCCTGAACTGAAGTCCTGTCTCTGTGTGTGTATGTGTGTGTGTGTGTGTGTTTCTATGTGTGTATCTGTGTGTGTATCTGTGTGTGTGTGGGCGAGCCACAAATGGGCTTTTGGCTTTGGCCCGTTGTGTTCTTGGGTGTCGATTTGAGAAGGAGGGCTTTTTTATGGCATAGATTATCATAATTATTGTAATACTTTTGCCTGGCTTGACTTTGCTGCCAACCACTCGCAACCACCCCGCTCTCCACCCCCTTGCAAACTCAGCAACCCAATCAGAGTCCAACACTCCCCCCTCCACACTCTTGCCTTGCTTTTTTGGTGTCTCCTTGGGCTTTTAAGCTTCAGTGATTTGCATTTTTTTTCTTCATCTCCCTCTCTCTCTCTCTCTCTCTCTCTGGTTTGTTGTCTTCTTTACATATTTATGTGCGCTTCGCTGGCGTTGAAGATTGAGAGCTACAGATACAGATACATAGATACATATAGATGACCTGTGTGGTATTAAGGTGCTCTCGACTCGTTGTTGTTGTTCTGGTAGTTGTTGCTGCTGTTGTTGTTGTTTATATTGTTGTTTTTGGTGTGGCTACTGCAACTGTTGTTACAACTCCCTCGGGAGCCGAACCCAAAGACCTTAGCGGGACCAGTTAGCATCTGTTATGAAAAACGTTACGCAAAAGCGTAAGACAGACGAATAAAACTAGTAGAATAGACTTCAGTTCAGACCCTGTACTGTACAGAATACTGTAAGAAGTAAACCACTTGAAAATGACTTTGAGAATTCTACAACTTACTTCGTCTGCGTAGCATATAGACGCACCTGCACACCAAGTTTGGTGTCTCTAGCTCTTATAAATTAAGAATATTCGTTTTAAATATTTTACCCATTTTAAACATTTCCAGGTTTACTGTGTCTTTTCTTGGAGACCAATTTTATTTATGACAGAAAATCTGAATTATTGAACTAATTTTTGTTTATTTTATTTAGTGCTAGTTTTAAGAAAAGTAATTTAGCTTAGTTTTTATTTAAATTTCTTTTCTTTGCTTTACTTTTTTTTTATGTTTTTTTTAACAGTATTTGACTTTGTTGTCTCGGCTTTTGATGTTGATCATAAACATTTGTTTGACAAATTGAATAGACCGCTTGTACTTTGAAAGTACAGGGCTTGAAAAATATGTATTATATTAGTTGTGGGATCATCAAGAGTTACTGCTTTTGTTGCTGATGACGATGACGATGACGATGATGATGATGATGATGTGGTGGCTGCAGTTGTTGCCACTGTCTTTGTAGTTGTAGTTGTTGCTGTAGTTGTTGTTGCTGTCGTTGTTGTTGTTGCTTCGCCCCCATGCGGCGCTCTCGATCAATGGCTCGACGGGGTCTTCTGTCTTGTGTCGGCTCTTTGGGCCTTGTCTTGTGCTGAAAAGATCAATCAAATTGCTTTTCAGCGCCAACAATGGCAATGATGAGTTTTTGATTGAGCCGCGGCACAACATGATGTTATGTGTGTATGGTTGTGTGTGTGTGTATGTGTTTCTGTGTGTGTGTGTGTTGCCTTGTCTAGGCTGATCCACAATTGCTACCAAACAGATTGCAACATGTGTCCGCCTTTCACAAACTCAACCGCACACTCACTCCCTCTCTTTTTCACATTATCTTCTCCTCTCTCTCTCTGTCTATTTGTCTCACTCTCTCCACACACATACACACAACCCCGTTGAGCCCACTTGTTTTTTTGTTGCAACAGCAGCCACTAAACAAGTGACCCGAAGGTCTCGACGGCTGCATTCGTATTCGTATTCGAAATCGTATTCGTATTCGTATTCACATTTGCGAATACTCTCCCCCATCAAATCTGCGTCTCATTCATATCTGCATTCGCACTTGTGCGTTTATTTGCAGACTCGCTCGTCCGTGTGTCGAGTGGTCACAACGGGGGAACACAACACAAGCAACAACAACAACAACAACAACAGCAACAACGACAACAACAACACAAGGACCCTGAGCCTGGACTCATTTGAAGGACTCGCATGTTGGTTCAGCAGCTGTGTTAATGGTGTCGCCGAGGGGTCGCCTCCGAGGAGATTCAGGCAACACTGTGTTGGCCTTATTGAGAGCCCTATTGGCAACAGGCTGTCAACCCGCCGAACAAATTGCTGTAACTCTCAAGTGTGTGTGTGTGTGTGTGTGTGTGATTGTGAACATAAATTTCTAATAAGAAAAAACTATTTAAAGTTCGGATTATAAATATTACCTTATTGCATTTATATATTCTTGAAGAGCTTACATTTTTGATTTGTATTTATTTCGAAACATCCTTTAACTAAACCTAGAATTAATCGACAGTACTGGGAAAATTCAATTAAATTTGTGCTATTTGACTTGTATTTACAAATCATTATCTTTGCTACGTAAGTAAATAAAACTTAAAAAAAAAATAGATTTTATCACTTCTGCTCAACTCTACACACAAATGAATTAGAACTACATATATCGTTTAAATATAAGTTTTATCTCATCGAATAAACTGCAAGTAAATTTTGTTTCTCCACACACTTCTCGCTTCGCTCGCAGAATTGAAAGGCTTGTCTTAAGTTGTCTGGTTTGTCAAGATTGTTCTAAACATCAAATTTATATGATATACAATCTTTTGTTCTCTCTTCTCTCCTCCTTGTACTCGAATTAAGACCTTGTAAACTTACTCTGTGAGTACAAAAAATTCATGAAATAAGTATTGTAGATCTTAATCGAAGTTCTCTAGAACTCAAATCAACACCTTGTGAACTTAAACTGTGAATTCAATTGAAATATCTTAAGAAACAAAAAAAGTTTATCTTTCTAAAGAATAATTTGCATCCGACTGTTCCTATGACAGCTTATGATATAGTAATCCGATCTATTCAGGACGCAACGGAGTGCCAAATATACAATCTGTGAGTTTGGTTGAGATATCTTAAAAAAAAAAGTTATCTTAAAACTGCCATCCGCAGTGGTAGACGAAAGGTCGAATTTTGTAAAACGTCCTCTTATAAAATTGTCTCTGCTATTTCGTGTGAAAAATTAAGATAGAAAAATATAGATTATAAAATGGTAAGCAAAATGTTGGTTGAAACTCTTGCTTTTTTGATGCAAACTTACTTTCCAAGATCTAATAGCGTTTTTATTTGATTTGCCTTTAAAAGTCTATAGAAATTTATTTAAAATGTCTTTTTTCTTATAGTTACAGTTGAACTTTCGTAACTCAAACTTCTATAACTCGAATTTCTCTCTATCTCGAACTAAATGCATGGCAGTAAAATTAATAAACTTAAGAAAAGTATTTCTATAAGTCGAATATCTCCATAACTCGAACGTTTTCTTTGGATAATGGTGATTCGAGTTAGGGAAGTTCTACTGTATATCTTAATTGTCTCTAAGGTATTGCTTTTATATAAAGTTGTTAAAATGAAATATAAATGAATTTTAAAACAAAACTGATTTAAAATTGTTTGCTTGTCCTTCTACCAAAGTGGTTAAGCCAATATTTATATATTTACCATAGCTGAGTGCGAAGAAGTTGTATTGCTTGAAACTAATACTTATATAAATATTTCAAATATGGCTTTAAAAAAGTTTCAAGTGCAATTTAAACTATAGTACTAATGAAAATATTAAAAATGAAATATTTATAGGTTGAAATTTTCCCTCATGTGATATCTGTGTTATTGAAATGAACCATTTAAAAATTGACTCTTTAGAAATATCTCAGTTAGTGTTACGACGCTTTCGGCACTTGTTTGACTGCGTCCTTATCAGTCGACTCCCCCTCTGCTTATCACTCTCCCTGTGCGTCCTTTAAGTTCGTCGTGGTTGACTTTGGCGTTTTGGCAATTGCATTTAGCGCCAAATCAAATCGTCTGATAATCACGTTACAAAAGCCAAATGCGCTGAAATTAAAGACAAGAAATCCGGGTGCACGGCATGTGGGCTGAATGCTGGATACATATATATTAGAAGGGTCTGAAATCTGGGTTCGGGGTCAACCCTACAGAAAATGCCGAAACCGAAACCGAGGGCAATGCTAAAGCCGCAGTTTGAGGCAAAACACCAGACACGATAGCGACAACGACAACGACAACGATAGTGACTGCGATATTTTGTGCATCCCTCTGCCCTCTTCTTTAACCCTCCGCCCTTCCGCCCTTCCGCCTTCCACCCGCTTGGCAGACACACGGGGTACATGCTGTGATTTTCGGGCTGAATTCCCGCTGGGATCTGAGAGATGCGCCGCTGACATCGCTTGGTTGGCTTTGACATGGCACGGCTCGTGTTTGTTTTGCCGCACAGGGACATGTGCAACACTCCGGGGCATACATATATGTGTACATATGCCATTCAGTTTGGAGTGTGTATTTCACGGCCCGTCGATCTCAGTCCCCTTACCTTCGACTCCCTTTCCCGTCCCCTTTCCTGTTTGTCCAACCCTCGCACTGGGCATGATTTTGTTTGTATTTAGATTGCATTACTAAGCAAATTGCGGAAAAATTAGCGGCTGATTTGGGGATCATCTAATTACAGAGACAATCGCCCATATATCACATTACTTTGATTTCATTCCCAATTGCTCTCGCATCGGTATGGCCATATGTGCTTTCGAAATGCATCTGTATCGTTTTCGATTTGTCCTCCTCGCTCTCTGTTCATGTTTAGCGATGGTTTTTTTTACCAATTCACCACAATGTTTAGCATATTCGTAACTCGCAACTTCATCAACATCGTAAACATCATCATCTTCATCGTCCTCATCATTATATCCATGCAAATTTTCCATTAAAGCCAAACATGGTGGGGGACAATTGGGAGGACAGGGGGAAAAGAAGTATAAAGTGAAGCGGCAGTCAAAACTTTTGCCCAAAACCGTGGCAAAATGTTGAAACTTTCGACGTTTTTCATGTTATTCTTAGATCTACTCTACACTCAAATATGTGACTCAAATACTCGCAAATATCTAAACAGCGCTGCCAACTTGTTTACTAAAGCGCTAAACGCTGTCAATCTGCTGAAGAGATAGTCCTTACTATAAGTAGAAGATAGCTCACACTTAAAACGACTTTAGTGAAAGAATTTAAAGATGCTGATCTGTTTGAAATTAGTTAAGGAACGAGTGAATTTATAGCATTTATTATACCCGTTACTTATAAAAAATAAGTAAAAGCGGATATTGTAATCGTTGCAATGCAAGGGAGAAGGAAGCATCTCCGAGCCTATAAAGTATATATATTCTTGATCAGCATCAACAGCCGAGTCGTCTGTGTGAGCGCCTAGATATCAGAGACTATAAGAGCTAGAGCAATTAAATTTGGCACACGCAGGTGAAGTTTGTTTCAAATTTTTGCCACGCCCCTTTCCACCCCCGTAAATTGCGATATTAGGATTAAGATTTTTGTACTTATTACCATTAACTACTATTATTACCTATCATCCTTCTAAATCGAAACAAGATCGGACAAATAAAACGGTGGTAATGACTGATTAATGCATTTAAGCAATATACATAAGTGCCTACAAGTATGCAATAAAAATATTCTAATTTTTTTTTAAATACGTAACGGGTATCCTATAGTCGGGAGCTCGACTATAGCCTTTCCCACTTGTTTTTAATTATATTTTTAAACAAGTGCTTTGTATATCTAATTAATATTATTGACGTTATTTCAAAATGTTGCTTACAAAGTTTAAAAGACGCTGTAAAGTTAATATATAACTAAGTTAAATTATTGGAGTTCTATTAAGGAATCAGTCTCGATTAAAAATATTCTCAGTAGTATTACTAAAGATAAATCAATGCTGCCAATCTTCTGATATGAGAGACATTTTTACGATATGTTATTTAAGTTTCACTAAGAAAACTCTCTTAGTCAGTCTTTAACTCAAAGCGTATCGTTATATATTTATTAATTTATAATTTTAGTTTAATTGCCAACTGCTCTTAGTCGTGCTACAATAAATATAGTAAATAAAAGGGAGCTGCCAACTCTTTTAAATGCATTTGACCCACATTGCAACCAAATATGAATTGTTTTTAAGGGTATTAAAATTTTGTCATTTGTGTAAATTTCTTCAATTTCTTAGCCGCACAGCCAAAAATCCACTTGACTGAAAGTTAAACAAGTCGAAAAAGGAAGCTGCTGCTGCCAACCCAGTTTTGTCAACCCCCCCTTGTTGGCTCCCCTTCCCTTTGCTTCCCTTTTAGTATATATATCCCTTGGTCCCCAACATAGTTGCTGTACGAGTAACAACGCAGTTTGGAACATTTTTGTTGTATTTCCGTTTTCCAGTTTTTAACAAAACACAGCCGCAGGCGATTTTCCGAAAATGATTTCGGAATGAGTTTTCCCTCTGCAAAAGTTACAAAAGTGATTCAGGCATAAACAGACAGACGGACAGACAGACGAACAGTTAGACAGAAGAAGACGAAGAAGTGAAAGGCGACAAGGGACGAGCTGACAGTCAGTCAAAATGGCTGCCAGGCTGAGTTGTTGTCGTTGTTGTTGTTGTTGTTGTACAACTTGCGCCCCAATGAAGCAAAAGTCTTTGAAGACGTTTGATGGGTGGTATTGTTGTTGTTGCTCTTGTTGTGCCAGCTACCTGAGCCAAAGCTCAATGACAATTTCCAGTCAAGTTAGTAAAAAGAAATGTTAGAAAGAGATGACAAAAAAGAGATAGAGAGAGAGAAAGAGTGAAAGGGAAAAAGGACCTAGTCTTGGGAATAGGGGCTTGTGCGGGCAGAGTCCGTTCATAGCTATTGGCAACGCAGCTAAAACTCTTTGACTGCTTTCAGCACTTGATGGGGCTCTTATAGGCCACCTTCTGCCTCACACGCACACACACTCACACACACACACACACACACATTCCCCATTTTGAATGGAGCCTTGGGCTGACAGTCTAAACAGGTGCTCTGAGTACTTGCATGGAATGGCTTAAAAGAAAGGCAACAGAAAGCAAATGATAAACCCAGTTAAAGGTTCCATTGCTTTGAAAGGTCGAGGGTAACGTTATGTCAATGGTTCTTGCTGTCTGTCTGTGTGTCTTCCATTCACTGTCTTCCCTTTTGTATTATCTTTGGGGCATACTCGTAAAAGCCACAATCATGCCCACCATTCAATTGCATTGCTTTTTAAATTTATACAAATTCAAACCTCAACAAGCCAATTGCTGCATATCAGAAATTTGTGACATTTCTTACTCGAATTCTTACAATATTCGTATAGATTTATTATATTTAATTTATGGTACAAATTTGTGGATAATTAAATAAAAACTTTGAACTTGCTTGTAGACACGTATAAAATTAAATTCTTATATGTACTTCATAGATTTGAAGCTAAAAATTGTGATTTAAGCTTTTTTACAAGCGTGTGACATTCCATCAGATAAAAGATCTCCTTCTATGTCTTTTTTTCTTTTTTTTATATTTCTATAAATAAACGGAACCATAATAAAATATAAAAAACCGAATAAAACCCTAAAAATATGATAAATGTGTATTTTTGTCTCCTCGAGCTTGTATATTGTTACTTTTAACTATTTTATTTTTTCAAGTCTCTGCACTTATGGCGTTTGAGATAATATGGATACTGGACATCCAAGAGTTGACCATTCAAAAGAATTTATTAGATATACATGTATTCTAAGGTGCAATCTCAGAAATTTGTTAGAGAAGAAGGATGAAGATATTTAGCTAAACCAGATGATAAACCTAAATCTTGAAGCGTATGTATCCAGTAATTATTGTGACAAGCAATAAATACATTTTATAAGAGCTGTTATAAATTAGCACACATCCATAAGCTTAGAAATATAGTATGTAATAATACACACATACACACATGTATACTCGCATTTATATATCACCTTGAAGCATTTGATCCACCAACAACAGCAACCGCCACAATAGCAATAACAACAACGATGACAATAGCAGTTTTTGTTACTGTTTGCTTTGTTGTTGATGGGTTGAGTTGGCGTTGTGGTTGGAGCCATACATATTAGGGGATTGGGGGTTGGGGCTGCAGCCTTGGAAAACTCTTATTTTATTTTTGTTGTATGCCGCGTTTCTTTGGCTGCTGCGTGAAAACTCATTCAAAGTTGAACGCAATTTTTCTTTCAACATACACGCAGACATGTGTATGTGTATGTGCGTGCTTGTGAATGTGTTTGTATGCGTTTGTGTGGGAGTGTGTGTATTCCCTTCTGCAGTTTACCTTGGCGAGCTTTATGAGATTGCTGCTAGTGCAAAGGCAAACGAAATGGGTATAAAAATAAAAAATGATAAAAGTTGGCAGATAAAAATTACACACACTCAGAATCACTCGCACTCACACTCACTCACACTCACTCACATACTTACATTCACACACACACAGCTGCGTTGCTTGCCAAATCACCTGCATACAAAATGGCGTCGTCGTTGTCGTCGGCGCCAAAACTCAATTCCAACCCCAGTCGAAGTCGAAGTCGACGTCACACTCGCAGTCGACATCGACGGCGCAGTCGACGCCCCAACACCAACAACAACAACAGCAACAAGAACAAGAACGAGAAAAAGTCGAGAATTGTAATTTTTCTTGGTTCATTTCCTTTGCCATTTTCGTTTCGTTTCGTTTTTCTTTTCGCCTCTTTTGGTATCTGGATTGAGAATGTTTCAGCGCACAGTGGTTCACATATATAAAAAAAACCTCTTTACGAGGTAAAAGACTAGTGACGAAAACATGTTCATGTCCCAAAATTTCTGTTATTCAATTTTGTGACGAATAATATAAAGTTTTACATATAAATTATTAAAAAAAATGTGTCACTCTGCACATTGCGCTAATTTCTTCATACTACTACAATTATTCAATTGATACAATACAAATAAACAAACAAGTAGACTGATTTTTCATCTCATTTTCGGAAGGCGACTAAAATTTCAAAATTAATTATCTTTTTAAGCAGTGCAGATCGCATATTTTTGATAAGAATAGTAAAAAATTTAAAAATTCCCAAAAGCCTCCAACAGCCCCATTGGCTCCAATCGTTTTAATTTTGCCCCTCTCACTTACACCTGGTTAGTTGTCGATAGTCTTAGTATGAACATTTGTAAGTTACGTTTATATCTTTCGATCGGTATATAACTAGACCTGATCGGACACCAAATTTTCTATTCTTCCTGCAGATATTGGTAGCTGTGTTTTGCACCCTTCGTGCTGCTTTCGTCACTAGCGCGGACTGTCGATGAAAAAACAATTAAACATTGAATATTAGTAGTTTTGTGATAAAGATTTCAATTCAAAGTCAAATTTTTGGTGCACTCAAAGCAATTGAATTTAAAAATTTGCCGACCAATAAAAGCATTGAATTTATTTAGGTACGTGATTATTTGATATATATAAAATAAATGAATTGATTTGTGTTTTAGATTTAATCATTACAAATTAAAATTACAATGTAATTTTTATTTTAAATAATTTATTAATTAAATTTATTAATTTTTTAAATGATGTGAGAAAGTACGTTATTAATTAATTTTAAATAAAACGTTAATATAATTTTATTTATCATTAATGCTGGCTTCACACCGACACTTTTCGTCAAAAAGCTGCCCTTGTCGTGTAACCACACAAAATTTCAAAGTTTCGGTGAAAAACAAACGGTGAACAAGTTCTATTCCATCGGTGAGCGACGGTGAGCGACGGTGAGCGACGGTGAGCGACGGTGAGCGACGGTGAGCGACGGTGAGCGACACGGATAGCTTTTTGAAGAAAAGTGTCGGTGAAAAAGTGCTCATGTGAAGCCAGCTTAAGTATATTTTTCATAAATGCATTCAAAAATCCCTTCAATAAGCATTTATAATTTAATTTGTGCGTGCTAGCGACATTTTCAATTATAATAATAATTAAAAGTAATATTTTTTTTATTTTTTTATTTTAAATGTGTTTTATTATATGGTCATGCTGAAACCGAAAGAGTAAAGTTCAGAACCAATGTACGCTGTATCCATGATCCTTGTGCCTGCCCTTTCTTCTCTTTCTCTCTCTTTCCCTCTCCTCCTCCTATCACCTCTTCCGTCTCTTGTTCGCCTTGCCACTTAACATCTTTCGCTTTGCCTGGCTGCCCCCTTCATTCCTTGCGCTGTTTACTTACTGGCCACCTCGTTGTTCCGACCCGCACCAAATGCCTACTCATCCCTCTCTATTGCACTCCCTCTCTCTTTCATCTCTTCTCTGTCTCCACGGTCTTTTGGCAACACGCCTTTGTGCACATTATTCTTGCGCCACTGTGCTGTGCTGTTGTTGTACTTCGACTACTTGGAAAATTTTTCATGATTTTTCTTTTATATACACGTACATACATACATATATACTGATGTATATTTACACTCGTACATATGTATACAACACAAGCAAATTCTTGTCTGCATTTTATTTGGCTACTTTCATTGGGGGCTTAAATACGCTTCGATAGAGCTTATTGGTTTATACGTATGTATATGTAAAAAAAATTCGAAACCATATATGGGAATTGACGGAAAATGATATTACTATGCAATTGGGGGAACTTTGTTTATATATTCTAGCTGTATCCTAAGCTGAGGTGCTTAGATAATAAGGAAGAGGAAGAAAGACGAACGTATCGAGAAGAGTAGAATAAACTATGCATGATTCGAGGGCAAGAGCACAAGCCTGATGAGCAAATTTATTCTACTCTTTTATTTGATTTTATTGAATTTATAAAATGTATGTTAATATTATTAGTCTCTCAAAAATACACAATAGTAAAAACAAAATATAGTAACAACAACAAATATGAAAAAAAAAAGAAATAAGACATTTTTGGTACTCCACCATTTTAATTAATTATATTAATATTTTTATTTTAATTTACTTCTTAGAGTTTTTTAAATACATTTAAAAACCTAAAAATTTTTTTTATTATATTGGGGATTTCCATAGATATCTGAATCAGAAGAATCTTCAAAAGTGCCAAGTAAATTAAAGAGAAATAATTATAACTGATTGGAAAATTCAGCTACTCTCTTTTTTTGTTTATTATATTCTATAATTTTTTCTTCACTTCCATCTCGTTCTGTGTTCATCTCATTATCGTTTCGGGTTATCTTCTAATTCTATTTTTTTAGAGCTCTGTTGTATCATAATTTCGCCATGTTTTACAGAGTTTTGTTCGATTCGTTATAGCCGAGTGTATCCTGTATTTGACTTTCCTTGCGCTTTGTCTCACTCTCCCTCTCCCACTCACTCTGTATCTCTCACTCTTTTCAGCCGCAGCGTTGCTTCTATTATTATTATTTTTTTCTTTTTCGTATTTTGTTGTATTTTGTGAATTTTCTTGTAGAACATAATTTATCTGTTTGTAGAACGAATGATTTAAGGTGCATGTTAAACGAAGTGTGCGGCACACAAAACGAGGGAGAGAGGGTGAGTGAGTAAGGGAGAGTGAGTGAGAGAGAGAGAGAGAGAGAGAGAGAGAGAGAGAGAGAGAGAGAGAGAGAGAGAGAGAATGGGGAGTGCGAAAGGAGAAGGTTGGGGCGTGTGTTCAGAAGCAGGTTGAGATTTTGGCGAATGGCGGTGACTGTCGCGAATGCAATTTAAATATTTGCATTTGTTTTTCAAAATGGAAATTCATGGCACGTGTAATGCGTTCATTGTGTTGTTGTAGAAATTGTTGTTGTTCCGTTTGTGATCTTTTGGGTGAAAATGCCGCGTCATATGGAGGAGGAGGAGGAGGAGCAGGCGAGTTTTTTAAAGCTTTAAACTCCTTGCTGTGAGTGAGCACAGCAACACTCCGCCCAGCTGCGAAATTGCATTACATGGTAATTCGTTTTCCTTTAGCTATTCCCATACACTTTTCTCCATTTTTTCTCTTTAGCTGCCTGCTTACATTTTATTTGGCGCACTTCTCTTCTCGTTTTCGCAATGAAATTGAAGAGGCTGTTGCTGGGTTAACACAGAGATGGGAGCTGGGAATAAGGGGAGAAGGGCGGCAACGTCGCAGCATTTACAGTTAACTTCATAAAGAAAATTTAACGAGCAACATCCTGTGCATGGGGCATCATCAGGCAGCAACAGCAACAGAAGCAGCAACAAGGATGACGACAACAAGATAAAATGCATGCCTAGAACTCAACTTTGGTTCCAGGACGACAAAATACATTATACGTTCGTTCGCTGGCGACAAGGACAAGCTGGTCTGTCCGCCAGTCCGACCGTCCGACTGTCCATGAAACGGTAGCGAGTATCGTACCAAATTCGAATAGTTGAGGAACACCACGCAACCACCCAACCACCCAGAGCATCACCCACTCAATCCACTTTACTTTCATCTCCACACGGACAGAGCACGAGAGGGAGAGAGAGAGCGAGAGAGAGAGTGACAGAGAGAGAGAGAGAGAGAGATGGCAACACATGCAGCCCAGTTGCAAATCCAAATGGTGCCGCTTCGGCGACGGCAACGGTGACTGGTGACGTTGACTGGTGACGATAATGGTGATGGTGATGGTCTTGGAGTGTTGGTGTTGGTGTTGGTCTTGGTGACGGCGTGATGGCGTTGAGGCCAGGACCTGGCCAGGCCATGGCTCTGCTGCCAGGCTGCCAATCCAGCGCAATGGAATTCCAGTTAACGAGTTTTGCCATTTTTTATACCCTCACCGAAGGATACTGCAAAAATTGTTAGCTCGCTAGCCATTTGATAGTAAAAAAACTACCAGAATTACGGGATCAAGTCTAGCTCCGAAGATATCTTTTCAGGGACCGTAAATAATGATTATTGAAATGTATTCACATCAAAAAATCAATGATTAGAATACATATACAAAAAAAAAATGATAATGATTAATCTTCAGCAAAAAAATAAAGTGCACAAATAATCATTATTTATGATTTTTATTTTTTTCACTCAAAATAAAACTCACTTTAAATTCATGGCTTTTGTGCAGGATTTGCACCCAGTACTTTTGCATATCTCTTTAAAAGAAACCCAAGGGAACCATTAAACGCAAAAACAAATCTTTAAAATGATTACGTAGACTTTATTAAAAGTGAGTTTTATTTTGCGAGCAAAAATAAATATCACAAATAGTGATTACTTGTGAGTTTTATTTTTTTACTCAAGATTAATCATTATAATTGAAGAAAATCCTTAAAAATCTTTAAATAACCATTACTTTGTAATTTTTATAATATATGACTCATAATGTATATTTACGTTTTATTTATTTACCTATTTATTTCAGCGTGACTAAGTGCAGTCACAATTGAAATAAACAATATAACACAATTAAACAAATATTTCCTTAAAATAATTCGGGAATCAATTCAGGAATTTTAGCTCTGAACTTTAGAATGATTTGTACTTCTACGCCCTCTTTTTAAAAGGGTACAAAAGGTCTAATAATCTTCTCTAAAAAGGTCAGAAAGTTGATGCATAAAGCATTCACAAAATATACCTATATATATTAACAGTTGAGCCAATATAGACATGTCAGTCTTTCCTACATCTAAGAAACAATTAGAGCTAGAGATAAACAATTTGGTTTCTCTATACCAGAGGTGGCCACGAAGTCTGAATTCGTTAGCAGCCGTTGGCTCCCGGAGCCATTGCATGCCCTCCACTGCTCTATACCCTAAGCAGTTTCAGTTTGTTCTAGAAAATATCGAAAAGTCGAATTAAAAAAAAAAACAGTTTTTTCACTCTTGTAATGAATATTAACATTGTTTATTTGCCGAAAAAGTACAGGGTCTCTACCTGTTGAACTCACTCGACCAAACTTTGAATTTCTTTGTTTTCTCTGTGTACAATACATAAATTAACTTTAATCGTTTGCAAATTTAATTGGAGTCCAGTTCGTAATTTTTATATTTTTATTTTTTAAGGAGAGGTCGTTTCCTATATTTGCATTCTTGGGCCATGGAGATGCTATCTTTGTAGTTTCTACAAAAGATATTTTCGATAAGATGACTATATATTCTGCAATTATAAAATGTAACCATGTAGTTTTCAACTTTTAATATTAAACGTCGATTGTTATCTACAACTAAGTAATAGCCATATTAGCCATAAATTTCTAAGATTGTTTCAGAAATTATCTACTTCTCTATATAAAAAAAAACAAAACAACTCAATATTTGATATTATTTGTAAGCTGTAGCTAATGCAACTCAACATGGAGGTGCTGCTTGGTTAAAAAAAAAAATCAGCAGGTCTTAAGCAAAAGTTGACTGGATGCCAACAAATGTGACCATGGAGGACGGCGAGGGTATGTGAGCTTCATTGAGCAGATAACTTTGCTTTGTTGTTTGTTCAGTTTTGTGTTGTGTTGTGTTCGCGAGGAACACTTTAAAACAGCATTTCGTTTGGATAGGACAGGACAGGACGGTACGGGAAAGGACACGACAGGCAGGAGAAACCCATCAGCAGCACGTCCTACATATATCCTGTTGTCTGTCAGTTGAGCTGGCTGTTGCTTCTTCCTCTGCCTGTTCCTTTTTCGGAGTTAAGGGGGCGAGCTGAGAGGGGCCAGGGGAGCAATGGCGACACACAGGGTTAGCCGTTGACGTTGCCAACGCTCAAGGGTCTAAATAGATGGATGGATGGATGGATGGATGGATGGATGTTTTCTGGGTCCTGGTCCAGGCCCTGGTTCTATCTGGTTTGGGCTATCTAGGGTGGAAAATGCGAAAATTCAGTTATGAATTCATTTCGAATTGAGGTAACATGATTACCGCTATGATGATGCTCTTCCGCTTCAACATCGTCAATATATTTCGCTTGAGCTGTGTTTATTTACGTGCCAGTCTCCCAGCTTTCAAGCAGTGGGAGAGGGGCAGAAACAGGTACAGGAAGAGGGGATGGGTGGGTGGTTGCGCCCTTAAATGAGCTTTTGCCACGCAAAGGTGCCGTTGCTCAAATAAACGAACGCCTCGTTGAATTTCGTAGCAGAAGAGACAAGTGAGAAATGAAGCTAGAGTCGAGAGATGGAGATGGAGCTTCAATTGGAGGAGTCACAGAGTCAGTTCTCGCACAGTGGTTGTTGCGTTTTTTTGGACGGTGAGAATGAGGTGACGACGACGACGACGACGACGACGACGACGACGACGACGACGGCGCGCACATCTACAAAATGGCTGTCAACAACAACATGGCGTATACGCGTTATGAATACGTATTGCTTGTTTATACAAACACATATACACACGCCAGTATGCCTGCATGTGTGTGCGTGCGTGTGTGTGCGCACACCCAGGTGGCAGACACTGTTTGCCCCTCAGCTTTCAGCTCTCAGCCTGTGAATGTGAATGTGGATGCGCCAGCGGCGCTTCAAGTACTTATAATTTCACACTTTTTTTTCTCCCGTTGTTGCTGTTTCTCCTCCCGTTGCTGTTGATGCTGCTGTTGTTGTTGTTGTTGTTGCTGCTACTTGCTTAAAGTGAAAAAGTTGTTGCCTCAATTTAAAGTTGCGTAGTTGAAATAGGCTAACTTTGATAGGCTAACAGAGAAGTTTCTGGTTATACGATGCTCAAATTATAAGTTATGTGATGCTGCAAATGGAACGTGTAATAAGCCCCACCAAAAATGTTCATAATGAACACAAATTCCACAAATAATCCCAGAGAATTTCCCCCGTAAATGTTGTCTCGTACTTTATTGGAATTTACTTTTGTACAAAATTTCTACACAAAATATTTGGAATTTATTTTTTTGGGGAATTTTGCAACTTTATTTACAGTAAATCGAATACAAATTTAAACTTCATATCATATGCAAGAGAAATAACAACAGCAGTCAAATATACCTGACCAGCTTTCCTCTTGCCTCCTCGTCCCCCCCCCCACCATGCTACACTTCATATAATGTTGCAACCATCCGCAAAATCGTTTCAGACAACACACGGCGTATGCGTAATGCCAAAAATAACCAAAACACAAACCCAAACAGAGCGACACAAAACCTCAAAAACTGTAGCACACACACAAAACACACATACAACGCACACCACACACACACGCACACATACACACACAATGATGCAAAACATAAATAAATAAATATGCTAATAAATTTTTCAAAATAAATCTGTAATAGATAGAACAGATAGAGCTACAAAATAACCAGCGTCAACTAAATGCAGTTTGCTCTAGCTCCCCTTTTACCTCTCTCTCTTTCTCTCGCTCTCTCTCTCTCTCTCTCACTCTATCGCTGTTTCATTCAGTTGCTGTCTCTTTCGCTCTGTCTGTCAGAGAAAACTGTGACCAAGCAACATGGCAAAAGTTTTTAATCCACGTTCGGAAAAATTTTTCACACAAATATTTACACAACTCTTCGCTCTAACGATTTGCGCAAACACGAGACACACACACAAATACACAGACACTAATACACACACACACACACACATGTGTACATGCAAGTGAAATTTTTGATGCCGATAAGCACACACACACCTACACACACAACTACAGTTAGACAGACATTTTAATGTTTGTAAAGCTTTTAAATGCTTCACACACATAAATTTCTGCTTTTCCGTTTCCTTTTTGCATATTGCCACAGTTGAAATTTTTTCATCTCTTTACATATATGTGTATATGTGTGTGTCTGTGTGTGGGGCAAATGGCAAAACAAATAATAAAGCACTGCAAAAATAAATAAATGCAAAATTGTAATAAGAATTTATGATATTTTTCGAGCCAAAAAATGGCAGCTCCAAAGAGGAGGAAAAGGTTCGAGCTGAGGAAATGGAGGCAAATTGAGGGAAAACCTGTGACGGTTAAACGAGGCTTCAGCGCTTTTGCAAATCTGTTGTTGATTTTCATTTTTGCTGTTTGTCTGCTAAACACAAAACAAACACAAAACGCCAACAAATCTCGAACCGCGCTGCGGTGCAGGGACACTCCGACCCGACCCCCCAGGGAAGGAAGAAAAGAAGGAAGGAAGAACGGAAAAGGAAGAGTAGGAGTAAGGGAGACATTTGTGTGGCATTTAAAATTGAAGACGCATTGGCTGAAGTTTCTGATGTCTGATGTTTTGTCAGTCAATACAGCGAGCATCGCATGCGGCATTTTATAAATAACTTTGTTTTCTGTTTATATTTATTAAATTCGCACAATTTCACAAGCAACCACAGTCAGTTCTGTTCAGTTCAGTGTTGCATTTTATCCAAGCAAATATTAATTTTTCAAATGTAAACAGCTGGAATGCTTGACTGAAACATTCCAACTCTGGCTAACTCTTAAATTTCTGCAAAAACTTTTGTGAATTTTATGTTTAAGTCGAACGCGAGCAACTAATCAAAATATATTTTCAATTCATGAGTTAAGTATCATGATCTTTAAGTGAGACACTCGTGTTGTAATTGATTCCAATAGTTTAATTGGAGTCTTCATTATTTATTTGAATTTAAGACTACTTGAAAATGAGTATAAAAAGGAAATGTTATCTTAAGATACTTAATGATTTTAAAAAGTTTTACATTTTGAAATTAGCTAAAAAAATCTAGAGAATGTTAACGATTTTATAAATATAAAAATGTTGATTTGTAAAACTGTATTCGCAATAATTTAATCGAAATGTGGATGTGATTTGGATTCTGGCAAGATCTCTGGGTTCATATATCATTTAAATAGTTTAATTATTTGGGTTTTTAAGCTTCATATTTCAATAAAAAATTTAATTTTCTCTCTAACACATTTATTACTCCTCTATTACTATATTCTATATTTTCAATTAAATGATGTTAAAAAGAATGCGAATAATTAAAAATTGACAATTTATGAAATCGTTAAACTCGAAGTTTCTCTGAGATACGAGGCACAAATCCAACTACTAAAATGACAAATGAAAATTGTTATTACAATATTTTTCCATTTGTGGCATGCCATAAAAGTTGTAAACTATATAGGTGAAGGAGCAATACAGAGGAAAGGAGAATGAGAGTGAGTGCGAGAGAGAGAGAGAGAGAGAGAGAGAGAGAGAGAGAGAGAGATGGGGAATAGGATACGAATAGTTTTTGGGTTATGTCATCTAAATTGCCCACCCAAAAACACACAACAAAATGAAATAGTCATTGATATGTTATTAAATATGGCGTCGGTTGTGCAAATACACACACACACACACACACACACACACACACACACTCGCACACACACACATAGAAAGAGAAATATACATAAATTTATTCATATGGAACATATAAAGATACAGAGAAAGAGATATGGCCACAAATACCCATACACTCATATGTACATTGGAATGGCAACCCTGGAACTGTCCCCTTCTCCCCTGTCCACCCGCCCTTAACTCGTCATTCGCCTCTCAACTCTCGCTGTGTTTGTTTTTGGCTTTGTGTCTGTCGTTTTTTTGGTATTGTTTGCTTTGATTTTATTACGATTTTTGTGTTGATTTTGCTTTTATTGCAATTCAATGTGAATACTTTGTTGTTGTTGATGATGATGATGTTATACATTCGTTTTGCACAAATTCAGCAAAAATCACAAAAACCGCACAAAATGCGCTTAGATCAACAGAAATATAAGACTAAACAGTTAAGACAGAACTCAGACACAAGAGGCATTAAATTGAAGTAACAACTCCTCCCCTTTCCCAAACAAACAGTCAAAAACAACCGAAAGCAACAACAACCATAAGTAATAAAATTTATAATACACTCGCATTTAGATATGTATTTCTTCTTCTAGAATCCAGATCATAAAAAAAGAGTTTTTATTGGTGTCCAACAACTCGCAAATGAGTTTCAATGTCTTGCCAGTTGGTTCAAGAAATTTAAGTAGTCAATCGACTTATTTGCTAAACGAGCCTCACTAAAGTAGAAACACAGTCAAAACTTAAAGCAAACAAAACACTAAATAATGGCAAAACTGACAGAACCCGAAATTAGTAAAGCAAACAAGTAAAACTCAAAGGTTTTATGTATTTTTTGCTTATATTGTTTTCGGGGTTAGGCATCGATGTTGTCTTGATTTTCGATAATAAACTGTTTAAAATCTGTCGTGGATCTAAAGGCTTTTAAGAAAATTTAGGAAAATATGATTATTCAATATTTGAAAGGGAATTGTCTTTCTAGCAGGACAACGATCTATAGCACAAGACAATTCGGTCTTCCATATAAATTGGCTCTATTGAAAATATTTGAGCTGATTTTTATAACATTCTTTTCTAAGCACTTTTTTTTCAATGCAATTATAGAAATTTTAATAAAATTTTTTTGCCAACAATCTTTTGCAATACTTACGACTTTTGGAAAATATTTTCGAATCAAAAAAACATAAAACTTTAGACTCTTTGTGTGCGAAAATATCCACAAAATATGTATATAAACAATAACTGCATTTTCAGGACAAAAAAGGGGGGCATTTTTTAAAACACTTTTGGGAACACAATTTATTTTACTATTTTTCAATAAGGAATTCGGAGAAATCAATATCAAAGTATAAGTCATCAGAAAAAGTGGTTACGTGCAAAAGAGAAATATGTAATGTTTGAGATATTAAAAATATTAAAATACTATGGTCTTCAGAAATTACCAGCAAAATCTGTTGGATACTTTTTCAATTAAACATTAATTTCCATACATTTTATATTAAAATATGCATGACTTGGTAAATCGTAACTAGACATTAAAAAAATGAGGCTTCTTTTTTCCTCTTGCTAATTGTAAGTATTTGATATCCTCATAATTAAAAAAAGTATTATCATTTCAATAAGTACATTTAGCACATTGTTGACAATGTTTAGATACAATTCCTTTCATTCCTTCCTTAGATGCAACTCCTTGAGCATAAATGAATCTCAATGAATTATTATATCATATAAATTTAAATGTAACACTCATAGTAGTAAAAATATACATAGATTATGCATTGTAGAAAAAACATATAAGATTGAATGGGGTTCGTTTTTGAGCCAATGGGGGAAACTATTAGAGAACTGTAAGGCCGAATTGGCCATCTGTTTGGACTGGCCTTATTAATCGAATCAAATGCAGATGAAAATGCATATTTATGCAAATGCCGTCTATCCATATCGCCTTAAATCGTTAAGATTCTTTGATCCTACCCTCTCTTACTTTGTATCTTAACACGGCAAGTTGGTCATCAATTAGATATTTGTAATTTGCATTAATTTCAATATTGATGTGCAGCATTTCATCATCGTCAACAACAACAACAACAAATGCAATCTGAACACACCTAGTCCAGGATATGCAGCATGTAAATTTTACCACCTCTGTGTAAGTATCTGTATCTGTGTCTGTATCTATATCTGTGTGTGCTCATAACTCGTGTAATAAAGCTGTCTGTTGTCGCCCGAAACGAACACGTGTCAGCGACACATATCGACACAACAGCACAACATGCAACATGAGGAGCATCCAGAGTGGCTGCCCACGTAAAAAAAGTGTAGAGTGTAGAGTGTAGAGCCGTATTCCGGGACGGTACAGCACCCTTCAAGTACGAGAACACCGAAAAAAATATCAATCTATGATTACATTTTAAAATTCATTATTTTATCATGTATTTTTCAGGATATTATGTGTAAGTCTTATGAGGTTTTGAACCGAACCGGTTTTGAGTTTTTAGGCTAAGCGATTTCAAGTATTTCTAATATCGCGCCAATATTTAATACTTTGTATAAAAGCTATTATATAATAAGTCATATTTTAATCATAATATTAGTTTGATTGTTACAACTTTTTCATTTTTTATTATACATAATACTTAAATGAAAAAAAAAATGAAATGAAATATTTAAAATATTTTTACTTGTAAATGGCTTTTTAAGAAATTCCAAAACTACTGGATTTTTGTTCAGTGTAAATTATGGTGATGGGCGTTGTCCCACCTAGATGTCTAGATAGATTGGACTAGATTACACAGACGTAGACACAGACAGTGGGACAAACACATATTCTGATACACAGGGCAAGTTGTTGGAATAGTCGAACAAAAAACAAAGAGAGAGAGAGAGAGAGAGAGAGAGAGGTGACAGGAGAGAGACATGTCTCCGGGTCCAGGCAGGCGTACCGTCAACAGTGCCTGTCAATACTATGTGCACACCGCTGAGTGTACACATGTTTGTCTTGACTGTGAAATGCCAGCCTGCAGTTGGAAGTTGGAGTATGGCCAATGTTGAGATTGGGAGATTGCAGATTGTGGGATTGAGGTCTCGGTCGGAGCTGAGCCAGGACTACCGACTGACGACTGACGACTGAAGACTGAAGAGCTGAGCGATGTCCGCCTCATTTGAATTAAATAAGCTGAAATTCAGCAGCGGCACACTCCATTTAAACGCTTTATGCTCTGCGGTCAGTCGAGCCATCAGAAGCGTCCTGTGACCGCCCCGATTTGAATTTCCCTGGAACAAGTTGCAGCCTCCAACGGTACAAACAACAACAACCACAACCACAGCTACATCATATACTTCGTTCACTTGGAATGCTTCACTAAAATCATGCGAAATTATCGTTTAATTAACCGTAGCGCTAAGCGCTCCATCTGAATGGCAACTGGATAAGTCTGTCGGGTTCTCCCTTTCACTTAGACTACACTCAAACTGATACTCATACTCATACTAATACTCATACTCATACCCATACTGGGAACTGAGCAGGGCCAACCGGAACGGAATTGCGAATTTGGGATTGTGGATTGGGGAACAATTTGCGATTTAGTTTCGTTCCTCTCGAGTGCGACGAGTCGAAAGATTAGTGTAAATTGGTGTTGTCCCTGTTGGCGCCATTGCGCTTCATTTAAAATCCAATCGAAACTTAAAGTCAGCTGCCCCTCTATGCGATTCTCAGAACGCTATACTTGGAGTTTAAATGCAACATGTCTTTGGAATAATCGTTAAATTACTTTGACTCAGAAATATATCGATTGCTCGATTGTAAATAGATTGTTCCAAAATTTCTATAAGTTTCTAGAGTTCTAGAGTTGCTGCTGTTGGCTCTTTGATTGTCGATGTATTGATCTACTTTGATGTGGATATACATATTTGTAGCATAAATTGCTTTTAAGTAAGATTCCTTTGTTTTGAATTTGCTAAACTGTAATATTTCAACGAAAAGTATTTATGATGATATTTCGTTATTTTTTTTTGAATTGAAATATTTATTGTATCAATTATCACTGATTTTTACAAGCTACATTTTTGAGAATTTTTAATTGTTATTAAGGAAAGCTGCAGAGAAAACTCTTTAATTTTATTAAGTTATTTTTCACAATTGCATAATTTTTTAGTCTACAATGAATTGCTTAGAAAACCACTTTTTTAAATCATAATTTTTGCAGCTAATATATTGAAATCCTCAAATGGACAGAGCATACATTTTTCACTATAAATAGTGCTAGTCCAATAGATTTGACAAATAAATATTAGATATATGTGTTTACCTGATCTAGTTATTTATGTTAATTATAAGTTAAAGTCGAATTTGCGAACAAGTTTTAATAATAAAATAAGGAGCAATTATCAATTCACTAAAGCAAATCCTTAAGTTTAGTTTAGGTTGCTCATGTCTCTTTTTAAATGGATAGATGACATTTTTAATGCGAATACGAATGCTTATGCTCCCAGAATGAGGTCTCATATGTTGCCATTTGTTGTTGTCCTCTTCGTGCCACATAATCGTAAAGCAACCCTCGTTGCAGTTTTTGGGCCAGCTGGAGCTGGTGCTGGATCGTCGCATGTCCAATTGTTAAGCTTCGTGGCGGGGGCAGAGGGAGGTGCAAGGTGGGAGGTGGGTAAAGCATTGCAAGGTGTCAAACTGACAGGCTTTAATACTTTTTCGTAACAATTTTCCAACGTTACGGTTTTCGGTGTCATTCCGGTTCGCTGGCCGTAAACAGGAGCTGCTTCTGCTGGTGGAGCTGCAGTTCGACATGGAACTGGAACTGGAGCTGGGGCTGGAGATGATGATGGAAAAGGAGCTCTGCATTCGCATGTTGTGGCATGCGGCACGCAAGTCCCGCTACCAGTTGTTCTTGCTTTTGTTGTTGTTGTTGTTGTTGAGTTCAATTCTCTCGGCTGCTCAGTTGCTCAATTCCCCAGGTGGCAGCTCAGTCCTCGACCACATATTGAGCTTATCAAATATTAACACATTTTCGAGCGCTGACAAATGCGGGTCCCATCTTCTCCCTCTCCCTCTCCCTCTCCATCTCCCCTCCCTCTCTTCCACCCTCCCTCCTGTCACGCATGCGCAGCGCCGTTTGCCGTCGGCCGTCGGCTTCCGTTGTTACGTGCCACATAATCTGCCCCATGTTCATAACCCTGTCACAGTTCCAGTTCCCCTCCCCCTCCCTCTCCCTCACCCAGTCAGTGCCTAGGCAGCCACACTTGGACATGGGCATGTCCATGTTCATGTCCATGTCGTGAGCTTAGCGTGAAATGACATTGCGTGCTCACAATGAAAACGCGGCCAAAAACCGAATACTCTGAATACTGAGCTCTAAATACCACACTCGCAAAAACAAAAACAGTAGCCAGGAGGCATGTGTGGAAGAGAGGATGAGGGGATGAAGGGCAAACTGACGACTGACAACCTCACATAACCTCATATATCATCCACACCCGGGTCTGACCCGGAGACAGCACAAGTTGTGCTAGTCCACGAGGTGGGATATTGGCAAAGTTCTTCTACATATTTAAACGAAGAAATAAAGAAAATAATAGATATACATATATGTATGTACATATTAGAGTGCATCGATTTGTATGGGCCCAAAAAAATAAAAAAATGTTAACCCATTTTCGTAATCTATGGTCAATTCTAAGACGTTTCTAAAATGAATTCCTGGTTCGCGCTTTTGAGATGAAAAACTCATTTTTTTGAACATGTATGTATAGAGTACACGATACATATATGAGTGCTTATGCTCCGATCCTGACAAACTTGGTGTCAATACTCTTGTTAGGACCAGGACTTTAGAAATTTCACAGAACCTAAGGACAGAATGTCCTTTTAACCAATTAAAGGCTGCCTATAAATCGGCTGGTACGATTTTGACAAAATTTTGAAATGTGTGCCTAGAAGACCATAGAAATTGCAAGAAACAAAAAAAAAATTTTATCTTCAAACTTTATTTTTCCGATTTCTATACATTTTTCACCTTTTTCGTCAATATTTTCTATGCAGAAAAAAACCTAGATATTCACGTGTAAAAAACTACGGGTATACCAAGGATAAGTAAACTGTCCAATTTTTATACCCTGTGCCCATTGAAAATGGTCAAAAGGGTATATTAGATTTGTGTGATGTGTGTAACGGGCAGAAGGAAGCATTTCCGACCCAATAAAGTATATATATTCTTGATCAGCATCAACAGCTGAGTTGATTGAGCCATGTCCGTCTGTCTGTCCGTCTGTCCGTCCGTCCGTCTGTCCGTCCGTCTGTTTGAACGCGTCGATCTCAGAGACTATAATAACTAGAGACTTCAAAATTGGTGTGTAGGTAGCTGGATACCGGACGCAGATCAAGTTTGTTTTTAAATTTGGATCGGACCACTATATCATATAGCTGCCATAGGAACGATCAGTCGAAAATCCAGTCTTTCTATGAACAACTTTTTTGTTGGTTGAGATATCTCAACCAAACTGACAAAATGTGTAAACGGGATGGTTCTTGATAATCTGACCAAATTTGGTCGAAGTCAGACGAATATATCATATAGCTTCCATAGGAACGATCAGTCGAAAATCAAGTCTCTGTATGAACAACTTCTTTGTTGGTTGAGATTTCTCAACCAAACTGACAGAATATGCAAACGGGATGGTTCTAGATATCCTGATCAAATTTGGTTGAAATCGGACTACTATATCATATAGCTGCCATAGGAACGATCAGTCGAAAATCAGGTCTCTGTATGAGATATCTCAACCAAACTTACAGAATATGTAAACGTGATGGTGCTTGACAACCTGAATTTGGTTTAAATCGGACTACTATATCATATAGCTGGAACGATCAGTCGAAAATCATGTTTTAGTATGACAAACTATTTTACTTTTAGAGATATCTGAGCCAAGCGGACACAACATGCATTCGAGATGGTCCAATACATCCTTACCCAACTTGGTTAAAATCGGACCACTATATCAAAAGCAAATTCGAGAGGCGTTAAATATATATGTTTTATATGCTTGAATACATATTACTAATTTTTTTTATAACCAATATTATAATTTATGGAGACTGGCACAGGGTATCCAACAGTCGAGCAAACTCGACTGTAGCCGCGCCCACTTGTTATAAGTATATATTTATTATTTCGCTTTACTATGAAATAAATTTTGATTCGATATCTCTCACATGACCCGTGCTAGAATTTTTAAAGTGTTAACACTTTTTGGGGTACTTAAATACCCATTAGCCTAAAATGGGTTAAGATGACTTTCATTCTTTGAAGGACGATTTTGCGATTCGGCTTTATCATAAAAAATTAGTCAGAATTAAAGCTGTTTTTTGGCCCAAGAAATTTTTTTCTCTTTAAACTGATATTTTTTATTAACAGAAAATGTAAAACATATTTTAATACAATTTTAATAAATTATGTTTTACATTTTCTGCAAATAAAAAATACAGGCTTTGCTTTATAATACCTAATTCCGGATGCCTATTACATGTTATCAAAATGTGTAGTGCTCAATATGTTGTATATAAAAATCATTGTTTTGATTGTGTTGAACGGAAACTCTTGTGGCCAACCACTTGAGCAGTCGACCACATCAGTGAACTAATAAGCCCCCTTAAAAATATTGCTTGGCATTTGCAGTTTGTATCGTTTTAATGACAAAAAGCGAGGCAACTTTTCCCCCCTGTTCCCCTGTCCCCGTGCACTCGTACCGCCCGTCGTCCCCCGATTTGTCTAACCGCCAAAGTGTCAGCGCTTGGACGTTGTGAAATCCTTTTCCCTCGCCTGACACTTGGCAGACACGGGACGCCCTGGAAATTGGAGTAGGTTTGCGTGTCAACAGCAGCAGCAGCAACAACAACAACAGCAGCAGCAACAACAACAACAACAGCAACAACAACAACAACATCAACAGCAGCAACAGCAACATTGGTTCAGTTCTTTGGACTCGATTCACAACTTTCTCGTTCCTTCCGATTTGTCTTCTTCTGCAGCTCGACTTGAAATTTACTTATTTTGTTATATTTATATATTTGTTTAACCTCGACAATTTAAATAGAATAGATATAAAAAAAGACTGTGAAACTAACACTTAAACTATAGAGAAAACAATTTACATTCGTATATAATAATGGGAAATAAAAGTATTCATATTGTCAACTAATCTTCGAGGATAATAAATTTAACTTTATGTAAACTATATACGAGTACTACAAACTTTTATTTTAATTAATGTTCAATTAATAATGGTAATATTTAGATGTTTATTGATGTTATATAATATTTTTTATATTTAGATGAATTGCTATATTTTATCCAATTGTTGTTGTTGCTTGCATTTCGCTGCGTTTCGACAACTTCAAATCAAACATGGTTCTGTCATTGTGTTGCACGCACACTCCAAATTCAGCTGCAAGTTGAATGTTAAATGTTGCCCAGTTACCAGTTCCTTGTGTCGTTTGTTATTTAGTGAGTCACATGTTGATAACTGTGAATGAACGAGGCGTGTGTTGTTGTTATTGTTGTTGCCACATAATTGACTTGGCTTGAAAAAATTGAGTCATTAGGCGTAGCGGTCAGGGAGGCAATCAGCAATCAAGCAAACAATCAAACAACCAAACAACAACAGTCACTTTTAAGCAATCAAAGCATCTTTAAGAGCCAAAAGCTACAAATGTTTCCAATTTTGCGGTTTACTGTACTGCTATATTTCGGTACAGTAGGACTTTACTAAGTCATATTAGAAAAGATTATGAATTTTACAGATATTTAAACATATTTATGCGGATTTCTGTTCTTTTGTATTTTAGCTTTAACTTTAAGCAACTCAATTATCTCCTAGATCAATCAGAAAAAAGTCAACAAACTTTTAGTTGTCTTATGCTGCATTTACACTAGTTGATACACAAGTCAACATTGATATCAACTTTATCAATCCTAGTGTAAATAGCTGTCAACTTGTTCAACTGTTGCGTTGACAGTAGATTGACAATGCGAAAAACATCAATTGTTGCTCTGAATGTAAACATAGTGTAAACACTTTGTGTCAACAGTTGAAGACAATATCGACGCGTTGACAACACAAACTGGAGTTGAGCTCATGTTCATTCTTTTACTTTGTGTTGACAAACTTTATGTACAGATTAGAGGTGGCAACACTTCGCCATCCGATTTAATTAATGTTGTCTGTTTTTTCAACTATGAAAAGCAAAAAATAATAATAAGCTAATGAAAAATTTATTTTAATGTATTTATACACATATTTATTGAACGATACTTCAGTATCGAAAGTAGACCAGCTCGAAAGCTAAAATCAAAATCACTGCTGCCGCTAACGTATGCGGAATGAAATACGAACAAAATTGAACATGTTCTCAATAAGTTCCAATAATCGATAGCGCAAAACAAAACACACTATAATGAATGGTACTATTTCAGCATGCATATCATCAGAAACTAGCTTTCTAGATAATGCACAGTCGCGGTAATGTCTCTGAGCAAATCAGAGCGTCGAAAATTGATTTGCACATATTGCGCAAATAACCAGTCTTAGCCGCAAAATTAAATTTTTCATTACTTTTCTGCTATGGGCTTTAAGAAAACTTTTATTTATTAAGTAGTTTCGGATGTTCAGAATGAAAAAAAAATGGCTAGAGCCCCTGGATCCAGAAGAAAATGTCCATTACAGCAGTGTTAAGTTGGAGCAATATAATGGGCTGAAATTGTGGTTCGCACAGATAAATCGAGTTGTGCGTTTGGCAAAAAATACAATGTGATGGACAAAACTGTGGAAAAGTATTTAAAAGACATGGGAGTAATGATATGTTCAAAAAAAACAGTTCCTAAAGTCACAGAACTACAGAGTGAGACAATTAAACTTCGGCTGCGTGCGCTTTCTAGAAATTTGTTTTCTGCAAGCTGTTGAAAAGTTTGCATAATGGACAATGAGACATATTTCGCATGGAGGGTCATGAGGGGACTCTGAAATATTACTTTAGGCTTTCTAATACCTTGACCACCTGAAAATGTCACTCAAATAACAAAAACAAAGGTTTTTTTGTGGCTTGTCCTAAGTGAGCGTGAAATAAGCGATCCGATCTTATTTAAGGCAGGATTGGCTGTGAATGCGCAAAGTTACAAGGACAATTGTGATCCGGCGCTTAAAAAATTTATTGATAAGTATCATGCGAATTATAATACGATGTTTTGTACGACTTAGAGTCCGCTCATTAGGCCAAAACAACTCTGAAGGCTCTGGACCACTTGAGCACTGATTTCCTGTCAAATCTGCAAAACTCTCCAAATGTGCCTCAGTTTAAGCAAATGAAAAAGTTTTGGTCAAATCTGAAGAAATGTTTAGAGTAAGGAATATAAGCCAAAAAACATCGACTGTTTGATATTAAAAATCAAAAGAGAGCTTGCTAAAATGGATACAAAGGGAATTCAGGAGGCTATGCGCAAGTGTCCCGAAAATAAAAGGAAGGCTGAACGCTATGGTCACGAATATTTTTGTAAAAATAGCTTATAGTCTAATAAAAAACTTATGAAAAATTTAAGTTGGCCGGACTTGGAACACATTTTTTATTTGTATTACACCAGTTGTTCGTATTTCATTCCGCATACGTTATTTTGCTTTTCTTCTCTGTTGCCATTGTTCTGATTTTATGTTAAAGTAAACAAATTATATATGAATTAGTTTTAAGATACATGTTCATGAGTGCTTACCACTTTTTTTACTTTGCGCAATTAACAAAACAACACAATATCTATAAAAATCCCTTTCGATACATACACAATATCGACGTCAACGAAAAATGCTTAGCAACGTGAACATCAACGAATGTGAATATCAACTGGTGTAAATTACTCTCAACTTTATAATCAACGCGTTGGCATCTTGCGAGTTGCTCAACTCAAAAATTGGTTGGCAACCCGGTTTTTTGTCAACTCAATCAACTAATGTAAACACAAAAATTGCGTTGACATTGGATATCAATTGGTGATATTGCTAGAATTGACGCTGCATCAACTAGTGTAAATGCACCATTACATTTAAATAATCAAGAAATTGTTTAATATTTAGCGCAATTTTGTCAGAAATGCAATATTAATTATTGTTTAGTAGTGATTGATTGCATAATTGATTGTTTGAATATTTGATTGACTGATTGATTTTGTGATTGATTTTATGACTGAATGAGCAAATGATTGTGTGATTGTTTGATTGGTTAATTGTTTGTTTGCTTGATTGAATGCATGATTGAATCAATCAATTTGTAATTTAATACATTATTGAATAACTGTTGATTCTGTTATTGAATGATTGTTTGATTGACTGACTGATTGATTGATCATGTGATTGATTTGATTCTTAAGCTATAGATATTTAAGCTGTTAAGATAATATTGTTCGATAAAATTATTAAGGCTTAATTCACCAAATATCGATTAATTACAAGTTGCTTCATAGTTTGACAGTGGATTGCCACAGTGTTTACTGTATGTTATAGTATGCATGTGTTTGCCTTAACTGATCATCAGGCTTAGCATTGGGATGCGGATGAGCTCACGTGACTGAATAAGTTGCAAGTTCGGCTTTCCATCTCCGTCTCTCTCTCCCCTGCCCAGCACCTGACATGAGTGATGATGAGGAATCGAAATGCGAATCTGCAACTGATTCTGATGTCGAATTTGGGGTTGAGTTAGTTCAGTCCGAATGCCATTTAATGTTAACAAATTCATTTTTGGCGACAAACGGAAACGGAAATGGAAGAGGGCAGGGCTTACGGGGAAAGGGGGAGGAGCTTTAGTTGAATCCCATTACAGGCTGCCTTCAGTGCACTGTACGTTCCCAGAGTCACCCCGCTTCCCCCTTTCCTCACAATTTCATGTCCATGCGAATGTCCATCAGTCAAGCGTAGACTTTGGTCAACTCCCCTGCTGTCTGTCTGTCTGTCCGTCTGTCCACTGTCCACTGTCCACTGATAAACGCACGTCACACGTCAGCTCAGCTCTGGGTTAGTTCGAGTTCGAGTCCAACTCCGTGTCCGTGTCCGTGTCCGACTCCGAGTCCTTTTGCCTTTGTGGATTGATGGCTGGACAGATTGAACATTGCACGTCTATTTTGGCCCTCTTCCTCCCTCACTTTGGTTGCTCCCAGGTCTCAGGGCTCAATGCCGCTGATGGACGTTTAATATGCATTTTAGACAAGGATATAGCTGCCATTTCCCCCTCTCTCTGTCTCTCTATCTTTCGCTCTCTCCCTCTTTGCCTCTCTGTCTGTCTGTGTTTCTGTGTGCAACTCGATTTGAGGCATAGTTTTGCAACGCCTGCAAATGTGTTTGGTTATCTGTCGAGCACCAAATTCGTCATGGCCAGAGATGTTGGTCAGCAGCAACAACAACAACAACAACAACAACAACAACACCAACAACAACAACAACTGCAACAACTGCAACAACAACAACAATAATTGGCATTGTTTTGTATTAAATGCTATCATAGTGCCGTGTCTGGGCCATATCCAACTGGCCAGCGTACAAGCCTTGTATTGTTTGTTTCCCTCTCCCTCTCCCTCCCCCTTTTCCGTCTCTGTTTGATGCGTTGCTCGTTTGTTGATGGTCGTCGTAGGTGTGAATGCGCGCACATGTGTCGAACAAAGGAGACTCAGCTTCTACTTCTCCTCACACACCCCTCACCCTTGCCCCTGCCCCTGCCCCTCCCACCTCTTAGAACACACTCGCCGCCTCCTTCTTGGCCATTCTCCACCTACTGGCCACGCACACGCCATCAGAACAATCGAGCATTACAAGTGTGGAAACGCTCAGGTTCGGGTTTGAGTTTAAGGTTTTGGCTACAAAACAACGGACACGCATGTGCATGTCCATAACATTAATAATGTTGCCCCGATATTAGCCACGCATATTAACTTGTGTCTCTGTCTTTGTGTCTGCGTCAGAATCATGCCATTGTTGTTGTTCCTGTTGTTGCTGTTGTTGTGCTTAAAGTGCATGTGTGTAACAATTTAAGAAGTGAACTGTGCACAACAACTCTGTCTCAAACACACACACATACACGCACAGCAGCTTCAGTTGTCTAATAACCGATTCTAAAGATACAAAAGTATCTATTAGTGGCAAATATTGTTAATTGTGGATATCTAACCATAGTATAGATAAGAACAGGCTTAATTTATAGAGCTGGTAGCACAGACATGTTTGTTTCTTTATATTTTGAAAAGTATCCCTTAGTTTGCATTTAAGTATCAATGCGGACGGCAGTCCGCGCTAGTGACGAAAGCAGCACGAAGGGTGCGAAGGCGACTAGCATATATACACAGGAAGAATGTAAAATTTACTATGACTCGAGTTATATACCGATCGAAAGGTATTAACTTAACTTAAAAATGTGCATACTAAGACTTTTAGAAACTCACCTGGTTCGTAAACAGGTGTAAGTGGGAGGGGAACAATTTAAATTATTGGAGCTAATGGGGCCGTTGGAGCCTTTTTGAATTTTCTTTGAATTTTTTACAATTTTCATTAAAAATACGCGTCGAATGACACCTCGATCATCGAAATCGGACAACTGATTCGAAAGATAATTAATTTTGAAATTTTTGGTGCCCTTCTCAAAACGAGATGAAAAGTCAGTCTGTTTGTCTGTTTGTTTGTCTGTTTGTTAGTATCAAAGCGTTGATTTAGCTTAAAAGTTTGAATGAGGACTTGTTTCCGATCAAAAATCTAGAAACGTTTGTTCTACGCTAAAACCGTTAAAATTAAAATCCCCTATAGCATCCAAACGATATGAGCTACAGACGATCTATGTATCGTTAGAAAGGTATTTTGAAGGGCTTCTAGGCAAACCTTCAAACTTTTTTTCTAAAGTGCATAGGTAAAAATCAACAGGTGAAATAAGATATTTTGTCCCAGATTTTGGCGGTTTTTGAGAAAACGACGCTAACGATTTTTTAGCTTTCAATATGTTGTAGTGTGTAAAATTTCGCGTTTTTTGATATATGACACCAAAAATGTTACTGATGGGTTTGGAAGATATTACTTATTAACTGAATATACCTTTTACCTTTACACTACTGCATTTACATATGCAGTATGTACATGTACATGTAAATCGCCAAAAGCCACAGCATCCAAACAATAGAAGCTACAGATGTGATCTATATATCGTTGGAAATGTATTTTGAAGGGCTTTAAGCCTAGCTGTAAACTTTTTTGCTTAAAACACAGGTAAAAAGCTTCAGGTGAAATAAGGTTTTTTTTCCCCACATTTCGGCGATTTAAGAAAAATCTACGTTTCAAATAAGTTTTAAATACAGTTGAACTTTCCTAACTCGAACTTCTCTAACTCGAATTTCTCTGTAACTCGAATTAAATGAGTGGCAGTAAAATTAATAATCTTAGGAAAAAGAACTCTATAACTTGAATATTTCCCTAACTCGAACCTTTTCTTTTGATAATGGTGATTCGAGTTAGGGAAGTTCGACTGTATGTTATTTGTTGTAGCAATTCAATTTCGCGTTTTCGACTATAACACATAGCCGTCAAATGTCGTTTGGTCAAGATTTTACCTGTTAACTGAATATACCTTTTACCTTTACACTTCTGCATGTACATATGCAGTAGCATGCATACAGCGGCAGCAAAGTGTCATAGCAGCCAGAGTTTGAGAGTGCTACTAGCTTTTGTGCTTGGCATGTGTGTTTTAAGGGAACCAGTGTTGGCAGACAGTTTGTTTTAGCTTGTACAAAAAATAAACAAAGTTGATAGAATGAAATTTCAAAATTTCTGATATCTTATTCAAAAATTTCTGATATCTTATAAAAAAAACCTCTTTACGAGGTAAAAGTCTAGTGACGAAAACAGTTATATGCCCCAAAATTTCTGATATCCAATTTTGTGACGAATAATATTAAGTTTGACATAAAAATTATTTTAAAAAAAATTTTTGCATTCGGCACTGCGCAAAACATTGAGTTTTATTTGGTATGAAGAATTGAGACATTTTGGCGCAATGTGCCGAGTGCCAAAATTTTTTTTAAAATAATTTTTATGTCAAACTTAATATTATTCGTCACAAAATTGGATATCAGAAATTTTGGGGCATATAACTGTTTTCGTCACTAGACTTTTACCTCGTAAAGAGGTTTTTTTTATAAGATCTTTAAGACTCGTACAAATTCATTCCATCTGTTGGAATAAAATTACAAAATAGACATTTTAACTAGTACCCAATAGATATTAAAAATTCAACTTTGGAAGTTGAATTCTTGTTGAAAACTTCCAAGAATTCTCCAATTTTGGCAACTGCATCTCATTTATAGCAGAAACGCGCCTAATTGTAGTGAATTAGTTGGATTCTTTTTATATATGTTTATAGCTTTTAAATCCTACTTACACATCCTTTTTCTGAAATTAAAAATACTGGTGGTATAATTGGTAAATTGTATTAAGGGCTATCAATATTTGCAGTTGGTGTGATTTTCAAGAAACTATCGCTAGATTTTGAAATCCAGTTGTGAATCTTTTTGATTATTTCTTTTGATTCCAAAAACTCCAGTCACAGTATTTAAGCTCGTCTTGTAATTCGCTGAAATAAAATTTGAATTTTCCTTCTATTTTGTACATAAACAATTAACGCATTTTAATTTATTTTTTTTATTTTTATATTTTTTATATTTTTTCTCATCAAAGTTTTTCCTTTTTTTATCGTTTGTCGCATTTTTGTTTTTGCCTTCATCTGTTTTGTTAACAATTTGGGTTTTTTTTTTGTTTTTGTTTATTATTGATTTGCTTTGCTCTCCCATTTATCAGCCTATAAGAATTCGCATGATAAATATTCGAATTATGATGTTGATGTTTTTCTTATGTTGTTGTCAATGTTGTGCAGTTGTTGTTGCTGTTCATGTTGTTGTTGTTAATAAACTTACGCATTAAGCTAACACTAAATACTTTTTACAATAATAATAATAATTATAATAATAATAATAATAGGTGTAATAGGGTGGTGCGGCCGCAAATCCAGGGGCCAATCGCAATAATATCAATTAAAAACTCAAATTGTTAGCTTTTAGTAATATCTTTTAGTTATATATATAGAAATTTGTATTTGTTTTATAGCTGTTTGTTGTTTGTATTTTTTTATTCTCGTTTTTTTAATGATGTTCTTTGCTAGTTTTACATTTTTGATATTACATTTAATTAGCATTTGTAAATATTTTATTTTGTTTTTTAATAGATTTGTTTATAATAAATTATGTTGCTTACTAGCTAGGACCACAAAAAAAAAAAAAATAGTTTGCTATGTGTGCTGTTATATATAGCTTTATATAATATATATATTTATATTTATATATGCATATGTTTTCTTTTTATTTATATTATTATTTATATAAACTTAATTACTAAAAACTACACAAGTACAATGCCTAGTTACGTTTATGTTGTTAGACAACGATTATAAAATATGTTTACTTTTTATGTTTAATTTAAAAAAAAAAATGTGTAATAAAAAAAAATTAGGCAAACAAACTCTCTTTGTTTTAATTATAAAAAATGGGCTAATTTACAAAAAAATAATAGAATTATTTTTTATTTTGTTGGTTTGTTTTTTTTTTTTGTTTGCTAACACGATGTTATGCTACGTATTTGTGTTTTGTTGCTGTTTTTGTTTCGCTTTTGATTTTACACACATACACATAAATAGTTTATTACAGACAAGACGTTTAGTTAATGTATTTGATTTTGCTTATGTTAAGCATTGTTTCCTTTGCTCCATTTCTCATTATAGTTTTCCATTTTATTTAGTTAGTTTTAAATACAAAAAAAAATTAAATACATATTTATATATTTATTTATATCTTATATAGTTTTTTATGTGCAGCGCCCATTTCAATGTACATTTAGAGATTTTGTTTTTTTTTTTTTGCTATGATTTTTTAAAAATAATTTACAAATATTTTGGCGCAGTCATAAAAAAAGTACTAAAACAATAAACACAATAATAATAAAAACAACATAACCAAGCCGAGCAGCTGTTTTTGGCCAAAGGCAGCGCTTATGGTTGTGTGTGAGAGATGTGAGGTGTGAGATAGGCAGCGGCGGGGGTGCGGTGCAGGCCAGCCAACACGAATTTCTCCTCATTTGAATTGCGAGCAAGCGAGCGCACACACATTGGGCGGCTCACTCGCTCCTGCTCTCATTCGACGCACACAGCATGGCACTCGCTGTCGGTTGGAGCGAGACGACACGAGTGTATGCGCAGTGGGCGGCGGCAGCAAACGACGACTGCGACAGCGACTGCGACACCGACAGCGACGAAGCTTTGTTGTTGTTGTTCTTGTAGTTGTTTTTCTTGTTTTTGTTACTGTTGCTTTGGCTGCTTCTGCTGTTACTACTCGTCCTCTGGATGTTGTTGCTGCTGTTGTTGCTGCTGCTGCTGCTGCTGCCGCTGCGTGTAGGTCTTGAGAAACAGCAGGCGCGTTGCCAACTGTTTTGTATATTACCAAACAAGCCCTTCATTTTGCATATTCTGCGGTTCGCTGAAGTTCGCCGAGCTCATAAACTCGGGCGATGCGGTACGCGGGCCATTTTGTTGTTGTTGCTGCTGCTGTTGTTGTTGTTGTTGTTGCTGCTGCGTTTGGCTGGCTTGTTGCGCATTCTGTGCTGCCTGCTGCTGCTGCTGCGCGGCAGCCTGTTGCAGCAAGTGCTCAGCGGCATTTGGAGGCGGCGGCGGCGGCCCCACAGCTGTTTGCAGCTGCATCGGCGGTGCGCCCGCCTGACTCAGAAATGTTGACTCGGGCGTCAGGCCGAACTCATTTACCATGGGTATGGGGCCGCTGTGATCCATTGGTCCACCTGTTATAAAGCCAAAGGGGAGAGAAGGAGACGGACAGAGATACAGAAAATTAGTTTAGCAGTTCGTTTAGAGGTTATTTTTGAATATCTAACGGTTATTTGACAACTTATCCATCTCAGTTAAAACTTTAAAAATTTATATAATTATATTATATTTATAATTTGAAGTATATTGCTACAAAACTTAATGAAAAACTAAATATTCTATCAGCCTGTTTTTCTTTTACTGCTCTGCGATGTGATTTTCTATGTCTGAAAATTAGTGACTGTTAAAATTTCTTGTTTTGCGTGGGCATTAGAGGGTTAACAAGTATTTCAAGTTACTGTACTTGTCTTAATAATTTATATCATTTTGAAAGTAAACTTTCTCTTATGAACTCTAAAAAAAAAATGTGTATATTAAAAAAGCAAACTTTAGTAATTAGTTCTATCTTCTAGTCTATAATTTGTTTTAACAATTTAGAAATGCCTACAACAATAATTATGTCTACATTGTATGAAGTTTTATAGCTGGGAATTTGTTTAGCTAAGCAATTCTAGACAAAATGGATTCCTTCAAGATTATATATATATATATTTTTTTAAATTAGAAAAGTGTGGATAACTTAAGTGCTAGGAATTTATTTTAACAATTGCTAAATGAAAAACAAAAGGAATTTCAGCTAAGATATAGAATTTATAAATAACTTGTATTCATTTTAACAAGTAAAAACAATTCTATTTTTACATTTTTAAAAATTAAAAAATTGTAGGCATTATCTTTATTCAGTTGATATAATAGTTAATTCAGTTAGATCCTGGATAGATTTGGTGTATTACCTGGTGCATTAAAGGGCATCGGTCCGCCCGGATGGCCGGGAAAGAAGGGGCCGTCGTGCGGATGGAAGGGTCCACCGTAGCCGAACTCGAATTTAGCATCTGCCGCAAAGTAGGGAAAGCCGGGCCCGTCGTCTAGCCCGCCCGGCGAGAGATTCATGGGAAAGCCGCGCATCTTGCGCGCACCGCCAAAGAACGGCGGACGTCCCATGCTGGTGATCTGCTTCATGCGACGCTCCTTGGATCGCTTGTTCTGGAACCAGACCTGCAACAAGATGAATGGAAGAAGAGCAAACGTTTAGTTCAGGATGCTGATTCAACTGTCTCCATCTCGATTTCCATCTCAGTGTCGAGTCTCATTTCTAATTGTTGTTGTTGTTGTTGCTGTTGTTGCATTGATGCTACCGCCGCCGCACCGGGCGGCCGCGTTGCAAAATTAGCCCCAATCTCAAAGTCAGCCCCCGTCCCTTTACCATTACCATTACCATTCCCACTCGCATTCGCGATCCCACTCCCATTCCCATTCCCGATCCCGAGCAGTGCATGGATCGCGTTTGTGGACCCGAGAACAATTTTACGATGTTCTGCATCGTTTCGGGTGCTCCAGAAGCACCGTGCACAGCAGGCAAAGTAATAAAATAAAAACATATTTCAAAATTTTTAGTGGCACCTTTTTCGCCTTGGCCCCTTTCGCCGATCCCCCGTCCCCCGTCCCCCGTTCTTTTGTCTCATTTTTGTTTCCTTTTTCATATACACATTTTGTTCTTCATTTTTTTGGTTCATCTTTATTTTTTTTGGCATTTTAATATTCATATCTTGGACGCGTTTTTTAATGATCTTTTGCTGGCGGTCGGTCAACGAAACGGTTTTCTCAACTTCGACTTGGACTTGAACTGATTTTTGTGTAGCTCTTTCTCCCTTGGTTCTGTTTCTGTTTTGGCAAACTTTTCTCAATGAATTTTTTTTGATTTATGTCTTTTTTGTCAGAGTATTTTTTTATTTTCCTCTTTTTTTGTACTTTTTGGTGTGTGTCCTTTACGTCTCTGCATGGCAAATAGTTTCCAATGAATTTGGCTTAGATTTTGCTGGCCTTCTGGTTGCCCATCAGCAGCTGTTCCCATTGCCAATCCGAGTCCCAGTCCCAGTCCCAGTCTCAATCCCAATAGCATTCTCATTCTCATTCCCGTTCTTAGAGGCAATTTAAGCGTGAATTTTAATGATGAGCGCCGCTCGCTGTCTGCAGTTCATTTGAATTTGTGATCATTTTTTTATGAACTGAAGTCGGCCAAGACAACAGCTTGGCCTAGACATGCATATGAGTTGAACGCCCAAGCTCTTCCTCCTTTTGTATATTCATAAACTGACATATTGTTGGCACAACGAATTTCGCTAGAAAATCGCGAGCCTGTGAGAACCCGAGACTTAGAAGATCTCGTCTCTTCCTCTTCCTCTCCATCTCCAACTCCATCGCCGTCTCCGTCTCAGTCTCATTCGACGCACAGGATGCAGAAAAAGGTAGCAACATGCTGTGCGTTGGGTTACTCCCAACATCAACTTGGCCAAAAGCTTAACCAAAACGCAAATCTTTTGACGTTAAGTCCGCGTCCGTGTCGAGCATTTTGCGTGAAACGTTAGTCAAGCGCGTGACTTTTGACAACGAATTTGAATTTAAGTCTACAATTTGAATTTGAGTTTGATTCTGAATTAGATTGTGCGTCCCTTAAGCTCTGTTACGTTGTCCGCTATATTTCATATTTAACATTACGTTACATATTACGCAGCAAATAACGTAACCAATTCCGATAATTATTAAGAAAATAAAATTCCCAAATTTGTTGACTTTAACGCACATTTTGCTTATTACATTTAAAAGTACTTATGCTAATACGTAAGCCCAATACGTAACGAAACATTGAATGCGTTAAGAAGCACAAAAGGATTGGATGTAAAGTTAATTAATGTGGTTCTGTTCAATGGTTTGCAAACTTGTTTGTATATAATCATGTGATCATAGGTAGAAAATCGTAACGTTAATAACGTAAGCTACACTAAATAATAAAATTGAATACTACAGTTTTATTTGTTCAATTATTTTTATATTATTTAACGTTTCAATCACTTTTGAATTTATCGTGTGATTTACGTAATACATGAAGAAACGTAATAAAAACGTAAAGCTAATAATAATAAAAAAAAAAAAAAAAAAAAAAAACGTAAGGCGTAACGTAAACGAAGTAGATCATATGAATTGGTTGTTGCTCAGCTGTCGCCGTATTTCAATTACACGTAACGCCGTAACGTAATAAACAAAGCCGCAGCCGTCTCACTCCCCTTGCCAACAATCTCGTATACCACATTCAGCCAGTTGCTAATATCAATGTGTGTAAATATGTATGTACATATGTACATTTGAATGTGTGTTTGAACCTTCTTTGGTCCTGCGGTCACACAATTTTTCATTTTCATATGCGCAAGAGCAACAAATGAAAAAAATAAAATAAAAATAAAAACACGACGGAATACAACATTTTTACAAGTGACGGCTACAAAGTGGAGGATGAGGCGGGGGAAGAACGAGAGCAACAACTTTGCTTAAAAAAAGAATGCATTTACAATAGTTTTGCAGTTTGTTGCATGTTTTTTCTCTCTTTGTGTGTTGTGGTTAGTTCAGTTGTTGTTGTTGTTGTTGTTGTTGTTGTTGTTGTTTTTCCTACATTTTTTGCAATTCAGTGGAACGTTGAGTATTTTTTCATTTCATTTGTTTTTCTTTTTTGTGCACTTTTTTGCCATTGTTTTGTTACGTCAACAAAGAAAAACAGCAACAAATGGCGATTGAAAAGAAAATGAGAAACACAAGGACAAAAAAAATTTATAAAAAAATGAGAGGAAAAAATACAATAATGGCAACAGCATGTGGGAGGCGACAGCAGCATCAGGCGGAGCATGAGGCATGCGACATGGGGCACGGGACATGGGGCACAGACCTGTGGCACAGGTATGGAAATTGTGCGGTTAGCCGCGGCAGCTTTGTAATTTCTTTGCTGTGACCCCAAATTCAATATGTCCGCTTATCATACAAACAAACTCTTCATATATATGAAAATGTATTTGTCTTCCCTTTCTCCGAGAAAATCTTTGAACATCTATGAATGCATTGTAGGAACTTTTCAGTTTTAATAGAACTGAAGACTTTCCTTTAATGACTTATATATGGTGCATGAAAATAATTGAAATAGATATTTGAGCTTGAGAAAAGATCGTTGCATCTTTTATCAGTTTGTCTGAGGTTGAACTACTTTTAAAAAATAATAATGTAATGCTAATTTTAGTAATTATTCAATATTACGATTTCTTATTTAAGGAATACATTTTTACAGAGCATTCAAATATGGTGTGTGAGTTTTAGAAATATTTCATATAGCCTGAGGCCTATTTGCAATTCTCATTCAATATTTTCTTTCTTTTTTTATTTAGCTAGAATGCAATTTGGAATTGCACTCTTATTTGTGTTCACTGTACAAGTCTGTGTGTTTTAATTTGGAGCTTTTTGTGTGTGTTTATTTTGTATGCGTCGTGTGGCACGTTGAAGTTGCGATATTATGTGATGTGAATGCGATGAAAGATAATACGATATAATATGATATAATGCTGTTCTTCTTGCAGCCGAAAATTGTTGCTGATGGTGTAATTTGGGCAGCGGGTATAATATTTTATTTCCGCACTTGAGAGTGAAGCATAAGGTTGCATCGCAACAAGAATGAGAAATTTGTTTCCAATTTCGTGTGGCTTTCAACAAATTTTTAGCTCTTGTTGTTGTTACAGTTTTTGTTGCTTTGGCGCAGGCGGCAGGCGGCGTTGCTCGCAAAACATTTGAACATTTAGTTAAATTATAGGTTAGGTCCTGACATAAAAGGGCAAACAACGTAACATAATGGCCGTGGTAGCAATCAGGCTCAGAAATGCCCCCTCCCCTTGTTTCCCTTCCCCTTTGCCTGCGCAAAGCGAAACATAACAAAATGATTATTGCGCTTTTGACTCGCTGAACGGGACGAAAGGCAAGAAAGGCAAACTAAAGGAAGGGTAGAAGGGTAAGCAAGGCATATGGATGGAGAGAGGAGAGTGGAGAGAGGGGAATAAGGCTGCCACTTGGCAGCTCTTTCGACTTTGGCGTTGTGTTGAAAATTATAGCAAATTATGTTAAACGGCAGCTCGATGCTCCATGGCGGGGGTGGGGTCGGTTGCGCCCCCCAACGAATACAATCGCCCCCCGTTTTGGCCCGTTTTGTGGCCCCATTAAAGAGCTTAACATATAATTTTGGTGGAACCGCCAGTCAAAAGTCAAAGTTGCTCCATTCTGACCCTATTGGGTTTCAGCTTCAACTTCAGCCTCAGTCTCAGTCTCATCAGCTTCAGCTTCAGCCTGAGGTTGCGATTCGATTGCAGTTTCGGTTTCAACTGCCTTCTATCATCACATTTGAGATATATTTTTGGGGCATGCTACAAATGTGTGGCACGTACTCGAGCCCTGATTGACATGATTTGATGTGGCTCGATTTGTGAGCATTCAACATTCAACATTCAACATTCAACATTCAACATTCGAAATCAACAATTAGCTTAAGCTGCTTATCAGCATTAACCCCTTGTTGCCTCTGCTAACAATTTCCTGCGGCGCGCTTCTTATATTACTTTCCTATGATCCTGCAATAATTCCATCATCATTTCATCTTTTTTGCATCATTAAGTTACTTTTACAAACTTAAGCTAGAGCACAATTTAGTTAGTTCAGCTAGAGTTAAGAGACAAATTTTAAATTGTTAAGGGCAATTTGCAGAAAAACTCATAGATTATAATTACCAGACTTATAAAAAAGTCAAAGCTCAAATTTAATATTTTTGTTTTTTTTGTATTGAAATGAAGATTAAAACTTATTTATGGTGCTGGTCACACTTAGTCTTAATATATATTTTTTACACTTGCAGTTGTAATTTTCGTACTTTTCTTCTACTTTTTTGGGGTTTAAAAATTCTAGTTGAATTGAAATTAACTTAGGGCATGTTTTTAAGACAGTTTTAATAAGATCAATTAAAATGTCACAAGAGGAAACTAGGACGTGGAAGAGTTAACCAAATATATTTTTAATTTTCAGGCCCAATCTTTCCAGCTAATCATTTTATACAGAGATCTATGCACTTGTGTTTTAATGATTTCTTATTTTGTTGGATGCAGCTCAAATTCAAAGTTGCCATCGAGCTGAAGTTGTGGAGGAGACATGATGACTTGACGTTTATCGAATTGCCAGTCACGCCCCTATCGTGGCTTATATTGAGCACTGATGACTCGGCTACCAGCGTACGAAACTAGCTAAGATACAATAAACGAACTACCGAGTACAGCTGCTCTATTCGAGATACAGCTACTCCCGAATACAGCTTGAGATACAGATACAGATACAGATACAGATACAGATACGGATACATGTGGCAAGGCGTGAATTGGGCCCGGGTAAGAAGAGTTAACAGATAATTAACTCGGACTGCCGCTGCTTGTGTCTTGGCTGTCTTGGCTGTCTTAGCCTGGCCCCTTGTGCTGTGTTGTTTTTCCCATAGTTTAGTAGGTGTTACTGCCGCTCATCAGTCGGGCCAAGTTGAGGGCTAATACGCAGCTCCTTGAGCCGCATGACATGGCAGCTTGTTGATGAAACGCGTTTAATGCTGGTTTCGATTTCAGTTTTAGTTTCAGTTTTCTTTCTTCATTTGTTATTTTGTTTTTGTTTTTTTTTTTCGTTTTTCTCAATTGTTGTTTCGGCTGGCGCCTCACAGAGTTTCCTACGAAAATTAATAGCAAACTGATGAGTTGTTGAAATTATAATTTTCGAAAAATACACTTGCCCCTTTCCCTTTCCCCTTTTCTAATACGTTGCCAAATTGCCTTGTCATGTTTGCGCAGGCGCCGCCCTTGTGATACAGCCTCCAAAACAGAAACAGAAACCGAAACAGAAACAGAAACAGAATTCAGCCTCCATGTTCACTTATTCTCCTACTCGAACAGCGGCGACCTCTTCTCATCTGAATCGAAGATTAAATGCGTTAAATTAGCCGCTTTTGTGGCCAGTTTCTTCAATGGTCCGTTGTTTATTTGTTTTGGCCGCAACAAGTCTAATTGTTGCTTTCAAATGGTCCAAAAATAAAATAGAAATGAATGTGGCTCAACAATTTGCGGTTGCGTCTTTTCATGGATAACATAATTAGCTTCGATCAGCAGTTACTTGTCTCTACACGCTTGCCTTAATTTTGTTTTGGCTTTTACTCGCTTTTTGGCCATAAACGTCAAATGCAATCAAACAATTTCCGCTCAATTAATAAATGCGTCGCTCTCGAAAACTCTAAAATCGTTAACTAATTAGTGCAGCAATTTTAACGCCACATTTTTAAGAAAAACAAAAAAAAAAGATTTCCTCTGCCCCTGACTCCTTCTCTTGTTCCACTCAACTATCTAACTTCATCTTCGGCCAAAGAAGAAATGAAAATGAAACACGCGTTCTACGACTCTTTGATTTAAGATTGAAAAATTTGTCAACTTCCGTGGCCCAAAATGCAAATTGTGTCGCTCCAACAACAAAACAAAGAAAATAATATACAAACAGCAACAACAACTAGAAATGACTGTAGTCAAATAAAAAAATTATTATAAATCGGCGCTCAGATAAAACAAAATGTAAATCAACTTGAAATGCTCTCGAAATTTGTATGTTGACAAATAAACGCCTCTGCATATGTCAGTTGGAATTGACAGAGTAGAGAGAGGGGAGCAGAGAGGGAGACAAGACACTTGACAAATGTCTCGACTTTATCCGACTCCGACTCCGTCTCTCTCACATCCGCATCTGTATCTATGGCCCGTCTGCGTATCTGTATCTGCTGATCGTCGCCGAGTGGCGCCAGCCGAACGCACGCCACATTAACTGAGTTTGGCCCCAACTCGACCGAATCGGTGACCGTCTCCCGTGTGATTTGCCTCCCGCTATCCCCCCCCCCCCCCTCTCTCTCTCTCTCTCCCACTGACTCGCTTTATTTGTTTATAATTTTTCAAAGCTTAGTTTGCTCGCTGCCGCCGTCGCCGCTTTAAACGTTGGCGTAAATGGAGCGCACGCATTAAAACAAAAGCCACAAATTCGAAATCCCAAAAACCGAGCCCAAAACTCCGACTTTAAAAATCTTTGAAAGTCTCACGAGCTTCGCCCATAAAGCTCTCTCTGTGTGTGTGTGTGTGTGTGTGTGTGTGTGTGTGTGTGTGTGTGTGTGTGTGTGTGTGTGTGTGAGGAAAGAGTTTTAAAGCTATAAGAGTTATAATGCCTAATGGGTGATCCATTTGGGGCATCTTCCATTGGCCCAGTTAACCTGTCAGGCTGCGACAGGTTGATAAGCTGTATCTGTTTCTTGACAAAAAACTATGTAGAAATCAATATAACAAATTTCAACTGAGTTTAGATACGAGTAGTTTAGAAAATGTTTGTTTAATGTATATTATTAATTTATATATATTTTGAAGAAAAGACATTAATTGTATACTACAAATGGTATTAAATTAAAATCTACTCTATTGAGTATTTAGCTATAATCCTAACTTAACAGTTACTGAAAAATATATAGGTATTTATAGCAGTTTTAAATATTTCAGATCCTGAACTTTTATCGTTTAACATTCGTTAATTAAACTTTCATCTTAATAGTTCTCAAAATAGACCTTTCCATATTACCCTTAGAAACTACAAGTTTATAAAAGTTGGGTAAGTTTCCCCTTTAAAGAGGAATTAAATTGAGGAAATCATAGAGAACTCAGTTTACACAATTCAAAATGCAGAGATCAAATGCAGTAAAGATTCTCATATAGAAATTCATTAAATTGAAATTGATTTAGAAATTCGGATATTTATTACATTTAAAATTAGAACTCCTGCTTCCAATTTACTACCAAATACTGAGTGTTTTTACTTCTGTTTTCTAGTGAGTTTACAAAATCTAAACAAAGTTCATTATTATTTTTTTATACGAAAAAATGTTCACATATTATTTATTTATTGGGTTCAGTAATATCATAAAATATACATATAAAATATTAAGCCTTAAATTGCATTTTAACCATTATTTGTACAGTCAGTTTATATCAACTGCATGAGAATGTCATTTCCTTTGAGTCACTCGAACTGAATGATGTCCATCATTAAACTCATCTTAAATAGTTCTTTTAATTCCGAATAGATTAGAAACATTTCCCACGGAATAAATAAAATAAATGGATGCAACTTTGGCAACTACGCGTATTTTCTTTGGATTGGAAGACCCTTTATAAGCAAGTTGATATAACATATTATCTATGATTGTTTTGGGCTTAAAACAGTTTTCAAGTTTCCTTACAAATAGTGGGCCTATAAAAGCGATTGAAGAGTTTTGGCTGCTGTTATGATTGTTATACTGATTGTTATTGCTATTGTTATCGTTATTGTTAATGTTAATGTGATTGCTGTTGTTGTTGGCAGGCATTCGTTGTGGGCATGGTTATAAATATTGTTATTGCTCTTGCTGCTTTTAATGTTGAAAATGTTTAAAACATGTCGATGATTTATTTGTATGCGGCTTTCAATCTTTCAATGAACTGGGCCAAGACTTGAGTGCTGCTTTGGGTCGGGTCAGCTGTCTGCCAGCTCAGCTCAGCTCAACTCAGGTCAGGTCAGAGTTCAAGCTGCCAATCGCAGCAGCGCCACGGGCTATGCAAATTGCCCTCCTACTTCGTCTTTTACAACAAAACCGCAGTTGCCAGCTATTTGTTGTTGTCGTTGTTAAATATGCCTCCTTTTGGAGAAGGGGTGAGAGGGGTGAGTGCGAGAGGGGGATAGAGGGGGGCATGTTGGAGACTTGCCCCGCTGTGAGCTGTCGGCAAAGTTCTTAAGAAGTTTTTGTGTCACGCTGCTTCTGTCTGTGTCTGTGTCTGTGTTGTTGCTTCTTTTGTTGTTGCTATTGTTGTAAAATTTATAATGAAACTGGCAAACATGCTGTGATAGCTGCTGTTGTTGTTATTGTTGTTGTTGTTGGCCCAGAATTCATTTGCCTTTCGTTCAGTTCGATCGCTTTTGGCGTTGACATTTTTGTTAGAAGTTGACGAGTTTGTTCAACTTGTGGCAAACTCTTTGATGCCACAGTCCAAGATCGAATTACACAAAGGCCGTTTTATCTCTAACATGGCTATGTATCTATGTGGCTGTATCTTTCTATCTTCAACTGTATTGAAGTTGCATCCAGACAGATGCTTTCTTTTATTTTCGTTTTTTGTTTTTTTTTGGGCAAGTGTTGCAAGTGTTGCATTTTCCTGGTAGATGCAACTGATGACTGACAACTTGTTATTGGATATTGTTGATTGCCACAGCAACAACAAAAACAATAACAAGTGCTTGCAACTGTCAGTCGCTTGTCAGGCGCAAAAGTTTTAAAGCCGCTCCAAAAAAAAAAAAAAAAAATAAAAAAATAAATAAAAGACAGAAAGAAAAAAATGCGATTCATATAAAATGCAACATTAATGAAGATGCAAAAGTTGACAGCGCACAGCTGTGTGTGTGTGTGTATGTGTGTGTGTGTGTGTGTCGTGTGTGTGTGTGTCGTGTGTGTGTGTAAGCTGCTCCAGCGAGGCGATTAAGTCAACGTCAGCATCATCGTCATCGTCATCGTCATCATCTGAGTTGCCTCCTCTTCAACTTGTTGGCATTTGTCACTTTCGTTTAGATTTGAAGAGGGCAACAACAGCAAAAGGTGGACAAGGGGAGGGGAGAGAGTGGAGCGAGGAGAGAGGAGAGGAGAGTGCTGCCCCGTAAAGAGGTGTTGATTGTGTCACACTTGTCGCCTTTAAAGACTCAACTAAAAAGTCGCGACATGCCGCCCAAATATCCTTTAACTGTAACCAATGACACATCAAAGGCGGCAGCACACACAAATACACACACACACACACACACACACACACACACACACACAGAGGGCTGCGCATGCGTAATCCCCGTTAAATGTTTCGTTTTTCAACGTTTTTCAATTTTTCTTTCTTTTTCTTTTGCTTCTTCTTGGTGGGAAAATGCTGAGAATTGGGCTCTTCAAATTGGGAATTGGGCTCGTTAAACATCTGTGTGTCAAATTTGTTCCTTTCTCTGTCTGTGGAGGCGCAGCATGTCAAATTTGTAAGTCAAACCTGTTAAGAACCGTAGAAAGAGACAGTTGCATGTTGCATATCAAAGTTGCCACTAATGATGTTGTTGTACTTCTCTTCATTGAGTTGCAAGCATATGCTGCGGATATCCTTGACAGCCAACAGATGCAACACGGCTCAACATTGATCCCGTGTGGATCGATAACAGACATGTCTGTTGAAAGAATGCTGATTATGATAATGCCATAATTATAGACCTGATACCATTAAGTTGTCAATGGGAATTAGGTTAAAATATCAAAATTTTAAAAAAACTTTATTAAATTTATAAGCTGTTAAAAAACTTTTTAATATTAACATGTGTTCGTGTTCTGTCAAATCTTTTCAGCATATATTATTTTCATTTATTACAAACTATTCTATTTATAAGATAATTGCATATTCGGAAACTTACTCGATTCAGCTTACAGTCTAATTTAAAAAGCCCTGGAATATTTGTGGATAGTAAGAAGTAGTTAATTTGTACACTATTTTCTGTCTTCCTTATTGTCTTCTCTATTAAAAGTAAACTATTTTCCCTTGTTTTTAAATTGAGTTAAGGTTGGTTACAAGATCATTATAAATCCAATGCACGGATTATGGGTATTAAGCATGTTTTGCTCTTAAGCAATTTGCTAATCTCTGGGCTCCTAAACACGCTAACCTAGACCCTTAAATTAAGCAACTTGTAATAGGAATTTTTGCTTATTAAGCCCTTTTATAAATCATTTTCATTTGGCATTTACATGCGAGTTTCACATAATTTTCTTTAATTAGCAACAGAATTATCGCATGCTAGTTAACATTTGCATTTAACATGACCGTTCTCAGCGATTCTCACTTTTAGCAGAAGAGCAGAACGGACTCGTTAAACTTTAAACACTTTTGCCAAGGGGGAGTGTCTTTTGGGTCTAAATTATTATTATTTTTCGTCTTTTACAAAATTCATATAGGGTCGCTTCACCGTACAGGTATTGGTTGCCTTTGTTATTTTTTGTTTTTTTTTTCGCATTTTTTGACGCAATGAACTTCCGTTTTTTATGCGCGCCCCCGCCTTAGTCGCTTTTGGCGGCCTGGCATTAATTTTATTTTGATTTTTTATTGTATTTGGTTTGTTGTTTTTACAGACATTTTTGTTTTCATTGCTGTTGCGTGGTTGTTGTTCGTTAAACCACAACAAACACTGCAGCCAGAGGACGCAATGAAGCGTTGCAAGGCGGCAAACAACGACGTTGAAATATTACGTCCGACTATTTTTATGATTTGGTTTAAAAAACACATCAACAACAACAACAACAACAACTACTACAAAACAATAACTGGCCCCCAAAGAGACCGAGACTTTGACTTTGAGTCTGGTTTGCTTTGCTTTAGTTTAAACATTTGCCACTCGAAGCGCGCTTAATTTATGCGTTTTTTATGCTGATGAAACGCAGACAGCAGAAGACAAAGACAAAGACAGAGACAGGGACAGGGACGGAGTCAAAGACAAGGATAGAGATAGAAGAGGGTCTGGCCAAGCCCAACACAACAATCACTTGGTCATTTTGGGGGCCAACTTGCATCCAATAACTCAAATCCAAAGACGTTGTAAAGCTCGGGAAAGAGCCAAAACTTGGCAAAAAAGATTCGCCCTTTTGGAACTTGTATCTCCAAAGACATATTGAAATTTAGTTTAGACCTGGTAAATATCTAGTAGTTAAATAGAAAATAATACCTAAAGATTTATTTGATATGAGAAACTTAGCAGAGAATTCTCGGATATTGGTTGATACTTCCACTCCATTTTAAAAATGCTCAGCACATTTTCTGATCTTTGTAATGGGATATTTGTATTATTTATATATTAAGTTGATAGATAAAAAGATAAAGATGAATAAGCCAGTAAATATTTTTTTAATGGATGGATAAGCAATTGTTAAACAAATTAAATCCTTTAAATTTTCAAGAGTCCTGCAAGGACTTATATGAGATTTAATTTATAGACATTATACAAATACAGTCAACTGTATATAGATACAAAAATTATTATGAAAAAACAATTCTTATGACTAATAAAATTGGTTAAGTCTTGCAGAATCAACAGACTCCACGTAAATATAAACTGATGGGAAAGAAAAAAATGTTTCTTTCGAAACATTCTTTATTATCATATAATTGCATAAATTTTTCAAACTTTCTTAAGATTGCTTCATTTGGATTGCAATGAATATTTCATATATCACTCTACGGAAATTTGCAGTCTCGAATTTAGATTGACTTTTTCCTTGGCTTGAGAAAATCATTGGATAACTTTTCTTTAGAAGGGTATTCGAAGTGCATCTATTAATTTTTTGCGCTTTTTTTTTTGTTCCATGTTTCGGCTAGAACAAATTGTTTATGAACTGCAGCCGACAGTTGCATTTGTTGTTGATGTTGTTGTTGGTTTGTTGGTTGTTGGTTACGGCTGAACAGAGTTCGGCATGGGCCAAGTCGTAAGTCGATCTCAAAAAGGGGTGGGGGGGGGGGGGTCAAAGTCGTATTCGAGTAGAATTGTAATGGAAGAAGGTAGAGTATAGGGTAGAGAGTAGAGGGGAGTTCAGCTCACCTGTATCACTCGCATGGGCAGTCCCGTTTCCTTGGCCAGTTGCTCCCTAATATGGCGTGTCGGTTTCGGTGTCTGATTGAATGCCGTTTTCAGAACCTCCAGCTGTTTGGCCTTGATGGTTGTACGGGGTCCGCGTCGCTTTGAGCCATTGGCATCGTCGGGACTTTTGTTCTCCGCCTGAGAATCGCCGCGTCCATCGGGATCGCCATCCAAGGAGCCCTATAAAAAGGTCGAGATGCATATGTGTATATTTTAATGTTTGAGAGTTGAGACAGAGATATGTGCATATAGAGAGATGAGTATATGTATACGAGCTCATAATCATTTGCCAATCATTAATCAAAAGGGGCTGACGTCGGGTCTACAAAGTGAGTCCCGCTTTGCCCCTTCCCCCCAACACACAACACACAACACAGACACTCAATTCCATTCATTAATTTGTATACACACACACATAGCCAACTCGAAGCGGAAACCTGTTAATGATGCAAGACTCCGATTCGTACTCCACTTGGCCACCATCCAATATCCAACATCCACTTACCTGATCGGAATCGTCATGCGTATTTTTACTATCGGTGCTCATGCTTTGTACTGATATATCCGAGGTGCCCAGCGGTCCACCCGCTGAGTCTGGCCCATTCGGTCCGAGCACGCCCAATCCCAGCGCCGGTCCACGCAAATGCGGCGGATCATCGTCATCCTCGTCTTCGCTCGCCGAGCCCATTAACGAATCTGTGCCAAGAGATGAAACAGAAAACAGCGTTTCAGATAAATTGTTAACTCGTATACTAAATGCAAATGCGTATGAAAATCTCTTAACAAATTGCTTAACAATACGAAATAAGACCAAACAGCACGAAAGAGAGAGAGACAAAGAGAGAGAGAGAGAGAGAGAGAGAGAGAGAGAGAGAGAGAGTGAGAGAGAGAGAGAGAGAGAGTGAGAGTGAGAGTGAGACTCAATAAACCAAGAGCCACTTAAAATACAATTGCAATAAATAATATTTGTGCTGGGCTAAGCCAAAAAGTGCGACACGAACGACGTTCGTTTTTGGTCACGTGTCGCCATTTCATGCTCTAAGTAGCCCTGCTTTCCCCAAACTGTTTCACCTCCTGTCCCCCCTTTGCTCCTTTACCCTACAGACCCAATTCCCTTTCTCCATTTGTGAGTCACGTGTCAAAAACAGTTTCTGCATGTCTCTGCTGATGCCCAAATAAGTTGATTAAGGCGCTGTTGAATAGCCTGACGGGCGCAGTTCCTCTATAATGTCTGGTATGCTCGGTACACTAAGCGAAAAATCAAGTAAATTACATTCTTCACTTAGGGATTTTTTAAAACATTTATTCAGAATATTATTGTCAATTAACACAATAAGCGCACAAAATGGCAAGCATTAAAAATATTTGCAAGAAGAAAATGAAAATCGAGTACTTTTTAGTCGATTTAAGAAATTCCGAAATTACCGAACTTTTGATTAATTTCAATTTAATTTTACATCGGCATCCCGGATTTTGTCTGTTATATTGTATATGGTCTCAAAATTATTTAAAGTTCGAAAATTTAAGTATGTTTTACCCAAAATCATACAGTTTAAAGTGTAAGTAGTTCTTTCTGGATTAAGTATATGTACATATCTAAGGATTCACCTAATTCAAAATTCTTTTTTTATTATACTTAAAAACGTACTCGAAATAGATCATTCCTTCTTGATTTATAATAGCTAGAGTTAAGATACTTTTATTTAAAATTAAGATTAACCAATTTTGCTGCTTACTTTCAGAAATTCTTTTTAATTTTAAGTTTAGATCTAATGAAAAGCAAAACTTAATTTAAGGGCATTCAAACCTAATATTAGTTCGACTTGTTTCGCTCTGTGTAGCGTGTACGTTATGTCTGGTATGCCTGGTATGCTTGGCTCTTATCGCTAAGTTGGCTGCCATGTAAAATGCTGACACGCGTCCTCGTCATCGTCATCGTCGTCCTTTGTCGTCCTGCATCGGTCCAGATAAGCGCTTCACGAGGCCAAGAGTCGGTCGCAGGGTCGCATTGGATCGCGTTGAAACGTGTCACTCAAATGGCTCGATTCGATTGTCTTCAGCGTGTGCCCGGGAGACAACAACCCCTTGGAAAATCAGTGCTCGTCCTCTGGGGACACATCCACCTGACAAAGGGGGCGGCCCTTTGAGACTGAGGCCAACTGAGGTCGCTGGCTGGGCCTGATGGTCTGGGTGGTTGGGACAACTGCACTTGCCACAAGCATTTCAGACTTGCCGAAAATAAATTACACTTTATTATGCATAATCTAATCCGCACCAGATGCGGCTTCATCTCACCCCTCCCTTCGAGGGATTGGCTTTGATTTGTGCCTCGTGCACAATATGCCTTGAATTTGGCGCCTGGCCTAAGAGTCATTAGCCTCAGTTACACCACACAGGCTTTGAATCAGGCTCAGACTCAGACTCGGTCCCCGTTGAGTTGTCCACCTGTCAGAGAGAGTTAGCTGAATCATGGCAAAGGGAGGCTGGGAGGGAGAGTAGGAAGACGGAGCTTAACGCATTACGAGTCGCTGCCTCTTGCATCACATCTGATCAGAGCATGCAAATCCCAAATCCAGATGATGGCCAGATACTCGTACTCGTAATGCAGCTGCGAATCGTTGGCCAAATCATAAGTGACGAGCAGGAAGAGAATTCTCTCGGCTTGATTCAAACTTGCTCAGGCATTTACTTCAAATACAACTGCAATTCCAAACACACAAAAACCGAATACATATACGACTTTGAACACGAATACGATTAAGTATTTGGTTAAATAAAGTTGAGGCGAGTGAAGGTTAATTGCAATCAGTGGTTAGAACTGCTCATCGTTTCAGACAGCGGAAATAATTGTAGAAATTGTTAAAGTCGGAAATGCCAGACTCCTGTGGACTGTGCCAAGAGTTGAAAGCTAGTTAGACAAGGAGAAAGAAGTTAGAAAGGAACTCAGCTCCAAAGTTCCTCTACAAACTATCAGTATGCTCGAAAAGGTTTTCTCCGAGTTTTACTTTAATTTGCAGAGTTTTCAATTATGTTTCAATTGCTCGTTCTGAGTTATTTATTTAGTTGATGTTCCCCAGCTCTCCAGAGATTCTTCTTGTTCTCAAGTATACATTTTTTTTCTGAGCTAGAATTCGAAGAGTTTTAATCAAACTGATCGCTGCTTCAAGTCTTAAAACTTTGAAGGTATCGCTCACGCTGCTTTGCTTCTTATCTTTCAAGAGCATTTAAGATCGAGCTCTTAAATTAACCCTCCCTTAGCTGCAGTCCCTTAACTTCCCAGAGCAACATTTAGTCCTTTCCATCTAGTCCTTGCTTCAAATTGCGTCAGGTGCGTACCTTCTGGCCTCGCTCCTGTTGTTGTTTTAGAAACAGCACTTTTTAACAGTCTCTCAATTGACCCGCAGCACCACCCAACCACCCATCCACCCAACCAATCGACTCAACCACCAAAAACCAGCCAAAAACCAAACAAAAGCAACTGGGCTCAAAATGAAACGAAACGGAAACTTGAAGTGTTTACCAGCATCGCTTACATGTCGCCCAGTTGACAAAGAAATCGGGAATTGTGAGTTGGGAATGGGAATGGGAAACCCTTGGACCACAATCCGGAACCATCCAATATGGACCAGGCCGGTTCCATCGAGTTCCCTTCCATATGGGCGCTTTAAGTTGTTGTTAACACATGTTAATAAACACGCGACCGATGGGCGATTGAAGACGGTGAAGATAGGAGAGAGGAGAGAAGAGAGTGGAGAGTGGAGAGGGGACTGACGACAATAGAAGGGAGCAGCAACACGACGACTTTACAGAGGGTTGTCAGTACCAGCAACCACTACAACAACAGCAACAACAACAACCTCTACTTGCTTCAAGCATCACTCAAATTAACTTTGAAAACCATTCAGGAACACTTCATTTGATTGCCACAAAAACCTATACACAGCTCTTGCTGCTGCTGTTGTTTGTAATTGTTGTTGTAGCAATAGCAATTATGCCATTGAGAGCAACCCTCGGTGGGATGATACCACCCCCTTTTTGGAAGCCGTACAAGTTCAAACACTCATTTTTCGTTTAGGAGAAATAAATTCTGTTTCTTAAATTTCCATTCTGTTTTTTATGTGCGTAGTTGTGTGTCGCGATCTGCCCCACGGACCCCCCTTGATGTTGACGCCTCTGTTTGGGCAACGCAAACAGCAGCAGCAGCAGCAACGTAAACAGAAAGAGGAAGACGCACAAGTGCAACTTCGAAAGCATCCTTGAGCCTTGAGCCCAAACCGTTTTGACTGACATCCAAGCAAACAAGCTGACAAACAGATAGACACCACGGCCAAGAAGAGGGAAAGGGGAAAGGGAATGGTAAGGGGGTCACAGGCAAATAAATAAACAAAGGCATGTGGCATGGATGATGGTGCCATGCCCCCTTATTCAATTCGACGCCCACTTGCTCAGTGTTTGCATAGTCAAGTGCGATGTTTGGCGACGCATCTTGCAACAGTTGCGTCTCTTGCCCCCTCCCCTCCCCTCCCTCCTCCTCACACACACACACACCCCATTCTGCCCAACGCCCAATTTCAAGTGCTGAAAGTACCTGAGAAACCTCTCGGAATTTTGTATTTTCATTTCGGATACTCTTCAACCTTGTGACTATATACGTAGGAACAGTCGAGATAAGCATATATTTGCATCCGATCAGCGGAATAATACTTTCTATTGTTTTCCTCCCTTCTCTTCCTTCCTACCCTTACACATTCATTCTAAAATATTCAAAAACAGAAAGAACGACATAAGATGAAAGTTGGATAAAAGTGTAGAATTATAGCTCAGTTCAACTTTCTGCAATATTTCAACGACTAGGGTTGTCAATTAAAAAAAAAAAAATCAAAAATCAAGATATTAGTTTAAAAGAAAACTCTACGGGAAAAATTTATTTTATTTAAAAAAGTACTTAATATATAGTTTATACTCCGTGTATTATTCAATTAAGTAATTTTCGAGCCAGGGTTGCCACCTCTTGAAACAAAGTCTTTTTTAAAACTCTAAAAGAGACTAAGCCAAAAGAATAAAGATAAATAGTTTCGTATAGAAAATGCTTCAAGCAACAATAGCTCCCCAGGGTTGCCAGCATGTCGCACAATATTTTGACAAGGGCAACACTGAATCGCTTTGTAGTTCACTTTGTCTATTTTTGTGACAAGTGCGCAAGTGGCTGGCATATTTTTGTGGATGGGTGGTTAAGCTCCAGGGGTAGCACCACCTCACCACCGCACCACCCCACCAACAACCTCACCACTCACCCACTCATTCAACACAGGGGCGCTGCTGTCAACCCCAACCAAAACCAAAAAAAAAGGGCATAGACAAAGCGCACACACATTAATTTCGAATTAGTTTTGCATCATGTGGTTCACGATGCAGAAAAATCGACTCTGCTGCCGGCAATGTTGATGGCAACCCTCGAATCGACTCCAAAGGGAGGCGAAAAGACGATGCTCCCCACCAGGCAATGAATTGGTCTCTTTGGCTCAGCTGCGACTTGGAATGGAAGGAGATTCGAACTGAAACTGGGACTGACTTCAGAGTCTGAAGTCCTCTGACGTCGAACTGGGACCCTGTGTGTGTTTATGGGCAACTATTAAGTGCACACAACACACAACATACGCGGCATGAAAAATGCGGCATGGACGTGGAACAGATCGCTGGATTTTCTACATGAGTGCATACTGAATGTATCCATGAGTCGTCGACTTCATCGTCGTCGTCGTCGTCGTCGTCGTCGTCAGCTTCATTCATGCAAGGCATAGAAGAGACGACGCCGTGTGACGGCGGCTCAAGTTTGTTGGCTGTAAAATTAGGTTAATTCCTGTCAGTGCGTAGCTGATTTGAATTGTCACACACACACACGCACACACACACACACGCACGTATTGCCAGGTGCTACTCGCAACTCTTGACTGTGCCACAAGTTGCCGTTGCCGTTGCCGTTGCCGTTGTTGTTGCCGTTGCCACATCTTCAGCATGGGATTTACTTATTTTTTACCGGCTTCTTCTCAATGACATTACTTTTGCCTGACTTTCCAAGTCTCCTTCTTTCGGTGCCACACTCTTTACTCTCTGCAATTCTCAGTTCACAGTCCTTCGTCTTTAGTCCCTTGAACTTTTTGTCCCTCTGCCCCACCCGAAGAACCGCTATCAACCGCTCTCTTTGGTCGGCTTAGTGCGGCGACTCTAATCCGCATATGTGACTCCCCATCTGAGATGTGATATGTGTATTTTAGTAGTTGTTGCTGTCGTTGTTGCTGTTGTTGTTGTTGTCGTTGTTGTTGTTGTTGTTGTGCCTGCTTGAAAGCATTTGGCACAAGGGCGTCGGCAGCTTTTCAATGAGGGGGGGCCAAAATATTTTTTCAAGACAAAATAACTACTCTGGTTGGATTTCAGAAGCTGAATAGTGCAAAATTATGAGTGTAGGGGGGGGCAACGCCCCCCCCCCCCCTGCCACCGTCTGCCGACGCCCTTGATTTGGCATGAGATAGTTACGCAAGCGACAGTCTCGGGAAGCGATTATGCAATCGCTTTTTTCATACCACATCAAAATGCAATGCAATCTGCGCTTAAATATAGCAAAAAAAAAATATAATAAAAATAGTCAACAGAAATGCCTTTAAACTGCGCATTGAACTTTTTTTCCTCTGTCTTCTTTTAATTACCAACATTTTGCATATTTTTCTTATCTAACTTTCATTTATCTAACTTTCTTTACTACTCGACTGATACTTAAAATTGTTTATTTCGTTGTGAATCATTTTTTTTAACGAAAGAAATGCCACAAATTCTTTTGGAACTGTAAAAATCGTCAAATAATATTTCTGTTCTCAGCTTTTAACTTAACTAAAGCACACGGCAAATTTTCAAATAAATTCTTTGGTACTTGAGCGAGTAAAATTCGACTATGTTTTATAATTTATACAGAATTTAGTAAAAACTTTTATAGTTTCTCTGCTCATAAAAAATAGCAAAAATACGAGGGCGGGCTGATAAGTAATCGGCCTTACCAAAAAAAAACATCTTAAACAACCCATAAATATTTTATTCGATTAGTGTTTTCTATCGGCTGATTGCTGAAAAAGTTTTAGGCGTTTTTCTCAACACTGGTAATTTTGGCGGGAGTTTTAGCATGGTCACTTTTGCATTGTCCCCAAAATGAGTAAAATAGAATATCGAGCTGTCATTAGATTTCTGTTTTTAAAAAGAAATCCAACGATGAAATAAAAAATGAGTTAATCGAAGTTTATGGGGAATCAGCTCCATCGATTTCGACCATTAAATATTGGACTGCTGAGTATAGGCGCGGGCGGACAAGCATTTTTGACGAGGACCGTCCGGGACGTCCCAGAGAGGTGACAACCCCAGAAATGGTAGATAAAGTCCACGGAATGATATTGGATGATCGCCGAATAAAGCTGAGAGAGATTGCTAAGGCCCTAAACATTTCTCGTGAACGTGTTGGAAACGTCTTACACGAGTATTTAAATATGAGTAAGCTTTCGTCAAGGTGGGTGCCGCGATTGCTCACAGCGGAACACAAACGCAACCGCTTGGTCATTGCGAAGCAGAGTTTGGCATTGTTAAACGCAAATAAGAATGAATTTTTGCGTCGTTTTGTGACTGTCGACGAAACTTGGATACATTACCATACACCAGAAAGCAAGGAACAGTCAAAGCAGTGGATTTCAACCGGAGAAACGGCGCCGAAAAAGGCAAAGATTGGTTTGTTGGCCAACAAGGTAATGGCAACGGTTTTCTGGGATGCCCGAGGCGTAATTCATGTGGATTATCTAGAAAAAGGCAGAACAATTAATGGAGAATACTATTCTAACCTTTTGGGACAGTTCGATTCAGAACTAAAGAAAAAAAGGCCGCACATGGCGAAGAAAAAAGTTCTGTTTCACCAGAACAACGCTCCGGCTCACAAGAGCGTTGTTGCCATGATGAAATTGTGTGAACTACACTATGAAATTCTTCCACATCCCCCCTATTCTCCAGATTTAGCACCATGTGACTATTATCTATTTCCAAACTTAAAGAAATGGCTTGGTGGAGAGAAATTTCAGTCGAATGAACAGGTGATCTGTGAAACAAACGCCTATTTTGAGGACCTGGACCAGTCATATTTTATGGAAGGTATAAAAAAATTGGAGGACCGTTGGACTAAGTGCATACGTCTAAAAGGAGATTATGTTGAAAAATAAAAAAGAAAAATAAAAAAAAAAACGTGTTTTCTTTGGTAGGCCGACTATTTATCAGCCCACCCTCCGCCCTCGTAAAATGAAATTGTGTAGTATTATTATACTTATAAATGGATGTTTTTTTTTTTTTTTTTTTTAAAAGTGCAGTATTAGTGATTTACGTATAGACTTTTTACAATGTTTCAACTTAAAATAGAGAAACATTTCTGAAAATTGTTTCAAGTGTTGAACTCGCTCTGTATGTGAGTGTGTGTGTGTACCCTATAAATGGCTGCCCCAAGTGGCAGACAAACAAATCTGCAACAGCAGCTGCAACAGCAATGGCAACAACTGAAACAACGCCACGCATCTTGGCCAACACTTTTGGGCTTTGGCCTTTGATGTTGGCCCGTTTTATTGCCATTGTCAGTTTGCTCGTCCTCATTCTCACTCTCATTCCCATCCTCGTTGTCGTTGTTGTCCTCGTCCTCGTCTTCGTCATTGTTCTGCGCTGAGAAGGAGCTGGCAGCTTTATTTGTCATGCAATTTATGCTACAACGCCTGCAACACATTGTTGTTGTCAAAGTCGATGTTGTTGTTGTTGTTGTTTTGGTTGTTGCTTTGGTTGTTGTTGTAGAAATTGTGTGTAAAGTGCAGCGTCAAGTTCTTCAATTGTTTTGCTGCGCCAAGTGCCACTGGCCCCCTTCAGTGTTGCTGGCAATAGCCAAAGCGAAGACTTGGCTAAAACTGAAAACTGTTTTTGACACTTTCCAACGGACTTTGTTTGACGGCCAAGGAAATGCCGTCGACAGATACCGCGGCCAAATGTAAAAGCCAAGGCAACGCCAAACGGCAAATGAATTAAACAAACGAATTTAATGTTTTTGTTGTTGTACAACTATTTGCGAGGGTGCAACAGCAACAACGACAACAACAACAACAACAAATACCACAACAATTTGTGACGGCGCATCAAAGCATGAAAAACGCGCAAGGCAACCAGCAAAAAGGGAAACATGAAAATACCAAACGATAATAAATGGGGGGGGCAAGAGAAAGGGGAGGAGAGTAGAGTCGGGGAGGAGGAGTGAGTGAGTGGCAACTTCATTTGGCAGGGCAACCCCCTCAAAACAATGTGGAGAGTGTGGAGTGTGTGGAGTGTGGGGCATGCTACACTTTACACTCCGCTGAGCACGCCAAGTGGCTGTGAGAGGAAGGAGAGACGCTGGAGAAAGGAAGGGGAAGGGAGTGAAATAGAGGCAGGAAGAAGGGGCAAGTACTCAGGTACAGGATAAAGGGCAGCTGAGTATTTGTCTATAAATTTTAAATGTTGCACGCAACACAAATCGAAATTAAGTGCAAAACTTGCACACCAAACAACACGACACAACACAACACAACACAACACAACAATGACTTCGAATTGAAGACCCTGCAACACGTTCTGGGAATTGAAATGCGAACTGAGAAACTGTCACTCAATAAACCTTCTTCTGTTCTGTTGAAAGGCCTGACAAGGGGTGAGTGGGGGATGTGGGGGATGTTTGGGGAGTGGGAGTCCTGTCAGTGCTGTGCCGGACACTCATTACGAGCTGACCCCGGACTGACCTTGAAGTGACGTGACATGACGTGACGTGACGTGACGCGCGCCAATTGTCGCTCAACTGGCACTAAATGCCAACAGACATTGCCACACGGCGAGACGCCACCAAACGCATCTGTTGCTGACATTTTGTGAATCGAACACTGTCCCTTCCTCCCTCGTAAAATGCTTACCACGAATTAAAGCCAATACTTGGAAACTTTAATTGAGCTGATTTGTCCAGAACCTTTGGATGATTCAGTGGAAACTTTTAGTTAACTGGGCTAACTATCGTAGAAACATGTATGTCATTCAATAAGTTAATTAGTTGGAATTACTACAGGAATTTAAAAATACTCATTAACTTAATAAATCTCTGAGTTTAGAAATAGTCAGGCCTCTTCTGAATTCCGAACATTTTTAAAACGTAAAAACGAAACGAAAACGAACGTTTTACTATTTGCTGTTTCGAACTCCAAACGAAATTAACTTTTTTTTTACTTTTCGAACTCGGTTTCGAAAACGTTTCGATAGCAGTAAGTCATCGATCGTATCAGCTGTTATGAAGAGGAAATTGCTCAAATAACAAGAAACTAGGTTAATTTTTCAAAATGCCAGCAGTTATGGATATTGGTTGGCTGTGAATGTGCTTATTCATATTGACACGAAGCAGATGATCCAATTATGGAGAACCAGAGCTGTCATCAATTCAAAAATAAAAGCATTCAAGCTTCAATTTGTATCTAATACGATAATACGATAAGATTTATTTAAAACTCTTTTTGAAAATTTATTTAAAGTATTTCAGGTTGAATATAGCAGATAGAAGCTAAATTACCTTAAAACTTCGTTTTCCAATTTCGTTATTCAATTGAAGCAACTCTAGCAGCTTTCGATTGCGAGAGTTGGTATCGATAACAAAAATGAAATTGGAATTCAGAACAGAACAGAATTTTTTATGCAATATTTTATAGATACTTATACAAAAAATTCTTTTAAAATATACTTCAACTATTTAAAGTTAAAGTAGTAATGTTAAGCGTTTCCAAAAATGTTCAACATTATTATAATTATCAGTTTAAAATTTTATAATTATCGGTTTCGGAATTAAGAACAGGCTTGATTAATAAATTTATTCATTTCTTTATATCATTATTTATTAAATCATTATATCTATGAGAAGGTCAAATATATATATTTTTAATTCTTGTTGACCAACTTCAAGAACTAGCTGATGGTCTCTACCCCAAGACAGTCTGCAAAAGTAGAAGCTCGTTTCGTATTTATGACCAATTAGAATTGGGCTAAAGATATGGCTGCTTTCTTGCCACACCCCTCGAGTAGGTCGAACCTGTCCGTCGAGTCAGTCTGTTACAGTGAACCCACTGAGTTCAAGACCCAGACGAAGAAGCCCAAGACAATGTTTTGATTGTCATTACGGGCCAAGGCAGCAAAGGCAGCAGGAACAAAGACGCCTCAAACAAAAAAAAAAAATATAAGTAAAATAAAGGTAAATGTGCTAGGGAGTAAAAGAGTTGGGTTGGAAATGGGGGTTGGCCTGGGTTCGGTTCGGTTCGGTTTTCATACTACTCGTCGTCTGGTTCGGCTTTCGGTTTGGTTTATTTCGGCTTTGCATTGTTTTTGGGTTTTAGCTTGGCCTCAACGCGTACGGTTACCTTTTGGGCAACTTTGTTTTTGTTATTGTTGTTGTTGCTGCTTGTCGCTTGTGGCAAATGCCGCTTGGAATAACAGCAACAATAACATGCGGCAACAACAATTGCTCGCAAGTCGCATCGAAACCGGCCGCATTTGTGGGCATTTGTAAAGTGATCCTTTTTGCCATGTTGGTTTTAAGGGCACACAACCTTTTTTTCTCTCTCTCTCTCTCTCTCTGTTCTATACCCAATGTTGTTGTTGTTGCTGTCGACATCAGCGTTGCCTAAAGCAACAGGATTTTCAGGCAACGCGCCCTGGCGAACGCGTTGAGCTGTGCCAAAAAGGATTTACATAGCGTGAGTCCCCTGTATCTGCATCTGTATCTGTCTGTTTGTGTGTGTGTGTGTGTATTGTAAAATATTTTCAATGCGCTCTGCTCTTATTTTTGTTATTGTTTTTATTATTATTGTTGTTGTTGCTGAAATTGATACCAAGTTGCGCCTTTTCTCAACTGCCCCTTCCCCTTACCCTGCACCTTTCACAGCCCCTGCCCCTGTTTCTGCTCCTGTTTCCTGCCCCATTCCCAGCTTCTTGCTGTCGTTTTGTTTTCATTGTTGTTGTGTGTTTTCTGTTATTCTTTCATTTCAACGCGTCCCTAAAGGTGTCTCAAAGATATGCAACAAAAAAATGGAACATATAAATACAAAATGGCGGCTTTTATTATTATTATAAGCATAAAAATAAAATTTTGTTTTGCCGCCATTACACATAAATATAAAAAAAAAATTTTATTCTCTACGCAATTTTTAAGAAGAGAATTCTTAGTTTTGTAAGAATAATAATAATAATTCTTATTTCATTGGTCTATGAAAAGCGTGGAGAAGATTGTATTTGTCTTTTTTGGATGTCTTGTTATAAAATGTCTTTTCAGAAAATATTCTTCATTTTAAAAAGATGTTTTTGTTTTTTCTGTGTGGAGCGACTGGAAATTAATTTACTGGAAAAAAGTTTGAATATCAAACATTAATTTATCTTTTAATTATTTTAAAATTTGGTTACATTTAAAACAAAAAATTGAATATTTTCAATTCAAAATTAAACTATATTTAATGTGCAACTTTTGCGAATATAAGACAATAATAAAATGAGGAAAACTACACCAGTAATTTAAAGATTATAACCATGGCAGCTTGTGTAACGTTCACGAATGCAGCACAAAGAAGAATTGAAGAAGAGCACATGCTCGCATAAGGTAAAGACTTGAGTAGACTTTGTTATTAATCAATATTTATATAATCGCATTTGTTAAGATTTGGATGGCATTATCCAATAATTTTTACCATACATAAGTTTATATATGTAATTGTTTGCGTTATGCAAAAATTTTATGTTCTTGGCAATAGATTTAGCTGGCTCGCATGTTGGATTCATTCTTGCCATGCGGCTTAAGAATCAAAAGCAGAAACTGAAAATTGAATACGAGTCGTCTGTCAGTTTGTCAGAGTGTCAGTGAGTGAGTCGGTTTGACAACAGAGAGGAGAATGGAGCACAGTTTGAGTTTCGTTTTGAGTTTTAGCTTCGTTTATTTAATCCGTAAAAAGATCTGTTTCTGTTTTTACAAATCCCTCGGCGAAGCTGAGCGACCTGAAGCGAGTTCGCCGTCCCATAATCTAGGTGCGCTGATCACTGATCTATGTGATCGCGTGGGCAGGTAGGCCAACAACAACAACAACCAGTAACAACAACAACCGGTAACAACAACAATTGACTGTGTGTTCTCGCTCCCAATACAGATACGGATACCGATCCGTTTGTGGCTTAGGCTCGCTTTTCGACACTTTGTTTGGCACGGTTTAAGCCAATTGTTAAACCAACCAACCGACCGACCGACCTTTCCCTTTCCCTTTCCCCGGTCTGTCCCTGGTCTGACCCATGAGTTGCACGGCAGTTGTGGCATGGGCATGGCCATAATCCCAATTGACAAAAGTCAACAAAGCGCATCAATTCATTTGCAATTCATGCAGATGGAGATGGATATGTTTGTGTTTCTCTCGTTGTTGTTGTTGTGGTTGTTGTTGTGGTTGTTATTGGCCTTGTTTCCTGTGTGTAAGTGTGTGTGGTCCTGCTGCTCGCGTTGTCAACAATTTGTCATGTGGGCAACATACTGAAAATGGGCGTGCCTCCTCCCAACATGGCCAACATGCAAGCTCCCATTTACTCGGCTCAATCAAGTTTTTCCTTTTTGGGGCTTGGCAATAACAAGCAATGTCGCCATGTATTAAGTTTAATAAATGTTTTAAAATCGATTCAAGTTGCTTGTGATATCGATAAGAGGGAGGCATCTTACACAATTTATATTCAGCTCTGAATTGGTTTTTAATGTGGGGAAAACGAAAGAGTTTATCAAAGAAAAGATTATAAAATATTGTATGCCAAATTTAATATTAAATATTTTAAATTTATTTTCTAAGCGGAAAAGCGATAGGCGATAGCTTAGAATGTGATGTATTGAAAATAATTTAATAGTAATATTTTAAAATAGCTTCACAAGTATTAGCCTTAGTCTTGTGTTGAAAACGAGAGTAGATGATGCATAAATTTGACTAATTACATACCAACTTTAAGCAAACTTAATTAAGTACAAGCTGAGATCTTGTCCCGAACCACTCGAAAAACGTTTATAACCAAATTTATGTTAACTATTTAGCTGAAGTTTAAGTACAGATGTTGATTGACTAGTATGTACCTAATTTTATTTCATATAAATTTCGGAAATATGTATTCTTACATATATATATGTATATGTACATATGTACTTGTATATTTTTCAATTTTCTCAACGGCCTTCAGCCAATAGTTTCCCATAGCAATTTCCCTCCTATTTTTCCCGACATCGTTGTCGTTGTTGTTGCTATTGTGATGCCTGTCAAACATATCAATTTCAAAGTAAACTACAAAAAAAGTAAATAAATAATTTGGCTGCGCACACTCATAGTTGCACTCGCACTCGCACTCGCACTCACACTCACACTCACACTCATATGCCCATTGACTGATATTCGTTCTCGTTTTCCTATGTTTCGGTCTCTTTTTGCGTTTCGCATTTGATTTTCATTTTGTATTCCAATATTGTTGTTGTCTATACATAAATTGTCTGTCAGAGTTTTGCCTACACAGATTTTTGACATATTTCTGTGATGGATTGCAACACTCCCCCCTAGAACCCCCAATAAAAACACAAGCGAAAAAACTAGAGTAAAAACAAAGTTTTAAAATAAATATAAATCACAGTCAAATTTGTTGGGCAGCAATTGTTTGTTTTGCTTCGCAAATTTATGAGTGCTATAAACAACAACAATGAACAACAACAACAACTACAAATTTAAATTGAGAGATACCCTATATTTAAATCTGTTTAATTCAATTAGCAATCCATCAATAAATTAAAATATAAAAACAAATCTTAACAAAAAAAAAAAGAAAATGTTTCTTATTTAATTAATGAATTAAATTTCTTATATATAGACTTATCCATTTCATATATTAACTCTCATTATACCCGATGCACTACTGTTAACAATTGTAGAGTACTCCAAGAAATAAAGAAGATTTTTCAAAAATAATTTTAAACGATTTGCGACACTAATAAATAAGTCCCGCGATTTGCAGGCCATAACTCTTTGAGTCTTTGAGTATTTCGAGTATTTTATTTTCAATGCGAGTCTGAATGAGTAGTCGTATTCGTTGTTGTTGTTGTTATTGTTGTCGTTGTTGCTGTTTATTTATTTATGCTCATTGCGTTTATCATTTGTGACATTTGCATAGCGCCGGCGACGCGTGGGCCGCTCCCGGAACGCGAGAGAAACGCCCGTGAAATTGTCACAGCTTGCTGATTTTTATGGGCTCTCCTCCTGCTCTCCTCGAGCTCCTCCTTCGCGCCACATCTCTCTACATCTTTAGAGCTTCACAGTTCCCCAGTTGCCAGTTGCCAGTTTAAGAACTGCAGCGTCTCGAGCTTTATGTGACTGTAAAAATCTGGGCAAATTTATGCGCAAATGAATTGTGCATTTGATGGCAGCTGCTGATGCAGAGCTGCTGGCAAAATAAACCCAGAGAATTGGATGGGCAGGGAGAGAAGATTGCAAGAGTGGGACAGAGAGCAACCCAGTTGGTAACTGACTCCAACTGGAAGCCAGACATTTGCCATTAAATGCGTTAGACAGGTGAAAAGGTTGCTCAAGCTCCAGCATCGTGAAAATTAAGATTTGTGCAAATACTCATTCTCTTAAGAAGCTCACTCAGGTGCTCACTGAAGCGAAGCTAAAGAAAATGTTTAGCGATCTATTATACAATGTCTAATTTGTTAGATAAACAAGTTTACAATGCGTTTAGAACTGCCAGTAACTAATTAAGGAGAAAGATTAGTTAATTTAAGTTGATTTTATGAGAATCAACTTATTTTTTTTGAGACATATCATTGTACGATTCAAATCAATGTTATAAAAATGTAAGTGTATATACGTACAACATTAAAAAAGTTCAAAAAGTTGCAATTTCAAACAATCTTGCCACAAACGTTGGATCATTTACATTTTTTGAATAATTCCCATTTGAAATATAATTTTAGCTATTATTTTAAAAATTAGGTTTAGTAATATGATTTTTAATTTTTGATCATTTTTTGTAGATTGATTTTAGTTGATGTTAAGCAAATAAAGTATTTACTTACACTTCATTATTGAAAATAATTTTTAGTATGATTCAAACATTAAACACTCGTATTATGTTTACATTATTATGCATATAGTATTCAAATTTTTATAAATAATAGTTCATTTAATATTATTCATAAACAAGATTTTACTCTGTGCTTAGACTTGATGAATTTTCCATAAATTTTCCATAGTTTCAGTTACAATTTTAAGTATAGAATCTGAGCTGTTGCTTAGCTTTGCCCCAGATTCATGACTGTGTATTGGAAACCGACCATATTCGGGCATAAGCATAATTGTTAACGTTAAGATCTCCAGTTTCTGTTTCGGTTTCATTTTCAGTTTCAGTCTGAGCCTGAGACTTGAAAATCGAATGAGATTTGCGGTCGGGCGCAAACTGCAAGAGCCATGAAAATGCATTTCATTTGACCCACTTTTCGACCCACTCAAATGGCTGACTGACTCCCCTGTTGACAGTTGTTATTGTTAGTGTTTTTGTTGTAGTTGCTGCTGCTGTTGCTGATAACGTTTATTTTTTGGGCTTTTTTTCGTTGTAAACTGACTCAGAGATCGATAGATCGCTGCGAGAGTCACCCAGAAAACTGAGTCATATTTGGCTTTTTTTGAGGAACGGCAGCCAGTTTGCAAGTTGTTAGATTTTCATTCAGGCCAATGAATCACATGCATGCCAAATAGAATGAGTTAAGAAAACCTATCCCTCTCTCTCTCTCTCTGCCCCCTTTCTCTCTCTCTCTCTCTGTCTCGCTGTCCGGTAATCGTAAGTAGTTGTTATTGCTGTTTCATTTATAGCCGCTATTTAACGTTTTTTCAAGCGAAAAACTTTATTTTCACGCGCATTACGAGTGCCTCAAAGTCGAAGTCAAGACTGAAAAGTTAACCTAAAAAAAGAAACAAAAAACAAAATAAAATAAAAATAAAAATAAAGGTTTCCTCGCCTCCCGCCCTCGTTCTCTCACTGCGCTGCCCCGTAGTAAAAGCCCATTAAAAACAGCTTTAAAGTGGCTGTAAAAATAAAGGTAAACTACAAATAAAATAAACATAAAATGCGCACCAAGTGCGGGCTTCAACTTCAACACACTCCGAGCCAGGGACAGGTGAGCGCTTTAAATACGAAGCAATTACGTATAGACCAAAACCAAGACCAAGACCACATCCCCGACGACAACCTCGACCAAGTCTGGAGCATTATGGCCTAGACTCTATTGAGAAGCCGATAGAAAACCTTACAAACATTTGGCAAACGAAATCAGGTGAAGGAATATTTTGAAAATACTTTTTAAAATTTTTTCAAAACATATTTTAATTGCAAAATTGCTCTTTTCAACATTTTGCTTGTCATAATTTTCTTGTCTCGTATTCGTAAATGTTTTGCTCCAACTATTTCTACATATACATTTCAATGTTATTCTCTTAGTTAGGGAAGTCCAATATTTTTCAATTTATCAATGCAGTTTTTGTCACAAAAATCTCTCCGCATTGAAGTCCCAACAAAATGCAATTCATTTCTCACAGAAAAAAGACAAAAGACTAAGTAAAAAACAACAGAAAATAACAAAGTATTGCCAAAATGCAAATGCCAGTTGAGCTTTTGCCATGGCTAACACAAAAAAAAAAAAAAAACAACATGATGTAGAAAATAGACGAAATAGAAGCAGCAGGAGTTGGAATGGAATATGTGCAGGAAGAAGGAATGCAAAAGAGTTGGGTAAGGGAAAAGGCAGGAGCAATGAAAAAATGCAAGAGAAAAAACGATGGGAAAAGAATGAAGAGCAAAGAGAAAATGCGAATATCCACAAATGACAACAGTATAGGCATGTGTGTATGTTAAAAAAAAACAGGAATAGAAAACAACAACAGACACACAATTTTTCATTCAGCCAACCGCAAAAAGCAGCCGCAGTCATACACACACATAGTCAAAAAGAATGTGTGTGTGTGTTGTGGTGCTCGCAAATATCTGTCAGCTTAAATTCTCAAAAGCATTTTAGGAAAATCCTAATATTTTTACGAGAAATCTGTAAAAATATATAAATATGTATGTATATAAATATATATAAATATGTAAATTTAATATTTTACTTTAGAGTTGAAGGCCTTATTAGCTGCTAACACTCCCTGAAATCTGTATTGCCCCTTTTAGATTTAATATTCCATATTATATCTAATTTAATAAAATAAAATAAATTAAAAATATTGTACTTACATGAAATAAAAGATACACAAATATCTTAAATACTGTATTCTATACTTATATTTCTAGCTATATTTTCGCCATTTTACTTCAAGTATCTTTAGTGTGTTTTTCGCTCTCAGTTTTGCTTTCGGTCTTTAGCTTAAAGCTTTAAGGCTTAAGCCCTGGAATTTGGCACTCCCCCTTCTCGGAATTTCTTTCTCCTCCCACTCCCACTCCCATATATGTCCATTGTTGTATTTTATTTATGGCAACGGGAAGCAGCAGCACCGAAAGCCGAGAACAGAAACAGACAGAACGAAACAAAACAGGAGCAAAAACAAAGCATAGACGAGAAGAATTTTTCAAAATCGATTTCGTAATTTTTTTTTGCAATTCTAAGCTTTTAGCCAGCTTTGTGCGGCCTTAAGCCAGCTTCATGCTACAATCTAGCGATCCATGCCATCCTTGGTCCACCTCATTCTGCCCCTGTTTGCGTTTGTGTGTTCGTGTGTTCTCCCGCAGACATTTTGTGCACAAAGCTCTCTGCACATTTCCGTTTCCGTTTTTGTATACATAACCTCAATTCAGCATTTTGGCACAGCCAGCTAGAGCACCTCCTCCCCCTTTCCACTTGCCTTACCTTCTCCTGACTTGAGCTCTGCCACAATCCACAATCCCCCGACAATTCCCCCCTCTTCCCTCGCTCCCTTTGGGTCACCATTCAGTTGCCTTGCAAACGCCACCTGCAACTCGTGCTTTTGGTTTCGACAGTTGGATTTGGTGCTGTGCGACCTCAGAGGCAACCCCCCAATCCAGACACACACACACACACACACACACACACACACACACACACACACACACACACACACACACACACAACACACACCTACACACACATACACCCAGACTCATACACATCGAATGTTGCCCAGCATCCCATGGCGGCAGCATTTCTTTTGTTTCGTTTGGCTGAGTTTCTATTTTTTTTTTTTGTTGTTGTACGTTGTGTTGTTGTTTTTGTTGCTGTTGTTGTTCCTGGCTGCCTTGTTGTTTTCTTAGTCAGCCGCCAACGTCAAATCCACCAAAGCAAACCACCCTGTGGGGCTTAGAATCCGCCAGCTAGCCTCCCCTTTCTCTCTCTCCCTCTCTCTCCCACACATACACACATAGCTACCCCAAAGCACACTCTCTCTCTTTCTTTTCTATCTCTCTCTCTCTCTCTTCTACTCTGTGGCACTCTTTTTTCACTGGATTTCTCGCGTTTTGTTGACGCTGTCTCGCTCTCGCCTTTTTTATTGTTGTTGTCGTTGTTGTTGTTGTCGCAGTCGCTGTCTCAGTCAACGTCAGCGCCAGCGTTGCGTTTATCTCTGCGCTAGAGCCTCAGGGTTGTATGTTCCCCCTCCCCATAAAAACCTCTGGTTGGTTGGGGGTTGGGGATTGAGAGCGCCATGTTTGTCAGTGACAGTCCACGCACCAGTGGCGCCCTCTGGCGTCTCGTGCCATTTCTTTCTGTGCTGCTGTTGCTGTTGTTGTTGTTGTTTTTGTGTTCGCTTTTCAAAATGGTTGCCCATGCTTGAAATATGACACGATTACACGTTGCCACAACGCGCAAGGGACTTAAGAGAGCGAGTGAAGGGGGGGAGGGGGTAGGGTAAATGTCTGTGCATCTGGGCTAAAAGTGAGAAAAATGTTGCACTTCGAAATCAAGCCAAACTTAAAGCTCAACTTGTCGCATTTTTAAGCATGCAATGCCAACAACAGAGATTAAAAAACAGTCCCCCACCCCGTACCTTTTCCCCCTCCCCTCGAGCCACTCTTGGCCCGGCTCATCAAAGTTGCTTAACGGCCACTCAATTTTTGATTGAAGATTTATGAGAGAGAACAACAACGAGTAACAATGACTAGAAATGATGAGATCTTAAGATGCTGTTGATGAGTGTCGTACAACTGGGCACTAAAGTTCATTCGAGTCCATCTACAGTCTGCCCCCTCCCGCTCCCCCTCTTCGTCTCCATTTTGAGTGTCATTTGTTGGTTTAGTGGGTCGAAAAGTCGCTCTAGTTTTAACGCCTTAACATCGGCCTCGTAATTCGCCCTGGCACATCATCAACAAACACTTTTGATGGCCCCCAACTCGGCAATGTTAGACACTAAAATGCTGTTGTTCTTGTTGTTGTTGTGGTTGTTGTTGTTGTTGTTGATGTGTGGCGACCCTTTGAATGCTTACGAGTTGTCGTCATTAAGCGCAAGTCGTTGCCAAACTCCCATTAACAATAACAAAGCATTAAACTCAACCCAAACAAACTCACATTCACACTCGCACTCGCACTCACAGTCACATTCACGGGTCGCACGAGTCGTATTCAATGAGTACCCGTAACATGAGGACAGGTGTCAAGTTGCGGGCGGAATGAATCGAACACATTAATAGTCATTTTAATAGACGACGAATTCCCCAATGCGAATGAATATTCAACGGGTAATTCAATACGATGCCCAAAAGGATACTGAATAACCGAAAAGTGTCCATTAAAGTCTGAATGTATTCACACGCTAATGTGTTTCAATATTTAAATAAATGAAGTACACTCTTGACTGTGATTTATAAATGCTAGTGAATGAATACGTATTCATTTATGTTTTGATACAAATTTAATGCTCTAAATTAATATGTCTCAATTTCGAGTGCACTCATGCGATTCACACTCACAAAGCTATTTGTGTAAGTCATTTAAAAATGCATTTTATTGATTTATATTAATTCTGACTAAACGAATGAATAATTACCAATAAATTGCAATTGTTTTTAACTTAAATGATTTTAACTACATTTTGAGAGGATTATTCATTTCACTCATTTATTTATTTCGAATCTTTATGAGTACTTTCGAATGCATTCAGACATCAACAGCCTTATTAAATTGCTTTTAGCTTGCAACATTGTCGCAATTGTAACATTATTCATTCACTCATTCATTCACAAGTACTCACTAGATTTATAGCTGTGAGTAAAGGCGAAAAAATAAATAAAGATGGCGACACTTCCGGTTTGTCGCCGCTCACAAATCAAAGCGCCGTTTTATGTAAAATAGTTGGCAACGCAGTTAGCCAAATGATTTACGATTGCGTCTGGCATTAGATACGACAATGAGTGTGAGTGCGAGTGCGAGTGTGAGTGTGAGTATGGGTACTCATACACTCATAGAGGACGGAAGGTGGCCAACATTCACTTGCCTCTTATCGCCATGACAGCATCGCCCCAAACTATCCAAATATTTTTTCCAACATTTTTTTTCTTTTTTTTTTTTTTTTTGGCGAAAAATAGCCGCAAATTTATTGTCGAAAAGGCAATGAAAAAAGAATGAAGAAAAATGAAGCAGAAATCATAATAAAAAAAAATAAAATAAAAATATGGCAGAAAAGAGGTTACAGTTGCCGGAGTTGGGTTGTGAGTTTTGGGATCGGCATTGGAATGGAGAACGGAATTGGGATCGGAATCGGGTTTGGGGTTGGGGTGGGGTTGGGGGTTTGTGGGTTGGGGTTGTGGTTTGCTTGGGTCTCGATGTGGCGACTCCGTCGTATATAAAGTAACCCAAAGACCCATAAAAATAAAAAATAGCCCAAGTAAATGTCAAATAAACTTTAACGGGTTTTCTTACATTTTTTTCTTCTTCTCTTAACCAGAGGGAGGGGAAGCGGAGGCTGCTGGGCTGAGCGGGGCAACACACGCAAGGTGGCCATAAACTTTTTGAGGCGACCAAAAAAACCGCCACATAAAATACAACAAACTGACCGAAACGGGCAACAACAACAACAACAGTTGCTGCCACAGTTGCAAAAACTGAGCCGCAACTGCAAATAAAAATAAAAATAGTCACCCAACGGTCAACAACAGCAGCAGCAGCACCCTACAGAGTCTGAGTGCGAGAGAGACAGAGAGAGGGAGAAAAGGAGAGAGTGAACCACACATAAGCCACATACTATATATTATGTGCACCGCCAAACGACAACCGTAAATCTGCGGTATTTTTCATGTGGCCATGAGACAAGCAACCAACGAACAACAACAGCAACAACAACAACCACAACCACAAAAACAACTACAACAACAATGCCTTTTGGCCAGTTGGTAAGCTGGAAGCTGAAAGCTGTAAACTGTAAACTGTACGCTGGATGGCTGAAAGGGCAGCTTGAACTTTGGCATTACTCTTTGGCTTTAATGTGGGCAGGACATGGCTTTAAACACAGTCGCAGCAACGACAATAACAATTCCTCATATTATAACAACAACAACAGCAAATACAAAAACAACAACACTTGTGCTTTATCTGTGTAGACAGATAAATGTTTTTGACTCTGCAAAATCTGTGAAAGACTTTGGCGTCTTGCAACTGAAAAACTTCGACGGTCGATCGGTCGAATGCGTCGTTGACCCTTTGTCCAAGTAGGCGTAAGAATAACAACAACAACTAATAAAAGAAGCCAAACATGTGAACAACATTTTGTGATTTTGTTTTTCCATTTTATTTTTTCTGTTTTCGCTTTTTATTTTATTTTTATATATTTATTTGTTGCGCTTGAAGATGCCTTCGGACCAGAGTTCATTTAATGGTCATTACAATTTGCTATTACTCTGTCTACATTTGTATTTGTGTGGTTGTGTGTGTGTGTGTGTATGTGTGTGTGTGTGTGTGTGAGTCTGAGTGTGTATGTGTGTGTGTCTCGTCAGGCATTTTAATGCGCCAGCGAACAAAATCAAGAAAATAAATGTGCTTACAGCTAGTATTGTAGCCAAAAAATACATATCTATATTAGCAGCACACCAAGTTTTGCCTCACTGTGTGTGTGTGTATGTGTGTGTGTGTGGTGTATGTGTGTGTGTCTCGAGCTAGTCAAAACAGCCTCGCATTGTGACAATTAAGTAGCTGCAAACTGCTTTAAGAACGGACTGTTGACATGCTGATTATGTGATTAAAGCTATTAAATAATACAATGACACAAGCTAAAAGATAATATAATAGGTGTAATAACTTTTTTATTGATTACTAATGTTTGCTTTAGACTTTAAATGAAACTTCAATTTAAACTTTCACTTTCATCGAAATATAAATTTGAAGTCTTTCTTTTGAATGTGCTTTTGGTTTTTTGGTTTTGATTAATTCTGTATTTCATTTTATCTTTAGGAGTCAAGGAAAGCTTCTGTCTCTCTCTCTTTTATGTAAAAATAACATTTCCAATTACTTATTGATTGTGTTTCTCAAGTTGGTTTACTGTTGGTTTATTAACTTTATCTTGTTTTGTGATGTATTATGTTTTTGAATTTATCTTACTCTCTCTCTCTCTCGCACTGTTTATCTCCCACTCTCTCTCTCTCTCTCTTTTTCTCTTCGATTGACGCTGGCTTTGTGTCGTTGTCTTTTTCGCGTCTTATTCAGTGGTTTAACTGTTGTTGTTGTTGTTGCTGTTGCTTATCACCCCGCAAAAAGTTGAATTTATATGACAAGCAATAAATTGACGAGTGCAACGGCGTCAGTTTTTCCATTTCATCATATTTGTAATTTTTTTTTTCGATTATTTCCTTTTTTTGTAGTTGAAATATTTTGCCTCGAGTTTCGTTTCTGTCGGCGGCGGCATATGCGGCGTATACGCGATTTCTAAACGGTTTTCATTCAGCTCACATTTTCCGACGGCTTTCGCGATTCGCGCGCGTTGCATTTGCGGCGATTTTCCGAGGCGCTAAGTGAAAAATCCGTTGCACGTAATTAACGCAATTAAAATCAAAACATTAATGACCTGCGCTCGGCTCCGTGACGCCAGCGTCGCTGTCGTCGTCACCGTCAGCGTCGGCGTCACCGTCGAAGTCGACGTTAATGCTCTGCAGAGGCAGCAGCAACGGACGCTGCTGCTGCGACTTTGACGCTGGTTCCTTAAAAAAAAATAAAAAAAAACCAAAACCAGCTAAAAAGATGAATCGAAAATAAAATCAAGGCGAAATTTGCTGGCACAGCTGCTCAATGTTGTTATAATCCGCAGCACGTGTGTGAGAGCATGTGCGTGCGTGTATGTGCATGCATTGAGCTTGTGAGCGTGTGTGAGTGTGTGTGTGGAGTATAAAAAATGCTTGCCTACATTTTGGGGAAGCAAAAAATGAAACGCCAAACGCAGCCATTTTGTGGCTAAAGCCCAAAGCAAATATTTTAGCTGACGCCAACGCTGGCAGCGACGCCGCTGCGCAGACGCCAGTCCTCTGCCAGTGACCTGTCTGTGTGTGTGTGTGTGCGTGTGTGCGTGTGTGACGCACACTGAATGCGCAGCTGCGTAGAGCACGCTTTCAAGTTCTCGCTCATCTTTAGCTCATTCGCTCGCTCTTCGTTCTTTGCTCTCAGCATCGCAGTTTTCCCCTCTCGATGAGCAGCGGCAGTGACGACGACTGAGACGCCGACTGCGACTGAGACTGAGACTGCAATGTGGCAACAGAAATGGCAGCGTTGAAATATTTAACGCCGCTAAGTATGCTACGAAAATATTTCGCAAGCTCCAGCGCCAACAACAATAACAACAACAGCAATAACAACAACAACTACAACAGCAACATGATTCACAACAACAACTGACAGGGTGTAAAAATTTAAAATTATTGCAAACGCAAAAACAAAGATGATGAAAATGAAAATATTATTTTCGCTGCCAGCACGAAGGAATTTCGAGGCGTTGCTGCGTGAGACAGCAGCCACTGTGTGTCTCCCCCCCCCACCCCACCCCCCTCCGCTCTTACAAGTTACATGAGCGTGTGTGTGTGTGTGTGGTGCGCACTTAAAGCTTTAATTGGCCCCCATAATTATGTCGCTCTTTGCGGCAGCTGCAACAAGAGCAACCACTTTTAAACTTTAAAGCAAAGTCTTTAAACTTCAATGCGGACTTTTGTTGTTGGGCTGCCAATTTGTTTTTGGTTAAGGCCTTTGCTGCACTTTGCAGTCTGTTTTCAATACTTTTAATGATAGATAAATGGAGGTACTCAATCGAACTTTCAGTGTTGAAAAACCACATGTGATTTCAGGTAATTACAAAATTCTACAGTGCTTACATCAGTTTACATTTAAGTGTTCGAAAACAGAGCGTGTAAAGCTTATAAAATTATGCAGATCAATCAGTTAACTAAACAATTAAGCCTTTAAAGTGTTGAAATATGAGCTTTGTATAGTTTGCAATTTATTTATTTATTTATATTGTCAGGCTAAAAGCAGCCGACAGAAAAATTAATTTAAAAATATGACATCAAAGTTAAAAAAGTGTTTATATATATTTAAATTACAAAATAAATTAGAACTAACAAAAATATAAATAAGAAAAAAAAAATGTAGGCAATTCTGTATTCAAATAATGTATTAAATAGTTTAAATAAAACATACTGTTTTTTTATTTGATCATTACAAATTGTTACAGATTACAAATTTTATTTGGAGCAAATATTTCTTGTTATGCATGTAAAAACAATCGAAAATAAAATCCACATAACGATTTCATTTGGGAACACAGTATTAATTTTTAAATGGCATTGCCAGCTTCAATGTAGCATTGATTATTGAATGATTGAAGCTTTCAGTTGCTTTAAGTTTATAATATAGATTTTAAGATTTTAGAAACTTTAAACCTCATATATTTTCTATACAAATTAACAGAAATAAATGCTTTTTGGCAGCCAAATGAGGAATATCTTCAACTGTTCGGGCAGGTAAACTTAATGCCCTATGTATGTGTGTGCGTGTGTAAATATATTTATATAAATGTGTGCGAGTTGCTTGTGTTTTCTTATGCATGACTTTGCTTTATTTATGCGCCGCTTTGCGTTTTATGTAAATATTTGCCGAGCATTTAACTTTGCGAGCTGCAAAACGTTAAAATGTTTGCCAGAGTTGCCAGATTACGCACAGCTATCAAGACTAAACCGTGTGCTAGAAAAAAATCAACAACAAAGCAACTAAAACAAAATACATAAAACAAAATCAACAATGCGCATTATCAGCAACAATAACAACAACAAATACAACAAGTGCGCTAATATCAAGAATTAGAATAACAAGCAAAAATTTATTCTCACGATAATTTGAATGGCAAATATTTCTATATCAAACTATAAACAATTAGTGTAAACAAACGCAACTCGCAGCGCAGAGCAAAAATTAAAATATTTGCCCAAAGCATCAGCAACAAAAACAACAGCAACAACAGCAACAACAACAGCAATAAAAACAACACCACTTGTGTTGCAAATTGTGCCTAAATGTACCCAAAGCGTCAACATCAGCCAACAACTAACTAACTAATACGAGTACTCTCCCCCTGCCCCCCCTCTTTTATCCCCTCATCACATTGCATAATATGAAAAATGTTTTGTTGTCGACGTGCAACGCGTCGTATACGCAATTTTGTATTTATTGCTGATAGCATTAGAGAGCGTTGCAATCCCCCTTAAAAGGACAATAGACAAGGCTTTCTGCCCTTCCCTTAAATGGGGGTCTCTCAATTAGCATAGATGAGCCCCCAGTTGGTTGACGGGCGAGCGATAGAGACAGGGACATTGATATATTTATAGAGAGAGAGAGAGAGTTCGATTTATGGGAATTTCACTTACCGCTCAGCGAATTGTGGCCGCAGGATGGCGCCTTGCCCAGCAGATAGTCGTCCTTGCAGATAAACTTATTGTCATCCAGCACGTACAGCTGCTCCCCGGTACTCAGCTGCTTGCGGCAAATGCAGCACGTGAAGCAGTTCAAGTGGAACACCTTATCCCTCGGCTTTCGCACCAGGTCCGATGGGGCAATTCCCTGACCACAGCCGCTGCATTTGGTGCCGTAACGTCTAAGCAATTAAAACAAATAATAATATCATATAATATATATTTATATTAAAATTCAAGTTATTGCAGTCGAAATAGAAAATTACAAATTAAGTGATTATATATTTAATTATATTGAATTCAACTTTTCTATTTTTTTAATTACGAATTTAACTTGTTCTTGATATGATTTAATTGCTTATTTCACATTATCATCTTAATATTACATTTAACTTGTTAAATATTTTTTTTTATTATTTTTGTATCTGTTGACTATATTTAATCAATCTTAAATAAATGAAATAATACCTGACTTTAATGTGTCTTTAATAAACTTCTAAATAGAATCCCACAGCGTTTATCTGATAAGTTTAACTATAGCTTTATCCCTGTGTTAGAAATGAAAAGTATAAGCCGAATACAACCGGATTATGAAAACCACGAAATTTAGTTTATATTATGATTAACGAAATTCAGATTTAGTTGTATAGCAGATCTCAAAGGTTTGATACTGACAAATTCTGCTAATTCATGCCCACGAGTGAAAAATCTATTTGTGTGATATTTTATTTGATAACATATTTTGTTATTCCGTTAATAATCAAATTGATTTATAAATAGAGCAAATATGCTGCCAAATGAATCAATCAGAAGTGAAGCCTTAAAAAGGAACTGAATGATGCAGAGACCTTATGAATTGAAGACTTGAAGTCCCCCCATTGAAAACATATCAGACTCTCACTTCTCTTTGGTAATAAAAGGGCCAAGAGAGCAGGGGACTTGGGCGGCTGTTGCTCAACACTTTAGGCTATTGTTGTTGATGATTGGCAGTCCGGGAATAGAGACCGGTGACCGGAGACCGGAGACCCGATAGCAGAGACCACAGATTCATTGGCCCTTTGTTACTTGGCCAGTTCGCAGTTGGCAGTTGGCAGCTGCATTTGAATTTCAATTCATTTGATTTGTGCAGGTGTTTTGCATGTTAATTGATTTCGCTGTTTTTTCTCCATTTTCTATTTTTACTATTTATATATATATATATATCTTTTTTTTTTCAATTAGAAGATTTTCTATGCCAGTCGAATTCAAATGGCTGCACACAAAAGGAATACGGACAGAAGACAGAGAACAAAGGCAATGAGTTAACGTCCTAACACTTGGCTTTCATTCTTGGCTTAATTGCTCTGCCATTGCTTTGCTGATTGATTTGTTCGAGCTTCGATTTGGCCATTACGAGTATTTGACCAGATTTTCATTTTCATTTCCATTTCCATAGCTCACCTGAAGAAATCGTTGCGGCAATAGAGTTTTGATTCCCGGCTAAAGCATTTGTCTGTCAGCGGCTGCAGGCACTCGCAGCATCTCACGCAGGACGCGTGCCAGGCTCGCTCCAGGACATTCAGTAGAAACTTGTCCAATATGGGCTTGTTGCATCCAGCACAAGGATCGCCAACGCCGACCGGCGGCTCGCTGCGCCCTAAAAAATATATAAAAAGGATAACATTAAACATATATCATTGAGATTCATCTTTTTTTACAAATTATAAAATTGCTTAAATTTTAATAACTTAAGAGCTTCACAGTAAAATGAATGCACACGGAAATTTAAAATTAAGTTGTGAAATATCACCATCAATTGGCTTAAGAATTAAAATAAAAGTTGTAATAGGCAGAAGAAGTTATCTGTATGATTTTATATAGCAATTATGTTTGACTGAAAGATACTCTGCAGGTAGTTTAAAGGAAACTTTTAACTTTAGTAACTATTTAGTAAAATTTATAGAAAAATAATCAGCGAATTAGTTGGCAATACTTAAAATACCAACTAACTTGATATTTATAAATAATTGGCACTTTCAAATACATATGTATACTAGGTGTAAGATAAAAAGTTGAGTGAATTTAAAAAAAAAATTAGGAACATTAATTGTTTGACTGGTTAAAAAAGAAATAAAATTAATGAAATTTTGTTTTTTAAATATAAGAGCCTTTTAAAATATCCTTTGTATACTTCATAGTACAAATGAACAGAAAATAATGACAAAATTTGACTCTTAATATTTTGAAAGATTAAACATATCAATAATAAGAAGCTTTGGATTCGGAGAGATTTTGATAAAGTATTAATTAGCTACTGAAACCAAGAACATCCTGTATATGCTCTATATTTACACATTCTCTATAAGATTATTGCATGGAACAAATAATTTGTTTTATTCGACAGACTTATGATTAAACCCGTAGGTGTGTGTACAACTTTAAAAGTGATTTCAAAAGCAAATGTGATAAAAGTTTAAAAAAAGGAATTAACCATATAAATCAACAGATTGCAGTTGTTAGCCAAGTTAGTTGGCAACACCTTAAAATGACTCTCAAATGCTTTTGTTGACCTTTGTTATTATGTACTCTGCTGTCTCTCTCTCTCTCTCTCTCTCTCTCTCTCTCTCTCTTCAGAGCGCCAAAATCCTTTGAGGCGCAAATTAGCACCTCGCTGAAGCCTCAAGGTAATATGGCGGGGGAAGGGGGCATTTTGACGCTCATTAAGCTTGCACATGTGTGTGTATTTGTGTGTGTGTGTGTGTAGGTGGGCAAATGAGCAATTCTTGGCTGGGCGCAAACATTTGACGTGCACTGTACGCACAACACACACACACACACACACACACACACATATACATTTTGGAAATGCACAAAATTTACAAATGCACAAAGAGTCACAAATTGTGTGTGTGTTTGTGTGCATGTGTGTGTGTAGGGAATTTACACCTGCAAAGTTGGATAAATTTGGCTTTCGCATACACACATTCCATGCCCCCACCTCTTAATCCTGCTCCTCCTGCTCCTTAGGGGACTGCCCTCTCATTTGCACCTTTTTCAAATTGAGTGTCCGACTGAGTGGCATATTTGTGCACAAGTGAATAACTTTGAATTGTGAATGAATCAAGTTTGAAGTTGAAGTTAATGTTGAAGCTGTAGCTACATTCATTCATCTCATTCATTCCAACCCCGAGGCTAGTTGGGGCTGCCTCCGTGTATTGTGGGCGTGGCACACACCCCGATAACTGCAACCGTATAATGATAGACGCCAAGCACGGCCCGAGGGCTGCTACCACTTACCATGTGGATATGGAGAAGCGAATGGAGAAGGGACTGGAGAAGCGAATGGAGCTGGAGAAGGAGACAAAGACGCAGATCCAACCATAGTTCACAATCAGAGTTCCCTTTTCCCATTCTCATTCTCATTCTTATTCTGCTTCAGTCAATCAGTCAATGGGTTGAAAGAATCCTTGGTCCAAATAAAACACAAAAAAAACTAAACTAAACGAAACGAAATAAAGAAGAGAAGTTGTTGTGCCCACGGGGCATATTTAAGGCTGCCACCACAGCCAATATGTGGGCGGGGGAGGGGGCGTGGTCCAGCTTCAGCTTCAACTTTAGGTAACAAACCCCGACTGGCCGTGTGTGAAATTTATTTTCATTCAAAAAGTTTTGCACTTTATATGCTCAAGCAGACGGAATGAGTCGAGTCGAGTCCAGTCTTTAGTTTCCAGTCAAGTCGAGAGAGAGGGAGGAGTAGGAGCATGAGGAAGGAGTCTTCCTATCATATATGCTGACTACAGAAAAGGACCAGCTCTTGGCCTTAGCCCATTGCTTGCCTGGCCAACAGCAAGCGCATTAATAATGCTATTAAACACAAGTTTCGCGTTGCGCATACGCCCCGAGTGACAGTAGTCGAAAAATGTGAAACTGCATGAATGAATGGGCAAATGATGGAATGAACAAGCTGACAAACTGACAGGCGAATGTTCTCTCCCCCTCTCGCTCTTTCTCTGACTCTCTCTCTCTCTCTATCTCTTTGTCTCTCTCTCTCTCTCTCTCTCTCGATTATAAATGAGCAACTGACACACTGATTGATTGACGAATTGACTCATTTTGCAACACAAAACCGAAGCGAAGGAAGTAAAAAAAAAAGAAAAAAAAAATATATATATATATATAAACGTGGCGAGCTGGAGGAAGAACTTCAAGTATTGGAAAGAGAGTTGAAGTTGGGAAGTTTGCGACCAGACCTCGCATATGTCAAAATTGACGGATGTTATCAATCATTTTATGCCGCTGCAGACAATTTTTAATGAAGGTTATAGACGTTTATAGACAGACCGACCGACCGACCGACGGACGAACGGACCGACGGCCCTGACCGAGCCCCAAACGGGCAGACAGACAGGCGGACGGGCAGACAGACACACAGAAGACAGGCAAAAGGCAGCAGGCTTTTCAGCTCAGGTTAAACGGTTGCCTCTGCTCTTCACTTCCCTTCTCTTCCCTTTTCTTCCCTTCTCTTCTCTTTATCAGACTCATCGTCAGCTTCATCTTCCACCATCTCCATCTCTTCGTCCTCTGCTTGTTCCTCGCCATCATATTATTATTCTTATCGTTGTTGTTGCTCCTGCTTTTCTTGAACTTGCCCATTTGAGGCGTTTTCACTGCTTGGCAAAAGTTGACTAATCAACAGCTGCTCCACAAATTCATTCGCGTTTGTTTAAGGCACTCGCTTTTTTAGCAAGTGCAACAAATTCATCAATTTTATTTGCTTATTTTGAATAAAAAAATGTGACTAAAGTAAACAACTTTAATTACAACTTCACATTAACATCACATTAAGCTTCTTAATGAGCTTCTAGATTTGCGTATTTTGCAATGAGAAATCATTCAAACGCCTTCACTTTGTACGGTGTGCATTTATACTTAAATAATAATATTAACAATAAGTACTTGTACATAGATCTAGAAATCATTTTAATAAAATTAAAAAGTGAAAGCAAAATTAATAAATGCATGTCTTGTAAAAAAAAAAAATGTGACTTTACATAATTTCATGATAAAATTCCGGGATTAATTGTGTAAGCCGATAAGAATTTTCCCAGTGAAATCAACACTTGTCACTTGACTAAGTATTTGAATACTGAGTGTTTTTGACACTTTAACCGCTTACTGTGTTTGTTTAGCAATAATATACTGAACACATGCTTAAAAAATTCATGCCGAAAACAAATATGTTAAATTAGAATGGATTGTTTTTCTGTGCATTCGATGTAGCTGAAATAACTGCAAAGTTTACAATAAAATTTGTAAGTAAATTTCTAGTATATTTGCCTATTTAAATCCAAGCCTTTAATTTAAATATTTAAGCAATATGCAGAGGCTTTAAGCAGCTTAAAATTTACATTGCAAGCTGTTAGAGTATTTATTATTCGTAGTGCTTCTTCTATCTACGTTACTTCATGTCAATTGTTGCTGTTGTTGATTGTTGTTGCTGGTTGTTGGTTGTCGCCTTTGTCGCTGCCTTCGTTGCTTCTGGCGCGTTTTTAAAAAGCGACAAATTGTTGTTTGCAGACGCCGCCGCGATTGTTGTTGCTGTTGTTTGCGTTGTTGTTGCCGCTTAAGTGTCGCAATTTAAATATTGTTGAGTGCACTTTTGGCTACCGTTGGCCATTTATTTTGCGCTGAAATTTATGTAACGATGTGGAAAAATTGCCGCTACTGCAACTTGAACTTGGACTGGGACACGGACTCCAACTCCAACTCCGACTCAGAGGGCAACAGCTCTAGGCAACTTTACTGTCAACAGCAGCAACAACAACAACAACAACAAATGACCACAGACTCACTCTCTCTCTCTCTCTCTGTCTCTCTCTCTCTTTCTCACACACACAGTCTTAAATTCTCTCTCTGTCTGTCTGTCTGTCGTTCTGTGTGAGCAATCGCAATCGCAATCGCAGGTTCATGGATCTGTTTTGGCCACTGTGTGCAGCCATTGACCGCTGGCAAGGAGAACGCAGAAGGCGAAGGCACGTAGAAAGCATTTTGCACAACATTTCCGCGCTCCCAACAAAAGGCCAATAATTGGGTTTCCAGGCTGCAGAGTCGACTCCAACTTTGACTCTGACTCTCAGACCTAACTGCATTTATAATGCAACAGCAACAGCAACATCAACAGCAGCAGGAGCAGCTTCTTCATGGCTCGCTGGGTTGGGCAGGGCAACACCCAAAAGGCCATCCCAAAAAAAAAAATATTAAAGAAGGGGAGGGAAAAAAAGGGCAAGGGGCAACCATGGATGGACGATAGCAACAGCAGCAACAGCAACAACGGCAGCTGTCTGGCCAAAACAATATAAATATACAATAGCAACAACAACAACTTTTTGCACAGTTGCTTCGCTGCGGACTGTGAAAAATTCATTCGACATCAGCGGAAAAAAATATAAAAAAAATCAGCTTCAACTTTTTTTGTTGCAACTTGGCCAAAAAGCACTTGTACTGGCAGCTGCATTGCCTCTTTCCTCTTGCCCCTTGCCACTTGCCCCTTGCCACTTGCCTCTTGCCTCTCTGCACGCCATGTTGGTTACGCCTATGGAACTCGTACATACCCATAAATCCCCTCCCACCACAGCCGGCCCCTTCTATATAACGTGACTAAAATGTTTAAGCCACAAGAAGGAAAAAAAATCCAAACCGGCAGCAACAACAGCCGTCGCTCAATCGAAATCATTTTTTGTCCTGCTTCGTTTTTCCAACTTCTTTATAGCAAAACTTGACATCAAATCTTATGCAAAAATCCGAATGGAAATGCAAGAAAAAACTCGCAAATATAAAATATACATAGAAATGAAAGCAAAGCACACAGAGTTAAAGAAGGAGAGAACGAAATGAATAGAGAAAAGAGAGAAGAAGCAAACAAGTAGCATTTGGTTATATGCGGCGTATGCGTAATTTCATTCAGATGAACATTTACTAATGCAGTAAGAGAGAATAAAGGATGAGGCTAGAGAAAGAAAGAGAGAGAACTATCGAAATCCACTTGCATTGAGAATGAGCTGGGACTCAAGATTAATTCTATAAATAGAAAACTTTCAGCTTATAAAAATTGTTGAGTGATTTTAGTTGACATTAAATATATAATTTAATAAACAAATAAATAAAGTTATCTAAGACTGAAAAATGCTTGATAAGCGCATAGAAGAACTACAACTTTTAATTAACCATTAATTATTTCAAATTTATTTTGCGTTAAGCTGAAGGACCAATACTTGAACTATTTTTGAGACGTAACTAGATGATCGTCAAACAGTTGTAGGTTTTAATAATATTGGTAAATAATTGTAGAATTTTAAATATTTATTTCAAGACTGATAACAGTTAAGCTCATTGGTAGTAGCCCAAAACTTAAGGCCTATATCAAAGAGTGTTCGTTAATGTTTTTATGAATCTTTCAAGATATTGACACCTTTTTAGAATTCAGTTCTATGGTCTTACAAGTTGATTACTGTCAGTCTTTAGCTGATTTCTCATACTGAACTTTTCATGGGGAATCTCTATCCTACTTTTATTCTCCACTTCACAATCTCTCTTTTTTTCTCTCCCAATCGCTGTTTTAGGGTCTTTGATGGGGAACCGTCGGCTATTCGTGCTTCTATTTTTAATGCGATTCGTTGTGCCTGATTTGACATTTTGATTATATTCAGCAGGCTACTTTCCTTGTACGCCAAACGGCTGGTAATTTAGTGACATACACACACACATAACCACACACACACACACCTCTTTAACTGGCAGTCTAGCGTTCCAGGGCATTATGTAAATCTGAACATAAATGTAGAAAAATCCATAAAGTATATTAAATGTTGCGTTTCGTGTGGCGGAGGCCAAAGTTCGTCATCGTTGTTGTTGTTGGTTGTTGTTAACGTTGTTGTTGTTGGTTGTTGGTTGCTTGTTTTGTGGTTGTTAATACGCTTAACACCTAAATATTTCTGTTGCCTTTTTCTTCATCATTTCTGCTCGCGTTCAACTTGTTAACATTTTAATTACATAATTAGTTGCGAGCTTGGCGCAAAATATTGAATATTAATGAACTGTCAACAGGCCATAATAACCGCATCGCATAAAAATCTATTGGCTGTTTGACTCTCCTTCAACGACTTTCCATTTTGACAGGGTTTTTAGCAAATTATTAACAAAACTTAAAAAAAACTTTAATTGCTTAAGGAGATGACAACATTAATATTATATTAATATTTAACTCCTTTCACTTCAATTAAATGCTTCGGATGCAAATAATTTTCACATAAACACAATCCTTTTACTTAGCATTTCTCTTAAGATTTTGTTAAATTGCAAGACGATGAAAAAAAACTTAAAGAATAGCGTAAATTAAATTGATGCTGCTACATAGTATTCTTAATCAATATTGTTTCAATAAATATTCTTTGCATTTCTCCCCCTTTGATATAAATTTGTTGAATTGTGTAATGGTGTTGTGTAAAAATAAAAATATTTACTTCATAATGATCATCATGTTATTTTTTCACAAATCTTCCTTACAGAAATAAAAAATAAAATAAATCTTTTAATATAAATTGTCGATATTTTTTCGCACAATTTGTTGATAATTTTTCTATATACATCAAATTGGAAAACCAAAAAATATCCGTTAATTGTTACTAAATGCAAATATTTTATTTTGAATTTTCTAGACCAATTGCACATTGTTGTAATATTCTTATTCGTATTCTTTAATAAATATTTCTAAACATTTCCTTTTCTAAAATTGCCAATAAATTTATCGATTTGTTTATAGAGATTTCCCTTTAATTCCTAGCTGTATCTTGCATCTTTCTCTCTCTCTCTCTTATTCTCTATCTCTCTCTACCTTTGTCTCCTTTTTCTTTGTCTTTGACTTTTTCAACTTTAAATGCGCTTCAGCCATTTTGGCCATGTAAATTTTATATTTATTTTTTCTACACACACAATCTGCTTGTTGTTGTTGTTGTTATGGCTGATGTTGTTGTCGTTTTTGTTGCTGCTGCTTTTATTTTATGCGCACACAAGATACAAAATACGCCTCTTTTTCTGTAACTCATGCATATAAAGTATCTGCTAGATACACAAGCGTACAGAACGACATGAAAGTGGCTCTGGCTTTGTTGATGTGTATATGTTAGTAGAGGGGGAGAGGGTTGGTGTACTGCAGTGTGTGTGTGTGTGTGCGTGTGTGTGTGTGAAGCCACAGAAGCCATCGCCATCGTCATCGCGAAACTGTTTACTTTGCCATTACATTTCCAAAAGCAAAACCAGAGGCGGCTGGCAGTCAGCTGCCCCATCACCAGCACCACCAGCACCACCAGCACCACCTTCACCACCACCTCCCCAACGCCACTAAAGTCTCCTCATCCCTTCCCCCACCCCTTGCTGCTGCTCTGTCGAATCCTGTGCCAAGGCAAAAGCAAAAACAAAAAAAGAACGAGAAAAAAGTAAAATAAAATAAAATAAAATAAAAGTATCTGCAGCTATCGCTCTTTGCCTATCAGTTGCCTTATATCTGGCCATGCCCATCCGACCGTCTTGGCACTGCCACACCCCCTACCCCCCTCCTCTCACTCTGTGCTCCCCCTCGAACAAGTTTGTTTTCTTCTGGTTGTTTGTTGTTGTTGTTGTTGTTGCTTTGTATTAAAATTCATGTTGCGTTGCAAAATGTGAATGTGAGACAAGCGCAAGGGAAAGGCCGGCAAGAAAAGCAACAGAGAAAGAGCTAGCGAGGAAGACAGCTCAAGAAGGATAGAGACAGCAATAAAGAGAGACAAAGGAAGAAAGAGAGGAGGAGAGAAAGAGCAAGGCAGTGGCGAATTCTTCAACGTTTGGCATTGAAGATGCTTTTGTTCCTCTTCGCTTTGTTAAATAGCATTTCCTCAGCAGGTTGCAAGTTTTCTTTTCTTTTATTGTGTTTATTTATTTATTAATTTTTTTTTTTTTTTTTGGCATTTTTCCAGGCGTCAAAGCTGCTTATTTGTTGTTGTTGCAAGTACAAGTTCTTATTGTTGCCTGATCAGGCAGTCAACATGTTCATTAACATTGCCATTTCCATTTCCATTTCCATTTTATATCCATTGCCATAGCCAAAGCCAAAGTCATTCCCATTTTCATTTTCTTATGCTCAGTATGAGTTGAAATCTCTCATTCTCATCTTCATAGCCATCAGTCTGGCAGCCATCGTCATCAACATTGTCGTCAGGACGCACAGATTTTTTATAGGCTCGAGAGATTTTTTGTTTTTTTCATATCAACAGAATCCGGTGTCTCTGTCTGTGTGTGTGTGTGTGAGAGAGAGCGCGCATCTACGACCTTAAACTCGCTGGTTTTTGGGTGGTTCATTTGTTGTTTTCGCCCACTCGGCTCACAAAACTCGTGTCGTCGCCACAGTTCGTGTCATATTCCTCCTTCTCCCTCTCCTTCTCCCCTCCATTATGCTCTTCCCCACGTTTTTGTTGTTGTTGTTATTTTCCTTTTGTCAGCAGACAGATAGCCAATGATAAGCCTTAGCGTATGAGTGATGTGCTCCTGTCCTATCCTGTCCTATCCTGTTCCGTAGCCAACTCAACTGAACTGTCCCAACCACCCTGTTTTATGACAACCACCCCCACATAACATAAATCCAAGTCACCCAATCGCCCAACCACCAACGATTTCATTGTTTATCTTCGTTTCTGGCAAAGACCTGATATATTTTTTATTGCTGCTGCTCAAGAAATTCCATGTTGCATGCCTCCAGCTGCAATAGTTGAAGCAGCTAAATGAAAACTTCGAAGAGCAGCCAAAGATTAGGCTTCACATTTCTGTTATTAACATGAAATGCTTTGAAATAAATAATTTGAATTTTGAATAGCATTCTTATTTTATAACTTTAAAATTTTTGCTATTTTCTAAATTAGAGCCAAGTTGTTAAAAATAATATCTAAGAGCGCAGAAAAAGATTTCGCAACTGAAGAACATGGAATAAAACTGAAATTCAGTTGAATTCACAAATATTTTGTACCAAAAAAGGAGAGAAAAGTGTGACGTTTGAAACGCGCATAGAGCTTAACACTACCCCACCAACCCCCCTCGCTGTACTTTATCACTCAGGTGAACTACCCCTTGGCACACACCTGCCTGTTGCAGGGTATTTTGTGGTGTGACTGACGTTGCTTGTGTACTTTGTTAATATCAATGGAATTGTGCCATCACAGCCTATACCCATTACCACAAACACGCACACACACACTCACACACACACACCCACACACACACGCACACTCGGCAGTTAAGTGAGACCAACATTTGATGTGGTCGTTTGGAGCTCACTTTGGCACTGCCTAACGGCACAATGTACTATATATGCATATGTATATATAGACAGAAATATAGTATATATATATATATATATATATATTGTCGATATGGTTTTGTGTTGTTGTTGCTGCAGCGTGCAGCTTCATTGATTGATTTTAAATGCTTTTGGTGTTGGCGATTCATTTAAAATTTATGTATTTGTAAATTTGCATTTTTCAATATTTAATGTGGCCAGACACTGCAGATACCGCACACACATCCAACACACATATACATACCCCCATTATTTCTCTCTCCCTCTCTCGCTCTCTCTTGGCACCTATGCAACCCTTCCCCACTTCCCCACTTCCACTCTCCCTACCTTCACGCTGCTTTGTTCAGTGACTCTGGCAGCGCTTAATGCGATTAAAGGTTTAAAGTTGTGTGCCAAATAAAGCGTATGGCCAAGAGACTACAGTTATTTGCCATGGAGTGGGGGTTGTGTTGAAACGGAGAAGAGTGGAGGGTGGAGGGGAGTCAAATAATTGCCGCACTTGCCGCACATGCATTTGCTTTGATTTGTTAACTGTTTCGATAAAACGTAGGCCATTTTCTTGGTAACATAATATTATGCATATATTCTAATTATGCACAACTATCTCTCCCACACACTATCTCTCTTTTTCTCTCTCTCTCTCTCTCTCTTTATGTTGCAATTGCTTTCTGTCTGTTTGTCTCAACATCTAAATGCGCTTTAGCTATCGAATGTCTTTTAATTGGTTTTCACATTAATTTTGCAAATTTATTGCTTTAGAGTCCCTTCAGTTCCTTTGCCTTTTCCCCGCACACCTCCTCATTTACTGCACCACATCAATGCAATTAATAACAAACAACATGTGGAAATTTGTTATGTGATTTTGACAGAAAATTATATATTTGAAATGAAAACTTTCTCTCTCTCTCTCTCTCTCTCTCTTTTGTGCTGCTGACCGCAAAACTTTGGCTAAGTTTTATCACTCTACGAAACCTTTCTCCATCCCCTAACTGCCGCCCACTTTTAGCCAGAATAGGGGCGGGGACGGGAACGGGGGCGATTAGCTTCATAAGCTGCCGCAGAGTCCGCGATAAGCGAAATTTATGCGCTGCTCCGATTTTCACAATTCACAATTCGCTTTGCTGACTTTCGCCCCAAATGTCAAACAAGCTGAAAGAAGAAGAAAAAGAGGAAAGAAAAAAAATAGAAAACGGGAAATTTTGGGAAATACTGAAAAACAGCACAAGTTGCTTATCGCCACATCTCTCTGGGTTCAGTCGAGCGATTTTGTGACACAGCATTAACCTTGAATGCGACTGCACGTAGTAAGCAACATGCCCTCTTCATAGTGGGCAGGGGCACGAGGCACGGGGCACGTTTGGGGTGGCAAAGTCAACTGACGCTTATTGCTTATCGCGACAACAGCATCAGGCATCGCGCATCAGACATCGGGCATCAGCACCAGAAACCCAACAGAAGCCGCCTGTAAATCTTCCCCTGGCAGCGATAAAACCCGCAAATGTCGCACATCCGTTAACTGGTCCCATGCGAGAGGTTTCAAATTTCAGACGTCCAGATATCCAGATTTCAGATTAGCCAATCTTTTCGAAACATTTCATGAATCCCCCCCTATAAGTACTCTTCCAAATGCTGTGAACTTTATTGATACCAAAGCTCTTTCATCATTTACTGAATGCTGAACTTCTCAATCCTCTGTTAAGAGGATATTAACTACCCAGTCGGATTTATTCTGTACGAGTTTAAGTCTATTTATATGACTGAATCACTTTATTGTATAATTGATTTAAAAATTAACTCAAGAAAGGAAATTCTAAAAGTTCTGTAAAAAACTATGATTTCAAATGGTATGCATATAGAAAGTTTAAAGTTGAACATTGAAATCTAACTATGATTTGGTTTACTATAGCTAAATAAGTTAAAATCTGATATCTAACAAACCATTGTTGTCTTATAAGTAAACTCATTTTGACAAAAGGTAATTGCAAAAACTGTCTTATGAAAAGAAACTGAAAAATTAAATATTTCTTTTAAAAACTATTAAAATCTTTTCATCAGAATATTTATGTCATATTTATAGTGTTATTTTTATATATAATGTTTTATTTATAGATAGTATTGAACGTAACTTAAGTTTTCAATTCCAAAGTTTTTGATTTCAAACCATGATTTGGTTCACATATAATCTCTATACTTTAAACCAGAAAGTATTAGAAAAACGTTTACCATTCTTAGGAATAGCCTTGCTAGTTTTGGCTGTGGTTCGGTTCACTTCGGTTCGGTTCGATTCGAAGTGTCCATTCGTTTTTGGTTCATTGCCCAACAAATCTCACATATTCGCTCCTCAAAAGTGACGACAACAAAGACGTCGATTGCCGCCCGCTGTTTCTTTATTTTTATTGTTATTTTCTTTCATTTTTTTAAATGTATGTATATGTGTAACTTGTTGTAATTGTTGTTGTGTTTTGCTCGCGTTATGTTTTGAAGTTTTGCCGCAAATGATTTGCCAACAACAGAGACAACAACAACAACGACAAAAGCAACGACAATGACAACAACAAGAACAACAACAGCCATGACACGTGTATGCGCGCGATTTTGATTAATTAATTTGCATATGAGCATTAAAAAATAAAAAACGTGCCTTAAGTTGCTGCTGCTGTTGTAGATGCTGCTGCTGCTGCTGCTGCTTATGATGTTAAGGCGCCGGCAACATGTTGCTGTTGACGCGCCGGCAACATGTTGTCGCTGGGGAACAGAAAGCAATAGCTATAAATACCATTTGCCGCCGAGTTTATAATGCAGCCATAATCAAATTAATAAACGCACAATAAAAACGCATAACAAATTGCCGCTCATTGAGATCGAAGCGGCAGACAAAAGGCGAAGACTGAAGACCGAGAAGAAACTGCCCGAGAAGATTGGCAGGGGAAGAGAGGAGGCTGTGTGTGTGTGTGTGTGTGTGGAAGAAAAGAGATGGAGACACACAGCGCTAGGGCGAAGGTGTTGCTGTTGCCCGTCGCCTGCAACAACAACAACAACAACAACAGCAACATCACAGCGACAGCAGCAACATTACACGCATCATTATGTTGAGCGTTTTTCGGTTATTGATGATATGAGCCCGCGGTTCGCTTAGACGCCCGCACCGTCTGTGCAACGCATCACTTGCCACAGCATTGCTCAAACACACACACACACACACTCACACACACACACACAATCGCAGCTTTAGTAAGTGCAAATGAGAAAGAGCTACATTCATATTGAACTTTGTGCACCCAGCAAAAATTGAATTATTCACCACACATTTGAAACTAAAGTAACTTCAACTAAGTAAAGTAATTTCTAGACCTCTAGAAGAGATCTAAAGATCAAAAAGAAAATATATCATAGTGCATTATTTCAAATTCTCAATATTATTTCTCAATATTATTTCAAATTCTAAATAATTATAGGATACTGACTACAATAACTTATGCTTAAAAAAATGGAGTTATAAATCACTTAATTACTTATAGATTTTAGAGTATCATTTTACAATTGATCTTCTATTTCAAGGCAAAGACAAAATTTGTGTTTAAATAAAATTAGATGGATGTACCAAACGAAGCTCCATATTTGATTCATATTTATCCATTTGCAACAGCTTTATTTTTTTTTATTATATAAAAATTTCTTAGTTTGTTTATTTATTTATTAATTTATTTATGAGGATGAAAAGAGCTATTTATTTATATTTTAATTATTATTTTATTATTGTTTAAATTCAAAACCAAATAAATTTCGAATATTTTGATAAATGCCTATTTCCTAAAATATAACTTAGGAATAAAAATAGTAACAAAAAGAAAGTACAGTTGAACTTCCCTAACTCGAACTTCTATAACTCGAATTTCTCTGTAACTCGAACTAAATGAGTGGCAGTAAAATTAATAAAAAGAACTCTGTAACTCGAATATCTCCCTAACTCGAACCTTTTCTTTGGATAATGGTGATTCGAGTTAGGGAAGTTCGACTGTACTTTTTTCACATCGATACTCTAGCTATTGATGAGTCTATGGCAGCGGTGGGCATGAAATCTGAATTCGTTAGCAGCCGCTGACTCCCGGAGCCATTGCGTGCCCGTGCCCACCGCTGGTCTATGACAAGCGACAAATTTGTCGGGTGGCTGCTGCTGCCACTGCTGCCGTCGCTGCTCTCAGCGGCTGAGGCAGCAACAGCGGCTGCTGTCGGAGCACTCGGAACTAATCGCATTTAGCTGCGGTCATCTGCGGCGCGATCGTTTTTCTTGGTTCCAGCCAAATGGGCAGAGTACAGTGAGTGTTTCGAGTGTTCGAACATGGCCCGTAAAGACATAGATACATGTGTATGTATCTTCTCAAGACCCCGTCCAGTCGAGTCGCATCGAGGCGAGTTCAGTCCTGACTTGGACTTGGACTTGGACATTGGGTTAAAGGTCATTACCACAACGTCTCTCCCTCCATTCCCCTGTTGTGGATGCGTGAGAGCGAGTCAAGTGGCTCAATTGGAAACTCGCTACAAATTGTTGTTCGTTTTTATTGGCTGTTTTTCGTTTTTATGGGTTGTCGTTGTCGTTGTTGCTTTTGTTTTGTTGTTCTCTGTTTTGCGAATCTCTTGTGGCTATAAATCAATTCCTGAGGCTTTGGCTACCGTTTCCACAGCTTCAGCCCGAACAGACAACGACGAGGCGGAAGCGTTTCCCAAAACAGCAGAGAAAACAAAAAACTGAGCTGAACCAAAGGCAAAAACAAGTGCAAATACAAAAACAAAAAAAAAACAAATAAATAAATAATAATAAAAATCTAAATAAATGCCAAGTGCGTACAGTAAATTCTAATTAAACAATTATTTTTATTTCGTTTTTTTTTTTTTCTTCTTTTCTTGAGTCAATTCTATTTTATTTATTTTAGCTTTTTTGGGTTTTTTTGTTATATTAGTTCTTTCTTGACTTAGCCACGTTTATGGTGTCCCGTGTGAAGTGCACAACAACCTGTTGAGTGCAACTTGTTGCTTTTGTTGTTGTTAGTTGGCTAATGTTGTTGTTGTTGCTGCTGCTGCTGTTATTGCCGGGGCAGTAAATCAAGCCAAAAAGGCGATAAGCTACACAAATGAATTGTGGGCCAACCGAAATGGTCACAGACAACACCAACAACAATAGCAACTACAATAACTCAACAACAACAGAAAACAAAAATAAAAACAAGAGTAAAAAAAAAAAAAAATTAAAAAGCGCAATAGAACCTGTTGATGATGTTGAAAGCCCCCGCCCAAAAACCCCGTCGCGAGAGAATCGTTGCCTAGTGAATCCATTCGTGGACTTTCCGCTGAAAACTGTCTGCTCTTTTATTTTATTTCTGTTTTTTTCTCAGCTTTTTTGTATTTTTCTGTAGTTTTTCAACTGCAAAAGTCCGAAGTCAAAGTCGAGCTCGAGTGGAGCTCGAGTCGCTTGCACTGAAATTTATGGCGTATAAATTATCTCACACGTTGACTATTGACAGCTTTAAAATAATCGTAAAACGGCAAAGAAATCATAAAAGAGCCACAGAGCACTGAAACCAGAACACAATCCAACAACAGCACCACAGCAGAGCCGTCGCACCACCGCAGCCATTCAATGTGAATTACTATTTCAGCTTCAAGCTAAAATGCTAAAAAACACAACAGCAACAACAAGAACAACAACAAAAAACCGCTAAAAAACAAGAGACTATACTGTCAGACAGGCGACGACGTTGGCCCCAAAGCGTCGTCCTATGTGGCCAAATCGTGGCATAGGCCAGGTAAGGGCCCCCTTCCCCACCTCCCTCTGTTCCCTTCTCTACAATTCCACAATCTGCGTTTTGGGGGCCGCCTGCACAAAATGGAAAAGTTCCCAACAGTTGGGGGCCCCATAACTTGCATATCATGGCTAAGAGTCTGCTCAGAGACAGGTCAGAGATATATTCAATTCCTGACAAACGGGCAACAAATAACATTTAAGCTTAGCTTAGATGGCCAACAGATCGGTAGCTCTCAGCTACCCAATAATAACTCCCAAATGATTTATACTCCTATTGCAACAGCCCCCAAGCCATTGATCAATCTCCTCCTCCTCAGCCTCGAAAGCAAACAAGTTTCACAAACAAAATTCACAAGTTTCGTGTCGAAATCCAGCTTTTATGACATTTACGAAAACAAATCGAATCAATCATCATAAAGATTTCGTTTTGTGACAAAATATTATCAAAACAAATTGTTTTCAATTTTCAAATGGCGTGTGAAGCCAATAAGCAACGAGATCTTTGCCAAGATCAAGAACCTCTTTACATCTACTCCAGGAGTAAAAATTTTTAATGGATTCCAGTGTTTCCATTTACTTTTTATTAATATTATGTAGGAATCTATAATAGAGATTTTCGAGACCATCACTGAGCTTAATAATTGTGTACAATTAAAAAATACACTGTAAGAAATGGGTTTAGAAATTTGTACAAGTTTCAGCAGATTCTGTTTATTTGCCTGATTGATCCTTAGGGCTTTAAAAATGTTTATTGTATTAATATTGTATTGTATTGTATGTTTTTAATCGTTTTTCCAGATTTTCCTAAAAACAAAAGAATTTATAGAAGTAAGTTTTAGTAATAGAATAGAATAAAAACAAACTTGTTATCAAAAGAATTCATTCTATTAAAACATATCAATTTAACACTACACACAGTTTGGCAAATTGTTTTCATATTCAATAGAAATTCAATAAATGTTATTTTATGTTATAATGCTACATAAGATAGCCAAAAATTAAAAGCGGAGTATGCATGAAATTATATCTGATTCATGTAATTTGCCGAGCCTAAAATTTTAAAATTTCAAAGATATATACACAATATATTTCTTGTATTTCCAATATTCGATGGATTAATATTTTTAATTGTCCTACTTCTATCTGATAATATAATAGTTTGTTCAGAACGAAATATTTTTTCATCAAATGGTTGTTGAATCTCATCTTAGCTTCTGTTTCGAAAATTTTGCGATTTGTGAAGTTTACGCCGCGTAAACCTTTTACCATAAAACCTTCATTATACTCATATTTATTATTTATTTGAGCCTTTAGCTGCCCACAAATTGTGACCACACAGATTAGAATTTGGTAGTTGCAATGCGAGACTTGGAAATTGTTTTTTTATTTTATTGCGTGTGTTGTACTTTGCATCTCAACGGCTCATTATGCTGTCTAATTTATAGTTGGGGCCACGCCCATGTGGTCGTCGAGCTACGCTCTCTCCATCCCCTTTCCCCCTCAGGGGTATTTAGCAATTCTTCAGGTTAAGCCCGGCAGCGGCTGCCGGCTACGCTTTTTGCTCAATAAATCAATAGAGCTGAGCAAAAAGCCATAGAACTGACTTCCAAGACATTCAACATTTTTTTCTTTTTTTTTTTTGTCTATTCTACAAGCAATAGTTGGTGTTGTTGCTATTGCTCGTAAAGTGACTTGAGCAACTGTTGACCGTAAAAATGATGAAGAAAATGGCGCATAAAAAATGTTGACGTACTTGGAACTGCATTGACGTTGCCTGCAACATCAGCAAACGGCAGCAGCAGCAGCAGCAACAAATATTGTTGCATGTGCCTGTGGCAGGTTTGATGCTTCCAGGCAGTTAGCTAGACCCACACTCGCCATTCTACTCATCATCATCAGCTTCATCATCATCATCATCATCATCATCAGCATCAGCTTTTGAGCTCAGGACAGTCATAAATGTTGATGAACAGCAGGCGAACTTTGTTAAAGGCGTTGCTGCGCTTTTGTTGCTGCTGTTGCAGTTGCAGTTGCTGCTGTGCAACAACAACAACAAAATTGAAAAGATGCAACCGCACGATACGAACACAACAACACAACAACAACAAAACTACAAAAATATATTGAAGAGAATAACATGCTGCAAATGTTTTATGACTTTTGGCTGCGCTTTGTTCTATGTGTTGCCCCCTACCCACCAACCCCACCGCCCCCCACTCCATTGCCGTTGACAGCTTTGACTTTTGACTTCTGAGACCCCTTCGGGCCACGCCTCCTTCAACGGACCACAGTTCAGTTTGCAACGCCTGTCCGAGAGCGCGACTTGAAATTTATGAGTCGTCAGTTGCCAAGTTGCAAGTCGGCAGTTGCAAGTTGTACAAGCTGCTGCTGCTGCAAGTTGCAAGTTGCTAGTCGGCAGTTTTATGGGCCGCTTTGAGTCCCATTTGCTGAAGTGCATGCACAAATCAGCAGGTTAACAAATTTGTTGACGCAATTTGTTGCCCATTTGGCGAAAGCAAAAGCAGCAGCAGCTGCAACCAAAAACGGGAGCAACAACAAAAAGGGGAGTAGAAAGTTTAGTTAAAAGAGGAGCAACAGCAACAGAAGGAAAAGCCGTCAACTGGGTAACAAAATCAAAAGTTTTCTTCTTTTTTTTTTTTTGGCTGACATTAAACAGTCAGCAAAAGTGAAAATTTGACATGAGAGCAAATGAAATAAAACAAAAGCAAAACAGTCAAACAAACTGAAACAACAACACGATGATCAACAACAACAACAACAACAGAAAACAACAAGAAAAGTTTTGACAAGTCGAAGCAAACTTTTGCCAGGCGAACACAAAAACTTGCAAAGCGCACAAAATGGGCGCAAAAAGGAAAAAGACAGCAGAAACAGAGCAAAGCAATATAATAAGAAGAGTCAAAGAGTGAGTGAGAGAGAGAGGGAAAACGATAGTGAGAGAGAGGTATAGGTGGAGCTGGTGTGGGCGTGAGGGGTAGTTGGGGGTGTGTCTGTGGGGACAGGGTGACTGTTGCGACCCTGCAGCAAGTTCAAAAGTGCAAAACTTTACTTCATGCTTTAACCCAAAGCAGACGAACTTTTCACAAAATTTTGTCCGCTCTGGACTTAACCCACACCTGTCCCTAGCCCTCTCTCTTTGCCAGAACACAAACTGAAGCAACAATTTGCAGGCATTTACTAAAATGCAGTTAAACGAGTAAGGCCAATGGAGAAAGGCCTAATTCTTAAATTATTTTTAAATATTTCGGAGACAGTTTCTATCGATTCAAAATACAGTGAATAGAATGATGAAATTTCTCAATTTAAGCTTAGATAATAAATAGAAATCAAATAATCCGTATGTTGCTTCAATAAACTCCAATCATTTTTGTTTGATTCTACAATTCCACTGCGAGAAGAGTCGACGTAATACTAGCAACGATTATTGAATGAACTCTTAAGCTGGCTTCACACGAGCACTTTTTCACCGACAGTTCTCGTCAAAAAGCTGTCCTTGTCATGTAATCATAAAAAATTTCAAAGCTTAGGTGAAAAACTCACGCTCATCAATGGAAAAAGAACACGTTCTATTCCATCGGTGAGCGATGGTGAGCGACGGTAAGCGACACGGACAGCTTTTTGACGAAAAGTGTCGGTGAAAAAGTGCTCTTGTGAAGCCAGCTTTAACCGTTTCCCTGAAGAATTTTGCAATTATATGGACAAATCTGAAATTTCTTGGGTTTTTAACCCAAGGCGGATCCTGTGGCTTGCTTGACCACAGCTTAACCCATGCTGACCAATTAGGAGTAAATGTTTTTCTGGATCTGGACTCACCTATATTGTGCTGATTTGTGTGCAGGACCGCGCCGAATGCCATTAGATCCTTGACGGGAGGTGCTCGGCTACCGAGGGCGGCAAAACCGTCGCCCAGAAATGACGCCAGCGCGACAGCCCTGAGGGGCGCTTTGGATGCCTCGGTGAGAATTTTGTTGTCGAATATATCGAGGCTGGGGGGCGAGATGATAATCGTCGCGGCGGTGATGATGATGTTGTTGATGATAATACGCACACACGCGACAAGCGCGCACACACACACAAACACACAGACACACACACACACACGCAGGCAATAGAGTGAGAGAGTGAGGGACAGTGAAAGAGATGGGGACTGAGATGAATGTTGGGAAATGTGTGGAGCACGTGTGTTGTTGTTGTCGTTGTTGTTGTTGTTGTTGTGTTTTTTGCCGGCGGCAAAACACGCGACAGCTGGCAGCTGATTTCTGCTTCCTCTTCTTCTTTTTCTACTGATTTAACTTTAACTTTGATTTGTATTTAAATTTAAATATTTGTTGTTGTTGTTGTTGTTGTTATTTAGACTTGTAACTTTTGCATTTGTTATTAACTTCTACTACAATTTATTAATTTTCTCCTTTGTTGTCGATTAATCCACTTGACACTTTCATTCGCAGCGCAAAAAGGGGCAAAGAGAGATGTCGAAAAGCTTTTTCGTATTCCTTGTCGAGAAACTCTCACTTGAAAAAAACTTTGGCAACAAATTCTTTGTGTGCTCTAAAAAAATTCGAAACTCAAACGCGCCGTTGTTGACAGTGGGAAACCCAAAAACGAAGAAGGACGCGCAACGCGACGGACAAGCGGGCGAGCGGTACGAGCGGTACAAGCGGGCGGTACGAGCGGTCGGTCGGTCGGTCGGTCGTTCGTTTAGGAAATCGTCGTCAGCTGTTCAAAATTCGTTTGTTTTTCGTTATTCGCCAGTTTTGATTTTGTTTCGCTGACGTCTTATTGTTGTATATTTGGCAACGTCTTTCGGTTTAACACGACAACGGTAAATGTTGCGATAACGGTAATATATCGATGTCGATTGCGATGTCGAGTGTCGAGTGTCGATAACGATAACGGGCCGCAACATGCGAGCGCACCACGCGAACGTCAAACAAAAACTGAAAACGGCGACGGCAGCAGCAATATCAACGAGCCGAGCTGCGTCGACAGCGACGGCGACGACTACGACGACAGCGACGACAGCGACGACAGCGACGACAGCGACAGCGACGGCAGAGCGAGCGCGAACGAATGGCAATGCAAGGAAAGGCGAGAGACACAGCCAAACGCAAACTGAACTGAACCGGTATTCGAGACACGAGTCCGATACCTGATGCTGTCTGTTTCAGTTGTTGTTATTGCTGCTGCTGCTGCTGCTGGTGCTGCTGCTGCTGGCGTCTGCCTACCCCTTAGCATTGGCTCGTGTACGAATCGCATGCGCGCTCACTCACACAGACGCACGCATACAGTCACACACTGCTGCTCAATGGCAAACACAAATTTCCCCTTCGCATGCATACGGTATGCGCGAGAGCGAGACAACTAGCTGCGCTCTGTGCGTTGTTGCTGTACTTGCTTGCTTGCTGCAAAAATAGCAATGGAGTCTGTTGCTGACATTTGTCGCAGTCATCGGTTGCGGCGACAGTTGTTGCTGTCGTTGTTGTTGTTGTCGTTTGCGGCTAGAAGGGGGCGTTGCTAAGCAACTGGTTTCGGTTTCGGTTTCATGGCAGAGGCGTTCGCATATTTGTTTGCTGCTGCAGCAGAGAGGATGCGCAGCAGCAGCAGAAGCATACACATGTTGTTGTTGCTCCTGTTCTTGTTGTTGTTATTGTTATAGCTGCTGCTGCTGCGGCTGCTGCTGGTTGGGGCAGAAAGTTTGTCGAACCAATGGCATTTTTCAAAGTGACATTTGGCGCTTTTGCTCTTGTTGTTACAGTCACGTTCACAGCCCTGTCTGTGTCTGTGTCTGTGACTGTGTGTATGTTTGTTGTCTCTCTGTATGCGTACATGTGTGCCTGTGTCTGAATGTGTGTGTGTGTGTGTGTGTGTGTGTGTGTGTGTGTGTGGCGTTGCCTTGCCAAGGTAAAATGTCAAATGCTTTTGGACTGTCAACTGTTGGTCGCAACTTTTCTTTTTTGTTATATTGCGTTGTTGTTGTTTTTGTTGGTTTTCTGCTTTGTGCAAACTTTGCATTGGCAACTACAAACACCAAAGCTTTTTAAAGAGCGCAAGTTTAAGCAAAAGCATGACAACAACAACAACAACAATAACAACAACAAATGCTGCCTGCGTCTTGTCGTTAGCGTTGTCAAAGGCAGCGCCACCAGCAGCGGCAGCAAAGCTGAAAAAAATTCAACGCCCCTTTGGCGTTTTAACGCATTGGAGCAAAAAACCAAAATAACACATAAACAAAAAAACAGATGAAAAAAAAAGAACAACAAAAAACAAGACAGCTCGAAACATCTACATATGTATGTGTGTGTGTGTGTGTGCATTTTGTATTCCGGCAGCGTTCGCATTTCACATTCAACGTGACATGGTAATAAGCCAAAGATCAAGCGCAATAAAAAATGAGCAAGAGAAACAAAAAATAAAATAAAAAAAAAATTAAAAAAACGAACAAAAAATACATAAAACAACACAAAAAGCTGCAAAAAAAACACATACACTAAAAGAAAAAAAATTGCCAAACTTCAAATAAGGAAAGAAGCAGCAGCTGCTTTGACACTCTGAGAGCGAGAGTGAGTGAGAGTGAGCGAGCGAGAGCTAGGGCGTGTAGAGACAGAGCGAGCGAGAGAGTGTGTGTGTGCGAGTAAGTTTCGTTGTTGTTGTTGTTGTTGGGGCAGTGGGTGGCGCCCGTGTGGTTGTGTGCGTTTGCTTGTGCGTGTGAGCGCCATTGTCGTTTGCGCTGCTATCGACTGGAGTGGGGGGGGTGGGTTGAGGAGGGGAGGGGAGGGGAGGAAACTTGCGATGCTTTCTGAGTGAATGGCGCTTGGCGGCTGCGACTGCGGCTGATGATTATGCTTACGCTGAATGCTGATGCTGCTGGCAACGCAGTCGCGCCTTCAACTTCGACAGTTTGACTCGGTGAGATGTGGGGTGGGGGTGGGGGGCGAGCTACGTGAGCGGAAACGGGAGCGACCTCGCCAGCGTTCTGTATTTCCTTTTTATATATACATACATATATTTCATTTATGTGCGGCTGTGTGTGTCTGTGTGTGTGTGTGGGAGTCAAAAATATTGCACATTAGGGTGTTAAGCTGTGAAGTGCTTGACTGCCTTCGCCTGTCTTTGGTCCTGATTCTGCTCCTGCGCCACATTGAGCACGGCTGTCTGTCTATCTGTGTATGTGTATGTGTGTGTGTTTGTGAGTATGTTTGTGTGTGTGTGTGTGTGTGTATTGGTGTTGAGGGCCGCCCGCGCTCATTTGTCTGATGTTTCACTTGTCAATGTCATTGTCCATTGCTGTTGGTCGACTCACGACTCACGCACCGCAGTTCACGACTCACGAGTGTCCTGTGAACTGTCGCTACTGAATGTTTTGGTTATTTAAATTTGTGTTTTATCGAGTTATCGATGCTCGATCACTCAGCTGGCGATATAACTGTTGCATTTACAGTATAAAACAGATACTTTATCAAATAAAAATATCTTTTGGCGCTACAGGTTATTTTCCAAATTTAGCTAAAGATTTCTTGTCATTATTCAATTTCTTCTATATATGAAAATACTTGTGTCAATAAAATAATGATTTAGCTTATTTGTTTATTGTTAAAAAAAAAAAAAAATTTATCAATGGCAAAAGATCATTTATCGCTACAAGTTTTTATTTAAATTTAATTTTTTTTAAATTAAATTTTTATTTTTTTTAAATTGAATTTATGTACTTGTTTTCATAAAAAAAAATTGGCGTTATTTAAGAATTATTTATGTAACTAATTTTAATTATTTTTGATCGTTATGTATAGAAGCTAATAACTTTTTAATGTTTTTTAATTTATGTTTTTTATAACTCATTTAATATGGGTTTTCTTTAACTTAATATAATTTGACGTTGTACGATATATTTATTCGCATACTTTTAATTTCATACTTTCTTTAAAACTATTAAGCAATTTACGCTAGTAATTTTCCTCTTCGTCTCAAATTATTCTTTCTTTTATATATATATATATATTACAATCGCTATAATATGTTTACTTAATGGCTTAGTTTAAATGACATTTTATTTTTCTCAACAAAAAAATATTATCTTTAAATACTAGAATAACAACATTTGAAATATATATTATCTGCTGATTAGCTCTATATATTTGTTATTTTTAATTTTTATATTGCTTTCCAAGTGTTGTTTAAATTTGTAAGTTGTAATTCAAATTTTTTATAAATAATACTTGACATACTAAATAACTGGTGATTAACTCTAGCTTAAAAACAAAAAGGGTCAACGGGGTTTCCCCTCAAAAAATTGCTTTCCTTTTTTTTTATCGTTCGAGTTCGTCCTAAGCAAACTTCCCACTCGGGCGCTGTCAAATTGTTGTGCCCTGGGCTCCAATCTGTGCTAAGTTTCAATTGGGGAGGGGCGAGGGGAAGGGGTAAGGGGGAGCAGCTGCTCCAATTGCTCATATCGGCAGTGGTAATCTGCGTGCTGAACATCCATATCATTTTGGCCAGGGGGAAATTACCTTTTGCCTCTGTAGCTTCTTTGTCTTGCCCTCCTCAACCTCCTCCCCCTTGATGTTCCTTCTCCACCCTCCACTCCACTTCTCTGCACGTTTTTGCTGTGTTTCAGCTCCATTTGTTATAGCTGAGACGAACGCCAACAAATGTCAGTTATCAAAAATCGCAGAAGCAAACAAACAAGTAGCAAGAAAATGTTGGCTAAATGCATGATAAGCCCTGCACACACCACGCCCACTATAGAAGGCAAGGGGTGGTGGAAGAGGGTGAAGAGGGGGGTGGAGCTGACATTCGAGGGGAGCAACAAAAGGCGCGACGTGCCATAAACTTTTGGCTTTGGCTTTGGCGACGCGACGTGAAACGAAACGAGTCGAAACGAAACGAGTCGAAAACACAATGGATGTGAATGTGGCCGGGTGGCCGTATGTCCTCATGGCCGTATGGCCGTGTCCTGGCAGCGAACAGACCAGGAGTCAAGTGCCTGGCGCCGCCCTCCAGTCACGAACCAAGCAAACAGCGTCGGACGCGCCATGTCAGCCCCAGTGCCAGTTTCAGGACGAAAGTCGAGAGTCGGAGTGAGAGTCGCGAGCTGGAAGTCGGAACCAGGACGACTACGACGACACTTGGTGATCGCAGTGCTTTGATATGCAAACACACGCGCGCACTGAACACTCCTCCTCTTCTCTCCTCCCACTTCCACTTCCTCTTCCACTCCCACTTCGCCTCTCTCTGCGCTTCCCCTCGATGGATAGAGGCAACAACAAGCGGAGGATGATTGAAGCGACAACAATGTGAAAACGAGCAAATACCTAAAGAAAATTGACGATTTGGAAATACCCTATATTACATTTTAATTATTTATAAGTATTATAATGCTAGATGGTGAGAGAAAAGCCGAGTTGTGAAAATAGTAAGTCCGACTAAGCCTAAAGTCATTATACCAATCGTGTATTATCGCTCTCAAGCTTATTTAATCCATAAATCGGAGCCTTAATTTTATTAATTTCTTCATTCTATTCAAGTTATTCTCATGTCAAAAATGTATGTTTCATTTATTTACTTCAGTCAATATTATATGAAAATATAATAAAAAAAAACAATCATATATAAAGTAATTTATATGTTTCAAATTGCAAATTTTTCTTGTTATATTCAACAAAAACAGATTCCAGTTTGTTTTTTTTTCATTTTTTTGTTGTATCCTGAAGAAGTTCCCTATCCAAATTTTAATATAATGAAAACTGTATTTTGCTGAGATACCATATTTTCAGCCACTTAAATTTTTTTTTTTTAAATATTTCTTTAAGCGTAGACATTGTAAAGAACATCGATGGGGAACGAATTTAAATAATTAAAAAAAAAAATAATGTAGAAGAGCATCGCAATGTGAATTTATTGAAAGGCTGAAAGTAAAGTCCGACTGATCCGTGTGATCATATAATATAACCAACCTACAGGGTATTGAGAGAAAATCAAAGCCAAAGCTTAAATTTGCGTTGTTGTGTTGTTCGATGTTGTCGTTGTGTGTGGGCGGTGCGCAATTGCCACGCCTTGTTGAGCGTTGAATGCTTGGCGCCACACACAAGAGTTGCAAGCAAGCAACTGTAACAACAACAACAACTACAACAACTACAACAACAACAACAACATAAAGCTGCTGTTGTGTGTCACTTTTGCTTGTTTGCTGCGGAAAAATACTTTTTCCAGAGTTGAGTTGAGTTGAGTTGAGCTCAACTTCGTGTGCAAGCTGCATGTGGCAGTGTGTGTGTGTGTGTCTGTGTCTGTGTGTGTGGCATTGCTATGGCTGCAACACAGCTGCACATGTGTCTTGTCTCTGTTTGCGTCTCGCTTGCACATGCCACAGTCTTTATTCTAATATTTGCGATTTCTGATTTAGCCAGCGAATGCGCTTCCCCTAACATGCTACAAATATGCCACACACACACACAAAGCAGACCACACCATACCACACCCACTCACACACACACACACACACACAGTGAGGGAGCGAGCGAGAGAGAGAGGCAATACACACCATTCCCCCTCTTGCTTCTCCTTTGCCTTTGCCTTTTCCTTTGCTTTCCGCAACGCTTTGTTATTTGTTTTGGCAAAATAAATGTCACTTGTTTGCAAGTTGCTCCACCTCAACGTAGGTAACTTTTGTCCCCTTCATTCTCCCTCTCTCTACCTCTCTTTCCCTCTCCCCTCTCCCTCTCTCCCGCCTCCTTCTCCCCCTCGTCTCATGTACTGTCTGTCCATTTACGGTATCTTTTCTCCATTTTGACATGTTGTCAACTTCACGTAACGTCATTCATTCCAACTTTTGTGACATGCATGGTCCCCTCCCCGTCCCCTCCCTTCCTCCACCACCCCTCTTAACCCCCCTGTGGTTCTGGACATTCTATCTATTCTTGCAATTCGTTTGCTAGGCTTATTCGTAGTTTAGATTTTGGATTTTGATTTTGAGAATTTTTAGTTTCAGATTTGAAGACCCTGTACCTAAAAAGACAAAGGGTCTATTAAGTTTGTCAAAAGCGTTGTGCAAAATTTGCCCAACCAGACAAAATATATTTGTCTGACTCAACCACCAATCAAGACACCAATCTTGCTTCTTTCCCCTCTATCCTAAAAGAATAACATTGTTTTAGAATTTGGTCTCAAGTGAAATGGTAAAATAGGAAAATCGAATTAAAGTTTGATCTTTGACTCTTGGCACATATAACCAGACCTTTCCTGGTAATTTCATCCCGATCTGCTAAATGTTATAACAAATTTTGGAACAATTTTTTTTATTTTTTATTCTCAGTCTATAACTCAATTAAATTAATTTATAATAATTTATTTATAATTATATTAATTTTAGTTAATTTGCCAATATGTTATTTACTTTTTGCCGAATGCTGTTAGTCGTGCTAAAGTAATAAATGACTCGATAAAAAATGAATAATAAACTTAAAAATTTTTCCAAAAACAATTATACGCAGTGTGGGTCAAAGGAAGAAGACAACAACAAATAAAGCTTCCCACATGTGTTCATCTGTATTTATTTATTATGTAATAATGTTATCTGATTCTTACCATTTTTTTGCTTTTGTGCATAATAAGTTCTGGGTCTCTCGCAGTCGAGCTTACTCGACTATTGCCTCGTCCACTTGTTTTGATTTCGTTACGTTTCATAGCGTTTCTCATGCCTTTCTGCCGCTAACCCCATTTTGGACAGACAATTTGTGTGTGTGTGTGTGTGTGTGTGTGACATTTGAGAATCATGGCGACCTCGCATTTATTTAGTTGAGTCAACAATTCAAATTTAAATTTCCTGACACACACACAAATGCATGTTATTTATGGTCCAGTTCTTGGGATTTGATTTGAGTGTTTCTGTTTTGAGTTTTGGCTTCAGTTTTGCTTCTTATCGCATCTGCATTTTGAAATTTCCCTGCAATGCATCTGTATCTGTGCCTTTGTATCTGCAAGCATCTGCTTGCGTATACTTCATTCTGTGCATCCTTGTAAAATTAGACTGTGAACATTTTGCGCATAAATTGTGCCCATGTTCGCAATTGTTCTTGCAACTCTCTCCAGCAACTTTTCTTATTGTCCTCTTAGTCGTTGTGATTATTGTTTTTGCTGCCGCCAAACTTAAGTATCTACAGATACATACAATTTCACATATGTATCTATCACTTCAGCCTTTAACTGTAGCTTAAACAAAATCCCAACAGGTTTTATTAAAATTTTGATTGAAATTGAAAGACACCAAAAAGTTATTTTATTTGGATTCAGGTAATATTTATAATTATCGTGCATCATCATATTAACTATACTCGTAGTAGTAGCATTTGTTATATCTTTAATTTGATAAACATTAACACTAGAATTGAAAAAATTATTGTCATTAATATAAGAAGTATTATTGGCATTATTATAAGAAACTATGAACAATGTTTGTGTTTGGTAACATATTGAGTAAAGCATTCAAGAAGATTGTACATTATTTACTACAGACTAAAGACTACACTGATAAAAAACAAAATCTAAAATCAAAATGTTGGTCTCAGAACTAAGAACTTTGGTCTAAAAAATGCGTCGAGAACATGAAAATCTTGAAGTAAGAAAATACATCTTGATTCTAAGAACATTTCAATTAAGACCAAGTTCTTATTTTTAAGATCATACTTATACTTATAATTTCAAGACGACAAATCTTAGTATAAGAATAAAACTTATTTTTTTTTAAGATTATATATTCTTATTTATGGACCAAAAAGTTTTGAATACCCAAGACAAAAAATATGAAATAAAGATTAAACTTCTTAACGTTTTAAAAAGAATGAAGTAAGTTTTAGTTAACTTGAGGTCTAGTTATGTCGATATGACACTAAACAACAAACAACAATACATCTGTTTCATCAGATGCCAATCTCTATCATCAGTAGCGTTGTGCTGACTTCACCAGCGATCCAACCCAACGTCATCTTTGAGACGCCAGAACCAGTTGTGAATTATACATTACAAAAAGTGACAAAATTTTAAAAAAATTTTGTTTTTATTTTAAGAGAAAAAGATCTAAGATCTAAGATTTTTGTTCTTATATTAAGAACTTCAGATTTTTTAGAATAATATTTTTAGTTTTAGTAATTTGGTCGTAAAATGGTCTTATATTAAGAGCAAAATATTTAAATTTGAAAATGTTATTCTTATATTAAGAACTTACGATTTTTAAGATTAATATTCTTATTTTTAGTAATTTGGTTTTAAAATATTCTTATTTCAAGAACCAAATATTTAAGATGAATGTTCTTGATTTTAGAAAGTGGTCTTAGTGTAGCTCCATCCACTCAATGCATACTATATGTGCATTTAGCCCATTTTTATACGTCTCTTGTTTCGGCTTTGTTCTGGTGGGCAGTTACTTTGTTATTGCTGTTGCTGTTGGCATTGTTGCAACTTTTCACCGGCCACAAAGAATAATGTAAAAAGTTGAATATGCATAAAGTTTCATTTGGTTTTCGGCAGAGCCGTAAGCCTCATCGGACCCCGAGTCGCCGCTCCGTGTTTTTCACTTTTGTCGAAAACTCTGCGCCAACAACGGCAACGGCAATGGCAAAAACAACAAAAACAACAACAACACCTAGAACAGTAGCGATAACTAGGATATAAAAAATGAGAAGGAGATCGAAAGAGGGACAGCAGGTGGGAAGCAAGAGGGGCAAAAGGTGTTACAGCCACATAAATGTGACAAGATTTATGTTTGGTTTCCGGCTGTCTGCTTGTTAGCCTAAAAGTTGGCTGCCGTTATGTTGAACAAAAGTAAATAACTGAAATATTTTGTCAAATACATTTCCCGTGTACTGCATTGGTCGACAACATTGCCAACCGGACGGATTACGAGTACGGTGTGGTGGAACGGGGAACGGAAAACGGTGCAGCGGGTGTGTGGGGAAATAACTCTGTGAACTGTGTTCGTCCTTTGCTTGTTTCATGAGTTTTGGTGTGCAAATAAAATGGAAATCCCTCACAGACTTGACAACGTTGCCAGTTAAAAACGGAGCTTACCTATCCTGGCAAAACCAAACCTTGCCTGTAGCCGCAAACTATCCAATTGAGAGGGCTGCCACACAAGTTCTCAAATTGTAAGTTTGCAAAATATACATGAGATTAATTAAAAACGGAAAATATATTAAAAAAAACCAAAAAAAGAAAAAGAATATAAGCTAATGTATCTTCTAATATCCGAGAATATTATTCTATTGTTCTATTGAAAATATGGTTTGATCAACGATATATGGGAATTTCCAGGATCGAGAACGCGACATTTGTACGTCTTTAAATGAAAAAACAAATGACAAAAGTTGACATTTTCAAAAATGTTTTCCCTCGTGTGTAATTCATTTTATCAACACTATTTTTATTATAAAAGACAAGCTTTGAAGACTTGTCATTTTCGAATTATTTATAGAAAACAATGCATCGCGAACGCGACGAAAAATGGAAGTCATGTTTGACTTCATCTTGTCAAATGAGAAAGACTGCGAAATGTGGCGAGTAATTTGAAGGAAAATACTCTTAAATCGTAATAAAATAATGTAGCTTTCCATTTTAGAAATAAGTTTGATATGTTACTATCATTTTATTTATTTTTCAAATTTTATTAGTAATTTGTAACGCGACATCGCGAACGTGACAAGATTTCCACCTAGTTTTTTCCAAAAATTTTTTCATCAAATGTCATTGTTTATATCGAAAACCGGGTGTAAAACTCGTTTTAAATTAAACTTTCATAATATTTCTATGAATTCAAATAGTTCATGTTACAATTTTTCTGTCCTACTTAGTGTAATCGTTAGAATACAAACGGTCCATTTTGGAATTCAATTTTTAACAAAATTGGCAAAAATATAGAAAAAGTGAATTTATTCCAATAGAGGATCTATATGTTCATCCTTTTAACATTCTTTTAGCGTATATTCCTTAAATAAATAACTTGAATACATTTTTGGAAGAAAATTTCACAAGATGTGAGATTTTGAACAATTTTACGTTTTTGGGCGAGGTGGACCTTTTTCTGGAAATGCCCATATATAAAAAGTTTCATTTAGATAAAGAAAAGGTATATGTTGGACTTTTTTATTTTCTTATACTTCTTTTAAAATATATAAAAGTAAATTCTTATGAGAGTACAAAAATTCGTATGTTAAAGTGCCGCTAAGTCACAATTCATTGAATTATTAGTTGGAAGAAAAAGTCTAGTACAATAAAATATTAATATTTCTAAAATAAAACTAGTGTGATTTTAATATTTTACTATGTTTTTTATAACTAAAACGCAGGAATGTCTTAGAATATTATCTAAAATTAAAAATATTAATATGATAAGTATATTTAAGCATACTTAAGTTGAAAGTTCAGTCAAAAATCAAATATAATGAAACATTTTTAGGTATATACAGATTTTAATGTGCATAAAAATACAATGAAATAAATTAATATATAAATAAAAAAAAGTAGTTTACTGACTGGAGCATAGCTTTTGCAAATTGTTTGAGTAACCCTCGCTCACTGACATTCCCATAGAAAATTGCTGTACGCTATCTGGGCTTATCCCCCCGCATCTATGTTATGTAGGTAAGTTTTGTTCTATGGATTTTTTTATTATTCTTTCTTTATTTCGTTTGTTTTTTTTTTTTTTTTTTTTTGATCATCTCTTTCTTTCGCTATCTCTTTGGCTCCTATGCTCTGAGCGGCAACAAGGAAAAATGCTGGAAATTTATGCTTGCACAAAAATGCTGAAAGTGGATACATTTGCAGGAAGATGGAGGAGGGAATGAGAATGAAGATAGAGATAGAGACGTATTTGGAGCTGGAGATAGCTACGTGAGAATTATTGTGGCAGTTGAAATGGTTAAAAGGAATGTAAAGGCGGCCAAAGGATAACAGACGTAGCTGAAGCTGGCCAGAGACCGGCGACAGGCGACAGAAGTCAAGAGACGAGAGGGGAGCGAGGAGCGAGGAGAGACAGAGGCGTAGAGTAGCTGCATTCCATAAATAAAAATGGCGAAATGGCGCACAAATGCCACATGCCACATGCCACATGCCACACAGCTACAGTTACAGATACAGATACAGATACAGAAAGGTCGAGCGAGATGGCTTAAGCACAGTCAGAACAGAGAAAAAGAGAAAGAGAGAGATGGAGAGACAGAGAGAGAGAGAGAGAGAGCGGAGGAGACACGAACGAAATCATCATGAATGGCGAACGTGACACAAATGACAAAATATCAGCCGACCAGCAATGGCAATGCCTGAATGTCCTGGGACCTGTCTGTCGTGTCCTTTGTGTCCTTCGTGTCCATGACTATGGTTATGGCAACACTCGCTGTGCTGCCGCCCCGGGGGCAGATTTGAGACTTACACACACACTGAGCCAACTTTCTGCTCATCTGTCCCAATGTCCTTTGCTCCTTCTGTCCATCTCTCAGTCTGTCAGTTTGTACTTTATGCTTGCGTCCGTTTTGGTTTCTGTTTTATATGGCAACTGTGCTGTGTGCAGTGTGCAGTGTCAGCTCATTGTCCACTCAAGCTCTCATGCTCCACTCAAACCACCCAAGCCACCCAAACCACCCACACCACCCATGGAGTCCACCCACTCAAGGCATCCAGCAAAGCCAGGACATTTGCTCAGTGATTCGTGCCACGCTGTCAAAGACAATATTTCAGATTTACAAGCATTGGCATTGTGCAAGTCATTGCATTTATTGCAGCTTGTCCTCCATGGTCACTTAAATACCACATACTCGTACATATATTAAATACGCCCCATTGAAAATCTGTGAAGGCATTTAACCACAGAAAGCACTTCCCAAATACAATATTTTGTTACTTGTTTCAGCTTCAGGGCAAGTCCTTGATATTTTTATCAATATCAACAACTTTCTCTCAATTTCTAAAATATTTTACAAGTACATATATTAAAAAAGTATCTAATGAATCTCAATTAAATTTCCTTGCACGCACAGTGGCTTATTTGAGAAATAAAGTTTAAGCAAAATATTTGCATATTATTATTATATTCATTTAATCTGAACTAAGCAATAAAAACATAAACATATTTTAAAATGTATACACTGAAAAAAAATCCGGGATATTTAGCCCGAATTTAATCCAAAACCATGTCAGAGAAGTGGAGTAATCTCGGATTTTCTTAAACCAAGTATTAAATACTTGATTTTTTCAATCCCGAATTGAATTATGAAATTGTGTAATTCAGGCTAAAAAACTTTTAAATAAAATGTTATTTTTTTTTTAACTTTTTTTACATTTCTTTTTAGTTTTTTTTAAACTTTTTTTTTAACATGGGGAATCGAACCCAGGTTTTTTTCAAACAGGTCGGCGACTCTAACCACTGAGCCACCGGACCAGTTGAAATGAGAGAGGCGAGAGAGAATTTTCTCTCGCACTCAGCAAATATGGTGATCAACGGGACATTTTAAGAATTTTTCAGCTTGAATCAAATATTTTGGGCTTATTTTCCCATTTTAATCTTGACACAGACATAATTATACTGCTTAATCCTGAATACATACTTAAAAAATCCATACTTAAATTAAGTATTTTAAACTTGATTTTAGAATGGCTTTTTTCTGTGTACGCTCAAAAAAAAAACACTATAAATTTCTGGCTGAAGAACTCTGAAAATTAAGGCAATAAGAAAAAAATTCAGAAAACTCTTACACTACCTTCAAGATCTTTTTGATCCAAAGCTTAAACATTAATAAGTATTATTTCGATTCGCTTGGGCATCGTCAGAGAAGAATAGTTTTATTAGTTTTTCAATAAATTCTGTTGATGCAAATCCTGAATCATTCAGATCTCTGGTTATACCCCAGCTTTACAGTCGAGACAATTGTCCTTCGCTAAATGCCACGGCAAAGCCTTTTTGCACTTGAGACAATAACAAAAAGCACTTGGCTGCTATGTGCCAGACATGTCCTTGAAACTGCAGCACAGATTATGTATACCATACCTACACACCTTTATACCTCCCACACACATGCACACAGACACGCCTCACACACACACACACACACACACACACGCGCATATGCACAACATAAATGGGATTTGATTTTAGCGTAAGCAATTAGGGAGTTGAAAACCATTGCCTACTTTTGGGCGAGTTGGCAACAATAATCGAAATTTTTATGGCCTTGTTAGAGGGGACATAACGTGGGGCAAAGGGGGCACTTTATTAGTTTTTCCTAAAGGTATTTTCGCCTGCTGGAAAATGCTCACCTGCACCGAGTGGCAAAAATGGCAAAAAGCAAACGCAGAAGCCAAAAATAAAACTATAACTTTTTGTGTGTTTGTTTGTGTGTGTATTGGGTGTGTGTGTGTGTGTGTGTGTATGTGTGTATGGTTATGCCGTTAAAGCCACAGATAACTGACTAACTGACAGACGCAATGACTGACAATCTGGTTGCGAGGGGAACTGGGCCTCAGTTTTTGTTTGGGTTTAGTTTTTCTGTCCCATTAAACGTTCCATGACTGCCGCTTTCCCTTCCCCTTCCCCTTCCCACCACTGCCGTTCCCCACCCTTCTCTATCCTTCTGTTCCCTCGGATGTTGTTGGTTTGTTCCTGGGCTCAGTGTGGCTTTTATGGGATTTGATTTCTAATAAGCGGCAAGCGAGGCACGTCCAGCATCCAGAGCCATTTCAACATTGCTCGGTTACTCGACAGTTTTTTCTGCTTCTTCTTCTTTTTCTATCTTTTTCTGTGTTATTTTGCTTTGCTTCATTTTTTTTTTTTTTGGTTGCGTGGCCAACGTTGACAGCCATTTTGTAGCTGTTGTTACTCTGTGTGCTTCTTCTGCTTCTGCTTCCCTCTGTACGTGTGTATTTGTGTGTGTGACAAGTGGATTTTTCGTTGCGCAGAGCAACTCAGAAAAATGACACGAGAAAAAGCAAAAAAAAAAGCAAAAAAATAAAAATACATTCGCTTTTCGCTTCAATTTTTCCCCTCTCTCTCTCTCTCTTCCTCTGTCTATCTTCTTTTTGGTAAGGTTGCAAAAAGCTAAATTGAGTTTTTCCAACAACAACGATCTCAAATGGCAGCTTGTGTATGTATGTGTGTGTGTGTGTGTGTGTGTGTGTGTGTGTGATAGAGAGGGGGAACTATGGGGAGTCAAGAGATAAAAGCAGCTGCCCGGCTCGTACTGGATGGCAACGCGTACGTGTTTATGGCCACGAAAAGTTGCCGAACAAAACGACACGAGAAACAGCAACAGCAACAGCAACAACAACAACCACAAGAGTTGCACAAAAAATACTGAAATCTGAAGAAAAATGTGCGCAACGTTGCAAACACAAAAAAAATAAACTAAAATCAAACGGAATGCGAAAAGAAGCTGAAATACACGTACGAATGTGAATGCGATTGTGAATGTGCATGTGAATACTCCAAGCAAGTGTGAATACGGGCACTCAGACGGCTCGGAGTGTTCGTTGTTGTTCTTGTAATTCCACTGAAGATGCAGCAGTCCGAAATGAGCAGGTCGAGAATGAGGGAAAACATGGCCCAAAGGAGTAAACAGCTCGAAGCGAAAATGCGCTGCAATTCCAATAAAGTTCCAAAGAACCACAAGAAGAAGAAGAAAATTGAATGGAAAGCAGATGCTGATAAAAACATTCAAATAGATTCAACACAGTATCAATCCAAAAACTATGAGTGTGATGAAGCGCAAATCATATTTATAAATAACACTTGAAATCTATTAAAATTCTAATTTAAATAAAAATATTAAATTTCTATAAAAAAAATTTTCCGTTTAAGTCTTACATCCCTTGATCTTGCGATCGAAATTATAAATTAACAACAAAATAGTTCACATTTATACAATCTTTATTTCTGTTGCCTTTTAGCATTGCTGCATTATATTTAGAAAATATTATTTCAATAAGTGCTCTTCAAAAATTTAGATCGTTAATATACAATGGCTAGTACAAAATTAAAGTTCTCTATCTAAAGACCCCAATACCTAATAAAGGCTATTTTCTTGAGGTAATTCTTATTATTGATTATTTGATTAACTCGACTGTGAAACATTTTTCATTTCTTGCTTTCTCTGTTTCTGTAACCTCCTGAATCGATATTTACTAACCTTTATTAGCTTAAGATTGAGTTTATGTATATCATCAGAGAATTAAAAGCTACATTTAGTTTTTAGCTACCAACAACTAAAGCTTTTCATATGGATAAGTCCAATAATTCTGGGAAGATATTCCTCTATTTCTGCTGTTCCCATCGATATGCCGGCCTCGTGATTGTAGCTGAATTCGATGAAGATGCAAATACAAATTATAAAGAGGGGTAAAAAGTGTGTTTACTTTGTGCTGCAGGGCATAAAGTCGCATATCCTCGTCTTGCCACATGTAGCTGCAGCACACAGCATTATATTTCTTACGTTCCTCTGCATTTCAGTATCTCGTTTTCCGCAATATTTTTTTTTGGTTTTTTTTTTAGTATTTATTTATTTACTCGTTGGTTGTCTTGAACTTTAACAAGTTTTTATGAAAATTATTTATGGAAATAAATGTATGATCGGGTCTGGGCACTAAACTGAGAAACTATGTGAGGCGAGCTCAAGTCGTTTGTTGCCATCTCTTTCTGTACATACTCGTATTGGCAGCTGTCCTTGTCTGGCTGCTTAACTTATTATTGAGGCTGGGGATGAACTTCGATGGGAATTGGTTAATATGCAATTTGTCTCGGCATATTAAAAGTATTCTTGCGTAAGAAATTAGATAAGATAGAGATGAAAACAACAGCAACAGGAAAAACAACAATATGCAACACATTGGCAAAGTTTTTGCCGTCGGCCAGTTTCGAACTGTCCAAGCGCAAATGTTAATCATACGCAACGTTGTCCACACTGACTACAGGACCACAACTTGACAGACACACACACGCACACACCTGTACACAGTTGCAGAATTAGTCGTATATTTGCTCAAGTTTCGGTGTCTGTGCCGCTGTCACTAAGAGCGCAAAACTGTAAGTACTTAAGGCAGCTAAATATAATTAAATATTTAAAACACACATTCCACACACACACACAGAGACACAGACACTCTCGTGTTGTTGCTCAGGGGCAGCGTTTAATAACATTTTAATGCGTTTGACAAAATTTAGCTGCATACTTGCAGGCGCAACGGCAACGCTCATTAAATGCAGCAAATCAAAGCAACGTCTACGTCAACGACAAGAAAAACAACAACAACAACACTAGCAACAACAACAACTACAATGAGAATGACAACAATTTTCTCTACGGCTGCCACAGCACTAAATTTAATAACAACGTCGTGTTCAACGAACAGCAAATACACTACAACAATGAGAGAACTTTTATTGCTTTAAGAATTATTTAAATATACTTAAAAATAAAGCAATTTAAATTTTAATTTTGTGATACAATTGATATTCATTGATTTGGTACAAATAAAATTATAATTCAACTTTTCAAGCTGTTATGGAGATAAAAAACCAATTTAAGGCAATTTAAACCAAAAAACTATTTATGTATTCAAGTTACACGTATTACTTGTGTTTTACTCTCCATTTTACCATTTATCTTATTGCAATCAAATGTTTTCTAGCTATTAAGAACAACACTAATGTACATAGATTTCTTGCTTATTTCATATCATTTAATAATAAATCAATCCTTATTGAACTGAACATTAATGAGATTTGAGATAACTTAGAATGTTGATCGAACAAACTTATTTGTGCTTCAATATAGTCAGTCAATAGACCAAAATTCATCGACAAGAAAACTCAGCTAGTTTTAAGTTGCTAATCATTTGATTTCGAATTTTTTGAGAATTTTATTGTATTTCAAAAGTATGATTAAATCAATTACATCGACAATTTTTGCGTTTTAGCTAAAAATTTTATTATCATTTTTGAAAATGCGTTTGTAATTTGTATTCCAAAATTAATTTAAATATGTTAAGTCTAACCTAGTGCGTTGATTTTCAATTATTAACTTAAAAACTGAAAACATAATTTGAAAATGCTATGGGAGCTTTCATATACCTCTAGTTGTCTTTATGAGAATAATTAACTTAATGTTTATGCGCAAATCGTTAATCAATTCGCATATGCGTGAGTTTGCGGTTAGAGCATGGCTTTTAAGTGGCCAAAAGTGCAACATGGTCAGAGAACAAGCAGCGAGAATGACGAGAACGAGAGGACACAACTTCATGCCCAGGATCAGTTTGAAGTTTCAGAGTCACAATAACAATATATGTATGTATTGTACATATACATGTAGATGCATGTATGCACACACTTAAATTACCTGGAGGAAATTTTATGAGTATCGTAGAGCAGCACTTGAAAGTTAAACAGACGCTTCCTGTGGCGAATGCCACAGCCGCAACCTGTGGACGAAAACGAAGAAGGGGAAGAGCCGAGGACGAGTGCAAGGACGAGCAGGAGAATGGAAACTCGACCCGTTGCCCATATGTGTATCGGTGTATCTGGCTCTGTGTGTGTGTGTGTGCTAATTGTGTATGCAACTTGTTGCATCCTTATGCTGCTTCTGTTTTCGACACACGCACAGACTCCATTTCAGTCCATTTTCATTCCCAGTACAGTCATCTACCGCTTTGTTTGCATACACTCACACACACACACACACACACACACTTCCACACACACACTCAGATCACTCAACGTTCGTTGTTGTTTCTGTGCTTGTCCCTAAGTTACATTGTAAATGTTAGTTTTGTAATTAGAAAATGTTCTAACCAGCTAGCGAATGTGATAAGGAGCTGCCAGCAAGTGAGTTAAGAGTTAAGAGGGAGGGTCAAAGGCCAGATAGTTGGGGGGGAGGAGGGCTGGAAGCCACACACACATTTATGTGACATTTATTAGCTGCAACTTTTTTCATAAATCAACGTTGAACAACGCGCATGTAAAAAGTTATTCAACTTTAGAAAAAGAACAAAAAAAAAAGAGGAAAAAGGAAAAACCGAATGGACAAACAACAACAACAACAAAAAAACTAGTATTCAAAGGTATTAAAAGTGTAACGTGCTATTAAAAATCTCGTCGAGCGGTGCCGACACATAAATCAATTTGGAAACCCAAACTTCACTCGTCAGTTTTTGGCATCGGTTTCAGTCTCAGTCTCAGATTCGATTTCAGTTTCAGTTTCAGTTTGAGGTCATTTGTCGGAGACAGAGACAGAGACGAAGATGAAGTTGGAGTTGGAGACGATACAGTGGGCACATAATTCATCAGCTGTTACCGTTGTGAAGGCCTGAGGTTGCAACTGAAGCCGACAAGCAGCTGGCAGCTGGCAACTGGCAACTGGAAGCCGGCAAATGGAAGCTTACTACGTGTGATTGACTACAAGGCACATCCAGAAAATACCAAAGGTTGAAGGTGCAACACAGACACACACATCGACATCGAGATCGACATCGACATCGACATTGATATCGACATCGACATCCAGCATCGACATTGACATCGAAGTCAACATCGACATAGACTTGGCCAATGGCATTCAGAGTTGAGGATGATGATTGCCCCATGGGCGGCGGCTACTCGTCATGAGAAACCATCAACCTTGCCGCAGCAGCAGCTGCATCAATTTAACGGAAGTTGCAATTTGCATTTGCAACTTGACCAGATCTCTGGACCTGTCGCGACGGTCACGTGCGTCATTTGCTCTTGACTCTCGACTCTCAGTCCCAGACTCGACGCCTCGGCGCTGGCGCCATTTGTGATTTGATGCCGTCGAGCGGAAAACGTGGCGTATGCGTAATAAACAGACCCCTTAACAACAACAGCAACAACATTGTAGTTGGATCTGCCAACAGCCAAAGAAGTGCGTCCACTCTGTAATGCAACTTGCAACTCAATAGATTAATTTTATGTAATGATTTTTGTATTTGAACTTAATTAATTCGCAAATAAGGCAATTGTTAACTATGGAAAAAATAATTTAACACACAAGGCATTTTAGGGGGGATTAATAGATTTCTTTATTACTTTGTTTTTATAGCCTACTGTTACTATTAATAATAACTTATACTATAGTGGAATATTTAATTTTCAACAAAATATATACATATGTACATACTTAAACCTAGATAATAGGGTAACTGAATGGGAAAAGGGGAAGATTAAAGGGTTCTGTGGGACAGATCGGTTGGGTGAGACACAAGGCATGATATGCATATTGAAAAGTGGTCCTAAGTCCATAATATAAAAACATTCAGTACTGAAATTTTCTTTTCTATTTTCTGTTTTGTTTAGAGTTTGTTCAAAACAAAAAAGATACCAAAATGCATTCATCTACATACATACAACTTCAATGTTGAAAATGAGGAAAATGAATTTAAAGAAATTATTCAAATAAAAATTAGTAAATTTACCAAATCTGAGATATAGAAATTATCAAAATGTGACAGTTATTTTTTTATAATTTTACTGTCTTTCAAGCTACCAAGTGAACATTAATTTAAGCTAATTCCTCAGAGTCTACTGTAATTCAATCTTTCAAGTATATGCCAAATTTTTGACTTTTAAAGAGTTAATCAAAATAATTTATTCAATTTTTAAGCAAAACTTGAACCAGATATTAGTATTTTAATTTATGAATGATTTTAGTTTTGAAAATTCGGTTAAGATCAAATGAAAAATTTTACTATTAGTTTCAAAAAATCAAAATCAAGTAAGAATATTAAGTTGAATTGCTCAACTTGAAGAAAGAAAATGGAATGCAACTCGTGCGCCACTTCAAATCGGAAATATAATAAATATAATAAAAAATAAAAACAAAAATGGCAATCGAGAAGTAAGTGTAAACTTGGCTTCGGTGCTGCTGTCAATTGTGGAGTTTTCCTTTGGATTGAGTTTATGGGACTGTCGATCGCCCGTGGGTTTTCAATTTTCTGCTAATGTAACGCGTATAGAGTGTTGTTGTCGTTGTTGTGTGTGTATGAGTGTGTGTGTGTATATGTGTGTGTATGTGTGTGGCATTTGATATTGCATGTCGCATTTGAGGCAACGTTTTGCGTAATGCGCTCGACTGGCCTCCGTTTTTATGGGCCATTCCGGGCGTTTTGGCCATTTGTGATTTGTAATTAGATTTGCAGTCGACATTAACAGGCAACAGAAGCTGGCTCGGAAGCATTCCGTTTCTGAAATGTTGCGCAACAAAGTGCGCGGCGGGTCACCTCATAAAACGGCACTAACAATTGAAAATTCATTAGACGACGATGACGGCGACGGCGACGACAAATAGCAAATGGCAAATAGCAAATGTGAAAAACGGCAACTGGCAAACGGCAAAGTAGCAAAGTAGCAAACGGAAAGCAATAACAAGAATAAGAACAACAACAACAACAACTGCAACTGCAACAACAACAACAAATACTTACTTGCAAGCTGTCTGAAACGTTGCACGCACAAAAAGACCAAAAGCTAATTAGCCAAAACGTTAACTTCTGGCGATAGCCAGAGCTATGAAAAGGTTCTCTGCTAATGACCTGCTGCATAAAATCCCCCAACTCAGCTCAACTCAACTCAACTCAACCCGAGTCTCTAAATGCGCCTCGGAAGTTAATAACACTCAACACATTGTAGACAATCTGAACATGCAACACTTGAATTCGCGCACACACACCTTAACACACACACACACACAGCTGCCAGTCATTCTCAGTGAAAGCTAAAAACCAAAGAGAAGCCAATCAATCGCTAAACACTTGCAATATCTTAGAATATTTGATCTGTCCGGTAGAGGAATTTTCTATCCCAAGTAATTAGCTTTGAATTACTTTAATCTCGATAATAGATAATTAATTATGTTTTAATCTGTTACTAATAAATAAACATTTAATCAATAAAAAATTATTTAAATACATAGATAATTTTTATATAATTCATTTGATAATCTCAAACTAATAAATATGTATATATTTGAGAAATAAGCAAATTCTTTTAATAGATAAAAAAAATATAATATGATATCTGTAATGATTTATTATAGATAATAAATTAGAAAAGTTTTTCAAAGCCCTCTGTAAATATACTTCAAATATCTTATCGTTTTCTCATTTGTCACACAGGGTATCTCCAAGTTAGGCTCTTCCTCCTGCTTGTCATTTGCTACTGCGTAACGCCTTCAAAACAGTCATTAGCGAGCTTACAACTCGAACCCGGAATCTCGTAATCTCAGTTTCCTTTACGACTCGGCAAACGGATACTTAACACTAAGTATTGACCATTGGCTATACGTATTATACTCATATTGCAGAAGCTTTTACTGTTGAACTTCGCTGAGTCAGTATATACAATATACGTTAACCTTCAATAGATATAAACATTCTTAAAATCTCTAGCAACCGAAAAACAGCACTGAACCAAGTGTCGATCATAAAAGTTCTAATTTATTGAAGTAAATTAAATTTATTTTTTTATTGAATAAAATGACACAATACACATTTTAACAAATTTATTTATAGTAGAAAAAATACTAATAAATAATCAATGTATCAATAAGATCGTTGCTAAGAAATTTTCACTACAGATTTGTGATTCTCTTCAGATTATATAGAACACAATTGATCTACTCTTGATATCAATTCATGTCTTTGATAATTTTAAGGTTCACTGTATAAAATGTTTACTACTACTCTTATTTTCATGCTCCGTTTTTTAAACCGGAAAGGCTTTAAGCTGAATCATTGAAAATCGAGTGATTTCCTTGTACTATTTCTGATATTTTATTTAAATAATTTTCAAAGTTGACAATATTTATGAGTGGTGGGTGAGTAACAACTCTGGAATGCATTTATCAGCAACTGTTTGCAAAGAGAGGAGCATTCCTGACGGCCAAACAGCGAACACAAAGCCCGAACTAAGGCGATATGTATCGATAAGCATCGAACAGCGTATTATGGGTAACTGAGAGGAGGAAATGGGCCAAATGTACCAAATGGGGCAGAGGGGATACAACCAGGGGGAGGGGTCCACAACCAAGTAGATAAACTTTTATTTTGCTGGCCGCCTCAATGGCTGCACACACACACACACACACATAGTGAAAAACTTGGGGAAAAAAATGAAAAAAGAAGAAGATACAGATGATTCAAAAAAAGAGAAGACGAAGACGAAATAGAAGAAGGCAGCCAGGCCAAATGGAAAGAAGAAGTCGCACACAGGAAATAATTTTGAAGAGCAGCGAGCCAAACGGGCAAAAGAAAAAAGCAGAGAAAATAATATGAAAAGAATAGAAAAAGGAAAAGAAAAAGAAAAAGAAAAAGGAAAAAAAGATGAAGCCAGTGCAAACGAAAACCAAAACCAAAACCCAAACTAAACCGAAACCAAGACCAAAACTAAAGCCAGAGCCAAAGAAACATTGAGGAAACTTTATGTTTCGGTGGCACGTTTGAATTGCAAACTGCGATGAGCAGAAGAAGATGGTGAACGGGAAAAGAGAAGGGGACAGGGGACAGGAGACAGGGGAAGGGGGTGTGGCATGGGAGTTACTGAATCGGTTATCCTCAATGCAAGGGCCAACCAGGTTCAGCTCCAGCTCCAGCTCCAACTTCAGGTTGAGTCTGAGTCTGAGGTCCAGCAGCAGCAGAGAAAACAAACTTCCAGAAGTTATTCAGTTCGCATAACGATAAACGCCCATCGTTTTATTTTGATTTCGCGTTCAACCCAAACCTCCCCAAACCCCCCTCCCTCATTCTGCTCACTTGTGTGTGTTTGTGTGTGTGTGTGTGTGTGTGTGTAGACTCGTATAGTTTATATTCTGCTGCGTTTTCAGATATGAAATTATGTTTATGGCTGCCTCTGCCTCTGTCGCTGCCGGTGCCGCTGCCTGAGTCGGCATTTGAATTGCACTTCTACTATCCACAAGTTGCAAGTGCTGCTGTTGCCATAGCATCTGTTGCACCCTGCAACGTCCAATAGCTCAACTGGGGAATGCCCAGCTACTCTTAATGCTTAGCTGCATTTCACAGAACGAAAATCATTCATGTATTCAAGTTGAAATTTCTTGATTCAGGCAAGTTATTTTTTAGTGTAAAGTATTTGTTATTAAAACAACATGCTGATAAAATGGCAACTACTCACTTTAAATAGTCATAAAAGCCTAAAACATTTAATTTCACTGAAAACATTCATTAAAGTCCTGATAATAAGAATATTTGTGGAGAAGGAAGGAAACAACGTGCTTGAATCAAGTATGAACTTCGTACTCCCTTCATTTCGATCATTTTTCATGTTTCGATGCAAATTTGAATGGGTTATCGTAATCCAATTAAGGTGAAAATTTGGTTTTGCGTTCTTTTGGGACCAAATAAACAAAACAAAACAATGAAAAATAAAAAAAATGTTTTTTTTGTCCCATATAATTTTTAAATTTTCCGATCCAAGGGTTATAAGTTTTATTTTATTTTTTTTTTTTTTTGCTCAAAGATAATTATTATTGGTTCAGAAGTAAAGTATAACTTAATTAACCATTATTTTGTAAGCAAATCTATCAAACTGGAAATTAATCATTATTTCAAGATTTGTTTAATACCACCTATAATGATTACGATCCCTGATATAAAACAAATGATGAAATACAACCAAGATGTGAATGATTGGCCGTATTTTCTACAAAATTAGAGGATATCAAAAGTGTCGATAACTCAATTCTTCAATGGCACTATGCTTACTGCCGTTGTTGCTGTTGTTGTTTGGCGCATTGAAAATTGCTTGCGTTATTTCGATTCGAAGAGGCCGTCAGCTCGAGCTCGAGCTCGAGTTGAAGTTGGAGTTGGAGCTGAAACCGCAACCGCCCGTAATCACGCCGCGTGCTGCTCACGTAGCGGCGCGGTCGAGAGCAGGTCGAGTGTCCCGATGCCCAGATCCGACACCAGAGGCCGGAGACCGGAGACTGAAGACTAAAGAGTGAAGCGTGAAGAGTGAAGAGCAAAAGTGCATGGTACCCAATCCTCCAATCCACAATCCCCAACGGTCCATGCGACGAACACGTCGCGACTGCGGCTTCTGCTGTTGCCATTTTTACCTTTACTTCACTTCACTTCACTTCAATGAGGACATTCAGTGCACGTTAACTTTTCGAACTGACTGTGGCTCTGGCTCTGGCTTTGGGTTGCTTCTGAAGTTTTTGTTGTTGCTGCTGCAGTTGTTGTTGTTGTTGTGATTATCATTATATCTGCAAGATTACCAATTATTTGTTGTTGCTGCTTGTACTCCTCTCCTCTCCCTCTTTATCTCTATCAATCGCAATCGCTGCCTCTTTCTTTGCTCTCTGCGCACTTTCTGGTTATTTTTCATAATTCGCGTTAATTTTTCTTTTAAAATGAAATTGCATTGGTGCAGCAGCAGCAGCAGCAGCAACTCGAAGCACTCGCACTCCAGCAATGTTGTTGTCCAGCAATGTTGTTGTCTCGATTATGTCAGTCGTGTGTTGCCTCCTCTTTGATGTTGCTGGCTGCAACAGCAGCAACAGCAGCAGTTGCAACCACGTAACACTGACAACAACAGCAAATGCAACAACAATTGCTGCAAACTCCTTCAGCTGGCAATCTCAACGTTTAACTCGGCTCATTCATACAGCTTGAACTAATATGCATTATGCTTGTACTTCTCTTCTTCTCCTTCTCTCCCTCCTTATCCTCCTCTTCCTCCTCTTCTCAAACTACCTGTAATGGTCGCAGCTTTGTTTCAGTTCGCTTCGGTTTCGTTCCGTTTTCGTCCATTGAACTGTGCGACGAGCGTGTCGCACATTTTGGCCACCGGTCTTCAGACTTTAGGCCCCAACGGACATTGGCCGGGTCAGACAATACTTCCGTTGGAAGATCGTAGAAATCTACAGAGAGCATTGTTATTATTGTTTATCTTAGGACAGTGGTACGTACATACATATTTAACCAAGTTGTATTCAATTATATTGATTGCAGGAAGAATTGGGATTTATATATCTCTAGACAAACTAAATAATTTAAAAGCTTATACAAACTCAAATTATTAAAAAAGTTGGTTTGAAGCACATTTGAGATGATGTTTTAATCGGGAAGCCTATAAAATTTATAACAACTGTAGAAATATTAATAGATTACTTATCAAATTAGTATATTCAATTGATATCTAAATACATATGTACATACTTCTTGTTTCAAACTGTTCTATTGAACGAACGCATTAAATGAATTTGTACATAGAGTGGGATGATCGTGACCACTTTTGTACTGACATCATAACGAATTTAGTTTATATCTGTTACATTCAGCATAATCAAAAAAAAACTTTAGTTTTTTTACAATTTTCATAGGCGAGCATTCCCAGCTCGTATAACAAGTAAATCAATAGAAAGGATTTCAGACATCAGACACTAGATCTCGCTACCATATATTTATTACAGATTTAGATCAACAGAGACTTTAAATTTTACTTAGTCAGGATAACGACTAAATTAAGAAATAAAATAAAATATGTTCAATAAGTAAGTTTGGCTTTCTAAGCAGCCTAGAGATGAATTTGCACTAAAGTATCTTTAAAGACAATGCTTTCTATATTTTTTAAATATTTAGTATTAGAATATGTACCGTATTATCTCTCTAACACTACTCTTAAAAGTCTTAAAAGGTATCTGTTAGTCTAGCCATCAACACTATAGAAAGCTCAATTGTTTTTTATTACTGCGTGTTGATGGCCAAAGTGTATTTTGTCATTATTGCCATAAATAAATATTTGAATTAACGAGAACTGGCGACAATGGCAACTCGTTGATGGTGATGACAATAATAACAACTGCAACAACAACAACAAATATGTTAATAACAATGGCAACAACTATGGGAATACATGCGATATACATACATATACCAGAATATATGTATGCACTTATGTGTATATACGACAATTTATGTGGCATATACATGTTGCATGGTTTTTGTCCATCATTTCATTTGTTTTTTTTTATTTTTTGTTTTTCATTTTTCGCTGTGGCAATTATTTTTGTTTTTTGCAATTTTGTTTTTTTATTGCCATCACTGGTCCAGTTTACAATAATAATAATAATCATCATTTTACGCCTCTGCTGGCTCAGTAAATATTTGAATTTTTAAGCATATGCGCATCAACTTTATTCGGCTTCATTTGCCATTTTTTCAGCTTTCCGGGAAACGTTTGTTTGCTTCCCCATTGTACTGCAGTCAATGTAAATATTCAGTCAATATTATTTATTTTTAAATTGCTTACCATTTTTTCATAGAATTGCCTTGCCTTCTTTTTGTATTATTTAAATGTCGTCGTCCTATTGAAACTGTTATTAACATTCGCCATCTGCGTTAGCAACAAAACATTTCGCATGTTGCTAGTTGATTCTTTTCGAAAGGTAATTCGAATCACACTATTTTCTTAGCTAAATAAAATAAATCCGATTTTGCTTGCAAAACTTTAGAAATCGTTATGGTTTTTTAAATAAATTAAATTAATTTTAAAAAAGTATTTGAAATTCAGAAAGCGACTATTAAAATGTTTACATTTTTAACTTTAAGCTTTAACTTTAAATGTCTGTCATCCTAAGAATTTGGACAGCATTTTAAAGAATTTTTAACCGCAAGCAGCGCTAGTGACGCAAGCAATATTAACAGGAAGAATGGAAAACTTCATGAATGTCCACCAACTTAGTCTTACCCTGTGTGGTCCGTGTTTGCTTACAGGGTATGTGAATAAAACATCAACCACACTACATGTGGCACTTACATATGGTTATGCTTCATGTGTTCACTGTACATATGGCATGTAAATGTGGCATGTTGTGTTTACACACAAATGCAGATTCTTTTATGTAGCATATAATGAGTCAGAGTACATATATTTACAAAACATATAGATTGGCATTATGTGTGTGTGCGTGTGTGTGTGTGTGTGTGTGTGTGTGTGTGTGTGTGTGTGTGTGTGTGTGTGTGTGTGTGTGTGTGTGTGTGTGTGTGTTGGCTTGCATGGGATTAAATTGTAATTACTTTATTACTTAATAACAAAACCATTCATGCTGCTGAAGTTATTAAGAGATTTTTTTTGTTTTATTTTTACTTTAATTCCCATTTGATTTTTATTGCAAATTATATATTATAATTTTTTAAATATTCCATTGAACTCTTAAACTATGCAAATATTACAAAAAAGATGCAAAAAAACTGTGTACTCGATAACTGGTTGACAGTAATCGATAAACTATTTTGATTACAATCTAGCGCTAAGTACCACAAATTAGACAACTGGATACACACACAGAAAAGCGGTAGAATAGATAAAAATAATGTATAAAAATACATGTAAAAAATGAGAAAAATGTTAAGAAATTAAAATGCAATATTTTATGAGATTTATGAGTTTTGCATTTTAATTGAATAGATTTCGATAGTCCGGTTTTTGTGCCTTAGGTTTTCATGCGCCATTGCAAAGGAGGCGTGGTGCTGCACACACACACACACACACACCATATGCACTCACAATCAGTTAATGGAATCTAATAAACGTGCGCCTATCTTATGGCCACAATCTAATCGCAGGCGCACGACGACGACGGAGACGACGACAACAACAAATGGAACCGCAACACTGAGGGGAAGGCGTTGCCAACTGAGGTGGCTACAAGTTCAACGGCTACCGGTCCCGATGACGCTGCTTCCGTCCCTGGCTCCATCTACAATACTATACTTGCACAGGTGCCCTCATTCGAATATGCACTCCACACCAGCTACAGTGGCTACTGGCACTGCAAGGCCACAGCCACTGCTGCCGCCGTCACAGCCACCAAGTGCTGGACACCCTGTAATTAAGTCACATGGCCAACACACAACAAGGCACAATGCGAAAGAAAATGCGGCTTAAATTATGCAGTGTCGATCAGATAGTCGTGATCAGAATGTGCTGAATATTGTCAAAGGAACACAAAATTCAAGTATTTTTGTATTCCGAATAATCATTTGTACGAATTTCAATGAACATTGTAAACGATTATTGTTATGTTTTGCAAGCTTATTTATGAGCATCGAATATTTTGTGTTTAAATCTTTACAATTGTATTATCATATATAAAATGGTAACAATTAAAACTTATAACCTAATGGTTCGATGTCAAATTTAGAGAAAGGTAATAAGAAAATTCTAAATAAATTTCCGGGATTCCGGCGTCAAAAATTCAACTATTGTACGAATTTTTAATTTCTTCTCCGCAAATATTTTGATTATCTGGCCTCTTAAGAATTTTTCAGTCAAATAAAGTGCTTTAATCTTTTTTGACTATTTCAATGCTAAGTGGTTGCCATTTTATACGCATATTGTGTCCATTTAAGATTAAAAGTTTTAAACTTGATTTTGTTTTTTTTTGTGCAAATATTTTAAGCTCCTTTTACGCCTTTCCTTTTCTTTTAGATTTACAGGAATTCATAAGAAACTAATTTCATTTGACAGTGAAGACACATGTATATGTATATGTATTTACATCACATTGAATTACATCACATCACATTACATTTTATTGTAAGAAATTGCTTGAAGTATGTTTTAAATAATTTTAATAGTTTTTATGGTAAACAGCGGCTTTTAGAAGTTATTTTTAAAATCTTAATAGAAAAAATATTTAAAAAAAAATTATACTTCTGCTAACTTGACAACTTTCCATGATTTCTTTTCTTACTCCAAAACATATTGCACTTAAAATAACATATGTTTGTGACTGCAGAGACTGACAAAACGACAAATAGAAAATGCAAATGTCAACAAATTTTGTGGCCATATGGCTATTTTGTAGCAAATTGCTTTGACTGGGGCTAATTAAGTAGTTGCACTCTAAAAAAGGAAAATCAATTTCAAAATATTGAAATTAAGTTTGAAATTGGTTTAGAACTAATGTTGCTACTGACGCTGTTCTTAGTATTTCAGTGACAATTCGTGTGACTTGTGACGTGATATTTGATGGGATTTTCCGTTTCTTTTTATAGTTGATTTTTACAATTACATTTTCTTTTTCTTGATATATTTTTTTGTTTTTGGCTTTTGTGGTTGGTTTTCTGTGCTCATTAAGCACACAAATATTTGGCTGTGGCAGTCTTGTTGTTGGTTGTTCGGTTGTTCTCCTGTCAGTCCCTGGATCGTTGCTGTCGCTTGAAGTGTCAGATTTGTTTCGTGTCCGCGTCAGTCAAGTCGCCAACAGAAGAAGACAAACCAAAAAAAAAAACACAGACAAACAAACTATGCACTCGGTATGGCTTTGGTGCCAGGTAGATGGAACCCATTCCGGCTCTGCCCTATTGCATAACCGTCGGCACTCCAACTAACTAACTAACTGTCGCCTGCCTCTCGCATCTTTCCTGCTCTTTCTCTTACACTCTCTCTCTCACTCTCTCTTACCCAATCTCCATCTCCATCTGAATAGCTGTCTGTCTATCAGTTGGCTGCCTGCCTGCCATTTGTTTACTGGGCCTGTCCATCTTTTTGTCACGAGTGCCGTCTGCCACGCCCACAATGAAGCGAAATTAGTTTGGCAGTCAGGCCACAGATCGCTGCACAGTGGTCTCTCAGTTTATTGACCCCTCAAAATCTATTTAAACTCAAAATATTTTTATTTCTCTTAAAGAACTTTTCATAACATATTTCTTTTTGATGAGATTAATTTATTTTACATATATTTATCATTTCTAATAAATTAGTTTATTTAATTGTTTTATTTTGATATGGAAATGTTAATTAAATGTCTTTATAACAAGTATTTTCACTCTCCGAAGGAACTTATACTGGGTTTATGGTTATTATTTTATGAATATATATTTAGTTTATTTGTTTTAATTGGAATAAAATATTAATTAGTATATGTTTTTTTTTATCGCCTTATGCAAAATATAGAGATTGGATTCTTTTTTTTATTTGTATTTAACTTAAATATTTATAGATATTTTATACCTTTTAGAGGTACTTAGAAAATAGTATTGAAATTTTAAATATCTTATTGCTTAGTCTCCAAAGTATTCCAAAAAATTTAACAAAAAAAATCTATAGCTTCTCGAAAATATTGAAATTTGCATGTTCCCTTTTAATCATCAAAGTCACTTGTTTTTCACTTGTAATTAAAACACTGTGCGGCATTTGGTGTGGGACTTGTTAATTAGCTTGGCTTAAAACGGCGGCTGAAAATCTATTCGAAATTTCATTTTGTCTATCTTTTTCACTTTTTTTTTCATTCAGTTTAAAAGTATTTTTTTGTTTTGGTTTTTTTTGCCATTTGTTTGTTAATGTTAAGATGCAAAGGCGATAAAAGCCGAAGGGCAACATGAAACGCAACAACAACAACAATTAACAGTCGCTACAACAACAAAAACAAGATGATGGGCGGGCGATGAGGAAGATGGGGGAGTTTTTGGGTCAAAGAGCTTGACTGGGTGGATCTGGATCTGGGTCGGGGTCGGGGTCGGGGTCAGGTTTGGGATTGGGGTGGTCGGCTTATCGGCACCGAGAGCATCTCAATGACTTACTTAATCACATAGAGCAAATCTGGTTACAGGATATCCGCCGTGCACGGAGGCCATCAACATCAACAGGCGTTGACGGCAGGACAGCAAAGGACAGGACCTTTGGCAACAATACACAGAGAGAAAGAGAGACAGAGAGAGGGAGAGGGAGAGAGAGATAGAACGAAGTAGCGCGTGTATGAGCGACAGGACGAAGGTAGACGAGCCGACGCACGGTGAAGGAGGCGGTGAAGGAGGAGGAGGATGAGGAGGAGGAGGAGGAGGAGAAAGAGCAGGAGGCGGAGAAGGCACACACACAAATTGAAGCTCATCTACTTAACGCGGCTCGCTCGCGGCTGCCAACGTCGACATCGTCGTCGTCGTTGTCGTCGCCGTTGTTGTGTCCTTGTGTCGTTATGTCCTGTGCTCATCGTGTTGCCATATCCTGCGGCACAGTCGTCGCCCTCGCATCTATCTCTCTCTTTCTCTCTCTTGCTGTCTCTCTCTCTCTCTCTCTCTCTCTCTCTCAGTCTCTGCTTGGCTGCTGCGTGTGCGTGTGCTGGTCTAAGGATAATCTTTGGCATAATTATTACAATGTCACCATGTTTCGCCTGTCCTGCTGTCATCCTGTCGTTCTCATGTCCTGTTGTCCTCTCTGTCTGTCTGTCTGTCTGTCTGTCTGTCTGTGCGTTCTTCCTGCTGACGCCTCTCGCAATTTTTCTGCTCATCGCCATCATCTCATTTATTGCTTGCGGTGTTTGGCACGTTCCCTTGTGGTTTACAGCGTGAAATAAGATTTTCCTATGACCAGCGTCAACAGGAGGACTCAGCTCTGTTTTCCTCCTCCTCCTCCTCCTCCTCCTTGGTCTTCGCTTTCGCCTTCTTCTTCTTCATCTTCTTTATTATGATTATTTGCGCTCTTGTGCGTGCCGCTTGCGGAGTTGCCATGGTCAGGCCAACCAAAGGCGCCAGTAGTCACAGCTCGCAGCTTCCAGCGTCCAACTCCCAGCTCGCCATTGAACAGCATACGGCGGCGCCTCCATTCTACGTTCTTCCCTCCCTCCTCCCGCCCCTAAGGTGACCTGCAACGTCAGCGCCTGGGAGAGATTTGGCCCCAGGTTCAAGTCTCTCCCAATCCAGCTGCTTGACACTTGCGTCGTCAGCGTCGACACTTGACACACGACACTGACACTTGCCCAGTTCCATCCCTCCCCCCTCCCCCTTCCCTCTTCCTTCTCATTCCCCTCCCCCTTTACCCCCTCCTTTACTATGTCCTGTTCGCAAGTGCGTTGATGCGTGTCCTTTCGCTGATGTTGTTACTGGAGGCGACTCAAGAGAGCAAAAGTCACTAGGCAACAAAATGAGAGCAGAGAATAGCCAAAATAAAATATTAAAAACCAAATAATAATATTAATAAGAATAAGAATAATAACAATGATAATACTTACGTGGCACTGACTTGATTTGCTGCAGCTGCAAATTCAACATCTTTAAATAATTTTTAGAATCTTTTTACCCATCCACAACAAAATGTTTATAATGTATATATTAAGTCTTTTTTCAATGAGTTTCTCTCTCTGAAGTTTTAGTATTAATTATATTTATTCCAAGTTAATCACTTCTGACTAATTTTTACTAACATTAAACTGCTTTATCTTTTTTATTTTATTATTTCCTAAATTTTTTCCGTTCTCTCAATGATCTTAAAGATTTCCTTAACTTATTAACTTATTAACTTAACTTATTCGATGAGTTTCGATAAACATCACAATAAAGACAATCCATTTACGTGCTTTTCACTCAGTGAGTTTTTTTAATTCTTAAGAACAGATATACGTACACATTCGTTTACATTTACATTAACACGTACATTTATTATCTTACTCCCTAATAATAATTTTCTATTATCAAAATTCGAGCACTATACATTATTAAAATAATTAAATATGCAAGAATGCATTCAACAGGGCAAATGAATCATTCACTCCGAAAATGGGTACACTTTTTACTAAACAGTTTTGAAATTGATGTCAGTTAATGTTGATCTAGTTCCTGTAATGACAGTGAGTATGAGTACACTATATTGTTGTACAGTAAATAATAAGTTTAGTATTTTTTAGTACAGTACATTCACTGTACACTGAGTTATTCTTGAGAACAACATTTGACATCTAGAGTTTTATCAAAACTGAAAAAATTTAAGAAAATAATGCATGCACTACATTTATTTTACATATTTTATGACATACAAGAATCGTTAAGTTCTTCTATTTTTGAATTTGAAAACATTAAATTGCTTGCATGTCTTTACTAGAGGCTATTTTGCTGGAACTGCTAAAAGCTAACAGCTAACAGCTAACTTTAAACAGAAAACTTTAAACTAAAACTTTAAACTGAAAAGGAAATTTGTCCTTATTATTGGTCCACCAATTCAGGGCATTAAAATCTTCACTATATTGGATGTTAACATTCTTATATGCCTCAATTTCGCTTGATATAATTTAAGAAATACTAATGTCTGGAGTTGGTTGACAATAATCTGCAAAAATAGAATCTATTTGTGGATTTGATTTATTTATGGGTTCTATTTCGCTGAGGTTGAGGTTTATAAATAAATACCCATCATATTTTCCTCAAAATCTTTTTTTCTTTTCAAGATCTGTAAACTTTGACAAATTATTCGTGGGTGGAAAAAGGAATTTACTGTACAAAAAAAAAGAGTTGACTAAATAATGAGTACAGCATACAACTGTACAGTACTCTGGAGTTACAAATGAATACATTCATGCAAACCTTTAATATTTATGTACATTTTCCTTGATATTTTAAAAAAAAAGCTGTGTTTAATTTCAAACTTTGCGCAATTTTAAAATTAAGTTTGGCAGTCTCGTAGTTACTCGGAAATTTAAATAGCAGTAGTCAAGAGACAGGAACTTAATATTTAGGGGCATAAGAAATAAAAACATATATTTGTATTGTATTAAAAATTGTATTTACTAAAATCCAAATTTTTAATATTAAACATTAGTTACTTTAGAATAATTTTAATTTCCATCGTGTGAAGCATTTAATGTGACTAGTGCCATAATCAACTTGTAGCACTAGGATGTTAAATAAATAAATAAATATTGTATACTTAGCTTATATACAATTATTTATATTAATTTATGAAATATTTCAAATATTTCCATTGACATTTACATGCTAAAGAACTGTAATTTTTCAAGAGGTCAGTTTGACATTTCGGAAACCCAAAATGCCTCGTTAGTCATAGCACAGGGCATTGCAACTAAAACTGAAACGGAAACTGAATGCGTATTCGAAGCTGAAACTCAAAGGCGAACTCGAATTTGAAGCGAGGCTTAGGCCGTGCCAAACAAATTGCCAACAATAAGTCAGCCGAATTGAGCAACAACTGACAGACAGGTAAAAATTTAAGGAGCTCAGCAGCAGTGAAGGTTGTGGACGAGGAAGAGGGAGAGGTAGAGGAGAGCAGCTTAAAACCCTTTGCAGATAATGAAAGTGAGGCAGAATTGTGATTTAAGATAGCAGCAAAGCAGCCGGAACAATCCAACAGCTAAATATCAAGCCGGCACCCGCACTTGTGGCACTCTTCGTTCCCTGCCCCTGCCCCTGTCACTGCCACATCTTGACAAATGATGATGAGTCGCACGCGCATCAGCAGCAACAACAACAACCACATAAACAACAACAACAACAACAATATAAAGAGCATACAACTGGCATTGTATGCAAATCACAGTTGACACTTGCCGCTGTTGCCGTTGTCGTTGCTGTTCCAGTTGCCGTTGCTGTCGTTGTTGTCATTGTTGCAGTTGCAGTTGCAGTCTCAGTCTCAGTTACAGGTACAAAGTGCAACCAGGCAGATGTGCCTCACACTAAGCTGTCGGCTTTAGCGACAAATCCACTCGCTGCTGCTGCATCCATCGCATCTCTTTGTCAGCCTCTGTCTTCACTTTCTCTCTCTCTCTCTCTCTCTCTCTCTCTCTCTCTCTCTCTCTCTGTGTATTTACTGAGTGTGTGTGCGGTGTGCGTTCCCATTTGTTCCATCTGTGGTCTCTTCATACTTAATGCGCTTTTCGCATATCGCACAAAATATTCAACAACAACAACAACAAAAACACCTTTTAACATTTCGCTGCATTGACATTTTCACACCTCAGCGTCAGGTCAATGAAATGTTCTCAGACTTAAAGATCTGACCTACTATGTATGTATAGGGTATACTCCATGGTTTAGTCATGTCAAAATACATTGAAAATAGACAAATCCATTTTGCTTAAGCTATTTTCAAGTAGTTTAATTTAATTATATTTATAGATATATCAAGTGTTATAAAACCGATATTCATGAAAGATTTTTATTAATTTTGAAAAAAATAAAAAAAATAAATAAAAATAAAAACAAATTTTAATTCACAGTTTTTAAATTACTTTTTGAGACTTTTCCAAAAACTTAAAAATTCCATAGCTTTTGCCAACACCTACATATTCGAGTTTCTTTACCATGATTTTAATGCTACATCAGAACTGTATTTATTTTCAAAACTTAATTTGTGAAAACTCAACAGATTGCCTTGCGGAATCATATCAATATCAATACTTTACCTGTATTTTAAATGTGCCACGACAATTTGATTCTTTTTTAACTTTAGGCAGGATTGACAGTTTGTATTTACAACAGTATTATAGCTATCAAGATGGTATCATGGGATTGAAAAAAACTGCCAATAAGTGCGACAGAGCGGCCTAGATTGCATTTAAATGTAGAAAATTTGCAACAACTATCATCTAAAGCAGCGGTGGGCAAAAAATCATAATTCGTTAGCAGCCACTGGCTCCCGGAGCCATTACGTGCCCACCGCTGATCTAAGGCAATCAAACTTATGTTTAGAACTTGTACATAATACAGTCGAATAAACAATCTTCGGATGCATTTTAAATTTTATCTAACAATACCATCTTTCAGCCTCTCTTTCGTTTTGTTCTCTTAAGAACTTAAGATCTTCGTATTCTCTTTTGTAGCATATTCGTCAGCGATTCACAGGCATAGCTTCACTTCATAAGTTTCTATGAATACACGAATCTTCACATTTCTTCTGGCTTTTAAGTGTTCATTAATTATTCTAATATTCATATGATTAATGTAAAAGTGCAAAACTGAAAAGTACTGTATATTCTGGCATTGATAATAGCGTTATATGTTGTAAAAGCTTTATTAAATCAACTTTATTAAATAAACGAAAGTAAAATTTCGTTTTCTTTTTTGTTTTCACTTGTCACATGAATTTGGTAACTATTTGCCACTTTTTCTATAGATGACAACAGATGGTAGATTCATTTTAAATGGTGGCAATTTGAGCTTATTTTATGTGCAATATTTCATACACCTAAAAACTGTCTAGAAATGCACTGTTTTTATTTTTTTTGAAGCTCAATTTCGTCAACTTTTTGTTGGATATTTAGTGCATTCGAGGACTATTAAAATTTTCTTTTATTAGTTTACACTGAGTTCAAATAATATCAGATTTAGTGGAGAAGCAGTTACTATTATTGATCTGTAAATAGATTGAAATGTTCTCTTGTACATTGTAATGCTAAATATATATTATTTTGATAATCGCATCTCATAAAATATTATATCAAAGCGTATTTCTTGTGCGACTTGTTAGAAATTCATAACTCATCTGTTTTTATTTAACTGAAAATTGCGTTTTGATAATTTTCAACATAAATCGCTGAAAGCGAAACTAAACTGCAGTTGACATTTCAGTGGAGCTGGCAAATTCAACAGCCAAAGAACCGACGAGCCAACCAATCAGCGAGCCAGTCAAAAATAAATAAGAATATTTTTATAAAATATGCGCAGCAAATGAATTTTATAACAAGTACATACATACATTGTGAACATTGGCAATAATGGACTTTGAGGTTTGAGGACCTGTAGCCAAAGGATTTAAAATAATCAAAGAACTTTTTGAATGGATTCAATTGAGTTGCAACAAATTTACTAAACTTTGGTTTATATACGTGTTTGAGTAAATAAGCTTATGTACTTCTGTAATTAATATATTATGATTTCAGCTTCATTATTCGTTTTTCTAACCGAAAAGTGACGTTTGACTGGTATTTAAATAATATATTTCTGCATACATATGTATGTTTTTGAATGTGTGTGTATATATAATTTAAAATGCAATTTATTTCATCTTTTTTTGCAATTTCTTCAATTTTTTTATTTTATTTTTGACGTGCCATACGCTTCAAATGAGAGAACAGCCATTTTTATGACAGGTCGCCCCTTAAATTAGAACCCATCGTGATTTTGCATGTGTTTAAGGGGCACGGACTTGGGGGCAAGTGGGAGGGGCTTTCATGACAACTCATCTGCATACAACAAATTGACGCATCCGTAATCCACACACATCCATGATTTACATACATCACAAACTGATGACGGCATGTAAATACGCTATAAAACTGGTGGAGTCGCTTCCCTATTGGCATTTGACTAAAAACATTTCATCATTTTGTTAATTATTTATATTTTTGACAAACAGCAAATGTTTTATAATTTTCTAACTTTTCTTATATTTATTTTCTTTGAAGAAGTGACAGTTAACAATTTATAGTAATGTAGATAGAATAGGGACTGCAAATAATGATTATTTCTTTTCTTTTTTGTAATCAAAAAACATTCACTTATACTAACTTTAAGACACCAAGAAAAATACCAATATTGTTCTCTATGGCTCATTTATGCATTTTCACCATTATTAAAAAATGTTCAAGCTTTATAGATTGGTTCATAAAATAATGATTAATTAGTTATCCTTTTTTTTTTAACCAATAATCTTAATTTTTTTGCTAACAATAAAACTCAAATTGTAATTTCCACAAGGCCTAATTTGATGCTCAAGACAAGAAATTGAATTTTTAAATGGATTATTATATCTAGAAATTTGTATCATTCTTGTCTTTATTCCCTAAGAAAAATTCGAAACGACAACTGAGTTTTCTTTTGAGCAAAAAATAAAACTCATGAAATAATGATTATTCCAAAATTTTTTTTTTTTTGCTCAAAAATAATGATTATTGGTTGAGAAATAAAGTATAACTTAAAATGAATCATTTTTTGTGAACAAATCTATAAAACTTGAATATAATTATTATTTAAATTTTTTTTTTTAATATTGCTTATAATGATTACAGTCCCTGAAATAGAAGCATTATTTTTAACATTTTAAAGAGAATTTCAAAGCTTTGTCATCTGCTCTTGAATACATACACATATTTGTATATGTGTGTGTAAATCTAGTGATTTTCTATTTAAAATTTGTAATTTAATATAAATATATTTTCACTGCACGTGTATGCGTGCCTGTGTGTGTGTGCGTGGCACGAAAAATTATTTTAATTTTCAATAAAAATGCAAATATTTTATTTATAATTCTGCGAACATTTTTTTATTTTATTTGAATTATTTAATGTCACATTCGATATGTGTGGCACATGCCACTTAATCACACACACATATATACACACACAGACATACATATACATGTATAAATGTTTTGCATTTCGAAAAACAGTAACAACAACAATAACAGCAATAAAAAAAATATTGTAGTTATTGCAGCCACATTTGTCGCCCAGTTAACCCAGTTAACAATCTGTGCACTTGCCGCAGCTAACGGTAAATGCCAAATGCCACAGAAAACTGTTTGTTGGGCATCGAAGTGTCATGACAATTTGGCGAACACGCGACAGAAGAAGAAGAAAAAGTGACAGTGCGTCAATTCGTCAAATGCAGGCATTGACTGCCCTTCCAATCAATATATAACACAATAAATACATTTATATCTATGTATATATATTTACACACATACACACACATACCCTTTCTTGCATATTTATTGTATATATTAACCCTTACGAAATGTGTTTAAAATAATAACTCTTGTTAATAGCGAGTTTGGTTGAGATACAAAATTAAATGTCACAGAACTAATTTTTCGAGCGATTGTTCCTATGGAAGCTATAGGATATGGTAGTCCGATTTTGACCAAATTTGGTCAGAATGTAAGAGACAGTCCTAAAGATACAATCTGTTAGTTTGGGTCAGATATCTTAAGAAACCAAAAAGTTTTTCATACTAAAGGTTATTTTCACCCGATTGTTCCTATGGAAGCTATAGGATATGGTAGTCGGATTTTGATGAAACTTTACCAAATTGTGTATAGGAATCAAATATTAGCATGTGGTAAGTTTCTCCAAAAACAAACTAATTTTTGCCATACAAATGGCTTGGGGCTTTGACCCGTTGACCCATGTACTAGTATATCATGTATAAACTACTCGTAGTTTTATGTTTGTAAGATACCAGCTGTATTAAACTGACTTTGCCCTTCTTATTATATTATACTCTATGTTTTGATCCCAATCCAAGTGATCTTAATTACATAAATGCGTTGCTCCAATAACAACCAGATTCAAACTTTTAAAAGTTTAAAAACAAAAGCACTTTATACATTTTTGCATGGCCCCATAACATATCAAAAGAAATTATTTTTTATTTTCTCATTTATCTAAGTCAACTGAGCGGAAAAGATATAATTTAAAAAATAATTAAAGTTCTAAATAACAGATTTATAAAACTATTTTTAAAAATTTTAAACAGTATTATAATAATTTCCACAAAACTATTTTTAAATCTTAGCAAAAATGATCCCAAAGGGCTGCGCTTCTTCAAACCTTTAGACTCTAAAATTAAGAGGCTTTCAGCCTTGTGAGAAATATCTACAACTAGAACACAGACAGATGTAACTTATATATATTATTTATCTCAACAGGGTATAAAAATATCAAATATATTTACAGTTATGTTTACTTTAGAAATAATATTAATTTATTTCAAAGCTATGTATTTGGACTGTGAACTGACGCATCCACGCTTAAATAAACAAATTTGATAACCGTTAACCGCTGATAACCTGGCTAACAGCAACAACAACAACCACAACAACTATGCAAATTTGAAGAGCACAACAAACGGAAACGGAAAACGTTATACGAATATAGACAGACAAACAGACAGACAGACAGAGACAGGCGGATAGACAGACGACATATAGAGAGACAGATGGATTGGATGGGCAGGCGGATGAACGTAGGAATATTGCAATCGTCTGGTACACCTATATATAGGTATATATATAAATGTGTGTTTGTGTGTGTGTAGTTGCACACATACAACAACAACAGATCAGAGAGTCAGTGAGTCAATTAATATTTTGTTAATTTTTTGTTGCCGTCTGAATTTGGACACGAACCGGAGCCGGAGCCAGAGCCAGAGTTGAGGTTGAAGTTGGTCTGTGAGGTTGGCTCGTATTATGGTCACATCAATTTCCAGCTTGCTTTTATTTAAATGTATTTGTTTGCATAAATAAACAGAGCTAACAACAGAGCAACAACAAATGAATGGCAAAAAAAAACCAGAAAGATAACAACAACAAATATACTTATATACATATATGTTGGGGAAACGAAAAAAATGAAAAATTAAAAATGAAAAAAATAAAATAAAAATGCAAACTAAACAAACGTCAAAACTTTGAAAATTTCAATTTCCGGTGCAGACGACGGTTGGGGAATCTCTTCAGATCGCCACAGATGGGCAACTGGAGAAGGAGAATGAGTCTGAGTCTGTGTCTGAATCGGAGTCTGAATCGCAGTCTGGCGACCTCTTGCTCATTCATAAAAGAGATCATAAGGAAGAAGTCGAGAATCAAAAGAGTCGAGCGAGTCTCGCAGCATGCGAAGCAAGTGCAAAAAACGAAACGGAACGGAACGAGCCAGCGAATTGTGTAAAAATCCACGAAATTAATATTATTTTGATATTTGTGCAGCAAACTCCCCAGCGAAATTATCACAACAAGTTATTTTTCAACGGCCAGCAACAACAACTACAACAACAACAAAGGACACAACTCGCAATGTTGCACGTCAAATTTATCAAAAGCGACAGCCGTAAGAAAGAAATCAACGGCCAGCACTGAAAACCCATGTCCAGCTTATCCCGCTTCTTCTTGTATTCCCTTTTACCTTCCCTTTCATTTACCTTTCGTGGCCTGCCCAAGTCCAATTCCAATTCCAATTCCAGTTCCAGTTCCATTTCCAGTCGCAGATCCGTGTGTCCATGTCCATGTCCAAGTCCAAGTCCATGGCTTGTGCAACTGTCAGTTGGATAACCTTGGCAAAATGTGCGAATCTTACGTATTTTTTGCTATTTGCATTTATTCAAAATTAATCAAAAAGCGCTTTTGATTTGTGATTTCCTGCTGTGGCCCGGCAACAACAACAACAACAGCAACAACAACAACAACGATGATAGGATGAATTTGGAGTACTACCTGCAGAGGTCGTTTCCTTTTCCAGCTCCAACTCTGCCTCAAATGCATTATTGAGACACGAACTCTCAAACCCATTTCATTACCAGCTTTTTTAAGCATTTTCGACATATTTATTTTATAAACAAACATTTAAGTTTTTAGCGGCCAATCAGTTGCCAATCGACAAGTGTGGAAATTACTCTTCAATTTTTAATATAAGCTCAGCAAAGTGCTGAAATTCATAAAAAGCCTTAATTTTTAATGGGCTCTTTTTCCTATCTTACCGGCCAGCACAATAATATTGGTCGCAGTGCGTGTAGGCCTATTTAATAATAATAATAATGCAAGGTTTAAGTTACTTTCTTCAAGCTCAATATTTTTAAGACTTCTCTAAACAATTTCCATACTTATTTTCAGAAAAAAATATAATTATATTAATTTTATGTAATTTAACTAAAAATATCACACGAAGATAACCATATACTGCAAAAAAGGCCCTTTTTGCATGAAAATGAGGTAAAAGTGGCTTTTTTCCAGTTTTCAAAAAATTATAGAAAATACTAGCAAGATATTTTTTAAACATTTTTTTTTTTGCAGTCACTATTTAAATTGTTTAAAGAAACTTTTTGCGTCAAAACGTTTTTTGTTTGAATCCCAGGAAAAAAGTAAAAAAAAAAACTTTTACAAAAACTTAAAATTATCAATGGGTACTTAATGGGTTAAGGGAATTTTTGTATCATTTGAAAGGGATTAAAAAAACCTTTCCATTAATACTAAACGTTACATGAAGTAAGTTCGAATCATGAATAGATTTAACTTTAAGTGTTGTGCAAATACTTTTAACCAACCCTGTATATGCTACGGTTTTTCTTTGATTTATTTGACAATAAGTATTAATAGAGCTAGATAGATAGATAGACCTAAAATAGTACTTTAGGTCCTAAATAGTATTTTAGGTCCTAAAATAGTATTTTAGGTCCAGGGCTTAAAAGACAGAAAAAAAATCACATCGTTGACATTTTCGTAAGCAGTTGTTGTATTTAAAAGACAAAGTGATCACAGATCACGCCTTTCTTTGAAAAACATTTTAAATAACAAAATTATAGAATTATTCAAGAGGTGATTTGTGTCCTTTTCGAATTCAGGCAGGATTTTAATTATTCTTTTGCTTTGTGCTTTGTAGTTACTTAATATATAACATTATTCCCATCGTAAAATGTATTACTAATTTATTTGATATTACAATTTATTTAAAACAAAAGCTCATAAATGACAGTGAAAATACTTAAAAAAAACTAGAAAATTTGAATTCAAAATACAATTAATACTTTGAAAACTATAATACTGTATCAGTTTAATATTAAGAGTAAAGATTAATTGAAGAAAATGAAGATATTACAAGTCATACCTATAATTATACTGATCTTTCTGTACATAATTGTGACAATTCTGACGTGGCAATCAATTATTATGTAAGTATAATTCACTTTGGTCATATTTGTTTAAATTTTGTTGCTCGAACTGTACCGTAGTGATATTTTTGCCAATACATAAGTTATTTCCTATGTAAATTAAATTCTATTATTGGCCATACCTGGGTTAGGTATCAGTAAGTAAGTGAGTGAATGCAAGTTGAGGTGAGTATTTGAGTACACGAGTATTCGAGTATTTTCGAGTACCACACGCATCAACTCATCGATGTCTGTAATCTGATAATATGGCGCCCACAACATCAAATATATTGCATGGGGGACTTAAGTAGGCAGCGAGCTCTAAGACAACAATAGCAACTCATTGATGGCATATGAATAACAACAGCAACAGCAACAACAACAACATCAACAGGATGACAGCGACGAGTACTCGTTTACATTCATTTGAGGTTTACATTGTGCACATAAAGCTAATGTGGCATGATCATGAGGCAGCCAGATCGAAATCACAACAAGAATATGGGAGCAGTAAGTGACGAATATCTCTGTATGTGTGTGTGTGTGTGTGTGTGTGTGCAAGTGTGTGTGGGAGACAGAGTCATTGAGATGCTTGGCGCTTGATAAGCGACTGCTATCAAAATCGAAAGACACTCGAATCACAACAACTGAACTGCTGCCCACACACTCAAAGACAGGCTGCATGGTAGGGTGTACAGTAGGGTAGGGTGTACACTGAAAAAAGGACCACTTTTGAAAATCAAAAAAGAACATTCATCTTTAATATTTTGTTCTTGAAATAAGAATATTTTAAGACTAAGAATATTAATCTTGAAAATCGTAAGTTCTTAATATAAGAATAAAATTCTCAAATTTAAAAATTTTGTTCTTAATATAAGATCATTTTAAGACCAAATTACTAAAACTAAGAATATCATTCTAAAAAATCTTAAGTTCTTAATATAAGAATAAAAATATTAGATCTTTGACCTTTTTCTCTTAAAATAAGAACAAAAATCTTAAAATTGTGCCACTTTTTAAGACTTAAAATTCACAACTGGTTCTGGCGTCTCAAAGATGCCATTAGGCTTGGATCGCTGGTCAAGTAAGCAAAGCGGTACTGATGATAGAGATTGGTATCTCTTGAAACAGCTGTCTTGTTGTTTGTTGTTTAGTGTCATATTAAAATTACTATACCAAAAGTTAACTAAGTTACTTCATTCTTCTTAAAATGTTAAGAAGCTTAATCTTTATTTGAGATGTTTTGACTGGAGTTGTTATAACTTTTTGGCTTATAAATATGAACATATATTCTTAAAAAAATAATGAGTTTTATTCTTATACTAAGATTTAGTGGTCTTATAAATAAGAACTTGGTCTTAATTGAAATGTTCTTAGAATCAAGATGTGTTTTCTTACTTCATGATTTTCATGTTTTGGACGCATTTTTTAGACCAAAGTTCTTAGTTCTGAGACCAAAATCTTGAGTTTAGATCCTTTTTTTTATTAGTGTAGTAGGTTAGCCTAACTTTCTGGCCTGTTGCAGTCTTCGCACCCGCTCAAAAGCGACAAAGATAAACAAAATGGCGCCCCGGCTTTTGAAAAGCGAAACGAACTCTGCTGGCCATTGGCTAAGTTATGGTCTGGTCTCTGGTCTGGTCTGGGCCACAGAAAAAAAAGGCCAGGCAATGGGCATTGCATGCAAATGCAGCACATGACTTGCCCCTTGCCCCGTCTCTCTCCGCTCCTCTCTTCACACCCCACACACACACATACACACACACATCTCCTTCAATGTCTGGCATGGCATTTGTTTGCCCCCCTCTGCACTCTGACTGTCTGCAGCTGACATGATATACGCTTTGATGTCTCGTTTTTTTGATAAAGTACTCAATCTATAAACGCCAAGAGCATAAACGAAGAGCCGCTTTACTGGCACTGGCACTGGCACTGGCTCCTCTGTATGGTTAAAGTATAGTATAGTCTCTGGTCTCTGTTATGGTCTCTGGTCTTGTGTCTGTGCTCTCTCTCTCCACCCTGGGGCCGAGGGTCAGTGCAAAAATATGATATGAATTGCCTTTCTGGCCACTGCCAACCAACTGCAGACTGCCGACTGCCGACTGGTCACCACAGCTCACTGCTGACTTGTGACTGGAGAATGCTAAAAAAAAAAAAAAAAAAAAATACAATAAAAAAAATGGCGCGCTTGCAACCCGCTGCAAAGGTAAACACTCCACGAACGGCAACTGGCAACAGCTTTTGGCTAATTCGCGCGGCACCAAAAAGCGGCACAGATCCAGCGAAAAGAGCAACAACAAAAATGCACATTCAATTTGCAGCTGAACGAACACTGGAATACCCTTTCCTTACCCTACCCAGCAGCTGCAATTGATTAATTTTAAAATTTTAGTTTGCAATGAAAACTTTAGTCGAGATCAATCTACTCGCAAATAATCATCATTTTGTTTTCAAGTGTTGGGAAATGTCAAACAATTTCGTAACTTTGCCCCAATTATTTTCATTCCCAAATTTTACCCTTATGTGCTCAGCTATCAGAATTCTAGATTTCCGACTTGAATTTATCCTCAATGGTTTTTATTCAAAATCACAACAAATTTCTAGTTGCAGTAATTAAAATAGTGTATATTCTAATTACACTGAGGTCCTTTTTCCAATCTCTTATGTGTAGATTGGAATAGATATATTTTCAAATTTGGCATTTTAAGACAGTTAACATATTTCTCCCCAATGCCACCTTGAATATTCATTATATTAATGGGTTTGAAAAAACAAAATAAAAATCTACCTTAATTTTTTTATTTTTCAGTATTAAAAAAATTTATCTTTAAAACATTCATTATATATTTTATGAATACCAACATTAAAGCCTTTTTGCTGCATACTTTTTGGATGTTTTGATTTTCTAGCTATACCCACAATTTTTGCTATATAATCTTGATTAAGTTTTCCAAAGTGAATATGGATAGAGAACGCGACATTTGCAAGTCTTTAAATGAAAAAACAAATGTCAAAAGTTGACATTTTCAAAAAATTATAAAAGACAAGCTTTGAAGACTTGTCGTTTTCGAATCGTATCGGGAACGCGACGAAAATAAGTCATGTTGGACTTCATCTTGACATATGCGAAAGTCTGCGAAATGCGGCGAGTTATTTATAAGAAAACACTCTTAAATCATAATAAAATAATGTAGCCTTCCACTTTAGAAAAAATTTTGATATGTTACTATTATTTTATTTATTTGACAAGATTTCCACCAAGTTTATTCCAAGAATTTGTTCATCAAATTTTATTCTATATATCGAAAACAGATCAAAAAACTCGTTTTAAATTAAACTTTTATTACATTTCTATGACTTAAAATGGTTCATGTTACAATTTTTCTGTCTTTAGAATTCAAATGGTCCATTTTGGAATTCAATTTTCAATAAAACTGGCAGAAATATAGGAAAAGTAAATTTATTCCACTATAGGATTAATATGTTCATCCTATTGATTTTCTTCTACCGTATATTGCTTAAATAAATAACTTGAATTCATTTTTGTAAGAAAATTTCACAAGATGTGAGTTACACGTTTTTGGGCGAAGTGGACCTTTTTCTGGAAATGCCCATATATTATTTTCACCAACTGTTTCAAAGTCATTCATTTGTAAAATTCGAAAAAGAAAAGCCATTAACTACAGTTGAACCTTCCTCACTCGATTTACCATTATCCAAAGAAAATGTTTGAATTATGGAGACTTTTACTAATGGAATTGTTTATTTTTTTAAAGTTTATTGAAGTTCGATTTGTGGAAGTGCGACTGTATTTATAGTATAGGTAGATTTCAATGCATGGCAACGTGTTACCAAACACTTGAGATAGTCAGGCAGATTGCAGATGGCGAGGGCATTTCAAAAGCTGAAAGCTGAAATGTCATTCATAAATCATACGCAACGATGCTGCGTTGCGGCTACGATTCCATTCTCTTCGACTACGATTCGCTTATTTGCCAGGTTCTCGTTTTCGTTTTCGTTCTCGTTTTCGTTATTGTTTTGCTTTTGCTTTTTTCTTCCTTTCGTCTTTTTCATTTTCCTGTTCCTTTGTTTTCGTTCCTTCTCATTTTTCGCGGGCGCTTTAAATCGATTCGCAAGCAAATTAAAACATTTCAAGATTTATACGCACAACTGTCAAAAAATGTTCAAGTTCGTTTATCAGCGTGTTCCCTTCTATCCCTTCTGCCCCATCCTCCTGTGTCTCCACCTCACCTCACACATAGCGCGTTGCATGCCACAAAAAGCCTCCTACCCCCCAGCCCCCACCCCCTTTACACTTGCTCCTTCCACTCGAAATGCATTTGCAATCGCAAAGCACTTCCGGCATTCAATTTGAACTTTGCACACAAAAAGGACACAAAAGGCACAGAAAGCGTGAATATATATAGTCACCTACATATGTATATACATATAACATGTATATAGTCTATATGCGCATACATACATATCTGCATATGTTTTGGCCCCGTTAAGCCGCGGGTTTTTCATCCGAGTCGAAACTTTTGTGCGTGCTGCAAAAACATAACCAGCCAAAATTGGCTTTAACTTTTATGATTTTCATGATGAAAGTTGTCCAAAAAAAAAAAAAAAATAGAAAGACAAAATGAGAATGAAAATGGAAGTATAAAATATGCGGAAACACAGAGAGGTAAACACGTTGCATAGTGTTGTCTCTCTCCTCTTCTCTCTCTCTCTCTCTCTCTCTCTCACACACACACACCCTCTTTCTCTCTCTCTCTCTCTCTCTGTCTGTGATAACAATTTTGCATGGAACACGAAACTACAAATGAAATCAAAATTTCATTTTAATCAAATACACACACACACAACTGAAATAGGCAAAGTACATTTCATTCAGTATTATATTATTATTATTTTGATTAGAATTTCCAGATATAAAGCTAATTTTTCAAAATTTTCTTTCCAGTAAAACCGTTTACGATGATGTAAAAACAAATGCCGAAACTTTTAAAAAAAAACTTTTATAAAAAACTAGTGCTCAAAATTAATGAAAGCGCATTTTCAGGGCAAAGAAAAATGTTGATCAATTTAATTTTTTAAAATTAAAATTGGCTGTATAAATTCCAATTTCCGCTTTAAATAAATTTCATTTCCTGCTTTTAAAAAAACAAAAAACAAAATTTGGTTGGGCTTTAAATATTAAAATTTTTATAATTACTGATTTAATTATTTGTGTAAGATTTATATAAATTTTTAAGATATAAGTAGATAGTTTGATTTAGAATTGTTTCTATTGTGTTTCAATTCAGCATATTCGAATATAACGGCCTTCATCGTTACTACAGTTGCTCAGTGGCGACACCTGTTGTGTAAGAGTAAAAACTTTTGTAACGGCTAAAAGTATGCAACGTTTAGCCGATGCAGCAACCAAAGCAATTTACGATATTTAAGATTACGATTTAAATTAACATTTAGAGTGAATGTAAATGTTACTATTAACAGTTTATTCGCTGTTAAATAACAGAACAACATTTTAAATGCAAAATATTAAATTTTCAAAAATCAATTTAAAAAATTTAAAAACATATTCCTTGTTACATCAAGTCCCAATTGAGCCTTAATCTGTCCACTGCTCATTGAATCCACGATGGAAATCGGAGGAGATATCAATGTCTGTGTTGTTCCACGTCTACAAAAATAAAATTTTAAGAGATAATGAAAATGTATAAAATTTTCACCTTCGGCGCTAAGATTTACACAATTTTTTTTAATGTTACCTGGTCAAAATATTGAATATAGATCACTTTAGGAATATTTTCAAAGGTGGTATATTTTCCTTTATATATTTCGCTTATTATTTTTAAAGACAAAAATATACAAAAAAGCCAGTTTTTTTTTACTTAAAAATAAATACAAGTCGTGTAAAATGGCAATGGATTATTTGCTTTATCCTTTGTAAGCATAAATGATGTCCACACAGATTCCAAATTGATAACCTTGTCATATAATATCCCTGTAGTAATGGAGGTGGCGATTGGCCATGCTTGCACTACCTACCCCACTACTCCCTACATGGGTACTTTCCTGACTGACCCTATGGTAATCGATTGCCGAAACACCGAGTTCATGGGCACATTCCTGAATGACCCTATGGTAAGCGAACGCCGAACCACCGAATAAAAAATATGTGCGCTCGAAAGCGAAAACGAAACGTAACGGATTAGCATCACATTTGTTTTTGTTAATTTGCGAATAGGACATAGATGACCGAAAAAAACATAACTTCGATTATGCTTTCTGTCGCTGTTTGTTTAGGAATTTACAAAAACAATTGTGATGCTAGTACCGTTTGTTTTCGTTTTGCTTTCTGCTCTTTTGCAATGATCGAACGCTGTTGCGTTTGCCGGTTGACCAATTTTGTGAGAGCATTGAAGTTGTCAAGTTGTTGGAGTGCAGCAGAAGTCAAGTGCATATACGCATAAAGTGCAAATTCAATTAAATAAAATAAAACAAAAGTGACTTTATCCTTATATAAATTAACATCAAAGGTACGACAATAAAATATCACTCTAATTAAGAACACAATATGTATAGTGAACGGCATATAAGAAGACTTAAACAGCAACAGAAAAAAAATATATAGACAAGTTAAATAGTGTCGCAGCAGAAGAAAATGCGCTTGAAAAGGAACAACAAGGCAACAATGACGGTGATATCGAAATGGAAGTGGTCGAGGAAAAGGTAGGTTTTATTAAAATCATTGTAATAGTAGTTGGGCATTGATTTGTCGATTCATTTAAGACTATTGGAATTTGTTTTTAATATTTTTTCCAGATGCAATCAATTTGGTAGAAGGGACTGGATCAGCTGAGGACACTCTACGAAAGGCCTTGCAGCTGCAAAGAAAACGCTATTTTAAAAACTCCAGCTGCAACAAAAACCAAATTGAACATGAAATCAACAACAACAACAACGTATAAATAATAATAAGAATATATATATTTTAAAATAATTAATAGTTTTATTTATTTTAGCTATTGGTTATTGAAGAAAATAAATTGGAATTTAAAAAATAAAAAAATTGATTTATAAATTATTTAAATTTTTACTTTTTGGGACCTATTTCACCACCCTTGGGTACCCATGTAGGTACCCTTTTCATGGATACTCATATCACCACCGCTAGCATGGGTAGCCATGTAAGTACCCCTTTCATGGGTACTTATTTCACTAGTTCGCGGTAAACGATGTGGTGGCGATTGACCCTTTTTGCGGACATTTCATACAAAAAACGAAATGATGAAACGCATTGCTTGGGGTTAGCAAAGTAAGTAGAGGTGGTTCCCTAGTAAGTACTTATTTCACCAGTTTCGAACTAGTGCCCATTACTGAAGGGATTGTATATGGGTAATTCTCTGCTGTAGAATGCAATATTCGTACGCGTTCAAAGTGAAATAAAACATATGCCAAAACATTATTTTGTCGAGACAAAAGTGGAAACTTATCGGCCATGATTAGCTTTATTATTGGTGCAAATGTTGATTTTGGGCAATTGTTCGTATTCAAGATAATTTAAAAAATCCAATGCATTCGCACGCGACTCAAATAGAAGTAGTTTTTTCGGCGACCAGTTCTAACGCTGATTTCGACAAAACGTGAACGAATATTTTAATGCGGATAATTTGAAAATGTAATGCATTGATTTATCTTAAAAATGTTTTTTGTTTGATTTAAAAATGTTAAGTAGTTTTTTTTTTAATTTAATTTGAAACACTGTCGCACGCGACATGTCGCATGCGACATTTTGTTCCAAAATATATTTCTATTGTTTCTCTTTTGTTTAATTATATATCGAACTCAGCTCAAAAAAGTTTTTTAAATTAAACTTTCAATATATTTCTATGTACCAAAATGGTTTATGTTACAATCTTACTATCATACCTAGTGTAATCAATGGAATACAAACGGTCCATTTTGAAAATCAATTTTTAAGAAAATGGGCAAAAATATAAAAAAAGTGAATTTATTCCAATGTAGAATCTAAATGTTCGTCCTATTGAAAGTTAAATAAATAACTGCAATACAGTCTTAGAAGGAAATTTCACAAGATGTGAGTTTTTGATCAATTTTACGTTTTTGGCCTCGGTTGACATTTTTGTGGAAATGCCCATATGTATATTGTGACCCTATTTGAGAAAAAATGAAATAAGGCCGCAAAAATTGGGTTTGGGGTCTTATTTCATTTCTTCTTTTTTTTTTTGGGGGGGGGGGGGGGGGTTGTTTATGCAAGACTACATTTACTGCAAAGATGAGTGATTTGCATGAGTATGCAACCACTAAAAAACACACAAGTATCGACAACAAAAAAATTAAATAAATCGCGACCTACTGAAAATCTCATAAATAATAATCTTAGCATAAAAAACAATCTTAGCATAAAAAAATTGCGTTTTTTTCAGAATATTTTCCCTTTATTTCGTTTTCTTCAGTTAAAAATAGTTTTTTTGTTGATAAAACAGTTGACAGCACTGTTAGGGAATAGTGCAGGGAAATTTAATCAAATATTCAAAAATATGTATTGCAGAAAATATGAATAAAAATCTTTTTTAAATTAAGGTAACTTGTTGGATATCATTAACATTGAACATTGAATGTAGTAAGCTCAAGATTTCAAGAGTTCCAGCTTATTATTACACGTGTAAAACAAGAAGAAGGCTGACTCGAGAAACCGTTAAACCAAAAACTCTAACCGATATTCTATGTGTTATCCGAAAACTGAAGCAAAACTTTACGGTCGCTGCCTTTGCGCCCGAAGATGTCGACGGCGACGCCGACGACGCCGACGACGGCGACACCAAAGTCAACCGGTTTTTATACACTGCAAAATTTTGAGGCATATGCATTTTATTACATGGCGTGCAACATAGAGGGAGACTTTGAAGAAAAGTAGAGTACGAATATAAGAAAACATAAACAAAGTAATTCATATTTTTGATTAAACAATTCTTACTATTACTATAACAATTATTGTTATTATTAATTTAAAGTAAGCGCTAATATTTCGCAACTTTTAAAATTCGGAATTATCGAAAAATGCATTTAAAAGCATTTTAAAAAAATTATTGAAATGGGTAAAACATAATTTTACAACATTATTTTTTTTAACAACTTCTTTTTGTACTAAGCCATTTTTATTAATTTTTTTTTTATGTTCATAATTGTTTGTTGCATTAGAAATCAAAATAGTTAAATATGTATATAAACTAAAAATGAACCATTGGATTTCAAGTGAATTTCGAATATGGGTTTTTGATTTTTTCCCAATCCTAGCAATGAATGTTAAACAAAGCTGTATTTTTAGTTTTCATTCTAATTTTGTTGAACAAAGCTGTATTTAACTACTTTGCATTCTAATTTGAATTGTTTTTAATAATTTTGTTTTCAATTATTAACTAAACTAAATATTGTTGTGTCGGTTAAAGCTTGAAAATAAATAAATAAGCAAAATATTTTAATGGTCAGTTTAAAGTAATCGTTTTATCTCTAATATTACGTGAACAAATCAAAATTTTCGTAACGAATTGAGAGTTTGGCAAAGATTATTTGCGCGTCGGTTTGGGCCAAGTTAACAGTTCTGTTACTTGTTTTCGCTGCCAATGTTGCTGGTGTCTTTGGTGTCGCTTGTTGTTATTGTTGCGTGCCGCTTTTGTTAGTTTGTGCGCGCTACTCGACGACGTTGGTTGTTGCACAAAAAACACCAAAAACCAAAAATAAAAAACGAACAACCAAAATAACAAAGCAGAAGAAGAAGAAAGACACCAAACAACGAACCTATAACAATTTATTAAGATTGTTATTGTTGTTTCTGTTTTTTTTTTTTCAAATACATTTTTTTGTTTTGTTTGTTGCATTCTAATATCCTGCATCCGGTAAGCGGAATATCAGTGTTGAACAAATAGAAAGAGGTGAAAAAGCGATTAAAGCGCGAGTGTAAAAACAACAACACCAGCTGGAGATCGACTGCGAGAGCGGAGAGCGAAGAACGGAGACTCTGAAGAACGGGTAAGCCAAATCTTCCAGAACTGCCGTTAGACACTAAAATATTTGTTAAGCCAATTTGCCAAGTGTGGCAACGCGTTTATGACAGAACACGATCCAAATTTGATGTTGCCAGTATGTGATTGTATGCGTGTATGTGTGTGTGTGCCACATATACATATGTATGTGCCACAGCAGTTGCAACAGTTGCAACAAACGTCAAGTGGAGCTCAGCATGTGAGTAAATATCTATGTATGTATCTTGCTGCTGCAACGGGTGAAAATTCTGTGGCGACAAGAACAGATACGCCACTCCCACTTTCTAGGTGGGAAAACCAGAATCAGACTACAGGCTTGCAATTAAGCTCATAAATGAAGCTTCAAGTGTGTGCTACCCACATGAGAATTGCATAGAAAGGCGCAGTGTTTGTAATTAATCTGTAGCAATCATTTTAAAGCATAAGAAATTCCATTGGAAAATTTTAAGATTAAATTTAATTCGTTTCTATGGCAATTTTAGATATTGGGGTTGTATTAAAATACTTTGAAATTATTTAAATTATTAAAAATAGATTTCTGACGATTTCACTCACGAATCTTAAAAAACCAAAGTGTTATAGAATTGGAAAATATAATAGTTTAAAGTTTTTTAAACTTCAGAATATCGATCTATGGTCTGATAAATACAATAAATATCTTAGATACAAATTCAAAAGTTATCTCAGAATTTTGTCAGATTAAAAATGAGACTGAAGACAACATTCTTGATTTTAGAAACCGGATTTTCAATTATCAATATGGCACTAAGATAACGTCGAATCTTAAAAATGTTATTTAAATTAATGCAAACAAAAAGTGGTGTAAACTAGTCCAATGTTAATATTTAACCATTTTGAAAAATCTGCAAATACCTAAATGTTGAAATGGCGCCCAACGTGTGGAGAAACCATTGTTTTGAAAAAAAAAGAATCACTAAATATGCGATATTCTGCATAAAGATATGCAAAGAGCAAAGTCTTGAGGCCGCTGAAGATATATTACAGAATATAAAGTGCCTAGAAAGTTGCACTTGCCCATATACCATATGGAGATTTATACTCGTATGTGGGTCTGTGCATGAGGTACTAGCATCAAGACCGGCTTAGGGTAGACCAAAAAAGCAACGCTACGGAACTTGAAGCTATGCAAATTGATGTAAAAATTCAGACAAAGAGAGAGAGAGAGAGAGAATAACAACAATTGAAACAGTTGCTAAGCTGAGCATCTCGACACATTGAGAATTGCATAGAGAGGCGAATGGCGCACAACAATCCCAAGAGTTTGCTTTGACTTTGACTTGAGACAGTTGGCCTGGATTTTTGGGTTGTTGGTCGTAGTTTGCAGGTTTTTCTTTTTTATTTTTTTTGCTTTTTTTTCTATTTATTTCTTTTCTTTTTCTTAGCTTCTCTTGTTTTATTTTGCTTTGTTGCTTTTCACGCTTCTCGGCTCAGGTTTGCGCGCCAAGTGAACTGAACGATGTCTGTGGATGAGATGGTAGCAGAAGCAGAAGAAGAGGAAGAAGAAGTGTTGCAGCTGAATGGGCAGCAACAGCAACAGCAACCGCAGCAACATCAACAACGACAACAACGACAACAGCAACAACAACAGTGTCGTCAGTCGCATTAGGGCAAGAAATCTTTGTCTATTAGGCTTTGCTTAGGTGTGTGTGTGTGTGTGTGTGTGTGTGTGTGTGTGTGTGTGTGTGTGTGTGTGTTCACGTGTATGTGTGTGTCTACGTGTGTGTGTTGGATGTGTAGTAGGTAATTAAACAGACAACATCTGCAGTTCAATTCACAGGCATTGCTGCTGTTGCCGCGGTGCGTTGCAAGATTTATTTATGACTTGACCATTTGCCCAGCATCAAAAAGGGAAAGGGGCAGAAGAGGTACACTCAGAAAAATAAGCCATCCATAATTAAGTTTGTTCGTACTTGAATGTCTACCATTTTTTCTTAAAGTTTAAAATTTAAATTATTGTAAATTAAGTATAAAACGATCTTAAATTTCAAATGCCGACTATGACAGCTATATGATATAATAGTCTGATTTTAACCAAACTAATATATAAGGAATTTTTATTATACTAGCATTTGTTTTTACAATTTATGTGTCTTTGTACTTAGTCTAGTATATTTCAAGATTCAAATTAACTTAAATATTAAAATGTTTTGTTCTAGAAATGGGTACATTTTGGGATAATCTCAAATTTTTGTGTACTTAAACTACAGCTGAACTTCCATAGTTCGAACATCTATAACTCGAATTTCTCTCTAACTTGAGAGCAGTAAAATTAAAAAATTTAAGAAGAATAACTCTATAAGCCGAATATCTCCATGACTCTAACCTTTTCTTTGGATAATGGTGATTCAAGTTAGGGAAGTTCGACTGTAGTTTGAAAAGATCATTTACAGAAAAATCTAATTTTAAATATTTTTGGGATTGCGAAAAGCGAGCTTGAAATATGATTTTTGTTTGCATATTTGGAAATTCCGAACTTGAACTTTGAATATCCCCTGTCTTGATTTTCATTTTTCTGAGTGTAGGTGATCAGCAAGAAGGGTATTTATAGGGTACTGCACTGATGTCAGATGCTGCACGGCATTGGCTAAAAATTCATAAACAACATAGAAATCAAGTTTAGCAGCAGCTGCAGCTTCGTTGCAACGTTGTGGGGCAGAGTGCCGAATGGGGAATGGGGGGAGGGGGAGTGTGGGGTGTGGGGTGGTGTGTGCGGCATGTCCAGTGGGTATAGCAATTTACTATGCAATTGCCAAAGAGTGCTGAGGGAGAAACAACGCTGCTGCAAAATCAAGATGTTGTTGCAAGGCCTGCCTGGAAAATTCTTAACCGACACAAGCAACTTGTGGCTCTATGGACTTGGACGTTGCGTTGTTGTTGTTGTTGTTGTTGTTGTTGTTGTTGCATCCACAGCGTCTTCACATTTTGCTCGGCATTTTTCGTTATTTATTTTTATCAGCACTTTTCTTGAGTGCGGCGAAAACAAGTTTTCCTAGCAAGTATTGAAGTTTTTCTTTTGCGAGCTTCAGTTCTTCTGATAAAAACAACAGCAACATCAACAGCAACAACAACAACAATAAGAACAACAACAACAACATCATGTCTTTGCGCTTCGTTGATGTTGTTGCCCGGAATTTAATGCCGCATAGCAACAACAACAAGAACAACAATTTTTGTTGTTATTTTTATTATTATTGCTATTATTATTATTATTATTGCTCAGTGTCAAAAATGTCAAATAAATAATGCGATCAACAGATTTTTGCATCTTGCCAACTTGACGATCGAGTTTCGTTTTGGTTTTCTGCTTTTAATTCTATTTCTAAGTCGATTTCGGTTGAATTCTTCGCAGACAAGTCTCTGAAAAAACGAATCCTGTTCTCTGTCAGATAAATACCAATACTTTAGTATGAAACTTACTTTTATAGTTGAGTTGACAGCTAAAATATCATTGATAAACATCCACATGCTAATTAGGCGCAAAGATAGTGAAGACCTGATGTTCACATTCTTAGTAAACTTCCCTAACTAATCCCTAATCACCATTACCCAAGAAAAAAGTTCGACAATTGGAAATCTTTTTGTTTGGTTTAGTATACGCTATTGCCACTCAATTTAGTTCGAGTTAGAGAGAATTCGAGTTATGGGCGTTCGAGTTATGGAAGCTCAACTGTAAATTCAATAGCAATTATCGCTGGGCTATTATATCTTTTAGTTAGCACTTATGATTCTAATTATGTTTTTAACTTTTACTTACACTATACTGCCACTCATTTAGCGTGAGATATGGAGAAATACGAGTTATAAAAGTTTGTTTTATGGGAGTTCAACTGTATATATTATCATCTCGATTAATGTCGAAATTCAGATGATAACTTAAATCCTGTATGTATATGTACATATTTTTACCCAAATAGCTATCATTAAATTTATTTTTTATTTTTTTTTTTTAATTTCTTTATTTATGTATTTTCATGAAATGAATAATTAATGAAAAATAGGACAATAGTCTTCAGTTTAATTTTTGCATTCTAAAAAGATTTTCAATTTCAAAATAAATGAGCTTAAGTTGTTTTAGGACTTCACCCAAAAACATAAATAATCAAAATAAGTATCTGCCTGTAGATCTTCAGCTCTTTCCGTTTCATTTGGAATACCATAATTTTGGAAATAAACAAAAATTCTTGAGGCGAAATTTGCGAACACGAATGCTCCCATGGCCCACACACCCATATTTAGGGCTTTAAGTGGATTTGACACATTTCACCAATCAATCCATCATCGGCCAGTTAACGAAAGATGACACACTGAATACAACTTTCGCAGATTTGTGTATTTGTGTGTATTTTGTAATCTATTCACGTTGATCTGTCAAAATCAAATCAAACAATCATTTAATTAGCAACCGCGACAACACTAACTAAAAGCTAAAGATGAAGAAGACGAAGAAGAAGAAGAAGAAACGAGGACGCCAACTTCCGCACGCTATAAAAAACAAGACACAAAAATTAAAGCCAAAAAAAAAAAGAAAACGAGAAATTAAAATTGAAATTATCTGCTTGGGAGTCGTTGCTTCTCTCAAAGTCTGTGACTGAGTCAAAGTCTGAGTTTGAGTCTGAGTTTGAGTGTGAGTGTGAGTGTGAGTCTGTGTGGCAACGCCTGGGCGTTACCTTATCGGTGTAAACTTTCTAAGCTTTCAAGATTTTTAAAAAGTGTGCAAATATTTCCATATAGAAAGTAAATGAAATTTGTGCGCAAAATAATTGCCATAGATGCATGAGGAGAGGCCGTGTACTTGCTCGTTAATATACCCAAATACACACACACACACACAGCCACAACGACCTACACCTGCAGCAACAGCAACAGCAACAGCAGCAACAACAATGCCAAAGGTCTGCGCCAACGCCGTCGTCAACTCCGACGTCAACGTCACGTCGCATTGTCAACGGGCAATCAGTGAAAGTTAAATCGAACAATGCATTCGACTCTTTTACTTGAGTGCGCTCTCGCTCTCGCTCTCTCCGCTATCCATCTCCCCTTTTCTCTTTCACCATCGCCATCTGACTCGCTCTCCTGTCCACCTGCTCTCACAGCTTGAGCTGTCGTGGCCGTTGTAGGCGCGCCGCAGGTGCCATTGTTGTTATTGTAATTTCACACTCTTAACAAGCAAAAGTGAAAAGAATGCTAAAGCAAAAAAAAAAAAAATAACAGAAAAAAATAAATAAAAAAGCTTACGCTCACGCACCCAATAGAGCAAAAGCTCTTGCACCCAGCGAAGGCAACAGAGGAAACACACGAAGACAGTGACGACGTCGACGACGACGACGACGCGACTGCGCGAGGTTCATCAATTTAATTAACGCGCGTGTGAAACGCAACGGCAACAATAGCAACAACAAATTTGACAGCGCTGTCAGTTAAACAGTTAAGCCAAAGTGTATGAGACAACACAAAAGAGACAATACACACAATAACACCCCACACAGACACATACTAGGCAGAAGAAGCGCTTTCTTACATTTATTTATAATAATTAAATTATAAATAAATTAAATGAGTAGAAATTCACATAGTATGGAAGTAGTAAAACTCAATTTACTTTCTCACAAAAAATTTACATCTGTCTTTGGGTGGAGCTAGAACGAACGGGATCAGTGCTGCCAGGTCAAGGCCTAGAATAGCTAATTATACCCGTGACTTACATATAAATATAAAATAAGTAAAAGGGGATATTGTATTCGTTGAAATGTATGTAACAGGGAGAAGGAAGCATCTTCGACCCTATAAAGTATATATATTCTAGATCTCAGCGACTATAAGAGCTAGAGCAACCAAATTTGGCACGCAGACTTCTATGAACCCCACACAGGTCAAGTTTGTTTCAAATATTTGGAAAGTCCCTTTCCGCCTCCGTAAATCGCAAAAATCCACCACACGCATAGTTTTTAAGATATATTATAATATTACCTAGTATTACCTATCATCCCACTAAATCGTAACAAAAGCGGACAAATAGAAAGGTGGTAATGGCTAATTAAATTTCTTAAAGAATATAAGTGCCTAAAAACGTGCAATAAAGAATATTTCTAAAATCTAGTAAAATAAGTGAGAGCTCGACTATAGCCTTTTCCACTTGTTTGATCTAAAATTGTAGGTGGGTTATATTATTTTTTCCTGCTTAATAAAAAACGCTATTTGCCTAATAACAACAGATTTTTTTTAAGTACAGTTTAACTTCCATAACGCGAACTTCTATTACTCGAATTTCTCTCTAATTCGAGCTAAATGAGTGGTAGTAAAATTAATAAACTTAACAAAAATAACTCTATGAGTCGAATATCTCCATAACTCGAACATCTTCTTTGAATAATAATCATTCGTTAGTTAGTTTGGGAAAATTGGCTGTATTTATTTGGCGGATTCAGGTTTGAGAGAATACACAATTTTGGCCAATGTTGTAGCATCTTATATTTACAAACACTTACCACTTAGCTTGTTAATAGCTAAAATGGGAACACTGTACAGGATATCTCTTTGCTCTTTACATTCATCTTTACTCTTAAATTTAATTTTTAATATTTTTTTAAACACATTTGATGACTTAGGAATTCAGTATGTACCATTAGATGCAGAAATTACTTTCAATTTACACTCAGTAATTGTTTCCAATAGTTTTTTCAGATTTTGTAAGTTAATTTTTTGCTGAAATATCACACAAATAAATTCCAACATTCTTCGGTTTAACTTTATCCCATTTAGCCTGTTTCTCCTATGAACTATATATTCTCATCCCTTCGAAGTACATATTTAAAAATAGATAATATGTGTATGAGCTGAGAAAAGTACATATTTTGTTTAACAGAAAGGAAGATGAGCATTAAAAATTAATTTATTAATTAATTTTCAAAGAAAGTGTTCAAGGAATTTTATCAATAGAAAATATTGAATATTGTATTGTATATCTTACTGGATTAGGACGTAATTGAAATCGCAGATCGCAAGTAGTATCGCTCGTTGCAGCCCCTATCAATTATTATAGATGATGAATACGGTTTTTTGTATTTTCGAAATTAACTCAAAGTTGATTTATTGAATTACCAGGTGTTACGCCCGCATTTACATATGTACCATAAGATGGGCAAATCACAGTTATTTCTTTACGCATATTTCGTTAGCTCTGTTGCCCTCTGTCTCCCTCTCTCTCTCGCATTCTCTCTCTCTCTTTCTCTCTCTTTCTCTCTCTATGTCTCCCTCTTTATGTCGTTTGTATTGTTTTTGCTTATGTTGTTGCTATAAATTACATGCAAATACAATTTATTGAAGGTGAACGGAAATGTGAGCTAATTTTTGAATGATTAATGTGTTTCATGCGGCTCGCGGACCAAAAGTGATTTACTTTAATTAATTAAATGCCAAGATAAAATAAAGCAGCAAAGTTAACAACAACATTAACAAGAGGAGGAAGAAGAAGAAGAAGCAGGCACATGGAAAATGAAGTCGAGCAGCAGCCAACGAAGCGCTTAAGAGTTTCTTGACCTTCACGGCGCTGTTTTCTTTGCGCAACAACAACGACAACAACAACAACAGCGAGAGCTGTAACAGCAACCAATTCATAACTCACGACTTTCGCGACAATTTTCACCTATAACTCATCTAAATGGTAACAAAAAACCCGCCAAAAAGGCCAAACACTTAAACCCGTTTCAAGCTACAGATACTCTTCAATGTGCAAGTGCAAATAACTTTTGTCATCAAGTTGATTGCCAGTGCAATAAAAATTGCTAAGCAAAACAATAAAATAAGAAAAAGTAAATAAATATTATTATTTAAATCAAGGAAATGTCCCGACAATACCATCAATCATGAACAATAGACTTTCGGCAAGTCCCTTCTCTATATTGCTTTCTCTTACTCATTATTTCTGTTTATCTCTAGAATGAATTTGAATAATTTATATAGAAATGCTTACACTACTATATAAGTTACTATTTTCCAAAGAGGAGTTTCAATAATCGATATAAGTACATATTAACCCAAAAAAATCTATACTACTTCAATATTTGATAGTAGATCTTTTGACAAAATTTACTTGATATATTTTCATTCTTCATTCATAAATTAAATGTTTTGATGTACAAAATTTAATGATAGAAGTACGGATCTACTATTGATTTAGGTCAATTTTCTAGTCTAATATATTACACATACCATTCGCAAAGATTAAAACCCAATCAATATGGAATAAGACGCAACTTAATAGGGAAACTATCGATTACTAAATATGCGTTGATCTCATCTTGATTGTAGAACTATCGATCTTCACAAGTCTATTGTTAACAACTTGATTTACTGATCACATTATCAGATTTCTATCATTTAACATATTTTATCAACCATTCCACGGTGGAAAATATGTTAGTCTACTTCTCTACTCTTATAGATTACAAGCTTATTAATTGATTTGTTAGTTAAATTGTTATTATAATTATTATTATTAAAAATGCACATCTTGTAGGGTAATGCCGTGTCGTCAAAGCAGATTCGCTCAACTTTGTTTACTTGTTTTTATTGTTAACACACTTAATAAAGATTTGATGTTTATGTTGACATATTCGTTAAGTACCCACAATGTACATGCAAATATATCTATATACGATATATAAATCCGTTTTGCATATAACTAATTGGAAATTTGCCCAAGACAGCGCAATTAATTCAATATTTTTTTTCGAGTTTTGCATATTAATTTGGCACATAAATTAAACAATTTTATGACAGGACATTTTTTCAAGTTTTCGATTTTATTTTATTATTTTTATTTTTCAATTTGCTGGCTTTTTTTATTTGCGGTCAGCGCCAGAGGCGACAAAAATTTATATATTGCAAATGAAAAGAGATTTTTTTTTCTTTATATTTTTTATGTGCATCATTAGAAAGTGAATTGCGCGTGTGTTGTTGGAATGGTTGTTATTGGTGTTGTCGTTGTTGTTACTGGTTTGCTGACTGATCAGCAGCACCTTTCTCTTAGCGAGAGAGCGAACTGAGAAATAAAAACAACACACAATCCAGACGAACGCGAAAAAATAAAATACAAAAACGAAGAGAAAAATAAATGCCGAAATCGATTCGCTTCGGTTGGAAACCTGGCAGCCAAACTTGGATCTTACCAACTTGAAATATGAAGTTGGCGATGGTCAGATCTTGGCTATAACTGGAGTAGGAAGGGGGAGTTGAGCCAACGGCAACGGTAGCAATGGACAATTTATGAGGGGCACTGCCTGCATTTTATGGCTAAATAAATTAAATGCAAATTTACAAACATTTTAAAGGCTAAATAAAAACAAAAAGTTCAACACAAATTTTTTTTTTTTTTAATAAAATTAGACGAACTGTATGTTGGCTAGAAAGCCACTCCCATGCCCATAAATATAATGTGCATTGTCAACGGATTCGTTTTGGCTCTGGCAATTTAATGCTCTTCAATTTCATGTCCAAGCAAATCAGACAACTCTGAGAGCCAAATCATAGTGCAAGATGATTGTAAATGATGCTTCTCCGAGTTTTTCCCCGTCCCATGTCATTATGATGAGATACACTGTGAAATTGGCCCAACAACATTCAGTTAACTCTCACAATTACCAACTAATTTGGCTTATACATACTTATGTCAATCATTGCATTATTTCATTTCTACTATTTAATTTCTTGAGCTTTGTATTCATTATATTTATCATTCATTAAAAAAAAGAGGGACTTCCAATGTTCATAAGTATGTTGGAAAAAGTTAAGAATATACTGAATATAACTATTAAAAATCAATATATTATTATTTTTTATAGTCAACTTTAAGTTAGCTCAACTTTTTTTTATGATCTTCTTAAGCAGTCAACTTCCATAATTGAACATAAGATTATCCATTCTCACAGCTAAAGGTCAAATAAACAGCTTTCAGATTTCGATAAAAAGATTAAAATGCAATACATAATAATAATAATAATAATAATAAATAAATTTATCATACGTGCCAATTCTTAAGATTCAGATATGAAAATGACTCAAATTGAAATGCTGAATTGCCGCTTATGGACTTGGCCATATCCGTATCTGACTCCCGTCCCGAACTGTGGCAGACCAGTTAACTGTTAGTTAACTGTGAACTTTGCGCCTTAATTAAATGTTAATACAACCACTTTTGGTTTCACAGGGCCCACGGATCCGGAGCCAGGCAGCAGTTTTGGCCATTAACTGAGGCTCGTAGATTGACTTGTGTTTCACTTTTGTTTTCATTAAAATCCATTAAAAATTGCTGTTGTTATAGTAGCTGTGAGGTTTTTTACGTTTGCAGTTGAACAATTCGAATCGGACAGGTAGGCAGGAAGGTAACCATAAGAGGGGGTTGGGGAAAGGGAGGGGAGGGGAGGGCTCACTTCTCTATGTTTCTCAGGCCGAGCATGCGACAATTGAAAGTGTTGTCAATTTTATTTTTATTTGCGACTTGTTTCACTTTTTTCTTGTCGCTGTTGCTTTTTATTTTGTTTTTATTTTTGTTTTTTGTTGACCAGGAGACGCAGTGTGACCATTTGGCGGCCACTTGGACTGCTGCTTCAGATTTCCGTCATTAATGTCATGCGGCATTAATCTTTGTTGTTGTTGTTGTTGCTGTTGTTGGCTTACAGCTTGTTATTTTTGTTAACATAGTTGTTGTTGTAGCTGCTATTATTATGATTATATTTCGCATTGTCTTTTGGCGGTCGACCAGCGCCCAACGGTCACTCGGACAGCCAGTTGACCCGCTCCGAACGCGTCTTCAAGTCGTCGTACACTCAAACTCATACATACACTCATACACATACTTATGCTTTTCATTTTCATGCCATGCGAAACAAGTTTCAGTTACACCAACAAAAAATGCTAAAAAAAAACTATGTACAAATAAACATATCCAAAAATTTGACAATTAAGGGCAGTGTTGCCAGAAGTCCGTTAAAAAAAGACGGATTTGAATAGACCAATATAAAAGTAAAAATTAAAAATATTGGTTGTGTTTTTTTGCAAACTTTTATTTTATTTCTAAATTAGAATGCAAAGAAGGTAGAAATAAAATAAAAGTTTGCAACACTTCCAAGTTTTTTTAATTTTAACTTTAAACTTTGTCTATTTAAATCCATCCTTTTTTTAACGGACTTCTGGCTACACTGATTAAGGGCAAGTGGGAAGTGTGCAAAAAATTTAACGTCAACTCGGAAAAGGCTCAAACATGTTGTACAGCAACCCTATCTATTTAATTTTCATTGATAATAGCCGCCAATTCAAGTCAAGTATTTTATATTGCGCATACATATATAAGCATTTGTAAAGTCAATCGATGACGAAGTCTCTCAATATTTATTAATTTCAACGTTAATTTTCCAGATTTATGCATATATAACTATTATTTCAATGCGACTTAACATTTTAATATCTAACTAAAGTTAATACATATTAAATCCTTTCAGTGTAGACAATTCGATTGTGATAAATATCGAAATTTTATACTTTAATTTTTGATATTTTAACATTGAATTTCACATTATTGTGTTTTTTTTTTATTATTTATTTCTCTTTTTTACAAATAGGTTTAATTTCTTTATAAAATAATGTTAAATTAAAATAAAATAACAAGCTAAATACATTTTGCAGCACGTTTTATTTATTCATTTATTTGTTTTTCTGAAATTTATCATTAAAATTTTCATCTTAAATTATTTATTAAGACTTTACAAGATCATTCGTATTTAATTGCCTTTATCGTCTTGTGCCAAATTTTTATGGAGCCCAGAGATGACATAATACTTATACTCATTTAGCCTTAAGCGTCCGCCAAAAAAACAATAATGGCTTATCAATTGATTGACCCCGATGGGGTCTACCTTATACATAGACCCAGTTAAAGTTGAGGCTTTTTTACCTTTTGGCGACGTTTAAAGTCAAGTCAAGTCAAGTGTGGGGCATACATAAAATACAATCGATCGAATCATATTTTGACCTTTTCGGCGCATTAAACAAATTGGATTTTTCATTCAATCTCTCAGACATAAAAGGCCAATCAAAAGAGTCGTGCAGTTGAGTCGTTGTTGTTGTTGCAAGTGTTGATGTTGTATCTTGTTGTTGAACATAGATCGACTTCTTCAATGACCCACTGACTGGAGGCATCGAGCACGGAAGTTGACAACAAGCCAACGTTTTGTTTTCTTACATTGACTGGTATTTAAAATATAATTAGATGATAATTAAAAATGCTCATTTTCATACATATATAAATAAGTTACTGACTATTTTTATTAAAACAAAGACAATATCTCTCACCTATCTTAATAGATCCAAACACTTTATGATATAGGTTGATATCAAATTACAGTAACTTAAATAATAACATATATCAAGAATATATAAAGATATCTTAAAGAGAGTTTCGTTTCAAATATTTGTTTGCCATAGAATTAGATAAACTCTTAACTTTAAATTTGAATGTACTTGACCTGAGAACAGTAAGTCATCGTAGCATATCATCATGACTTTTCAATCTTTTGACTATCTCATAGTCATCCAGCATTGTATCTCTAAAAACTTGATTGCCGCATTTGTTGCACGCATTTTGCATGCTCCATATAAAAAATCGTACTACAAAGGTACTAAAAAATAGATTAAAGTAGACCAATTTGGCGCACTTTAAAAATAAGTATTTCTTTTTTTTTCCTCCATTTTCTGACAGCAACAATTAATAATCTCTATTGTTGTTGTGTTGTTTTGTGGCAAGCGGCGCTTTTCATGCTATAATTTTCAGCTTCCGCAATTCAAATTCATGTATAATGGAAAATTTGGCAATAGCAGGCCAAGCCAGAGAATGATTCATGAATTTTAACTAACACGTTTTTAATAAATGTGATATTATTTATTGTTATAACAACAAGATACCCTTTAACACAATGCAAGTGAGCGTAATTATTGAGAATAGTTGCAAGGTATTTACTTTAATTTATTTTCGAAATATTATTGTCCTACACAAAACCATTTTTAAATGTTAAAGTATTGATAGTTGGCTTATATTTACAAATATTTTAATATCTTTCCAATATTTTAGCATTTGTATTAGTAACGGTTGTTATCGATTGTCTCTTATGCAGATTGCCTTCTGTAGATTCGCATACAGGGTATTCAGCTCTCAGCATCGGGGACTTTTTCTATTTTTTTTAGCATTAGTAACAACAAATACTGAATAAAAATGAATTTAATATATACAAAAAAAAAAAACATTTTTAAAATACAAAGTGAGATAATACCTATAAAGGGAATTGTGAGCCAAGTTTAACATTTACCTGCTCAGAGAGTTTAGGCATCACAATTGTCAATAATTATAATGATAATTTATAGAACCAGTTTTTGTTTTTGTTGTTGTTGTTGTTATTTTTGTTATGTATTACGCGTGTTGTTACCTTGACCAGATAGATATCGTAATTGAAAAGTTCCCACAGAGAGACACAAAAAATAATATACTTATAAAGATACACAGCAACGACAACGACAACAAATCATTTCCCGCTTCGAATGCGATTTCAAGGCGAAACCTTTCAATGGCAGCGAAGGGTGCACGCGTGCAAAGGGGGCGTGCCAGCGGGGGGTGCTGAGTAAAACAAAATCTCAAAAATAAGAAAAAAAAAAAAAAAAAATCAACAACAAATGTGCGAAGGCTACAAAGTTGCTGAAGTTAAAGTACGCCTCAACTGGAAAAAGACAAATAAACAACATCGAATTGTTGTAAAGTGTAGCAGACACACAATTGACAGTATACTTGTATAAATACCCTGTTATTGGTTTTACGGGATTCGATCGGCAAAAATCTTATATTATTCCGAATGGTCTACTTCCAGTAAAGAAATACTACAGAATACTACATTATTTAAATATAATAAAATATTATTTTATATGGTCAACTTTTCATTTCAGCATACTCCTTTATATCATGAAACAGAGTATACTGATTAAAGACAAGCTTAATTAGTATTTAGACCTACATAAAACTTTATTTAGGTGGGTGTATTGCCTACAGACGTGCCTGTCACAAGAAGACTACAGGCTTTTATTATTTAGCTAACTTCTGTTGCGAGTTTGGAGTGTTCACTGTATACCGATCATGCAGTCCAACTACAGTAGCTACAGACTGGGCAAAATTGCAGCCCACACATGCAATTAAAGCGAGCACTTCCGTAACGGAATTTGAAACCCTCATTTTGAGGGCATTGCACCTGGCAAAGAGGTCAAAATTACTTACATAGATTTTTTGATGATAACAAGTACGAGTTGTTGACTCAAAGATGGTTTAACAATTCACTTGGGGTTCAATGAGCTTAACGTAGAATTCCATTTCAAAGTATTTGCAACCATATTATTAGAAACAATATTTCCTCCATATGATAATTTAAATTTTGATTATTCATAATTCATTCCAATGTTAAGTTATATTCCTTATTTTGGCTTTTATCAATAGTACAGACTTTATTTTCAGAAGTTTCCAATAAATCCATTTAAAAATTTAAAATATAGGCACCAATTTACATATATTTAAAAAAAATATAGATATAAATAGAATTTAAAATTATATCGGCTGGGAACTACAAATGCATATCTTATAGCTTTTAAATTTATTCAGAAATAATTAAAAATCGTTGTAATAAAGCCTTGATGTCTTAGATTGTGGCTTTTATTATATGTATATGTATACAATTTAAAGAAATTTCTTGATATCAATAGTACTGATATTATTGACAGTGACCATTCACAAAAGCGTCCACAAGTTTCTGGTCAACCAAGCTAAATTTGTGCTCAAAAATCACTAGCTCGCCTACTTTTGATACATTATCGACTAGTTCGAAATTCGAATCGCTGTATTTGAAAATCAGGAAGCGAAAAGGCAAAAGTGTGACATAATAACGAGTCATAAACAATGCGACGCCGACAATCATTGACTACACATATGAAGAGTTTGGAGAGGGAAGGGGCTTTTTTAAGGGGATCGTCTCTAAAATTATCTGCGGTTGAATGCAACGTCTAATGCTAGACAATTGCTGCTATTACAAGGGGCATATTAGATAAAAGTGCAGCTCTGCAACTCCCCTTTTGCCCACTCCTTCGATAACTGCCCAGATAGCTTACCAACCCATCCAGCTGATATATCGATTACCGAGCATGCAAACACTTCCCCATATAAATGCATACACACATATGTACGAGTATATACTTATACTAATGCCTTTACTAACGAATATGTATATGCATAAGCAAGTCTTGGGCTCAGTCCCAGTTCCAGTTGCAATCTCAGGCGGGGTTCGACTCGAGTGCACACGAAATATAAAAATAAAAAAAATATATTAAAAATGTACATATCGAAACCGAAACCAAAACGCAAAGTGTACGCAAAAAAAAAACAACCTTAATTACAACAACAGCAGCAACTGCAAATGAAGTCAAGCAAAACCTCAGACCCAGTCAACAGTCATCAGTTGTGTGAATTGTGAGTAGTGAGTAGTGAGTACTCGTAGTGAGTAGTGAGTGAGTAGTGAATCGTCTCGTCTGTTCCAGTTCCAAACAGGGCTATCATATGACCGCAAGTCGCTTCATTGAAGCATTGCAAATTTTTCTTTCTGTTGTTGTTGTTGTTATTTTTTTTCTTTATGTTTTTGGCACACACCCAGCTGACAGAAAGAAACAAAAAAAAAAAAACGTGTCGAGACGCTGAGACCTAAACTGAGAGCTTGAAAGGCAAATGACAGAGCCACAGAGTTGAAGATGAAGATGCAGATGAAGTTTGAGCTACGACCATTGTCTTTTTGCGGCTCTTCGATTATAATGATGTGACGCCAATGGATGATGTAATCATTTCAGGCCCTGGCCACGTAATCAACAACTAAACAACTAAACAACTTTGCTTAATTTGCTTACCCTCAATGCGGTCGCGTCGCTTTGTGTCTCTTCCCTTTTTTTAGTTATTTTGTTTTTCTTTTAATTTTGTCAGTTCCAGTTCGGTTTCTTTAGCTTTTGATTTCTATCATAAGCATTAAACAACAAATATAACTTTATGAAATTGACAACCTGCACTTGCCACTAAAAACAACTTCTTTAAGCCAAGTAATCAAATGTAATTCCCATAACCAAATTGAAAACTTGTTCACTTTATGACACTTAAATTCAGCTCTGAACTCAGTAATTTTCATGGACAATTTTTTTGTAATTGCAATATGTGAGAGGAAATTTTATTTAAAGTGATTATAGTAAATTTCCTTTGAAGAGCGAAAACTGTTTCATTTTATTCAATATATATGAAAAACTATCATATGCAAATTGATTAGTTTTTAAACTCACATTCAAAGATGTATATCAATTATCTGTTTGATTTTGGGGAACTTTTAGACACATTTTAGATAATGGATCGAATTTAAAAATACATTCATTACACTTATACAAATGAATGTACTTTTCTATTCTAAATCATATTCATAATTAATACACTAGTTTGGTTAATTTGTTATCGTAATTTACAAATTGCAAGTTGGTTATGGTCTGTCAGCTCCGTCATTAAAATAATAATAATAAATACGAAAGCTTCCCCACGCATGGCATGGCAACAGTATTGTGATGGTATTTCTAAAGGTCTTGCAGCGATTGTCATCCTTGGCAAATTGTTATTTGATTTAATTAACACTTGACTTTTAATTAGTGCAAATGTGTTAATGTTGTTGTTGTTGCTTGTGTTTGTTGCAGGGTTTTTATTGTTATAGATTTGAAAGAAAGCGTGACTTGTGCCTTTCAATGGACTCAAGCAATAAAACGAGTCTCTCGAAATCGAATAGGTTTCGCCTACAAAAATTTCATAATCGAATGTCGTAAGCATTTGAATTTTGAACAGTCTATTTTAACCATGTGAACTCCCCCATCGCCCTCTAACCAGCTCAACCTCGCACATACTCGTACAGACACTCGCACACCCTGTAATACAAATATGAAAGAATTCTGCTCTGCTGACACACTGCAATGTGGGCGTGGCAAGTGTCGGTTGGGGGAGGGGCCGTCAAAGCAACGAAATCAGCGCAAGGCAAGTTGTGTTTGTTTTTGTCTGCGTGTTTTGTTTTTGGTTTTGATTTCGGTATTTTTTACCCACGCCATACAAAACAAAAGACTTAGGAAACGAACTTGCCCCTAAGACAAGTAAGGCAAAAAATACTTATATAAAAAATGTGGCACAGCAGCCGCAACAACAACTACGAAATGTGAATAGGAACAAAATGTTGCAGCGAATTAGTTGCACGTTTGCTCGCCTTATTGTTGTTGTTGTTGTTGTCGCTGTTATTGGTGTTGTTGTTGCTGTTGACTCAATTGCAACTGCTGTTGTTGCAGAACAAACCGCTCATTAAGCGCATTAAATGCAACTGTGCTTTGGAAGAGCAGTTGTTGTTGTTGTTGTTGGCAATGTAATTACCCGACAAGTTGCAACTTTTATGTTAACACAGATGCCCTACACACACACACACACACACACACACACACACACACACACACACACACACACACACACACACACACACACACACACACACACACACACACTCACACTATAAGTGACACTGCGTAGGAAGTTTGTGCAAGCTTTTTATTATGAGTTGAGTTCAAGGCTTGCATATCTTGCATCCCACGCCCAGTTCGAGCCAACTATTTTGCATTAGAAGCAGTTCCAGTAAATTTTTAGCATCGACAGCTCAATTAGAGTTAGACTGTGCTTTGTTAAATATACAAACATATTAGGAATCTACGAGCATTACTTATGAAATATGTTATTATAATCATATCAATGCCACCTTTTGGCATAATTTCTAAACAGTATCCCAAGCAAATTTCCATTCTAAGTAAAGCCCAATCTCAGTATTCTAAGCTGATTCTTATCTATGTGTATGAACGAATTCTCAAAAATTGTTCGACTAAGTTGCACTCAAACAAATAAATAAATAATTCATCCGTCAAGCTTTACTCGAACAACTATTTACATATGTACACATCGCTCATTTACCAGAAGAGTGACATAAGTCGAAAAGCACGATTTTTGAGTTAATGATGCAGAAATGTTCGCAATGTGACAATTTTTTTTGTGTAAATGTAATGTTGTGTAATTTCATCATCCTATCTTTAATACCGAGAGTGTGAGAAGAGTATATGTCGTTTTTTCATTTCCAACGATTCGACTTTATTATCTCAAAAGAACGATATATCTGAGTTGCAATGCAATCGTTGACTAGAAAAGATTCTTTATGTTTCATAGAGCTCAATTGTTTTTTCTCAAATTTACAAGTCTGGCTGCTTTTCAACACAGGCGACACTGGTAAATGCGTTTATTTCGAAACGCCATTTTTTGAGATATGACACTCTTCTAGTAAATGAGCGGTATATCGAACTGTGTTAATTAGATTTCAAAGAAAAAATAGAAATGTTATTATAGTGACTTTATTTTAATTACAAAATATATTTATTTTACAATAAAATATATTTAAATAATCTCTCAGTAAGGTGTGTGCTTGTCAGTATTTATTATTATTAGTATTATTTATGGTTAAACTAATTAAGCAGACGACAAAAAAATGATCAAAAATTGAAAAAACATATTACGAATATAATTCTTTAAGTTAGATACTAAAATTGTTTATCAAGTTAAAAAGCTATATTAGATAATATTACTTGAATAACATGTGTTGCCTTAAGATTCCCACATAGTTCAAGTGTCAATCAGGTTATAGTCTTGTATGTACTTACTAGTAGATGTCAGAATATAGAGATCTCAGTTAATTGTCTTGACTTGTGAGCAGCTCTTGTATTTACAGATATCTAACTAGCCGACTGACTAACTAACTAAGTAAATGACTATCCCACGGCGCATGTGTGTGTGTGTGTGTGTGTGACTGTGTCAGATCTGTTTTGGGAAAGGGTGTGGGTGTGTGGGAAAAGCGCAGTAAAAGTGCAGCATCTTCTGCCATTGTCTGCGATCCGCGACATGAGAGACATGAGAATTAGGCACAAAAGCGCAGTCAAAGTCGGAAGAGAGCTTGTGCTAGTTATTCCTGGTACTTGCTACCTTGTCGTTGTTGTTGTCGTTGGTGTAGTCTTTTTCTATTGGGGTAACGTTCATCACGTTTGTCGATGCAATTTCACAGATAACTGTTTCTTCATGTTTGCCACTCGTGCGGTTGCATAATCCACCAACAACAACAGCAACAGCAGCAGCACCACCGCCAACTAGCACCACCAAACCAACAAAAAAAAAAAACAATGCAAGCGCTTTAAAACGCCGCAATTATCTAACAACAACAACAACAATAGCAACAACAAACTGAGACTTTTAGCCAATTGCTTCTTTGGCTTTAGCTTTGGCAGCTTCCTCGCCAGCCAACTTGCCAAATGTCTTTGTTCCACGTAACTCCCTTAACCCCCCTAATACCACATTTTGCCGCTTCCCTCTGCCCACCTATGTGGGTCACAGCAGCTGCTGTAGTTGTTTTTGGTTGCTGCTGTTATTGCTGGGCTGTGCCAGCCAGAATATAATTGTTGTCGGTTTGTTTATTTTTGTAGACAATTTTTACAAATTTTTTCTTTATTTTTGTTATTGTTTTTTACTTGGGCCACTTTGCCATTTGCAATTGCCATTTTTTGTTTTGGCTTGTTATGACATTTTTCTGGTATTTATTTGATATTTGTTTTTGCCGTGGCATTTGAATGATTGCCTGACATTTTGTCATTTTTAGATTGCACTCAGTAAATTAAGAAATATTTTTGCCAAATATTTTGTCATTCGAATTTTTTCTTACAGATATTCAAGACACTCTATAAATTGTGTGCAGCATGTAAGTAATTAATTTAAGTGTTTATGATTAACTTCGTCAATAAAACTTTGAAGCTAACAGAAACGATTATAAATCTATCAATAGTAAGAGACTAGTTATTTTGCATTTCTACGTAATAAATGCCATATACTTCATGAGTGTATTCGTGCTCAAAACTTTTTAAGCAAAATCTTATCAAATGTTTAAAATTATAATAATTCTTATGCGGTATTAAAGAAGAAATTTAAATGGTACAAATTGAATATATAATATGAATGTATAATAATACATATTAATTATTTTTTGTTCCAAAATATTGGATTTCTTTTTTTAACCCTGAATTTTTAATTTTTTTTTTATTTAAATTTTAAATTGAAAATTAATTTCAAATTTACTTAAAATTTTTATTTTTGTCAATATGAATACAAACCTTATTTATTATGCAATTGCTAATTGAAGATTTTGTGTAATATTTTCGAAACATAATGTTAAAAAACAAACATTTATAATGCAAAAGATTTTGCATCTTGTGTGATTCTTACTTTAACACTCTGAATCTCATTCTAAGTACGATACTTTTAGCTTCAATAAACCTGATAATTATTCCAACTTGACCAAGTACAAATAAACCTTTTTTTCTATACCGTACTTAAGTAAGAAAATACATGCAACAATAAACACAATTTTTTGTCTCTTCACTTTCCCAACAATAACTCGCAGTTCATTCGACAACTAAAAAATGTTTCAAATGTCATGCAACAAACATGAAAAGACAAAAAAAGAAAGAAAAAAATGTTTTATGCATATTTAAATGCATTTTGCATAAATTGTGCCATTGTCATGTTTGAATTATGTTGCATTTGTTGTTGTTGTTGTTGTTGTTTATAGCATATTTTCTCATGATTTTCAAAATGCATTCGACAAATGCGGCAACAGTAACAACAAATATTCACAATAATGCAACATTTGTGCTTAACACAAAGGGCGCATTAAAATGACATACAAAATATTTGGGCCTTCATTTGTTGAAACAACCAAAACAACAACAACAACAACAGCAACAACTGCGACGATCACAACATGTAGAAAGCTAATGTTAATGAACCGTTTTTCAAACACTACAACAATGGCAACAAATAGCTGAAAATGTGCGCTAAATGATAATCAAAAAACACAAAACAAAACAAAAATGCACAGTAACAGCAGCAGCAACAACATCAACAACAAAAACGACAACAACAATACAAAATCAACGCTGCTCATTTAAATTGAAGTTCAGTTTGTTAAGACTCAAACTGAGGTAAGGGCTGTAAATGGGAGGGCCACTTGATGAGGCGCCAAGTGGACACTTGAAAATCACTATAACAAATTAAAGCAACAACAACAGCAACAATCACTTGCTCAACACATTACAATTTTGTTTTACTTTTGAATTGTTGAGAGTGCAGCGGACAAAAGAGAGCATGTTGACTATGCCTTGAAGTTTGACAAAAATCCGTAACAGATATATTTATTATATACAATATATCTAGTAATAAATGCAACTGTAAGCTTTAATAAACATTTGTTAAACTTGACACGCAGAGGCAGAAAATCCGCAGTTCGGGATAAAAATCCAAATTAATAATTTGCACTTTTAAAAGAATTTTGTACATGCAATATTTTAGGTCTATCAATCTAAAATCAAGGAAAATTATTGTGAATATTAGAATGATTTTGTTTTTATCTCTGCGGCTGAAATCTAAACTTGAACTTATTTCAAAGAGTTTGCAGCTTATTTTTGCGTAAGCTTATTGAGTGAAATAATTACAGTTTCAAACCATTTTAGTTCAAATCATTTCTCTGTCAATAACTGTCTCAAGTTTTTAAAAAGTTGAAAGTGTATTTTTGAAAAAACCTTAAAAAAATTGTATTTTAATTCTACGAGTACGAGTATACGCAAAACATTTCAAACCAATCGATAAACAGAAAATATAAAAAATAAATTATATCAAAGAAAAGAATTTGAGGCATGCTTTTCAATCCTGAAACGCTATTTTACTATAATATTATAAATTATAATTATATTATTATAATTTATCACTTAAAAAAATAGCATATTTTTTTTATTTTAAGTTTTTAAATAACAAATAATGATTCCCTTTCATTCCTGACATATATGGAAATTTTTCAAAATTAATTCAAAGCTTTTCAAGAAATTGACAAACACTCTATAAATGACAACTACTTACTTTGTTACATCGCTGCCCAATTATCAAGCTGATGAAGCACTCTTTACAAGGGTATACCATATTTTTGAGGTACTCAACTTAGCTTTCCACTCATGTCTTCAATTGCATTTTAACCTTCAACATTTCTCAATGAAATTTCATCAAGAGCCACAAAAAAAGAGGTAAAAACCAAATCAATGTTGTCTGCAATTGTGTTTGGCATTTCTGATTGACATCGTTGGCTGCCCGACTGGATGATGTCTGTCTCGTGATATTTTCGTAGAGATTCCCCCTACGGGAGGAGAGGCAGTAGCTCTATGACATGCGAATTTGTTTTTGTTTTTTTCGTATGCCAATAACAGGCATATGGTGAAAGTTGTTAGCCTGTCATTTGAAGGCCTTTTTGAATGTTTAATTGCTTATTTGGCTTATCCAACTGTTTATTCATCTGTGCTTCTTGAACATGCTTAGTATTGACCTTTTGTGCCACGTCCTTCACAATTGCTCAAACTGTCAGGTGTTGAGCGTCTCATTTCAATTCAATTCTTCGCTTCGACTCTTCTCACAGGCAGCGGCAAGTTGTCGCCTTTCTCCTGCCACTTTTTGGCATGGCACTTTGGTCATTTGGCGATAGGTTTACGCAGCCATTTTTGGCTTGATTATGCGAGCATTCGAAATTGCCTACCTGGTTAGCTGTCGTCTGAGTTGGCTATCTCCCTGGCTGGAAGCCCACATGCTTCATGCTCGCCTCGACTGCATTTGGCGTCGACTTTCATTGATTTGCTGGCTGAAAATATGTGAAAAAACAAATAAACAAACAAACAAACGTGCCCCAAAACGACAGCCACAAAATAATGCTGAAAACTGAAAACTGAAAACTGAAAACTTATCGAGACAATTTCACTTTTCATTGTCTTGCGACAGGCGCGACAGTTAGCCTCTTTTACCAACTCTAAGCCAGCTCTAAAATCGTGCTTAGCTTTTAATGCCAGCAAGTTTGTCGCCTAAGTCTTTTGTTTGCCGGCACACAATGTCCTGCAATTGTTTAGGGCTTGGCTATCTTTTCTGTTGTTGTTCAATTTGAAGTTGCTGGTTTCTTGGCTACTGTTGCATAGATAGTTGATAAAAACGTGCTCTTAATTGGACAAACCAAATCACGGCAATATATTACAGCAAACCTGAGAATTTAAATAAACACACGATTCTTGGTGCTAATTTGATCAATTTTGCAGCTGATAAAAATCGTTTTCTATGAATATTCAGTCTCAATTTTATTATATAATATAACTCTAATGCTAACTAATGCTTTGCGTATGAATTCGAATTATGTTTGTTCGGGAGATATCAAAGATAACATGATATTTAACATTTTAGCTGCGTATATACGTTTTAAATTTATATCGCATTTACATAATTTAGGTGTTATTAACATGATTGGACTGCGAGCATAATAAATTCCTTTATAAATTCTCTCTAAGATAAAGCATAGTCCTCTAGAATAATTAAATACTTTCAGCTGGCATTATCATATTTAGAATGCTCTTAAGTGTTGACTTTATTGAATATCTGTAAGAGAAAATTTGGTCAAAAGCTACAAGAGTATTAGACAAAAATTTTAAACTCGCATTAACATAGTTAACTTAGTCAATTTAGGAAATATTGAAAAGCTACTATTATTAATTAAGACAAAAGTCGCTTTAAATTGCATTCGATAACATTATGCCAACAATGTGAGCTTGGTAATGTTAAGTTGACATTTGAATGTTAAGTATCGTTATGTAAAGCTATGAAATGAATAACATTTAGTTGCACAATCATTAGATAGACCTAATAGGCAAACGTCAGGCAGGCTACAAACAATTATGTTGTCATAATATTTTGGAATACTTAAGTTGTTGTGGATACGTATAAAAAAACCTCTTTACGAGGTAAAAGTCTAGTGAAAAAAACAGTTTCTTGCCACAACATTTCTGATATCCAATTTTGTGACGAATAATATTTAGGGTATTCAGAAACTCTGATATTTGTGTTATTTTAAAAAGTGATATATTTTGTAATGACCACAAACACACAGAAAAATTATTACTTTGACGAATTTTGTATACATACCAGAGGGAATATCTGTTGTGATAATCTTTTTTCTGTATGTTTGTTATCAGTACAAAATATATTACTTTTTAAAATAACACAAATATCAGAGTTTCTGAATACCCTAATTAAGTTTTATATGTAAATTATTTTAATAACAAATTTTGACACTCGGCACATTGCTATAAATTCTTCATACCGAGTGACAAAAATTAAAAATAAAAATATTAAAAAGCTCCAACGGTATCATTTGTTTCAATCGATTAGACTTTGCCCCTCCCACTTTATCTCACGAACCAGATGAATTTCCAAAAGTCTTAGTATGCAAATTTGATAGTTAAATTGATGCCTTTCGATCGGTTATAATATGACTTGATAGGACAGTCATAACCAATTTTCCATTCTTCCTGTGTATATTGCTATTAACCTTTCGCACCCTTCGTGCTGCTTTCGTCACTAGAGCAGACTGCCGTCCGCATTTATTAAAAGCTTGCCAAAGATCGCAGAAGTTTTTTTTAGGGTAATTTGCTTTTGATCTTAAGCGTCATTAAATTCGATATATTACTCTTTGCACAATTAATAAATTCAACTAGATAATAAACGGTAATAAATTAAGTTAATTTATTTTTTCTTTTTGAATAGAGAAGAGAAGAGAAGTTTTTGAAATAACAAAATATTTAGCGAGCCATGGAATCAAGTTGAGCTACCAATTAAAAGCGTGGGCGACGTGTCGTGACTGTTTTGTGAGTATGTGTGTGTGAGCGTGTGTGAGAGAGTTCCATTTAAGGTTGTTAGCCGCGCTTACAGTTACTTCTGGCCGAGCTATCAACGCATGCAAATTGCGTGCATGACAGCGACAAAAGTTAAATACAAATACTGGAGTCTTATTGATTGGAAAGCCAAGTAAATGAGGCGAGTTAGAGGAAGGGGGATAGACAATTAACCTTGATTTGCAATCCATGCGACAGACCGACAAAATGAACATAACAAAGAAACCAAAGCAAAACAAAACCAACGACAACGCGAGTAAAACAAAACCTCAAAGCCACAAAAGTCGTGCAAATGAAGTCATTTCAAGTACAAAGAAGGCAAAAATAAAAAATCGCTTCAATTGAGGGCAAATATCATCGGCCAGCTCAAAAAGTGTTGAAGACAAATGTGCCAAAAAGTATTTCGCATAGGGGGAGGCGATCGCAACCTGAGCGCAGAAAATTCAGATTGTTCGTCAGTCAGAGAGTCAGAATGTCAAAGAGTCAAAGAGTCAGTCAGGTGTTTTTGTTAGAACTTCAGTTAACATAGATTAGCGGAAATGGTCGGCCAGCGGCCACAGATACTTTCAGCTCGTAACAGTTTGTTGCACAATAAGCCAAAAGTTGAGTCTTGAGAAAACCGGTTGCAAAACGAAACTTAACCAGAAGCCAATTTAACCAGCTAATAGCCTTTAACTTTGAATAATTGAGAATTGTTTTGTTTCTCTCTCTCTCTCTCTTATTAAATTGTGCGAGAATATTTTTATTTGGAGAATTTAAACACTTCTTTGTTAAGAAAACTTTTAAATGTTTTCAATAACTTATAAATAAGATTCATAACTCATAACATCTTTATACTGTTAAGTAGAATTTCAAGTGGATAACTGTCATTATTTGGGGAGCAAGTGTTTTGATTCTGCAGGTATTTCAAACAATTAGTAATTAAAATTGTATTTTGACATTTTATAGTTTGATCAAATTTTAATCAAAATCTAAAACCATTTAATATCTACGGGGTAACTTAACTATAGATCATAAATTCATTTTAGATTTCAAAATACTAAAAATGTATGAACTTTAACTCAATTAAGATACATTTAAATATTTAAAATGCTGACCTCAATATAAAACGGGATTGTTGTCTGTTTGTTATTTCCTCACATTGTGTTAAAATTTCAATTGAAAATGTCTTGTGTGCGCTTGGCTGACAAATGTTGAATGTTTGATATACAAAAAAATGAACAAAACAATTCAATTATAAATTTAAAAAAAAAATAGCAATAATGACTTATAAAACCGGCTCTAAATCCTGTCATGACATCAGCCGTGGTGAAGACGTCAAAAAGCCAAAACCCATCAACAGCCGAGAAACCAAACCAATAATCATCATCATTATCGGGCATCAATTTCTAAGCGCGCAACAAAAAATAACAGATTCCAAAATTAGCAACAACAAAAAAACATAAAGAACACAAAACAACCACTAACATATACATACATATCTATACAAAAATTTAAAGACATGTTTTTAATTTGCCAGTTGCCGCGAGGCAAATTGTTTGGCCGAGAAGAATCTTTGGATTCGTCTTCGTTCGACAACAAATCGTCTTAATTTTGCCAGCGATGAAACTTAAATAAGTACGGTTCTTGATGGTGCCAATTGTATGTTGGGAGAACGAGGGTTGCCAGCAGAGTTGGGCAATTCAATTCAATTCAACTATAATTGGGGCTGAGAAATTATCCCAGAGAGTAAACAATGTTACATTTTATTGTACATGATATAATTTGCACAAGATATATAAGTCAATATGCAACTACACTGATAAAAAAAGAATCTTCAATCAAGATTTTGATCTCAGAACTAAGAACTTTGGTCAAAAAAATGCGTCGATAACATGAAAATCTTTAAGTAAGAAAACACATCTTGATTCTAAGAACATTTCAATTAAGACCAAGTTCTTATTTTTAAGATCATAAATTCTTATATATGTTCAAGACCACAAAGTTTTGAATTCTCAAGACAAAAAATCTCAAACAAAAACACACAAAACATGCATGGTTCGGTATACAGTTGTTTCAAGAGATGCCAATATCTATCCTCAGTACCGTTGTGCTGACATGACCAGCGATCCAAGCCTAATGTCATCTTTGAGACGCCACAACCAGTTGTGAATTTTAGGTCTCAAAAAGTGGAAACATTTTAAGATTTTTGTTCGTATTTTAAGAGAAAAAGATCTAAGATCTAAGATTTTTATTCTTATATTAAGAACTTAAGATTTTTTAAAATAACATTCTTAGTTTCAGTAATGGTCTTAAAATGGTCTTATATTAAGAACAAAATATTTCAATTTGAGAATTTTATTGTTATATTAAGAACTTACGATTTTCAAAACTAATATTCTTAGTTTTAGTAATGTAGTCTCAAAATATTCTTATTTCAAGAACAAAATATTCAAGATGAATGTTCTTGATTTTAGAAAGTGGTCTTTTTTTCATTATCATGAGATATACAAAGTAAAAAATGATTGAAAAATCGTTAAATACAGTAATGTTTTTCATACAATTGAATTATTTTCGTTCGATCGTTCCTATGACAGCTATATGAAATAGTGAATAGATCTGGTTTATTCAAACTGAGAGACTTATTTATGTAGAAACAGACGGAGCATCGTTAGTATATAAAACGAAGTCTATATATAAAGTAAATTGGAGTCTTGTTAGTTGACACTGTCAAACTTATCATGCTACCCTCTCAATGCAAAATATGCTGGTAGAACGAGAGTTGCCTGCTGAGTTCACAAATCAATACAATTCGCATTAAGCTTCAAGTCGTTTTTACTGACAAACTGTTCGGACAGCCCTCGCTTTGCAATACACACTTGATTTCTATTATGCTCGTCAGCCACATTTGTAATGTACTTATGCCTATGTCATGGTATCATCTTCATTTCTTGACGCTATATTGCCTTCGCCTCCGCCTCTGTCTCTATCGTTGTCTCTGTCGCTGTCCTACCTTCGCCCCTGGCCCTACCCCGCCCACCTGGCCCTGTCATTTGACGTTTGTTCATGTGTGTGGCTGCGCCTTTATTCCACAGTTGGTGTCTGGCGTTTTTGGCTTTTGTCAATTCATTGTCAACAAGTCAGTGAACTTGTGAGCGCGTCTGGTACGAGTAAGGTACAGAGGTACAGAAGAGGGCCAAAGACACAACCTAACACATACTGGGAGCAAAGGCAGTCAACCAAATGGGGTATCGGGGTACCGGAATACCAGGGTTACGGGCTTGCTGGTGTGGCTCTTTCTTTTTACAAATAATTAACATAAATTAATAGGAAATGAGTAGAAACAGCGCAAGGCACACCAGACAACGACAACGAGCCAAAGTCCGCAATCAGGCTGAAGCTAAGACTGCGGCTGGTTACAGTTACAATGGCATTAGCATGGCCCAAAGAAAATAAAGAAATACATAAAGTTCGTGTCTTAAGTCTTTTGTTTTTCAACATTTTTAAATATCTCTAATTTTTTATGTATTTGTTTTTTTAAATATATTTATATTTTTGGTTGCCCCGCGGTGGCAACATAAGTATGTTTGTACACAGAAAAAAAATCCGCCATATTTAGCCCGAATTCAATCCTAAACGATGTCAGAAGTGGGGTAATCTCGGATTTTCTTAAACCAAGTATGAAATACTTGAATTTTTCAATCCCGAATTCAATCCTGAAATTGTGTAATTCAGGCTAAACAAATTTTATAAATTAAAATGTTTTTTTGTTTGTTTACATATTTTATTTATTTTTTTTTTTTAATTTCGGGGGGAATCGAACCCAGATTTTTCACACTGGAAGTTCTAATTATGTGACAGATCGGCGACTCTAAGCACTGAGCCAACGGACCAGTTGAAACGAAAGAGGCCGAGAAAGAATTTTCTCTCGTACACAGCAAATGTAGTGATAAACGGAGCATTTTAATAATTTTTTAACTTGAATCAAGTAATTTGGGCTTATTTTCCCATTTTAATCCTGAATCAGGCTTAATGATACTGCTTAATCCTGAATACATACCAATAAAATCCATACTTAAATTAAATATTTTATACTTGATTTTAGAATGGCTTTTTTGTCTGTGTAGTTACATAAACTCACTCGAAGTCTCGCCCAGTTATTTATGGGTCGACGCGGCACAGAATGACAGGCGAAAAACGCAAAAAAAACGCATTTATGGAGTTGCGAGAAATTGCAGCAGCCATTTGGATGCATTCATCGTCTCGGTGTCAGCCAACTAATCAGCACCTGTCATGCGTGCAACGCAATCAGGAAGCAAAAACAACAACCTAACCCACAACACAACTTAGCTGAGCCTCAGCTTAGCTCCAGCAACCCATAGCCAACAGTCCCAGAGTCTATAGTCTCAGTCTCAGTCCCAGTCTACAGTCTACAGTTTGTAGCACAGTCTCCAGTTTCAGTAACCATAATGTGGCCTGAGACTGCAGCTCCTCCTGCTGTTCAGCCCACGATCATGTGATTAGGTATGGTTTTTTATGGGCTTACGTATACGTATACTCGTACATGGAGCATGTCATGATGTAATGTTTATATGGGATACCAGGCAGTGAGCCAGCTAAAAACAACGGCAACAACTGTGTGACCCCACCCATCAATGAACAGCCCATCAATAGATAACTAATAGACTTCCAACAAAACTCTGCCATTTTTACTGTACTCAATAGATATACTCGTAGAGAGACTTGTACAATTCAAAAGCTGAAATTCATTTTACAACTCTCCTTTACTCGCAAAGAGCCTTGAGCTCATTAGAGCTGTGAAACTATCGACAACATTATGAGAACTATCGCTTAATATGTTCATCATCAACTTATAAGATCATATGATGTAACTATCTATCATTTGCAAAAGATTTAAGTAAAATAAAAATCTTAAATACGCATTGAAAAACTATTTCCAAAATTTTAAAGCTAGAAAAACATCTTTAGCTCTAATGTAAATATCAATTGATTTTTGGAATAGATATTAAATTATACATAGACCATGAAAAGGGTCAGTTCTTTTTATATTATTAAAAATTATTTAACTACAATTATCTGCCACAAGTCTTAAGAACCTAAAAAAAGATACAGACTTAAAGCAACTAAAGATGATTGTTTTAGCCAAGTTTTTACCTGTGCTAAGAGTATTCAATGAATCACGCATTAAAATCACATTTGTTGGAAATTATTGAAGTTAATGTTAATAAACGCACAAATTTCTATTTATATAAAAAATTACTAAGTGAAAGTGCATCGTTCGATCGCCACACACAGAAAAAGACATATAATATAAAAATGCCGACAAATCAATTTCTGTTTACTGACACGAGCAAATTTATTTGCTTACCAAGTAAATGTATATGAAGAGCGCTCCTAAGTATGTACAAGTACAAATATACTACATAAAATTATATACTTATTGAATCATTATTTTTATTTATGTACATCTGTGTGGGATTTACTATTTGTTGTGGCGAATTTCACGATCGGTTCGTTTGTTGTGCTCGTGCAATCAATAATAGCCAAAGCTAATATAAGTACAATCATGATAATGTTTAAATAATTGTTGTACATATCGCTGAATAATAAGCGAAAAAAGAGAGAGGTTAACGTAAGGAAGCATGATAACTAGACAGAGTTCGATGAATAAATGAAATAACATTGAATAAACAAAAGTGAATCGGTATATTGAAAGTTTTTAAAGTCTTGTACGCAATTAGAATGAAATATGCCGAGCGTAAAGATCAAAGCACTATCTGCAAAAATGCATTAATTAATTACCCAACATTTAAATGAACTTTTTTTCGGATACCCCCAGATTATATACACCTAAATACAGTTGAACTCCATAACTTGAACTTCTATTACTCGAATTTCTCTTTAACGCGAACAAAAGGAGTGGCAGTAAAATTAATAAACTTAAGAAAATGAGCGCTATAAGTCAAAAATCTCCATAACTTGAACCTTTTCCTTGGATAATGGTGATTCGAGTTAGAAGTTAGACTGTACTTAATGTTTTTACTTAAAAAATAAATAAAAAGGGGATATTGTATTCGTTGCAATGTATGTAATAGGAAGAAGGAAGCATATTTGTCATATCCCTGTAAAGTATATATATTCTTGATCAGCATCAACAGCCGAGTCGATATGGGCATGTCCGTCTGTCCTTCTGCCCGTGTGAAGGCCTAGATCTCAGAGACTATAATAGATCAACCAAATTAATCACATAGACCTCTATAAGCCCCATGTTTCAAATTTTTGCCACGCCCCTTTCCGCCTCCGAAAATCGCAAAAAACCACACGCACAGTTTTCAAGGTATTAGGTATATTTACTAAGTATCGTTAGCTAAGTATCGTTAGCTATCATCCTAGTAAATCGTAACAAGATTGAACAAATAGAAAGGTGGTAATGGCTGTATTAAGTTTTTAAGCAATGTACTTAAGTTCCTAAAAGCATGCAATACAAATTATTTTTAATTTATTTAAACAAGTAACGGGTATCCTACAGTCAGGAGCTCGACTTAAAGCATAAATAAATAAATAAATTAGAAACGTTTTCATGTAAGTTTAATCAAAATTTAGTGGAGCTTAAGAATTTTTGTTAATAACATTTGAAAGCAGCTAAGAAGTAGTAGGTCGGACCAAGTAAGTGGAATGATAAAGAGAAGCAAGTTTAAAGCGAACATGAAGTAAACTTATAGACATTGTCTCACTTGTATGCTGGGGGCTATCAATTTGCTGAAATGACCGTGATTATGCATGCGCTTGACGATTATTTTCTATGACATACTTGGATTTTAATATTATACATGAGTGACACCTGATGCCATGTGATTAACTCTACAGTCTTAATCATGGGCCAAGATACCGCCGCCTTTCGCATCATTGAAGCTGTGTATAAAAAATTTCAGCGTTTTTAAAGTGATTGTAAAATTGGTAGAGTTAAATGCAAATTACCAGCTGTATAAAGTTGGTTATACAATCGATTCGATACGATAGACAAGGCCATCAAGGGTGGCCACGCCCCCTTTTGCCCTGCCTATCGGAAGACATGCATGCGCATCCGTAGATAAATTGATTGATAAGCACACGCAGATCACACATCAATCAAGTGGCCATTAATTGAGCCCGTCTGCGATCAATCGCTGCCGCTAGATGGCGTTTTATGTAACTCTGCGATTACAGTCAAAAAAAAAAAATAAATAAAAGTTTACTTTCAGCTTTTACACTGAAAGAAAAAACGAAAATTCAAGTTTAGAATTCTTAATTTTAGCAGCACTAAAACCGTTCAAAAATGTCAAACACATTGGATTTAATTGAAGTAATTCCAATACCGCCCTAATAATCAAAATATTTGCTGAGTTGGAATTTAAAAAATTTTACTTGAGTAAATATTTTGTATTCAATTTAAGAAATTCCGAAATTATCTAATCGTTGTCGTTTAGATTGATTTTCACACTGAATCCGTAATTTTTGTCTCTGTGTAGAATCATTTTCGACCACTATCAATTTGGACAATCTTAACGCGATGTTAACGCTTCGTAACTTTTGTAATTACAAAAGCAGCTGGAAGAACTTTTAGTTGTCTCTTTCTGTCTGTCTGTCTCTTTGTCTGGTAAATCTCATCTATCTAACATCAGCATAAGCATCACTTACTCGTAACTGCTCTTTGGTTTTACCAAAATTAAATGATATAATTACGGTTTCTTTTATTTCCTATTTACTATCCGTCAACCTCGTAAACACGCTCTTTATCTTCTTTGGCTCTTTTGCTGTTTTGCGTCAAGAATTGTTTTCATTCTTTTGGGCGCGTGTCTCTTTACCAGGGTCAGAGTACAACCGACATTATGTCTTAGCTTTTAGTTGTTTCTTGTTAAATGGCTTGAACTCTCTGCAATTTCCAGGAAGCTTAACAATTGACAGCACATGCCCCATGCCACCAGATAAGCCCAGGTGTTCACAAAACTATTAAACTTACCACACAAAATTCACTTTGATATTTGGCAAATGAAAACAGAACACAAGATACTAACATTCAAAGATACACACGTACTAACATAGGCTAATACATACATTCAAATTCACAAACACAGATAAAGGTAATATGTTGAAATGAGATACAAAAAATAAAGAAACCAAGCTGCAGATACACTGATATATTACAAAACATATATGCAAAGATTCAGATTCAAAAGTAGCAGGTTCAAAGATACATATTCAAAACATGTTTATAGATAAACATACACTGAAACTAAGAATATTAATCTTAAAATTCATAAGTTCTTAATATAAGAATGAAATTCTTAAATTTAAATATTTTGGTCTTAATATAAGACCATTTTAAGACCAAATTACTAAAACTAAGAATGTTATTCTAAAAAATCTTAAGTTCTTAAAATAAGAATAAAAATCTTAGATCTTAGATCTTTTTCTCTTAAAATTAGAACAAAAATCTTAAAATTTTGCCACTTTTTGAGACCTAAAATTCACAACTGGTTCTGGCGTCTCAAAGATGACATTAAGCTCGGATCGCTGGTATAGTCAGCACAACGGTACTGATGATAGAGATTGGTATCTCTTGAAACAGCTGTATACCGAGCCATGCTCCTTGCGTTCTGCAAGTGTTTTTGTGTTGTTGTTTGTTGATTTGTGTCATAGTCACATTACTAGACCTCAAGTTAACTAAAATTACTTCATTCTTCTTATTCAAAACTTTTTGGTCTATAAATAAGAACATGTAATCTTAAAAAAATAATAAGTTTTATTCTTATACTAAGATTTGTGGACTTGAAAATATAAGAATTTATAATCTTATAAATAAGAACTTGGTCTAAATTGAAATGTTCTTAGAATCAAGATGTGTTTTCTTAATTCAAGATTTTCATGTTCTCGACGCATTTTTTAGACCAATGTTCTTAGTTCTGAGACCAAAATCTTGATTTTAGATTCTTTTTTTTATCAGTGTACAGATACATAAGTTCAGGTGCAATGATACGGAATTAAAAACCCAGATAAAAGTTCAAAATAAATAGAAGCATATGTAAGACATTAAGACCTAAAGATACAGTTACAAGGATACAGATGCAGATACAAAGACACATAAGCACCGATGCAAATCTAAAGACTTGTAGATTCCTAGTTGTGGATATAAATCAAAAATTAAAAGTACAAAGATGCAGTTATAAATACACAGATACACAGATACAAAAATACTCATGCAGATACCCATACAAATACAAAAATCTAGCCGTTTTACTATTGCCATCAAATTAAAAACATTAAAATTGACTACATAAATTACAGGGTATTTAAAGGGCAACTCTGACTATCTTGAATCGCATCGCACTCATCATTGACTCTCCCTATCTATTAAAATGCACCTCATAGTACGAATAAATACAGCTTTCCATCTTGATTCAGTGCCAGGAGCAGCAGCAGCAGCTGCCACGCCCCAAATGGCCACTTTGATTCCCACTACGTGATTGTGATTGTGATTGTCTGTGTGTGCGTGTGTGAGTGTGTGTGTGTGTGTTTGGGTCACACCCACATGCGTTTTCACCCAATCAATCGGAATGGTCAATAAATAAACTATAAAGGGGCAACAAGTTGGATGACTCGACTCTGCAGCTGGAAGGCAATTTATATGCGCTAATCACATGAAATAGATCAAATTTCTTCTTTGTCGGCAGCCCAAAGCGGGTTGATAGAGAAGAGAGAAGAATGAGAAGAGTGAAGAGTGGAGAGAGAAGAGAAGTAGAGGAGCAAGTAAAGCGTAGCAAAGCGAAGCGATCTTCGGTCATGTGTCTTGGTTTGGTTTGGTTTGGTTTGGGGAGCAGCGTATTAACGGAATTTCACTTGCTCTGCTCTGTGGCATGTTCATGTGGCAACTAACTGTGTGAGTCTATATAAATGTATATGTGTACGTGTATGTGTGTGTGGGTTGCCATCTTATAACCAGACAGTTAAAATGTTTTAATTTTATTTTCTTTGACTGAAGATTGCGGCTTTTGGCTTTTGTCGCACTCTCACCGCCTAATCTATGGGAATTGGAAGTTGGAATTGGAAGACTGTGGCATTGGGAGGGGTTGAGGATATTAACTGTCTGACTGCCTGTCTGTCCAGCACTGAGACTGATTGGTTTTGGCCATGCCGCACACACGGCTAATGATGATTACCCACTTTTACCCAGGCTCATATAGTATGTACATATGTTGTAAATGGACAACATATAAATATAAAAATCAAAAGCGGTTTAACGCGTTTCACGTTCACGACAAGAGACTTGGAGACACGGCGACTCTTTTCATTGCGATTCAATTAAAAACGCTTAGCACAGCTGCAATGTAACCCACTCCCTTGGCTCCCCCCCCCCCCTCCGTCAGCAACCTGTACTTCAAACTGCAATCTCGCAGATCTCTCGCTCTCTGCTGTCTGCCAAGTAGACGCACCCAAAAGAAAGCCACTTGTTCCGAGGCCGAGTTATTGTCGTTGTCGTTGTTGTTGTTGTTGTTTCTTCTTTTTTATTGGTAGCTGCAACGACATTGAGTGGCTAACTGCCACCACATGTGGCAAGGGGCGTGGCAGTTGCATCTTCCTTTTGATTCAATGGCACAGCGCAGAGCCGCCGATCGGTTGCGCATCGATCTCAACACGGCCTTGGCCACAGAGACAGGAGGGGGCAGATGCACAGGTGCAGGGGGAAGGGGAAAGGGGAAGGGGAACAACACGAGCAAACTCTATAAAAGCAATTTCAATTTTTGTGCTCTGACTTGCTGTCGGGATTTCACCAAAAATGAAAAAAAAAAATAAAAATGAAGTGAAATCAATATGGCCACACCGAAGCATTTATGCTCTGGATCTAGGAAAAACTTAAAATAGTTGTCGTTAATAACTAAATAACTATTAATTATAGTATATGGATTTTAAACACTTTTACAGATTTTAAATATGAATTAAATGTGCTAAACAATAGACTGAATTTACTGACACTAAAAATGCATAAATAATAATAAATAACTTAAAATAAATTAAAGTAACATAATAATTAATTAAGGCAAAATATACCTAATTATAAATCTTGATTATCGCAATTGTACGCATATATAAGTTTGTATATTAGAGTTAATAAAATTTTAAAATTTTGTAAATAGTGCCTTAATGTAAAAGTATAATAAATATAAAAAAAATGTATACATATATGTATATATGTATATAAAAAATATAGATGGTTAATTGATTTTTGTTGTTTTATTTTTTTTTATAAATATATTTATAAAAATGTATTTTCTAACCATCTTTTGTTGACATCTTCAATTTTGGAGCTCAAATTAATTTGAACTTTCGAGTAAATATGTTAATAATTACTTTTATTCACAATGATCTATAAACTGAAAATGTGTCTCAGGTAATTACTAATATACACTTCACCTTAATATACCCTATAGCAGATAAATAGCATTTACTTAAGTGGGTAACCAGTTCCCAGGCGATGCTCGACCAATTTAATTGCAAATTATTCGTTTAAACTTTTTTGATTGTTATTATTTTTATATTTTTTTCGAGCATTTTTTTTTCTAGCTTTTCCATGAGTGAAAAGTGAAATTTCATTGATGGGGTCTCAGTTAGTGTGTGTGTGTGTGCGTGTGTGTGTGTCTGAGTGTGTGATTATACATTTTTGGGTAGGCGGGGCCTTTGGACCAATAGCATGTCAGCAGGTTAGCAGGGATTTGTCAAAATAGCTGGTGAAATCTTGCAGATTGCCGTCAGTTGTTGTTGCTGTAATTGTTGTAGTTGTTGTTGCTGTTGCTGTTGTTTTTGTTGGCAAAAAACGTGCTGCAAATGCATTTCAACATTTAGCTATAAGTCTATGGGGCCAAAAATAATCACAAATTCGCTGACCAAGGTCGAACACGAATTTACGCTGTGGCATTTACAAAATAATCACCATGCATGAGTGTATTTATGAGTGTATTCACATGGTATTACTGGTATGCATGTCAATTGAAAGCTAAACACGCTTCTACATTGCAGTTTATTCATTTAATTTTTTATATCTGTTACATGCGTAATTCGTGTAAATAAATTGCGAAAGTTGACAAAAAAAAGGTGATTGAACTAGAAGATATCCTATACATAAGACATTAGCTACAAATCTGTTGGCAAAAATCATTAAAACCGAATCAATAAGATTCCAATTTCAACTGATAAAAATCGATGAGGAACAGAAATAAACTTTTTAAAATATATATTTAGAATCTTTTACTTTCCTCTGCTGTTCTCATCTTACATCTGTTAGCTACTTTATGTGTAAAGTGTATAGAAATATATCAAAACGACTGTAAAACTAACAACATTAATTGCGGAAATGCGCAGTACTTAATTCTATACAAAAAAGAGACTAAAAAAGAGAGCAACAACAACATCATGGCACATTATTTGATAAGCCCATAATCATTGAACCAAAAAAAAACTAAAGAAAAAAGAATGCTCACAAACTTTATGACATTTTCCACTTAGCAGAACAAAAGATGAGATAAGATAGAAGCAATTAAGGTTGATGCAGCGCCTCATCCCATCATCAAGACGTACTTGTAATTAAGCAATTAATATACCTGAAGACAGTTATGAAGACTGAGAGAAAAACGCACTTGAAGACTATTTGGACTCAAAGCAACTGGTCCAGAAACTACAAAGCAAATGAATAGTGTTCTTAATTCAAAGACATTCTACAAGTTTATTTTAAGCATGAGAATAAAGGTTTTTTTTCATATATTTTTAGTCGGAAATGCATTTAAAATTATTTGTTCAAATTTGAAAATGTTTTTGGCACACTTAATGTACTTAACATAATTCAAGTTCAAATATTAACAAGCAAAATTTTGAAAGTAATCCGAGCTTGTTGGAAACATGCAAACAAAAATGGTGCTTCAAATACAGTTGAACTTCTATATCTCGAATTTCTCTCCAACTCGAGCTAAATGAGTGGCAGTAATTCGAATAACTCCATAACTGGAATCTTTTTTTTTTGATAATGGTGATTCGAGTTAAGAAAGTTCGACTGTAATTCATAAGCTGTTGTTTAGAGCAGTGGTGGGCACGAAATCTGAATTCGGGAGCACTACAACAACATCAAAAACCCTATTAGAGTCTACCTTCTTTGTCGATCACACAAACGTGCAAAAAAAAAAGTATTCGGTGCGCCGTCAGCACACACACACTGCGTTGTTGCTGTTAATTTTTATGACGGTCATAAATTGTAAGTGTCAAAAATTCCTAGACTCAAGCTGCTCCTATGTTTTTGTAGTTAGCTTGCTTGCGAGTCTTGTGTGCATTGTTGTTGTAGTTATTTTCCTCTCTAGTCTTTTGTGCGACTCGACGGCGCCGAATAGGCAGAAATAAAGTTGGAAGCAGCCGCTAGCTCCCGGAGCCCATGAGTGCCCACCGCTGGTTTAGAGTTCACAAATTTTAAAACATGCTCAAAAAATGACAGAACAAATTTCGAAAGTAAGTTGAAAAATGTGGGACAACAACAACAGATTATATAAATATCGACACCTTTTGGCGGCAACTGGCTAAATTTGAACATTTCCGTTTCCGTGCCCAAAAGCAAAACCGATTACAACAACAACAACAAAAACAATAGCAACAACAACAAATTGTCTGATTATAGACATATAGAATAATTTTTAGCGGATTTCACTTGGCCTGGCTAACGAGAGACGGCAAGTTAAATGCCAAGTTTTCAATTTTGCAGCATTAATTCAATGTGTGTGTGTGTGTGTGTGTGTGCAGATGGAAAACTTGTAGAATGCATAGAAACGACGACGGCTTTTCAAAGTACTCAATGCTATATCAATAACAACAACTGTAGCCGCCGCCGCCGCCGCCGTTGCCGCCCTACACCTGTCTAAGCCAAAAATACAGGCAAGTGGCAACAACAACCACCACACACACTGGCCGCCTGTCTTGGCCAGGGCCAACAGTAACAACAACAACAACAACTGCACCCAAAAACCCAACAACTTTTAATTTCAAAACATTCCAGCCAAAGACTTTGCGGCAGCAGCAGCGGCTCAAAACGTGCGACTTGACTTTCTTTGCGGCGGCTTACAAGCAACCACACCACCAATAGTGTGTGTGTGTGTGTGTGTGTGTGTGTGTGTGTGCGTGTGTGTGTGTGTGTGTGTGTGCTCATACCTGTCCAGCAGTTAGTTAGCGAGACAGCGTCAGCGGTGCCAGCAGTTTTCAGCTAAAGTCAGTCGATAGCAGACGGCCAAAGCGTTGAGACGTCGTCAGTTGCGCGACGCGTTCTTTCAAACGTAACGTAAAACAAAAGCGAAGCAAAAGCAAATGCAACAACAACAACAATTCACAGCGACGAAGCTTACACATTTACAACAATAACAAGCATTAAAGCAGAGTTTAAACAAAAACAAAAAGCTCGCAAAGTTGCTCTTTCGGTATTTATTTTTGTTTCTGTGCAAGCCAAGGTGTGTGTGTGTGTGAGTGTCTCGCTCTCTCTCTATATATTTTTCTATGTGTGTGCCAAGTGATGAGAGGCAACGAGTGAGAGCGCATTTTCTAGCTGCTCTCGCTCTCTTGCAATTACCGTTAATCAAATAAGTTTTGTAGAAATTTAAACGCTTCAACTTGCGCATGTATGTATCTACTGTGTGTGTGTGAGTGTATTAAACGGTTCATTGATCGAGTTCAGCTGAAATGGAGCAAATGCCAGCAAAACAAAAACAACAACAACAACAATAACAATAGCAACAGCAAAGACAGCCAAACAAACGCAAAGAGAACCGAAATAAAAAATAAAAAAACAGTGCAAGTGCTGCGAGTACTTTTATGTCTGCGTTTGCGTGCCAGTGTGTGTGTGTGTGTGCGTGTGTCACCAATTTGTTTCTTCTTCTTCTTCGGCAAATGCGCTTAACCCATTTTAATGTGAACACTTTGTGTCTGCGCAAATCAAAATCCAATAAGCGAACTGTATAAAGAGAACGTCAAGAGAATTACAATTGCGGCTTCTACTTATAAAGTCTAGGCAAAAGAGGGCGCTTTAACAACAACGACAACAACAACAACAAAGAGAAATATAACAACAACAACAAGCAAAACAGTTGCGACTGCGCTGAAGACCGAAAATAAAAACAAAAAAAAACATTCAATGCGTACTAACACACAGTGGCTACCAACTTATTTGACCCGCTAGTCTTACCAAATTTAAATGTATTTGCTTTTAAAAACAGCAGGGAGATAAACAAAATTTAAACCCACAGATTTCTTAGTAAATATTTGAATTAAGTAAAAGGATAGTTTAAATAAAAAAATTAAACGTAATTTACGAAAAACAAACCAAAGAATTTTAAATACAGTGGGTCAAATAAGCTGGAAGCTGCATAAAAATGTCTTGAGTTTGATTGCATTTTATGTATAGAACCTTGAGTTAAAAGTCTCCGATATGTATAATATTTCATATGGGCATTTCCACAGAAAGGTCCACCGCGGCCAAAAACGTAAAATTTATCAAAAACTCACATCTTATGAAATTTGCTTCCAAAAATGTATTCAAGTTATTTATTTATGCAATATACACTAGAAAAATTCAATAGGATGAACTTAGAGATTCTACATTGGAATAAATTCAATTTTTCTTTATTTTTGCCCATTTTCCTGAAAATTTACTTTCAAAATGGACCGCTTGTATATTAACGATTTCACTAAGTAGGACAGTAAGATTGTAACATAAACCATTTTAATTAAAAGAAATATATTGAAAGTTTAATTTAATAAAGTATTTCGAGCTGTTTTCGAAATATAATTTAAAATAGAGAAACAGAAACAACATAAAAATAGTGATGGTACAAAATGTCCCGTGCGCGATGTCCCGTGCGAATTTACGTGAAATTGAATTAAAAAAAAAGTGCAAGTCATATTTGAAAAAAATCATAACCATTTTTAAGAGGCATCAATGCACAAGAGTTAAAAATAAGTTGCATTAAAATATTGCCTCTGGATTTGCTGAAATTGGCGTCTGAATTGGTTGACCTCACAAGTCACTTCCGTTTTGTGTCCCGTGCGAATCACTTGAATTTTTCTATTATCTTCAAAATGAAAAATTACCCAAAATCAATCTTTGCACCAATGAAAGAGCTAATCAAATGCTATATGTTAAGCCCTTCATCAGAAAAAAAAACCGTTTCCTTTTTACCGTTTTTTTACTTTGAATGTGTACGAATGTCCCGTGCGCGAGTATGGAAATGCCCATATATGGGCATTCCCACGTAAATTTGATCAAGATCTCACATCTTGAAATTTTCTTCCAGAAATGAATTAAAATAATTTATTTAAGCAAAGTGCTCTAGAAGAAATTCAATAGGATGAACATATGGGTATTTCCAGGATCGAGAACGCGACATTTGCACGTCTTTAAATAAAAAAATGGCAAAAGTTAACATTTTCAAAAATGTTTTCTCACTTGTTCAATGTATTTTATCAACACTACTTTCATTATAAAAGTTAAGCTTTAAAGACTTGTCGTTTTCGAATTATTTATAAAAAATAACGCATCGCGAACGCGTCGCAAAATGGAAGTCGTGTTTGACTTCATCTTGACAAATGCGAAAGTCTGTGAAATGTGGCAAGTAATTTGGAAGAAAATATTCTTAAACTATAATAAATAATGTAGTTTTCCATTTTAGAAATAATAACATATGAATTATTATCATTTTATTTATTTTTAAAATTTTATAAGTAATTTGTAACGCGACATCGCGAACGTGACAAGATTTCCACCTAGTTTTTTCCAAGAACTTGTTTATCGAAAAACTTGTTTTAAATTAAACTTTCAATATATTTATATGCATTAAAATGGTTCATGTTGCAATTTTTCCGTTCTACTTAGTGTAATCGTTAGAATACAAATGGTCCATTTTGAAAGTCAATTTTTATTCCAATATAGGATCTAAATGTTTATCCTATTAAATTTCTTCTAGCGTATAATGCTTAACTAAATAACTTGAATACATTTTTGCAAGAAAATTTCACAAAATGTGAGTTTTTGATCCATTTTACGTTTTTGACCCCGATTGACATTTCTGTGAAAATGCCCATATGTAGTATGAATTTGTGTATGACATGAGTCTGAAACGGTGTTTTTTTTTCTGGATATACTTTTTACTGGCAATTTAAAGAAATTATAGAACCCACTCAGCAATTCCTCATAAAAAAAAAAACAATTTGAATTTCATTTATTCCAGTCACAATCCATATCTCAAAGCTCCATCTACTATTTTGATTGCTCACTAATTTTGGATAATTACACTCGAAAGACAAAAATTGAATACTTAATTTCAGCAACCATTAACAAAATAACAATTGAATACCAAAAGTCAACAATAATTATAATACTATAAATAACAGATTCGGTATGAAACTAACATATTATAAATAAAATATTATACAAAATATTCATCTAATAAATGGATTGTGCTATATTTATATACAAGTATATAAATGAAATAAAATTAGATAAAACTCGAGAAAGAAAGTCCTTCATTTTATGGATAATAATTAAATTTTGTATTGAGTTATTATACAAACTGATTGTTTAATATTCAGAACCCAAGAGTATTTAATCTACAAGAGTATTTAAGTTAATACATAACCTGTATTAACTATAATAATTGTCAAATGAGTCGCGCTCAGTAAATTGGCAGCAAATTAGTTGAAATTTATTAAAAACACACTTAAGATGATTAGCATATATAGATGTATGAGGTGTACATATGCGTATAGAAACACAAAATGTTTTTCTTCTAAACAAAGTTCAGTTTCAACTTGACAAATAGTGTGACAATTTAGCACATGTTTTTATACATACTCGATTATATAAAAGACCTCGATTTGCACATTCCACTTGTATGCATATGACATAGACAGATGTCTTCTAACTTTAAATGTATCTCTCAGCTTGAAGCTTAGAAACCAACAATGTCGAATGAAAAGATCACATTTTGCGTAATAAATAAATCCATTGAGACAGTTAACATAGGTACAAGTTAGATCTAAAGTTCAAGTGTTTTTCCACTTTATGTTATGCTCCCTTGATACTTTTCTGAAGAAATAAAATTCAAATTTTTTTTTTTTATTCTGTTTTTTTTGTTATTGAGGCTAATAATTTCGTTTGTTTAGCAGCTTTTGTGTTATTGCCGTGCTGTGGGCCGCTTTTGTGTCGTATGTAAATTTAAAAGGCACACATTATGGCTGCCATATAACATTGATAAATATCTTGAAACTGAAAAATAACAAAAACAAAATGGAAATAGAAAAAAAAGAACCGAAAAAATAAAACGAGATTCTTTTGGCCTACGCAAGATCGAGATGTCGCACAACAAGTTGTACCAGCTCTTCGATTATGAATAATATTGAGAAGATATACGAGTATATCTACAAAATTAATACCGTTGTTAGCTTGTTCTTCTTCTTCTTGTTGTTGATGTTGTTGCTCTCAGTGTGTATGCGCGTGTGTATCTTTAGCACCATTTTTTATTTATTTTCAAATCCCCACAGACTGAAAACATATTATGACACAGGGACCGGCTGTGTCGTCTTGCGGGTTTTTCGGATTGAAATTTGTCTGAAAAGATGCCGTTAGAGACGCCCGTAACCATGGCTAGCATAATCATAAATATTAAGCACTTAGTATGTAGTATTCCAAAGATACAAGTTCTTGATCACTCACTATTCCACATGCACCTCGCGTTGAGTTCATGTTCAGATAATTCCCAATGACGCAAATACCTAAAGCTTTATCCGATTCATCCAATCCCCTGCAAGCAACTCTGATTAATGATGATCCCATAATAATGACGCATTTTTCACATTGGATTCGCATTTAGAAGCTTGATTCTAATGGGTTCTAATCCAACTAGTATAAGAGGCTTTCGTTCACGATTATTTCTGGGAAAGTTCACTCGGAATTCTCTTCTACCGAAAATCATATTAATTTGATTTGACTAAAATGTGTCTGGAAAATAGCTGTTATTTTTGGGCACATCACATGAACTTAACGGAATTTAATATTAAACCAAAATCAGTTTTTAAAATTTTCTCTTCAAAATGAGCGTTCACTAATAATAGTTACCGTAACTATTTCAAGCTTTAAAATAAAAATTAGCAAGCAACAATTATTTTATATCAAAACATTATTCATTTAAAATTTTGATTTTAAAATGAAATGAAAAAAAAAAAAAAAATTACGTACAATCCATTTTGCTGTTTAAAAAAACATTTTTAATTTTGGTGATCTAGTTTTAATTTACACACTTTTGTACTGCACTGAAAAAAAAAATGGAGCGGAAAACGGAGATGATTTAATTTTAATCTGTTTTTGAAATGAAAACAGTGACCTCTGAAATTGATTTATATTCAATCCTTCAGTTGTTTGGATTCTATAACTTTCATAACGATTGCATTGTGAATACAAAAGCTATCGATAATAACTATAGATAGTTTGGGAACCTAATACATAGTACACTTATAATTAAATACACAAAAGATCCGCATAACTTTTGAGTTACCTTACATTTATTTAATTATTCATTTCTTTTAATTTGTTTATGTATCATAGATATCGTATTATGCATAGATATATTTTTTAGAATGTTGGCTAATATTTTTTAGTAATATTTTCAAGTCTTAATGCAACTTTGTATTTTAATGCTTGCTTTCTTTTGCAGATGCTCAGAACTAGTTGCCTCTGAGAGGTAGACAATCGATAAATCTCGGGCTGAGCTGTATTATCTAAATTGATCGGACAAAATGGCGCTACGTTTGCGTCGGGACGTCCAGAAGGCCTCCTACTATGTGTGGTTCCTGGGCGCCGAGGAAGCGAAGGGATTACGCGGGGCTCGCGTCATTAACTCAGTGCTTCCATATCTCGTGGACAGATCACGGGGCCAGGAGCCCCTCAAGGTGACGCTGCAGGTTTCGCACAAGGGCATCAAAATCGTGCAGGTAAGTGAGCGCTTCCCCTCCTACTTCCTCCGCCTTCTTTTTACTCTACAATTGTTGACAACATTCCACTCTGTTTGTTTAAAAATAAAAAACAGGGCGCATCGAAGCATTTAATACCACACAGTGCCATAACCAGCTCCGTGCAAACCGATGACATTGTCGCCTGTGTCCTGCTCCTCTACAATCCGGCCACCAAGTGTCCTTTGCACGTGCACGCCTATCGTTGCGACTCGGAGACAACGGCGGAGGCGTTGCATCTACAACTGCAGATCCTCATCAACCGGCCGGACAATCAGAAGCGTTTCGAGGAGCTAGAAACTAGGTGAGTTCCATTCAAATTATTTATGTAAAAATATGTAATATTTCGAAAAATCGGTAAATCGATTTGCGCGAAAGCGAACTTCCCTAACTACCCATTGAAATATTCGAATTTTAAAAAAAGTCAACTATCAAAACTTTTTTCCTCGATTTTTTCCAAAAAATTTTGGGATGCAAAAATATTCTTCAAACAATTTTAGGAGTGACTGCAAAAAAAATTTTCAAAAATCTTTTCGCTTATATTTTTTATAATTTTGAAAAGTTTTTTGGAAAAAATCGAGGAAAAAAGTTTTGAAATTGGGACACGATGGAGGAGTTTTAGTTGGCAGCCCGGCGAGCTATGACCCTATTCACAGCATTATCGTTATTAGAACTTAATTCTATATAGAAAAAATGGAGATAACTGATAAGTAAAGATGCAATTTTAATTTCTAACTTTAGATAAGAGTATAAGAAGGAGAATGAAAAGTGCAACCCAATAGCGAAAATTCATTAGCCGGTCCGGCAATCAAATGGCTTAAATCAAGCTCGATATGCTAAAACTTTCGGACCTAAAAAAAACGTACTTGAATTAGGACCGTGATACTCGACTTTGGTAATTTCAATCTGAGTTAAAAATCAACTTTGAAATGTGGCGCTTTAAACACGAAATACTTGATTTCGCACTGTGTACAAACGTGTTTTGTTTTTTTTTGTACACCCTGAGTCATTTTCAATAAGCTGGATAATATTTACTGTGTTCATCACTAAAAAATCGTATATGAGCACTTTTCGGGGGGTCATCAAAAATTTACCGCAAACTGAAAATAATTGAATGCCGCAACAAGCAGGAAGCAAGTAGAAAAACACGTAAGTGGCATGCCACCAACTTGAACACTTATCCATTATCCAATAGCAGTCGCAGCAGATCATTACATTTGCTACTAATGTTAATGATGAAGATGCAGTTGGAGTGGCAGTTGAAGTTGCAGTTGGAGTTGCAGTTGAAGACGACACTCCCAATTTGTTAAGTTTCCCATGAACTAGAGACTTTAAACATTTCTTTGGCATCATTTTATTTTTTATTTCTATTATTAAAAGTTTATCCTGTTTTCAGTGTAACGGGGTATTAAAAAATAGGGTATCTTGGTGATGTAAAAGTACATCAAAGAATCTACAATTCGATATTTTCATTGTTATTTGATGGGGGAACCTGTACTGCGACCCTTTTGGATCTATTCGTACATATATGCAAAACATATTTAAAAGCCAAACTAAAATGACATTCCGCTTGCAAATCTGATTAGTTTAAACAACATTCGGAATTTTTGCATTTGATGTAATTTGCAACATTGTAGCAACTTTAAGTTATATTTAATGAGTGTATTTTTTATTTTTAATTAAATATTATTGATTGCTACTATTATTTAAGTATTTTCTTGTGAAAACTCGATATATCGAACGATTAATTTTGTATCGATTTTTAAATATCGATACTAAACTCTACTATATTCACTCTGTTTGGATTAACATCACCAGTATATACAGTGGTGGGCATAAGTATTTTTACACCACTTAAAGTTAATTATACTCATAATTCGAACTTCGTGTAAAGCTTGGCAGTAATGGAAGGGTCATTTGAATTCCTTTTGAATGATACAAAACTTTTCCTAACCCATTTAGATTTCGAACTTTCGTAAACGTCAACTTTTTCAACTTGTTTCCTCGGTCTCAAAAAAAAAAAATTATGCAAATTTTTATGCAAAAAGTGACTTTAAATAATTTTAATAGTAACCGCAAAAATGATTTTTCAAAAATTTCTTCGTTAGTCTCTTTTATAATATTTTGAAAACTGCCAAAAAGTCATGTTTCAAGTTCTTTTTAGCAATTTTAAAAAAAGAAATACTAGCAAAGAGTTTTTCAAGGAAAGTTGTATCATTAAAAGGGAATACAAATGACCTTTCCATTGATGATAAACTTTACATGAAGTAAGTTCAAATTGTGAGTAGAATTAACTTTAAGTGGTGTCAAACTACATTTGTTGCGAATTTGACAGTCAACAAATGTACATTTTAAAATAATAAAAAATAAGAAAGACTGAAAAAATACAATGGGTATTATTACTTGATTTGGGCATTTCCAGAAAAAGGTCCACCTCGCCCAAAAACGTAAAATTTATCAAAAACTCACATCTTGTGAAATTTTCTTCCAAAAAGTATTCAAGTTATTTATTTAAGCAATATACGCTAGAAGAAAGTCATTGAAAGTTTAATTTAAAAAGGAGTTTTTCGAGCTATTTTTGATATACAGGGATGCCACAGAAATCGCTTTCGCTTGAATTTCACATCAATTTCATTTCGCGGTGCCACAGGTCAATTCGCAGAATAATTTTGTGCGGAAAGAACTAGCGCTAAGTTCGTTTTCGTCCGATGCTGCCACCAAGTCCGATTTAGATTTTGGAAGTCAGGGTCAGCGATATTTAAAGGTCAGATATTTAAAAAATATATATGGAACCACTTCAGTTTTCTTTAAATTAAGCAGTAAAAAAATAGCTCTTTTGAGGTAAATCAAGTTTTATCGAAAAAAAGCTTAAGCTTATTGTGCTATTTTCAATTATTACATAAATAAATTAAATTTTATTAATTAAACAAGGAAAAAATTAAAAGTTTAGTGTTCTGCAATGATAAACTTGAAAAAGTTGCTAATCAAACCTTTGGGTAATTTAATCTGAAAAGGTGTCAACCCTTAGCAGCGTAGTTCGAAAAGGTTGTTGAAAATGCTAAAAAAAAATTAAATCTCTCGAAGTTCTGTGGCACCTCGGAATTTTCCGTGCGGAATTGCTTTCTGTGAAATTCTATTTCGCTTGCGATTTCTGTGTCACCCCTGATATAGAATAAAATTTGTTGAACAAATTCTTTAAAAAAACTTGGTGGAAATCTTGTCACGTTCGCGATGTCGCGTTACAAATTACTTATAAAATTTGAAAAATAAATAAAATGATAATAACCTACAAAAATTATTTCAAAAATGGAAAACTATATTATTTTATTATGGTTTAAGAGTATTTTCTTCCAAATTACTTGCCACATTTCACAGACTTTCGCATTTATCAAGATGAAGTCAAACACGACTTTTATTTTTCGTCGCGTTCGCGATGCGTTGTTTTCTATAAATAATTCGAAAACGACAAGTCTTCAAAGCTTGTCTTTTATTATAAAAATAGTGTGGATAAAATGCATTAAACACGTAACAAAACATTTTTGAAAATGTCAACTATTGCCATTTGTTTTTTCATTTAAAGACGTACAAATGTCGCGTTCTCGATTCTGGAAATACCCATATCTAATAAAGCAAATAAAATTGTTCAAAATAAATTGTAAAATTCTTAAAAATTAAAAGTAGTTACGAGCTAATTTAAATTTGTTTAACTTCAAAAAATAACTAAAACCTTATGCCATTTCTTACATGTCAGATTGGGCATTTTACCGCCTCTGCCCGCTGGCGGGGCACAAGGACACGGCAGCAGCAGCAACAGTGGCACGGACAAGCGGCACGAGGCCACGCACAAATCGTCGCACCATCTGCCACCACAGCAGCACCACTCGAGTGGTGGCGGTGGCGGTGGTGTTTATCCACATCATCATCAGCAACAACAGCAGCAGCAGCAGCGTCGCCATGAGACATCGCCGAAACGGTTCAGCAGCTCATTGGGCAGCGACACGGGCAACAGCACAAGGGAATCGGAGTGCAGTGAGGAGCATGTGGGCATGGGAGGATTGGGTGGATCACCCGTGTCCAGATCACCGCCGCATGGCAACAGCAACAGCAATGGCAACAACAACAACAGCAAACATCATCCGCACCTTCATTCACAGCACTCACATCATTCACATGGTCCACATCCCCCGTTGACACCGCAACAGAACAGCGACCTCTTTGACTCCCTGGCCGCCGAATTGAGGGCCAAGCTAAATGGCAACGGTCCCCCGCTGCTATTGCCGCCCCGTGACTACGATACAGTTCATCGCTCCAAGGGGAATCTCACGGCCATCGAGCTGCGTCGCTGTCGCAATGCGTTGATTGTGGGCGGCACTGGCACGCCCAAAGGCGCCGCCCCCGTGGTCGGCAGCGGTGGGGCAACTTCAGCAGCCGCCGCTGCAGCTGCAGCTCCGCCGCCGATAAACGCCAATGGCAAACAGGTGTCCTCGCGGGGATCCTCGGGCATTGGCTCCGATCTGGCGCCCAGTCCGGAGCGACAAGAGCTAAACAGCTCGAGTGGTGAGTAATTTGATCATATACATATGTACATTAGAGTGCATCGATATTTTTCACAAGAAATGGTAACCCATTTTTGTAATCTATGGTGAATTCTAAGATGTTTTCACCAAGAAACCATAGTTCTAAAATGAATTCCTGAATGAATGAAACATAATTTTCATCCTTGAAACGACGATTTCGAGAGTCGTCTCTATCTTAAAAAAATTAGTCACAATTAAAGCTATTTTTTGGTACAACAATATATTTTTTCTTGAACCTGTATTTTTTGTTAACAGAAAATATTACACATATTTTATTAAAATTATATTAAAAGTGAATTAAAATATGTTTTACATTTTCTGCAAAAAAAATTTGTTTTGCCATAAAATAGATTTAATTCTAATTTTTTAAGATAGAGACGAATCGAGAAATCGTCGTTAGAAGGATGCAAATTACGTTTAAGGGACATTTCATCCTTTGGTTCTGTGGAGTCTTAAAAGTCCTGGTCCTTACAAGAGAATTGAAACCAACTTGGTCAGGATCGGATCATAAACACCCAAGATATTAATGTTCGAAAAAATGAATTTTTTAACTCAAAAGCGCGGACCTGGAATTCATTTTGGAATTTGGTGAAAACATCTTAGAATTGACCATAGATTATGGGTTAACATTTTCACATTTTTTCGGGCCCGTACAAATCGATGCTCTCTATGTACAGTTATGAAAAAAATAATAGAAACGACAGGAGTGCTCACATTTGAAACCAAATATATCGTTTCTGGAGCAAATTTCATCCATGAAAACAAGTGTATTTGGTTTCAGGATAACAATTCTCTATTTTGGATGCCTTTTTGGGCTTCTTTTGTAAGAACTATTAACTGTGTGTACTGATTTGTAGAAAGACCATGCTTTTGACTTGGAAAAAATAATAGAAACGCACTAGAATTTTGATATTATCTTGTTTCTTAAAGATTGAAATCGAGTTATATAGGTAACATTTCATGAACTAAAGATAGAAGAAGACATAAAATAACTTATTTTATGGATCCCGGTGTGCTTGTTGTTGTTATTCGTTTCAGAATGGGTCATGGGGTACATTGTACCGATATTGAAAGGAAACATATTCTTAATCAAAAAATTAAAGGCAACTCAATGTCAAATATTGAAACAATTCCTAAATGCTTATAAACAAAACGTTTTTAGCGATTTAACCCAAATAAAAACCAAAGACACGCTGAAAAAAGCTTGCACCATAGGGTAAATTCGTCAACCTCCTTGTCGGAAAATAAAAAAAAAATCACTTTCTGTCATCGGAAGTCCAAAAAAATGATTTAAATGCACCTATCAGTAGTCGCACTATACGAAATAGGCTGATTGATTTCGGTTTTAAAGGTCATATGGGTTAAAAGGTACCACACCTTAGTAAAAAGAGCATCAGCAAAAGGGGAAATTTCGGGCAGATGCGTTTACTTCGTCCAAATTGAAAAAATGGGTTCTGATCAGACAAAACTAAGATCAATTTGCTTAGATCTGATGAGGAACCACATTTTAGGAGCCCTAAGAATACTGCCCAGGACCCAAGGTTCTCAACTAAAACATTTGAGCATGCAGGTAGAAACACAACTTTGCAGAGATGCGTTTCTCATTCTGGTATTGGTCCAATACATTGGATAAGGGAAAAAATGAGTGTCTCCCAGTATGCCAATATACTTGACAATGTAATGCTACCTTATGCTGAAAAGGAAATGCCGTTAAAGTGGGAGTTCCAGCAGGATAATGATCCGAAACATTATTTGAAGCTGGCCCAGAAATGCTTCCTTGACAACAAAGTTCCATTAAGGGAATGACCTTCACAGTCATTAGACCTAAGTCCCATAGAGCACCTTTGGGGGATCTTAAAGAAAAGGATTGGGGACTATAAACCCCAAAGCAAAGGATTATTTGTGGAAAAAAGATAAATCCAAATGGTATTCCACTGACCCATCAATTTGTGCCGAACTGGTGGACTCCATGGTTCGTCGATGTGCCAAAGTCACTAAAACTCGTGGTGCCCCAACCAAATAGTGAAATTAAAGTTCAATCTTTATGCCTTTGTAGATAAATAATTGTTTTTCTTAACTTTAGGCGTGCCGTTTCTATTATTTTTTCCAGGCCTAAAAAATTAAAAAAAAATTTTCTGCTATATTAAGTTTTTTGAAAATTATTATATTGTTGTAGTTTGATACATCACTGGATAGGCTTTATATAAAAATTATGAAACTTAAGAAAAAAAAATTTTCATTAAACAAAATTTAAAAAAATTCGAAAAAAAAAATGTCGTTTCTATTATTTTTTCCATGACTGTATGTATATACAATACATACATACAAGTACAGCCGAGCTTTGCTAAGTAGAATTTATTGATAAAATAACAGCAACAGTTTGATCACTTCCACTTTCCGATTATTTTCGTTAAATACATTTCGTTAACAAAAAGCTGGCGATTTTAAAGTAGGCTATTTCCAAAAAGAACCTATTCTACCTATTGAAATTTTTAATATAGATTCTTGAACTTGTTAAGGATAGTATTGATAACCCCTTAAATTAAATTCATATTTAGCTTTTCTTTTTCTTGATTTTTGGGTGATTTGACAAGGTTTTCAAGGTTTTCAAATCGTCTTCATTCGATCAAAGTCATAATTTTTCTCATTGTTTCTTTTTATTATTTTTAATTTTTTCTTTGAATCTAATTCTTTGAAGACATTTCTTCATTTCGATTAGCATATTTTGAAGTTAATTTCTTTTTTAAATTAAACTTAGTCATTTTTTGATAATAATTAAAATTTTTCAATGAATATTGAAAATCCTTTAAAGCAAATTTGATTTTTCTTCAAAAAGGCTTTCTTTTGCTTTAATTAGAAACCGTAATGATTTAAATTTTTTTAAATAAAAGTTAATTATTAATAAAAAAAAATAAGGTAATTTATATTATTAAAGCTGATTTTAAAGAATATTTTTGATCTCAATTAAATTAAATGTTAAATATTTGAAACTTTGCAATTTCAATTAAAATTATTCTTTTTTAAGACATAAAAATATTTATGAATATTTATTTATGAATATCAAATTCAAAGAATCGTTCAGCTGCCGTAGCGAAGCTCGACTGTAGTTGTCTTTAAGTAACTATTGAAATCTCATCGCTGATTTGTAATCTCCCCAACAGATGACGAGCACTGGTCCAATGAGGCGGACAACTCGGTGATCGCCTTGAAGCCGTCACAAATCGCGCTGCCGCCGCACGCGCAGCTGAAGAGGAAGAGTGCGATGCAGCCGCCGGAGGACAGTTATCTGCGGGATTTGCCGGCCAAGCCGTATGTGCCACGTCCGAGCGACCGTGAAAGGGAGCGGGAAAGGGAACGAGAAAGAGAACGAGAAAGGGAAAGAGAGAGGGAGAGGGAACGCACCAAGACGCCGGCATCGTCGAGTAAATCCTGGTCACGGGAGGATGAGATTAAACCAATTATAATGCGGCCAGCGGACTATGATGCGAAATTCAATCGAGTCATGCAACAGGAGCCGAAGCACGAGGTAGCTGCCAAATTGCGGGATACGGATAAATACAACGAAATCAATCGATTGCTCAACAAGAAGCTCTCCGGACACGACAGAGATCGGGAGCGAGAGCGAGAGCGGGAGCGGGACAGAGATCGAGAGAGGGAGCGTGTGAAACAACGTTCGTTGCACGACGACGAACTCGACGATTTCGATGACTCCGATCCGTGCAGTGAGCCACAACAGCAGCAGCCACCACACTCCATTGTTGGCTATCGCAAGGAGAATCTAACCGATAAACAGAAATTCATGGAATATGCATCCAAGAAGCAACAGCAACAACAACAACAACAACAACAACTCAAGTCCTATGCAGCAGAGGAGGCGCAACGTTATGGCGGCAGTCGACATCGCTATGTGGATCCCGCCGAGTTGCCATTCGAGCAACAGTTGCCGGTGGGACAGCACAATAAATATGCGGCAGTGCATCGCGGGTCAGCGGAACAGACGCGTAGCGGCAGCAGCAGCAACAACAACAACGAGAGACGAGAGCGGCACGACAGAGATAGAGAAAGGGAGAGGGAGCGGGAGCGGGAAAGAGAACGTGAGCGAGAACGCGATCATTCCAGAGATCGCAATCCATATCGCGAGGCGGAAAGTCTGCCCTACATACAGAGCATGGAGAAGATGATGAAATCCACGGGCATACGCTACGGCGAGGAGCCTTCCCGCAAGCCCAGCAGTCGCGATGGCGGCGGAGTGGGAGTCGGAGTGGGAGCGGGAATCGGAGCAGGTGGAGGACCGTCAGTTGTCAGTCGCCGTGATGAGTTCATGCGTGAATATGCGAGTGCCACGGCAGTGGGAAGTCAAGTGTCGCCGCGTGAACGTTTCCACGATGCCAAGGACAAGTTTAGGGCCATGGAACGCACGGGCGGCAGTCGCTATGACCTGGATGAACGTGACAGTGGCAATGGTGTTGGTGTAGGTGTTGTTCCACCAACTGCCTCCGATTATCGTTCATCGTCGAGACGACGACGCGGCAGCATCGAGCCGCCCAGTTATGTGGAGCATTGGAGCGACGAGGATGAGGAGGAGCCGATGTCGATGTCGATGCAGTCGCCGCCGGAGCCAATCATGAGTCGTTCCCGAGCACGTTCCCGTGAGCATTGGGAGCAGGAGCAACTGCAGCGGGAGCAGCAACGACATGGCCAGGAAAGGGAACGGGAGCGGGAAAGGGAAAGGGAACGACGTGAACGGGATTATCCCATGCGACGCAGCGAGGATGCCCACGAGGCCTATCGCCACGAGAGGGAGCGTGAAAGGGAGCGCGAGAGGGAGCGAGAGCGAGAGCGCGCACAGTCACGGCATCAGTTGCGGGCACATTCCAGAGAATATCTGCAGTCCGCGGAGCCCGTTAACGTGGCCAAATCGAGCTCATCTCGTGTGCCACATCATGCCGAGCGCTATCCATCGCCGGCGCCGACACCCGGCAGCAATAACAGCGGTGGGGGTGGCGGTGGCGGTGGTGGAGCTACCGTTGGCACCACAGCGTCAGGTAAACCACTTGCCAGCATGCCCAAGGGATATCGGCACAGTTATGCGGAGCCAGTGTTTGCGCGCTCTGGAGGACGTGTTGGTCTAGCCGCTGTCAATCCCTACTAAAAAATAAATAAATATACTCAAATGTACTGTAAATTACACACGAAAGAGATAGAGAAAGTGAGCGAGAGAGAGAGAGAGAGAGAGAGAGAGAGAGAGAGAGAGTTTCCCAATCCATGCGGCCAAATACCTTAAAGGTATGCGCCTGTAATTATGTGCCTTCTAAATATGTTTTATATGCGTACATACTATATACATATACATATACATATATCTACATCTATATCTATAGATTAGCTTATATACATATATACATGCATACAATACATGTATATCTTTTATATACAATTTTGTAGCTAAAGACGAACGCGAACAAATCGAAAAACACACACAATTAAAAGATGCATTTTTTTTATTGATCATATTTTTAAGTTTCGCGGTTAATTGGTATATATAAATACTATACATAAATACCATATACATATACACAATACATAGATATATATGTATAACCGTTTTTTTTTTTTTATATACAAATCCACAAAAATATCTGATTAAACGTAAATATATATATTAATAGCTCATGTATCTATTGTTATCAATTTGATATTTGCATAAATAAAGCGCTAGTAAAAACAACAAAAACAAAAAGTATAATGGATATTTTGGACATTTTACAGCTGTGTCGAAATTATAAGTATTATAAACAAACTTTTTCTATAAAAATAACTTTATAGATACTTATGATAACTGAACCAAACTTATAAATGCATTTGGTATTACCGTATATCAAATTTGTTTGAATTCGAATCGACATTTCAAATATATAGCTGGCACAGAAACAATTCGTTGATTATTACATATCTGTATGTGATTCTTTTCCGCTTATTCTAGATATCTTAGAAGTTCTGAAGATAACTTTTTTTGCAAAAAGAAAACGCTTAAAGAACATATTAAATTCAAGGTAAATTGCATTTATTGGTAATTATTGTTATTTCGATTTTATTATAGCTTTTACTTACTTCGATTTTCAATTTGGCTCAATTACAAGACAACGCTGTTAAGCTTGCTCGCAATCGACAACTATTTATCGATTTCGATCGATACAAAAAATACAACTCGTGTTTTGCTTATTTTCCATCAGCCTAAAAGTATGCTATGGAATTTTTATTGTTATAGGAACATCCAAAATTAGTACAGTTATATGAGTTTTTGGTGTCTGAAATTTGGAATTTCTTCAAATCTGAAAGCTCGCAACGAAGAGCTCAGTTTAAAAGATATGTATTTCAGATACTGCATATCGTTTAGGGAAAGTTAAACTTTTCAAAAAATAAATGTTCGTTGTTGTTTGTTTTGTTTTACATTTTTATTGTTTAATTTAAAAACTCTTTGTTTGGTTTTCACAATAGTTTTCCTTAAGATTTTTTTCAAAACAAAAATAAAGAAGAAAAATATAGTTTATATAATATATTTTTATCCTTTTTCTCACTTGTGTTTTCGTTTTCTCGTTTGTTTGTTTTTTTTTTTTTTGTAATAATATTAATTAAAAATATTGTTTTTCTTTTTTGTTTGTTTTGTTTTCTTTCGCAAGTTAATTTAAGAAACAATTAATCAAGTTCTTATTTAATTATACAAATTTAAAAAAAATAGTAATTATATAATAATAAAAATAATATTTATAACGGGGGAAAATGCAAATAGCTGTTTTTGTTGTGGTTGTTGTTGTTTGCTGCTGCTGTTGTTGTTGTTTTGCTTGTTTGATGTTGTTGTTGATGTAGTTGTTGTTACTGCGTATCGTTTTCTTCTCTTTTTAATGAAGAAAATATGAAAGAGCAAGGGATTTGGGGGCGGGGCCTGGGAGTGGTTGTGTGTGTGTGTGTGTGGAATAAACAAAATATTTGCGACCATTATACAAATTTTATATACTGTGGGGATCCGAGGGGTCGGGGTCAGGGTCAAGGGTTAAGCGGTGTAACTAATTGATTGATTGATTGTCGTTTAACACTAGACTGTCAAAACCGTTGGCGGATGTGTCTTCTATTTTCTTTTTTATTTGTTGTTGTTTATTTTTAAATAAAGCTGCGCTTCTCTTCCTCTTATTCTCCTCCTACTATTCATCATTTTTTTTTCAACTTCTATACATACACGTCGCGGATGAGGAAAATAATTTATTTCCGATAAATTGATTAAACTTCATATAAACTGTTGTTATAGTGGAGTGTATAGTTTCTTGTTTTTTTTTTTTATGTTTTTTTTTTAAGTCGACGCGATTGTGGGCGGGGCAGGTGGCGATTTTTGGGAGAGGGAGCGCAGTCAGTAGTAGTTGGATATGGGCGTGGCCGCTTTACATGTTCTCAAACTGATCCACACGACGCTTTGTGTTGCCCTTGCGAATCTCGCGCAGCGTCTTGTACTTGTCGCGTCCCTGGCGCACATTCTCCCGATGAATCTTGTCGTTTGCCGTCTCTTTCGTTTCGTCGCGTGACTGCGCCAGATCTTGCTTCAGAGCCTGCAAAACGAGTGAGAGCACAATAAAGAAAGAGAGCGAGATAAGTACACGTTGAATACTTTCAGCTAAAAACTAAAGTTCTAGCAACTACGAAATACTCTAACTCTGCTCAATTTTAACATGACTATCTTATCTCATGTCTAAGTCTTGAATTTATGGCAAAAATACAATAAAAGGAAAGGAAAAAAAGAACAAGAATATAAAAACACTGGACGTGTTTAAAACTGCAAGTTTAATTACTGTGATTGCGAACTTATTTCTTACTCAAAAGTATTTTTTCGCATTCCTAATAAATTCCAGTCCCTAAAATTCCGATTTTGCAAACTTTACCAAACATTAAAAACATTCGAATTTGCAATACTTTTTTAGATCCATTACACTAAAGAATAAACAAAAATTGGGTAAACTCAATAAACAAATTAAAAGAAGTTCACCGCATGGGATTCTATATATTATCGAGATAATGCTGATACCTCGTAACAGAAATTTATCACGTATGTAAATTTCAACTTTTTAGTTAACCAATTTTTGTCCTAGTTTAAAATTTTAAATATGGGCTATCGTTCATTTTACTGAACACTGTGGCTGATTGGCAAATTTCGAGCTACATATACGAAGAATTTAAGAGACACAAAAGATTCTTAAATATCTGAACAGTCGCCAAGGAATCCAAGCCCATAAACTATTCTCTAATGCAAAAATGTAAGCTGATTTTAAAAAGTTAATACAGTATATGTATATAAAAACTGCTTCGTTTCAGTTCAGCACGCACCTTGAGCTGATCATGTAGACGCTCATTTCGCTCGGCCAGCGTGCGTCGATCCTCTATGGGATCCTTGATATGCTCGTCGGTGTCCAAGTCGCGGGACACATCGCCGCCAGCATCGCCATTCGTCAGCTCCTCCTCGTTCTCGTTCTCATCCTCGGCCACATGATGATGTTGCGGCGTTGTCGATGCAGCCAGAAGCGCGGCAGCTGCCTCAGCCTGTAAATATACAAGTTGCAACACAAAATGATTAATGAAAAAGAAAAACTAAAAGAGAATATACCATTTTCGAATTAAATGTTACCTGTTTGCGGCGGGCTTCCTCGACCTCGTCTTGGAGGCGTTTGGTCTCTTCGTCCTTGGCATTGACCTCGTCCTGAATGCGTTGCACCTCCTGTTGCTTGGCCATAATCTCCTCCTCAAGTTTGGCCTTCTCGACGGCCTCCATGTTCTTGGCCTCCTCGAGACGGTTCAGCATTGATTGCAGCTCCTTCTGGCGCAGCTCAAGCTCATCCTTGGCGGCCTGCAGCTGTTTGAGCTGCTCCTCCAAGCGACGAATCATCTCCTGTGCCTCCAACAGGTCACGCTGCGAACGCTCCATTTCCTCCTGCATTTGCTTGAGTCGATCCTCGTACTCCTGTTGTTTCTTCTCGGCAAGCGCGCGGGCTGCCAGTGCCAGCTGCAGCTTCTCGCTAAAAGGAAAACAGCATTAAATGATGTCAATTAGTATCGAATATCCAAACAGTGAATCGAGTTTAATTTTTAAATCTAATAAAAATCGACCAAACAAATATAAATACATAATATACGCGTAAATTTTGACTTGTAAGTTGCTAGATCGAAAATCAAATTAAAATCAAGCATTCATAACAATGGAAATTGGATATTTCACGTTTTAACTGGCAATCAACTTATTTTGTATAATTAGTATAAAACAACAATTCATAAAACCCAATTAAATGAACTCGATTTTTCAATGAATTTTTACATCTCCACTTTGTGTAAATAAATACAAAGTATGTGGTTAATATAAGCTGTGGCATTGTTTTCGGTTTCATAAAGTATTGGAAAAATATTTAAAAAATAAGTGAAGTTTTATTTAATAACTTGAAACATCCGACTAAACACTTGCATTTAAATTATTTTGATATTCCTTTTGGGTTCGATTTTATAGATGCCTAAATATTTGTTAATGCGCTAGTAGAAATAAGCTGTGAATCAAATTGATTGGAATTCACTTACCGCTCCTGCTGTTTGGCATTCTTCTCTTCGCGCGCCTGCGCCTTCATCTGCTGCACATCGATCGTGTCGGGCTTGCGACGACGCATGTACAGCTCATGGTTGCCCATGCAGAGGGCCAGGATGCGCTTATTGATGCGAACGCGGGGCGCAAAGAACATAAAGTCCGGTGCCTTCTTATCAATGGGCTTGATGATGAACTTCTTTTCGGAAAAGGAAATGTTGCGAATCTCCGACCAGGGGAAACCAATTTTGGGCGTTAATCTATCGTCCTGCTCGTAAATGTTGAGGCCGAGCGCATCGACGCCCAACCATAGATCGGTGCCCTTCTTGTTGCGTATCTCAAAATAGTTAACGCCATACATTTCCAGATCCTGGGCAATTTTCAGATACTCCATCATGGCGTCCTCGCGAAGCATGCTGCGGTGCTCCTGCCACCAGGTCATTATCGATTGCTCCCACTCATCCTTGGACATCTTGTGCTGATCGATAACACGCTGTGGCAACAATCGATCGTTCGCCAGAAAACCGGCTGTATGGGTGGTTTTATTGTGATCACCGTGACGCGCCTGTACCGCATAGGAGGCCAGCAGCACCGATGTTTCCGGCGGGCAATAGATCTCGTCGGTCAATATGGCATTCTTCACTTGCAGATAGAACAGGCGCAGTGTGATATCCTGTATCAGCTCCTCGGCCACATCCTCCGGATAGAATTTGGCACGGAATCTGAATTGCAAGGGATTCTCCTTTTTCACATCCTGATTCATCACCTAGTCATATGCATACAAGAAAATCAATTAGTTTACACTTTTCAAATTTTTCCTTAATAATATATAAGTTTTTTCTTCATATTTGTTTTTAAATATTTTACTTTTATTATTTTGTTACACATTTAAATTTACATGTATAACATTTTTTATAATATATTTTGTGTTAAATTTCTTTTGATTGATATATTTTTTAATAAAATAAATGAATGATATAAAATAAAATTGATTATTATTTATCTTTTTATTTTTTATATTTATTTAAATTGTTTTTATATTTTTTTTTCGTTACTTTATTTATAAATTGTTTACCCATGTGGAAAAAGGCATTGATCCAGTCTGTGTGTATTTATTTTATGTGCGAGCGGTGTAAAGTGCGCAGCATGTTGAATGAAAAATCAATCAAAGATCAGAGATCAAAGATCAGTTATATTAAGTTGTCACACACTTTTTGTAATACGATTCGTTCAACAACTCTACAGTCTAAGGGGCATGCAAATTATTGTAATATTCGCTACCTCGTTGCCAGTTTTCACTGCAACGTTGTCAATTTTCACAACTATTACTTTGTCAATTTGATATTATTTACGTTAAAAATTGAGGATAAAGTGGATGATACAATCAAGCGACACGATTTCTTAGCGAGGCTTTTATGAGGACAGTTTTATCTACATATTTTTTATGGCCCACCATATCATCAGCATCATCATCCTCTTCGCTCTCATCTGTTTGATTGTGTCCATTGCTGTCTGCTGTCTTTTTGTCCACATATTTCTTAACGCGTTTCAAATATTTGATAGTCTTTATTGCCGGCGATTCGGGCTAGACATATGTATATGATCGTAACCTTAATTAGTCTATTCTAAATCTAGAAAATTTTTAACAATAATTCTGAGTGTTATGTGTGTGTGTGTGTTTTCAAGCAGTCTCTACTATGTGTCTAAAGTTGCTTCTGATGTCGGTTTATGCTTACCTTTTTGTATAGTTTGATCCATGTGGAATCACCCTTTGAGTCCGTGTACTGCAGACCAAAGAACCAAACCTCACGCAGTCCAATCGTCTTGACCACCTGATCGAACAGTTGTTTGCCCGTCGTTGTCGACTGAATGGCGAACTCCAGTTCCGCGTCCATCGTCGTGACGCGCACATTTAGCTGGAAGGATAGATGAATAGTTATCGAGGAATTAAAGGCTGCATTCCGGATCTATAGTATCACTATTCCATACTCAAACAAGTCGTACTCTACATATAAAATGTGCTTGCTGTTAGCATAAATGTATTGAAAGTATTCAACACGATAGTTGAACCAATCTATAGATAAAAAATCGATAGTCGATATATTCAACTAAAACTGAACTTATTTCGACTTTGCATTTATAGAATCTATTGTACATTAAATTAGCAAAGATGAACCCGCAGTATCATTATACGATCGTTCGTAATATCGACATCCGTATTATCGATAAAGGATCGATAGGGCGAAAACTTAATTTTGTGAAAAAACTGCATGATTTTTAATAATAGTTGTATTTTGTTTTAATAGAATACATTTTTGGGCTTCAAATTACAAAATAAAAAAGGTTTTACGGTGGTTTGGTTTTTCATGGCCGAGCCTTATCAATTAATTCCTCTTTTTGCCTCTTAATTTCAATATTTCTTGTAAAAAAAAGGGTATTTTCAATGGCCAAAAAAATGGGTTAAACAGTCCTCTGAGTGTTTAGAGCTTAGCTCATCATAAACTTTGTTTCATTTTCTTTTATTTAGGATAAAAACTGTATTGAATAGATATTTAATATATATTAATAATTTGAAAGAAAGTATGAGTGTAAAAAGTGTAACGTCCGTAACGTAACGTCCGCAACTGACAAAAACTAAGATTTTTAATTAACGAGACTACTTATCTGTATTTTTGATGCTGGATTGATATGGTCATATATTCCAGTTCATTTGTTGTATTTGGATATTTTTTGTTTATAATGCAAAATTCGCTAATATACGCGCAAATGCACGTTAACCTCAAATCGACTTCCATTTTTTGTAACGTCCGCAACCAAATTTTCAGCAAGCCTAATTTTTTTTCAAAAACAGTTAGGCTTTTATCCTAAAATAGGTTTTATAGCATTTTCAATGAAATACATTTTCCAGAAAATTACATTAAAATTCACTGATCAGAACGCGAGCTGCAACGATTTAAGGCCCTATTCTCTTTCAGCAAAAAATTTTTTTCGACTTTTTTTTTTGCATTTTTTTATAGCTTGGACATTTAAGAATATAACCCTAAAAGGGTTTTTTGAATTTCGAAATACTTTAGAAGATACAGCATTTTTTGTGAATCAATTTTAATGTTAAAGCATGTGAAGTCAAAACTTTAAACGCGTTTATCTCGAAACCACGTTTTTCGAGCTGGCGGCCACGATCCCGCCAGTTCTACTGAACCGATTTGGATGAAACAAAGTTTAATCGACGTAGACTTGTCACCATTCTGGCCCGTAGTAAAATAAAAATTTTGCGATTTTTTTTACTATTTTTTTTTACACTAAACTACAAAAAATGGGTCTAAATTCGATTTGTCAATTTCAAGTGGCCGCCATTTTGTCAAAAAAAATCGCAAAATTTTTATTTTACTACGGGCCAGAATTACATCTATGCTGATCATAACCCTATATTTTTTTTTTCAGACGCTCCTGAGGGCCGGAATCGTGGCCGCCAGCACCATGCCTTTTTTTTTTTTGAGGGCCAACTTTGACGGTGCCATCATCTATGGACAGCCCCTATATCGCGGCGAAAACAATTTTTTTATTTTTTCATTCATTACTAATTCAATAAAAAAAACCAAATTCAAATATCTTTTTGCGTTTTCAAATGAGAATTTTTTCAAAAAAGGTCCAAAAACAGCAAGCTGAAGGAGAATAGGGCCTTAAACATAAAAATTTGCGTACAAATGTAACGTCCGCAACCCAGGAATAGCCCATATCTTAAACTGAAATTAAACATATTCAGACTTTTCAAACTTTTACAGTGTTATTAACTCAATTATTCTAAAACGAATATGGGCATTTCCAGAAAAATGTCCACCTCGCTCAAAATCGTTAAATTGATCACAACTCACATCTTGTGAAATTTTTTTCTTCAAGTTACTAATAAAACTTAAAAAAAAATAAAAAATAAAATGATAGTAACATATCAAAATTATTTCTAAATTGAAAAACTAAAGTATTTTATAATAAAAATAGTGTTGATAAAATGCATTAATCGCGTGAGAAAACATTTTTGAAAATGTCAACTTTTGAAATTTTGTTTTTTTTTATTTAAAGACTAACAAATGTCGCGTTCTCGATCCTGGAAATACCCATATACGAATTTTTAACGATAATTTACCCTATAATTACTTTTGATAAGTTCATCGCATGCAGAATATTTTAGAACTTTCTCGCCCAGTGTCTCACGTGCCTTGCTCACGTGCATTTCTTTTCTCTTGTCTATATCTCTGCTGCTGTTCCACATCATTTGTCAGCCCCTTTTCATCCACACGCTTTCCAAATTGGTCAAGTGACATATAAACACAGTCACAGACACAGACACACACACACACACTTATGCACCTGTATATCGGACATGTGACACAGCTTGTATAACAGTTTCCCCGCACCCAACAATAATCTCAAACAGTCAGTCAGTCAGTCAATCCATTCGCTGGCTATCTGTCTGTCTGTCTGACTGTTGTTGATGTCATGGTTGATTGCATTTGCCGTTTTCCGAAAGTGATTTTCTCCCCCTGTTAGTGTGTGTGTGTGTGTGGACAGTTGGCAAGTGTGTGTGTTCGTAATTAGACGGCACATGCATCTTCAATTTGCGAACTTCGCTCATAATCCCATCTACCAAAAGTTTCCGCTTATGTCCAGTAAATCAAACAATCGATTTTATTTTTTGATATCGAACCTTGTACACACTGAACATAACAAAATATTTCATGATTCTTCATTTTTTCATAATCTTGACAATTCATACCGTTTAAAATATAAGAAAAGAAAATAGTTTAATTTAAAAACAAGCATTTAAGCTTATAATATTTTAAAACATTTTTTTCACTCCAATTTTTCTGTTTTATATTTTTAAATTTTTGTAAATACAGTTGAACTTCCCTAACTCGAACTTCTCTAACTCGAATTTCTCTGTAACTCGAACTAAATGAGTGGCAGTAAAATTAATAAACTTAGGAAAAAGAACTCTATAACTCGAATATCTCCCTAACTCGAACCTTTTCTTTGGATAATGGTGATTCGAGTTAGGGAAGTTAAAATAAATTTCATACAAGTTTATGTCAAATTCAGGTGGAAGAGATTTCTGTAGCACACCTGATTGTTAAAAGAAATCTGTGAATCTCTTCGCTATAGATTTTGAATCATAATCTATCAATAGTCATAACATTGTGTCCTTAGTTCATAATAAATTATTATTCCACCTAAAAATTATTTATTCATATTGACGAGTATATCAATTTCTCTCCCAATTCTTTTGCATGAGTTGGGTTTTTAGAATCTTTCGATAACGACAGCTTGGAAAAGCTTCTTAATGATTTTATTTAAAACATTACACATTTAACTTATTTATGAATGATAGTAAACATTATTAAAACGTACTCTGGCAATCTTCTACGAGAATTAAAATTATGCATTGGTTATTTCCATTTCTTGTTTTGATTATTTTAACATTTCATTTTGTTTTGCTACGTTTACTGTTGTGTATTCTCTTTTTCTGTTTTTTTTTTTTTACTTTGTGTCTCTTATTTGTGTACTGGTTTTTCGCAATGCAAATCAAACGTGACACAATGCAAGGAAATTGAAAACGTTCATTTCAATCCAATTAACGTTTTTGGGTTAATGCATGCTGTTGTCATGTGTACGTTGTGCGTGTGTGTGTGAGTGTGTGTGTGTATGACTGTGTGTATATTCAATGTACGTGCATACAAGCATAACTCAATACTGACTGATTGGCCCCACTGTGCAACGGAAGCAGCAGCCGCGTAACCAACCAGTTGACGACTCTAGTTACCCCTCCCCATCCCCATAAAAATCCCTCCCTACCTCTCCACAACAAGTCTCCTGCACTCCACATCAACCAGCATTTAACAGCGATTTGTTGCTGCACGACAAATTGCTCTCAGCTATGCCAAAATGTTGGCCTACACCGTATAGTTTATTTGGTCAAGACGGAAAGAAACCATAAAAATTCATCACAAAACTAAGTACGACTTCATAAAAAATCAAGGAAAAGAAAAAGAAACCAGAAAATAATTGCCAAAGTCGCATTTTTTTTTTATACATACACTAAAGCGAAATACGCTTGTAAACTATTCCAATTGATGCGGATTATGAATGCAGATTATGCCAACAAGCCAAAAAGCTCTTATGCAATTGCTGACATCGATAGTAGTTAAAAAACAAATCGATTTATTTTGATTTCATAAGGAAACGTGCTTTTAATGTCGATGATAAAGGATGTAAATTCACACTAAATGGACAGATTGCTTTTAAGTTTCTGATAATTATCGATAGTTTTTGCTTTAAACCAACGGTGGGCACGAAATCTGAATTCGTTGGCTCCCGGAGCAATTGCGTGCCCACCGCTGCTTTAAACAATCATTTAAATAGTTTCAAGTAAAATAAAACCTAGTTTAAAGATACAATTAATACAAATATTTCTTCTTCTAAAAATGTTTCTCGGACAGGTACGATAAGAATTTCTTCGCGTTTCTTAGAACTAAGCTGATAACAAACTTATCTTAGATCAGATCTTCTAATAATAACGACATATATTTTTGAGTTCTAAATTTTTGTAATTAATTTGTAGTAAATTAGAAAACTAAACTGGCAACTTTATAAACGATTAAATTTTTTTTAAATCGAAACCGATAAAGATAATAGAGTTCTGATTTCAATAGCTTGGTTCGTATTTGAGTTTATACGTAGGCTGCTATATATATTTCTGGCCTAGGCAACAATAAGTGTTGCCAGGTGCAATCTGATATTTCCATTGGAAAGGTTGACATTTTTTAGCATAACATCACTCAGAACGTGTTGTCATTTAATCGTGAATTGTTAAACTTACAGAGCTTTGAACAATTCAATTCCGTTAAAAAAATGGAATTGACACGTGAGCATTTTCATGTCATGTCATGTGACATACCGGGAGATAGAGGCATCCTTGGGCATTTCTCCCACCAGCATACATTCGATATTACATAAACATCTGACCGTAAAAAAGGTTTGTTTGTCGTGTCGATTGATGCAAAGATATGTTGAAAAAATACGATCGCGGTGCTTCAAAAGATGTTCATAAGATCGTCACAGGTGACGAATCTTGGATCTATGCGTATGAGCCCGAAACAAAACAACAATCGACCGTGTAGGTCTTCGAAGACGAGCCAAATCCAACGAAAGTTGTTCGTGGAAGAAGCACTTCGAAGCAAATGGTCGCCTGTTTCTTCGGCAAAACTGGTCATGTGGCGACTGTTCCGCTTGAGCAACGAAGGACGGTCAATTCTGAGTGGTACACCACAATTTGTTTGCCTGAAGTCTTCGGAGAAATTCGAAAAACAAACAAGAGAAGACGAATCATTCTTCACCATGACAACGCGAGCTCTCACACATCGGCTCAAACCAGCGCCTTTTTGACCGGCCAAAACGTCGAATTGATGGGTCATCCGCCGTACAGCCCTGACTTGGCACCCAATGACTTCTTTTTATTCCCGCACATCAAGAAAAAAATGCGTGGTCAACGATTTTCGTGCCCAGAAGATGCTGTTGAAGCGTTCAAAAACCATGTTTTGGAGGTGTCTCAATCGGAGTGGAAAAAGTGCTTCGACAATTGGTTTGAGCGCATGCAAAAGTGTATAAATCAGGCTGGAGAATACTTTGAAAAACAATAAAACAATTTTTGATGATAAATATTCGCATTTTCATTATTAGGCCAGAAATATATATAGCAGCCCTCGTAAATGGACAGACCAAGTTCATATTATATTGATATATTTAATGAGTTTATGCATGACGCTTTCGAGCAGCGGTGGGCACAAAATCTGAATTCGGGAGCAGCCGCTGGATCCCGGAGCCCATATGTGCCCACCGCTGCTTTCGAGTATGAAAAAAGCACCATGGAGGACGGAGCAACCATACCGTCTTGGACTTGACGCTGCCGCCGTAGCGCGTGAAACGCGTGCGGCTGTCGGAGACGACGACCATTTTGGGCGGCCAGGCGTTTTTCAGTAGTTTTTGAATAATTACAATTTAAAGTTGGCGCTTTGCGCCAGCACACGCATACACACACACACACGCGTGAGCGAAAAAAGCTAAACAAAAAAATAAATAATTTTGAATAGTCCAAGAGAAATTGCCTCGCGTTTTCCACAATCGACCAAATTGACAAATGCACGTCGTTCCGTTGTCCAGTGGCAACTGAGGAAAATGGAAAAGTGACAAAAGCTTTTTAAGTCGATGCGCACTCAGTTCGACTGAGAAGGGAGGGCGGTAGAAAGGAAGGTGTAGTGAGGTAGGGCACGACCACAACGACGACGACAACAACAACGTTCAGTGGATATATTTTTCCTTATTTTATTTCCCCCATTTCCCCTGTTTTTTTTTTTTTGTATTTTCTTTAATTTGTTCTAATTTCCCTGTCCAGCTGCTAGCACTAATTGCATGTTAATTATGCCAGATATAAATAGACTCATCACACTAAACTGACAGACTGACGGACAGACTTGTTGGCCGAAAAGGTCAGCTACGAATCAAACACTGAAATACAACTAAATATGCTTATATATCGTAGTTATATATGGCATGGTATGGCATGCTCCTGCTGAAGGGGGCTCGCCCTGAGCAAACAAATCAGCGTCAATCATACGCCGCGTCGACTTGTCAGTTATGTTGGACCTGCAATTAGCCAAGCCCACAAAAAAAAAAAAAACAAAATAAGCTCAGATGGAGGGGGACAAAATCTCATTTTATAAGCTCACGATTTGTTTCTATCAAAATCTAGAAATCGTATAAAAATCGTTATTTATGATGATAGTAGGAAATTTTAAACTTCAGTCTTTCAATAATAATCTCAAAATATCGATTGCTAAATGTGTAATAAATATTTTACGAATACAATAAAATTGAGCCTAACTCTCACTTTTTCTTAATTGATGGAAAATGTATATTTACATACATATATTGGTGAATACTTTGGTGTCCTTTCAATTGAAACAAAACTCATTTTAAAAGTAAATATATTAGGAGTCCGATTCTTTCTTCTTCACTATTTTTTTTTATTTAATCTATTCAACATTTGTAAATCTTTCGAAAATGTACTTCTTTTTTTATGTATTGTAAATAGTATATTTTTTCATTGGGTGTTTTATTAAGTTATTATCTACATTAAATGTGTTTATCAACAGGCAAATAACTACTTAAACAAAAATATAGATTCATGTTTATCTTTTCATCTGCTAATATAAATATGTATCATGGAAATATAAATAAATCATGGAAAATTTAAAATCTAATCGTAACAATTCATTTTTGGGTCAACTTGGCTAATTTATAGTTACGATTAAGGCCAAGTTGACATGCTAGCGACAAGTTAGACGAAGCCAATGACACTGAAATCGTTCGAGAGATTTATTGGTCCCTCCGTCTACTCAAAGGTTTTGTTGCCCTGATTCGATGTCAATCAAATCAAAGCTAATTCAGTTCTGCACGACGTTCAAGCTGTCAACGATAGACAAGCAGCGACATCACAAGTTGGCCAAGAGTCGTGAAATGGGCAGAAGTCGGCAGAAGTGACAGGGTCAAGTGCACCGGGCTTTTCAAGTAGGACGCGTCGACGTTAGTACTTGATTTTGTCGCCGTCAAAACCAAATATCGCCCAAAAAATCAGATGAGATAAAGAAGAAATATTATATTGAAAGGCAAAAAAACTATGGACGTCAGGCATTTGGCCAAGTTATGACGTCTTCGATGACGTATTCCAGTTTAACGGTAATTTTAACTTACCAGCTAGTGTCAATCATTATTGATAAGCAAGTTTTCTCATTCTCATTTTCCCTCTCACTATTTTTTTCTCTTTTTATTTTGGTTTTGCCTTATGTTTGCAACTATTTGATAATAAATTCTGATTTACAAGCTTATTGCCACTCTATTTATTTTGATTTTCTCTAATTTTTGCACTTGTTATCGGTTTTTCATTTATTTAAATGTGTCTGTGATTGATTGCATAACGATTGAAATTTAATTTGATATCAAATGAAACTCAATTTTATCAATTTATACGTGACGCCGTCATATCAAAACGTCAAGATCAATTGCATTTTGTCAAATGATATGGCAACGCTGATCGAAAAAAAGAAGCCTGGCAACACTGCATAGCAAATACTATTCTCATATAAGATTTTTTATACACAGTTTTAGCTAACAGTAATTTCACAAATAAAAAACGTTAAAGTTCAAGTGTTTTACTGCAACGTTGCCGAATTTCACAAACGCTCAACCAGTGGTGACAATTTTCAGCGCAGCGTTGCCAAATCTCACTAACGTTAAAACACTATCAGCCCTGTTCCGGTTTTCACTTTTTATTTTAAAGCATTTAGTGAAATGCATTTATTCACTTTCCATTTAGGCTAAGTATTTAAAATTGCTCGTTTTTCACTTTATCGGACTTAAACATATCAGCTCAAAGTGAAATACATCAGTTGAACTTCGCCGAAATGATATTAGAGCAGGTTAAAGAAATTCACTTCCACAAAATCTTACCGAAAGTGAAAACCGGAATAGGCCTGTATGTGTTGCTGTTTATTCAGGACTGAAAATAATTCAAATGATATTTTAATTAAGGTAAATTTAACTTACCGATTTTGGCGACATTTTGCTGCTTGTCTATTCGCCGATTGTTGTTAGTGGAATTTTAAAGGTTGTTGTGTGGCACAAAGTTTTTTTGCTCTCCTGTTTGTTGCTTTTACTGTATTGGTTCAGACTGCAATGAAAAATATTAAGAGAAATTCCAAATTAGTCAAGAACGTAAAAAGAGTTTTGAAAACTTATTAATAATTCTTAAACATAATTCTGACTTTTAAGTTGGGCCAAATTAGCGTTTATTTCTGCACGCGCAATGCGACTGCAAATCGAATGCTCACGATCATAATTCCTATATATAGAAACACAAAAGTATATATCACGATATATCTGGTTGGTTTAGGTTTATTTCCGATTTTACCTGGCACTTTGACAAACCAAACCATCAACAAGCAACAAATTGTACGTTCCTAATTAAAAAGTCGTGAGCTTCAAAAATAACTGAAAATTGTTGCTGTTGTTGTTGCCAAGCGCGCTGACAAAAGTTCGTTGATAAAATTGTAATGTTTCGTTAAATCAACGGAAATGCAAAAAAAAATGAAAATACACAGAACCAGAAACAATAAATAGATTACGATTTTGTAACGAGTTGGTGAAGAGCATGAGAATGAACTTATCGTTTAAAATTCCTCATTAAGCAATCCGAGCAAACGAAAAAGCGAAAAATGTAAGTACACACATAATTTTATGAAACTTAACGAGCCGAACTCATAATGAAATAATGGAACCTCGGACCGGACAACCACGATGACAAGTTTGCCCAGCAATTTGGACCCATTCAACAAACTCTTCAACTTTGCTCAAACATTGCTTCCTCTTTTAACCTCACTGAGATCAAACATTACATTTAACTGCTTTTTAATACCCTGTTGAGTGTTGAACAAAGGGAATTCTAAACTTCGCTAAGACATATATGTAGGTCAGGGTAAAGTTCAGTGATTATAGAACTAGGAACATTGTTGGAAATTATATCAAAACATAAACATAAAGTTTTAACACAAGTATGCATTTAAGTTTCATCTATACACTTTAAATATTTAAGAGCAATTAGCTATTAAAATACAAAGTTAAATTGCTCAAAGTCATTACAGGTTAACAAAAAGTTTTTAAATAGCGTATCAGCTAGTAGCGCATGTTAACCACAGGTATTTTCTGATGCCAATTTGAAGGTAAAATGTCAACGTTTAAATGAAAATCAAATTGACATTTTGACACATGACATTCGAGAAACGTGTCGCAGCTGTGACGTCACACTGAGAAAAACAACAAACGACATAATTGTTTATCTAACAAATACTGACTATAACTGACTGGTAAATATGATGTAGTGTACACAGACACACACACACACACACACACACACATGCATATGATTTTGAAACGAGCTTGAAAAAAAAAAAATGTTTCCGTCGAAATGCAAATTAATAATCATTAGCTGCAAAACGAAAAAGAAATTCCAAAGTTTCGGTTTTCAATGTTTTTGTTGTTGTTTGCACAAATTATGACATCATGCCGACTTTATTATCGCTTCTGCGTGAACTTCAAATGTACACACACGACAAATACAAATAAACGAATAAGTTATGATATACCCTAGAAAAGGGTAGATAATGCTTTATGTACAATAACGAAAATACAACAAATAAAGTGCTAGTACCTCAAGCTGTATTTGTATTACAAGAATTTCCGGAATACGTGGGGACTAACAAAAGTTCGGTAAGTTGACCCCAAAAAAAATTCGAAATATTTTTTTTTGTATTTATTCTTAATCTTCGTATTTTTTTATCTCCTCTACATAATCGTCATTAATTTCAATGCATTTCTTATGCCTATAAATCCATTTCTCAAAACACTCTTTAAAATCTTGCTTTTAAAGCTTTTTAATGGGTGGTTTGGCTCTTCTGGCGCTCCGTTCCTTAGACTACTGTTTGGTTTCCGGGTCGCATGTATTAAACCAAGTTTTGGCACCAATAACAATTTTAGTAAAGTTGCTGGACTTCCCATTTTCTTATTTATTCAAAAGATATTGGGCAAAATGCATTGGAACTTCTTTTTAGGCCTGATCTAAAATGCTTGGAACCCATCGCTTATACTTCTTCGGATTCATCAGATCTTGATGCAATATTTGAGATACGGCCATGGCATTCAAGTCCAGTTTACTAGCAATCATATCCTGGGTAAATCAAGGGTTTCCGGCAAGTTTTGCTCTAGCTAGGATCACATTTCTTTCGTCCCTCGAAGATTTTGGTCTCCCTTCACGGGGTTCGTCCTTTACAAAAAAATGTCCTGCCTGGAATCTTTGGAAACATTTTGAAATACCCTTCAGAGTTGGTGTAATCGTTTCATAGGCATTTTGACATTCATCAAATATTTATACCGGCTTTAGTTTGCATTGAAAACTGAATAAACGGCTACAGAGAATTTCTGTTTGCGTTAGTAGTGGAATTTCATCTGAGGTACCTTCAGTTAATTTTTTTTTTTCTAGTCTCTATTTCATCCGATTTGCTCAAAATTTACAATATAAGCTCGTAAAAGTATTGCGAAATGTTTGAAACTTTTGGAATTTTGAAAAACGATTTAAAAGTCGCCAACTTACCGAACTTTTGTTAGTCCCCACGTATTGATGTACATGTATTTAGTATATTATTTCATTCGACATAAACTTTCATATACTATCATCTGTCAAAACATTCAAAACGTGGCAATCATGGAAATTACCATTTATAGAATTTCTTCGTATAGATATTCGATAAATGATCGCAAAGTCAGTTTCAGGAAAGTTTCTAGCAAGGCAAAGAGCATTTTTTTTATGAAATTATAATAAGAGTTTCAATATAAAAATGTATTCCTTTAGTAAAATTGCAATTACAAGTTTAACTTTACCCAATATAGGATAATAATCAAATTAAATTAAACTCTCAAGAGTATTTCCAAATCGATGTTACCTACTTGCGAGTTTACCGACTTGTTGCTTCACTTACCTTTTTTTTTATTTTATTTTTATTTGTAAAATGTTATTTTTTTGCCCCTGTAGTCGAGTGGGACAACACAGTAAAACTTGAAATGAGCTCATATTTTTTTCAGACAGGTGTAAATGAGCTACGACGATAATCAGCAGCGGCAGCAACGACAAATTCCTGTCAAACTGTTGAGAGCCAAAACTTCGAGTAATGCGACCCATATTAGCAGATGAATCATTAAAAGATATGTACAGATGATGCCCACACAGACATAGAGTTTGGAGTCGTTCTCAGTATGCAATCGACAAGATGTGCGTCATTTCCTAACTACAGTTGATTACAAAACATTTGATTTTTTTTCACTTTTAATCTTTGACTTGGCTCATTTGCTGTGCTTGTGTGTGTATATGGATGGAAGGAGAATGATATAAGGGAGTGGCTGGGCTGACTTTTGTGAAGTTTACCGACAGAAGCGGAAATGAAAATGATTTGGCAAAATGCGTAAGTAACGTTGGTAGCATGACGCAACAAAGGACAGAATGCAATCAAGTGTTATCGATAAAATGTTAGCTCATCTCTTAAAGTTTATCGATAAGAATATAATTTCTAAAAATGAAATGTTTGAAAACACAACCTGATTTGACTGCTATCGATATACTCTCAATTTGACATGATGTACCTGTTATCGGTAATGGTTAGTAGTGTCACCGATTTCTGCACTAATACATTTATCGATAACAGTTTGCTTAACTTAAAAAATCCACTGGAAATACACGTTATCTGTGTTATCTATAGCTTGCATGGCATAGTTAAATTTAGATAAAAGTTTGTTCATTTCTAAAAATAAATATAAACTAAAAATACATGGTTTAACTGGTTTATCTTTGGCATAGTTTCACGTCTGCTATTATCGATAACAACCTGGTCACTCCTTAAGTGTACAGTAGTTGACATAACTTTTACCCGCTGTGGGTTAAGTTAACCCACGCGCAACATTAGCTTATTGTTTTGTCTATATTTAATATCCATTAACTGCATTTAATGAGTTCAAATTTTAAGCAATCGGTAGTCACCGTGAGGTCAACGGGGGGGCAGCAACAACAAAAAATCACGTTTACTGCTTGACCACCGGAACCACGGAAAGCAGAAAGACAAACGCAACTAATGAGCTTTTGAGCGCAGAAGCAAGCAGTGAAAAAGAGAAGGAGATAGAGAGAGAAAGAGAGAGAACGGCAGCGACGTCACTCGCATTGCGTATGCGCAACGCAACGCAATGGAAGCCAAATAACTACAAAATACACATAAAAGCAAAAAGACAACAAAAAGAAGAAGAAGGCAGACAGAGAGAGGGAGAGAGTGAGGAGAAAGGGGAGATACGTCTTTGCCGTGTTTTTGCCATTCGCTTTTACTTTTCATTTTCATTTCAAGTCATAAAACAAGCATTAAAATACATAATAATAATAATAAACATCAAATAAATAGCCAAAACATTTTCTGCGCCAAAACTTTTAATTTCAACAATTATTTGTCTTTTTTTCATGGCGTGTTGATTCCTTTATCCCCCCGCCCCCTTCTCCATATTCATCTATTGTCTTTATTTTGGACTCTTCTCTGTGCACTGGCTGTGGCCAATAATTAAAATGGGGCAATCAAGCGAATGAATCTCTGACCAAGTAAACTGTTTTTATACCCTGTACACAGTCGAATCAACCGAAGAGGGTATTCCACACTTTTGCAAAGGTGTGCGACAATATGATATTAGCGAATATAATTTACGTACTTTAAATTATTTAGCTTTCAAAAATGAATTTACTTTGAGTTATTTACAGATTTTTGCTCAAGTGCTTTTCATAGGGCATCTTATAATTTAAGACTTTAAGATACTCTGATCAGTCGTATGCTTTTCATTTTATTTGCATTAATGTTAACAGAAGGAGAACAGGTGAAACAAACGCCAAGGGGGCGGTGCTGCTGGCTGTGAGAGTTTGTGGCAGAGGGCAGAAAAGCGGCTTAGTAACAAATGTGAATTACACTTTTAAAGATATTTGCAGTGCAGCTGTTAATTAAAAAAAATATAAAAAAATAAAAACAAAAAAAAAAGCTCAAATGCCGCCTGAAAGCGAGTTTGTTTTTATTATTAAATTTCTATAAGATCTATGAAAGTGTGTGTGTGTGTGTGTGTGTCTTGTGTGCACACATACAGCAAGCAATTTAAAATACAAATGTGACAATTTAATGAAGCAAATTAGGCTTAAATGTTCTTGATAGCAAACAAATGGCAAGCACGTAAAGAAAAGAACAACAACAGCAACATTAGAGACAGCAGCAACAACAGCAACCACAACAAAGCGCCTGTCAAATGTCAGCGACTTCGTTTATTTCCATCTACGCGACATGTGAAAAGCGAACAGCGAGAAGAGGCAACAAACAGCACGGTATGCGTAGGAGCTAAAGGAGATGGAGGTGGGGGGGTTAGCCAGGGGTGGCAGGGAGAAGAGGAAATGAGGTGCTCGGAATGGGAGAAAATAAAAACATCATCGCGGTCATAATTAACACGACACGCAAATACATTTTAAAAGCGTTTTGTGTTTCTCTTTCAATTTTATGACATTTTTGTCTCTTTCGCTTCTTAAAGATTAGTTGTATTTTTTGTTCCTAAACTGTCAACTCATTGCAACAATTAGTTTTTATGCTTTTATTTGTGTGAATTTCATTCAAAGTCCAAAACAACACTAGCCACACCAAGCGCTTAACAACACTGTCAAGCACTTAGTGAATGGAAGATTGGCAGAGAACAAACCCGGGGATAAGATTAAGCAATTAACATTCTTTAGCAAAGAATGTACTGAGTAATAGCACTTAATTCTGCAAGAATGGAGTATTGAACTGAAACTTTCTTTTCTTCCAGTTTTAAATTTAATGTTTATATTGTTTTAATTTTGAATTCCCATTCAAATTAAATTATCTTTTTATTCATATGAATATAATTTTATCTTCACTTTTATATTTTTCTTCTCCACAACTAAAATAAATAGAAAAAGAACTAATACATTTTTTGAAATAAACTAAATTTTTTGAGGTGCTATATTTTTTTTATATTTCAGCAACATTTTTCATAAGTTTATTAAATGTATTTTTAATTTACCTTATTCATTTATTTAGTTGTGCTTAATAAATTCAATTTGTTGTATTCATTAAATATTATAGTTTTTAATCGTATTCACAATTAATATATTAAAAGCTCATCCGCCCAGCATCAGCAAAGACAAACTTCTCTACTTTTTGTTGCTTCCATTAAGTCAAATGCTTCTTTCATTTTGCGCGCTGCTTAGTTTTTTGTTAATTGTTTTGGTCAATTTGATAAATGTTTTACATGCAACAACAGAAAACATTGTTGATGTTATTATTGTTGTTATTGTTGTTGCTGAAGGGCAACTGACAGTTTTTGACAATTTTTTCGGTTGTTCCACAGCTCAATCAATGGAAAGTTTTATTTTTTTATTTTTTTTTTTTGCTACCAAACAGAGTCCGGCTAATTTGAGCCAATGGTTACTACGTGATTGTTGTGTTTGTAGAGTGTGTATATATCGTGCTGTTGAGTCAATGATAATCTTAATTGGGTCAAATTACATAACAGAGACGTGTCGCTTATCAGTGTTGGCCACGTAAAGTCGCCCGACGTGCAATTCCAATTGAAATTGTTAACATATCATATCACTCAGTATAAATACCCTACAGAGACACCGAGCGAAACAATGGGTATTCAGAAAATGTACAAGTGAATGTAAACAATAACAACAACTTGTATTGTTTATAAATTCTTGACCAGCTATTTTGCGATAAGAAACATAAATATTTAAGTTACAAATTAGTGCTTAGTAACTGTGACTTTTAAAGGGTGTCCCCTAGTCGAGTTCTCTAGAACAGTGCGTCCTCTATTGTTTTCATTTTTTCATTTTTCTTTTCTTTTTTTTTTTGCGTTCAATCAAATTAATGTTGTAGTGAATTTTTTTTGTGTGTTTTGTTTGACACACTAAATAAAAAACGAACAACAAAAAATGTTATAAAATAAAATTACTATTATAGTGCGGGCGTGTTTTTTGCCCGTCTTTTTTTTTGTAGTTTTCGATTGTTGTCAACGTCACTTCCGTTAGCAACTATTCGTCTGTATTTGCACAATGAAATCATGTGCATATCTTATCTAACATACAAAGACAACCACACACATATAAACCATGTTTGTGTTATAAATATAATTCATATCAGTATTTTTATGTGGCCCTCCCGAAAAGCGAACACTAGCAAAATGAAGAGTTCCAAAAAAAAAAAAAAAAACAATTACAAATTGGCAAATAGACAAATAGCTACAGCACCACGGTTACTGTCAATTGGGTCGCATGTTTTTCCCCCACTCGATGCGCAATCGGTAAACAAAGCAGTTAACACACTCACGCACTCACGAGCTCACGCATTTAAGCTTTTCGTCTTTGATCTCTTCCACATAAGCACGCACTGCGCAAGACAAAGAAGAAGAACTAAAAGCTGCGCTGCTTACTTATTAAGAGCGCCCTTAATTTAATCGCAAGCAATGTTAAGCAATGAAGAGAGGGTCCAGGCAGAAGAGCGATATGAGCAATTCAATAGGTGATTTTCTGTTGTTGCCCGTGTGTTAGTTATCGTTTTGTGTGTGCAATTTATTAAATGTATGCAAAGCTTTTGTTGCGGTTATGAAACGGCAATTTGTGCATGCAAAACTGTGCGACAAGCAACAACTTTTATGATGCAACCGCTAATGAGCATAAGAGTAACAGAGATAGTTATAAAGATACTCGGTTGATATAAAAGTAACAATAACCGCATCTCTGCCATTTGCTATTATTTTTATTATTTGCAACTTATTTTTATGACAGCCGCAGCCGCAACTCGTTAGCTAATTTCATTTTACCTCCAACGCTGGCGCAAATATTAATCGTCAAGACAACAACAACAACAACAACAAAAACCCCATAGACAATAGAGACACACACACACACATGCACATACAAATATACACTCTAATAAAATATGAGTAAATAATATGCGTGACATTGAGTTTTGAGGTTATGCATACGATACGATACGTATGCACCGCAGTTGAAGCCGCAGACACTTCAATTGTTCAGTTGCCTCAAGTTTCCGTTCCGTTGAAATTGTCATTCACATGTGTGCGTGTCTGTCTGTGTGTCAGTGTTGCCAATTTGTCCTTTTTGCGGACAGATCTGTTCGTTTTTTAACTGCGATTTCGGGAATAATTTTAAAACGTCCCCTATCCGAAACAAAAATGCGTTTTTTATTTTATTGTATTTTATCCTTTTATTCATCCATTTTTAGTCACATATAAGGGACGAGTTTATTAGTAGTTTAAATGCAATCAGCTGTGTTAATCCCATGAAAGGATTAATTACAACAATGTGGCATCGATTTCATATTGTTTTTCCGATATCGATGAGCCTTTCTCGATGTCATGCTGCCAATTTTTCTATTTTGTGAACTCATTTGCCCTTTTTAAAACTGCGATTTATTTAAAATTACTTTTTTAATTTATTCTACTTTATCCTTTATTCATATTTTTTTTATTGCTTTAAGTCGCTCAAAGAATTTATCAAATACAACTACGAGAATTGGTCATCTAATATATTCATTTTCGAATCGCCAAAAAACTTTGAAATTTAAAAAAAAATTAATTCATTCAGGTGGAAAATATTTGACTGGCCTATAAAGTTCTAATACTTTTAATATTGAAATTATTTTTAAAGCTACGATATTATTTTATTAATTAATATTATACGTATTAATAAGAAAACATTGTTTGTCTATGTTTTTTGTCCTTAAAAAAAAATCTGTCCGTTTTCTGTATTTTTCGTGGGTTTAACCGGCCTTTTTTGTGTAGAGGCGTTTGCAACACTGCTGTGTGTGTATCTATGTGTGTACACAACTGAATGGAATCTGTGTGCTTATCGACAGCTAATTAATTGACTATATACTAACATTGGGTAATCCTAGCTAGCCACTAATCATGCTAAGAATTTATGCCTTGTTGTTGTTCTTTGATTGATTTATGCAGTACTCACAAAAGCGAATGTGATAAAAATAGAAATAAAAACAGCAACAGCTCGACGCAGCTTTAATGAAAGTGTGCATCAAAATTAAAAAAAAAAAAAAAAAAAAAAAAACGAATCCACGTTGACATCGTTGGCGTCACAGCTGTCATTAAAACAACATTAAAACTAAAACAAACAACGGCAACAAATTAAACACTCACACACAGCCAGAGAGCAAAAACATTTTCAAATGATTACAATTCGATAAAAAGTAATAATAAAAAAAGGGAAAACAAATGGCAAATCAAACACAAACATACATACATTCACATATTCACGACATTCGTACATACGACAGTGAGTACAAGACGGTGTTTCCAAAAGATAATATTCATATTTATCAAATTTCAGCCAAGTCTTCTTATCAACTTTCTTAAATGAAGTTGACAATTTATGAAAATAAATTGTATCTTTAAATAAATACCTTTGAAAATGATTTTAAAATAGATCATCCAGATATAAATTTTGATTATAGGAAACATTTTAATTATAATAAAATAATCCCAGAAATTACAAAAGACCAGATTTCCGAATATGGGTTTTACAAAAACTCCTGCAAATTCATTTAAAAAAAGGACGATCTGTCCGAAAAAATACTGATCTGGCAAAACTGCTTCTTATGACTCTCTGATCAAAAGAAGCTTTTGGCAAGTCATAAGCTTTTAACAAGCTGAATCCATATTCGTGCTGTTAACAAATCTTTTTGGCAACAAGTGCATGTCGGCGTGTGAGTGTGTGTGATTTTATCACAATGTCAATCTGAGTCAAACGAACATTACTGTCATTGAGCTATAACTGATTCATCATCATAGCCAAGCGCCGTTAAATTAAATTGTTTCTACCTTGACGCATGCAAAAACAAATAGGTAAGAAGCAGAAAAAGTTAATAAAAATAATAGAAAAAAAATCACACACATTTACACTTATGGCAATCGACAACAGCAATGGGAACAACAATTGCACAATTAGTCATTTCATCAATTAATAATTAACTATTTTTAAACGTGTGCGCTGCTGTTGTTGCTGCTTCTGCCTACCTGCTGTTGTCGCCTCCTCCTCCTCCTCCTCTCTTTCTACTTCTCATCCTCCTCAACTGGTGATGAGCTCAGTTTTGAGCAATGCAAGAGAGCAGTAGAAACAAGGCAGAGTGAGTGAGAGAGACACACACACACACAACAAGCATGTTAGAGATTTATCTTATTTCTTTTACACCTTGAACTTTGACGCAACACTAAAAGCGCAGTGCAAAGCTCGTCATAGACAGAAAGAGAGGGAGAGAACGAGAGAGAGCAAGTACGATCTGTGCTTGCTTTACGTGCAAACGTGTTCATTTCTGTGTAACTATGTGTATGTGTGTGCTGTATCAATGAGCATTTGTATGTATTTTAAAGTTACACCTGTAACAACAAGACTCTGTACATCATTTTCGGCTGAGCAAAAAAAAATACAACAACGACAACCAGAGAACCTGTTCCCCCCAAAAATGTTATTATTTTTTTTGAGGTATTTGCTTTTGACATTTTCGCTTTGATTTGATGCTAACGACAACAATAATGAATCAACGAGCTATAAAAGGGTGGCTTGGGGGAGGGCATGGAGGTAGAAAAGGGAGTTAAAACACCTATGTGAATGAGCTTTTTCTCCTTTACTGTTGATCAATGAAGCGTCAACGAGCAAAATACAAAACATGGCCGAGAGATTAACTCATCAAAATGCTTTTAGAATTTAACTCTTTGTGACCTTCAGTTGAGATTTTTATCATTTGATGGGTAGAGTGTTTTTTTTATTTATTTATTTTTTTTTTTGAGTGCGTCTCGTACAAAACGTTAACAGCATTTAATTTTTTTTTCTTGTGTTTAACAAAAATTTACATAGAGACGCTGAAGAAAGCTGCAAGACAAAAGAAAGCTGCGGAATTTTAGCAATGCGGCCAACGTTGGCCAATGGCCTCCCCAGCACTGAAACCATCAAGGCCTCATCAGCTAGACAAGTCTGCAACTCTGAAAACATGGAGAGCGAGCGAAAAAGCGAGAGAGAAGAGAAAGAGAGAGCGAGTGATCAACTATCTTTTTCATCATATCATCAACTGCACTTGATAAAAAAGCATGGCCAGCATTCAAAAACAAACGTTGAAAACGCTGCTATTTGGTTAAGTTTTTTTTCATTTAACGTTTAAACTAATAACAATATCATAAATTAAAAAGCGAATTTAAATGCATTAAAACACGCGCACATCGCATGCACCAAGAGCATCAGCTTTATTTTAATATACTAGACTCGGCTAGGGGAAATACCGTTCGTCATGCGACTGCCAAATTATGTGATCTCGAGTTAAAAGATTTTCAATTGTTATCATGATTATTTCATTATACAAATTAACTAGTTATAGTTTTTCAAGAGAGAGAAAAAAATTCTTCAAATTCCACAGCTAATCATTCCTATATGTTGCTTTCTTCTAAAATTTATTTGTTCATGGGCGGCAAATCTTCAAGAAATGATTTTTCTTATGGAAAAGTGTTCAAGCCCTTTGTATAAATTTTCTGTATAGACAAGTCTGGCGAATAATATGATTTGAGCTCTATTTTCATCAACACTTTAAGGCAGCGGTGGGCACGAAGTGTGAATTCGTTAGCAGCCGCTGGCTCCAGGAGCCAATGCGTGCCCACCGCTACTTTAAGGAATTACATGTCTTCAGAATTTTCTACTTGCAGAATTGTAGAACTTGTAAATACTTTAGGAATCGCCTACATAAATATACAGAAGTATCGATTAATTGGTACTCCTTCAAACATCTGATCATAATATATTTTTGAAAGAATTTAATACAGCTTTCTAAGGGTCTTTCTACATTTTAAAATTTTACGATTTACTTTCTATGTTAAAAATTATGAAAAATCATAAAAAAAGAGTGTTTAAGTACATATTAAAATATCTTGGAAATGAAAAAATATAGTCAAAAACTCTTCATCAAGGCGTATTTTTTTTAGGATTATCTAATGTCAATCAGACAAAAATTTGGAAAAACTTGATTGAAGCTTGCTTTCAAATTGCATTAAAGATGTATCGAATTTGGCAGAGAGTTTTGGCCAAAACTTTTGATATGGAATGGAAGCTCAAATAGGCATGGATTGCATTTTTACAGTTAGTTTTAGTCACTGGCCAAACGAGTCGTTGCAGACACCTGAGTAAAAGCTTCAAAGACCAATGGTCAGAGGCATATGAAGTGCGTCGCAGTCGCAGCCTTTGCTGTAGTTGTTGTTGTTGTTGCTCTGCTGTCTATCAACTTGTTTATGAGGCACTGTCTCTGTTTCTGTGTCTCCGTTTGTTGTAAACCTGCCCCTGCTGCAGCGGCATTTGCTGTGGCACTTAGCCATTGCCATTACTTGTTGTTGCTGGTCAGATTTGCTTGTTGTTGCTGCTGTTGTTGCTGCTGTTGCTGCTTCTCTAGCAGCGCTTTTAGAAAGTATGTCAATTTAGAAAAGCCGTTGACTGGACAACACACAGTGTGTGGCACATTGGCTTTTTTTTTTCATTTTCTTAGTCTCATTCACAAATGTATTAAGTTCAATTTTGTATACCAACCCACAAGTCGTTGTCGTTGCTGTTTCTCTTGCTATGAACGCACGTTATTGTTGTAGTTATTGTTATTGTTCACACAGATTCACTTTTTTTTTTAAACACAACACACGAAAAAAAAAACGTCATTTATTTAAACTGCAATTTGCACTCAAAAATCAAGTGAATTCGAAACGAACGTCATAAAAACTGTTTATTCTCTTGTATATTCAGCGTCTGATTGAAACGAGCGCGCCGTCGCGACTGTCTAACTGAAGCTAACTGCCGCTGCTGATGTGCTGCCGCTGCTGCGATTTGTAAGCTCTCGTCACGGAGAGCGCAAGAGAGAGAGAGTGAGAGCGCACAATTAAATGATTGAGCGAGTGCGGGCGGGGTTAAGCTTCGGCTACGGCTTTGGTTGCTGTTGCTTCGGCTTGCTGCGTGCGGTGCTTTGTACAGACGCGTTAGCAAGTTTGCTGCTGACTAAATGGCAAACTTTATAATAGCACAAGTTATGCTCAGAAAGTGATTGAACAAGAGAATAAGAGAGAGAGAGCCGAAAGAGAGTAAGCAAGCAAAGACAGTTAACAGAAACATTGTTGCTATTTCAAGATATCACAGCAAAAAGAAACTCTCATTTAAGTGAGTGTAAATGTGTGTGTGTGTGATATAAGCGCCAAAGCATATCAATAACAGTGAATGAATAAACGAGGAAGGGGGTGAGTGGCAGAAGATGTACTGTAGAGGTTAGGTTAGCTGACTCATTCATTTAGTTTGCAATCAATTGAAAGTTCACTTCAAGCTGAAGCTGCAGCTGCAGGTGCAAGGTTGCGACTTAAGCAATAAACCAAAGTCGACACACACAAAAACACAAAAGCACGCTGAGCATGAAAAATGTTTTTGCGGCACATTGATAGCGTCGTCGTCGCGTCGTGATCACAACCCAATTTAGAACATTACGTAGCCAAAAAAAAACCGATTGAAAATATCGTTTATCAATTTTGATTCCATCATTTTCGGTGTTTCTTTTCAGAGTTGATAAAAATACCGCAACAGAAATACGCAATCAGCAACAGGTTGAATTTTTTTATTTGGGCAAACCATCATTTTAAAAGCAGGGGCGAATGGCGGCGAATGGAGTGCACATCAAGGTTCAAACTCTGGTATCGTTTATCGATAAACAAATAACGATGGATATGCGAACTGTAACATGATCAACACGTATATCATTAGAAAATCATAATATTGATATCAACCTTACTTGGTTTGAAACACAAACTTTACTTAAGCCGAATAGCAACAGAAAAATAATCGAAATCCACATGTGTCTTAAAAATATAAAAACAATATAAACTTGATGAACTCAAATACAGAATCGGAAAAAGTTCGATAACTGACAAAGGGTCTGCCTCGAATAATGCTTTGCATAATTAATATCTACCATTCTTCATCTTTATCTTTTATAGCTTCAACTCCATCATCTGGCAACTCTCTTCCCCCATACGCATCATTCACACACACACACACAGACACATTGTGAGAGGGGTCAGCTGCTTGACTTGTTAGTCGTTCACTTTCAAAAAGCATTTCAAGCTAAAGTAAAAGCTCTCCCACGCAATTTTTATGGTCATTTGTGCAAGGGAAAGAGATCACTGTCGACAGAGAGACGAGACGCCGACTTCCAAGTGCGCTGTGCTTCACGATACTTAAAGACTTTTGTCCAATGTAACAGATAAGATAGCAGAAAGTGCTGGTGATGGTTGGAGGGGGGAAGAGTGTAAGTTGTGGATCGTTTTTGGGGCGGTGCCGGAGGTCGTTCGGCATTTGACCCACAAAACAAGCGACGCGTCGCTGAGCCTCTCCGCTTGAGTCAGAGCGAGGGGTTTTCGGCTATTTATTTAGTCTTTTTCCTTTTATTTTGACGTTGATTAATTTCTCACACTGAGTTCATTAAGTGGGTGAAGGGCGATTTTGAGTGAACAGTCGCTGCTGCTACTGTTGTTGTTGGTGATAACGCAGCAGCAGTTTTAAGGCGTTGCCAAACTGCAGTCTGATGTTTATCTTCACACACACGCATGCAAATGTGTTCATAAGGCTCGCATGTATGCAAAGTACGTACATGCATATTTACTTACATGCAAATAATACGCCAATTGTCCACTGGAGCCAACAATCAAAAGTTAAAAGCGCGCGATAAGTTTTTATATCAAAAAAGCTCTTAAGAGCTCTCTGCGCTCACGCTATTCTACTCTCACTTGCACACGTGCAAAAAAAAAAAGCAGCAACTACAACGGTTGCTTTTTTTATTTTTGGACAGTTTGTTTTCTGCGCTGTCCGCTGACTGCACGTACCGAAAGTCAAATGCGAAATGACTCGACGACGCGTCGCAGCGCAGCGCGGCGAATGCGAGCGCACAACGTTTTTATCTATGTGCAATGGACTGGGGATGAGAGAGGGGCCTTTCGGTTCTCGCGAGATGCTCCATACGAAATTATAATGGCCGGCCAGCAGCCCAAAAAGCAAGTCACGCGGCTGGCTTGGAGCCTCTCTCACTCTCACTCTCCCTCTCTCGTTTTTCTCGCAGATAAGTGCAGAGATCGGTAAGCGTAACAAGTGTCAGTTGCCAGGTGGCAACGCTGGCGCATACAAATTTTGAAAGCAAGCGCGCCCAGCTCTCAACTTTTAGCGTTTTTTATTCCGTTTTAGGTTCATTTTGTTACGTAACGCAGTCGATACTGAGGCTGCTCTACGCGTCGCTGCCTCTGCGCCCGCCTAACTAGTCAAGCACAACGACAACAACTAGTTTTGGTTAATTTACATAAAATACGGTACTACAACATTAATAAGCCACTGCTGCACACTTGTTGCACAGTCCCCTCCCTACTTTCGTTCTATCTAAAATTAAAAACGAAAAGCCAGCGACGCAGCGCAGTCGACGCATGAGCAAACAAACGAGTGAGAGTGCCAAAACCAGTGTTGCCAACTCTTCGGGTCACGAATATGCTAAACTCGCTTTTGAAAAAAGCTAAAAATAGCCAGCGCACATTTTTGATATCTAAAAAACGCAAAAGTAGTAAAACGATATATTTATTGATTTAATTCAGTATATTTGAAAACTTCTCAAGTTAAAATTAAATGTTATTACTATTATAAAATATGAGTTGAACAGATAAAATACCTAATGTGTAAAATTGAGTTTAATGTTTGAACGACCATTCTTTTTAGAAGTTTAGTTTTGACATTGTTCATCTGACTAAAACTCTTCTCACCTCTGCGTTCGACCATGGCAGCGATAAAAGGCTTGGCGGAAATGATGTGAGTGGCGAAAATCTTTTATAGCAGACACTCCCGACCAAAACCTTGTGGTACCCCTTAAATTTTACCACTTAATAAGGTGGACTTTCGAGTATTAATACATAATCTCTTCAATATTGGTAGATTCCAGCTTGAAGTGCACAACGATATGCACAATGGAAAATAGCTATAATTCCCGCTAGACGCTATTTGACAATTTATCCCCCATTTTTCAACCCGCTAGATCTAGCGGGGAAATAGCTAAATTGGCAGCACTGTCCGAGACAGCGACGACTGCGCAGCCGACGCTGCATCGCGCTGTTGCGCTTCATGGCCAAGCACACGTGAGAGTCAATAGAAAGATGGAGAGTGCGAGAGAAGAATATTTCAAGTTCGAAAAAAAAGCCAAGTTCGAAATCTCGTGTAACGTCGACGCCGCCGATGTCGCATCACAGTCTGCGCCAAAATGCAAATTGTAAATTCTCTTCCATTTTTCGTGTGCCTAAAAATATTCGCCTTAAAAATATATTCAACAGGCGGACGGCCGTACGTCGATGACGTCAGCGTGTGTCTTTTTGCTGCTTCTGCTTTGAGTGTTGTTGCCTTTCGCCTTTGTGCAAGAAAAACATAATAATTCTGTGAATTCAATGCCAAAACACACACAACAGAAACAAAAACAGGCGCAAACAGAGCAACAGCATTAAACTCCCGAAAGACCAAGGCGATAACTAGTGATGGGCGCGTGACTTACGATACATTTACAGTCGTGCACATAATTAAGGTCCACCTCGCCCAAAAAAGTAAAATTGATTAAAAACTCGCATCTTGTGAAATTTTCTTCCAAAAATGTATTAAAGTTATTTATCTAAGCAAAATACGCTAGAAGAAACTCAATAGGATGATCATATAGATCCTATATTGGAATAAATTCAACTTGTCTATATTTTTGTTCATTTTCTTAAAAATTGACTTGAGAAATGGGCCGTTTGTAATCTAACGATAACACTTAATAGAACAGAAAAATTGTAACATGAACCATTTTAATTCATTAAAATATATTGAAAGTTTAATTTAAAACAAGTTTTTCGAGCTGTTTTCGATGCATAGAATAAAATTTGACGAACAAAGTCTTGGAAAAAACTAGGTGGAAATCTAAAACTTATCAAAATAAATAAAATCATAGTAACATATTAAAGTTATTTCTAAAATGGAAAACAACATTTTTTTATTATGGTTTAAGCGTATTATCGCCACATTTCGCAGACTTTCGCATTTGTCAAGATGAAGTCAAACATCACTTTCGTTTTTCGTCGCGTTCGCGATGCTTTGTTTTCTATAAATAATTTGAAAACGAGAGGTCTTCAAAGCTTGTCTTTTATAATAAAAAAAAATTTTGACAAAATGCATTAAGCACGTGAGAATATATTTTTGAAAATGTCAACTTTTGCAATTTTTTTTGTATAAGATAACATTGATTTCACTTAATTCACAAACTTTGTTTTTAACATAAATTACTTCTAAAACATTGTTTATTCGATACACGATGTACACGACTAATCAATTCTTCACGTTCACGTGCTTTCACACACTGAACTCTCATCTCACATAAAAGCTCTGGGTGCTTACCTGTAACTGCTGCTGATCTGCCTCTATCGCCGTCGCCGTAGCTACTGCATTGTTTTTGTAGCTACGCAAATTTCGCACAAAATGGCAACGCTAGCACTTAAACTGGTTTTTGTCTCAGTTTGTTGGATGAGCAGAAGAGTAGCAGCAGCAGTAAATGTACACAAATGGTACAATAAATCATAGAAAATTAACACCTAATTGACAGGAGAGAGAGGGAGACACAGAGAGGAGTCATGGATAGAGATTGTGCCACTGTCTTCCCGTTTTGGGCATGTTTCAAAAGGCTTATTACGAATCGTTCTACTTTCGGCCGATAAATCAAATAATGAATGAACATACACAAACATACACATCGTTTGAGAGAGCGCTGGCGTTGCGAATGAGTGAGTGAGTGAGTGTAAACAACAACGTTGCTCAGCATCCGGCTCCAGCTCTCTCTCTCTCTCGCTCTCTGTGCTGAAAAAAAATGGGCCAAGCGCACCGCGCAATAAAGAAGAAGAAGCTTAGATCTTGGGTGCCCCCCATAGGCTTACGCGGCTCTTCTTCTTGATCAGATCCGATTTTTTTTTGTTGTTTCATACTTTTGTGGCGACTTTCTTGTTGCCACCACACAAAACAAACCGTTACAAATGACTGGGGAATGTGAAACAGTCGAGATGCTGGACCAAATCACAAAGAACCAGAATAACAAAATAGTATAATGTCCCGGTTCAATAAAGTTCTTAAAACTGTCAATGTGTGTGTGTAGGTATTATGTGTGTATGCATATAAGAATGCATATGCAGGTGTGTGTGTAATGTTTGTATATATGTATATGTATGCACATACATACATACATATGAAAAAAGCGGGCCAGCGAGGCATAAAACTAATAGAGAAGTTAACAATGCGACGCTGGCGACTTCTAACTGGAAAATGCGCCTTTATGCTAATGAGATAAGTTGTCTTGTGAAATATGTGTGAGTATATGTACACACACACACACACCTAAGTTTTAAATACATGACTGTATGTGTGCGGGGCGACACATGATAAAGACGGAAGTGAGCGACCTGCAGACACAAAGAAAAAAAAGACAGTAACACGATATAAGACGTCTATATGTATGTGTGTGTGTGTGTGTGGAAAAACTTTCGACAACAACGCTGGAAAAACGGTGGTTGCGTCTCGGCATTGACTGCAATTTTCACACGCTTTGCCTAACTCAACTAGTACAACAACAATAAGCAACATAAAAAAAAAAAAAAAAAATAAAGGTAGCCGGCGGGCAGCGACAGTGACGCAGTCGTGATTTATGGCAGCTGGCAATTGCGCACACACACACACACACACCCTACTATAGATGCGCATATAAAAGAAAAATAATAATAAAAAATAAATACAATATTAATTCTCACATTATATTGCATTGTCTCGCTCTAACGCACAGCGCGCGCGCGCTGACTACTTAAAGGCGAAGTCAAGCTTTGAACTGGATTTTCAAAAATTTAACAGACTTTTTGGCGAATTTGATTTAAAGACAGCGGCGAAGAGAGCCAAAAACGCACAACTCACTCTCACTCTCTCTCTCTCTGATTGACACACTCTTGTTTGCTGTTGCCGTTGTTGTTGTTGATAATATTGTGGTCAGAAAGAAAAATTGTGTTAGTTGCATGTTTTAGCAAGTTAAATTTGCATTGAGTAACAACAATAAATAAAATGTAAGTGGCAAATTTGCCAATCTGCATGCCAAAAACAGAAAACGTTGACACAGCGGCGCGCAGGCCGGTTAATGACTCACTCAAACCAACTCAACTCAAGTCGCGCTCTCTCTCACACTTGAGCAAATACACGCATACGCACACACAATCACTGGAATGCATACACACAAACACATATATATATATGTATATATGCATATGTATATGTATAGCGATACTGACGCCGCGCACACCGGTATTTCCACATTGCGTTACACACACACATTCCGTTTGCTCGATTCTTACTTGCTTTCTTGCTATCATCCCACTTCATTTTTATTGCTGCATGATCATACCGAATGTATATAGTGTATATACATACAATTGCATTTAATATACATACGTATATATGCATATATAGGTGCAAGATATAAAAACCAATTAACTTGACGACTGAACAAAACTCACCTGCAATTTCGGCTGACACCGGCACAAACTGTTTGCGTGGAGTTTTTTCCTTTATATTATGTACAACGCAACATAAACACACAAATACCAAAATACTGTCACTGTTTGTTATTGGGCTATAAATGCGCAGAAATCACACAAAAGTTGAACGAAAAAAAAAATAATATAATAAAAAACTGCTTCGTTTCGTTCTGCGAAAGTTTAAATGAACGGGTCATTAAAATGAGCGAATGAACTTATTCAGTCAATCATGAACTAAATCGTTCATTTCGCAGTTGGTCAGTTATACCGTTGAAACAATTTTAGTAAGTTTCTTAGAGAAATACAATTAGAATAACACACTTAGTTTCATCGTTTATGACCAACTGAAACAGAAACCATCTCGTTCATTGTTCATCAACTGACCAAATCACCAACTGAACTAAATGACTGATTTAGTTCACGACTGAAAAATGAATGATTTGAACTTATTCAGCAAACTGAACTAAAATGCCCAACTCTAAAAGTTGTTATCGAGTCAAATACCGATATCGTCGATGCTTGCAAAACATCGGCGCCACTGATGTTTGGTAGGCCACTATCGGATGTTTTTATATACAACGAAAATAAGCAATCCTGTTAATTACGACCCTCTAAAATATGGAAAGAAAGAATTTAAAAATCTTATGAGATTTATCTTCAGTACATTACCATTTACAGATGAGATTTACAGATTTAAAAACCGTTTCCAAAAAAGTGTAAGTGTTCAGCAAAACATCGAAACATCAAATCTGCACAATGTTTACAGTTTTTTGGAAACGGTTTTTAAATCACACAAAAACACACCTCTAACAAATGCACGAAGAGACAAGTCTGTAATCGTGTGGCAACCGCGGACAGTCTTGGCAGAAAAAACAAAGAAGGTGGCAACTGTGACCACAAACCATGTTTAACTACTTTTCAAAAATAGGTAAATAAATACGGAATTTGCTTAATTTTGAAGATAGAAATTTTAAACTTTCTCAGGAATTCTTGTTTTATTTAGATTTAAATTGGTTTATTGAAATTGCACTTTTTTTATTATTGAACTTTAAAATAATTTTTAAAATTTTAAGCCGCGAGAAAAGAAAATGGAATAGGTTCCGGTCGCTCATGATTGAGTGAACAAAAAAGAGTTGCTCACTAAAGTGAGCAAATGAACATGTTCTTCCTAAATTGATCATTCCTGTTCAGTTGTTCTGTTTTGCTTCATATATCGATATACCCATATTTAAAGCTCGATATCTTCACATATGGAGCATTCAATCGATGGATACAAATATGTGTTTAGCTTTTAAATGATACTTTTGATATTGGTAAATCAATGCAAATTTGGCACCAATATGAATGAGTCTTGTTTCGGCATAAATATTTTTGGTCTTTAATCGTTAATCGATAACTGCTATATGCCAACTGGCGCCGCTTGTTGGCATTTAAAATAAGTGGACCAAATGTAAATTTAGATACGAAAAAAGAACAACAAATTTTATTTAGCTTCAATCGAGGTGAGTATCTGGCATCAAAAATAACTTACAATGCACACAACATTTAATGCTGGGCTCACTAATTTTGTACTCATGGAGGTCACATAGCAAGAGAGAGAGATAGAAATAGTCAAACCAAAAAAAAAAAGAAAAGAAATAAAAAAATTTATAAACAATATATGTACAAGTAAATTATGTTAATTCCATAGCTGCTAAACGTTCCTGTTCACGTTCCCGTTCGCGCACCAAACGCTCGCGACTCTCCTGCGGATTGAGCAGCACTTTGACCAGATGCTCCACCGTCGGACGCTCCGCGGTGCAAAAGACTTTGAGACCCTGAGATTCGAGAGCACGCCGCGTACTCGGTCCAATTGCCACCAGTTTCCATTGATCCGGCGTGACGTTGTGGGCCTTGAAATATTCGTTGGCACAATTGACGCCGGATGGTGAGAAGAATGCCAGGAATTCAATATTGTCCGCTTTGAGGGCACGCTCCATGCAATCGGCCAGCTGAGGATTGCACTTGGTCTCATATACCTCGCAGGCATCCACACAGAAACCATTTTCGAGTAGCTTGGAGAGCAGGGTATCTGTGGCCAGATTACCGCATGGCAATAGTAGCGGTAGGTTTCGTGATCCATCGAAGGTGTCCACAATGAATTCACCCAAATTTCGGGCATTCCCCGTCTGTTTGCCGTGGGTGAATAACTGTTGCAGGCTGCTCATTGCCAGATTGTGCGTAACCTCGCCAACGGCATAGTTATGCAATAACTTCCAACCGCCGGGCAACTCCGACAGCTGCAGTGCCTCGGCAACGGCCTCAACGCAACGGGGACTCGTAAATATGATGCCCGCATATTTGTCCGGCGTCATCAGCTTGGTACGCAGCTGGTCGAGGCTCTTGAAGCCAAAGCTCAGTGTCGGCACGAACACGGGCTGAAAGTTGTGACCCAGCAAGGTCTCCGCATACACATCTGTACTTTCCGATTCCGATTTGAATATAATCACCGTACGCTGTCGATTGCTCATTCTGTTGCCAATAAATAAAATTCTTGTTCTTGTCGCTATCTCTCGCTCTGTCTATTGATTACTCTTCTCGCTCGCTCACTCGATCGATCCGTTCGATCGATCTATAACTTTACTCGAATTGCAAATGCTTTTTCTTTGCACCTGCAACGTTTACTGTCTGCCAAAAAGTATTTATTTTGTTGCAATTTCTTTTTCTGTCCATCAGCTGTTTTAGCCGGCCTGACCCGGCGTTGCCACCTGTTAAGCGTTTCAGCTGGCAGCGCTGTGCAGCACAGTGGGTTTGTGTTTAGTGATTTGTTTGGCAGCTTTGGGCAAATATTTTTTAAGTCGAAATGATTAATAAAAACAATTTAAGTTTTTGACGATACATTAATTTTTTCCTTGCAACTTTTACTGTCTGCCAAAATCATTTATTTTGTGGCACTTTTTTTTTTGTGCATCTGTCATCAGCTGTTTTAGCGCTGCCACCTGTTAAGCATTTAAGCTGGCAGCGCTGTGCAGCACAGTGGGCTACTGCTTAGTATTTTGCCTATCAACTTGAAGCAAGTTATGAATGAAATTAATTTAGGTTTTAATTAACAATGTACTCTTCTTGCCAGTATCAGTCAACAGTCAAATTTGATTTAAAAAAAAAAAACAATATTATTAATAAATAAATTTAATTTAGATTTCTTACGGAAAATGAATTAATCGAATCTGTAGAAAATTTATAAGTTAAAACTGCATAATATCTAGATAGTATATAGTCATTAAATTGTAGCAAGCCTAAATTATAATCTGTACCATTATTTTCTTAAATTATTAAATTACAGAGTAATTTATGAGTTAAGCCGGGTACCACCACCGCGGAAAATAAAAATTTCGGGACTAAAACCCCTAACCTTTAACCGGTAAAAACCGATTGAAATTTTCATTTCCTCGAAACTCTGTAAACCGAAATAACCGTTTAGTAACCGTTTTATTATTTATTATTTTTTATATTGATTTTTTATTTTAATTTTTATTCGTGATCATGAATATGATCGAATTTTCATAGCACTGAATAAGCGCAATTAAAATAAATTTGTTGAATGAAATATTAAAATTGTTAATATTTAACTAAACTTCATCAAACTGAAGAATATGTGAAATAAATATGTGAATGTGCTTTCGAATTATTATTATATTATTAATATATTTTTGCCAAAAAAAAAATTGTTTTGTGAACCGAAACCATACCGGTGTTTCAAAACCGAAACAAACGAAAACCTGTTCACCGTTACGAAACCTTTATTTAAAGATTTTGCGTATCCGCTAACCCAAAACCTAAATTCGAACACAACCGAAATCGTAAGTGAAACCGATATAAGTTTCGGTTTTAATCCCTGTGAGATACAATATCTGAAAAGTTTTTATAAAATTTTTCCATTCACATTTCCATTTGAAAAATGAAACCAATGCAAAGTTCAGATTTTTTTTTTGTAAATTTTTATATATTATAATAAATTGAATTTCATTTATAAACCAGTTTAATTATTGCTAAGTTAAGTCAATGCTATCCGTACTGTAGGATGTCCATAAGGTGGATACTTTCCCCGTATCCCTTCACGAAAAATAATCAGGTTGCGTCGGCAGTTTGGTTGAGTTTGTTTGTTTTTTCTTTTTTTTTTTTGTAAATCGTACGTTTGAACGTAAAGTAAATTTGCTAATAAATTATCCATTCGTTTTTTGTTTAGCGCCCGTATTGTGATCCAGCCACTTGCGAAGAAGATCGCCGGGTTGTATGCCAGTATTATTGGACTGAGGACGATCAAAGTGAATCTCACTTTGTGCTGAATACGGCGATGACAATGGAGCGGCAACTCGTAATGGACGTGGTGACTCCACCTCTGGATTACAATAATAATCAAGAAATGCTCCATTGGCAGCCCGCAATGGTGGCTGTTGTTGTTGCGGAATAATGAGTTGTTGCTCGCTCCTGGCTGGATTTTGATGGCCCAGCTGTGACTCAAAGCCCGAGGATTGCGATGAGGTACGCGACAATTGCTGCCTGTCCGACATCGAGCAGAAGCCGAGCAAATTGGCCGGGTCTCGCTCCTCGAAGATGCTGAGTTGCCGCTGGCAATCGCTGACGCTGCTGGCATTTACCCAGGCGGAAATGTCACCATTGCGCTGATGTTGCTGTTGTTGCAAGCGTGCGGGGAACAACAAGTTGTTTGTGGAACGCGTCTGTGGTCGTCCACCGCACAATGTGGATGGCGCCGGGCGGGGAGAGAAATTGACGCCTCGTTGCCAGCCATATGTTGATGGTGTCATGCTCATGCCGCGCCACGGATGCTGCGAGTCCAGGCAACTGGCCGCCGCCGTTCGATAACTGGGCACAGGTGAGGCCAATGGTGGCGGCACCGGCGAACGCTGCGAGGACAGACGCAAAGAGTCCAGTGAGAGCACCGAGGGTGCAATGTGATGCGACTTTTGACGTTGTCGCAGCTGTTGTGATCCATTCAGGCTGGACATGCTGTTGCTGTTACTGTGGCTGCTCAGCTGCTGACTGAGCATGCTGATTGTCTCGTCATCCGAGATGCATTCGTCCGCATACAGGCGATGGAAACTGTCACCCACGGATTCGTTGTGCGCCAGCACCAGCAACGAATTGCTACGATTTGTAATCAATAGCACGAGCGTCAGCAAACTGCCCAGCAGCTGGAAAATAACACATGAGATTATCAACTATTACTAAGTAAACCAGCGGTGGGCACGAAATCTGAATTCGTTAGCAGCCCATAGCTCCCGGAGCCATTGAGTGCCCACCGCTGTTTTAAACTATGCTTCTTACAATAAATTATAATCCGTCGTTGGAAAGTGAAAAGTGACACCTTTCCTTACACTGCAATTTTGGATTTAAATATTGAGGGAGCTACATGTAAAAATATATGTATTTTTACAATTTTTTTTGTCACTTTAGCGTACTTAAAACGTAAATTAGTAACTTAAATTTGTAGCAATTTACTTTTGGTATGCAGTTTCAAAAAACATTTTATTCTGCATCTTCTGCACTTTAGTTTAGTAAAATCGAGTAATATTTAACTGATCTAGACGACTTTTTAGAAAAGGGTAAATAATGGCGGGAATATCAACATATTGAGCAATTTTGTTTCAGAAAATCTATTAAAGCTTTGCCAATTATTGTCCGACTTTAGAAAATGGACACACGTTTTACTCGTGAAAATAAGTTCTTTTTAAATAAAGATTCAAGTCTAAGGGGCTTCTAATAAAATAGTGTTCAGAAACATGACCAAAGTCAAAAAACCTAAAAAAATTGCTTTACATAGAAAATACTCTAAGGGAATTCAATTCAGCTAAGTCAAGTATGGCTTAAAAAAATTAAAATCAGTGAATATTTGACGCTATGGGCTCATTGGTGAATGCAAGTACGAAAAAACGTTTTTTTTTTTGCCGTAATTTAAAATTTCAATGTGCACCAAAAAATTCTAGTATGCAACAAAAATGTATTTATCTATATTTATTTATCATCCCAGAAGTTTTGTTTTGATGTTTTTTTTTGTAGTACTCACCAAAAAGGTGACGCCATCGATGGCCTCGACGAGCAGCAAGGAACCCTTGGCATAGATGCTCCACAGCACCAGGAGCAGCGTGAATCTGGTAAACTTTAAGCCATCGCTGATGTTGTGGACAAAACTTAAGCCCAACATGGCATAGGGATACAGACTCGTGTAGCAGCTGCTCACTGTGGCCTGCTGTGCCTGCACCTGTGTCAATCCCAGCGAGTAGAGCAACAGCTTCGAGAAGGTGCCGCCAAAGAGCATCAATCTGGCTGCCAGCGGCTGTTCCGTCAACACATTGCCCGCATAATCGGCCAAAACACGCAGCAATGTCAACGCATGCGAATAGACAAAGAACAAGGCGTCTCCGCAACTCTCGCCCAGAAGATTACCGAACTGTGAACGTGTCGCCGCGGGCAAACTGCACAGCAGTCCCAACACATTCAGGATCGTGAGCAGCGTCATTATCATCTGATAACGCTGCAGGCGTCGTTGTTGTTGGACGCGCGCCAAGCGATTGAAATGCGGCTGTTTCAGCAATGCGGCGCCTTTGATTATGAAATTGAGAAACTTGGAGCCCAGCACCATTTTCTTCTTCTCGTGGAGCACCTTGTTGACATGGCGCTCACAGCTGCCGCAGAGGCGAAACTGTTGCTCCAATTGTTTTCTGCAATTAGCCATGTTTTCACATATGATTAAGAGGGTTTAAGTGCGATTCAATCTCTTATTGACTTCAATATTAACAAGAACAATTTTAAATACAAGATAATTATTAACAATTAAACAATTTCCCCACAATTCGATAATGTGTTCAAAAGTTTTGCTGTTTCTTGTCGAACGGAGAGAGCACTAAATCTAACGCCTAAATTTCTTTTTTCTTCTTTCTCACTAGTCTCTTCTGGAGCCCAGAACCCTTTTCCTCTCTTCGAGCGTCTGCTTGACATGGCGTTCACAGTTGTCGCAGAGGCGAAACTGTAGCTCCAATTCTCTTCTGCAATTAGCCAAGTTAACATATATAATTAGGGGTTAAAGAGTGATTGTTTTAGTGATACCCTTTAAAACGTGTATGCAATGCCTTAAAAGGAGGCATGGCTCACAAAGTATATATATTCTTGATCAGGACGATATATCATATATATATCGGCCATAAAACGATTGGTCTAAAATTAAGTTTTAGTGTACAAATTGTACAAACCTAACAAAACTGGCAGATTATGTATATGGAGTCGTCTTTTCCATTCGGACTAAATTTTTTTTAAATCGAATAACTATATCATATAGTTTTCATAGGTTTCATCGGAAAATCAACTTTTAGTATAAAAAGTTATATGCTTTTTTAAGATAACTCAACAAAATTCGCAGATTGTATAGATGGGTAAGACTTTTATATGCTGACTAAATCTGGTAAAAATGGGCCTACTATATCATATATGTACATAGCTGCCATAGAGACGATGGATCTAAAATCAACCTTTAGTATGAACAACATTTTTCTTTTTCGAGATATCTCAACCAATCTCACAGAATATGAATTTGGTATGGTGTTCAACATTCGGACTGAATTTGGTTGAAATCGGACCACTATATCATATAGCTGTCATAGGAACGATCGGTCTAAAATCAACGTTTAGTATGAACTTGTTTTTTTTCGAGATATCTCAACCAATCTCACAGAATATGAATTTGGTATGGTGTTCAACATTCGGACTGAATTTGGTTGAAATCGGACCACTATATCATATAGCTGTCATAGGAACGATCGGTCTCACAGAATATGCATTTGGTATGGTCTTTAATATTCGCACTGAATTTAGTTGGAATCGGCCTATTATTTAATATAGCTGCCATAGGAACGATCGGTCTAAAATCAAATTAGTATGAACAACTTTTTTCTTTTTCGAGATATCTCAACCAATCTTACAGAATATACATTTGGTATGGTCTTTAACATTCTGACTTAGTTTGGTTTAAATCGGACTCATATAGCTCTCATAAGATCGATCGCTCAGAAATCTAACTTTAGTTTGAAAATTGTTTGGTTCTTCTCAGGCCACACTGCAAGGGTATCCAATATGTGTGAGTGTGTGGGTGTTTTACTGTTGGTCATACTAACTGATAAATCCTTAGCTCGTCCTCGAAGCGTGACTCGTGCTTTGGCTCAAACTGCGCCAACTTCTCGACTTTCAGACGTTGCGCCTCATTGCACTGATCGCAGAGTCCGTTGCTAGTCGATGGCGGCTGTGCGTTCAATTCACTGGAGTAATATGCATTGGCGCAAACTGTGGCGCTGCCGTTGCTGTTGTTGTGGCTGCCACGGGATGAGTTCAGATCACGGTTGTAATCGCCGTCCTTCTTAAAGCCATTGTATTGCTCGCAGTGTGGGCAAATCCAGCTGTTGCGCTCAGTGTACGAGACGCGCGTGTTGTTATTACAGAACCAACAATTCACTTTGATGTTGAAGCGCGAGCTGTATTCAAGATTTAACATTGAAATTCAATTCAATTGAATATTGATTAATTTACTAAACATTGATCCCACTCACCGCACAGTTATATATAATTTGTAGGCGATCAATGCGAGAACAAAAATTACCGCCAAAAATGGCATCGCGGCTCCGGCAAACTTCAATAACAGCTGCTGCATGTCGCCTCTGTCTAAATTTATAAATTAATACTAAAATCAGCTACAAACTATGCAAACGTTTGAAACACGCGTTATTCATACATATATACAATATATATCTCTTACAAAATAAAAACCGGGCAGTGTCAGCGGCTAGCTTCTTCTTTCTCTTTTACTTTTTTTGGTTGACAGTGATTTCTAATTTATCGATGACGATAGGCGGTTTACCAAGCCAAGTATGCAGCGCGTTGTGTACGCTGTTGCAGTAAAGTTCAAAATGGACCAAAAATACTTTTTATATATATTTTTGAATATATAATTTATGTGTTGCCGCAACATTATTTCAAGCTGTTCAGAGCTGTCAGCAATTTTATTTGAAGTTATGCTCAATGAGCACTTTTTGCTTCAAACAGCACTGTTTTAAATATTGTTCAAGGCAGACTATGATATTCAGTTATCGATACATCGGTGACTGGTCACATTGCGTTTGACGTCAGCGGTATCAGAATCGCTTTTTTCCCGTCAAATCTGGCTTTTTTCAAAGGCCTAATGAATAACAGAGCTGCTGCTGCTCAAATTGTTCCGTTTCACTACAGGAATAAATGAATTGAAAAACTAGTTTTTTCATGCTTTTTTTTTAAATTAATTTTTCAACTTTTTTGTATTGTTCCTCCCGTCAAAAACAGCTTTTTTTCAAACAAAAGTTGCCAACACTGGCTGTTTGCCTGGGATCATGATGATCAAGCAGTCCATTAACTGTCGTGATATCAATGCGAGGGAAAGGGACAGAGAGCACCGAATTGCACAGCACTGAAGAATTAATGGACAAAAACCGAACGATTCTGCAGCCGACGAGACCACCTTATGTTATTCCATCATGCCTGGGATTCGGCAAGCGTCGGTTCGTGTCGGTGTGAGCAATCGATAACGACTCGATAAACGTGCCCATCACTGTGCTACGATATACGGTCATCAATACATCGATAACTAGTCACACTGCGTATGCCAGAAAATCGAATCGTTTGTGGTTTCTGTTGTTGTATTTTAAAGCCGCTTGCACGTTGCACGTGTTTATAAAGATTTTAAAGTTTTGTTTTAATAAAAACAAGAGTTGACCAAATCGTAAATAGTAATACTTAGGGCGGTCACATAATGCAGCACGACGATGTAAGTAAAGAATGTAAAAATTAATATGAATATGGAATTTTAATAATATAATATTGTCACGCAGGTTGTTTGGAGTATTATCAACAAATCTTTTTGCTCGCACAAAGTCAAGTAAGTGAATTGAGCAATCGAAACAATGTGCATAGAAATAATTGAATGCTTGCAGAACCGATACGCGCACCTTTTGCCGCCATGAGTACAACTTGACGGGTCTCTGCACGCGTCGCACCTGCCCCCTGGCCAATTCACAGTACGCAACGGTGCGGGAGGAGAAGGGCATCATATATTTGTTCATTAAGACGGCGGAGCGTTCGCATATGCCCAGCAAATTGTGGGAGCGCATCAAATTGTCGCGCAACTTTGAGAAGGCCATCGAACAGATCAATGAGAATCTGGTATTTTGGCCCAAATACATGATAGCCAAGAATAAGCAGCGTTTCCTTAAAATCACACAATATCTGATGCGAATGCGTAAATTGAAGTTGCGACGACAGAAACTGATTGTGCCGCTGTCCACGAAAATCGAGCGACGTGAGACGCGTCGTGAGCAAAAGGCTTTGATAGCGGCCAAAATTGATAATCATATTGAGAAGGAGCTGATGGCGCGTCTCAAGATGGGCACGTATAAGGATATTTATAACTTTTCGCAGACGGCGTTTAACAAGGCGCTCGAGGCGGAACATGTCGACGAAGAGGACGAGCAGGAGGATGAGGATGAAATGGAGCGTGAAATGGAAATGGAAGCAGATGCGCCCGAAAGTGAACGCGAAGCGGCCGAGCTGCGTCGTGCCTTAAACGACACCGAGGAGTTTGTTGAGGCAGACACCGATGATGATGAAGATGACGATGATGAAGATGAAGAAGAGCCGAGAGATGATGAAGATCCGGACGATGGCGCTGAGAGCGATTCGGGTCAACGTGAAGAGGTTGAAATGGACAGCGACTTTGCGCAGTCCGATGATGATGGGGATGCTGACGACATTGAGGTAAAAGCTCAAACAATTTGCAATTTGTCGGCAGACAACTTGACTGGCTGCGACTTTTTGTCAGATTTCGACCCTGTATCGCAAAAGTGCACGGGGTCTATTAAGTTTGTTAAATGCAAAGACAGAAATACTAGTAGGCATTCTCAATTCTTTAAACCATATATAATCTTCATCAGCATCAACTGTCGAGTTGTTCAAGACATATTCGTCTGTCCGTCTGTCTGGCAAGAAGGCCCAAATTTCCAAATTTTGAATACAGATATTTTTTAAAATTGTAGTCAATTAGCTTTTATTCAAGGTTAAAAAAAGATTTAAAATTAAATAAAAATAGTTCATAATTATCGCTAAATTCAGAATGTTAATTAATATAATGATGAAAAGAATTCTTCCTTAGTCTCTTAGCCAAAATGTTAAAGAAATTTCGATTTCACAGCATGAATAGCTAAAATACAAAATTTTTCTGATATCCCACACAAAACATCATAAAAACAACTGGCAAAGAGATTTTTTTAAAAAAAACATTTTGCAGTCACTATAAGAATTGTTTAGAGAAACGTTTTGCAGCAAAACATTTGTTGTTTGAGGCCGAGGAAAAAAGTCAAAGCAGTTGACTTCTACAAAAATACAATATTGTCAATGTCATTCAAACGGCATTTAAATGACCTTTTCAATCCATACCAAAACGTACATGAAGTAAGATGTAACTTTAATTTTGTCAAAACATTTATGCCGATAACTGTACTATCTGAATTTCTTTTACGGAATTAGTATAGGGTCTCTGACAGTCGGTTTGACTCGTCTGTAGCCTTTATCACTTGATTATTTTACGCAACGTCATTGCATAAGGCCTATTTTTAAGCAATTACCATAATTTGCAATGAAAACAAGACAAGACACAAGTTCAAGCAGCTGTCGGCTCAACTGAAGCTCTAATATCAAGTTTATACGTCAGTTTAATCATTTCAAATCGCGCTAAACGGATTACCATGTACGACTGTCATATACATACAAACATATATTGGAAAATATTATTATTACTCAATTTTTGACTAATCGTTTCTATAAAAGTTTCAAGATATAAAAGTCCAAATTTGTTTAGGAAGTTTAAGAAATATGCAGAAAAATTCTTTAAATCCTTTTTTGTAGTATGTAAAAATCTCATATTCATATCTTGTTTAGTGTCTTCATGTGAAAATCGAAGAATTTCTACATTTTACTGCAAATGGTTGTACTGAATTTAATACAGTTGAACTTCCGTAACTCGAATTTCTCACTAGCTCGAGCTTAATGTGTGGCTGAAAATTAATCAACTTAAGAAAAAACTCTATAAGTTGAACATCTCCATAACTCGAACTTTTTCTTTAAGTAACAGTGATTCGAGTTAGAGAAGTTTGACTGTACTTTAAACGCGTTTTATTTTGCATAATCGTATTTTTCGAGTTACAACAGTTTTCAAGGATATACAGCGGTTGCCAAAACTATATTGGCACTCTTTAAAATTAGGTTTAGCCAAATTTTGAACTTACTTCATGTAAAATTTGTCATCAATGGAAAGGTCTTTTGAATTCCATTTGAATGATACAAAACTTTTCTTAACCCATTAGGTACCCATTGAAATTTTCGAATTTTTGTAAACGTCAACTTTTTTAATTTTTTTCCTCGATTTTATACAAAGTTTTTTTGATGCAGAAAGTTTTTTTAAATAATTAAAATCAGCGGTGGGCACGCAATGGCTCCGGGAGCCAGCCGCTGCTAACGAATTCAGATTTCGTGCCCACCGCTGATTTAAATAGTAACTGCAAAAAAAAAATTATTCAAATACATACATGTATCTCTTCGCTAGTATTTTGTATAATTTTTTGAAACTGCCGAAAATCCAATTTTTTGTGTGAAAGTGAGGAAAACGTGCCTTTTTCGCCATTTTCAAAAAATTATAAAAAATACTAACAAAGAGATTTTTGAAAATATTTTTTGGTCCGCTACTGGAAGTAATATCGACTTAGCTGATCAAGAATATATATGCTTTATATAAAATAGTATAAATCGTGTTGCAAGTCAAAATGATTTTGATTAAATCCGGCTTAGCTGGCGTATAAACTTGGCATAAATCTTAAACGCCGGCCGGCAGAAAAGCATCAGTAGCAGCGACGCGACGTTGACGTTGGCTGACACTGCTACTGCAGCAGCAGCTTCTGCTGCGCCGACGACGCGACGTCAACGCGACTGTGTTTGCTTTTGGTTCTGAGATTTTATTGGGCGACAGTCAGCGAACGCGCGCGCGCGCATCTTAACTTCAAACACAGCCGCGTCTTGAGTGACAAAAAAAAACAAAAAACAAAACATACGATAAACGAAAATAAAACGAGTGTTGCATAACATTGCTAATAATTTCAGGATACAAAGGTGCCAGCGAAAGCAACGAAGAAGCCCAGTGCCGACAGCAAGAAGAAGAAGAAGGCAACAACAACAACAGCAACAGGAGCTTCACGTAGACGCACAAAACCAAAAGTCCAATTGGAATATGAAATGGAATATGAAAATGAGGCTGCTCCAGCACGGAAAATGCGTTATTAGCGAGGTAGAAAAAGAGAGAACGCTAATAATTACATATATATTTTACATATTACTGTATAGAACTAATTAAATATACATACATATATTACTGCAAAGTAATAAGTAAGAAAAACATTACAGGAAAAATTCACTTTAAATTCTAGTTGCAGGAATTTCAACGTTTTAAAAAAAAGTACAACAAAGAAAGAAGTTAGACATAAAAACTGCAATTTTTAAAAAAGAAAAATTTTTCAATATAATTTAAAAAAAAACAGCTTTAATGCTGAAATGGCAGCCATGCTTTGAATAGACAGAGATAGCAATAGCTCTTGTGTGCTGTTCTTATGCGCGCGTGTATCAATGTGTGTGTGTGTGTGTGTATGCAGCCAAATATGAACTTGACATTGAATCGTGTTGTTATTGTTGTTGCTGGCGAAGTAGCAATTTAAACAGCTGGAAAACCAGTTCTAACAATTTGCAACTAAATCAAATTGCTAGTTGTGATTTTATTACATAAAGTTGGCAGCTAATTAAAAAAAAATATAATGTAAAAAATGTATCCACATATAAATAACGCACGCCAAGTTCAATGCAGCCGCTGCCGACGCAGACGCTGGCGTTTGTTTGGCAAGGCCGCTGCTGAGCCAGCTTTAAAATTGTTTTTGTTTTTGTTCTCGTTACGGGCTACTGCCGTTACTCTATCGGCCATTTGACCAAAGGTTCTGTTTATCTTAAAACACACACACCTACACGTACTCACATATATACAGTTGGTCAAGTAAATGTTTTGACGAAGTGAATATCGGTTTCAGTTATGATTTCGGTTATTTTCGCATTTGGGTTTGCTTTAATCGGTTACCTAAAATCTTTGTATTTCGGGTTTCGTAACGGTTACTGGTTTAATTTTGAATTTTTCGGTTTCAAAATAACGGTTATTTTGCGGTTTTTTTTTGTAAAATTATAAATTATGATTTTGAAAAAATATTGTTCTTTGAAAAGAAAATAATAATACTAGTTTACAGCCAAAATACACAGTGAAACAAAGTATGTAACCTAATGGTTTTTATCCCGCTAAATACGAAAATGGCACTTAAAATTTTTTTAATGAAACCCTTTTAGAAATATTAAATTTTTTGTTTAATTTCCGAGGTTACTCCAACACTTTTGAGTATATTTCCATTTCTACTTATCCGATTTGGCCAAGCAAGCACTTATATTAAAGGTAAGTTAATTTTCGTCAACTTTCTCCCATACTGTATTAAAATCGGTTTAGTAGTTCAGGTGATAGCGATTTTAATAAGTTCGAAAATAGCCGTTTTTGTGATTTTTTAAGTTCGAAAGCTTGCATATCGTCCTGGAAAAAATAGAAATCACAAAGAAGGTTTAACGTAGAGTTAATAATGTTTCAAATAAAACAAGTATTTTTTTGAAAATATTCTATTGCCTTATAGATCTTGTAAAAATTTGATTTAAATCGGACCACTATATCATATAGCTGTGCTTGCTTGACCAAATCGAATAAGTAGAAATGGAAATATACTCAAAAGTGTCTGAGTAACCTCAAAAATTCGAAAAAATTTGAACATTTCGAAAACGCTTCCATAAAAAAAATTTTAAGTGCCACTTTCGTGTTTAGCGGGCCAAAGTCCATAAGAAAAAAACACTTTCGTTTTACTTTGCAAAAGAAAGATTTTAATTTTGTAAACTGGTGTAATCAAATAAAATCAAAATTTATTTGAAAATTTTTGAGTACACCTTATAAAGAAAATGTAATTTAAGGCTTGATTGAACCAAAACTAACCGCTTTATATGAATCGGTTATTTCATCTGAAATGACTTAGATTTCGATTAATTAGAACGTTTATTTTTCGATAACGGCTACCAATTACAATCGGTTTATCGCTATTTTTAGCAAATTCAAATATTTAATTCAAAAAGAAAAACCTTAGCTTTAATTCTTTTCATTTTTACTCATTTCTTTTGATAAACTTAAAAAGATTAAAGAAAAGTTCGATTGGGTTTCTTTTTAATTTGTTTGTTACATTTTTTACTAGACCTACTGTTATTACACACACACTCGTACGAACAGAGTTTGGCGACGAAAATTGTCAATTAACAGATTTTTATGGGCTCTCCGCTTGGAAGGTTTCGTTGGGTCACCTCTGAGGTTCAAACTGCAATCTATATGTATATACACATATTAACTACTTCACGCCGAAATTAAAAGGTGTTTAACTTATAAATGGCAAATATTATGTAGGATTTAAATGTGAAAGAATTTAAAGTTGAAATAGAACTTGATCTAGCTGATCTATTGGATCTGTTCCGGTTAATTAACAGGCTATTCAACAGAATGTCGAGAAATTTAGTTGTTTAAATTAGGGCAAAGAAATTCTAAAATATATTCCAAAGGTAACTATTATCGAGAATTAAAAAGAGCTACAGTTAAAATTGAGTTTGATGTATTAAATCTGTTCCGAGTTCCTTTAAAATTAGATAATAAATACAAACTGAAGGCAAAACTGGAACCGCTTTTAATGTTTTCCCCATAAACTATAATAAAAATACTGAAATTAGCAAATGACAATCGTAAATCTTGTTAACATTTAAATGGAAAATATCTTAAATGTAAATACAAAAAAGTTTCAAGTTCAAATTGATCTAGTTGTTACAAAATTGTTGTTGAGATTGACGGAAATATTTAAGAAAAAGGAAAAAAATTCAAAGAATAAATCAAAATCAAATAAATTTTGAAATATTTTTCAGGATTTGCAAAAATATTGGGTTAATATCCAACACTAAAGCCATGAATTAAAAGTCAGTTTTATTTAGAGCGAAAAAAATAAAAATCGTAAAATATGATTATTTGTGAGTTTAATCTTTTTTCTCTCAAAATTAATCATTATCAATCATATTTTTTTTTTGTATATGTATTCTAGTCATTGATTTTTTGAAGATCAAAATAGATTTGGAATTAATACAAAAACTTCCAAAAAGTACTAATTTTGTTAAATCAATAGCGATTTTTACTTTTATCGGAATAACTCCAAATTCTTGAAGAAGTTGGCAATTTAGAATTCAAATTTAGAATTCAATCTGAAGAAAATAAGAGCTTAAAAAGTTATAGAAGAGCAAACGAAATTCTTTTTAATATCTACATAAATGGAGTGAAATTTAATATGGCACAAATTAAGGTTTAAATTCTACATGATCTTTTGTGTTCCGGGATTCACATTTTGTATTTTGTAGACATTTGTACTTGAACACTGAGTTTGTAATCCATTAAAATTGTAAAACCGTAACTAAAGTCAAAAGTTAAAGAGGTCTAAATTTTTTGCCCATAATTCGCAGTAAAATTCTTGCTTATTAAGCAGAGGATTTACTTGACACTCTGAGAGAACAAAAGCTTATAAATTTAACAATAGGTAAGAAAAATAAAAAATAAGGAATAATGATGTACAGTGTGCCAATACAGTTTTAATGCACTCTAACTTTATCAAATTGTTGTATAACAAAAAAGTGTTGATGCAGGTTTCTGAAATTAATCTTTTATTTACTTAAATTCCGTTTGAATGCTACAAAAATTTCTTTAACCCATTAAGTACCCATTGAAAATATTGAATTTTTGTAAAAGTCTATTTTTCTACATTTTTCCTCGGTGTGAAACAAAAAATGTTTATGCAACAAAAAGTTGAAAACAATTTCTTCAAATAATTCGTAAAGTGACTGCAAAAAATTGTTTTTTCAAAAATCTCTTCCCTAGTATTTTTTTTTTTTTTTTAATTGCTTAAAATAACTTTTTTACCCCTTTTTCCTGCTTTTCATACAAAAAGTAGCTTTTTAGAAATTCATTGTTAGAGATCGAGGAAAAAATTTGAAAAATAGACTTTTACAAATATTCTTAATTTTCAAAATTTGAAAAAGTTAGGGTGCATAAAAACTTTGTGGCACACTGTATGAAGTAGAAAGAGTTATTAAAAAGTGAAAAATGTTGGCCAAACTGAAATCATCTAATGAATTAATATCTTCTTAGTCTTTCACAAAATGTGTTAAAAAACCCAAGTCGAGAGTTAAGGGAATTAAATCGATAAACACATTGTTGTTATTTGTATATATATACATACATTATATTTAAATACAAAAAAATTAAGGTTCTTATTCACCAGTTTGTAGTGCACGATTCTACAAATGGACACAGTCGCACTTTACGCTAATATACGAAATAAGAATAGAGAAGAAATCAACAGAAATTAAATTAGTTTTTCCGAGTTATTTCGGCCAGTTTGGGACACGAATCCTTTTGTGTGCCTTCCTTTCATAGCAACAAAACTGATTGATTTAAATGGAAAGAAAAAGAATGAAAGAAAATAAAGTTGAAGATATTTAGCTTAATTAATATGTGTTTTTGTCCCATAATTCACGGATGTGTTGGACTTGAAAAAAGCCGATTAGAATTGTTCATGATTTCGTTTTGAGTTTTTTTTTTTGCTCTATTGCCATGATTTGCATGTGGTTGGTGTAGTTGTTGTTGTTTGTGTATTTGGTTAATTGTCGTTTGTCATTTAGGCATTCGGACTGAATGCCGCCTGACGCAGCAGCACATAGATCTTCTCCTTAATCCAATCCTTGTTGTAGGGCGCATAGGTGTTGGTGCTCTTCTGATACACTAGACAGCTAATATCGATAAGTGTATCGATGAAATCAAACAGCTGACTGATGTCATAGGTTATGGTGGGTGTGTTGGGATTACGCCTCTTCAGATGCTCCTCATAGATCTTACAGACGCCCTCCATGCACTCATTAACGCTTTCATAATCGCAATATGTCCGCGTCTCTGGACGTGCCCCCGGCTGCACTAATAATATCGTATGTGACATCTTTCTCTCTCTCTCGCTCTCTTTCTCTCGCTTACTCTAGCGCTATCTAAAAATGAAGCATTTGCATAAAGTTAGGGTCATTGTTGTTGATTTTTTTTTTGTTGTTGTTGCACTCACCCAAACTATCTGGATTTTGTTTGTGTTGACTCCGAGACTGTGCGAAATGTTCCGAGTTCGGTGTTTCGGCTTGACAAACGCTGCAAAATGCAAATATACATAAGTTTATTTATTTTGTATTCCGTTTGCTTAGTTTTTGCAAGTGCTGCACATTTTTCGCTGCATCTTTTTTTCTTCTTCCATTTGCTGCCATTGTTTTTGCCGCCAGCCTGCACACACATACACACAGACTCCTTTCAACACATACACAAGCAGTCAGCGTTTATACACATGCAAACGTTTACGCTGCGCGCATTACCATTGTTTCCATTCGCAAAATGAAAGACATTAAATGCTGAAATAATGTCCCAACTTACCGGTTTAGCTTTGTTATCTAATATTTTCGGTATTATTTTTACTTAAATTATTGTAAACACATTTTTCAATAGCTCTCGCACCGCTGCGCTTCTTCTATGCGCTTAGTGTTGTTAAATGCCCAATGACAAGTGTTGGCAAATGTCTGTTGCATGATCTGGCAGCGCTGACATGCGAGTGTTGGCGTTGCCACCAAGCATTTCAACAACCAGTTTGGACCAAGATGAATTTATATAAAGGTAATTTGTATTCGTTTGACGTGCTCTTTTTTTCGGGGCGCAAATGTCATTGCGAAGGCAAACGTTGTAGTAAGCTGTTGTATTAAATTCTCTGAAAAATGCCCCGTCTGTGCAAAATACAAATGTCGCAGAGACATAAAAAAGACAACTGTGGATAAAAGCCACAGGAACAATAAGACCAACATGCCATCGCTTTTTAGTTTGGTTTTATAAAATGTACAGCGCTCAAAACGAAAATGAGTGAAGAGTATAGAATACCAAAGAAAACAATTTTTTAATATATCTATCTCTGCGACTCTCTCACGTCAGACTCTCTCTCTGAAAGCTTCGCCCCGAGTGAGAGCGAATGTATCACCTTTTTATAAATTCATCTTGGTTTGAACAGCTGATTTCAAGTGATCGACAAATGGACCAATTGGAGAGCGGCGGCAGTTGCCTTAGCGTACGCGGGGGCTGCGCAGCGAGCGTTATATATATCAACATATGTATAAAAAAATTAATTTGCTCTCGTGTGTGATTTGGCTGTTGTGCTTTTGTTGTTGTTGTTTTTTTTTGTTTTGGCTGCTGCAAAGTGAAGGCGCAGCCGCAGCCTAAATGAGTTTATGTGTGGCACAAACATTTTAATTGAGAAAATCGCTAAATCGCTAACACTGTTAATTGTATGTGTGGCGCGTATGTTTTGTTTTTAATTCACATTTATTTTTTTTCTTTTCTCTGCCGCCGAGATTCGCTGACCAACGCGACGTACGCACGCGTGTTGAAAGTTTTGTTTTTTTTTTCTTGTTTAGTTGTACATGTGTGTGTGTCATATGTTGTCATAGCGAAGTGTTGATATTGCTTATTATTATTATTATTATTATTATTATTTTTGTTGCTGTTATTGTTGTGCATTGCATTAATCAATGTTCTCCGCTGCCAATGGGAAAATCAAGGTGTAGCATCCAACTATATCCCAATTTCAAATTAAAATTCCAATTAGAATACTTATACCTATCGGTGTTGTTGCAGTTGCCGCCACACGACACGGATGCGGCCGCCTCGTCAACACTGCGCTGCTTGTTGAATGGACCCTTCCGGGATTTACACTTTAATGTGTCCGATCATCGGTTAATACCAGTGCACGATGTCGTCTTCCTGGACGATATCGAATGCAATGTTAAGCCGCTTATCTATCGACCCGTGCTGCCAGAGACGGCGCTGACGCCGACAGTGATTGTAAACTCGCAGGCTGCCGACAGCAGGTGAGTGCGCTTGCCCTTCAACTTGTTTCGATACATGCACGCATTACACATTTAAACACGTTCATATCGTCTCTGTCGCGCTCTCGTTTACATCTCTCTCTCCCTCTCTCGTTTGTTCCCACGCACTCATTTTGTTTTGTTATTGTTTTTTGTCATTTCAATTGGACTGTCTGTTGCTCTCATTTATTAATTGAGCAAAATAAAATAAACAGTTAGCATTATGAAAGCTCACACCGGTCAGTTTTTTTGTGGCCCACTGTGCTTTAAACACAGTTAGATAAAAATAAGTCAACACGTTTATTGCCTCAACAGTGGATTCCAAAAATATTATCCTACATTATTAGTAATTTTTTGTTTACTGACGAGATTATTAATCACGACTTTGTATGTAAATGAGAGGTGACTAATTTGATGGGTAATAAAATATAACAACAGTAGAACATCACTATAAAATACCTGATAACGAATTTTATAGGACTAGACTAAAAGCTATCAAGGAATCTGAAGCTATAATTACAGTAAAACTGCTCTGAGTTTCGTTATGCTCGTTTCAGACGAGCACTTTTTCACCGACACTTTTTGTAAAAAGGCTGTCCATGTCGAGTAACCACACAAAATTTCAAAGCATCGGTGAAAACCCGACGCTCACCGATGGAAATAGAACACGTTCTATTCCATCGGTGAGCGATGGTGAGCGATACGGGCAAGAAAAAATCGCTTTTTGACAAAAAGTGTCGGTAAAAAGTGCTCGTCTGAAGCGCCCTTTAAAATAAAGGGAAACTAGAATGATCGAAACTAAAATAGTACTCATAAATTATAAATTAAAATAATGATTAGTTTGTTTTTTAATTAAAAAAAAATTAATTTTAACTTTTATTTGTTAAAAAGGTTTGATTTTATTTAAAGTTAAGTATTTAAATTGTGATCCTTGATCAAAACAAATAAAAAAATATCTGCATACATATTTATTCCACTGTAAATCTTAAAGTCGATATCAAATTGATTATATTTATACTATGTTAAACAAGGCCTTTCTGCACTGCGACCAGTATTAGATCTTTTGTGCCGTATATTTATACTATCTTTAATCATTTCGGATTCATTTTAAATTCGTGCTGAAACTATTTTTGATTCAGTAAAAGTTTTCTTTTTTTTTTTGGACTTGTTACAGTTTTCTATAACCGATACTCTTTTAAAAAACTAGAAAAAAATTTACAATATATTGCTGAAACTGTAACCTTGTCACCTGGCTCTAATTGGTCATGTTTTACGACCGTTTAAGCGTTGTCTGCTGTTCGCGATAAGAACTTTGTCGGGCTGATAAGGTGGCGCTCATTGCTAGAGGAAGCGATGCCATTGTTATCAGTATTATCATTATCATTATCATCTACCACATCTATATTCTCATCATCATAATTATTTTGAATGATTCGACGTCATCATAATTAAATTGTTTAGAATTAATATGTGTGTATTTTTGTTCCCATCATTCTTATTACTGTATTTTTTTTATTATTATTGTGGATGCGACACACAGCTGGGGGCAAGTTAAGTACTTTATATACAGTCATGGAAAAAATAATAGAAACTGCATTTTTTTTCGTATTTTTTTAAATTATGTTCAAATAACCTTTTTTTTTCATAAGTTTCATAATTTTTATATAAAGCATATCCAGTGATGTATCAAACTACAACAAAATAATAATTTTGAACAAACTTAATATAGCAGAAATTTTTTTTTCATTTTTTTTTGGTCTGGAAAAAATAATGGAAACGGCTCGCCTAAAGTTAAGAAAAACAATTATTTAAATACAAAGGCAAAAAGAATAACCTTTAATTTTACTATTTGGTTGTGGCACCGCGAGTTTTAGTGACTTCGGCCCATCGGCACAAATTGATAGATCAATGGAGTACCAATTGGATTTATCTTTTTCCCATAAATAATAATTAGTTTTGGGGTTTATAGTCCCAAATCATTTTCTTTAAGATCCACCAAAGGTGTTCAATGGGATTTAGGTCTAATGACTGTGAAGGTCATTCCCTTAATGGAACTTTGTTGTCAGGGAAGCATTTTTTGGCCAGCTTCAAATAATGTTTTTGATCATTATCCTGCTGGAACTCCCACTTTAACGGCATTTCCCTTTTCAGCATAAGGTGGCATTATACTGTCGAGTATATGGACATACTGGGAGGCGCTCATTTTTTCCCTTAACCAAAGTATTGGACCAATACCTGAATGAGAAACGCATCCCTACAAAATTGTGTTCTACCTAAATGCTCAAACTTGTAATACATGTAGGCAACTATGAGTATACTTATAAATTGTTAAAATTTATGTAGAAAACGAAAATCCGATATTTTCTCACTTTGTTCTTATTATTTCGCACACCTGAATTTCGGCTTAACCCAACAAAGTTGACATTATAAAAGATAAGGACACAGCAGGACTTGAATTCTTTAAGGATAAACATAACTTAAAATGTGTACTATTCAAATAGTATAACGGTTTATATTAAGTATGTTTTCCAAAAACACTGTTTTCTACCAAATTAATTTTTCACATATATGCTGTTCTTATTATTTCGCCCACGTCTGTACATATGCATGCAAATATATATAAATACATGTACATATATCTGTAGGCTCATTTATGGTGTGCGTGTGCTTGTTTGTGTATTGGTCGGTAGTTCTATTACTCAGATTTCGCAACGTGGGTTGCTTTTTAAATTGTTATGCGTGTTTATGTATTTGTATTATTTCGTGTTCTTTACCTTTTTGCATTTAAGAGTGTTTGTTTATTTGTTTTGCATACCCTGTAATTAAGAGCTTTATAAGGATGTGCTATTGCACAATACTCAACCACTTCAGCTCCAATCTAAATACTTGAAACACGTTCGATCTCAGCAAATAGAAAAGTGAATCTCATAAAACTTGTAGATACCCTATAATAAAACGAATTCTCCTACTTTCAGTATTTTATAGATTACCACTTTATTTTGTTTGTTTGTTAAGTTTAAAATTCTATCATAAACAAAAGAAAAATTGCATACACTTTGTTTAATGATCGACCGTTTATAAGGAACGGAAATATTCAGTAAAGGATTAAACTTGCTAATATGCAAAAATAATTAAAGTTTCTTAAAAATTATATGTAAAACATAACAATTTTAAACTTAATGTTTCTTGTCCCTATTTTTTCCGCCAGGGTAAATTACAGAAATTCCTCATTTTTTTTTTCCTTTTATATTATAATATGGACCAAATTTTTGTTAAATCGAAATAGAAGTAGCGATTATGTGTTAAGTCTAAGCGTTTGAGTGCATTAGATCTTGCAGGTATGAGAAAATTAGCAAAAAGAAGCATCAATATTTTTGCGTCCCTATTATTTCTGCCGCCACTGTATATATATATATTTATTTTTATTACCCATTTAAAAATGTTTGTAATATACAGTCGAACTTCCCGAACTCGAATCACCATTATCCAAAGAACAGATTCGAGTTATGGAGATATTCGACTTAAAGAGAACTTTTTCCTAAGTTTATTAATTTTGCTGCCACTCATTTAGTTCGAGTTAGAGAGAATTTCGAGTTATAGAAGTTCGAGTTATGGAAGTTCAACTGTATTTTTCTTTATCTAAATATTATAGAATTTCGATCCGCATTCTATTGATATTCAAGGTAAACCTACACTAGACGGCATAATTATTTTGTCAACATTTAAAGAGAAATCTACGCATAATTAGAATCTACTTCATGTACATTTTGGCATCAATGGAAAGGTCGTTTAATTCCGTTTGAATGGCACAAAACTTTCCTTAACCCATTGAGTACCCTTCGAAAATTTGGAATTCATGTAAAAGTCACTTTTCAAAACTTTTTTCCTCGATTTTTTACAAAAAATATTTTGATGCAAAAAAATTCTTGGAACAATTCTAAGAGTAACTGCAAAAGAAAACTTTCAAAACTATTTTTGATAGTATTTTTTAGAATTTTTTTAAAATCCTAAGAATGACCATTTTAACCCATTTTTCTTCATTTTCATGCAAAAAGTGCCTTTTTCGCAGTTTTCAAAAAATTCTATTGACATATTTTTGAAAATTTTTCTTTTGCAGTTACTCTTAGAATTGTTCCAAGAATTTTTTTGCATCAAAATATTTTTTGTAAAAAATCGAGGAAAAAAGTTGAAAAATCTACTTTTTTTAGACTCAAAATACTCAATGGGTACTTAATAGGTTAATGAAATTGTTGTATCATTCGAACGGAATTTAGACGACCTTTCCATTGATGCCAAAATGTACATGAAGTAGATTTTAATTATGCGTAGATTTCTCTTTATATGTTGTCAAAATAAATATGCCGTCTATTGTAAGTATGTATTGTATATATGCCGTAATTAGGCTCTTAAAATTATAATGATTATGATAATGTACAGTATGTAAGTAATTGACACGGGCAATACCGGGTAATATTTGTAACATTACTTTTGGAGTTTTTTATGATTTGCCAAATGGGTTTTAGGTCTTCCGCATTTGTCGCTGTTCGAAGGTTGTTTTAGTTGACACCTTTTTCTTTATTAGTACTTTTTTTCTATGGGGTTTTTTCTCAAAATCCGTTGTTGTCTTCTGCTTCGTCTTTTTCTATGACTTTATTTTTGTGTGTGCGGTCAACGTCTTGCTGGCACAGTGACTGATAAAAGTTAGTAGCCTTGGCAATGAATGACATTAACATAGTCAATTGGCAATTATTAATGTCGTTTGCATTATTCAAATTCAAATTGCAGCTGATGCAAGTAGCAACAAGGCTAATTAATGTGCGTTTAAATAAGTCGCTTGTCACCCGAGACATTGGTTGCAACAATAATTGTCATTCATTGAATTGCAACACCAGCTTGCCACATTGACTTTGCTGCTCTAGACAGACCCCATTTCCCTCCCCACTCACCACCCATCAAGATGCACACAGGGAAAGACAATCTGTGTTTTCAATCATATTGCGAATTTGCCTAATTAACTTGCCTTAAGAGATTTTGAAATTTGAATTTCGATATTATTTTCCATGTAACGGCCCTAACCGCCGATTAGTTAATTACTAGCACACGTTCTATGTGCTCCACAAATTGATTTAATTGCTGACAGTTGCAAAGACGTAAAATTATTTTCGATTGACTCAAATTTTAGTTGGGACTCCATGGGATATGCAACAACATACATGCATACATTTGAAACACTCAAGCTTTTCATTAAACAATTACATTTGTCATCTATAATTATAAAATAAGTTTCAGTCTAATTGTCAATAATAAATAAATCAATCAAAAATGCATTAAAATTTTTAAGAGAACACACTTTGTTTTGGTATGGTATGATAAATCTGTATATTTAATCATTACATTAACAGTTTAGTTCCGATCTGTTCAATAAAAGAGACAATTTATCATGATGATAGCTGCCAGCTGAGAGACTTGTTTGAGCCTGAAATACATATTATATATACAATTTTGACAGACAGAAGGCTACAACAATTCATTTCTTTGTTTCGGAATCATTTTAAAAATCTTGTGACAACAGCCGAATAATATCCCATGCAAATGTATAAAAATAAATCAAATTAAGAGGCGTGCATTGTGAGTAAGTAAAGCACGTGTGCGTTTAATACCAGAAGAGTAATGAGATTGCGTTTAAAGGAATATTTACTTATAATTCACAAGCAGTTCTAACTTCAACTGATTGATAGCAGGCATATTTAAAACTAGAGTTGAAACGAAATAAGCCAAGCTAACTCCAAAATAAATTTGCTGTATTTGTATAAATTTGAGTATATGTGAACATAAAAGTTTGTTTATAATTCACAAACAGATGACTAAGATTGCTTCATAAACAAAATTAATATTATCAAAGTAATTTTTACATGTTTCATGTTATTTTAATACTAACTGCAATGAATAAATTTGTGTAAATAGTGTAAACTCTTAGTTATTTAAAAATTTGTTTATCTTGATGCATGTGTAATAATAATCTATATTACTTACACAAAAAATATATTTTATTAAGTACTTGCAATTTCCATCTATGGTCTACTATAATTTTGGTTGAATGAGCTAAAAAAATACAACTAATACTCGTTCTGACTGCACACTCTCTGCCTGCCTTGGCATTGAAATGGCTCATTAAATGTGCGCGTTTTGCCTTTGTGTCTCGGCTCAGCTCATTTTCAATTTTATGGTTCTTTTGGCTTGCCGGCAACAACCGGAAGCGTTGCCAAAGCGGCCAAAGCAGCTAGCGAGCCAACTAGTCAAACAGCACACTGGCCAATGATTGTTAATAATTTGTTGTTGTTGCTGTTGTTTTTGTTTTTTTGTTGTTGTTATCGCTACTACGATGCTTGCAAATGAATGGCTAATAAGCCAACGCCAGAGCCAGCTTCAAAAATCAATCAAAACAATTGAATGTCGGGTGTGCTGCACACATAGTTATCGTGTATTCCGATCTACAGCTGCATTCGAAATATATTTAAATAGAATTTAAAGTAATTAAAAATTTAGTTACTTGCATAAAAGTTTGAAGTTTTTAATCTTGTCTTGATATTTTGGGTCACTTAAGCTGTTTTTTAAATGCTCATAATAATTTGTCACCTTAATTTTAAAAATAAAATATTTAATATAATAATATTTTTAGAAACGATACTCAGGTCTGTTCCGGTTTTCACTTTTGACTTTTTAGCATTTAGTGATATGCATTTATTCACTTTGAATTTAGATTTAGTGTTTGAAAGCTATCGTTTTTTCGCTTTATCGGGCTTAAACTCATCAACTCAAAGTGATATCAATCCGCTGAATATAGCCGAAATGGTATTAGAGCAGGTTAAAGAAATTCATTTCAGACAAATCTTATCGAAAGTGAAATTCGGAACAGGCCTGGTTAATACATAATACATTTTGCAATTTAGAGAGTTTTTTTTACTAAAGCGGCCTTGTACTAACTTACGAAAGTCCAATGTCACAGAAATTAAGAAAAAAAAAGTTTAGTTCAGTTATTTTTTTTAATTGTAGAAAACTAAATAGACAAAAATATTTCTTTCGTGTCGCATTTTTCAGACGAAAACTGTAGTATAAGTTTTAAGACTATGCTTTTTCTTAAAAAAAACGTCGACAGCCTATATTCTTAAAATTAAAGAAAATAAGTTTGCTGTAATATTATGTTTTTTGCAAAAATTAAAAAAATAAACATTTTCTTTGGAATTTTGTTATTCACAATATTTATTTTTTTTAACGTCATCTAATAATTGGTAAAATATCAAAAAGCTACTTTGGAGTATCAGGAAGCATTATTGTAGTTGAACATGTACAAGACTGTATTTTTTTTGAGTTGGGAAATTTGTAAATTTGTGTTTTTCAGCGTCATTTGGCCATGCTAAACCAGAGGGGCTTCCTGGCCAGCTTCATGTTTATACATACGAGAATGGCCCCCACACAATGTCGCCCCCAAAAATCGCTGACCCCATTTAAATTTGCAAATATAAATCTATGTGTGGCTTGTGTGTGTGGTCTGCGATGTGGCATGCTAATTGAATTATCATAGAAAATCACCTGGCGGCCTTTTCGAAGCCCCACCAAGTCAATTGGCTGCTTTGGGCTTTGGGCGCTTGCTGCCAACTGGCGACGCATTCGTAGCGCCAATTGCAGTTTTGGATGCGTTCGGTGCAAGTCTCAAGTGGCGAGTGTTGTGTTCGATTTTGATTTTGATTCTGATTCAGATTGTGATTGTGCATTTTTTTTCTTGTTTCTTGTGATTGGTCAAGTGGAGCGAGAGCGAACAACAAACAAATCTAGAGCGAGCAAGAAATACATATTGAACGAGATAGATATATAGTTATATAAAAAAAAAAACATAAAAGGAGTTGTAACTATGCCGGAGCGCAGCATAAGTCAACGTGATGCGGATGAAATTGAGATCGAAAGCGATGAGGAGGACGATGAGCTGGAACAGGGCGTCGGTTTGCCGGTTCGACGTGGTGGTGGCGGTGGCGGTAGTGTTGCCATCTCGCCGGAGGATAATGCTAGGCGTCATGGGCAACGTAACATCGTTTTTAGCAGCACCAGCAATGGGCCAACGGCTCATCGAGAGCGCAGCCGTGAAAGGGAACGTTTTGGTAGCGGTAATGCCGCCCAGGAGGCCAAATTCTATGATGACGACGAGCGACGCGATACTGACGATGATGACAATGACAGCGGCGATGAGGATGACATTGAAATGTTGGATTAGTGAGTGTCTTCCCTGACGCATGTTTTCTTATATTTTTTTTTTTTGGTTTTTTTTTTTTTAAATTTCTAATCAAATTAGTATGTGTGTGAGCCACAATTTGCAATTATTTCGAATTTCTGGCGCACATTTTTATGATTATTTGTTGTGTCTTCTTCTTCTTATTCGTCTTCCTCTTCCTTAGCTGCAGCTCCATTTTATTTGCCCGCTAGTTTTCACCACGGCTGCCACCATTTCCATTTGGCCTTCTGTGCGGCATTTTCATGGCTTTTCTTCTTGTTGTTTTTGTGTCTGTATCGCGCGCGCTTTTCAATTTAAAAAAAAAAAAATTTCTTAAATGGATTTTCTTAATTCCAGAAGCGCGAAGGTTGTAGTTTAATGCTTTTTATTGTTGCTTTTCTTTACTGTTATTCTGTTAAAGGTATTAAGTTTCAACGCTTACAAAGATTAATTAGCTTATCTTTTGCGTGTGTCGTAGGATTAGCTTTCGATCTTGATTTTAGTTTGATTTAAGCTTTCGGACTAAGAAATATATATTTAAGAAACTTGATATTGACTTAAATCATTTGTTGGTTGCCAGCTCTTTCCACTTATGTATTTACAGTGTATCCATGGTCACTTTCTTTACTCAACAACACTTTTAATAATATTTCATGTATTTATATCAGCGGTGGGCGTGCAATGGCTCCGGGAGCCAGCGGCTGCTAACGAATTCAGATTTCGTGCCCACCGCTGATTTATATCATTTTATTTACCTACTTTTTGAGGGCGCTTATTCCCGTTCTTTAAACACACATGTCCTTCATGGTCACTTTACTCATCAGACAGTCACTTAAGCACTGCCGCGATGACATGTAACACACTCTGAAGCCACATTATGAGTCCTCTGCTTAACGCAGTCATTTTAAATTTTGAACTCTTTACTCAACCCCAGGCAACTGGAAATTATCCTTCACAAACAGAAATAAATATGCATAAATCGACTATAAAATACCCTGAAAGTAAATGTGGATGTTTTGAGAATATCTTCATATCTTTGAAATTGAGTAATGCAATTACTACGATATTTTCAATATTTTCATTACATGCAGTTTTTTTTGAAAAAATGGATTAAAAATAAATCATACATTTTAATATTATTAATAATTGAATTTTAGAAGGTACATCAATGATATGACCTTTAAGTTATTTTATGGTTACTGGGTATCTAAAGTGCCAACGAGCCCTTTCATAACTTTAATCGGTTCGTTGCCAAATTGAAATGTTTCAGGTTACGCGGTTGCGTTGTGTCACAAAGTTAATGGGATGACATGAGATCCACATACATGTATGTATGTACATTGTACACATACATACTTATATTTTATTATGTTCATATTTATGTTTCTGTTCATATTTTACCCTAACAAGTATATTTATAAGGCAACAGGAAACTAAAAATATATCTGTTTTCTTCAATTTAGAAGACAGCGAAAACGAAAGACACAGATACAAAAAGAGACACAGAGAGTAGCATGAGTAAAGGCAAGAAACTTAATTTATTATTCCTTGGTAAAATCTCAAGGTTATTCAAAAAATGGCAGCTGGAAAATGGTGAATGCTAAAAAGCAAAAAGCGAAAAGCGGGCGACTAATTTGTCACTTTTCGTGCCAAAAATGTTTGTCTACTTTAAGGCGCACTTAGAGATGAGCTCGTGCTTTCCTTACAGTGGAAAAATAAAAATGAATCCTCGAGCTGATAGTCTAGAAAAAGAGAGAAGGATAATCGAATCAGCTATGGATCAGGTCATTGAAACAGACAACACAAAAGCACCGAAAAGTGTTCTACATTTGTTGACTGTTGTTTGCAAACTCTGTGTTTAAACTTTAAAGCATTTATAATCGGGGACCGAAATCATTGCTATTTATACCCGTTACTTAAAAAATAAGTAAAAGGGATATTGTTATCGCTGCAATGTATGTCAAAGGGAGAAGGAAGCACCTCCGACCCTATAAAGTGAATATATTCTTGATCAGCATCAACAGCCAAATCGATTTAGCCATGTCCGTCTATCCGTCTGTCCGTCCATCCGTGTGAGGGCCTAGATCTCAGAGACTATAGGAGCTAGAACAACCAAATTTGGCACACAGACTTCTATAAACCCCACGCAGGTCAAGTTTGTTTCATATTTTTTGCCACGCCCATTCCCGTCTCTGCAAATCGCTAATCACACCATTTTTAGAATATTACGTATTTAGTTGGTAATTAAAGTTATCAATTAATTAACCTTATCATCCTACTAAATCGTAACAAGATCGGACAAAATTTTGGTTTAGAAAGCCTTGAAAATATCGAATATCTCCACTATCGTTTTCTATGTTTTCCCAGCTCTAGGACAAATATAATGGTAGTCATGCCTTTTTTTTAACAACAATAACAAAATCTTTTTATTTGACAAGTGTGGAATCCGTACATACAAATTAGCAACATACCCAACACAGTTCTAGTATTTAAAAGTAAGATGAAACCGGCGGTAATGGCTAATTTAAGTTTCAAGCAATGTAAGTGCCTAAAAGCATGCAGTAAAAAATATTTTAAATTTATTAAAATAAGTAACGGGTATCCTAAGGCCGGGGGCTCGACTACTTATAGTCTTTACCGCTTGTTTTAATATGAAAATTACAAATTAATGATTATTTAAATATTTTATTTTTCTTCAATGATAACACAGGCCAACACTCAATTTGATTCTTTGAATTTATCAACTGATTCTAGTTAATTGGGGTGCGCTGAATTCAAATCTGTAATCAGTTTGTCTCTATCAGCTCTAGTTTTCATGATACAGCTTTTTTATACGCTCCACTTATGACCTCCAATTATGACCATCTGTCCGTCTGTCAGTTTTTTTCAAAAAATAAACTAGAATCAGTTGATAAATTCAAAGAAGCAAAAATCTTTTTTAATTTTGTCGGGCTGTGTAATGCTTAATTTTAATCGAAAAAAATAGAATTCTCAAATATATTATATATATATATTTTTTTTAAATATGACAATTAAATCAAATAGGCATCATAGGAACGATAGGTTGCAAATTAATTGCTCAGTGTTATGCATAAAATTTTTGGCATAGAGAAGAAAATCTTTTATTCGACTTGTGGCTTAACCCATTTTAATTTTTAAAAATATTTAAGTTTTAAAAAATGTGAATTTTCATATTTGATTTTAGAAGGTCTAAATTAGCCTAGAAAAGTGGTTTCTAATGAAAAACGCACTACTTTTTGTATCGCGGCATAAAATGGGTTAAAGTCGTAGATTCTAAATTGTTCACGGACTCATCTTTAGCCCAGAGATGGATGCAAGGCATTTTGCGATGTTACCAGTCGGTACTTGTACATAAGGTGGATATTATGAACAACCTTCACGCTACCTCGCTACCATTTTGGAGGTACGCTTTTTGTCATGCTGTGGGCGCTTAATTAAAATTAATGAAGTACGTCGGCTTTTTATCCTTTTGGCAGGCCAACAGCATAAAGCTACCTACCAGGACCGCCCCCCCTCCATCCACCGACCACAATCTACTCGTAGCTGGATTTCAACCGTCTGCAGCATTCTCCAGATGGTGACGCCGCTGCCTTCCAATGGCACTGTAAATATTTGCGTCTGACTTTATTTCAAGTTTGTTAATTGAGCGTCAGCCGTCGCGTAGGTCGTTCTCTTTCCATGTGTGGGAGTGTGTGCTGGGACTGCCATTTGGCCAGACAGACAGCTTTTTATCAGTCCAAGTTAAGTCAATCATAATGAAAAGTTACACAAATAACAGCTATCAAAATCATAACTATACAAAAAATGATGTTATTCCTCTAAAACGTATTGAATTCATTTACTGCAAATAGTGTTTATTTGTTTTTTTGTAATCAAAATATCGTTCACTTCTAATAACTTTCAGACACCGAGAAAAATACCAATATTCATCTTTATGGTTCATTTATGCATTTTCACCATTATTAAAAAATTTTCCAGTTTTATAGACTTGCTTACAAAATAATGATTAATTTTTAGTTATACTTTACTTCTCAACCAATAATCAATAATAAAAAATAATAATAAAACTTATGAAATAATCATTATTTCATGAGTTTTATTTTTTTGCTCAAAGTAAAACTCACATTGTAATTTCTACAAGGCCTAATTTGATGTTCAACCCAAAAAATTGTATTTTTTAAGTCGATTGTTATAATGATTATTCCATAAGTTTTATTTTTTTTGCTCAAAAATAATGATTATTGGTTGAGAAGTACAGTATAACTTAAAATTAATCATTATTTTGTAAGCAAATCTATAAAACTTGAAATTAATCATTATTTTAAGATTTTTTTAATAACACTTATAATGATTACGGTCCCTGATTTAATTTAATTCGAAATAAATATATTTGAAGTAATCATATTTCTTTATCATTTGTAATTATTTCAATGATTTAGTGGTTAAATGAATCAGAATTTTAATCGCATTTATATATGACTGAATGACCTACTGATTAATTGGTTGTTTCACTGCCTGCACATATTCCATTTGCATTTATTCACTTTCAGATTCAACGCTCAATTGCCCCTTGAGCAATTAATCATAATTTCCAAGTTGTTTTGTTTTTTCCACCTTTTTTATGTTTCGCCATGCACTGCAACTTGACCTTCATTTTGTCAGTTTTCCCTGGCAACCAGCTGAAACTGAGGCAAACTTATATGCTCACGGATTTCAATGCCACTCCTCTTGACTGAAATCGATCCGCAGGAAACCAATTTATATGCACACACTTATGTGTGTATGTCTACAGTCATTTCTTTCTGTCGAAATTTATAAGTACATATTCAACTTAAAATGCCTTGGAAGAACATTAACTCTTTAAATACGCCCAGTTCTATCAGATTTTTCCTAAGCTTCTAATTAAATTAAAATCACATATTAAATAATAATTAAGAAAGCTTCAGCTTAATAAAAATACCATTCTCTTGGTTTGATCATCTTGATTTTCATATTTGTTTTATCTTGTTTATGTGGATGTATCAAGAATTTATTGCAGCAGTGGGCTCGCAAATGCTCCGGGAGCCATATGCTGCTAACGAATTCATGTTTCGTGCCCGCCGCTGATTTATTGTATTAATTCGCAAGTCCTGAAAAGTTTCCCGAAATGCCGGAAAACTTTAAACAAGGTTGCAATTGTGCAAATTTAATGAAAGTTCAACCATTTAATAATAATAAAATAATTACAAATTTTGTTCTTATTACTTCACTTTCTCTTAATTTTAAACTTCTTCGTGAGTGCCGCTTTCAGCTCATGTCATTTGGACACAGAGCTCCATACCTTTATCCTCTTTGCTTGTTGCACTGTCACTTTGATGTGAAATGCTTTTACTCCCCCTTTTCCGTGACATGGGAACTAAATGTGTCTGCCAAATGGTGAATGCAACATTTCGTTCTTAAAAACTCTTAGCTGCCACAAACCTAAGAAGCTCCAACCCCAAGTGAATGGGTTGAATTTCGACATAAAGTTGCAGCAATGCCCCTTAATATGCAAAAATGCATCTGTTGCCCATAAAAAAGAAAAAAAAAAAACACACACAAAAATAAACAACACAAATTTTCTGAGAAAAGTGAAGAGAATGCAATGTTAATGGAGTAAAATACCAAGAACAAAATGTCAGCTACTAAAACAAGAACGCTTTTGTAACATTGCATAGCCAAATGCCACAACAACAATCCTGTAGCCAAAAATTTACTAGTAAATATGCGCTTAGAAATTGTTGCTAAACAAAGCCATGAGCGCCGAATACTTTCACATCGTCTTTCCTTTGACTTTGCTCCATTCTCTAAGTGCATGTGTGTGTGATAATGAGTGTGTGTCGATGTGTGTGCAGTTTGTGTGTTTACTAGTCTGCACATACTCATACCTCATTCATTTTACTGGCTTGCAAAAATATTTGACGGCATGACGACCAAACGCATTTGCCTGTGTCATCAGCTTGCTGAAGTTTTCAGATTTCTCTTGTCCTTTTTCAAGTTCTATCTTCAACTTAATTCCATAGCAATTTGTATTACATATTTGTCAAGGGCAGCCCATACAAAATAATTCTTGTTTTCCCATTATTTTCTGAATTGTTTTTAACTGCTTCTAAAAGTAAGAGCTACCTTTTTCCGCAAAACTAATTCAAAATAAAACCTATCTTGTGATACTCCGTAATTGAATCGTTTATTGGGAAAAATAATCTTTAATAAATTGGATTTTATTTCCAACAAGTTATATTGTACAATTTTATCTAAGAGTTTTCAATGGAAATTCTTTATTTGTATCAGGTGTATGTGAAGAGTATTTGGTTTTAGATACTAGCTGTGTATGTCCTTTACATACATAACAATAAACGCTATTATTATCGTCAAGTTCTCTACCATTTTTGACCTTTTACAGAAGGGCTTTCCACAACGTTATTAATAAATTATTCTCCCATTGTTTCATTTCAGCGATACGTGAGTAGACCGACAATTTCTTAATCAACATAATGTTAAGCAATAAAAATGAATGTCAAATAGAATAACGTAATACCAGGTATTTACCATGACAATTTAAATAAATTTTAATACCCAAAGGCTATGTGCAATTGATTTTTTTCTCCCATTATTCTGTATTTGTTTAATTTTATTTATATGGATATAAAATGAATTTATTGTATTAATTCGCAAGTCCTGAAGCATTTACCTAAATGTCAGGAAAATTTAAACAAGGTTAATAAGTGCAAGTGTAATTAATTAAGCATTTATTGAAAGTTCAACAATTTAATCCAATATAATTACAAAGAAAAACAACAAAAAATTTGGAATTTAAAATGAACATACCAAATATATACAAATACACATTCCAAGAGCAAAAAATTGAATACCCTTGCCGTTATATTTTTTACAAAACTATATTGGATAAAACTATATCAACATCTTAAGATTGAAAAAAAAAAATAAATTATGTCTTATTATGTATTATTTATCTACTGTAATTGGCGTAGGCTATAGTTAATATAAATTTTAAAAAAATTAGTTCTCAAAGTTTTTATTTTTTTAAGAAGACATATTAAATCGATTAAAGCCATCTAACCAAGAATGCATAATTTTAAAAAGTGTTCTTCTATTTGATTTAAGTTTTGCAGTACCCCTTGTTAGAGTATTTAAATTTGTAAGTGCTGGTTTTTTTTGGTTTCAATTGCAAATTGTGTAACATTAAGCAGTCATTATTGCTTATATATGTACGAGTATGTGTACATATATATTTATACCCGTTACTTATAAAAAATAAGTAAAAGGAAAATTGTATTATCTGCAATGTATGTAACAGGGAGAAGGAAGCACCTCCGACCCTATAAAGTGAATATATTCTTGATCAGCATCAACAGCCGAGTCGATTTAGCCATGTCCGTCTATCCGTCTGTCCGTCCGTCCGTGTGAGGGCCTAGATCTCAGAGACTATAGGAGCTAGAGCAACCAAATTTGGCACACAGACTTCTATAAACCTCACGCAGGTGAAGTTTGTTTTAATTTTTTGCCACGCCCCTTCCTGTCTCCGCAAATCGCGAAAAGCACCGTTTTTAGAATATTAAGTATTTTTTGAGTAATTAAAGTTATCTATTAATTAAAGCTATCATCCTAATTAAAAGTAAAAAGATCGGACAAATAGAATATACAATAGAATTGATTGTCAATTTAAGTGCCTAAAAGCAAGCAATAAAAAACATTTTAAATTTATTTCGACTATAGTCTTTCCCGCTTGTTTTCTATGCACATTTTTATATATTTTTTATATATAGGGATACCCATGCATGGCTGTGTATTGAATCACGCCCTTCACATACACAAGACACACTTACACAAATCGGGTAGACAAGGACAGCATTTGCGACAACCTTTCCACCTGGCACGCCGTTGTGTCAACCATTGTAATCATATTTTCCTCTTTACCAAATAGCAACAATATCGTACAATACAGACTGGGATTGTGAGCGAAAAGATGTTGGATTATGGGGTCCGAATGCGGTAGGCAGGACAGGGGAGTGGGAACAGTACAGTTTACGCTTCGGAGCGACTTAAAAAACACTATTGAAGTTTAACGGAAATCCGCTTAAATTTTTTGCTCTTTTACTCATTTTTCTTAACTTTCTTTACACTCTAATGGGCACACTTAGTACGTGATGTTGTTAATAAGGTATTTTAGCTTGGGCGTCATATTTATTTACTTAAAGAACTCGGTAAAAGCGACAGCTGATAGGTGTTGATTGATGTTGCCAGGATGTCGAGCTTTAAATTATTAAAGAGCTTTAATGCGTTGAAAACAGCTTTTCTTCCACACAAAAAAGAAAACAGTAAGTGCTTTTGGCTTAAGAAAATAAAATCTCAACTATTTATAGCTATTGCTATGCTTAAAGCATTTAAGATCCGATTAATAAAGTAATTTATTCAGTGAAGTAAAATCACAGTCTATTGGTATTTTAGTTCAATCGAAGTTACAAAATAAACAGTAGTGGTTTTTGGCTTTAAGAAAATAAAATTTAAAATATTTATAGTTATTGCTATATTTGAAGCATTTTTTTAGTTCAATCTGCTTCAATGTAGTACATACAAAGTTAGCCACTTTTAACTGTCAATATTTTTGGCTTTTAGGTTACGCATACGCCACATTGGCTTTCCCGTTTGTCTTGTGTAGAGAATTTTCTTTTTGTTTTGACTCGGTTGTTGAAATTCGACTTAAATCGAGTAAAATGTGTTACAGTTGCTTTGTTTTGGGTTATAGGCTGGCAAATGTCAATAACTTGTGGAGACCAAGGACGTGAGGACGTGACGTTATGAAATTGATATTATTTTATAAACGTTGTTGCCATTTTGTGTGACCCACAAATTGCTGCTGCTTTAGAATATATAAATAAAAGATAAACAGAGCATAAAATAAAAGTAGCGAACATTTAACCATGAGCGTTTAAATGATGAGCAACAAACATGATACGGAACAGAACTCCAACTGAAAAGACTCAAATCAAATGTAAACCGAAACTGAACTCCCAATAGTGTGAGACGAGAGCACTTTGTATATGCGAGTACCATGGTGTATATGCAGATTTTATGCTAAAAATTAGGTGTTGAGGGAGTTGCACGAGCTTCTGAACACGGGGTAAAAAGAGAAAAGAGCGATGCGCGTATGTGTTGAAATTTGAAAAGTTGCGTCTCGCAACTTGGTTATTTTTCATAGCTCATATTTTCTGTTGACATTGTCAGTGAGTTGTTTGTTATTTCTTTTTTTGTTGCTCTATTGGATTTAAATTGCACAACCAACAATAACCAGTAAAATAGCGAAAGGCAATCAAAATATATACATTATGTATTTGCTGTCGGACACTATGTTGACAATATTTCGCTGTTTTCACAACATTTGATTACTTGTTAGTTTTTCCTCCATTTGTTCTTTTCGATTTTTGTTTTTGCTAGTATTTCCCTGTGGCATTTCGAGCTTGTTTGATAGCTAACAGTTCTTATGTGTGAAGCGAGGTCTGTTAAATTTCTTTGAAATGACAGTTTATTTGCTGGTTGTTTTAATTTGTAAACTACGTTGTGCATTATACTAAATTACATATTATATATAACCAGTTTGTAAAATTAATTATCGTCTTTAATCCGTTGACTTAGTCTATGTAGCAATCCAGGTTTTATCAAATTAATTTTGCAGTTTGTTTAATTGTGCCCACGTTGGGCGCCATTGTACAATTTGGTATGTATTGATTTTATTACAGAACTATTGTTTAAAGTTTAAAGCTTGGTTATACCTTGTGAATTGCATGTTTATATTTGCAGCAACAGGATAAGTCATTAAATCAAATAATAAATACAGTTGAACTTCCCTAACTCGAACTTCTCTAACTCGAATTTCTCTGTAACTCGAACTAAATGCGTGGCAGTAAAATTAATAATCTTAGGAAAAAGAACTCTATAACTCGAATATCTCCCTAACTCGAACTTTTTCTTTGGATAATGGTGATTCGAGTTAGGGAAGTTCGACTGTAATATATTGAGGTAGCTGTCTTAATTATTTTACGATAATCCGAAATTTATGATAGTCATTATTAGTAATAGCTAAGAATAATGCAAAGTTATATGCAGTCACACACTTTGATTTTTTTGGAGTCGTTTATTTCAGTCCCAAGTAAGCTAACTAGATTTTTTTTACAGTAAGTCATTTATGGCAACTAGTACTTATTAATGAAAACTAAGTGTTTAGTTATGAAAATTAAAAATAGAGAAGAGTTGACTAAAAATAACATAGCACTTTATTTGAGTTTAAGTTTACAATTTTTCTACAAATTTTCATTGGAAGTATTGAAAGCCCACATTGAGCGCCAAGTAAGTTAACTGGAATTTTTCTTGTTATTGCAGTTTCGATTTTAAGAACAAATATTAAGCAAGTTAAATATAAAAAATTCTGAAAATACAGATTTATACGCTGAAAAATAATAATCCATTTGCAAAAAAATAATTAGGATTCCCATATCGATTTCGTGAGCGCAGTTTGCGTGTCTCACGTGCCTGTCGTGCTTTCAAATTGTTATCACATATTCATGTGCCAACGTCTCTGTCTCTGTTGGAAATCAGGTGGATAGAGAGGGGTGGCTGGTGTTTTATCTTGAACCAACTCCAGCCGACGGTGGCATTAAAAATGTAAGCGCCTTAAATATTTAATATTACGCATACGACATGTTGCGTCAGTTTGGTGCGATGCCATTGCTGACATTTAAATGAATTTTCAATAATTTTCTTCGTCGTTTTTCATATATACATATATATTTTTTTTCTGGCTTTCATTACTGTTGTTGTTGGTGCGGCACAGCAGGCGATAGAGTTGGCCCAAGCACTTACCGTCGGTCTGACAGTTGGGCGACAAGCATTTTGGGAGCGGCAAGAGACAGAAGATGGGCACAAAAAAAAAAGGCGTCAGGCAAAGTCAAAGTCAAGTCTTGGGTCTCAGCTAGCCCCAAAATGCCATTTGTGCAAATCTAATAAATAGCAAACCGCATTAAATTCAACACAAAAAATAAGTAGAGAGGATGAAGGAAAAAATAACAGACGCCAAAGGGGGCCTGACACGGCAGCTCGCACGTGTCAATGAGACTGGGTCACAAATTTCATTATGAAAAAAAAAAGTTAAAAAAAAAAAAAAAAATCTAAAGCGTCGCACATTGAAATTTTTGCGCTAACTGGCGAATGTGTGACACGGTATTCTACTACTCTCGATGTTGTTGCTGTTGCTGTTGTTATTATGGGCTGCTGTTGTTACTTTGGGGATTTACAGGCGAAGGTCGCTTCCGTTGGCCTCCGTGTGTAGTTTAGGCCAAATTAACATATCACACAAGCCGCACTCGTCGACGCAATCATCGTTGGGGCCAATCCTAGTGGCATGTCCTTGCCAGGCCCGTTCAACTCTTGGATCTGCTTGACTTGTCACTTTGAGACGGCAAGCAAGGCAAGTACACAGAAAAACAAATCCGGGATATTTAGCCCGAATTCAATCCGAAACGATACTCGTATCAGATTTTCTTAAACCAAGTATGAAATACTTGATTTTTTTAATCCCGAATTCAACCCTGAAATTGTGTAATTCAGCCTTAAAAAATTTTTATAAATTAAAATCTTATTTTGTTTTATCTTTTTTTTAACGTTTCTTTTTAATTTTTTTAAACTTTTTTTTATTCTCTTTTTTTAATTTTTTGTTTAATTCTTTTTTTAAATTTTTTTCTTTAAACATTTTCTATTTGATTTTGTGTTTAACATTTTTTTTTTAATGACGGGAATGTTTGACTACAATTGACGAGGTGACTCGAGCACAGGTTTTTTTTAAACTGGAAGTGACAGGTCTGCGACTCTAACCACTGAGCCACCCGACCAGTTGAAATGAGAGAGGTCGAGAGAGAATTTTCTCTCGCGCTCGGCAAATGTAGTGATCAACGGAGCATTTTAAGAATTTTTTACCTTGAATCAAGTAATTTGGGCTTATTTTCCAAATTTATTCCTGAAACAGGCTTAATTATTTTGCTTAATCCTGAATACATACTTAAAAAATCCATACTTAAATGAAGTATTTTATACTTGATTTTAGAATGGCTTTTTTTTCTGTGTACATATGCATGCATATATATTTGTATGTATCTATATGCATAGGCCTATAGGCAACTTCTCTTTACACTTCTGGCCCATTAACTGGGCCAACATTACAACTATGTAGATATCCTTTTCTCTCTCTCATTCCAAGTGTTCAGCGACGTCATGGCTCATATCACATTCTAGCTCCTTGCTGATATTTTATGCAAAGGAATGTGTTATGAATCTGAACAAATCACAAAACGTAAAGCTCTTTTGCTTACTATAAACTGCTTTTATAGCTAGACACACACGACACACCACTTACCACTGAAGCACTTACCAAACCGACTTTTACTTATGCATGTAGAACTTGAGACAAATCTTATGTAGGCATCGATAACTATATAACGAGTTATCAAAGGATATAGGAGTAATATTAATAGCTTATTGGTCTAGTCGCTAATATTTCAGCTGAAGTTTAAATTCCAGAAAACTTTTGTTTTTTTTTTAGCCCAAGGACGACTTTTTACATCAAGATGTCATATAAAAAATATCAGGCCTATTCCGGTTTTCACTTTTTACTTTTTAGCATTTAGTGATATGCATTTATTCACTTTGAAATTAGATTACATAGAAGTGCTTGAAAATTATCGTTTTTCGATTTATCGCTTATCAACTCAAAGTGATATCAATCCGATGAATATCGTAGAAATGGTATTAGAGCAGTTAAAAGAAATTCAATTCCTTATGATCTTGTTTACTTGTGGGTTAATAAAACCGTTATGATTCATTTTTATAGTAAATACAATTTTTATTAATCAAAATTATCCACCTACGCGTTTCGGCGACATTTTTCGCCTTCCTCAAGGATATAAATATTCATACATATGTGTTTACATTACACAAAATTAAATTGTATACAAAGTAACACTTAAAATACATTTCAAATTAAGTGGTTTACATTTATATTGTGTGGTGTAGTCAATTCCCATCCTATTACTGCACTGTCCTTTCTGGTTCGTCAATTGTTTGTTTAAAATATATTTAATTATATTATTGCCACCATCAATTTTGCGTTTGCCCACTGTGAGAGATATACGCGGAATATGAAGTTTGTTTGTTCCACGTCTTCCTTATCTCTCTCCTTGTTCTCCTTGTTCTCTCTCCTCTCACAATGTCCAAAATTTTAACATCATCAAAATCAATTCCTACAAATCTTATCGAAAGTGAAATTCGGAACAGCCCTGTATATTTGTGCATGTAAATAATCAAAATTCAGTAACAATTTTTTAACTCGCTTTTCTTTTACATAATTAGTATAATGATAATGTCTGCATTTATCTTGAAATAATTAAGAATTATACATATTAATATTTTACTACATTTTTGGTGTTGTATTTATTTAGATTGTTTCGAAAAAACGGGTTGCAAGTATTTCATTGTCGAGCTCGCTGGATTGTAGCGTTTTTACGTGTTTTACCCTTAGATTTACTTAAAGCCATAAGACAAGCGGTTCATAAAACCAAACCGCAAGTTCAATGACAGCAAGACGAACAAATAATTCACAAACAACGTGAGGTTTTCTATCAGATCTTGCCAAGTGTCTGCATATCTTAAAAATGGCAACGCATTGCTGATTCTCCATCTCACTCTCACGCTATCCCTCTCTCTTATACACTCTTTGTGTGTGTGTATTGCACACTTTACATTTTGACAGTCGGCGATAAGCACAGAAGTTGAAACTCACACACAATGTCTACAATTCCTTAGCGTTCTTTTGTTCTCAACTCTTGGCCAACCCAATCCTCGTTCTTTCCTGCTCTCCTGCTCTCTCTCTCTTTCTATCCATCGACTTGTTTCGCATGACACATTGCACAGCTGTCAGTGTGTGATTCAGTGTTGCCAATTTGCCCTTTTTGCGGACAGATCTGTCCGTTGTGGAACTGCGATCTCCGGACAAATTTCAAAACGTCCCCTATCCGGAAAAAATGCCTTTTTAATTTGATTTTATCCTTTTATTCATCCTTTTTTAATCGTGAAATCGCCTATACAAATTATTAATTAAAACAATGTGGCATCGATTTCATGTTGTTTTTCCGATATCGATAAGCCAATTTCGAAGTCATGCCAATTTGTCTTTTTTGTGGACTCATTTGAACTTTTTATAAAATGCGATTTCTGGAAAAAATTTTAATCCGGAATATGACTTTTTTAATTTATTTTACTTTATCCTTTATTCATCCTTTTTTATTGTTCTAAGTCTTCATTTAAAAAAATGGATCCATTGATGGAAAATAATAATACTTTTAATAATCAAGTTATTTTTAAAGTTACGATATTATTTTATTAATTAATATTATATGTATTAATAAGAAAACAATGTGTGTCCAGATTTTTTGTCCTTTAAACAAAAATCTGTTCGTTTTCTGTCTTTTTTGGGTTTAACTGGCCTTTTTTTGTGCAGCGTAGTTGGCAACACTGATGGCATTGCATGTGAATCTATAAATAAATGTGTGTGTGTGTATGCGTTGTTTTTTTGTTTTGTGTGTGGTTATTAGTGTGCATACCTTTTAACCAAGCGGATAAAAGAAAATTGAAATTGCATTTATCGTTGATAGCCCAAACATTCAAACAAAAGTCCAACTTCTATATATGTCCGCCTCCCAATCCACTATCAAATGTCGCGCCATTTTGTTGTCATTTCTTTGAGCTCCTCCCTCGCTTCATCTCTCTCTCTCTCTCTCCCTCTTCCCACGCTTCCCACAACCGTTGTATAATATGTAAGTCTCTTGCCTTGCCTGCGCTGCCCACACACCACTTTAAACAAACAGCAAAATGATTCATTGTGTTCTACAAATGCAGGTAATATCTGTTCTTTTCTATCTTTTGCTCACTCTTTCTCTTTCTCTGCCACTCTCTCTTTCTCTCTTTCTCTCGTCCTCTAGTCCACTGTTTCTCACTCGTTCCCACTCTTGGAGCTTACTTGTTCAGCTGCTTTTTGTTTCAATTTGATTTGTTTCCTTTTTTTTTTTGTGCTTACCCTGTACCTATTAAAAATGTATAAAAATGCATATAAGTATAATTGAGTTGTGACTTATATTTTTAGTTTTTCTTATGAATTAAATTGCAGTTAGTCACCTTGATCTAAATCGAAAACAATTATGACTTTAAATTTATAAAGATTTATATATTTTAAAAAATTACTCTGCAAGTTTTAATATTAAAGATTTAGTCTTCATTTTTATATACCCTCTATATTTTTGCTAGATTTGCAGAGTATCGATCTAGTCGAGCACTCTTACTTGTTGCTATTATTATTATTATTATTGCTGCTGTAGTTGTTGTATGAATGTTGTGGGCAGACAATAAAAAGCATTTCATTTGAATAATGTGAAAACATTTTGTTAGGCAATATAGCTGCCACCTCTTACCACATTTTTTAAAACTGCTTAACATGCTCCATCCCTTTTCCGCACGCAGTGTTTATCTCTGTCACTCTCAATTTGTATGCCCATTTTATATATGTGTATCTCTCTTAGTCGCTCTATCTGTTGCTTTTTTAGACTTACACTCTGCATTGATAGCAGACCGTCAGTCAAACAGATAGACAGACGGACAGACTGGCATACAGAGGGGCAGATAGACAGACGGATATCATGACTTGGTCATTGTGCCATTAGCCCAATAGCCTTGTAACTAACAGCATTTTTTTCGGGGCCTATGACCGAAAGCTGGCCAACCTAACGAAAGGATTATACTTGAATTGAGTTTAATGTAATTCAATTTTTGTTAATAGGATTTTGATGATATTAAAGATATTAAGTTATATTGTAAATAATGCATTCCAAATATATTAAGAACTTAGTTACAACAAAACGTGAAAATGGGTTTAAAACAAATTAAAGAACCACTTAAAATAAATGACTTTAAGAATTTAATTTTTTTTCATATGACAGGGCTTGAATAGCGGCTGTTCCTAATTGTTAGAGTAAGTCTAAAATCAAAGCCTTTAAAATTCTTACTTTAAATGCTCCTAAATATATGCTACACAAAATTTGATGGTATTGAGAAGAAATTTATATATTGTGTAAATAATATACCTCGTAGTTTACGTTAACTAGTTGTTTTTCTTAGGGTATAGTGTATCTTTTAGTCGGTAGACAGTGTGTCTCTTTAATTTTGACTTTCTCTGCGCTGCCCCTAGAAGTATGCCACATTTTTAGTATATTTATGTGCATATATATGCATGTATTCGGGTTTTGTCGTTTATCAATTGGGAGCATACATATATGAATAATTTGTGCCAGTGGCCGGAGAAAGGGGGCGGGTCCAAGCTAGTTTGAAGCTGTTGTGCAGCTGTAAGCCCAAAACAAATAATTACTTTATTGAAAAGCATGTTTGTGGTGCATAATCGATTAGCTAACTATGTGATCGATAAACTTTTCTACGTATATGCATATAGTCAGTATATAAACCTAATTATTTCTACTTATATCCAAGAAACGTAAGTTATAACACGTTATGGGGACAAAGTTCAAACGAGTTGTCGAATGGCCTCTAATTATTGTAGGTGTTTGCTTTTGATTGTGCTTGTTTGCGGCCACTTGGGCAATTAACTTGTCACACAGAAATCGATAAGAGTCGCTTATCACAAATCAAATCACAACTAAAACTCGATATATTTGAATGAAGTAAAATCGCACATAGATGGTTAACAGTTGTCTACACCATATAAATTGATATTGATTGATATCGATAAATATGGTTAGCATTAAAATCAAGAGATTTTCTCAAATAATAATCTTAACATAATTTGTGATAACTGCATTTTAAAAAAAAATAAATAATTATCTTAACATAATTTGTGATAACTGCATTTTAAAATAAAATAAATATATCTTGTTTACGATGTAGTGATAATTACCGAATGAACACTTAGGGTATTCAGAAACTCTGATATTTGTGTTATTTGAAAAAGTGATATATTTTGTAATGACAACAAATACACAGGGAAAAAATTATTATGACGAATTTTGTTTACATACCAAAGGGCATATTTGTTGTGATAATCTTTTTTCTGTGTGTTTGTTATCAGAGTTTCTTTATTCCCTAATTATTTTTCAAGTGTTATAAATGAAGTTTGAAACAGAATGACCTAAAACAACTTTGATTGTTGACGACATTAGCATCTGAATTTTTCTACATTTACTACATTCAGTTTTTCTATTGACTCTACAAAGTAGTCGGTCTTATATATATTTTGGTATTATAATAATATACCCTATTCGAATATTGTATTACACAAGATGAACGACAATTGCAATCTGGAAGAGCAGCGTGAACGCATTAATAATGCGTTAATTAATGCCGTAGATGACTTGGATCGGGAGCATCTGCGAAAGTTGCAGCTGACGATGCACGGTTGTGCCAAACGCTGTTGCGCCGACATGGACGCCAGCGCGGATGCAGTGCAACGTTGCGTGGATCGCTGCCAGCTGCCGCTGACGCGTGCACGTTGCTACGTGCAACAAGAGTTGGCCGAATTCGAGTCGCAGCTGGAGAGCTGCATGCGCCAGTGCGAAATGCCGGCCAATAAAGACTCTGGCGGTCGATCCGAACGCTGCTCATTGGACTGTGTGGATAAGTATGTGGCGTTATTACCGGGACTGTTGAGCGCCATGCGAGTGGCTCTGGAAAAGGGCTTATAACGCTGTCACATAAAACACACTATGAGTTATGTAGAAAATGGAAAAATAGTTAATTAAAACAACTGCACTTAAATCATAGATTATCAGTGCCAGACTTTTTAAGATTGGAGTTCGACGTGGCGTATAAAAAGCAGTGTTTGTCACTAGTAGCAGTCAGTAATACGTAAACCGTACTACTAGCTTAATTTAACCGTTGCACAGAGTTATCTATTATATTATAAGTATTTGGCCTTTGTTTTAACTTTGGTACCCGTTAGCTCTCAAACTTGAGGACTCACTCAATAATCATTTCTCTAAATAACGTATGTATATAGTTTTGTCCGCACCAATTCGCACCGCCTGCGGCATAATTGCATAGTTCGACCGATTGTTCCTATGGCTGCTATATGATATAGTGGTCCGATTTGAAACAAATTTGGTCTGCATGTACAAGACTAACCCAGATTTATAATATGTCAGATAGTTTAAAATCGGACTAATATATCATATAGATGCCATTCGATTTAAAAAATGAAACCAAAAAAGTCAAAATTAAAAAAAAATTTTTTTTAGGTGCCATAAATTTTTTTTTAAACAAATTTCAACTTTTATAGCCCATAGGTAAGCATGTAGGGGCGTGGCTCTTTTCTTAAACACTTATTTCATAGCTTGAAGAGTTATCTATTATATGCCATTTGAATTCTTAGATTCTCTCATTTGGTTCAAAAGATACGATTTTTGCATAGCAAAATGAGCATCCTTTTAGTCGACGATGAGATGACTGAACCGCCTGGTTTGAAGACTACTAGTGTTAGTAGTGCTAATTCTGCGACAGCACCAAATATTGCTGAAGAGGAGAATCAGGTACTTGCACTCAAGGAGCTGGCCAAAACCGTTTTCCATGCATTGTCGCAGGATAAAGAACTGTTGAGACCTTCAAATGAAATGATGATGCCGTACGGCATGACGTTATTATAATTAAAATAATGATAATTCTAATAATAATTATAATTGGGATTAAAATTAGGTCCTTCTGTGTGGGATACGTTTATGGATAGATGCAATTAATGAGCTTTCTATAAAGTTTTTATAGCAAATGAAGGCAAGCAATGAAGCAAGCAGCAACAACAAGTAGCTGGCCGTAATGTGCCAACTGTTGAGTTTCCTTCCGCTTCCGCGAGCGACAGCGCTCTGTCGCTCTCACACTCGCTCATTTACTCTCAATCACCCTATGTCTCCCCCTCCTACGCTCTCTCTCTCGCTCGCAGAACAACAACATTTGACTGTGCCGGCATCGGCATCGTCCGAAATGCCGAATGCTGAATGCTGACGACAGCGACTCCAACGATTGTTATGCTTACAGGTGTTTGTCTTGCTTCGTCTGTATGCATGTGCCCATGTGTGTGCGTGTGTGGGAGTTTGTGCATGGCTTGTGCAACTCGTCACACACTCACTCACTCGCTCGCTTCCTCTCACACGCTCGCCAATGCGTTCGTTTGTTTGTTCGTTCGTTCGTTCGTTCGTTTTGCACGATTGCTTGCTCTCCTCTGGCGCTCTTTGGCTTGTGTTGATTTTATAGCGCTCTCACTGTGTGGCCTGGCGCTTTATATTCCTGCGGCAGAGACGCTATCGCATCAGTTTCATTTAAACGCTCGACAGGGCGAGTTGTGCAGCAGCAATAGCAGCAGCAGAGAAGCTGAGATAGAAACAGAAACAGTAGCAGCAGTAAACAGCAACAGAACACATTGAGAACCATAGCGCTCAACATTCAAAACTCACTCAACTCAACATCTTTAATCATCTCAATCTCAATGCTCATGTTGCTCACCAAAGTCAACGACATCATTACAAATCGTAATAATAACAACAAAAACGATCAGTACTTTTTTTTATTGTTTGTTTGTTCAACACTAAAGTGCAAGTGCAGTGCTGAAGATCTAACAATCAATTTCAACAACATCAACACACAATATTTATTCAAAATTTGAATATCCCATTAAAAGAGAAAAAAAAAATTAAAAAGAAATTGTAAAAGAAAACATTTCAACGTCAAACTAGAAAACTAAACAATAAATAACTCAAAGTTTTTCACCTTTCCTTAACTTTACACAAATTTCGATTTGTGTCCGTCAGACTTATTTTTTTCGGTGTAAGAATTTTTTGATTGTTTACCGCACAAAATGTGCACAAAATTTTCATTGGACTCGAACGACTGAAAAGTGCGTCGTTCTTAGGACATTTTATTTTAACGGTAAGTTCCCGCAATATAAATTTCTATAATATATCATTTGGTTGTAAATAAGTAAAAGTTTGTCCGATGGGAAAAAAACTTTGGGACAAAACTGTTTTGAAATATTTGAAAAAGTTTTGAGTTGGTTAAATAAATGGTTAAAATGTTGATAGAATGTGTGTGTGTGTGTGTGTGTGTGTGTGTGTGTGTGTGTGTGGGAGTGTTACGAATGACACTTTTAAACAATATACATATGACAAAAATCATATTGAATCATTTGGGAGTGTAAGTTTTCTAAACCGTTGTGATAAAATGGTGAAAATTTGTAAGTTCGAGCTTGTGAAATTGTTAGGTTGTTGAATTGTTGATTGAATGTGAGTAATGTTTTCTTTTTTTCTGAAACATACAGTAAAGGGTTATTTTAGAAATGGAACTGCTTTTTGTTCTGTAATTTTTAAATACTATTTCGATACGTCATATTCTTTAAATCATTTGGGACTGTGAATGTTGGACAGAAAGTTGCAGAATAGTACAAATTGCTGTGCAGGCTTCTCAGGTTTGCAGCTGGTTTGTGCGAATGTGAAAGAGATTTCGAAGTAGAATGCAAATGGTCAAAAAATATGTAGTTAGCTCTTAGAATGTCAATTAAAATATCTGTATAAATAACTGAAAATTGTTGTTTGAGTTTGTAAAAATTTCCAGTAATTACTTATTTTGTTTTTATTTTAATTGTGACAATTGCTTAAAGTTTGATTCTTTTCTAGATTTCTTAACCCGAATTCATTATTGAAATCATTTAAAATTCTTCTATTTGCTTAAGAAATTCTCAGAAAATGTTGAATAGAACCAAAACTTTGGGTGTTTGTGCTTAAATTTCACCTAACCATATAATATATTTTACATGAAATGCGCATATTCATTGTTTTATTATTAAAATTTTTGGAAAGCATTAATTAATATATGTTTGTTTCATTTGTGGAAAGACCCGCCGGGGTCCCGTCAAGAAAGCTTCTTCGAATTCTTCTTCATTTCTCCAGTCTGATATCAAGTATACGTCGCTTACGTCCATTAAACGGAATCGTACAGGCGGTGCTGCAAATTGGCAAACTGACTGAAAATTGCAAGAAAATGGCAGCAGTAACAGCAAAAACAACAATAGCAATAGCAACATTAACGCACATTGCGGCACACGAGTCAGGCGAGGACAGCTCAAAAAATTATAGTCATGAAACAACTTGATGTTTCTTTCTTCTTTGTGATACCTATTCATTGTTAAATAGAGTTCGGAATAATTGTTTGGTACACTCAATGTGTACGACATTCTTGAAAAACCAGCGAAAAGTGTTAACTAAATCTGGTATTAATATTACTATTGTTAATACGAGTTCTAATTGTCCAGAAGTTACAACATGAAAATGTCATTGCATTTACTGGTAGCTTTTCAATGGAACTCTAAGAATTATATTTAGCTTTTCAAGCGTTAGAATTTCTATGAAATGTATAATTCTATGAAATTTGAATTTACATTTATAAGCAAGAATAAAACTTTAAGAAAAAAAAAAGAAGCGCTAATTTGAAGAGTTTTAATATTTTAATCACATTTTATAGGAGCAAAAAAATCGGAAAGAATTCATATAAAGATTTAAAACGAGCCCAAAAACCAAATAAATCTGATTTGTTAAAGTCAACTGCAGTTCATAGCTAAGTATAAAAATTTCTATCTATTGAGTAATTCTTAACACTCTTTGGCAGTTTTAGTGAAACTCTTTGAGCAGCCCTAGCTGAGAACGTCTCTGTGCAGGCTTTGTTAGCAGCTTCTCAGGTTTGCCGCTGGTTTGTCTCGTTAACCAAAGTTCGCGTGTATGCATGTCCAGGTGTTTCTAGGTGTAGGTGGGTGTGTGTGTGTGCGTGTGGTTTGTATTTACGTACGTGTTCTTTTGCTAATCGCTGCGTCCAAAGTGCTGAACAGGAAAAGTGCAGCGTTGCTTTTGGCGCGTGATTTAAAAAAACTCGCGGGAGTGAACAAAATTGTGGGAGCGAGAAAGAGAGAGACACGGAGAGATCTTTAATTTGGCAATTGAAAATGGGCGGAAGTATGTATGTGGCGTATACGTGAAATTGGTTACAAATCCGCCACACTTTGGTACCAAACTTTTCTCTTGGTAACTGCCTTCATTTGCTACGCTTTTTCTTTTGTTAAATTTAATGCAGTTTTTGCCCTTTTCATTTCATTTCTTTTCACGTATTTTTTTTTGCTGGTTCGCAATTGCCTGCGGTTGTGTGTGATTTCCTTTCAAGTTGAACTTTTTTTTGTTTTAATATTTTTTCATGCATTTTCCGTTTAAATACGAAAACTAAACATGTCCAAAGCACACACACAGACCGCAGAACAAGGGCTACATATTCTTTTTTAATATAAGATCTAAATTCTTAAATTCTCATGTCTGAACGTACTGACATGAGTAACTAAAACACGAGGGGGAGTTGCCTAACAAATGAACCTAACAACGTAGCACTTAGTTATGCCAAATTATTTTTAATTTAAATTCTTAAGTCATTGCTTGAGTTTATCTCGTTGTTGAAATATTTACTGGCATTCATGTGAAGTGAGGCAGCTGTCAAGAACCTTACAAATGGCCTCTGAACTATGCCGCACATTCTAACAAATTATCAATATTATGAACATGTGTGTTTAATGTCGGTAACGCGTGGCACGAAGGGCCAACTAACAGCTGGTCCGAATTCTATTCGGACCTTTTGAGATGAATCACAGTTTGGCATGGCAACATCTGTGGATGCAATCCCCTTCTCCTACACTTTTTCTATTTATATGTATATATTCATTCCATCAATTCATCTAGTGAGCATTGAATGCGATGCCTGTGTGTGTCCTTAACTGTTAAACAACTCCAACCCAGGGAATGTTCATTGTCTGCACAGCTTAACCCTTCAATGTGTGTGAGTCTGTGTGCCCTGGTTCCACCTTCTATTAAGAGTCATTCAATCAACGTCTGCTCAAGTCATGCAACCATAATCTGCCAATTACCATTGCATGTCTGACCTCTCAATACAATGGAGCACTTACCAACTATTGGAATTATTTACACCCTGAGAGAATTAATTTGCATTTGTGCAGCACATTTTGAATCCTTAACCCTCCTCTAATGCCCACGCAAAACAAGAAATTTTAGCAATCCTTAAGTTTCAGACATAGAAAATCCGTAGTAAATCACATCGTAGAGCAGTAAAAGAGAAACTGGCTGATAGAATATTTAGTTTTTCATTAAGTTTTGTAGCAATATACTTTAAATTATAAATATAATATAATTATATTAATTTTTAAAGTTTTAACTGAGATTTTTTTAATCGTATCACTCTCAGCAAATATTTTGATCTTCTTTGATCAAATAAGCTTATCTTAATGCTGAGTCACATTTATTTCATCCACATATTGTTTAAGTTTATTCTTTATACATATTAAATTCATAGCTTAAAAATATTAAATATACCAAAATCCGAATTTATTAACTGTCATCTTACGTTATTGTAATTTTCTGAATATTTTTTTAAATCAACTTTTCAGTTTAAAAACTTAAGTTCTCATTCAGATTTTCAAGAAGGCTTTCGATAATTTTTGAATGTGTTTGTCTCTATCTTTATATTTGTGACTTTTCTATTAAAAATACAGAATTTCATACCAAAACGGTTTGCCTTTTAAATTATAGATAAGAATGTTAAGTCCAGCAGCTAAGTTCAACAATTAGAAAAGCTTTCGCATCTTAAAAATAATAAATAATGAAATATCCTTGGCAAATGCCTGTTAATGAGTCTTCTAATATTAATTCATTAATTAAGAATCTATTATCATTTTAATAGTTAAAACAAATAGTTGACGAAACTAAGGTATGAATTGCAGTATTCTCCGAAACAACATGGCAAATTATTGTTGAACCAGCTCGCTTCAATTTGAATTCTTGAGCTGCAGCTCAAGTTGAGAATTTTTACTACATCTGCTGTACATACATGTAATATACGAGTATGCATGTTGTATATATATATACATATATCAAGATTTTAATATGTATATATATGTCTAAATACATGTATTAAATATATGCTTTATTTTTTGGGCAACCTTTTTTTTATTCTTTTCGAGTTGAGTTGAGTTTGCGAAAGATTCACATAAAATATTCAATTTCAATTTTTTACGTTCGCTCTAAAAAACAAAACAAAAATACTCCAATAAAAATAAACACACGCACACACACACACTTAAACGTACACAGACACACATAGCAAATGAAAGAATATTCAAAACAAAACACAAATTTTCGCTTGTTGCGTCCTGTGGGCGCCCGCATGGGGTTGATGCTACGATGATCACAAAAGGGGAACTGGGGCAGGATGGAAGGAAGAATGATGGTAGCGCTAGGAGAAAGCTGATAGAGGAGGGGGTAAGTGTGATGTTGGGAATATGTTGAGGTGCGTGGCGAGGCGTAAAAACACATGCAGCGCATTTGATTGCAGATTGTGGTTCGCAGAAAATAAAATATGAGAATGTGTGTGTGTGTGTTGCGTTGGCAACATGCACCGGTGCCAAAAAGTTTACGTTGCAGAACAACTAAAATTTTTTTTTTTAGTGAGAAAGACAGAGAGAGAGAGAGAGAGAGAGAGCGAGGTAAAGTGTTAGACAGAGAGGAAGAAGAAAAAACAAAACCATTTAATACACATTTAAAATTAACCTGAAAGTTCAGCAAGCAATTTCCATAGATAATACCCAGAATTTTGGTTGTTGTTTCTATTCATTTTAATACCCTATGAAAATTATGCAAATCGGTAAACTCGAAAATTGTGTTTAGTTCTTAATTTCATAAGCTTTTAGTTTATTTTCGAAAATTCTGCAAAAACTTAATCGATACATATGATTTTTAAAATCGACAAATTCCCCCTTTAGGTGAAATTTAAGAGTTCTCACCAATACTTATAAGCAAAAGCACCAATACAAAAAGAGAATGAGAGAAGACAACAACAATACTTGGCGCCGTGCATGAATACGATAATTTAACTCCTATCTTCGGAGGAATTATAAAAGCAACAGAGGCCGCAAATCAATGGAAAGATCAACAGCTGAGCACCCCTGCTGTAATTCGTCTTACAGGATAAATTCTAGTCGTGCTTTCTCATTTTTATTTTTGTATAATTGTTTTTATTGCCTGTGTGCATTAATCAAAATGGTAAACGTTTTTAAGCTCTCATATAAATAAATACAATATATGTATGCATATCTATCTATCTCTAAAAATACCCAAGTGCATAGATATTCATATATAGCATGTCAGATCGGTCAGCGATTTCTGACAGCTTAAGTGGAAAATAATGTTATTTGTGATAACGCAATAGCCCATTGATATTGTTTTCCATTTTCCATCTATCGTTGTTCATCACGAATGTAAATCAATCAAAATAAGCCAGCAAGTTTATTTGGCAATTGATTCTAACTATTTTTTCTATCTATTCACATAATTCAAATTCATATTCATACGAGTATTCAAATTATTTTGTATGTTTTCCTCTGGCACGTATTACTGACGTATTAGGCATAATTTATGGCGCCATTTTCAGTGAAAGTTTTATTTTCCTAATTGAGTATTGGTATCCTAGTTTGTCAGTTGAATAAAATTAATGTTTTTATTATTGCTATCAGAATTTGACTTCAGCAAATGCCACAACAATAACAACAACGAAAAAAAAACGAAAACAAATTAAAATCAACAGATGATGTTTGTTTAATTATGCTATCAAATTGTTATAATTTGATAAAAATAACATTTTAGTTGGAGGTCAATAGGTTATATTTACCGGCAATGAAATTGCGCAATAGATTGATGAAGGCTTTTGCATGACAATTAAGGTTGTATAATGGATCTTATTTGCCAATATTTTAAATTTCCAATTGCAATTAGGGAAAGTGTGATAGTTCAAATAGTGTAATAGAATCTTTAAAATAAGTCAAAAAGTAAATGACCAAAATATGTTTCACTAGATGTAGTTTGTTTCCTTAAAAGTTGAATTTTTGTATACAAATATTACGTTATTTTTCATTGAATTCAATAAGTTAAGTCTGTCTTGAGTGTGCCGAATTGTCTGACAGTTTTTGGTATTTTTTGTGTCTTCTTTTTGTAAGGTTTCGAATGAAGTTGGCAGGACAAAGTTAAGTGATTGCTGTTTTGGGGGCTAGTTGTCAGTTAGTTGGCGTTGTTTGGGTTTGCTCTGTGCTCTGGCTAGACTCAATGGCCAATACGTGGTTTTCTTTATATCTTGTTGCTGTTTTTGTCGTTGTTGTGCCATTGGCACTGACAATGTGGGGCACAACTCCGTTGGTAGCGCGACAAGCACAAAATCATTTTTTCCCATTTTCATGGGCTATTTATGCACCTGCCGTTGGTGTCACACATGGCGTATGCTTTATATTCTCAACATTAAACCTACAACAACAATAGCAACAAAATATACCTAGTTATGAGTCTTTAACAGGCCATAGCAACCAAGCGAAGTACTTAGCAAAGTTCGCTCTGCACCTAGCAACCGCTGCCCGTAATAACTAACGTAGTTTGCCTAAGCAATTTGGCACTTGTGCGCTTTATGTGCCTGCTGCTACCCTACCACCAAAGCTGCCCACCCACCCCCACCACACACAGATACACACAAAAGAACACAGATCCGCCCACACACACAGACATACATAAGGAGTACAACGACTGCACCACATTAACTCACCCGACTATATTTGCCACAAAGCTGACAGTGGGACAATCCTTTAATACACATCGATGAAAATTTTGAAATGACAGCCACACGGTGGGGCAAAAGCAGTGCCCTTTGTGACCAAAATTAAGAAACCACAAATATAATGTATTGAGATTTGATTTGAAGATTAACAACAAATACTGGTCTGTGGTTAAACCTGTTGACAACTCTGTTATTATTGAGACAACACAATGCGTATTAAAATTGTGTCACTGTGAAGGAAGAGAAAATGTCAGGAGATATCACAAGGAGCACATCAGACAGACAGGATGTGCCACATGTGCTTAGCTGCAGCTGTCGCTATGGTTTAGGGGTAAACAGACATGCCAAAGGGGTGTGAAAAATGGGGGGGTATGCCGTTGCTGGTAGGATTGACGTCTAGATCCATTTGCATGCAAAAGTGTGTGTAACAGTTGCTGTTACTTGCTGCCGGTCCAATGATAAATGCAAATAGGCAGACAGCATAACGAAATAGTCGTATTACGCATACGCCATGTACGGCAAAATCAAATCCTCAATTTTGAGTCTAGTAGGGAGTTGTGAACTGTTTTGAGCTATTGTGGTCTTGACATTGGTCAACTTGGCCAATAAGTTGCCTGATTGATTGACCGACAGACTGAAGGACAAACTGAAAGACCGATTGAGCAACTAAGTGAACAATGGATACGAAATTGTAGTCGCTAATCGTTAATCGAATGACTTCTGGCTCACACTTTGCTCACATTTTGTTGTTTGGCTTTGTCAAATACACAAAACGCATTTATTTAATAAACATAAAGCAAAAGCCGATGACGAATAACGAACAACGAACACAAAAAAGTGGCGTCAAGTGAACAATAACAAATGTGCAGACAAATGTTCTAGTTTTTCTTTGTTAGTGTGTTTGACAACAATAATAACAAACAAAACAAAGCACGAAGAAAAAAGACATTTGGGAATTTGGCGCGTGGCCTTTTCATTGTTATTTAGCTGTGATCAACGACAGACGACAGACGCATATCGAAATTTTCCTTTTCATTATTATTATTATTATTGTATTTTTCTGCTTTTTTTTTTTTCTTTTTTTGACAGTGCAGCTGTCTCTCCTCTCGACCTGCTGCTGTTATTATTATTGCTTAGTTATATTTATAAAGTACATTGACATGCGTGGCTTTTGTTATTTAGTCGTCGTCTGTCTGAACTTGACCTAAGACAAGCAACCGAAAGATGACTTCTTTTTTTTCCTTTCTTTTCGTTCTTTTCTCTTCTAGAAATTCTCTGTCTGTCTTAAAGTAGAGCCAAAGTTTGTAAATGTAAATTTCAATGTCCTAAAACTTTGCAGAACAACTGAAAACTGTCAAGAAAGAAATGAACTTCGACTGTGTTTCATAAATAATAGTGCAAATATATGCACATACATTATAAATGTATTTATATATTCCTGAAGACAGTGCGCTTTTGCAAAACGAAGTTTAAATTGTGTTGAAATCCATTTCTCATTTACTTTTTAATCGAAATTGGCTGCTTTTGAGTCAGTTAAAAAGTTCCATATTATAATTTTGTTACGCCATTATGCTATTGTTATTAGAGAGCTGTGTGATTTTATATCTTCTTTCATCTAAATTACAACTATCTGCATTAAATTTATAGATTATATTGAAATTTGCAAGATGCTCTTCTCGTTATCAACGAAAAGAAATATCTACAAATTTTCAATTTATCTATTATCATTTTAACTAGTTGAAAATGAAGCTAAAGCAAGAAAAACTTTACAGAATTTAGTTTTCTATGTTATTTTGGACATTGCTGTCAGTCAAGGTCATGCCTAACTGATTGTTCTCTGAATGCATTTACATAAGATCTGGCAGTCTTGTTCTTCTTACACATTTGCGTTTACTCTAATATCCTGTACTTATATTTGATGCACGGGTATACAAAACTGCGTAAATATAAAAGAAAGTCGCTTCAGCTGTTTTCAGTTTTCTTTTTATTTATCAGCTCACGATAAATTAACGTAAAAATTAAAGTATAAAGGTGCACTTACACTAGTTGATAAGCTGGTTAATTTCATGTCACTAGGCTGAAAATTTTGATTTGATTGATGGTAACTTAGTCAACTCAAGTGTAAACGGTGGTCACCTGGTAAAAAGCAAAGCATACTTAGATGAAATTGACAAGCTTGTCAACTAGTGTAAATGCACCTTAAGTTAATATAAAAATGAAGTAAATATTAATATATAAATTTTAACTGAAAAGATATAAAGTTGATTAAATAAATTAAGAATTAAAAATCTGGGGATACTAAGAAAAAAATTTTAAATGAACTAACATTCATTGCAAAGATTGGGAAAAACCCAGAAAAACCCAATCAGATCAAAAATTATTAGTAGTAATAATTAGTGATATTACAAGTAAATTAGTAAGGTTAGAGATTTCAAGACAGGAAGAGGAAAGGGAGGATTTCAAGAATCCAGAAGAGAGAGTATTGAAACGTAATCATTGTAATCAAAAAGGTTAATAAATAGTATTAGTTTTATTTTTATTTATTACCTTCTTTTTTATTTATTTATTATTATTTGAAATCCTATATAAGTTTAATAAAAATTATTTCATATAATTAATACAATATTTTATTTGCTTACAAATAATATACTTATACTCAGTTAATGTGTATTAAAGAGTATTTCAGAGTCGATTACCTTTTTAAGTTGTCCTTCTTTTACTTTTGCTGTTTTTAAGCAGTCTATATGCAAATTTGATGAGCTGCCAACATGGCAATGACTTGTCTCATGTTTAAGCCAAGTTTTTACGAGTGTGTCGGAAACACATCCTCAGAGAGATATATACTGAGAGTCCGAAAAGACGGGAGACTCTGATAGCCTGAGAAGTGGCCTAGGACTCTTTGTAGACATTACGTGCTCAACACTTTGACTTCAATTATTCATGCAGCTGGGCGGGAATGGGGCGTGGCAGGCGGTAGCGAAAGGTCAAGTGTGTGTGCGTATGTATGTATGTGTGTATGTATGTATGTATGTGTGTCAGGCTATGCAATTAAGGAACAGTGCATGGAGACAGAGACAGCGATAGAAAGAGGTAGAGAGATAAAGATAAAGATATATATATATATATATATATATATATATATATATATATATATATATATATATATATATATAGAGAGAGAGAAAGAGAGATAGAGAGAGAGAGAAAGAGAGAGAGAAAGAGAGATAGAAAGAGAAAGAGAGAGAGATGCATATAAATTGCTTTGATGAAGATATGCAAAAATCGACATGGTCAACGCAAATTGTTAACCAGCTGCTAGCCAGAATTTTTGTACAAATCAACACACTCAAAGACACACGCACACACACTCATGCATGCATATAAACAATCCATCATTCATTTTTGCCATTTCATTGAACTCAGACAAACAGAAAACTTGATTACTTGTAGTCTTATACTAACATATGGGCTATTCCTGGGTTGCGGACGTTACATTTGTACGCAAATTCTTATGTTTAAACTGTTGCAGCTCGCGTTCAGATCGTTGAATTTTAATGTAATTTTCTGGAAAATGCATTTCATTGAGAATGCTATAAAACCTTTTTTAAAATAAAATCCTAACTGTTTTTGGAAAAAAATTAGGCCTGCTGAAAGTTTGGTTGCGGACGTTACACAAAATGGAAGTCGATTTGAGGTTAACGTGCATTTGCACGTATATTAGCGAATTTTGCATTATAAACAAAAAATATCCAAATACAAAAAATTAACTGGAATATTTGACCATATCAATTCAGCATCAAAAATACAGATAAGTAGTCTCGTTAATTAAAAATCTTAGTTTTTGTCAGTTGCGGACGTTACGTTACGGACGTTACACTTTTTACACTCATACTTTCTTTCAAATTATTAATATATATTAAATATCTATTCGATACAGTTTTTATCTTAAATAAAAGAAAATGAAACAAAGTTTACGATGAGCTAAGCGCTAAACACTCAGACGACCGTTTTGCCAACTTTTTTGGCCATTGAAAATACCCTTTTTTTTACATCAAATATTGAAATTAAGAGGCAAAAAGAGGAATTAATTGATAAGGCTCGGCCATGAAAAACCAAACCACCGTAAAACCTTTTTTATTTTGTAATTTTAAGCCCAAATATGTATTCTATTAAAACAAAAAACAACTATTATTAAAAAACATGCAGTTTTTTCACAAAACTAAGTTTTCGCCCTTAGTTTAAAAATTTCCGGAATAGCCCATATACTTAGACACACATCCAATCGCATAGTTGAGTAGTTCGATCTCACATAATAGGCTTAAAACAGCAGTGTTATCACTATCAATTAGTTTATTGATAGTCTAAAAACATTCGAGACTTGTGTTCACCAGACAAGTTCATCTTTTAAGGCAAATGCATTTTTATAGTTAGCAAATAGAAAAGCAGCAATGATAATTTCACAGTGTGTCTACTCGTAGAGTAAGCAAACAAACTGAACAAACTTATTTAAATTTTTTACTATTAAAAAAAATGTTTCAATTATAGTTTATTTTCTAAGAAATTTAGTATTAAACTATTCGTTTGTGTTTTGAGAGGTCTTGATTATTTTTGTCGCATTCATTGAGCTGTGTGCAGCCCACAAATTTCTAGCTATTCAAACTTTGGACAACTTCAATGGCAATAGGGACAAATTTGAGGGTCAAAACGTTTCCTTGGAACTGTGTCTCTTTTGATGTATTTGAACATCAATTCAACTGTTTAATTGTTTGGTTTGTAAATATCTGACATTTTTAGCAATTGATGTTTCACTGCAGTTCATCTGAGTGCCTGATAAAAGACTGCAGGATTCAATTTTGTTATCGTTTTTCCTTGTATCGTTTGTGCTTTTGTTGCACTTATGGTCAACCAAAATGGACCGTCCATTAGCTAAATGTAGTTTGATTAAGTGGTGCAGGCTTAAGTGGCTGACAGTAAAAGGTTTAGTCCGAATTTTGGGCACATCTCGATTTTAGTCAAGATTTAAGCAAACAATTTTTTCAGTAGCATCACTTACTTTTTTTTTAGTGAAATTGCTGGTTAAGGTTTTGTCAGAATTTTGGGCTCAACTCGTTTCTAGTAAAGATTTTTTCTAAATTATTTGCTTTTAAAGCTTAAAGTCTTTTAATAATTTAGCAATTTCTAAGGTTAAAGAAGTTAAACTTAATTATGATGGCAAACTAAAATCAAAATCAATTGATTTCAAAGAAAATTTGACTTTTGCAGTAAAATTTGTACTGAGGTGAAAAAATTAGGAATTTCAAGCACAACTAACATAGAAATATGTAAATAAAGTATGCGGTAACTTTATTGATAAAATTTAATTTAAGTCATACTAAAACTTCAGATAGAAACATATTATTTAAAGGTCAACTAAAAATAATCATTTACTGGATGATAAAATGTATGCTTGAGATATGTAAGTGTCTGGCGAAGGGTATTTGCTAGGCGGAATTTCCCAAATAGTAGCCATTTGTTGTTTATTATCACCATTTACGCTCTCAGTTGTCTTATTCTATGCATACTTGATGGCGCACATTTAGATCCTGGCTATGGCACACACAGTGTACGTTGATGTATTTGTTTTATCTGACACTATTTGATGGCTTGCTGGCATCTTATATAGTCGTAAACTTGAAAAGATTTACGAGACATTGAACTGTGCGAGCAGGATAGCGCGATAATGAGAGATGGCGCACTCTTTGCCATGGTCTGAGAAAGAACTAAACTCGAATGCAATTTATCAAAGTTGATACAAGGTGAATAACTAAGAACACAAAAAAATGGGAGAGCAAAGGCATTTACTAGTTGAGCTTAATAAGCTGATGTACTAGACGATATCTCGTAAAAAGCGATACAAATATTCAAATTGACATTTCTCTATTTCTAATATTATTTATTTCCATAGATATAAGCATTTGCTAGATTTTGGTAATTGATAATTGGTAAAATAAAATATGGGCTCCAATTGCATTGAAATTAATAGTTATATCTTTGTTTTCAAGTTAAATGCTTATAGAAACGTACAAAATATATTGTGACTTTAATGACAAGCATCTATGACAGTCGGCTATACCCATTAGACGCATTTGTAGAGGTAATAGTTGACAATGGCATGTCAACTTTAAGCTTGCGTCACAAATATGTCCAGGCCATTGATTCTCAATGTCAGCATCAACATCAACATCAACATCAACAGCAACAGCAACAGAAAAATCAACCCGACAGGCGACATCCATTGCTACACATAATGATAAATGTATTTTTTATTTAAATGCGTGTAACATTTGGCGGCTCGATTATCATTATTATCGTCGCCATCATAATTATCATTGTCTTTGTCATCATTGTAAACATTATTATCATCTTTAGCGTTCAATGACCGCGCAACCAAAGGGATTAGAGAAAAAAAGAAACAAATACTATGAGAAAAGTTGTTGGGTTAAAAAATTACTTATACGACATGTTGCAGCTAACAAAATGTTATGCAAATGAATAAATCTGAGCCGAAAATTCGTTTTCTGATTGGCAATATTTGATAAGAATTCATAGAAATTAAACACACACACACAACACTCATATGAACTCCCTTCATTCGCATGAAGCAAGAGCTCTTAGATAAACTTGAATTTATTTGGCACTCAATACCGTTTCGTGGAATTGGTTTGTATTTATACAAGAATTTTTCATTTATCAATGCTTATTACATTTTATGAACTGAAAGCAAAGCCCCCATCCACCCATATAATTGGCCAAAAGTAATTTGAGCTTTCGTTTGTCGATTTGCGTAAATGACATCGAAACTAAAAGTTCTGATATTATTATTGTACTTACATGTTTGAGTCTCAGCTAGTGCGTTTAGTAAGTATTATTGCTCAAATAAATCAAAATATTAGTTTGCAATCACAAAGGATTTCTGGCGAAATCGTTAGTTACACATATTTCTCGTTTATTCTTTGTCAGATTTACTTCAACCTTTTGCACCCAGGAGAATTTATTTGCTTACAGCTTTGCCCTCATAATTCATTGAATGAATTAAAGCAGATTTTAAAAGCAAATATTTTTTGTGGATCTAGTAGATACATATTTAAGTTCTTATAGTAAAATTTTGCCGACAATCAAGTTCAACTTAATTTTACTTGTCGACTTTATTAAAAGTATAGTATTTCTGAAATTGTATGTGACCTTTTTTTTACAAATTATTTTATTATAATTTTAAAACAAAACAAAGTGATTGCATTGAAATAATAGAGTCTCGCCCAATGTCTTGAATAAATAAAATTCTTAAATATGATTCACCTGTTTTGCTTTGCCTTAAATATTATTGGTAAAATCATTTCATCAAAGAATTTGCGAGATTAATGGTCAAAGTGCTTTAGGCTTAAACATGTCTCTAATCTTCCCATTAAATCGGCTTGTGAAATGTTTTCTCTCCTATATATTTCCATTTTAATGTATCGATAGAGGCCTGACGAACGCTTCAGTGACAAATATCGTTAAAATGTGTGAGCAAAAGAAATTGTTTGCTCAATATTTTCCATATTTAATTAATTTATATATTTGGTTGTGTTTGGAAAATTTTGCGTTACGTTTTTTTTCAAGCAAAAAATATTTGAATTTTATTTCGAAACCCTAAAAATAGCCACAAAACGGAGGATGACGAAAAAAAAAAAATAATAAATAATAAAAATATATGAATAATATATGAATAAATTCAAAACAAGACAACTGACAATAGATACAAAAACAAGAACAATATAATAACACACATGGAAGTTTATTTGGTATTGAGATTAAATTATTTGCAAGAGAGATGTGAACACGGTCGCCTAAATTCCACCAGGTGTTTTAATTGTGACGTGATTGGATGTTATTCGAAACAGATGAGGCATCAGTTGGGCTCGTTTGACGATGGTGTCAGGGTCAAGAGAGAGAATTGGTAAATGGCAGCTAGATAAACATAAGATGGAAAATGCGAAACATGCCATCGTCTGGGTCGGATGCGCTTCGATTGTTTCCTCTGCTCTTTAAGATCGCATGCGGAGCTTTATTTTTAGTCGAAACAATGCAGACAGATCGCATGAATTGTGGCTAGGATGATGGATGATGAATTTGTATTGGATGCTGTACGGGTATGGCATAGGGCAAGTAATCGAGGGGCTTTTCGTGCTGTCTGACAACGACTCCAATGTGAATGATGATGATGATGATGTTGATGGGAATGGGGATGGGAATAAAAATGGGAATAGGTTTCGACTTTTTGAATGAAGATTGGAATGGGGTGCTGAAGAATTGGTATAAGAATTGCAATTGGCATGACCAAAGAGAGAGAGCGAGAGAGAGAGAATGATTGAGAGTGAAAGAGGGCAAAGGGGGGAGGCAAATGAGATTTGGCTGAACATTGATTGAAGGCGCTACAAATGTGCGCACGTGACGTCTTACGGGGCGGCATTAATTGCCCATTTGAGCTATAATTAAACAGCAATACTCGTACTGTTTGAGGAAATTTATTTTGCTTTCGTAATTTACAAAAGGCCACAAATGAAAAAATAGAAATAAATAAAATACCCATAAATTGTGCCACAAGTTTCTGTAGTGTGATTACAAATCGAGAACACGGCGTAATTTTAATCATTTTTAAACGGTTAATCATTGATTAATCATCCGCAACGGGTTGAGATTTTTTTTTAGCTACAGTAACGAGTTTGATGTTAAGTAATTTATTTAAATTTTAAGTAAACATTACTTTGCATTCTAAAATTAGCATAGTACCATTTTGATGCAAGTTACTTTTCATTTACAAAATAATTTTGAAATAAATCTTTAATTAATCAAGTACTTGTTCTTTGGACACGTTCATTAAATTTTCTCTCAAGCTACTTGATTGCAAATGAGCTGTCTTTGGTTATTTAATTATCATTGCAATTTCTTCATCCATCTATCTAAACACAAGTATAAAATGAAATTCAATTAATGGCATTTCCTTTAAACATGATGGTTGTTATCCTCAACCCTTTTGGGTTTCATTGTTTTTGTCTTTTGGTTTTGCAAATGCACAGCAAGTGCGCAAGCAACTTTACACTGTAGAACATAATTGTTATTGCCATAGGGTATTGTTGTTCAAGTTGTTGTTGATGTCTCGAGTGGTAGACGATTGCAGTAAAGCCTCAAGCTTACTTTTAATCACTGACACCACAAGATAAACAGATTCAAATGCAATAACTAACATATTAAGTAGTTAGTTTGTCCAAGGTAAATGAGGGGATTAAGTCAGCTGCATATTGATGTGTTTTTTTATGCAACTGTCTTGGCAAATGGCCACACATATTGCCATTGTGTGAAATGGGACGCTTGTTATAAATATATTTGCATCATAAGTTTTAGGCGAACGGACGGCAGAAATAAACACGAGAGAGATTGTGGCTTAAATGCTAACCAGGACAATAACAAGGACAATGCTAAAAATAACAAAGTGCTGCACTTGAGCCACAAATATGACGCTTAACACAGATATCAACGAAGGTCTGAAGGCAAAGGACGACAGTCAACGAAAGACGAACGATGGGCAACAAACAACAGACAACTGGACTGGAAGGACGACTAAGAGAACGAGAACGACGACGACGATGACCACGACGAATGTCGCTGTTAAGTTGACGCTGACGAATGTTGAGCAGCGATGACAACCTGAACGTTGCCTGCTGCTAGGCAGGCTCTCACAATACTATGGGGCATTTGATCAGTTTTTGTGGCATTCAACTGCACATGTTTTGATGCGGCTTTTTTTTATCATGTTATGTATAGGGTGAGGTAACGGTTACGTCCTAAAAAGTTAAATTTCTTAAAAAGTTGAAAAAAGTGCACTTTGAGACTAACTATTCTAAAAACCGAATAAATGACTCTACAACATGGATACAGACACTTGCTTAGCAAGAGCTAAGAAACTCGTTGCAAGGCTCAACTTCATCATCAACTCAAGATCATCGAAATCACTTGCTGAATATAAGCAGCAACACATAATACAAGCCCGAACAGTTGACATCCATTGCAAATTTAAATTTCAGTTGCAACCTGTTTGTAATGTGTTAGCATTGAGAATTCATAATATTGCATACTTTTGAAAAATGTATTTATGCCACATATACTGGTGAAATGCCCCTGCCACATCTGTGTTGCACTTTAACTAACACATTCAACATGACCTACTTAACATTTATATTCCATTTACATTAAAATTGATTGAGAAATGTCACTACACTACATTTGTAAGCTACTCGTCAAATTTGGCGCCCAACGTGTGTCACAGTTTTAACGATTATAACTTAGTTTATGACTTGTCTTATTTCAAATTAGTTTTCCAGCTTATTCAAGTAATTTTGTATATTTTGTAAGCACCTTATTGAATAAAATATCAAGTTATTTTTAGTCGAGTATTTAGGATATTCTTATTAATAAAACTATGTCAGCCTGAAGGCCTCCGCTGCTCTGGCTATAAACCAAAATTGTAATTTAGAATTAATTTCTAGGCTACAATATTATAAATAAATAAATAAAACTATGTAAATGTACGAAGTCTTAAATTTTTGAATTGTTACTCAGAAACGGCACGTCGCCCACTCGCAACTGTTTTGTTTTCCATGTTTTCTGTCTATGTTGTCTCTTTGTCATGTTCCTGTCTGCCTTGTCTGTCTCTCTGTCTGTTTGTGCTGGCTTGTCACTCGCCATATCGCGTTGCTGCCTCTGTTTCTGCTGGCGTCATCCGTTGCACGCCCGTTGCTTGCTTGCTTGCTTGCAACTGTCAACTTGAGCGACTTATTTGCTTAAGGATGCAATTGCTTTCAGGCGTTATTCTTTCTCCAGTTAGGCCACCTTCTTGGTCAGCGAAATGAAGACGGTTGGGGAAATTAAAGGGAATGGAATGCGAATCAAGGCGTGGTTAGGTTTACATTGTTGCACATCATTAAAAGTTGCTGTTCGGCTGACGCAGCGCAAAGCGTGGCAACTAATTAAGAGCTCTGCGAGTGCTTAGCATGAAATGAAACTTGCGCTTTTTCCTCTTACCATTTCCCCTAACGTTTTGAAAAAATCTCACAAGTCGCAGATCTCTGTCGCCAAGGTCGGATGTCCTGAAAGGTTGATTTTTATTTTTTTTCTATGCATTTTTGTTTTCTCGTTAATTACATTAAAAGCATATTAAACGTAAACAAGACGTGTGTCGTAAACTGCCAATTGCCCCGCCCTCACTGGAGGCGCTGGCATTGCTCCGCGGATGTGAATATCAAATTAAAAGGACATTAAAATAGCCCGCGATTCGAACGATAATTAATTTTTAATGAATATATATTGAAAATGCATTAAATGCTTGCGGCTTTTGGGAACATTGACCAGAGGCGCTGTTTTTTTTATGTAACCATGATATTGCTTGGTCGCACGTAACTGTAGTTAATCGGGATTTTATATTCTGTACGAGAGCGAGAATACAACAAAGGGCTATGCATTTTATATTTATGAGGGCAATGCAAGCCTACACTGATAAAAAAAGAATCTATGATAAATTTTGCTCTCAGAACTAAGAAATGCGTCGAGAACATGAAAATCTTGAAGCAAGAAAACACATCTTGATTCTAAAAACACTTCAATTAAGACCAAGTTCTTATTTTCAAGATCATAAATTCTTATATTTTTAAGACCACAAATCTTAGTAGAAGAATAAAACTTATTTTTTTAAGATTATATGTTCTTATTTTTATATTGACCAAAAAGTTTTGAATACTCAAAACAAAAAATGTCAAATAAAGATTAAGTTTCTTAACATGTTAAAAAGAATGAATTATTTTTTAGTAAGCTTGAGGTCTAGTAATGTCGATATGACACTAAACAACACACAAAACACTTGCAGATTTTTAAGATTAATATTCTTAGTTTTAGTAATTTCGTGTTAAAATATTCTTATTTTAAGAACAAAATATGTAAGATGAATGTTCTTGATTTTAGAAAGTTGTTTTTTTTTTTAGTGTACGTTTTTTTTTTTTTTGTTTATTTTTAGGCTTAGTTAGAAAGCTTTAAAAAAATGCTGGGAGCTTCTTGCATTTGAATGCCGACTGAGGTCGTTTATTTCGAGACTACGAAAGAGAGATAGAGAGAAAGTGATAGTTTAAAAAAAAAAAGTGAGATTGTTTAAAAAAAAAACCCTGGTATGTGGGGAAGGCTTTTATGCTTGAATGAATGCTAAAATCTCTATAGAGTGCTCTGTCGAACAAGGTGTCTTATGTGAAAAATGTTATTGCGAAGACTTAACATCAGCTTAATAGCTTATAATAAAAAATCGATGATAAAATAAATGTCTTAAAGATCGATTCTTTGAAATATGGAGCAATCATGTATAAATTTGTATAAAGTTGAATTATTAAGAATCAATCGAAGACCATTTAAGGATGCAACTCTTTTGCTCAACTGTTTCTTACAGCATTTTAATAATGTGCTTAGTTATTAGTTTAATTTGTATTTTTTGGTGCCCAACTTATGTGTGTTAAGTTAAATTGAAGTACATACATACATACATATAAATTTATTGTAGATGTGATGTTGTTATGATGTTATTTAGGTATTTTTATTAATTTTAATTATGGCAATACAGTCCAACTTACGTACATGTCAATTATCCTAACCAATAAAATATCCTGTGTTTGTCAATCATAGTTATAATAATAAGTAGAAGAAATGAAAAATTCAATAGACGAATAATATTTGTAGCGCAGGGCATTATATATCCGGCATATACTATATTCACTGTAAATTTATTATTTCTGTTTTTCTTGTGGCGTTTAATTTTTTTTTTTTTTGTTCCTGTCGACGTTTTACTGCTATCGTTGTTGTTGCCATTTTGTTAGCTTCATTGTTGGCTTTGTTTGCTTTATTCATAGTTGTTGTTGTTTCAGCTCTTGGTTGCTGCTCAACAACGTTATTGTTGTTGTTGTTATTGTAGCTGCCTCAGCTGCGACTTGCGAGCTATTCAGTTTAACTCAGCTCAGCTCAGCTCGCGCCTCACTTTTGCCCACATTTGCAAGTCAAATGAAATTATTTATTTTGTGTATGTACGTTTGTATGTGTGTATTTTATTCTGTGCGTTCTATATTTCTTGTATATGCGTGTGGTAGAAGAAAATATGACAAAATATGTGCCGAGCATATTATAAATAAACAATATTGTGACATGCGCTTAGATATGCAGACAAGCCATCTTACATTTGGCTCAATCCCTCAAGACGCAGGCAAAGTTAAATGCAAATTTCAAATGCTTGGCTAATTAGAGTGGGCGGTGCACTCGAGCCTCTTAGGTCAAGTGCATTACTCAGGAGTCGTCTCTAGTAGAGTAGTTACAGGATCTCAGAAACCATTCACAAGCACAGTTTCCACTTACGAAAACCACATGAAATGAAAGGGAAGAGAATCTAACGAATCAGAAGGTCCAAGGGCAATGCCCAAAACGAATCAGAAAGTGTTGAGCTGGCAAAAAAAAAAGAAAAGAAATGGGGAGCAGTAAAGTATAGTAGAAAATTAAGGATAGAGGAGAATGTGCGATGGTTTTCAATGCACATTCGCTGCATTACATTTTATGATGTCTGCTTGGCATTTCCGTTTTATGTTTTTCATTTCCTTTGCACATCACGATTGCAGAGATTTTTGCATTTCATTATTGTAAAAACACACACACACATAAATACCGATTTACAGGGCACTATGGGGTATTTTCCCGAAAATGTGTCATTTATTCATTTTTCAAATGTATGCAAATGTATAATTTTTTAATGCTAACATATAATAAACACTTTAAACTGTTATGCAGCATACCAGAAATGTTAACATAACAGTCCAATGTTAAGAAATCAGCTGTTAAAGTCAGCTGTTGCAACCGATGACCGCGTGCTTTTAATAACTGCAAAATTGACGTGCATTTTCAAATTGAAGCAGAAGATAAAGAAACATTTTAAAAATTCAAATTTGAAATGAATGTCAACTGTTCAGGTTTGTGTTACGTGTTAATGCTTGCATATTGTTGTTTTTGTATGTGTCTGTTTAATAATGTGTATATTTAGCAAGTGGTGTCCATGTCGAATTTTGAAAAGTAAAGTTGAACTTTGCAGAAAGCTTAACAAAATTGTTATCAATTGTTAAGTGTGTGTCCTTGTCCATGGTGTAGAGTCATTATTTCTCTATTCAGAATAGCTTATCGTAAGCTCCGCATTTGACCGCTTTTTTCGCAATTCAATTTTTAAGCACGTAACCTCACAATTTTTAAGTGCTGATTTGCTCGCTTTTTGTATGGAGCATTCGATCTCTTCTTGAGGCATTAATTAATAACTCGTAAACTAAGCAAGATATTTTGATGTGGTTTTTTTTATAGTGTTATACATACCCTTAGAAATTTTTTGGAAAAGTGGGCGTGACAACACCCCCGCCCCCTAATTTTGTGTTTTTAATTTTGTGCTCACAGCTGTTTAAGAAGGCTTACAGCTTTCTATGTCCAACCAATACGTTTTTTTTATATTACTAATTATATATAGGGTTAAAGCTTCTTAATTGCAACAGAAATCATAAACTAACTTGCTACCGATAAACAAAAAATAAAAAATAAAAAATTGGGGCGGAGATGGTACCACGCCCACTTTTCCAAAAAAAATCTAAGGGTTTGTATAACACTATAAAAAAAACCGCATCAAAATATCTTGCTTAGTTTACAAGTTATTGATAAATGACACTTTTTCGGTAAAATACCCCATAGTGCAGGGTAAAGAGAGAGAGAGAGGTGAACAAGAGAGCCTTTAAGCTGCCCTCCTGTTGCATATGCAGCTGATATATCCAAATACATTAACAATTAGCGAGTACCGACTAAAGGAAAATGGAAAAGGGCGATTTGCATTCGATTACAATGGAAATACTATGTGGGAAAAATAAATAAAAAGTGATAGACAGAAAATTGAAATTTCGATTGGCAGTCAGATTGAGGTTGGTGGACTTTTAAATTATTCTTTTAAAGCCAATAACTTTTTAAATAGGCTCGGTGTTTTAATTTTGAATTATATATCTTTAAAATCTATTTCCTATAGTGCCTCAAAATCAGTAAAATGGGATTGAAGGCAAATGAGAAGAAAGCAAAGAGATTGAAAAGTATTTAATCCTTACTTATACATTTGTTTTGTATGTCTATGTAATTAGTCGTTGAAATTTACATTCACAATTACTTGAAGATTGTGGAAAAAGTTATAGAAACTGTGGTTAAAACTAAATAAAATCGTGTCTAGTCAGGAGCCAAGAATTTACGTGCTCAGTAATCAAGGAAGATCTGCTGGTCACATATAGTTTACAAACTTGAACAAACACACACTTGTCTGGTCAATCTAATGTATTTTAGTGTGTGAAGCCATTTTGCCCATCCCAAAGCTATGCCAAGTCCTTGAAATCCTGTTGTCTTATGGTTAACATATTCCGCGTTAAGTAATTTACATGCAGCTGCTACGCATATTGCCATTTTTGTATATGGCCTTTGCGGTGATTATAATGTTTATGTATATTACGGAGCGCCGCATTTGACAATGATGTGAGCGGCACTCAAGTCAAAATTTTGCTAATTAAGTGTTAAATCATGCCGAAAAATTGCTCACTCAGCGTTTTGGGAGTTCAATTTACAAAAAAGTATATATATATTAATAAAAAATACACATACCCACACAGTTGCTCATAAATATTTTCGAACAGGCTGCGCATGAGTACTCATTCATATGAAAACGAGTACTCATATAACTGGCTCATTGCCCGACTGCCTGAATGCCAGACAGCTTCTGATTCACAAGGCAGCCTTTAAGCCACGCCCATGTAGCACGCACTTTATGCGCAAATGAACATGCATTCACACTCACTCGCACACCACCTTCAATAACACAGCAGCAGCGGGAACTCATTTATGAATATGCTGTCTCATGTCATGTCAGGTATGCACAATATTTTTTTTTGTTTTTTGTACTCTCTTTATTTAATTTTTTTGCTTTGTTTCACAGCACTGAGCAATGAGTCAAAGGGTATAATCAATGGTTTTTCGACTTACAAAACGTTTATGTTACGATACACTAACCAATTATACATGTGTTATAATATTATTAGCGCAATCATAAACTATAGAAATATCATTACAATTATTATTAATTTCATGTTAAAATGTATTGGTATTCATATATTCAAATCTGTTGAAATTTTAATTGAAGTTATTGGATTATTGCTGATAAATTCATTTTGCATTACAATATTTATATTATTTATTTTGGTTTCAACTTATGCACAACGATTTCAAGTTGGGTTTATTGCAAGAGCATTGAAGTTTCGCATTGCACTCGTTGACTTTTGTAATGACTTTGCTTTCCAAAGTTGTTGTATATGTTGTTTGCTGTTATTGTTGTTGTTATTATTGTAGTACACATGCTGTCCGCCTGCTGCCTGCTTACGCTTTTATGGCCAATTTGAAACTCATTTTATCATGCGACTCCTCAACAGTAAAAGCAAAAACAAAACAAGGAAAAAAATATGTTGCCTACTTTTTTGGGCCCAACCTATTGTGCTCACATATACACTGTGTGTTTAGCAGCGCATCATTAACATTTGGCCTTAGCTGCGTCTTTAGCGTCTTTAGTCTTTTGTGCGCTACTTAAGTGAAATCTTCTTAATACGTTGTTAACAACTCATATGGGGATTAGGGGCCTTTTACCAAGACATCAAGAGCAACAACATCAGCATCAGCATCATCAAAATCATGCTAGGCTTTAGCTGCTCTGTCATGGGCGCAAAAACTATAGTGAATATTGCTCAATTTCTCACTTTTCGCCCGTCACTTTTGGCTCACCAGCGTAAATTATTTATAGAGCATTTCCCCCACTTCACTACACTGTGTTACAACAAAATGTTGCCTGCTGTGTCAAGTGGCAAATCTGCGTTGTAATGTGCATATATAATTTTTCATATGTTCATACCCTCTCTCACTGTCTCTCTCTCTCACACACACTTCTCTCTTTTTGACTACCAGGCACTTAACGCTTGAATAAATTTTGAATAAGCATTTTCATATTTCTTAAACATTTTTTATTTTTGCTCTTTTAAATTGCACGTGCTCTTTTGTAAATATTACCTTAAATAACTTGAATGTCGAATTGAAAATTTAAAATTACATTTATCAGCTGCCTAACAAATTTCATAGCTCTAACTTTTCTCAATCAATAAGATGAGATTAAAGTGCAAGTCAAAGAAAGAATATATAAGTTATATAGCTTTATCTGCTGTTGTCTCTTCATGTTGTGCATTTCAAGTACCATTGCATATACTTCGTTTCTGTTTTCATTTGTGTGTGTTTGTGCAACAAGCTACAAACGAAGTCTACAAAATGTGAAAAGGGCGACAGACGGCAAACAGCCAAAAGCTAGCGACTTTCTAATATAACATAAATACATATATTTACACACAATCTTGTATGTATATGAAGTGTGTGTCTGCTGTCGGCTGTGCGCTTAATGAAAATTATTAAAAATCCAACCCAAAAATATGTGTGAAACAGAAAGAGACACAGAACGAGAGAGCTTTGAATATGCTCTGAAAATTGCCATACTGTTTAATTTTTAATCTAGCAACCAAAATAAATTTACTGCCTACTGGCAAAGGAATGTCGAAAACTCATCATCATCATCATCAGTATCAACAAGAGCAGAAGGAGATGCAGGAAGTGTAGCGGCGAAAATGGAGTTTGGTGTTGGGTTTGGTATACGGAAGCAAAGCTTAGAGCAGCTGATGGTTGTTTAATCATCAATGATTGAAATGGATTTTAGCAACGGGAAATGTGGCGTTCGTTTAGATTATTGCGCACACGTCGAAACGCACTTCGACCTCCTCTACTTGTACCAAAAACAAAAACAACGACGTCTAAAAATGCTACGTGCCAAGTGGTCGGAACACGAGTAGGTCAAAAAGCGCATTCACCCAATAAAAGCCAACTAAAATCAGACTTAGGATTTAACCCTTGGTAACAGCTACTACTCCCGTCAACTTGAAAGTTCAGCTTGACTTACCTTAAATACTCTCGCAATTATTTGCAAGTAAATGTGCTTTTGGCCGACTGCAATTAGCAGCGTCTTTAACAGTTTTTTTTTTGTTTTTTTTTTTTGCCTTTTTGCTGCTGCTGCTGCCAATTAAGAAAAGTTCCTTGCCTTCCAATTTTGCTGCATACTTTTGCAGTTGAAGAGACGTTCGCTAAGCTTATAAATTGACCTAAATTATGTTGTGATTACGAATATATGTAGCTTTTAGCTTCTTTGTCAAATCTACTACTAAGTTTTCTAGTTCTGAGTTTTCATTGCGTTCATCACTTATTCAACAATAATTCAGAATGTTACTCCCATCTTCATTTCCCTAGGAACATGGACCGACATTTTCTTTGCAATGCGAAAATCACATCATAAATCAAGAATATGGTCTACGATGCTGTCTTCTTGCGGCTCTCGACAACAAGCTAAGAAAGTCACGTAGTTTTCGACTGCAGTCTGAAGAAATGACTTGTGCATTGTGTATATGACATGATAGTAACTTCCTTTTAAGTGCGTCCCACAAGATTCATTCATTTAAATTTCAATCCACAAGTATTCAAGACCTTAATAACACTTTTGTAATACTTGTATAGCGTTTCTATAACAATTATTTAATACTCTTTAATATTGTTTAGCGTTTCGTGTTTGTTCAATGTTCGGTTCGTATTTTTAGAGAAACGTGCTGTCACACAAATGAGGTCAAAACTCAGCTCTAACATATTTCATGTTAACACGCTAAAGCTATCATGTGTTTGTTCCCTATTATCTATCTGGCTTTTAGCACATTTTCTATACGTTACTTAAATCACTTTGGTGGCACTTTATTCATTAGATAAATGAATAAACTTTAAACTAAGTTTTATATTGATTTAGTAAATACGGAATGTACTACTTGCAGCTTTTCAACCTGAGCTGATTGTTCTTGTTTCTGGGCCAAGTTGTCTGATCATTGTCTTTTGAGCCTTGCTGCTATTTTAGTACTTTAGCCTTTGTATGTGTGTTTGTGTTTATAGCGCTGTCTGCATCCATTTGCATGAAAACACGAGACGAGAGACATAGACAAATGACAGTGGCACGAAAACTGGCTTACAATATTTAATAGTTTCCATTTTTCGGAATCAAAATCACGTACATACATATAAAATGTTCGAAAGCAAAACAAAAAAAAGAATACATTTTGTTGCTGTTTGCAGGTGTATCTATGAATTTATAGCTGCGTATGTGTATTAGTTGCTGTAGCTGTATGCATTGTCTGTCATTTGCCATTAAATCGGGCGTTTTGTTGTTGCTGTTGTTGAATTGTTTATGCTGCAAGTTGAATGTAAGCCCTGGGGTTAAACCCTTTTGCTAATGGCATGCAAACAGAAAGCGGCATCAGCACCAACTGGCGCATAAACTAACACTGTCTGAGTGAGTGTGTGTGTGTGGTATAAAAATGCTGCCACTTTGTCTTGTTTTGCAATTTAGGAGTCATTCACTTTGGCCTCTGCGCCAAATGAGCAACGAACTCTCAACTCAACTAGACAAACAACAACAATTGCAATCAATGCCAGAAGAAGGAACACTCACACACACACGCACACACAAGGACACACAGAAGCTGCTACTGAACTATGGTCCCGATGACGATGTTTTTGGAAAAAAGTAATAACTTACGCAAATTTTTTGTTATTTACGCAAACTTGCACGATTGATTTGTTCTTATGCTTCTAACACTCTGTTCAAAAATAATTCAAATCGGACAAAAATCATCTTGTTTTCTAAGCTATCTGGACAAAACTTATAATACATGATATTTATTATAGGGCAAACACATTGGCCAAAAACTATCAAGATCGGTTAACTAAAGCATTTAATTTTCATAGGAACAATCAGTTTATAGACGAATCTTAAATGGAAAAATATCAGGGGTGACACAGAAATCGCAAGCGAAATAGAATTTCGCAGAAAGCAATTCCGCACGGAAAATTCCGAGGTGCCACAGAACTTCGAGAGATTTAATTTTATTTAGCATTTTCACCAACCTTTTCGAACTAGGCTGCTAAAGGCTGACACCTTTTCAGATTAAATTACCCAAAGGTTTAATTAGCAACTTTTTCAATTGCATCGGACGAAAACGGACTTAGCGCTAGTTCTCTCCGCACAAAATTATTATGCGAATTGACCTGTGGCACCGCGAAATGAAATTGATGTGAAATTCAAGCGAAAGCGATTTCTGTGGCATCCCTGTATATTTTTCATGTATATTTTGCTGACTTTTCTGTTAAACTTTAGAATATATTCTATTCTACTCATTCGAGCAACAAAATAATCGAAAACACCAACTTTGAAACTAGATTTCTTCTTTTGTTTTGCCGAATTTCAGATTAATCGATACTTTTTACAACATTTCTCAAAAGTGCCGGAAAACCGCGGCTTCAGCTTTACTGGACGGCACAAGAATTGATGACCTTACAAAATGCATATGGTCACATTGCTAACAAGTGCTAATAAAATTAGTTGTGTTCTCTCAAAGATAAAATATTTTTCGAAATATTAATTTTTAAGGCAACTTTTTAAAACACACAGAACAGAAGTTTACTACACAAAGTACAACCCGTACTGAATAATATCCACTTTACATTTTGGTTAATTGGCTTTTGGATTACTGTTAAAACGCACTTCAATTTGATTTAAAAAATTATTTTAACACTGTCATGTGCTCATCGTTCAAATCATCTCTGTTTAACAGCTGGTAGCTTAACAGTGTTGGGCAGTGTTAAAACTCTGACTATGTATCATTTTTGTCTGATGTGTTTTCAATGTATTGCTATCAAAAGGTCATTAATTTGAACAGCTTTAAAAATGAAGTTTTTTCCAAAAAAATCGTCTTCGGGACCATAGTGCACTGTGTGTGTATGTGTGTGTGTGTGTGTGTGTGTCTCTGTGTGTATGTGTGTATCCGCGTGTACAGTTCGTTGTCTATTTTATTGTATTTTAATTTTTGTTATTTACGCCAAGCAGAGTCGATGTGCTTGTTACTTTCTCGTTCTCTCTCTTCGTCTTTTTCCTTCTCATTCGTTTCATCTTTCACTCTTTCTCTCTCTCTGTCACTGTCTTCTGCCTTCTGTCTGTGCATTGTCTGGCTTAGTCACAGTTGCGGTTAGTGTCACCCAAAGGGATTTGTACTTTAATTTCTTTGCTAATGCCAAACGCCTTTCGTCCGTCTCAACACAACTTTTGCTCCTGGCATTTGGCTGCTGGGTTAATGTCTTATTCCCGTCATGACAGCGTCAAGTGTTGCGCCATAAATAAAGCCCGTTTACTGCCTGTAAATTGGGCACCGCAACGCATTTTAATGTAAATAATTTAGCCCATTGGCACAAAAACTCTTGCCCCACTTGCGCTAAAACTAATCCGTGAATTTGTTTGCTTTCAGGTAGCTCAATAAACACTCAATTTATCATTGAATCTTTTCTTTTAACTGTAAAGTATACGGCTTTTTAAAGGATGCCAAGGATTGTGTTTCTGGCAAATCGAGGTAGTCAGTTAGTTCGAAGGAAAACGCTAACAGTTTTTTAAGTAGTTAATGGTTCTTAAACTTAATCGTATCTTAACTATTTTAACTCAACTTACTTAGACTTGGATTGGAGAAAAGTTTCACTGCGAAAAATCAAAAAGGCTGCTAATTGATTCAATTAAAATAAGCTTAAGTGAGCTACTTAGCATTAGGCCATTATGTACTTATGATCTTAAATTTAAGCTACATTATGGTTAATTAATTCAAGTGTAATTTGCCTCAAGTTATAAACATGAATAATTCCAAGTATTTGATCGATTGAACTAAACAGGCTTAACATATGTATTTTACTTAACTGGTTGCACCTTAAAGGTATAAACAAACCACTTCCAATAAATTTAAACACTTAAATTCTGGCCGAAAGTTTATTCGAATGTGTTTTAAATTTGCATGAGCTTAAGCTTATTGCATGCACATCAATTGTTCTATTGAACATGCTAAAAAAAATGTACAGAGCAGGTTTGTTTTCATTCTTCGAGTGGAAACTGCAGCTGGTTTTTTGCATGAGATGCCGTAACGCCTGAGCTCAAGCTTAACGCATACGCATCAATTGTTTTATTGAATATGCTACCAAGAAATGTACACAGCAGGTTAGTTTGTCGGCTTTGAGTCGAAACTGCATCAGGCTTTTAGCCAAACAAGAATCACAAATAACTCTGGCAGCAGAAAAGTTGTATTTAAGCTCTTTTGTGCGTGTGTATTCGGGTGTGAGTGTGAGTATGAGTATGAGTGTGAGTGGGCGTGTTGTGGACTTGCTTTCACGTTTCCAATTCAAAGCAAATGCCCCAAGGAGCGTTCATGGAAATGGCATCGCCCACCTACTGTTATCCCAGCGTTTCGCACAATCAATTTGGTTGACGCTTTTTTGTCTGGCTGCATATCAAAAATCTGTTAAAAAATGAAATAAAGCTCAAACAATTGGGCATAAAAATAGACGACCAACAACCATAAGAACGACAGCAAATAACGTTTAATATAAAATTGTTCACTACACTGAAAAAAAGACCTCCTTCTAAAATCAAGAACATTCATCTTAAATATTTAGTTCTTGAGAAAATTAATCTTGAAAATCGCAAGTTCTTAACATAGGAATAAAATAATCAAATCTAAATAAGTATTTTGTTCTTTATATAAAACCATTATTAGACCAAATTACTAAAACTAAGCATATTATTGTAAAAAACCTTAAGTTCCTAATATTAAAATAATAATCTTATATCTTAGATATTTTTCTATTAAAATAAGAACAAAAATCGTAAAATTTTGTCACTTTTTGAGACTTAGAATTCACAACTAGTTCTGGCGTTAGTTTTTTTTTAATCAGTTTTGAATTTTAAAATTCTATCAATTTGATTTTCTGATGATACTTTTCATTACTTTGGTAGTTTGTAAGAGAGTGATCGGACTGCAATCGTTAAACTTTTTTTGTCTAAAACGAATGTTATCATTTATAGGCAAATTGCTATCAAGTTGGCAGCACCCGTTGTCTATTCCAGGGCATAGAAACTCTTTTGGTTGCTTTAAAGCATTTGCGATTTGTTTTTTGCTGCTTGTAAAATTTCTTAAAACGATTGTAGATCAGTTACACTTGAAAATTCTTTTTATGAAATTGTTCCGTATTACTTTAATTACATACAGTGAACCACTAATGTCTTCATACACCGTAAATTTGTCAAATTTGCGTATACGAAAGATGTTTTGACGCGGTTTTTTTATATTACAAAATTTTTTATTGAACAATTTTGAATTTAAAAAAAAGTCGATTTTTCAACGTTTTCGACGATTTTTTAAAAAAAATATTTTGATGCAGAAATATTCTTCGAACAATTCTAAGAGTGACTGCAAAAAAAAATTTTCAAAAATCTTTTCGCTTATTTTTTTTCTAATTTTTTGAAAAAAAAGGGGTTAAAATAGTCATGTTTAGGATTTTCAAAAACTTATAAAAAATACTAGCAAAAGTATTTTTGAAAATTTTATTTTTTGCAGTCATTCTTAGAATTTTTTGAAAAATATTTCAGCATCAAAATATTTTTTTTAAAAAATCGACGAAAAAAGTTGAAAAATCGACTTTTTTTAAAATTCGAAATTTTCCATGGGTACTTAATAGGTTAAAGAAATTTTTGTATCATTCGAACGGAGTTTAAGTGAATAAAAGATTAATATAAAAACACCGCGTTAAAACATCTTTCTTATACCCAAAATTGACAATTTTATGGTGTATGAAGACATTAGTGGTTCACTGTATATAATTTTCTATTCATTTTGCTGATTTTATTCAGCTGGCAGCTCCTTTGTCTATCTGCCATTCTATTCATTCAAAGCGCCTTTTAACATTTATTTTAGTCAACTGAAAACACTTAATTAATTGAATAGGCTGCAAACTTTAATTAAATTTTATTTAGCATGTTTTCTGTTAATTTATATTGTGATACTTGATTATAAATACTACTGTTTTTTTACACAAGTGTTTATTAAATTGCCTGCCATAAGGATCTGTTTTTTGAGTTTTTAAACAAGTTGGCAGCGGTTATTTTTTAGTACTTTTTATTCAAAGTCAAACTACTGTTTTAATTTGACGCCAAAAAAAAAATCAGAAAAACTACATACTCATACTTATTTCCGGTTTACTGTCAATATCTCTAGGCTTTTTCACTTCCATCCAGTTTCATCCACCTCCGCTCGATGAAATTTCACGTGTTTGTGTGCTTTGTGTGGGGAGGTTGCTCAAATGGCATTTGGAAGCACCTTTAGACTTCTATCAGACTTTTTTATAACTCTTGACTGTCAGTATAGATCGACGCGTTTTGAGTTTTTTTGGTTTGGAGGAGTCTGAAATTGAGGGAAATTGCATTGCAAATGCAGCACACATGCTAAAAATATGTTTGTCCAAAAAAACTTTAGATTTGAACTTTAAGTTCATGCCAAAAAATGGAGCAGGTTCACTTAAAAATAACAACAACAAGAGACAAAGTTTTTTAAATAACAGATATGTAAAATGTGACAACAACATAAAGTGAAGAGTAAATAACTAAGACCAGCAAGAAGACAAAAATAAAAACAAGTCATGAAAAAGCTGTGCGAATTTTTAAATACACTTGACAAATGAACAGCAAAATCTAGAGCTTAGTTAGAGTATCTACATAGATAGTTAACTATATTAGCATTAAGATGGCATCCTTCCTAAAGCCCATCTGGAACTTTAAATAACTTTGATAAAAGCCCTTCAGTGGATTTAGAGAAAAATAAAGAGAGTATCAGAAAGTTGACTGTTTGAGTGGATTTTGTCACACGTGCAGTAAAGTAAAGAAAATGTGCCTTTGAGCAGAACAACAATAACCACGTCAACAACAAGAAGAACCGTTGATTTTAGCCAATGTTTACTTTTCGCCTGGGGCTCACCTGGCCATGTTAACAGCCCCTCTTTTAGTTGGCTTGTCTGCCACTGAAGTCATTTTTTTTTGCCGTTGTTGTCGCGGCCTACACAACGCAAACGGAGAATGACAGAGCGGGACACAAAAGCAGATACACAGTGAGTAAAAGAGAGGGAGAAAGAGAGCGACTTTAACATTTCGCTGGCGGCCCAAAAAGTCCACTAATTTGGTCATTATGGCAACGGTTGTCGTTCTCGTTCTCGTTGTCGCTGTTGTTGTATTTGCTTTTATATTTGACAACGTGTTTGGTACAAAAGTGGGCGTTGCTATGGGCGTGGTCGCACACACCTGTTGCGGTCGGTTTAACTTTTAACTTGATTTTGCCAGTGTCAAATTTTTGTCGTCGTGTCGTTGATGTTTCAGTAATGAAGAAATTTACTGTTGGTCATGTTGTCGTTTCGTGTTGCAAGAATAACGAGAACAACAACATACAACATTAACAACAACAACAAGCATGCGCCCGTAACGCGTTCGTTTTGGGCATATTAAAAGCGCTTAAGCTGAAAAGTATGCTATGAAATTTTGTACGCTTCCAGATAATTGATAAATTATGCAAAAACTGTTTCTCTTCGGAAAATTATGTTCTCTGTAAACGCCTTGCGGCAAACAAACATAAGAGTAGAATATAATCCTAGCACTCTTTCGCTCTCTCTTTCTCTCTAGCTTTGTACCTTTATCGCTCTTTCACTCTCACTTAGTGTATGTGATGATGAGATATATGTACATAAATCGAACATTTTTCATGGCATTCATGAGTGCCATGAAACTCAAATCAAATTATGATTTTGTCTACCTGAGCCTGTGTGTGTGAGTGAGTGTGTCTGTGAGTGTGTGTATGTGTGTGAGTGTGTGTATCCATAGGGGTGTCATAAATAAGTTTAATACTCTTCTCTTCTTCTTTTTCGAATATTTACTGCTTATCGACGGTCTGTAAATCGTCAATAAAACTGAAAATATATGAGTTATAACATTTGATTTTGTTCGCGTTTACAATATTTGTATACCCTGGGGGTATATTAAGTTGGTTCAAAATTATGTAACAGGCAGAAGGAAGCATGTCCGACCCAGCATAAAGTATATATATTCTTGATCAGCATCAATAGCCGAGTCGTTATACCCTTGTCTGTCTGTCCTTATAAGCGAAAGGATCTCAGAGATGGTAAGAGCTAGGACCACCAAATTTCGAATGAAGACTCCTTGTTCAGGCAAATTTAAATATACCATGCAATATTTTTCAAATCTCTTATCATATTATATATGTATGTATTTGCCACAAAAACTATAGGTCGATATTTAAGGATAAGTATATGAATTACATGGGCATCAGGCCCAGGGTATATTACTGTCGAGTGCACTCGACTGATCCGCTTGTTTTAACTTGCAGTTACTTAAGTGAGCTGTTTTTTTCTTGACAAGCTGATTTGACAGTATTCTTTTTTGTATACGTTTATAAACCGGCTTTGACCGGCTTCGAAAGTCAATACTAAGTTAATTAATCCTTAAAAATATTTTTTTTAGCTTAAGAGAGAGAAAATTCCAAAAATAATCATTATTTGGTCTTCAATAAAATTTTTTTTTTATAAAACTTAGATTTTATAATTAACATCAACATTAACATTAACCTTTTTTTTTTAATATTTTTAAATTTAGCTGATTTTAAAACGTAAATACACTCTCAATTATAATATTTTTTATATTGAGTTCGTAGTTTAAATCAGTTCAATGTCTTTTCTTGCCGTTCTTTAAGCTTACACTCTTAATATCTTCATTTCTCTCTCGCTATCTCCCTCTATGTGTACATATCTTTCGGTCCTTTTCGTTTATTTTAATGATTTGATTTTATAACGCATGAAACCGCATCAAGTAACAAGAAAAGGAGCTTCACTTTGTACGCATTTAAATGAATTAAATGTCAGCATTGTAAAAATTCCACTTAAAAGGTACTTTCCAATAAAAAGCACAACTAGAGAACACCCTGTAGAGCTGTTTTGCCCTAATAGTAACTGCAGTGTTTCTTAAACGATTATTATTGAACATCAAGTGTACAGAAATTTTTATCATTATCAGTAAGTGTTTTGGAATATAAAATAAAGACAGATCATTGCTTTGATCCAATATTAATTACTACAGGGTATTTAAGTATCAGTATGGTAAAAATGTATACAAACTTAACAGTATAACAAGAAAAATCGGTTGTCTCCGTCACGCCGAAGATTGTGTACCCTTGCAGAGTCCTGAATTGAATTTTTGACAGATTGCTCCAGCGAATTCAATATTGGGGTACAAGTTTTCAGAGAATCAGACAGACAGAAGAACAAAAAATTTATATTTACTTTACTGTTTTGAATATGTAAAACATTTGGTGTCAATATTATAATACCCTCTTGCTAGGGCATTAAAGCCTTAAATACCAACCAAAAAACAAAAAAGCAACCAAAGGGCGCGTCAAGTGCTGGGCGTGATACTCATTGTCGAACTCCTCCTGGTTACTGGTATTCGTATCCCGTATCATAAATGGAAAATTCATTCGCTTTGTAGTGGTTACACTCTTCGTTGGTGGCCAGCAATTTAATTTACCGTGCAGCGCTGCTGTTTAATATGGCAAAGGAAAACGCTTTGTTTTAATTGAACAGCACTTGCACTTGACGTGCACCCACTTCCATCAACAGACAGAGGCATCAATAGACTAACAGAAAAAGAGAAGAGAGAGAGAGAGAGACAGAGAGCACAAACACACAATTTGGATAAAATAAAGTGAGATTATTAACAACTTTATCCAACTGAATATGCCAACAACAATAATAAGGGGGTTTTTTTTAACTGCCTTAGTTAATTCTTAACTTGTTTCTGACTTTTCGTCGAAATCTTTATCTTTTGCCAGAAATATTGCAATTTATTTGAAGGCCGATCATATACCTCACATAGAGTCCATCAGATTGCAGATCCTCTAATCATTAGATAAGCCTATAATGCAAACAAAATATATTTAAGTTCAGGAAATTATTTATCGACCGTCTGGGAAATTTATGATGGCCGCGTTCACCAAAACAAATCTATAACAGAAAATAGATGAAATTTATATGATTGTTCTGGCTGCAGTGATGAGCAATCATGATTTCCAAAATTTTATGTTTGTAATTCTCTGATTGTTATCGATAAATCAAATCGTAATCAAAAGAACACACAGAAATGAATACGGAAACCACTTTATTCATGTTAATTTGGCTTGCCATAAAACAAAAAAATACAAAGAAAACGGTATAATACAATATTGGTTTAATTATTTATAATGAAACATATCATCTATTATTTTAAATCAAGCTTTTTGCTGTGTTGGTTCCCATTTCAATTTGCGTTTTATTGTTTTGAATTTTTAAAATGAATATTGACTGCGTTGACCAAAAAAGAAATAACAACTTTAATTTTACCTTAAAATGTCATCAAAACATTCACCAGAAGCCCATAAAAATTTTTTGATTTGTGATTGATTAATTTTGGTGAACGCGGCCAATGTGAATTTTAAGAGCTGATTATACAAAGTTGGATTTTTAAAAGAGTCTCTGGAACAAATCCAATTTATATTTTTTTAGAACATGCTTTTCCGAACTTTTTTTTTGATGTTGCGAAATAATTTAAGTAAAAACAAATATCTGTCATATTTTCATAATATGCAAATTTAAATTATAACAGTTACGACGTTCTCCGTTTAATTGTTATTGTTGGAATCTAATAATAGAGAGACAATTATATTTGTGTTGAATTACACTTATTTATTTGGAATTGCAATTGGCTTTGTGTGTGTGAGTGGGTGTGCCATTGCATCGCGTAGTTCCACTGTTTAGATAATTAATTAATCAGAATTATATTGCCATGCACGTCAAAGACTAATGACATTCTTGTTTCGATTGACATCTACTTAACTAGTTAATTGCTATATTTAGAATGTTTCAATGTGGCCTGAAACTTGATCACCAATTGACTAATTAGGCAATGCCAATGGCAACATTTAACACCCAACAATCAATGCCAAGACCAAATCCATTACCACGTAAACAGGCTCAATGTCGCGTTTGTCGAAATACAAACGTCTTGGGGCGTCGGCAGACGTAGGCAGGGGGCGAAGGAATTGCCCCCCCTACATTCATAATTTTACACTATTTAGCTTCTAAAAAGCACCCAGAGTTGTTATTTAAACTTGAAAAAAATATTTTGGCCGCCCCCCTCATTGAAAAACTACCGACGCCCTTGCAAACGTCTTAAATGATTAAGTAATTATTTGATGATTTGTCGATTGATAAAAATGGGCCAATATATTAATAAAAAAAAAGTCTACAACGGCTACGAAATTCAAATAGTTAGCTTAATATAATTCCTTGGTAAGGAAACGACATCGGAAATGTAAACATCAAATACCAAGCGATTGTCCCACAACTGTGGTTACCCAAACGCCATTCGGTTGAGACCACAAGGTGGTGCTTTGTTCGTTCCATTGGTCTGCCATTCATTGGGGTGGCGATTTTGGCGTTGGGCTGTGTAATTAATTTCAACGCCTTGTAATAATTAATACGCTGACGTGTGCTAATAATTAATGACAATATTGCGCAGCATTACGAATTGACCAAATTTTTATTTTCATTCTCGTTCTCTTATTTTTCATTTGTTTGCTTTGCGGGACTTCGTTGCGTATGCGCAATCTAATGAAAAATGAGCAAGCTAATGAATACAGAGGAAAATTGTAGCATGAGATAGTAAAATGTTTAATATTTCATTGAGATTTGGATTAACGTAAGAGCTAGAAATATTATAATAGATGTTGAGGTAAATTAAATGCCAAGGAAGAAAATTTAAATATGCAACTTTTTGAGTTCTGCTTCCTGATTTGGAATCCTTTTGTAGAATACTACAAATTACAATTAGTGATATATTTTAAAAAGTGATATATTTTGTAATGACAACAAACACACAGAAAAAAGATTATCACAACAAACATACCCTGGGGTAAGTATACAAAATTCGTCAGAATAATCTTTTTTCTGTGTGTTTTTTGTCATTACAAAATATATCACTTTTTAAAATATCACAAATATCAGAGTTTCTGAATAACCTAAATAATTTTAGTTGAATCAAATTGAGATAAGACTACTTCAATAAAATTAAAAGAAGTTGAAGAAATTAAAAAATCCGATGTTGTAATCATGGTCAATTTTGCTTTTTATCAAATTAACACGAAAATAAAGTAGACTCTGCATTATAAATTAGCTTGAGGCTCTTCTTATATTATTGTCAAGGTTTCCTACTGCTTTTAATGAAGTTTTTAATATTCAATTAATGAGCGACGGAAACCAATGATTTAAAAACAATGTTCAAATTACGTTGGACCTGAAATTGAACATTTCAAGGTCTTTCACCCTGCCAACCCCCTCATAAATAACTTGTACACTTACTCAACTTATCAGCACAAGTGTCAATGGCACTCAACTTATAGTCAGTGGAATTGGTAATGGTAAGGCATTTGAGACAAGGGGAGGATAAATGTGCTTGACTATTGGGCTATGACTTTATAACTGACACGCAATCGAGTAGAAAAAGTGGTCTGCTAACCGCAGCTATGTGGATCATGGGAGGGTGGTAAAGCAAAGGAAGTAAAAAAAAACAGCAAAACTCGTTGAAATAGGCAATTGGCATTACTTGTTCCTTTTTTCCTTTCCTTCCTTTCTTTGGTTGCGTGTCACTGAACTTTTGCGATGGCGCCAAGAACTTCCGGGTGAACAATTTAGTAGGCCGTGCTATTGGCTTTTTTTTTTGTCGAGTCCATAAACGTGTGTGGGTGTGTGTGTATGTGTAAGTTGTTGTTAGTGTATTTGTAGTAATTGCAATTGCATTCATACAACTTACCCGTTAAATATTTTATTTATAAAAATAGTTGATTGACCACTTTGCGAAATCAATTTGAATTGCAATGCGTCTTTATATCGTAATCAGAACAATTTTCCTAATTGCGGACAAAGTATGGAATGGAGGGGGGTGTCAGTTCTTCTTATAAATATATATAGCTTATTCTCAAATTAACTTGGCAGCTCTTCAAGCCAACTGACAGAAAAGCCAGAAACGACAGAAATTTTGTATTTCTGTAACTTTCCGGGGGCTAGGCCGCATTTTTGTTATTTTATAATTGCCGTTGTTTCTAGCGCTGAGTGTCTGTGTGTATATTGTTGTTGTTGCCAGTGGCTGCTCATTTCACTGCCTTCTCTTTTTGTAAGTCCTTCGTCTTTTGTTTAACCAGACCAGACCACAGCAGGCCAGGCCAGGCTAGACCACATCATAACCCACCAGACCAAGCAAAACCAAGCAACACCAAACCAAAGCCGAACAAAACAGAGCCAAGAGCACAGCTGGCATATCAAGAATCTATCCCAACCCATTTGGCAGCCTCATAACATCGCATCTTTGGACGAGAGCTGAAAAGTTTACAGTCACACGGCTTTTGGTGGTGCTGGCTGAGGGGAATTATGGCTTGAAAGCCAAACAAAAAGTACAAAAGCAACAGAGACAAAAGAGTTTTTTAGTCAAGAGCCGTTTATATATAAACAGATACCCTGTAATAATCCAATAAGAGAAATAATTTAATCCATTTTCTGCCGATTAGTTTTTAGAGCGATTTTTTTATGTAATTCAATGTATGCAATTCCAAATAAAAAATTAAGAAAATTTGAAAATCCAAAAATTTGTTTACTCTGGTGACCAGAGTCTGGTCATCCCATATTTAAAAAATAAAAATTAAATTTAAAATTAAAAATGTGAATTTTAATTCGATTTTTAACCTTATAAAATGGATTAATAAATGCTATAAGTTTAAACAAAAGTGTGCCAAATTTGTTGTTAGTCAAGTTTCGTTATATATACCCCCTCGACGCATTAATACGAGGGCGGGCTGATAAGTAATCGGCCTTACAAAAAAAAAAACATCTTAAGCAACCCATAAATATTTTATTCGATTAGTGTTTTCTATCGACTGATTGCTGAAAAAGTTTTAGGCGTTTTTCTCAACACTGGTAATTTTGGCGGGAGTTTTAGCATGGTCACTTTTGCATTGTCCCCAAAATGAGTAAAATAGAATATCGAGCTGTCATTAGATTTCTGTTTTTAAAAAAGAAATCCAACGATGAAATAAAAAATGAGTTAATCGAAGTTTATGGGGAATCAGCTCCATCGATTTCGACCACTAAATATTGGACTGCTGAGTATAGGGGCGGGCGGACAAGCATTTTTGACGAGGACCGTCCGGGACGTCCCAGAGAGGTGACAACCCCAGAAATGGTAGATAAAGTCCACGGAATGATATTGGATGATCGCCGAATAAAGCTGAGAGAGATTGCTAAGGCCCTAAACATTTCTCGTGAACGTGTTGGAAACGTCTTACACGAATATTTAAATATGAGTAAGCTTTCGTCAAGGTGGGTGCCGCGATTGCTCACAGCGCACTATGGTAAAAAAGTCCGATATTTTGGCATAAACTCAAATTGTATTTTGTTCAGTATCTTAAAAATTTTTTTATTTTCCAAATGTAAAAAGTCCAAAGCAACCAAAAATAATTTTTTTAGATTTTTCGGGACTACCCTTAGTGTTTTATGCGCGCTCAAAGTCAGCTGATTGAGCGTTGCCACATGAACTGAAAAAGCGCGGGAAAAATAATTGCAACTTTGAGAGCCAATTGTGTTTGTTTCGGAAGCATATTACAAATTGCTAAATATGGATAAAGTTGATAAAGGTATTTAAAAAACGATAGTAGTAGTAATTTTTAGTATTTGTGTTTTATTGTGCAACGGTCCAATGTGTTGTTTATGTCTATTTTTAGCTAAAAACTAACAAATGTGTTCCTGTTCCGTTAAGCTCTACATTAGTACATCACAAAACAGTACGAGAGTTTTGAGTAAAGGTTATTAACTAAACCATCTAGAATCAGATGTTAATAATCTCGTTTGTTCGATTTTGTTCCTTTTCGTGAAAAATGACATGTTGTAGGTGTGAATTTTGGCTGAAAATTCGGATTTTTCTTAGATTCACATGGGGAGCGAGGTGAAAACTTTGTCAAAATAAAAAACAAACAAAATTGTAAATTCTACTTTAGTCTAATAAGCAAACATTCAAAGTTTAAAATAAATTGATTTATATTTAAGTTTAAAAAAATTTTTTTTAGTTTTTTTCTTAGTCGGGGAGGAAGGGAGGTCCAATTGAATAACAACTAAAATTATATATTTTTGAATAATACAAGTAAGCTTCGTGTTAAATTTCAAGCCTTTAGCTATAGATTTAGATATTTTATCAATTTGATTTCACTTTTTCGCATAGTCGTATGGGGAGGGGGAGGTGAAGGCGTGGTCCAAGTTAAAAAAAAAAAAATCCAAAATTCTAAATTAGTTTAACTAAAGTACATGCAAAATTTCAAGTGTCTATCTTTATATTTAGAGTTTATGCCAAAATATCGAGTTTTTTTACCATAGTGCAGCGGAACACAAACGCAACCGCTTGGTCATTGCGAAGGAGAGTTTGGCATTGTTAAACGCAAATAAGAATGAATTTTTGCGTCGTTTTGTGACTGTCGACGAAACTTGGATACATTACCATACACCAGAAAGCAAGGAACAGTCAAAGCAGTGGATTTCAACCGGAGAAACGGCGCCGAAAAAGGCAAAGATTGGTTTGTCGGCCAACAAGGTAATGGCAACGGTTTTCTGGGATGCCCGAGGCGTAATTCATGTGGATTATCTAGAAAAAGGCAGAACAATTAATGGAGAATACTATTCTAACCTTTTGGGACAGTTCGATTCAGAACTAAAGAAAAAAAGGCCGCACATGGCGAAGAAAAAAGTTCTGTTTCACCAGGTCAACGCTCCGGCTCACAAGAGCGTTGTTGCCATGATGAAATTGTGTGAACTACACTATGAAATTCTTCCACATCCCCCCTATTATCCAGATTTAGCACCATGTGACTATTATCTATTTCCAAACTTAAAGAAATGGCTTGATGGAAAGAAATTTCAGTCGAATGAACAGGTGATCTGTGAAACAAACGCCTATTTTGAGGACCTGGACCAGTCATATTTTATGGAAGGTATAAAAAAATTGGAGGACCGTTGGACTAAGTGCATACGTCTAAAAGGAGATTATGTTGAAAAATAAAAAAGAAAAATAAAAAAAAAAACCGTGTTTTCTTTGGTAGGCCGACTATTTATCAGCCCACCCTCGTATAGAGAGTAAACAACGAACTCAACTCAACTCAGAAACAAACGCATTAATATTTAATGAAATATAAATAATATATTGAAACAACTGACAGTGGACCGAGGAAAATGAGTTGGGTTTTAGGTTTGTGTAAGGGAACTGTGGTTAGAGGAGCTCCGGAAATCGACTTCTAGAAGCTGTCGAAAGCGAATTTACAGAAATCTGTAAATGGCTCGACAGCATCGGGCAGCTTATTCTTAGCTTGGACATCAGATTGACACTTGGCCACAGTTTTTAATTTCCGAAATGCAAGTTGAATTATGTGCAGACGTTCTGCAAGCATATAAGTTTAATACTTTACTTGGCTATCTGTATTCGTATTTGGTTTTTAGTCCTCACACAAATACAATTACAGCTACAGTTAACGGATACCGATACTGCTGTGGCTTGTGGCCAAAACAGTTCAAAGAACCACATAAGTATGTTATAAAAAACAAATGGCTTTTTTGCGGTCATTTATGTGGCTGCCTCACGACTTTACTGAATGTCTGTGTGTGTGTATTTCAATTTGTGGATTTTCCTGTTTGTGATTGGCTTTTGGTTTATTTGTTTTCTAATGTAAATTAGTTAATTACAAGCCATCAAAATTAAGTTTGACCACTTGATAAAATAGGGCCGCAACTTTGAATTGAATCGCAACTTTAACCAATTAGTTAACAACAACAGCAAAAACAATCAGAACGACAGAAATAGAAAAATGCAAATGATATTCAAATGTTTGCATGATATGTCAAAATACACAGAAAATAAATGAAATTTGCATTTTCATAGATCCATCCATTATTATTTCAGATAGCTATTCACAGATATTCACGCAATTGTTTTATACGTATATGAATAACTATATGGGTATACTTTTCATATGTATAGAAGTTTATTTGTAAAGTTAAGATAATATGTGAAATTTCAGTGGTTTTATCTTTAGCTGCAAGTAAAAGAAATAAAACAATTTTCCAACGTCCAGTTTAACGAAATTATTCCCTTAAGTAGCTCATTGTTTGGGGGACAGAACAAGAGATAAATGTGAGAAAGAGAGAAAAAGAAAGAAATTCAATTGTATGTAATGTTCTAGTACTACTACATATTTATTAATTATGTTGTACATTTATTTCCATAAAGCTTAACTTTATTTTCGCATGAATAAAGCAAGAAAAGTGAATAAAAAATATGCTTTTACATTTTGTAACGAGAAGCTAATGTAAGCCAAATTTTTATTTTAAATGCTAAATTTTTGGCTGAAGGGCAAAGTCAAACCTTGATTTGCAAACTGAGGTTGAAGGAACCCAAAAAGAATATATTATAATATTTAATTCAACTTGAGTTGTTACCTACTCTTTTCTTTTTTTTTCTTTTTTTTTTTTGGGTACCTGGCATAAAATCATCTTTAAGTTGTGTCGTGTCAAATGACTTGCAATAAAAACATCTCAATACTCATTATGGGCAAAGGGAAATGCCATTAGTCGAGTTACTTATGCGTTTGCGATAAGAGAAAGTCTAAAAAATTGGATATTGAAAGAGAAAAACGAAGAGAGTGTAGCGCAGTCAGTTATCAAAACTGCCCAGTTGATGAGTTGTTGAAGTGATTTTTATAGCTTCTTAAATGTTCCCTTTCTCCACTCCTCTCTCTCTCTCTCTCTCTCTCTCTCTCTCTCACTCGCATTCAGTCAGACTATCTCGCTCTGGAAATTATGCAATCAGCGCGGAATAAAAAGAGGACCGGGAAGTTGTTTTTGTCTGATACCCAAGATGAATTATTGAATCGCATTGACTACACTGAGAGATTGTGATTGTGATTGTGAATGCGAATGTGAATGATTGCCAGCTATTTGAATTGTAAAATGTGCATTCGAGTGGCTGAATCGAGCGATTGAAAATTTGTTATGCCGCTGCTCTTTGCAAACAACCTAGGTTGCCACTTGCCACGCCCAACGTCACACAGGCGGAGGCAAAGGCGGAGAAGGAAAAGGAGGAAACAGTTGTTGGTGGAAAGTTAGGATGTCTTGCAGGATGTAAGAATGTGAGGATGTCCATAAATATGCGACATGAGCCTGCGGCACTGATGTTTTCTATTCGCTTTGATTTTGATTTGCTTGATTTGCCTTCTTGGCTGCCCAACAAAAAAAAAAAAAACAAAAACAAAAACAACAACAAAATAAAACGAAATAATTTTATTTGGTTTTTTATTTTTTTTTAATATTTTTGTTTGTTTTTTTTTATTTTGATGTACTTCTTCTTGTTGTATTTTTGTTTGCACGTAATTGTTCCTGTTTGTGTTTTACTCTGCCCCTCTGTCTTCCTTTTTGCTCTCGGCTGCTGCCTGATGATGATGACAGGTCCCCGGGCATATGTACATAAGCGGAGGGGCTAAAATGCGAGGCACTTCAAATGTCTTTGCTTCGCTCGTGCATGAATGCCAGACACCCCCTAAACACTCCCTCACCCTCCCCGCCCTCTCCGTTCAGCATTTGGGGACATTGCGTATACGACGCGTTATTGTGTCTCTGTTGTCCTGCGACTAAAGTCAAATAAGAAAACTAATTCTATTGCCCAACGGTGGCTGCAGGTGGCAAACAAGCAAAAGAAAAAACGACACAAAAACCAACACAAAACAAACAAAAAAAAAGTCTCGAATGACCCCGCCTATTAAATTGGCTGTATTTTTGATTTATGGCTGCCATTGAACTGCTGCTGCTGCTCTTTTCCTTTGTTTGTTTTTTGTTTTGACACTGGCCAATTTGTAAGTTTATTTGCTTATGCGGGACAAAAGCACAATGAACAACACACACACACACACATCTACTGAAATTTTCGTATGCCCTGGACGTTTAACCCCAAAAAGAAGAACAACAACTACAACTACAACAAATGGCATAACCACACGAACAATATTCATTGAAAACTAATGATGTGGAAAATAGAAAAAATGCCTGCAGTTAGCTGCTGTGTGCTGTAAAGAAGATGTGGCAGAATGGCAGCCAATAGGTCGACATTGAGATTAAGCGTAGTTAAGAGAAGTTTCTGTTACACTCTGCATGGTTTTCTACTTGTCATATACCATAGTTTTTCACTCACTTTCATTCTCTCCATCCCATCCACATTCTATGCTTAGAGGTACTTGAAAGTCAGTTATTGACCTTTTGAGTGCTAGCAAATTGAAGTAAAACGCAATTGTTGACATGGTTATTTGCCTTTTTCCCATAAAGCACACACACTTTTACTACTTTAAGTGTATCTGCTGACTGAGAGAAGCGAAATAACTTGCGTTTATTTTGTGATTGGCGACTGTAAAACTAGTTACTTTTCTTTTCTTTTCTTTAAATTTTCAAATATTGCAATATCTTTGTGATGTAAGTTTTTTTTTAAATAGTTAAAAATGCATCGCTCTCATTTTTTATTTAACATAAGAATGCGGCTCCCCACTAAAGGATACCCGTTGCTTATTTAAATAAATTTAAAATAGTTTTTATTGCATGCTTTTAGGCACATACATTCTTTAAAAACTTAAATCGGCCATTACGTTCTTTCTACTTGTCTAAGTAATAATGGTAGTTAACAGTAATTAGCTAAAAATCCTTATACCTTGAAAACTGTTCGTGTGGTGGCTTTTAGCGATTTATGGACTTGGAAAGGGGCGTGACAAAAATTTGAAATAAACTTATAAAAGTCTGTGTGCCAAATCTTTTTATAACAATTAAGAATAGTTTTTTTTTGCGGTTTTCAAAAAATTATAAAAAATAATAGCGAAGAGATTTTTGAAATTTTTTTTTCAGTTACTATTAGAATTGTTTATCATCCAAAATTTTTTTTTTTGAGACCGAGGAAAAAAGTTTGAAAAGTAAACTTTTACAAAAATTCGAAGTTAAGGAAAGTTTTGTATAATTCAAACGGTTTCTAAGCCTCGTAAGTTTTTCCTATGGTCGAATCTATAAACACTTTAAAAAAAAAACTCAAAAAAACGCTCTTTTATGGTGACCGGTTATTTTTGTCCGCTACTGCATATACTTTATAAGGTCGGAGATGCTTCCTTCTCCCTGACACAAAAATGGCAACGAAAAAAATATTCCCTTTTACTTATTTTTTAGGTATGAAAAGTATAAAAAGCAATTTGGCACTTGATGTTGGAGCATTAGGCACAAAGTGTTTGCTCTTTGCCAAAAAACAGAAACTGTAAAATGAACAAATAAACAAAACTTCAGTCAATGTGCTCCGACACGATTAAGTTGTTGATTGATATTCAAATGTGCGTAATCAATAAAAAAAGAGGAGATACCAAAGCAACGCGTCGTATTCTTAATGCCCCCTCATACACATATCAGTGACGTCAAATGAAATGAAAATGAAAATAAATAAATAAATAAACAGAAGAACAGTATTGATCAGCTTAAAAACCACTAGTTGCTGCCAATTGGCGCATAAATATTTGAATTCTAATAACGCCTCAGGCGATGGAAATCATTCTGGCGTCCTACCCTATAAATATAATCGTTTATGCGAAGAAGAATAAGCACACACACACACACACACACACACATACACACGCATTTATGAGCATCTTTGTTATGTGGTACTTAAGCTAATTTCTGTCTAGTGGGTCATAAGTGGTTTTCCAGCTTGTGGCCGACGACTGACCGAACCACTCGCCAGATTTTCAGATACCACAAACGCTGACTGGACAATATTTGGTATTGTCCGCCCATCTGGTGAAAGCGTACGTGTATTCACTTTATTTATCTGAAAATATAATCAATTTCCATTCTATTCATATTCAATTTGTTTCGACTGTCAATGCGAATACTCGTTTACTCGAAAGAATTTCATATTGTCTGCTTAGTTTGTCCAATTGAATCAGTTGAGCAGTTATCTGGCTTCCGTTTGGATTTAACGAAATTGAACTAACTTTGGTAATGTCGCTTGATGGTGAGTTTTTGCAATTAAATCTTTATGGCAACGTGCAGATTCTTAAAATATTTTAAATCAAAAATTAAAACTAAAATTGATCTAACAATTTGCAAAATCTATAGTCATATCTAGTAACGGTTCTTTCCTTCGGCTGGACTGTTGGTTCAATTCAAGGATTCATTTAATTCATATGATCCTTAGTAAATATTTTACAAATTAAAACTGAAAATGTTATTTTTTTATATAAATTTTTGGATCATAACGCACGTTTTACAAAAGGAAAAGCTGCTTATTTATATAATTAACTAAAGGGTATTTCGAAGTCGAATATATTGCCAGTTAGACAATTTCAAGTGCTTAACTTTGTGTTGCACATTAAATGGCATTTAATTTGCCAACTGTGAGAATTACCAGATTAAATATTAATACAAGTTCAAATATCATTTAGAGCACTCACACTAGAGCCCTGCATGAGTGCACACTAAATACAAAATTATCACATTTCTCTCAAACGAATCATGTGAAACACACAACACTATCAATATTCACACTGTCTGTAAAATCACTTTGACTTACAAGTCATTCAAAATCATGATTCAAATATCAAGTCGACTCATATAAAAAGCTAGTGTGATTCCGATTCATAGATTCATAGAATCATAGTCGACATGTTCAAGCTGACACTGTTAACACTGTGCACAGTATTAAAAAACTAATGTTTTTTTGGGTGATTAAGCAAGTATTGAAATTGATTGAATATAACACTTGTGTGCATTATTTATTTATTTTTCAACATTCATGTTTAAAAACATTATTTGGTTGACCATGTCGGCGTTTCCAGCAATGGAGCTTCTTTTTTCGCAGATTAGGTTTCTTGCTTGCTGAGGATGCTGGTGTTGAAAAAATTTTACAGCTTAACTTAAACAACGAAGGATATTGTTATTTATTTTTTTTCCACCAATGCAAAACATTGAACTGCTCGTGCATAGGAACTCTTATGTTGGAGTAAGCTAATATTTCCCTATTTAGTAAATCTTGGCTTGAATCTCCTGCAGAGGTTCTATAAAGTCTGCTAAGAATTCTTCAAATTTTTTTGGGCAACTCGCCGACGATTCCATGTGCTCCGTACTATTAGTAGAAAAAGACTGCATCATATCCTTGCACTCTTTAATAGTGAGATCGCTATCCACTTGTCTCAACTGATTTGTTGGCGGGAATAAAAAAAGCGCAATCAAACATGTATATTCAACTACACAATTCGAATATAAACAGATAAATTTTTCCACTTACATGAATGATGAAATTATTTTCCATTATTTAGATTTTTTCAAACTAATATGAAAAAAAATTTCTAATGACTGTGCACAAATTAAACACTCTCAACACTGTGCACACTCTCAACACTGTGACAACTGTCAAAACGACTTTAATCACAGCAAATTTTCATAACAGTGTTAAACAGTATCATACGAAATGATTTGAATCACACGACAGCTTGCTTTAATTCAATGAGTCCGAAAAATGAATGTATCATAAGGAATTGAAATTATGACTTAAAAAGCACACATGTGTCGTTTTGAATGTGTGCACAGTGTGATTTCTGACTGTTAACATGATTTAGTGTGAGCTCATGCAGGGCTCTAACTCACACACTAAGGCCAATTATAATGACTCACTCTCAGCAGTCGAAAACTTTTCAACTTGAACAATTTTATCGACGAGCTAAGCAATTCGTCTCATTATTATTAATTAACAACTTTTTAACAAGTTCGGACAGTGCGTTTACCCTTATTTCCACATTTCCCCCTATTTGTCTCCATTTCTATTGCTTCCCGTAGAACTATGTAAGTGATAGGCATCTTAATGCAAGTTAAGTATCTACATTAAATATATACATACAAATATATTATTAAATTCCTTGTACATCGTCAACTTTTTGTGTTCAACGCAAAATTCTTGCGAAAAACAACTTGAAATGAAAATAATTGAATTTCGTATGAGTTCTTGAGTAGGAGTTTCGCCCAAAATGATATAATTAAAAGCATCAAAGTGTCAGAAGTTGATCAAGTTGTGGATTTGGCTTCCATAAGAGTTTGCAAGATGGAAACTGTAATCCGTTTGCAAACATCTGTTTTCTCGATACCTTTTCCAAATGGCTGCAAACAGCGTTGACAAATACATGCAAATCTTCTTTTCGTTGTCTCTTTGGGCCATTTTGAAAGTAGTTGCAATTTGTCAGCCTCGATGAAATGCCTGCAGCATAGTTTGTGAAACCATTTGCCAGCCATTTAAAGGAGGTGTAGACGAAACGAGCAAGAAACAGATCAACAAGAAAAAAAAAAGAAAAGACAAAAAAAAGTAGCGAAAAAGGCAAATGAAAATTGGAATATATTCGACACGTTTGCCCGAATGGCGGCACAGGCTGGGAAATGGAACTGTGGCAAAGAGCCGTAACCAGTGCAAAGCGACACAACCTTTTAAGCCTCAAAAATGACATGCACTCAAAACAGGCTATCAATGATAAACCCCACTACCCCCCCTAACCCATGCCACATGTCACATGCCACATGCCACCATCACCTCCACCATCCCTTTGGTTTACTAGCTCAATAAATTGCATGAAATGCAGCGCTTGGGCGTGTGGGCGTTGCATGGGCGTGACATTGAGAGCCACTTGACAAATCTTGAGAGTGCGTTGGCTTTTGGCAAAGGCACGCAGACACAGAGACACACAGAGCGACTCTGTAGGAGCAACGATTTGCCATCAGTTGCTTTACTCCCTTTTTTTCAATTTTTTTTTTTTTGTATTCTTCTGGTTACGTTTTTTGCACCACTCTTGCTTTTCTTTCTTTTTTTTGTATATTTTTTTATCGTTATGGGAGGAAGTGCAAATTGTAAGCAACTGTTGCCTGCCGTTGACAGCTTCATTGCACCTGAATAGTTTGGCGTGCAACGCGTTTTGCGATTTAACGAGCTGCTTCAATGTCTCTGAATGTTGTATGGATGTCTGCATAGGGCGTATGCGTAATGTTGATTACATTTTGCACACAACGCGGCATATGCGCAATTTTAATTACTATGTGTAACAAATGCCAAAGACAGCAAGCGAAGAACACAAATCGAATGTCGCCTTACTCACTCAACACAACTTATTTTCCCAATATATATAAGTATTTATGTATCATGTGTGTATCATCTGGCATCGTCTGTGTTTATTAATTATTTTATGAGCATTTTGATTTTAGTTGATTAAGTCTATATTGGAGTTTTTTTTTTTTAGTGATTTAACTTTTTATAAAAAAGGGTATTTGCGAAATCATTTCATTTAAATTTAATTAATATAATTGTAGATTAAAAAATATAAATGAAATGCCAAACAATATATTTATAATATTATTTTAGAATTGAACTAGTGTTTAGATATGAAATCAATAAAATTTTTTTTGTTAACATTTTTATATTGTAATTTTAAATAAGTAATAAGAGTTCAATTCTAAAATACAATTTTTTTAAGGGCATTTCGCACATCAAAGTATGTGTAATTATTTTGTTTATAATTTGGAGAGTAAATTATCAAATAAAATTGTAGTAATAAGGTTTTCGAATTGTTAAAAAGTGAATTTATAATATTGTACCACTTATTTAATATCTTATATATGTGAGTGAGAATATTAGAGATACATTGCCACAAATGTGGCACGTGAAGTTTTTTGCACTATAAAATACATACCACATAAAAATCTTTGTAAGCTATGATAAACTTTTAAGAGTTGGATGTTTGCAACGCTGCTAGGCAAGTTGCCACAAAGAGGAAACATAAAGAAGAAAGTATGACGACAAAACGGAGGTTGCAACGGCAACATTTACGGCATCAGACGACACTTTACTAATAGTGTTGTAAGTTTATTATATTTAAAAGCTGATGCCATTGTCTGGCAACAAGCCTGAGGCAACACACACGGTTTGCGTAAGAGGATGCGGAAGCGGAAGTGAAAGCGGAAGCTAAGTCCTTGAACAGCGATTTCTGTTGCATTTCTTTCGTCATTTACCAAGTATTTTCTGGTGTTGCAACACCTGGAATGTGGATGTGTATGTACCTGTCTGTGGGAGTTGCAACTTGTGTCCTTTTTGAGCTGCTAAACCCTGTAAAAACCTGACACATTATTGGAACATATGAGTATCTGTTTGAAGTGCTGATATGAAAACCTCGTAGATGCATACAGATTGATAGAGTGTTTCTGAATAAAGGATAGACACACAGTTTGTGAAGAAATACGTTGAATTCTGTAGGTAAATCAACATTTAAATTTCAAGAATTTTGTTGCAATTCTATTATTGCACCTATCACTAGACTTCTTGATAAGTCTATCCATTTATGCGGTAACATTTTTTAGCTTATCCAATTCATTTTAGAGTGTTTCATTTTTCCAAAAAAACTATATAAATGTTTTCTTTCTTTTTATATTTTATGTTGAATAAATAATTGACTACAGTTTTAGTTTTGCTCCTTGTTTTGGATCATTGATTTACATTTAATTCTAGTTGCTGTATTCGATTTTTATACCCGTTACTTGAAAAATAAGTAAAAGGGGATATTGTATTCGTTGCAATGTATGTTACAGGGAGAAGGGAGCATCTCCGACCCTACAAAGTATATATATTCTTGATCAGCATCAACAATCGAGTTGATATAGTCATGTCCTAAAGTTTTTAAAGAATATAAGTTCCTAAAAGCATGCAAAAAAAAAATTCAAAATTCATTAAAATAAGTAACGGATATCCTATAGTCGGGAGCTCTACTGTAGCCTTTCCCACTAGTTTTTATTTAATTTTTTCATTGTCCATCTTTAATCGTTTCATTTGTATTGTTTCAATTTAACTGTTCCACTTTAAATTTATCCTTTTTATTTTTTTCTTTTCATAGCTCCATTTCTATCGCTTGAAGCCCATTTTAATCTTTAGTCATGACGATCGCACATCTTTTTTTTACGTCATGTAATGCGTGCTAATGAGCCAGCTTAAGTTTCAACATAATTTCAGCTCCCGTTTGGTGTGTGTTTAACTCTTTTTTTTTCGTTCTTATGTACATTCCATAAGTATGTAAGTTGCCTTCCGCATATTTATGAATAATGGTCATAAAGCTGAGAATAATTGCAGGGAACAAAGAAAATAAAGCCACTTAAGCCTTTGCTTGACTAACACTAAAAATCGTGCCGACAAAATAAGGAAAACTTTTTCTTTCTTCGAGAAAAAGTTTCTCACTGCCACATAATAAATAACATACATATATGTACATATGTCCGAACGGGTACTTTCAACTTATTATGGTGCTGGTTGGTAAAAAACTTTGATGTTCTTTGCGGGTTATGTGCAATAGAGATGAATATTTGTAGCATGCATAATACTAAGGATCTGACCTTTATTCGTGCGGTTTTGGGGTCGGATATTTGTTAGCATTTCAACTACAGCAAAATTAATCTATTGCTTAGATACTGACAACTTCAAGACAATGCAGGTATTAAATGAAAATTTCAAACTGTTGAACATTAACATTAATGGTTTATCTGTTCGCCTTTGGTTTTTCGAATGTAATTTAATTTATGGAAAGCTCAGCACAAAATTAAAGTTACACTATGCACAGTGAAAGAGAATTGCATTTTTTCTTAATATTTCCAAATTGAAAATCAATAAATAAAGCGTTTCAAATAGAAGACGAATATGGAAAGACAAGCTTAATTATTAATTTCCATTAGCTTGTTAAAGTTTTCTCAATTCACAGTGGTCCATTTCCTGCAGATAATTTGCTTGTGTTGCAAAAATAACTCTTTCAATTATTGAATGCCCTTAGGGTATTAAAATATATTATCAATTGGCTAACAAATCAGGTCAAACAATTTGACAATCAAAAGCACATACACACACACAAACTCATGTACACACACACAAATACATCTAGTGTTCTTCATTATGCAAATAAAAGGCAAACTTTTCAGCCAATTTGGCAATTGTACATGTTTTTTAAGAGTCATAGAACTGAACTCCCTGGAGGCGTCGAGTTGGGCCATACACGTTTATGCACGAGCAACATATGTATATTTATATAATTTAATTGTCTTTGATAATATTTATGAATGTCTGTTTACCCAGAATGTATATTCATATGTAAAGTGCTTCATTGTGATTTAATGCACTCGGTTCTGTGATTTTGGTGTGTACCAGAGAACTGCAACGGGTAGATTCGAGTTAAATTGGTCGCCGTTGCCAAAAATCAAATCAAATCGAGTCACTAGTCGCCGTTTTAAAAATCGAGTAGGCTGTACGACTTGATACTCGCTCATACTCGTTGAGTCAAACGCATCGAAAAACGAGTGTAGGTACGAGTATAGATGCGAATGATGATGCCAGTAACTCGTTTTAAATGTGCGGGACGGAGCGGGCAATGGGAGCGGGGAATGTGTCGATCGACCCAAATGTGCGAACAAAAAATAAAAAAGGTCTACACTGAAACAAATTATTGAGCCGCATAATAATTATATGAGAAAAAAACAATTTTTTAAAATAATAAGGTCTTTAAACCTACTATTTTTTTCACTCAGTGTACAAAAGGTCGAGGCTCGCCGGCATCGCGAGTTTTATGGCGGCCATAAAAAAGGGTCAAAAATGCCTCGACGCGAGTCGTGTGTGTGACGTCACAGCGAAACCCACCCCCGAATATCATACATTGCAATGTAAGCGTAAGCGCTGTCGATCGCTGGGCTACTCCCTCGGACACTCGGCCTGTTTTTCGTGACACTCGTTTTAGACACTCGTTTTGGGTCGAGTATCAAAACGAGTATCACGAGTGTCCGAGGGAGTAGCCCAGCGATCGACAGCGCTTACGCTTACATTGCAATGTATGATATTCGGGGGTGGGTTTCGCTGTGACGTCACACACACGACTCGCGTCGAGGCATTTTTGACCCTTTTTTATGGCCGCCATAAAACTCGCGATGCCGGCGAGCCTCGACCTTTTGTACACTGAGTGAAAAAAATTGTAGGTTTAAAGACCTTATTATTTTAAAAAATTGTTTTTTTCTCATATAATTATCATGCGGCCCAATAATTTGTTTCAGTGTAGACCTTTTTTATTTTTTGTTCGCACATTTGGGTCGATCGACACATTCCCCGCTCCCATTGCCCGCTCCGTCCCGCACATTTAAAACGAGTTACTCGCATCATCATTCGCATCTATACTCGTACCTATACTTGTTTTTCAAAGCGTTTGACTCAACGAGTGTGAGCGAGTGTTTCTATCCAAACAGATCACCAGCAAAGGCGAGCAAATCACAACGGGTTCACATCAATATTCGAGTATGAGCGTGCACTTCTTACTCGTTGCAGTTCTCTGGTGTGTACACTGTCTAACAAGTTCCTGGAAATGTATTTCGGTCGTATGGAATTTGTTGCTGTCTTACTCTGGTCAAAAGAATTCCAGTAAAACCACATAAAATACAAGCCAGTAAAGCCAAAAATAAAAAATTTTTGATTGCCTATCGACCTACGAAAAACGTATGCAAGTAATTTGGTTAAACCCCAAAAATAAAATTCCATGGTGAATGGAGACACTGCAAAAAGAACATAACAAGTTGGATAGGCTATAATTGAGCGCACGAGTTACGTCCCAACCAACGACTACCGATAAGGATATAGATAATAACAAAGAGCCACATAACCAAGACGGTATAAGCGTAGTTTGGTGATAAACTCTAACCTAACCAAATAGAAACTCCGATAAGATAATTAAAGTACATTTGTAAAACTGACCTAAACAAATAAGATAACCTTTAAACAGATACGAATTCGAATACCTCTACAAACATTTAAGATAAGTAAATCCGATACTCTGACCTATTCAAACAAGATAAATGTAATGTCTGAACATATGTAAACTCTATGGATAAGAATATCGATAAGACTCATTTGTAAGGTTATAAAAACCCAAATTCCTCTAAATAAATTAGTTATTACATTCCTGACACTCTTAAGAGACGGTCGTGTTTTAATTCAAACGTAATTGGCGCAGCCGGGAAAAGACTACTAAATCTTAAGATATTAGTATTCAAATTCGCTCTGAATATATCCGAAGATATATCGAACTTAAAATCCTTTAAAAGTGAAAGTATTTGAATAACAATAAAAATCATAAGATTTTATTGCTTAAATATATGTGTTGAAATTTATAAATAACAAAAACAAAAAACTAAAAGGAAAAGTTAAAAATCCTTAAAAGTGAAACTATTTTATTTAACAATAAAAATAAAAATATTAGTTGGAAAGTTAATTGTGTTAAAATTTATAATCTGGATAAATCCGTATATCTTTTAAAAACGAACTCGAAGTTCACTGTGAAAAAAAAATAATAATAAATAAAATTAACAGTGAAATATAAATAATATACCCAAACACAATAATTGTTGGGATTATAATTAAAAATAAAAAAAATAAATAAAAAAGGCAATCGGACAACGAATCAACATATATGCCTAAAGGAGAAAAAACCAAATCACATCAATCACCATATTCAAAAGTGTGCAGTACTGACGACGAAATGGCGAATCCGAGCAACATAACCATCACTGGATCTGATCTTCTGAAAGAGGCATCGAGGATCAGAGGATTTTCGGGAAGAGATGACTACGATCTGTCATCATTTCTAAGAGAAGTGGACGCTGTCTTGGAACTCTTCAGGGAGAACGCAAATACAAGGCTATTTGTGATTCAACGCTACGTGGTGACGAAAATTCACGGCGAGGCATTGAACGTCATCAGACCTTTAGGAGGGAACTCGACGTGGGAAGCAATCAAAGCTGAACTTATAAGGAACTTCGGAGTCAAGGAAAGCTACCATCACCTTTATCATCGGGCAATTAGCATAAGAAACTCAAATGTAAGTGACTATTTTTATAAACTAAAAAACGTATTAGATAAGGTTAATATTAAGTATGAATTTGATTTGCTAAAGCCAGTTGCTTTTTCTCCAGAAGCAAACGAGGCATTTTTTTTAAAAACTTTTTTGGACGGAATCAGTCCTCATTTGTCTTCAGTTATATTAAGTAGGAATATAATAAAATTAAGAGAAGCTTTTTATACACTAGACGATTTAGGGATGTTAAGGCAGTATAGGCAGAACCGAAACAATGACGGATACAGACAACAACAACAACAACAACAACAAATAAATACAGCCCCTAATGATCACCGACAGCGGCAAAACGGTAGGCAGAATTCAGGCTATCCTAGACACCAACAACAAAATACAGCCCCCAATTATTATCCAAATACTAATAATCAACAGCAATGGCAGAACGATAGGCAGGGTGCAGGCTTTTCTAGGCAACCATCACAACAAACAAGAAACAGTAATCAGTCAAGATTTAATAGAACAGTCCCGATGGAGGTAGACCACATTAGACAAGATACTGAAGAAAATTTTCAGTCGAAAGCCTTAATGCAACCTTACCGATAATAGAAGTAACGATAGGAAGTAGTAAAATTAAAGTTCTCATTGATACAGGGTCAACTACATCAATTTTAAACAGTAATTCTTTGCCAGAATATAAGAGAACGAAAATGGAAAGGCCAATAAAACTAAGAACACTAAATAACGAATTTTCCATAACGGAAGAAATAGTAACTCCTTTACCAAGAGAATTTAATGAGAAAAACTTTATATATTGGAAACTTAGCCCATTTATAAATAAACAGTTCGATGGAATAATCGGGCAGAATTTATTAGTGCCTATTGGTGCCATAATAAATTTAGAAGATAATTTTGTACAAATAAATGGAAATAAAATACGTTTCCTAAATTCACCTCCTTTTAATATTAATGACATTCATTCAATCGAAACAGTAGATTCAAATGTTTTGTCTAAATTAGAAAGAGAAGAAATGAACGAGTTGGAAAAAGAAATGTTACGAGAAATAGTAAATAAAAATAGCGATCTGTTTTTTTTTGAAAGCCAACAGCTTAGTCATACTCATGAAGTACAGCACGAAATTGTTACAACATTAGAAAAGCCAGTATATTCAAAAATATACAGATATCCCCAAGTACACGAGGAAGAAATAAACAGTCAAATAAAAGAGATGCTAAATCAAGGGATAATAAAGGAAAGCTGTTCTCCATATAATTCACCACTTTGGATTGTTAAGAAAAAATCCGATGCCTCGGGTGTAAAGAAATGGAGAATAGTTATCGATTATAGGGCGCTAAATGAAATAACTATATCCGATAAATTTCCTATTCCAAACACTGATAGTATATCAGGAAAACTTGGACAAGCAACTTATTTTACAACACTAGATCTTGCCAAGGGCTTTCATCAGATTCTTATCAGAGAATGCGATAGAAAGAAGACGGCATTTTCCACACCATTAGGCCATTATGAATTCATAAGAATGCCATTTGGTCTAAAAAACGGTCCTGCCACTTTCCAAAGATTGATGAATTCTGTCTTAAGGGATTACATCAATAAAATTTGCGTGGTGTACTTAGATGATATCCTCATTTTCAGCTCGTCTTTGCAAGAGCATAAGGATAACATTGAAAAAGTACTACAAAGGCTTAGGGATCATTGCTTAAAGATACAAATAGATAAATGCAAATTCTTTGCTAAAACAACAGAATATTTGGGTCACGTTCTCACTACAGATGGCTTTAAGCCAAATCCTGATAAAATCGAAGCGATTCAGAAATTAAAATTACCGGAATCTCAAAAACAAATAAAATCATTTCTTGGAGCAACTGGTTATTATAGGAAATTTATTAAAGACTACGCTAAAATAGCTTTCGGGATGACAAAATATTTAAAAAAAGGTGCTAAAATTAACACAGGAGACTCACAATTCATATCCGCATTCCATACACTGAAGCGTCTTCTTGTAAATGATCCAATTTTAAAATACCCAAATTTCAATAAAAAGTTCAAAGTAACTACAGATGCAAGTAATTTTGCAATAGGGGCAGTACTTATGCAGGATGAGCACCCCATTTGCTATGCTAGTCGAACCTTAAATGAACACGAAAAGAAATACTGTACCACGGAAAAAGAACTATTAGCTATCGTATGGGCAGTTAACTACTTTAGGCCATATGTATATGGTAGGCAATTTGATCTTCTTACGGATCATTTACCTTTAAAATGGTTGCATACAAAGCATAAAGGGAAGGACATTAATCCACGTCTCCAAAGGTGGCTTCTCAAACTGGGTGAATACGATATAAATATACAGTACATAAAAGGAAAAGAAAATACTTTAGCCGATTTTTTGAGCAGGTTGAATGTGGATTCTGGGGAAATTTGTCTAGTAAATCATGCTTCCGAAGAAGACAATGATAAACTTAGTACAACAGCAACAATTCATTCTCAAGTAGAAGAATTAAATGATCACTTTCCCATACTAGAATCAGTTGTTAACCGCTTTCGAACACAAATTATTTTATGCGAACATAAAGTTAAGGAAAGCGAGAAAATAGGCGGTAGCTTGAAAGTCTACATAAGTCAAGATGATATTGATAGTGGATATATAGTTGACATCTTTAGGAAATACTTAAAGGAAAATTGTAAGACGGGTATTTATTCTGATTTATCAGAAACCGAATACAATAAAGTTCAACTAAAACTTATTGAGATTTTCGGAAAAAGCATAAAGTTTATCAAATGTATGCATCATGCTAAAGACATGATCAATGAAGAAGAAGCATATCGTTATATTGCAAAATATCACAAAAACGAAACTGGACATGCAGGAATTAATGAAAATTACCATGGTTTAAAATACCTTATTTTTATAAAAAACCTGAAGACACTTATTCACAAATATATCAACAATTGTGATGTGTGTAATCGAGTTAAATACGATAGAAAACCTTTGAAGCCCAAGTTCCATCTTACAGAAACCCCTAGTGACATAAATCAAATTGTTCACATAGACACATTTATATTTTTAAAAAACACTTTCTTAACAATAATAGATAAGTTCTCAAAATTCGCCATAGCTTTACCATTAGAAAATAGAAATAGCATAACCCTCGTAGAAAAATTGAGGCAATTTTTTTCAATAAAAGGCCCCCCACAGAAAATAATAGCAGATAATGAGTTTAATTGTGTTAATGTCAAAGAATTCCTTAGAACAGAAAATGTTGAGGTACATTTTACTAAGCCTAATAGTCATACGGGTAACTCAGATATAGAACGTTTTCATAATACATTGTGTGAAAGACTAAGAGTAGCTGAACTTGAGAGCAAAGCATTATCGATGCAGGAAAAAATTTTCAAATGCGTAGAATATTATAATAAATCTTTTCACTCAGCCATAAATGAGAATCCAATAGATGTAGATAACAGAAAAGTAAAATTAGAAATTGTTCAGGCCCGACTAAATAACATTAAACTGAAAAATAGAGTCAACAAAAGACTTAACGATGGTACAGCTTAGAGTTATACAACCAATTTCTGATGGGCAGATGAGAGAAATAGACTTCGCTCCAGAAACAGTTTTTAAGTATCAAAATAAAATTCATACATACGAAAATGAAAAAACTTTAAATGAAACAACAAACACTGTTACTAAAAAATTTTAAAAATATTAAGTTATCTCAAAATTGCGATAAGAGAGAAATTGTATTAAACGGTAACTATCTTATACATTATCAAAATTATACTTTAAAATCATTTCAACAATCATTTTCAAATGTAAAATATATATTTCAACAAAGATTTTATTACCCTGTAAACGAACATGTCAACTTCGATCATAAAATTTCATTTAACGATATTAAACTACAACATATTGATAATATTAAGGAAATAGAGGAACTTAAATATCACAAAAATGTAAATCAAACAATTTCCTCAACAGTTATAATTATTACACTTATTGTTATAGCCTTAGTTATATATCTTTGGAGAAAACAAAAGAATATGAATATTCAAATTTTAAACAAAACCCAGGAGTATTTTGTATCTCAGCGGGGAGGAGTTACGTCCCAACCAACGACTACCGATAAGGATATAGATAATAACAAAGAGCCACATAACCAAGACGGTATAAGCGTAGTTTGGTGATAAACTCTAACCTAACCAAATAGAAACTCCGATAAGATAATTAAAGTACATTTGTAAAACTGACCTAAACAAATAAGATAACCTTTAAACAGATACGAATTCGAATACCTCTACAAACATTTAAGATAAGTAAATCCGATACTCTGACCTATTCAAACAAGATAAATGTAATGTCTGAACATATGTAAACTCTATGGATAAGAATATCGATAAGACTCATTTGTAAGGTTATAAAAACCCAAATTCCTCTAAATAAATTAGTTATTACATTCCTGACACTCTTAAGAGACGGTCGTGTTTTAATTCAAACGTAATTCACGCGACATTATGATACTCGGTGTCATTTTTTATCAAAGATTGTTTTGATAATACATTAATATACATTAGTATACCTGTTCAGATACCGCTTTGTGCTTTGTTCAAAATGTTACATACTATTATTCTGTTAATTTATATACACATGAAAATGTATATTTGTTTCATTTTGAATTTTGTTGCTTTCGACTAATGATACTAGTCAAGAATATATGTATATACTATTTTATAGGTGTTCATCTGCCTGTTAATGAACGTGTTTAATGTGGAACTTTTGTAGAAGTTAAGAAATGAGCGCTTAAAACACCTTTACAAATGTGTAAACCCTCGCCCTTAAGTACTCTCTACTATATCCTTTACTTCCATTACAAGTACTATAAACACATTCCTTGCCATGCGCCTGCTGCTGTCATATACTTGTACTTGGTCTCAAAAGTTTTAAGTTTGTAAAAATTTGTGAAATTCAACTAGCCAGTCAACATTTTGAAGCAGTGTGCTGCATTTAGGCAACTTTCGGTGCAAATGACACCTATTTTATTTGGATATTATTAAAAGTTGAACTTAAATCTTTCGATTAAATATTTGGGATAATAACACTTAACTTTAAGTGTAAAATCGTGGGCTAAATTATAATCACTTGAAGCACATTTAAAAAATTAAATAAAATTGTTTGTTGGTATTAAATAATAGCAACGACAATAATGCTAAATTAGAAAAGACAAATCAAAATCAATCTTTAAAAAGAACTTTTGCTTCAAATATAACATTGATTAAATAGCTTGATTAATTTATGTGCAAATTATTTTTAATAAGATATAAAATGAAAGATCTTGGAGCTTTACCCAAAATAATGAAATTGATAAAAGATGAATTCATAGTTTTCTAAATTAGTTTTTATAAACAGTTACTTAAACGTTAACAATTAGGTAAAATTGCTAAAAGGTTTTACAAGAAAATTACAATTGAAATTCATTTAAAAGCTCTTTTGTGTGCAACTTTAATTTTCGGCTTTTTTTGAGTGCACACAAGCGGCCAGGAAATTAGATTTGCTCTTATTTACTTTCTTTTTTTTTGAGCTTAAACCGTTGCAAATGGCCAAGCAGCGTTGGTTGTTGTTGAATGCCGTTCCCTGTATCTGCCAAAGCCTGCAGCTATTTATGTGTGTGTGTGTGTGGGAATGTGTGTGTGAGAAATGTTGTTATACGGTACTTATATGTCGATAACAGCAACTGCTGCCATAGGAGCCACAAGAGCAATTATTATGGTCAGGGAACGTAACTGAAATGCTTCATTGCACTCAGCTGTGCTGACCAGGCATTGCTTGTTCTGCTTGCCAAATTGTTAAGAGACACACACACGGACACACACACACACATGCATTTTCTGTGTGTATGTGTGCATGGCCCCGGGCCACAAATGGCTAACATCGTTTGACCACATGCATATGGGCCAAACACAACTCGAGCATATTTTTTTAAGGTCATCGCAAAAATTCATTGGCCAAAAAGAGATATAAAAAAAGAAGAAAAATACGCCTTGAAAATTCCCAAAATTGTAGCAATCTCTTATTTGCTTTGGTTTAAATCCAGTTGTGCTGATGAATGATTCAAAAAAATTATACATACTTTTTATTCAAGTCGAGTGAATGATGCCATAAACAGTATAAATCATAAAAGTATTAAAAGTGTAAGTTTAGAAACACAAAATTGTCTAGCTCAACTTATGTTCCAGCTCAAGTTTTTTAAAGTACTCTTTAAAATTCTTTGGAAAGTTTTAATTAATATCATTTACAAAAGATCTTGTTGCAATTAATCTTGAAAAAATGTTTCAATTGTTATACTCCATTGCAGGAATAACGATTAAAATGGGTATAATGAAGTTGTTCAAAGGTAGCTCTGTTGGTATTGACTGAATAACTAATAGAATAATAGGTTAGCATGTGACATATATACACGTACATAACTATACAGAGCATTTTATTAAAACCTTCAACAGCTGTGGAAAATAGGTGATAGGCTTTTGCGTAGTTTATTTTTAAGGCAATTTTCATTAAGCTGAATTCAGCCTATTAAATTCCTTAAAATCGATAAAGCCGAGATGTTGGTTTAAATAGATTAGACTAAATAACTATGAATTAATAAAATTTTTAAGAAAAAAAAAAAAAAATAAATAAGGAGCAAAAACTTAATAAAAGAAAACATAGAGCATTTAAAAACAAGAAGATCCCTGTGAAATTTTATTTTTCATTGAAATGCACAAGAATAGAATTAATTTAAATTTTTTTAAGGACTAGATTCTTATCAAAAATTTAAGTAAAATTTACTTAAGTTGACTTGTACCTTCCAAAAATTTAATTTACTGTTCAACTTCGAATAATAACACATTTTGCCGTGGTACTGAATATTTGAAAGTCGATCATTTTCACTTGTTGATAATTTGGCCTTTAGACACAGGTTCCTTCTTCTCACTAAACGACATTAAGTCAGGATTGAAGGATAACTTGCGGATTAGAAAATGATTCATTATTAATTAATGCGCCCAAAAGTATACGCATTGCTTACAAATTATAAGTATACGTTTATTCGGTATATTTCGTCAGCAAGTGTTGAATGCAAATTTGACTGTTTTTTTTTTTTTTTGTCTTTTTTTGTCGTGTGCATGCAGAAAAGTTTATTCAATATTATAGATGTATGAATGTATATATATATGTCGGCATATGAGTATATATGTGTATGTTTGTATATATGTCATTTGTTATAAATTTAATTAAAGCAAAGTGCCGGTAACAAGTAAAGTGCAGAGCTGGAGATAGCATAACTTGTTTAACTGGCTGGAAGGTTGTCAGACAGGCAGACAGACAGAAGGGACATAGGAACAGACAGACAGACCAGATAGGCAGCTGCCTCATGTGCCTTAAAACAACCCAGTAGCATCAGCAGCCAAGTTGTAGACAGACTCTCACATATCACAAAACTTTTCAAAGGGTTACCCCATATGATGACGGAAACTGAAGGAACTGAGAAAGAGCTAGAGCTCTGCTATTAAAAAGCTTCGAAAAAAGTTTGGTTTTTGCACCGAAACCGACGAATATAAAAGCGGGTGAACAAAAAATAAATAAATAACTGACAAATTGTTTCGCTGTCTTTTTTGGCTTGTCGCTGACGGCGTTTTGCACGAAACAAAAATGCAAAAAAAAAAAAAACATAAAAATCAAGAAGGGGAAAGAAAAAAATTTAGATTTGTACAGTATGTATGGTATCTTGTATGTGCGAAAAGAGGGGGAGAAAAACGAGTTGTGTATAGCTCGGATTCAGAATTAAGCTCTCAAATTTGTGTAGCTAATGTTAAAAATTTGTTAATTAAGTAAGCATCGTCCTCGCTCGTAAAATGAATACAATTACACGGACCAACGGCGGCCTAAGTAGCAAATCGTGTTGAGACTGAGGCTAAGATACTTTTATTTTGGTTGTGCCTTCCTTTTTTTCTGCAATTTCGCCCTGACTTAAAGCCCGCAGTGGCTAAACAAAAAGTGTTCATTCTATAGTTTGACTTGCAGTTTACATTGACCAATAAAATGTATTTTTAACACATTTATCATGTAAATTCCCAGGAGAACTTTTAAATAATAGAGACATTGGTTACAACAATGTTATCGGATCGAATTTACTTACACTTTGTTATTAAATATAATTAGGGTATTCAGAAACTCTGATATTTGTGTTATTTTAAAAAGCGATATATTTTGTAATGACACACAGAAACATGATTATTTTACGAATTTTGTATACGTACCCGAGGGCATATTTGTTGTGATAATCATTTTTCTGTGTGTTCTTAATGTCATTAAAAAATATATCACTTTTTAAAATAACACAAATATCAGAGTTTCTGAATACAATAAATAATTTTTCTCAGAAACTAATTTCTCAGCAGTTTTTTGTTCTTAATTTTAATGATACCAAAAGCATTTTTATTTATGTAGCACTCAATAACAGTACTATAGCTCTCAATGCTGTCAATAATGGAAAGTTTTGTATCATTTTAAGTATGTCATTACTACTTATAATTCATTATTATTAAATTAATGGACATTGTGGTTATTTTACGGTTCAAGGCAAATTGAAAAAAATCGATTCGATTTGCATTAAGTTGTTTACCCTGGCCAAATATTGTATCGGGCTTCATTCCCCAGTTGTCACAGTGCCCAATAACAGTTTCACAGTCAGTTATTAATTTATAAAATCGAATTATTTATTTAGAGTTGTTGTTAAGCTGTAACAGGCAACAATATCAACAACAATAATCATAACCATTACAATAAAAACGAAATGAGGCCCACAAAAACCCGCAAACAAACACACACACTTTTGTTACTGTTGTGTGTGTGTGTGTGTTGGTGTGTGCGAAAGAGATAGAAAAAGAGTCGTTGCGTTGAGTTGATTGTTATTTGGTGTTGATTACTTCGTATCAACAATAAGAAATGCAGATGGAAAGAACAACGTCAAACACGTGCTGATTTTCACACAGGTCTTATCAGTACCATTCACCCACTGCCCGTAGCGTTATCTCCTGCACCTGGGCATGGGGGGATGAGGAGAGAGCGTAGAGCACCGCTTGGGCCACATCATCTGCTTGTAGGATCGTATTGCCCAGCTGCGTTTTAATGTCATCGGACACAATCTCTGTGGCCACCCAGCCGGGATTAATACTCTAAAAATAAAAAAAAAATACAAAAATTTCATTTTTTTTATTACATATTATATTTGTTTCTCTTATTTGATAAATTTAGCTATGACATCTTATTGGTTTGATAATTTTGTAAATAATCTTTCAATTCATTAGATCATTATCGTTACTTATCTAATCTTTTAATTACTTGAAACTTTTAGCTTATACTCTGAACTAACCTTCTGAAGATCGTTATAGATTTTACCGGAACTGCACTCTCAAAACTTATATAATCTGTCAATCGTTTTGTAATAAATCGATTTACCTTCAACTGGGAACTAAATGTAAATTATTTAGATGCTCACATATAATATTTACAAGATTATTACTTACACATATTTTTTCCCCAACTTATCTTATCATTTGATAACTTTTGATACTTAATCAATGATAAGACTGCAAAATATTATCAATAGAAATTGATAATGTGAATATATTCATTAGATTGAATGATTAAATCAATGTTACGTTTCGAACTTAAAACTTTGTCTTCAACTATATAATGTTGAATTTTTTTAATCTGAATCATTATTTATGTTTTACTTACCGTTGTCTTAATCTTGGATCTCTCTGTGATCAGTTCCTGTCGGCAAATCTCGTGGACGGCAGTCAAGGCAAACTTACTGGGCGTATACGCATTAAGACTGGGATCGACATGGCCAGGATTGTAACCGGCTAGACCCGCAGTGCTGTTAATGAAGAACAAATGTCCGGCCATTTGGCGACGTCTCATGCTGCCGGCCGCCAATTTGGTACAGTAAATGCTGCCCATTAGATTGGTCTGTAGAATTTCATGGATTTCTTTTACGGGCATATCGAGCAATTGACCCTCACGGACAATGCCCGCATTGTTGATGAGCACATCGATGCCACCCAACTTATGTTCGATCCACTCAAACGCAGTCTTCACCTGCGACTCGGCCGAGACATCGCAGGTGTGCTGATGGAAACGTTCCTGCTGATCGGCGGGCAGGGACTCGCGCAATTTCTCCAGTCGGTCAGTGCGACGGGCCAGGCCAACAACCTGTAGCCCGGCTGCCACCAACAACTTGGCACAAGCGGCTCCAATGCCCGAACTGGCACCTGTCACCACCGCCACACGATTTTGCCAACGTTCCATGATCCACCGATTAACTGTAACTGTTAGCTGCCTTCTCTTTTTAGCTGTTTTTATAGAAAATGCTTATCTGTCGTTTATAGCGCTCTTGCTCGCGCTCTCTTTCTCCCTCTCTTATTATGGCTCTCTTTATAGCAAGTGAGAGATGAGTGTATTGTGAATATAAAATTTCGAATAAACAAATTTGTATTTTATTTATATTAGCAATTTTGTCCTCATTTAACTAACTGAAGGATATTTTCAGTTGATATGGAAAATATATATTTATTTATTTTCTTAAATGTTTAATACAAATACTATTTATTTATTTTTATATTATTATTTATTTATTTCGATATTATTATTTATTTATATTGATACGCTTGATATTATTTCTCATAATGATTCAATAAAAAAATAAGATTAAATTGTAAAAAAAATTCTATAGACCTTCTTTTCTTCAAATAAAAATACATATTTTTTTTATTTTAACATTTTTAGACACTTGTTATAAATGTCTGTTTAAGGTCTTACCTAACTAACTTGTAAACTAAATATGTGTAGCAAATAATGTCAAGTTCCAAAATTTCTCTATCATATAATTATTATAAGATGATTATGATATAATAATTATAATTGTTATTTTGATTATATGATCGTAATATATTCCTAACATGCGTGACACGCGAGAAAAAACACGACACGATGCTCAACTCTATTAATTATAATCTCTACTCTTAGCGGACTCGCTGACTTTTTGTCATGACGTGTCGCTAGCTGACTGCTCCTTACGTTGGAACAGACCACCACAACAGCTGTTCTCCCAGGTTCACTGTGCCGATCCGATCCGGTTCGAGGGCTTGTTTGTTTGCTCCCCTTGCTTATCTCTTGCCCCCTTCTGTACGTCTAGTGATAAGCCAAAGTGTAAATATTTGGGCTCAACTTTTGCGCTTAGTTGCAGATCGTAATGCTTAAAGCTGACTAAACGGAACTTTTTCAAACGACTTTCTTAAGTTAATCTCAAGACTATGTGATCTGAGGCACCATGGTAGACAGAGTAAATATATTTAATATGAAGTCTGTCCGCTTAGTTACGAGTCGATAGGTTTATGTTTAGAGTGGTTGAGTTTGAGTGATAATTTTTGAAGTAATTGTTGATTATTCTTACATCAAACGCTAGACTATGTGAACTCAGTAAGTATAATAGCCAGAGTCATCAAATTTGGTATGTGGGTTCCAGCAAAATATAAAAGTGCATTTTAAAGTTAAGTAAAAGTTTAAAGGTTGTTAAATGCAGAATTTGGGGTATATGTGAAATAACATTTAGCATATGTATTTTTATAAATATTTGATCTAAAAAGATAGTTAAACCACAAGTTTAACCGCAAAGTACATAAAAAAAAAATTGGAATTTGTCTGAGTGAATGAAATGACTTTGAAATGTACAAAATACAAGTTTTCATTTCGCTTTTAAAAGTTGTGGCCGCAGTTTTAAGGTCTACTTTCAAATTAGCCGCCTGGCAAATGGGTTAATAAGCCTGCCAGCGATATAACCAACAACCCCAAACACACACTCATGTATGTATGCTTGTGTGTATATATACATATAATACATATGCATATACGGGGTTTCAGATGTTACATGCTTCATCTATATGAAGGCATACTTATATGGGCCATTAAAAAAAGCCAACATGCAGTGCCAGTTAAATGGCGCCTCGTGCTCTGTTATGTGTAGTACAACTACACACACATGCACAAAAATGCCAACATATATACAAATGCATAAGCTGAAAAAGGATCTGCCTGGCTCTTTCTGCTTTATCACCGTCATCGTCGTCTTTCTTTTTTCTTTTTTTTTTCATTTTTTTTATGGAACGCTCGTAACATTCAAGAGATGCTTAAATGGGAAACAATAAAAGCTCAATGAGTGGAGGAACAGAGAGAGAGAGAGAGAGAGAGAGAGAGAGAGAGAGGGAGGGAAATGGGTGTTGGCTCAAGTCAGAAATGGGTGCAGCTTCATATGAGTTTTAACGACCAATCCTCCAACTCTTTTTCTGTTATACTTTTTATTTTTTTGTGTCGTATTGCAGTTGTTGGAATGTGTTGTAAGTGTTGCAGCATGTTGCAAGTGTATGTTGTGTGTGTTTGTGGTCGTGTTCATCAAATCACGACCGTCACTTTGCAGCACTTTATCATGCAATTACAAGTGCAAAACGATTCCGTGGCGGCACTTAAAAAAAAACCCCCAGATTGTTACTAAAACAACCACAATCACAGCAACAACAATACATGTCAAGAACCACAGCAAGCAATAACAATTACAATAACAACGACAACAATGTCAAATTCAATGTCGATACACAAATTGCTACGCTGTCATCAAGTTGGCAATCTGATTAACACTGCATACATATGTATGCATGTGTATATATACGAGTACTTATATTTATACATACATATGTATTGTTTGTCCCGATTTTCGTCTATCGTCTGCTGCAGGACTCTTGATAACAAGGACACCAAAATGCGTTCCACTAAGCTGCTCTCATCGATAATTTGACGGCAATTTATATAGCATCTCATATTGATGCATAGCAATTTGTATGGATTTTCTAGCTATTCAACCTGATGGCAACCTCACATCGCATTCCACACCCTCCTAACTAAACTCCCCTTTTCCTTTTCTATTCCCATTTAGAGGGCATATACTGCAGACTCTACTATATATATGTATGTATGTATAATACTTAGTACCTGCTACATTCCATCCCTGCCTTGGGCCATTGGCAACATTTTCTCTTTGTTTTTTTTTTTTTTACTTTGTCTTTAACAGTTTCTCGTTTGTGCTGCTAAACGTGTCAATAGACCTGTACTTAAAAACACAGATTCCTGTAGTCGCTTCTCCTCCAAAATTTAATTTCAACAATATCTAAAATGCAGAAGATGCCTCTAGCTGCGATTATAAGTAGAGAAATTGAGCTAAAAACGTCCTTGTATCATATTATTTTTTTATTCCAGTTTACTTTACTATATTTTATTTTATTTTAGTTTTTTTCCTTGCCGTGTGACATTTTAGAAAAACAGATTTTGCAGCTGAAAATATTAATAAAAACATTTCGACAGGGAGGAAGACAGAGAAAGTGCAAAAGCAAGATTTAAAATAATTGAAAATGCTATAAGGCATCTTAATGACTAGAGAATACTCTGTAATTGGCTATGTTTGAATATGCCGAAATATTGCAAAAGATGCAAATCTAGCAGCTCCCATTATTATTTAACTACATTAACAAGAAATATTATTTTATTTGCTTATAAATTTTAATAAGAAAAGAATGAAAAGATCGCATAGATATTATAGTAAAGAAAAATACTTAACTTGGTTTTCTTTTCCGTCTATAACTTAAAGTTTATATTAATTTAATTTATTTCTTTATAATTTTAGTTTTATTGTTAAAATTATTGTTAAATAAAAAATAATTCAAATAAATAAAAATAGTGTAATTCAAATCGGAACTTGAAAACTTTTACTGATTTTGCCAAAGTGTTAATTAAAATTTAAAAAATAAGTTTCATGTCAGTCGAGTGTGCTTAACAATTGTCTAATCTGATATTTTGTTGCATCTGACAATAGATTTTCATTTAGTTGGTGTGCGGAAATGTGGTGTGTTGGTGTGTCTGAAAAATCTTCATAAATTAATTAGGGGCAGGTGGCAACATTTTGTATAAATTTAATTTTAAAACTGTTGTGCAAATGCACAAAACAATGAAGAGACCCGCATAAGCATAAACACATACACACACTCACACACATATAGATAAGGTTATAGTTAGTGTGTGTGTGTGTGTGTGTGTTTATAGTCATTATCTAGGCATATGTGTGTGTGCTGGTGTATGTCGGCTTTTAGCTGTTTATCAACGGGCAAAAGCAACAACAACAACAAAAGCGTCAGCAGCAAAGCACAATTAAAATCATTTGTGTGTTTGCTTACATTCTCCCTCTCTTTGTCTCTTCTACACTCTACACTCTCTGAAAATCGTTTGAATTTCTAATATATGCAACATTTTTGTGCTTAGTTTTCAATATGTTGACAGGCAGAGCAGCTGCTTTTGCTTTTGGTCTTGCTGCTGCTGCCACATAGTCGCCTCATTTGACTGCTCAAAATGTCATTAACAACAATTTGTTGTCGCTTAGCTTCGCTCATTGGCTGCCATCATCAAAGTCCTTTCGCGTTTCGGCATTTCGCATTTAATTTTGCCACTGAATGCGTAAGGCGAGAGACGATGACATGTCTCCAACGCTTATTCCAGTCAACACGATGATGAAGAAAGTGAAAGACGAAATAGAAGACGGGCGAAGAGGAAGACAGAATGCCTGAGCAAGTATCAGGACTGTGTGTTTGCATTATCCTGCAATGACACTAAGATCCCTGCCAGCATCTCAGACAATTGCGAGCGAAATGGTGACGGAATGAAAGACTTGGACTTGGCTTGAAGTGCGAGTAAATACAGATAATGAGGCATAAATAATGAATGAGCTTAATGTAAATAAACTTAAGTCCAACTACTATTTTCTTGCCAAGCTAAGTTTGTTTAATTCTAATTTCCTGGCGCAACTGAAAAGAATGTCTTGAAAACAGGGCTCGCAAATAAGATTTTTCAGTTTAAGAAAATTAAGTCTGATATGGAAACACGAGAAGCATTTATTTTCCATTTTTATTATAATAATTAATTTTAGATTATTTTTGATCTTTATCAAAAATATAAACGTAATATAAACACAAATAGAAACATATAAATTTTATTTTGATTAAAAAATGGCAGTAAAATAAAAATTATTTTTATTAAAAGTCACTACTTTAAAAAAGATATAGAAGAGCTTTGATTAAGGCTTATTATTGTATTTTATTAAGTTAATAAGTAGTGATGCATATCCAAACAGACACACAGATTTATGTAAAAATAATAATTATGTATCAAGTTTTCTCAGGCAAACATTTAACAGAAAACGTAGACCAATTTCAAACTTTCAGAATACTGCAAAAACTGAACATACTTACAAGCAGAATTTTATTTTAATAATGGTTTGGCTATTAGATTCATTACGTGTTCAAATTTTATTTATTTCATTAAAATAATGTTTTGCCTTAAGAACTACGATGTAAAAATTTCAGTGAGTTGCAGATTTTTCATGAAAATTAATTGATAGTCAACAAATTTAAAGTATTTGAAAATCGCTTTTCTTATGCAGTTTTATAAGGTAGACAATCCAATATTTGCCACTCTCCATGTGAATATTCAATCACTTTACTTATATGTATCTACCTCGTACTTATATCAGTACCATTAATGGTTTCCTCGGAACAAGATCCTCTTTGTGCCCATCTTCTAATTTATTCTTTCCAGATAGTTAAAGCTTACGAAGTTTGTTCTTGCAGTTTTCAAGCGTTCATCGTCAAAATGGGTAGAATACAGAAATGGCGGCTAAGGGAGTTGCGAGGTAGGTTTAGTTTAGTACAGAGAATGGTGAGGAGGTGGGACAGGAAGTATTTAAAGCAAGCAACAGCGTGAAGAAAACCAGTTATAAAGCAGGTAAATAACAGCAACAACAATAACAACAACAACCGTAATGGGAGCCGCACATAAAAGCGGTAACAAATTTTTAAAAAGCAACGCTTAACTTTCGTTCTTTCTTCCACTTTTCTTTGATTTAACTTTTTTTTAGCTTTTTGCTCACTTTTCCACGTATATTTCTTCCCATTTTCTCTCTCTCTCTCTCTCTCTCTCTTACTCTCTTTTTCGCTCTCTGTGCTTACAATACATTGTGGCAGCTTGAGGGATTGATGAGAATAATGGCAATGGCAGTGAGAAGGCGGCATGATGTGAATGTGGGCGTGGACTGTGCACTTTTCCCATTGTTGTTTCTTCTTGATGTGGCTGTTGTTGTTGTGGTTGTTGTTTTTATTGTTGGTTTTTTCTGGCCCTTTGCCATTTGTTACGCATACAAAACGAGCCATCATTCGGTGCTTTAGTTTACAGGATCTATAAAATTATCACAAATGAGGCAACCAACGCAACAATGTAAGCGGTTAGTGCCACTTCCCCTATCTCTCTCTCTCTCTCTCTCTCTTTGTCTTGCAAGAAATGTGCTGGCCACTGTAATGAAGTAAAATGAAAGCCAACAATAACAGGATATCGTTTTCACTGGATGAGCAACGCATTCATTTAAGCGGCATCATTTACCAAAAAAATTACATTAATAATTTTATTGCCGACGTTTACAGAAATTATACAGGACAACATCAGTTTTGTTATTTATTTTTTCCATTTTTCACTTAAAATTAGCTATTCGACATATTTTTGCCATTTTAAAACAAATTAATTGATTGAAAGATTAAAATTATTTAACACAACATTAAATTCACATTTTAATATATTGGGCTTTAAACTTTCGCTTACGGCACTTAGAAAATACTTAGAGTATTCCAATGAAAGCAAGTTTTTGGAAAACGTTAAAATTTTCTGATTCACTTCTTTTAATTAATTAAAATGTTCAAAAAAACATTGAACTTTTGAGATCTTTTAATTCATTTAAAAAATTAATGGAAACTTATTACATTGGCTACTTAAAATAAAGTAAATGTGTGCAAGTTATTGTATTTACTTGTATTTAATGATCTAGTTAATATCATTTGCCACATTAGTTATTTGCTCGAAATTTATGAGTAATTAAATGAAACAAACCCAATTGCAAAGCTAATTCGAAAATGGCAAGACAAAGAGCAGAACCGCAACCATATTGTGTCAGCTAATGAATTTGTGGCCAAAAGTTGGTTAGCCAAGTAACTGATTGGCAATCAGAGCTTTGGATTGGGTTAAAGCGTACATCACTGCCGGCTAAAAAGCTAAACAGCTATTAGTGGGGCCCGCAAAATATTACACATACGCCCCGAGGCACTCAGTCGCTTAGGTCTAAGGTAGACTAAGAGATATAGGGAGGGAGAGAGAGAGAGGCAGAGCGAGAGACAATCGTTTACCTGGACTTGGCTTTTTTATTTTACACTTAACTCAATTTGTCTTTAACACACCCACAATGCTGCCCACTAGTGGCCACTGTCCATTGGATTGGAGACTTGACGTTAGCTAACTGTATCTGTGGCAGCTTTGCTTCAGCCAGTTGCCAGCTTTAATAGTGGGCTAAACTGGCGTGGAGAGAAGAGGAGAGAGGAGTATAAAATACCAAGGGACTTGCTGTCGGAGTGAAAAGCTATAGAAAATTATTGCTTAAAGCATAGTATCCAGCACCGCGGAAAATAAAAATAACTGTCAAACTTCATATAAAAAAAACTGTGGCCGAAACTTTTCGTTTATGATTTCGTTGCTTGAGTATCCAGCAACCTTAACGAAATCCACAAATAAATATCGATAATTGGCCTATCGACTGCGTGTGTGGACTGAGAGAACAGCTGATGCACAGCTCAGGAATATATTGTCGACAATTATTTCGCTAGTGTCGATTGAAAAAATTTAAAAAAAACTGTGAGCAAAACCAAAAAGTGAGATGAAACGGTTTTTGCAACAATATATTTCGCCACCAACACAATGACTTTATCGTCAGAGTTCATTTTTTTATTTATTTTTACATTGGTTGAACTTTCAAAATTGGCGCTGTTTAAAAAGCACAGCTGTTTTATTTATGTCCCACACACACGAAATAAATAGCAAATTCCTAACATAAAAATTTCGCGGTGCTGGAGACAGGCCTTAACGGAAAACAATTATTTCGTGCCGGTTTCTGGCATGCCATTAAAGTGAGTCCAGCCCCTTAGGGCAAAGGCTCAAGGGAGCTGCCACTGCCAACACTCCCACACCTGTGTGTATGTTTGTGTGCGTGTGTCCTGAGCTAGTTTTGTGTTGTAATCTGAATATTGCCGTGACTCGTTGCAGTGGCCGCTACTCACTATTAAATTGCATTTACCCGAGGCTGTTATTTGGGTTATCGACACGACGCGAGTCGACTCCACTGAACTCAGGCGATTTTCACACAGCTATAACTGCCAGAAAAGTGTGTATTAATATACACAGGCTATTTAGCCCGAATTCAAGCCGAAACGATGTCAGAAGTGGAGTAATCTCGGATTTTCTTAAATCAAGTACGAAATACTTGATTTTTTCAATCCCGAATTCAATCCTGAAATTCTTAAATTCAGGATAAAAAAAAATAATTTTTTTTGTTACATTTAAATTTATTTTTAAACTTTTTTTTTTAATTTTTTTTTAAATTTTTTTTTATTTTTAATTTTTTTTTAAATTTATCTTTTTAATAGTTATTTTTTTAAATTATTTTTTACTAATATTTATTTTTACCCTTTTTTTTTTTAATTGACTGTGGGAATTGAACCCAGGTTCTTTTCAAACAGGTCGGCGACTCTAACCACTGAGCCACCGAACCAGCTGAAATGAGAGAGGCCGAAAGAGAATAAAGTAATTTGGGCTTATTTTCCCATTTTAATCCCGATACAGGCTTGATTATTCAGCTTAAAGCATGGTATCCAGCACCGCGGAAATAAAAAATTTCTGCCAAACTTCATATAAAAAAAACTGTGGCCGAAACTTTTCGTTTATGATTTCGTTGCTTGAGTATCCAGCAACTTGAACGAAATCCACAAATAAATATCGATAATTGGCCTATCGACAGCGTGTGTGGACTGAGAGAACAGCTGATGCTCAGCTCAGGAATATATTGTCGACAATTATTTCTCTAGTGTCGATTGAAAAAATGTAAAAAAAACTGTGCGCAAAACCAAAAAGTGAGATGAAACGGTTTTTGCAACAATTTTATTTTATAATTTTTATTTTTTGTTAACATTGGTTAAACTTTCAAAATTGGCGCTGTTTAAAAAGCACAGCTATTTTATTTATGTCCCACACACACGAAATAAATAGCAAATTCCTAACATAAAAATTTCGCGGTGCTGGAGACAGGCCTTAAGCCTTAAATGCAGGCTTAAATCAAGTATTTTAGGCTTGATCTTAGAACGGCTTTTTTTTTCTGTGTATACATAATATGTATACATATATATTAAATTTCCAAGTTGCTGCTGCTCCTACCAGGTATTATTATAACCATTTCGATTAGTCCATAAAGTCAAGCCCATAACAATGCCAGATGAAACAAATTGAGATTTTGAATTCGTAAATTGATTTGAGAAGCTCTTAAGTATTTGGCAAATATTTGTTAGCAAATACAAGTATTAATTTTAATATATTTTATTTGGCAATAAAATACATATCTTGTTTGATTCTTTTCATTTCCAATTTTAGTAAAGTTGCATATAGCTCTTAGATTAACTGTACATAAATATTTGTTTTTTTTTTTTTTCAAAAGAAAACAAAAAGTCGTGGGCAAAACTCAAACTGCATTAAAATAGTTTTCAATGTAAAAACAAAATCTTAAATACCAATAAATAAACAGTAATAAATTGTGTATAAAAAAATCTATTGCATAATTTTGGGCACAATATTTATGTAGATTTTAAAAGCTTTTTTTTTATTTCGTTAAGTATGAGCTTTTCTTTTGTTATTGTGTTGTTATGTTACTCTTTTGCATTGTAATAAAAAGATAAAATATATTTAATTGAAATTTTACTTAATGTTTGATTATTTAAAACAATGCTATAAAATGTATTGTAGGTTTTTAAAGTTTGATTTTTTAATTTCTAAGCGAATATTTTTATCGAAACTGCTTCGAAGCATTTGAAATCCACTTACTTTGCATACACTTGCATACATAAATTTTCCATTGCCCGCAAATTTCTTTAACGTTTTTCGCTGTGGCAAAGTGTGTTTAAGCTGCGGTTTTGGCCACGTGTGTGTATGTTATTTAGCTTTGCTGGGATTTCGTTAGCAAAGCTGCCGCTGGCCACATGGCGTATGTGTGATATTTGGTAATGGCCTGTAATTAAGCAGCACATTTCTCTTCCTACATTCTGTTCCTCTTGTTATTGTTGTTGCCAACGCCTGTGAGCGACTTCCGTTTGTTGTTTGGCTGCGAAACATGAAACTCTAATTACCAGGAAAAGAGGCTACCGAAAAGGAGAAACACAGAAAGCACAACAACACAATTAAGTATATAAATAAATAAATAAATAAAAAAAAATAAAACAAAAATGGAAAAAAAAAACAGGAAAAATGCCAGGGGGTACACACACCTGGACAGTATTTGAGAAAGCTAAGCACGTGTTGTCCTCATTATGTAAACTGGGCCAAAAGTGTGGGCCGAGATAAGTAAAAGCCGAGTTGGAGTCGGAGTCAAAGTCGGAGGTTCGTTCAATTATAAGGCCACATTTCGTTGTCATTATAATTTGGACTAATCTTTGACTGCAGAACTTTGGGGAGCTGAATAAAAATCTTGGCCAAGATAGCAATCATATTTAGCCATACACTCAAAACATCAGTTGCATTATATTACAACTCGTAAATGTTTAATATACATTTAATTTCCATCAGCTCCTAATGACATTCAAATTGCATGTGTGTGCGTATGTGTGTGTGTGTGTAAGGGTAACTTCTCTAGACAGCGACGAAATGAAAGCAGTTGCCAAAGGGTTAAGCAGCGTATGTCTGGTATAAAATATGCCATAGGGAAATTAAATGTAATGGCTGCCTTTGGGCGTATTTGTGATGGGCGTCACTACCTGCCACGCCCTCGCTTGTTTCTCTGCCTGTTCCTCTTACACACACACACACACACATATATGTTGTATGCGACTATATGGCAAATTACAGACTTTAGATATTAGTGCCGTTTGTTACCTTTTAATGACAGTTGTTGCACATTTTTCATATGCCAGCCCGTTGACCGAGATGGCTTGAAACCCGTCATAAAGACCCATCATATAAACATAGGGTACAATTATTGAGCATTTTGATTTGCTGGACTAGTATGTTATGTTATGTTGCATTAAAAATTAATACCTTATTTTATAAACTTAAATTTTGAATTTACTGATTCTAGTACGATTTTTTAATTTCTTTGTGTCTAACGTATAAGTATTTTTTTACGATATCAAATACTGTAGGCTTTTTTGACTAGTTTAAAGTTGAGTGAATGTGTTTTAATCCGCATATTGTGTTAATTTAACGATAATATCCTGAATTTACACATAAAATAGTACATACTAAAATCAAGAAGTTCAAGCAGATGAATTTTGGAATAATTCTTTTTATTTTTGTAGCTTGAACTATGACACAATATATTGGCTTTAAAATGCTTTGGGAGCAGCTTAAGCTTCATTTATGCTCACCTTAAACTGAATCTCTTCGTACTGTCATACGAAAAATACTTGCTTTAAATTACTTTAAAAAAAACCTTAATTTTTTTTGACTGGACTGTTAAGCTCTTGCTGGAGGTCGAAAAATGCTGCCACTTATTATGAGCATGTGTGACACACTTACTTCAACTACTCATAGCTATATTTTTTATTTTATTTTATTTCATTTTTTTTTCATTTGGTTCCGCATGAATAAGCCAATATTCGATTGTCACATTCAATGACAGGCACTGTCATGTTGACATTTAAATTAAAAATAAAAAAAAAAATGACGAGGAATAAAACTATTAATTTTTTATGTGCATGTGTACATGCAGGAATATATACTGCCATAGTTGGAAAATTGTGAAGTGAAGTGATATTATTTTGTCATATGTATGTATATGTATGTAGCATGGAACTGTTTGCTGTCAGAAATCTATTATCAATAGTATGACATGTATATAAAATAGGTTTGCTTCAATTAGGCCCAATTAAAGTTGTTGACGTCGCCCACTTGATGTCAACTTTAACTGTAACTGTAACTTTACTCGTAACTGTCAACATTTAACTTTCGCTGTAACTGTATCTTTTAATCAAATTTCGGCTGAATTAACCAATTTGCAAATGTCATGTACAATCATGTTCATGCTTATAATAAATATGTTAAATGCAATAAAAAAAGATGCCCAGTAGTGAAACAATTTTCACTGTAATCATAATGTTTACTTGGAACCATGGCATTATTCCATCGAAAATCAATGCGTCGTACATTGTTTATTATTTGTTTCACAAGCATTACTCTAATTACCATCCATATTTATTATTATTCTGCGAATAATTCTGCAACATTGCAATCACAATAATTCCTTTTCAAGGGTAAGAGTATCAACTGCGTCATACGAAGATGAAGCTTCTGCTAAGTCGCTGACTTTGAATTGCGCAGTGTCCTGAAAAACGAGGGTCATTAATGCGACTTGTTGTGTTCTTTCACCCCCTCCCTCCCCCCCAATCCACCCACTTTTTTCACTGTACTCATGTGTGTGAGTGGGTGTTGCCACGGCTCAAATTGTCCTGATTTATGTGTTCATTTTGCAGGTCAGACTTGTTTTTGTTTTTTTTTGTTGCTTTTTTTCTAGATTGCATTTTATTTGAGCAGCGGAATTTTTATAAATTTCATTTTTATTTTTATTTTATTTTATTTCCTTTTATTTTGTTTCATATCATATTTTTTTCGTTTGTCTTATTCGCTCGGTTGCTCGTTGCGGTTTGAATTCCTGTTCGTGGAATTCGCAGGATAATTAAAAATAAGCGCATGGAAGTGGACAAAATAAGCTGCATGCTTTTGGCGAAGGCGAATGCAAAGGCGTATGCTAAACAGTCTTTGCACGCATTTCTTGTTGCATTCGCGTAATCGTTAAGCAGCTGAATCGGATTTCTGAGTTGCCTTTCCTCAACATCAAGTAAAGAAAAACCAAATTAAATAACAGGATTACAAAACCAGGCTGTGTTCGGCATGCCAACGATGAAAATGATACTTTTTTAGAGCATTTTACTCAACTTCCGGCAGATTTGTCTTTTCTGTGGATGAATTTAAGTCACTTTTCTCTAAAGCACAAGACATCACCAAGTGCAAAACAAGTGAGAATGTTTGTAATATCTCAAAAAACAACAAAGATCTTCATTCTAGTATTTTATTTTTGACAGATGGTTAAATTGACAGTTATATATGATATGGTATGAACTGTCTGCAATAGACCCATCAAAATATATATTTATGTAAGTTAAACATAACATTTTTAGAAGACAATTATAATAAATGTTGGACGAATGTAATATTCAGATGTTTAAAATGTGGGAGTAATCAAAAATAAAAAATAGATTGGTCCAACATGTGCTGCTACAATTTTGGAAAGCCCGGGAAAAAGCCCAATCACACCAAGATAAAATAAAAATGTAAATAGCAAGTTTACTGACTCAGCTTGACATCCTGATCAAGAATATTGATATATTCGTTATGATTTTTGTCTGTGCTCATTTACAAGATTTGTGACAAAACTCCAGTACGCACAAGTGAATTTGTAATTTTAAACAGTGGCGCAGACTTTGATAAATATCTTACTAATAGCACAAACTGCAAACTTGCCCGGTTCTCGACTGTCTGTAGAATTCGAGTGTACAGTCGAATTAGTTGGACTGTCTTCAGTGCCCCATATGAAAGGAATGCCCACATTGCATTTAGCATTTTGACAACAACATATGGAACAAATGGAAACAGCATTGAATGAGGGCAGCTTTAGCAATACATGCAGTCAATTGTACAACCTGATTATATTGCATTTCTGTTATTGTAGCTAATACTTTGACTATAGAATTGCTGAAGTGTACTCAATTGCTATAGCAAACATTAAGAATTGGTTGCTCTATAGCAGAAACTAATTGGATAAAGCTTATTATGTAATATTTTTAGTCCATTGAAATACTGTCGTTTTGCTGAACAAATGAACACATGAATGCTATAAGCTAATTAGTTATTATGCTAACTTTCTTATTTTGGAATCTTAATAGCATTCGGTTAGCTCAGAACTTTGAAGATGACTTTTACAATTCATAAGTGAACTTAGGTTCAAAATTAATGCAGCTTTAAAGTTGTTTTGTGAATATAGCACAAAAGCTTAAAGCCGATTATCGAGTTGAAGTTAACTGAGACCCAAAGATTGACTATGATTATGTGCCACAGATCCATTGTGGTACACTTTCAGACTGTTGCAATTTGAATGTGCATGCTACAAAAAAAGGAAATATGTAAAGGGTGTTTTTTTAAGAGGTATAGAACTTCGAATTGAAATAAACCACAAGAAAATAGTTTTAACTTCCATTATCGCGTTATTTCCGACATACGGCCCCAAATTCTCGAAAAAGTGCTTGAAAATTGGACCTATAGACTTGTCTATATTCGAGCCAGCCGCGGCGGCCACATGCCGGAAATCATATTTTAACACTAATGTCATAAAATTATCCTTCCACTAAAGTCAAATTAATGGACGTTTTAACGATTTTCTTGTGTTTTATTTCAATTCAAAGTTCTATACCTCTAAAAAAAACACCCTTTATGTTGCAAATCTGGTCAAATAGCCTGAAGCACCGTGAAGGACCGTGCCCGTTACCTGACCTGTCCCTGTATCCTTGCGTCTTCATTGAACATTTGACAGTTGTCAGTTGGTGGTTGCAAGTTGCGGCTATTTGAGCTGCAGGCCAAAGTTTGTTACCATGGCACTCGATATTGTGTCCGGAAAATGTTGGTTAACGTGTCCGCTGCAGGCCAGAAGGTGAACAACGACCATTAGCCAGTAAATAGCAAGTTTACTGACTCAGCTTGACATCCTGATCAAGAATATTGATATATTCGTTATGATTTTTGTCTGTGCTCATTTACAAGATTTGTGACAAAACTCCAGTACGCACAAGTGAATTTGTAATTTTAAACAGTGGCGCAGACTTTGATAAATATCTTACTAATAGCACAAACTGCAAACTTGCCCGGTTCTCGACTGTCTGTAGAATTCGAGTGTACAGTCGAATTAGTTGGACTGTCTTCAGTGCCCCATATGAAAGGAATGCCCACATTGCATTTAGCATTTTGACAACAACATATGGAACAAATGGAAACAGCATTGAATGAGGGCAGCTTTAGCAATACATGCAGTCAATTGTACAACCTGATTATATTGCATTTCTGTTATTGTAGCTAATACTTTGACTATAGAATTGCTGAAGTGTACTCAATTGCTATAGCAAACATTAAGAATTGGTTGCTCTATAGCAGAAACTAATTGGATAAAGCTTATTATGTAATATTTTTAGTCCATTGAAATACTGTCGTTTTGCTGAACAAATGAACACATGAATGCTATAAGCTAATTAGTTATTATGCTAACTTTCTTATTTTGGAATCTTAATAGCATTCGGTTAGCTCAGAACTTTGAAGATGACTTTTACAATTCATAAGTGAACTTAGGTTCAAAATTAATGCAGCTTTAAAGTTGTTTTGTGAATATAGCACAAAAGCTTAAAGCCGATTATCGAGTTGAAGTTAACTGAGACCCAAAGATTGACTATGATTATGTGCCACAGATCCATTGTGGTACACTTTCAGACTGTTGCAATTTGAATGTGCATGCTACAAAAAAAGGAAATATGTAAAGGGTGTTTTTTTAAGAGGTATAGAACTTCGAATTGAAATAAACCACAAGAAAATAGTTTTAACTTCCATTATCGCGTTATTTCCGACATACGGCCCCAAATTCTCGAAAAAGTGCTTGAAAATTGGACCTATAGACTTGTCTATATTCGAGCCAGCCGCGGCGGCCACATGCCGGAAATCATATTTTAACACTAATGTCATAAAATTATCCTTCCACTAAAGTCAAATTAATGGACGTTTTAACGATTTTCTTGTGTTTTATTTCAATTCAAAGTTCTATACCTCTAAAAAAAACACCCTTTATGTTGCAAATCTGGTCAAATAGCCTGAAGCACCGTGAAGGACCGTGCCCGTTACCTGACCTGTCCCTGTATCCTTGCGTCTTCATTGAACATTTGACAGTTGTCAGTTGGTGGTTGCAAGTTGCGGCTATTTGAGCTGCAGGCCAAAGTTTGTTACCATGGCACTCGATATTGTGTCCGGAAAATGTTGGTTAACGTGTCCGCTGCAGGCCAGAAGGTGAACAACGACCATTAGCCAACAGGATACTTCTCTGTCGCAGTGTTGCAATTTTAGCGAATTTATAGCTAGACTTTAATATTTTGAAAAAACTGAACATTTTCTAGACTTGATCAGCCTAGGGGGCCTAGATCTCAGAGACTATGAGAGCTAGGGAAACCAAATTTGACACACAGACTTCTATAAGCCCCAAAAAGGTCGAGTTTGTTTCAAATTTTTGCCACGCCCCTTCCCGTCGCCGTAAATCGAGAAAAGCCACCGCACCGTTTTTCTCGGCCCGTTATCTGTTAATTATAGCTATCATCCTTCTTAAACTCAACAAATAGAATGGTGGTAATATCTGATTAAATTTTCAAGCAATGTAAGTGGCTAAAAGCATGCAATAAAAAATATTGAACAAAATTGTAATTGTTCAATAACGACGGCAACAACAACACACATAGTGTTAGATCAGCTTCACAGCTCTTTTGTCACTTTTTGAGACTTAGAATTCACAACTGGTTCTGGCGTCTCGGAATGACATTAGGCTTGGAACGCCTAAGTCAAGTCAGCTCAACGGTACTGATGATAGAGATTGGCATGTCTTGAAGCAGCTGTATGCCGAGCCATGCTCCTTGCGTTCTGCAAGTTAACTAAAACTAACCTCTACTTTAAGTTTATTTAAATAAGTAACGCGTATCCTAAAGTCGGGAGTTCGACTATAGCCTTTAATTTTTAAAACAAGGCAACTTTATGGAAAGCTAAGAAAAATACAATCAAGAAAATTCCTTTTTTTTTTAATGTTCTGCTACTCAATAATAATTTCTTGCTTAACTAGGACTCTGACTCTGTGACCTTTTCTTAGTGTGTTAGTATTGTCTTTAAAGCAGTATTCATTAATATTAAATGTTATTTTTATTTATTTATTTCTATTTGAATCAAATTAGTTACATATTTTATCTTTAGAAATTTTGGCAACACTTTTTTGCCCCTACATCCTTTGCTCGCTCTCTCTTTATAAACATTCTGTTTTGTGAATTCGGTACTGCGTTTACCAACACTGACAATTGCCAAAAGCACAGACACCGCAACCGTCCGTAAATAATTTCCGAAATTAAAGTTAATTTCCTTCTTTTGTTTTTGTATTTGGTGTTCATTGTGAGTATTTTTGGTGTTGTTGTTGTGGTGTGCATAATTCAACAGTTAAAAATTGTTGGTGCCACATGATGAACATACATTGATATACCTGACTATATATATTTTTATATATATTTGTAAACATATATACATATGTTTTTATAAGTTATATACTCACGTATGTATTGTGGAAACGTATTTATGCCTTGACGTGCCTCAAATGGGCGTGGTTATGGGGACTGGTTGAGTCGCTTAGCTTTGCGGCCTGCATGCAAATTTTATGTTTTAATAACAAGTCTGTGGCATGCAAGCAGCGCATATTTTATGCCAATTGCCGTGCCACGCGTCATGCCAATCCCTGCCACGTCCTTTAAAGTCCAACCAGCACACACCCCCGCACAACCCCGCACACCCGGCCACCTCAGACCAGCTTGGCAACCTTTCGGTTAGCCTTAGGGAACTCAGTTTGTCTTTGTCTTTGGACTTAGATTTGGATTTGGATTTGACGTTAGCTTTGGGCCTTTCGCCTTTTGTCTGTGCGTGTGAGCAACATGCTCCAAAACTGCTTTACTTTTTAAATTCACTGTTCCTTCCCAATTTAAATGTACACATGTGCTGGAAACAGTCACGCTTATTTTTACATGTCCCTCCACTTCACTTCTTTTTACCACACCGCCCTCTACTAAAAATGCAGCTAATTGAGTTTTATTGCTTCGCCTTGTTGCAACTGCCTCATGGGTAGCACTATAATTTATTTTTATTTCATTATTACTTGTTTTTCTTTTTTTTTTTTTTTTTAAGCTTTACTATGTATAAATTTGTATAAATAAAGTATGCCTTCCAGGTAAATAAATAGATCACGCAAATCGTGCGTCAGTCTTCTGTGCGTGCCTCATGCGAGTTGCAACTGCAACTGCAACAGCAAATCCAACAGCAACTGCAATAGCAAATGCAAGTAAAAATGCAAATGTAAATGCAAATGCAAATGCTGCATAAAATATGATTGCTGCAATTAGGAGTGTCCAGGCTCTCAAGTTGCCACACCGACCAACGATGCCGATGTTGCAAGTCCCAACAGTTGAGCTTAGCTCCCTAGCGTGGGAAGTATAATATCATTACAATTTGCGTATTTTATTCACATTTTGAATAAACTCATTTCAGTACAGTTTCCTAATTAACTTGCAGAAACATAATGTGTTTGTTTTTTTTAGTTGACCGACTGCCTAAGTAAGAGTTGGAAACTTTAGAATCACCATTATCCAAGAAAAAAGTTCGAGTTATGGAGACTTTGACTTTTGGAAGTCTCGTTGTTTAGTTCAATATATTGCCATTAATTTTAGTTCGAGTTAGAGAGAATTCGAGTTCAAATTTATTGTCAAGAGTTCCATTAATATGTGAATTCAAATTTGTTTGATTATTTCGAAGGATTATCTTTGGTATCTATGTATACAAAAAACATCAGAATATTTAAAAGATAATTAACCTCGCGTAAAATACTTAACTTTAGTTACATTTATATTAGTCTTTTTTATGGTGCTTAGCGTTTTTGGAACACAACAGATGTTTGCCAAATCGCTGCCCATTTCAGAGATTTTTCATTTCCTTTTTTTTCCTGTCAGTTTATGTTTCAGTTGTTTCTGCTGATTTTGCGTTTTCGTTCGCACTTAATTAAAAAATCTTTTACTGACGTATGACACGCACATGCGGATGGGTGTGGCCGCACTTGCTGGCTCCCCTTTCCCTCCCCCAACCCATTAAGAAGAACCCCAATGTACTCCACCCCACCCTAAACCCACTTTTTCACACTGACAATTAGACATTGCATTTTATTTTTACACTGTCCGTTTTAATTGCAGCTTTAGAAACTTAAAAAAAAGACAAGGAAAAAAAAAATATATATATATATATATAAGTTGTGCAATTCTAATTGGGCTGGAGAGTTAAAATACGCTAGAAATTAATTCCTAACAAAGCTGTAATATAGATATAATTGAGATAGATATACAGAATTACGATGAGATTGGATGAGAGAGATGAGATACAAAAAAAAAATATATATATATATAAAAGAAAAGTGAATACCGAAACATATAGTATAAGCTATTAAGAATATTTGTAAGATATATGAAATGATGCAATTGTTTGTTGAACTGTCAGAACCCGTCAACACGTCTTGTGAATGGTTGTATTCACCTCGTAATGACAGAGGGGATGACGTGTGGCGTCATCCTTGGAATTGACGGAGTAAACGGTGCCTTGGATTGTGTAAATGGTATTCGGTTGATACATTAACTTCAATATGGCCGTATCGGGTGGTATTTGAATAACATTCATTGTATAGATTCCAGGTTTAAGTGGACAAGCCAGACTCATGTTGCTTCCAGCACCCGATAACATTAATTTTGCTGCATTATTCCAGGCGTTAACACGTTTGATATACTTCCAAAATTCGCAAGTTCTCACTGACGAGTTATAGAGTGCTCGGGGCTGTTCGACTCGGGTGTTACTGCGACGTCTGCTCGAATGTTGCAAGAAAACTAGATGCCACAACGGTATCGCCACTTCCTTACGCACCGTTGTCACCGACGACAGCGAATTGTTTTTCGCGTGCAGTTTCATCGTCAGCCCATAGTTGGGCGTATCCCAGAGCGAGAAGTTCAATGGCTTCATCAAATAACAATGCTGTAAAAATAATTGAGAGCACTAGAATAACTCGAAACACCAATAGATAGACTTTTGTCAAAATTCCTATATTCATTGTGCTATGTCATATTAAAATATAACAATATATAATACTTTTTAAAAGTAGACATTGAGTTTTAAACTCGATATTTTAACATCACCAATTAGAATAAAAGACATAGATAAATTAAATAGAATTGCAGACCGTTTATCTTGTCCTTAGATCTTAAATTCTATTATTGACTTAATATTTATCACAGAATCATTTAAATTCAACTCTGTTGGAACTATGTTTTATATTAAAGAGATTTATTTTGAATAGACTCCATAAGCTAAGCATTAATGGTAATTAAAAATTCTTTACCTCAGAGAAATTTTTTGAATATTGAAGTGTAAATTAATTCTTTAGTGTTCGACTACTTTACAATTAAATTACCACATAAGATTTTACTTAAATTTCAAAGCATTAATTATATTTCTTTTTCGAGTTCTTTAAATATGTGTAACTAAATATGAAGTTTATAATTATATACATATACAGTTAAACTTCCATAACTCGAATTTCTATAAACTTAAGAAAATTGACTCTGTGACTCGAATATCTCCATAACTTGAACCTTTTCTTTGGATAATGATGATTCGAGTTAGGGAAGTTCGACTGTATATATGTATACATGTATGTAAATCGTTTAATTTCTTTAATACCATAAATTCATAGTCTCCAACTTTAAATTATTTAAAAAATCTCAAATTTCCTCAAGAGCTCACCTGCTTTCCTAGCTGTAGAATTACGAGAAATGTCAACGCTTGAAGCACACGTCTATAGTCTTTCATAATGTACAGACTAATGAGAATTTGTTAGTCAAATATTGATACAGTATTCAATTGTAGTCATGTCAGTGAGCCCTAATGATAATTTAAGTGATTTTTGATTCTGTTAAAATAACATATGGTTTTTAATGTCTCATTTATTGGAGTTGTCATTGTCGCTGTGATTATTTAATTGCCGCAAAACAAACAAATATGACAGCAATTTTTGTAAAATTAACTATTGAATACCCTGTAAACAGACCGAATGTAGAATAATTACATTTTTTTTCCCTCCATTGTGGGATTTATGTATTGAATTGTAATTATGACATTAACTTATAATGAAATCTTTTAATAATAATTAAAAATGAGAACGGAAAAAATGTTATCAAATTTTATATATTTAAATAAACACCCTTTTATTTGAATACAGGGTATTGGAGAAGCATAAAAACACTGTAAATTGTAATAACAACGCTTGACCTCACACACAAATCCCGAAAACCAAAATCGTCAGCTTTTTAAACACAAAAAGGAAAAGACAAAAACAAACAAAGCCTGACTTTAGGGCGAGACGAGGAAAAAGCTGGGGTATCTGGCCTTATTTACTTAGGCTGCTGTTAACAAAACAACAACAGCAGCAAGTATCAAACTCAGCGCCACTTTTTCCAACTTCACAGTGAACAGTGCCTCATCATCGTGCTCCGAAGTTCATCATCATGAATTGCCAATAACAGGCAAAAAAGATAGATAGATAGAGAGAGAAAGAGAGAGATGTAGTTTGGTAATTGTTAAACTTTTATTTGTTTATATAGCTAATTAGAATTCGCTTAGTCAGGCTTTGGACACATCTATAACAGATTTCCGTTACAGTTACGTCTAGGATACATTTCCGTTATCCCTTATCCGGTTTCCGGTTCTGTTTGTGTTGCCATTGCCATTGCCGTCCTCGCAGTGAACATGTAAAGTGGCGGCTGCTGTGACACCTAAGCAACAACAAAAACAACAAACACACAAGTAACAACAATCACCACTCTTGTCCCCAGCTGCCATCTTCTATGAAATGTCCTTTGTTGACACATACATGTTAACACACACACTCAAACAAACACAAACACACACACACACACACGTCCTCTCTCTCTCTCTCTCTCTGTTACATAAACACTGTTGTTGTCGCTTCAATTTTCATATTTACTTACGAGTTATTTTGCAGCAAATATTTGCATTTGCTTACCAAACATCAGCAGCAACCATCTCTATGTGTATTTCTACATTGGCTTGGCTTTTCACATTCATTTCTCAATTTTCCCCCCTTTTGCAGCATAACAGACTTTGCGGTTGATTCGTTTTGTAGTTGTTGTTGTTGTTGTCCTTCTTCTTATTGTTACTTTTATTGATGCTGTTGTTGTTATGTCTTTATCGGACTCACAAAAACCAACAACAACAACAACTACACAAATTACGCGTGTCATAAAAATGCTTCACTCAATTTTGAATTGAATGTAACACACACACACACACACACACACACACACACACACACACACACACACACACAATAGAAAGCAATGCAAATGACTGTCGAATTGTCTCTCACTCTGTGTCTCAGTCTGTCTGTCTGATTGGACGCAGGCTCCATTCTTGCTGTTGTGTTGTTGTGGCTGTTGCTACTGGTTTATTTTATTTATTGTCTTCTTATTTTTGGTGTATTTTTTGGTTTCTTGATTCTGTTACTTTCGCCATTTATTTTGTTTGTTTAAAAGGGTTAGACGACTTGTTAAGGCCACATGCCAAGCTTGCTTACATGGCTCTCTTTTCCACTTTCTTTCGAGAAATCACTAATCTTACAAATACTTACAATATTTCTAATACTAATAGTAATTCTAATTCTTATTGATACTCACACTAAAACTAATACATTCATTAAACCGTTTTTCCAATCTGTGTGCATGTAAATTGTATGTAGGATATAATTTCAAGTTTGACAATATTTTAAATACATTTTACTTTATACCTTATAGAGACAATGAAAGATCGAACCTTATACTTATTGATCGTTTGTAACAAATGTTGGATCATTTAAATTTTTTTAATACCTCAGACCTAACAACCTTACAAAATTTTGCCTACTTTCTTTGAGGTTTTTAATTCGATATGTAATTCTAGTTGGTAATTAAAAATTTCAATTTCTTATTATAATTTTTTTTTTTTTAAATATATCGACTGCCTGTAGTTAAATTTAAATAAATAAATAAAAATAAATCTATTTAGTGTAATGACTGCTTTATTTGAAGCTACAGTTTAATATCGGAATAGAATATTTTTGCAATCTTTATCGGACTCCTCATATAAAGAAAAAGTTTCAAGACAATTGTTTTTGTTAGTTGACCTTTTGCATAAGTTTGGATATTTAAACGTGATAAGGGAAAGCGCTTTTCGTCGATTTTTACTTAACTTAATTATGATACAAAATATTTTGTTCAATAGTAAATACCATAAACACCTTCTATCAAGCATTTTTGTCATAAGTGTTTTCATAATTTGGATAACACTTTAATGTGATTTTAATACACTATACTCTGCATGTATTATTAATTCCGAAAGTTATTTAATTCGACGTGCTTTTGAAATCAACGCTAAATAAAAGCTGGATTTAATTTTATTTGCCCAAAAAAAAATTCATACATTTTTTCGATTAATATACAAAATTGTTACAAATATTTAATGAAATTTGCGAGTCTGTCACAAAAAGCAATTGCATTTATTTGCGTTTGTCGTTTTATTTTATTTTTTTTTTTTTTTTGGGTTCAAGAGTATTTCAGCTGTGACCTTTGGCCCATACTACATTTAGCATTTATGGCCTGCGTGGATTGCTGGCAGTCGCTTTTTTTGGTCCTTGGTGCTGAGTCTTTGCTTTCGCCGTCTTCGTTATATTTTTTTTGTTTTTGTCTATTACTCGTATTTGATGGTCTACAACTTTATTAGAGTGAGGACCGCCGCCTGTCCCACTGTTCCACTGTCCCACTGTCTCTGCTGCCCGAAGGCACCTCCATTCATTTCGAGTGTAGAATTTATCTATTTGGGTTGCTTTTATTTCACATTTTGAGTGCTTGTTGTCATTTTTGTTGTTGTTCTTGATTTGTTTCAATAAGCTTTTATGGGCTTTTAGTTGGTCGATTGGCGGCTCAAATTGTTTAGCCTACTTGCGAGGCAATTTCACAGTCGTTTTTTTCTTGTTTTTTGTTTCTTGTTGTTGATTTGCCTTCTATTTTTTCCTTGCGACAAAGTACAAGTACATAGAATAACAACAAAAATGCCAATATTCAGTTATTCCATTGGAGTGTCAATGTGCCTGAAAGTATGCCACATAAGTGCCAACTTTAATGCAACTTTAATGGCTTTAGCCGATTGTGCCGATTGCCATCGACATTGTTGTTGTTGCTTTTGCTTATCGCTGCACTGCACGAGGGCTTTGAACGTTTTATGATTGCACTTTTCAGCAATAAAATAAGACACACACTCACATCCACACACCCATACACATACACATCTCGTTGGCATCATCCGCGGCCGCCGCAGGCAATGAGACTTGACACAAATGTTGAAACTTTAATAACCTCAGACAGTGAGCTGCCCAGCATATGCAATAAAATGTCTGCTAGCTTATAAAAACTAACCTACAAATACACACACACACATACACTCCCACACATACACATATAATACCACACCAATACACCTACATATACCCTTGAGCCAAAACGAAAACGGTCATACAGACTCAGAAGATATGTATGTATACTATCTGTAGAATAAAAAGAAATTATAAGCTTTGAAAATTTAGGCGAACTATGAATACCCTTTTGTTTGATAATCTAAGTAGGGAGATTTTTGCAAATGTAATAAAAAAATTTTTATAAATACACATACATGGATGCCACAGAAATCGCTTTTGCTTCAATTTCACATCAATTTCATTTCGCGGTGCCACACGTCAATAATTTTGTGTGGAACAAACTAGCGCTAAGTTCGCTGCTGCCACCTAGTCCGATTTAGATTTTCGATGTTAGGGTCAGCGATGACACATTTTTTAGTCAAAATTCGAAGTAAGGTAATAAAAAAATATATATGGTACCACTTCAGTTTTCTTTAAATTAAGCAGTAAGAAAAAGCTCTTTTGAGGTAAGTCAAGTTTTATCGTAAAAAACCTTAAATTTATTGTGCAATTTGTGAAAACATTTGTCACGAAGAGTTCCCAGACTAATGGCAGACAGATTCTTGAGTTGTCTAGCAACTTTTATTTTCTCGCGCCAGTTACTTTTGCATTTTTTTCAGCTAAACAAAATCAATTATTACATGAATAAATTAAATTATATTAATTAAACAATAAAAAAATTAAAAGCTTAATGTTCTGCAATGATAAACTTGAAAAAGTTGCTTATCAAACCTTTGGGTAACATAATCTGAAAAGGTGTCAACCCTTAGCAGCCTTAGAAAATGCTAAAAAAAATTAAATCTCTCGAAGTTCTGTGGCCCATCGGAATTTTTCGTGCGGAATTGCTTTCTGTGGAATTCTATTTCGATTGCGATTTCTGTGGCATCCCCGATATTTATATAAATTTATTTGTTTTAAAAACATCAATAAATCATCATTAATACACAACATATATGTATTTATATATATTTATGAATTTTTCAAATTGTGATATATCTTTGCATCGAGTGCTTTTACATTACTAGTTGAAATAATTGAGCACGTTTGAGTTAATGAGTTTCAGTTCAATAAAGTGAAAAGCTATAATTTTTAAACACTTAGGCTAAAAAATAAAAAGTGATAACCGGAACATTCCTGATTATATCTTCATTGCCATAAACGTTTTATTGGTTTTGTAATAAATAAGAACAACTGTATTCTTAAAGAATCTAGATTAAGATAGTTTTTTATTTGGTTTTATTTTTACACTGTTTTCAAATAAAGCTGAAATAAAGTTATAGTTAGTAAAATGTACAAAAGGCAATGAGTTTCGTTTCTAAATATTAGGTTCGGTTCAGAAATCTTTTTTTATTTATTTATTTTTTTTTTTTGTACATAAATCTAAATATTGATATATATTTTAATGTTTTACATTGGAAGGAATTTAGAAAGCGGTTATTTTCAGGTCCAGATTCAGAAATAAAAAACATTGAAGGTAGATAGAACAAAATTTTATTGTATCAAATAAGTTTTTTATACAATAGACCAAAGTTGAAGGCGTTTTGCAAACTAACTTTAAATTTTAACTGTAATTTTTTGTATATAGTTGGTCGATTCCATTAGCTGTTTTATAACACTTAGATAGATCAACATAACTATAATTTGTCAACTTTTTATCCATATCAACTTCAGTGATAGGATGTCCATAAATATTTACATCATATATTGATTTATGCAGAATACCCTGCCAGTCGGTTAGGGTATGAGAAGAAGTATTGCCCGGTTAAGTCTCGTGGGCAATGAGGCAGCGGCGTGCCGAGTGAGAATTGTGGATTGTGGAGTGTGGAGTGTGAATGGTGTGGTGCCACTGTCAGCTGTCATCGCGTCGCCATTGCAGCTCATAAACATGAAGGTCGTCTATGCCATCCATCCCTTGGCACCCAGACCCAGACACAGATCCAGCTCCAACACAACTGCCACAGATCCACTCAGTTTGTCAACGCTGCCATAATGCGCTCTCTGAGTAGACCTGTCATGTGCTGTTTGGACCATCGCATCATCGTATCATATTTATTTCCGAGTCATTCGAATGCGAATGTACTCTGTTATTGCCTGCATATTTGTTACAGTCTATTGGCTGCGTTCTCGCATTCAGTTCCGTCACACGACTATAAAATTGAGAAAGTGAAACTGTTGGAGTTGAAGAAGACTATATTTCTAAATAACATTTTTTACTTTGGTAACATATGAAAATTCAGAATATTAAGGCCCTATTCTACTTCAGCTTGCTGTTTTTGGACCTTTTTTGAAAAAATTCTCATTTGAAAACGCAAAAAGATATTTCAATTTTGTTTTTTTAATTGAATTAGTAATGAATGAAAGAAAATAAAAAAATTTTTTTCGCCGCGATATAGGGGCTGTTCATAGATAATGGCACCGTCAAAGTTGGCCCTCAAAAAAAAAGGCATGGTGCTGGCGGCCACGATTCCGCCAGTTTTACTGAACCGATTTGGATGAAACAAAGTTTAATAGAATTGCGATTTTTTTTGACAAAATGGCGGCCACTTGAAATTGACAAATCGAATTTGGACCCATTTTTTTGAAGTTTAGTGTACAAAAAAAATAGTAAAAAAAATCGCAAAATTTTTATTTTACTACGGGCCAGAATGGTGACAATTCTACGTCGATTAAACTTTGTTTCATCCAAATCGGTTCAGTAGAACTGGCGGAATCGTGGCCGCCAGCTCGAAAAACGTGGATTCGAGATAAACGCGTTCAAAGTTTTGACTTCACATGCTTTAACATTAAAATTGATTCACAAAAAAGGCTGTATCTTCTAAAGTATTTCGAATTTCAAAAAACCATTTTAGGGGTATATTCTTAAATGTCCAAGCTATAAAAAAATGCAAAAAAAAGTCGAAAAAAAATTTTTGCTGAAAGAGAATAGGGCCTTAAAAAAGAAAATTTTTGATAAAACAATAAGAATTATACAAAAAACAAAACAAACTTAAGAATTTTAAATTAGTTTACAAAAATAATAAAAAAAAATTCCTCGGTATTTTGATAAGATATTTTTAATAAATTAAATTTTCCTTAATTTGTACTTTTTAATTCCAAGTTTATTAATTTTCTGTTTCTTATTTTCTTTTTATTTCTGGAACTTTTTAATTTAATCTAATAAAAAAAGACTTAGAGAACCAAATTTTGAAAAACCTAGCTGGCGATTTTTAGTACAATAATTTTCATTTGGATACCGACACTGGTTTTGTAGTATTCTTTTAATTTACTTCTTTTGACATTTTTGTAGGCTATCGTTTACCTAAGTTTTATATTTAAATTTCATGAACTTTTAAGAATTATTACCTTTCAAAAAATGCGTCTTATTCCGACCTCTGACAACAGTCTGTTAAATACAAATCGATTTTCTTTGTATTTATTAAATTGTATTCTTTTGCATTTAAATTAATTTTTGTTCTGTAATCAGGCTCTTTTGTTGGCTGTTAAATCGAATTACTTTTTAAACGAGTAATATTTTATTTCGATTGAAATTAAAAGTGTTTGACAGAATGCAGTTGCTTGAATAATTACAACCTAAGAAGTTATTGTTATTGTCATAATAGCTTCTTTTCGTCGCGATTTCCTCATCTTACCACTTAATTGCATACGTATATGCAATGCAAATGATTGCTCGTGTTCTCATAAAGCATAAGTAAATGGCGTAGGACACTCGCTACCAGATCTACAGACTGTTTTGGATGGCCAGTCATTATCCCATCCAGTGGCTCTCATTGTAGAGGGTTCATAGACTCGAACAAGTATACTATATGAATATTACGCATTCGCCACGTACGCCACTTCATTACATCAGCTTGTTATTGTTATGACTGCTGTTACTCTGTAGTTGTTATTGTTGCTGTTAATGTTGTTGCTGTTGTTGCTGTTGTTGTTTCTCTTGTTAAATTCCCGCGCCGCCGTCAAGACAAAACATGGCCTATCAATCTCTGACAGCGCCTATGCAAAACGGTCTGTGTGTGGCGCCTCGCAGATACCCATGGGGCACAACGAATACGGGGGCACTCGTAAATTTCATTTAATCACTCGAACCTTCCGACTTTGATGTAGTACGCAAAAATATTAAAGTCCAAACTGTCGGACATGGCCATTAAATGGCTTGGCCCCTGTCCATACGAGACGCACAATTTATTGGCGTTGCTCATGAGACAGGTGAAAAATTGGGTCAGCATTGGCAACATTGCAACAGTTGAGCCTCTGCCCTCTCAGCAAGCCGGATGAAATATATATGAAAAGAGAACGAGAGAGAAAGAGAAAGAACAAGAGAGAGAGAGAGAGAGAGAGAGAGAGAGAGAGAGAGAGAGACGTGGCCGGAGCAAGGTCAATTCTGTTTATGGATGGACGGTCGTAGACCCGGTTTACCAATTTCTTGCTCTAGCTGCCTGTTGCCTGTTTGACTGTTTGCCTGGTGCGAGTGCAAATTTATGTTGAGATTAATTGCAACAGTCGTTGCGAAATGTGGTTGCAGACAGCAAACTTTAATTAGCAACAAATGTCAACAAGTCCAATGCCCTGAAACCCGTCAAACTATGTTACAATGCGCCATAATCCACAAGTCAAATCGGATGTATTTTACAGTTTTCCACTACCAATTTTACAGTTTCGTCTTTTTGTTTCGATTCATTTTTATATCCTCGCAGAGGGTTTAAACATTCGTTAGTCGAAAAACAATGTATCCACATTGAAAAATGTATTAAAAATTGAATTGATTTGACATAGATTCGCCTCGTTTTGGGCTAAAGTTATCGGCAATAAACGCCACTAAAAAATCAAGTATTCTATACATATAATGCCACAAAAGTGTAGTTGAAGCAAACCCCAATTAATTATCAAATATAAGTTTAATTTGTATATTACAGTTTTGATTACAGCAAATTAACATTTTATTATTATCTGAAAATCAAACCAGTAAATGAGATACGTAAATGCCAATCGAACCGAACCCGATGCAAACCACATCTAATTGTGAAGCAATCAAAAATTTATCGCTTCTCGTAATTGTTATCCATATGATTAGCAATCAGGACTTGTATTGCTTTTGTACCGCAAACCACTTGACAGCTTTGGCACTCGCGAACCGGTTCAGGCGGCTCAAAATGTTGACAACGTTATTAGATTTGTGAGGTGCAGCTTACCGCCAGAAGCAAGCATCATACTGATGATCATTCATGTGGGATTTGTTTCAATCTGAATGAATAATTAAAATGAACGAAGTGCAGCTGTCAGCATGTGGCACATAAGGCTCCAAAGCGAAGGTCACATCATCGGATGCATCAGTATATCAAAGTTGAAGCCTCATACCCTGATTTGAGTGCATTCAGGATTCAGTTAGTAGTGCGAGTCTGTGCAAGATGAGTGTGTTTATTTATTCATTATAATTATTGCAACACACATTCATATGCACACACACACAGACACCTTCGACGGCTGTACCGAAACTCAACGCACTATGGATAATTTCACGAGTTTGTGGGACCAAAACCCATTTTCTGAAAGTCGCCAATTCTTAATATTTTTGAGTGCAACGCATTAATTACAGATGGTTCTTTAATGTTGCATACCATAAGAAATCAGCTGTTAAACACAGGGTTGTATTTGCAATGCAAGCGCTTTAAAAATTGTTTAGTTTTGTTCGCGATTTGAATATAAACAACAAGGCAACATTATTAAAATATTTGAAATGAATTCGAATCATTGTGGTTTGTATTATTTGTTTGTGAGTGTCAAACGAAAATTTTTCATTAAGTCTCATTTTTAAAATGGTATTTAAAGTGAGTGCAGCGGAGTGCATCCTTGAAACATATTGTGTGTTGTAGAGTATTTAATCCTTGTTCATGTGATTGTAGTTAGAAAACCTACACTTACTCACTATCGGTGATATTTATATTTTTGGTGACTAACCTTACAATTTCAAATGAAGATTTGTTCGCTTGCCGTATGACGAATTTCATCTGTTCTAGAAGGCATTAAATAATAACTCGTAAACTACTCAAGATATTTTGTTTTTTTTCTATTGTTATACATACTATTAGAAGTATTTTGGAAAGGTGCGCGTGTCACCACCCCCACCCCCAATTTTTTTTTTAATTTTATGCTTACACGCCCACTTTTCCAGAATACTTCTAAGAAGATACATGACACTAGAAAAAATTTCGCATCCAAATATCGCGAGTAGTTTACCAGATATTAATTATGGCCTCACAAACTCGTGAAATTACCCATAGTGCAACGTAAGCTTTAGTGCGAAAAATTAATATTGCATACTTTTGTACTTTGCACATTAATGACATGTAAGCGCAAGTGTATGTATGTGTATGTGTGCTTGAGTGTAACTGGAAGTGTAGATGGGCCAACAAAGTGCTGTTGTGCGTGTTAATCGTAAAAGAGCGAATGTTTCTGAATTAAAACTAAAACTCACCTTTAGTCACATTCGTACATACATATTTCCAAAAACTGGATAAGTAAACCTGTTTAATATGTGTAGGAGTATATTTAATGGCATTTCAATTAATTGGCAGCTGGTATTCTCTGGTAATCTCTTGATTTACAAACACGAATTATAGAGATGTGTGATTTCATTGTTGCTGCTTTTATTCAGGTCAGAATAATTATTTAATAATAATGGCATCTGTCTGGAATTTAGTCACCTGTATGAAAAGCTAATTTATAGCTTTTGCAATTCTAAAATGTCCACATTTAATATTAGCAAATATATTTAAAAAAATGTTTTTTAAAAATTAAATAAAAGTCTCCGAAAACATTTTTTACTTTGGTGGCTTTATGTTTATTTTTACAAAATCACAGTTTTCGAAGTGATTTTGTTTACTAAAATACTGTAAGCTTATTACCTAAATCACAAAACAAAAATAAATAAATTTTTAAAATGTACTCTTTATCAATGTAAAGCTGCGTTGTCATTCAATATACAGATGTTTTAAGCTCTGATTAAATACAGTGAGCTTATAGCGTATATTTGATTAGCATGCATTTTGCAAATTGTCTCAAATAAGAAGCTTGCATACTTCTGAGCGATGTCTGTAAATCTGTAAAGAGAAAATTAATTGCAAAATGTTCTCAAAATAAATAAAGGAAAAACTTGATGTATTATCACTAAATAAATTTTTTTTATTTTAAGTGTCGAATGCATTCATTAGCATTCTGTGAGCACTAATGTTTGACCAGCACTTATCTGCAGAGTTGCATTACCTTAAATAAGCAGCTCTGTAAAAACAGGTGCATAGTTTTAAACAGCACTCTGTAAATCGCAAGGTAAACAGAAATTAAACTCAAATTTTACGCTACATAAAGATAAAGGTAGCATAAAAAAAACAAATTCTCAGCATTTGTTGAAATTGCAACAACTGGAAACAAGTGAAAACAAATTTTGTTTATAAATTGAAAGTTTTGCCACTTGGCGCTATCGTTTTTCGTACCAGTTTATTGAAGTGTTTTATTTCAGTGCATCTTTCGTCCAAAATGCTGCCTTGTTTGGCATGAATCCGTTTTAAATGTGTATAATAATAATCAAGTAACTTTATTACAATGCAAACAAAAAATGAATAAGGTACATGAAACGTTAGAAACCAAGGCAAAAACTTTTCATATGTTGGCAGGTGCCGTTGACTATTCGATGTGTTGTAGTTGGCCAACACTGTCCCGCATAATTTGCAATTAAATTGTGGTCTGCCAGCTCTGCCCCAGGACATTCTTCCACTTGTTTATTCGCTCAAACTGCTATTTATGTTTATGGAAATTGTTGTTCGTCCCTCTGCACGTTGGTCCTTCATGCTACACAGTGCGCACACACTATCTTGCGCCTTCGGCCGTATTATCCTCATTTAAACCGCTTAATTGTTGGTTCTGACTTTGTTTTCTTTAACAGTAATTTTTTGTTGTTTTTCATTTTATCATTTTCGTTTGTTTGTTATTTAAGGAAAATAAAATATTTTATATTATATTCATAAACTAAACTTAAAATAATATTTTTCATTATTTATTATTATTTAATTTTATATTCCATTTTTATTTTTATTCTAAAATATTTAGTTTTGACTTTTAATTTTTCATTTTGGTTTTATTTGAAAATTTTCCCAATTTATATTCTACTTCTGCAATTGCAATCTTTATAGTAGTTTTCTATTCATAATTCTGAGAAATTATTCTGTGTCTATAAATAATTGCCTTTTCTTTTTCTTTTTCAATCTTTAATTTAATCTATAAAAAGCGTTCACCCTTTTCTTTGATTTTAAGTAAAATCAGTTTTTCGCAGAATCCCTAACCCAAATAATCCTAAGGTTAAGAGAAAAAGGCAACTCAATTATATTAAGAATTTGTCTTCTATGTATATATTAATAGTATACCTATGTATCACAATTGAATCATTTTCTTGTATTTTTAATAGCTTTTTGTTGATTAAAAACAGGCATATGTAGAGAAAACTAAATTATGTCATGTGTTTATTGTCAAAGCAATGTAATAAGTATGAGTAAAAATGCAATTCAACTAAACTTCAATTCGAGAGCTCATTATTTCCCTCTACATGCACACATGTTAGCAAATAAATATAATTTAGCTTAGATGTGTGGGAGTGTTGGTAATTTGTGTGTGCCTGTATGTGTGTGTTTGTGTGTGTTGTATTGTACGTTACGGTTCTTTTGTGTGTTAATGGAAAAAGTTGCCCGCCTGTTTTTGCCGCTTTTCACTTCCTGTTGCTGATTGCATTACAACTTCGGCTCTTTGGCCAATAGATATTACAATAAACTTTGGCTCATTGTTTATTTTTTGCCAGTAGATAACGAGTTGGATGTTGCTTCTCCGTATCTATCTCCTCCTCCTCACGCATCCTTACCCAAGAGCTTTTCATCAACTGCAGCATGTTCAAACAACCTGAAAAACTTGCAGTACAATTAAGTAGAGAGACCCCTTTAAAATATCTTTGAGGTTTAATTATAGTTAACTATCGCTAAAAGGCTCGAACTAAATGAGTATGGGCACATTATGAAGGAGTCGACACATATTTATAAAGTAATTAAGATGAGTGTCGACAAGTTTGGCTACTCATTTTAATGAACTATGCACAATGAAATTTAATAAATTACAATTTTTGTAGAAAATTCTTTAAAGTGGTCCTATGGAAAATGCTTTTTAAAATAAATAATTAATTAGTACTAAAATTGTATTGATTTCATGCTCAGCAAACACAAATATTAATTGGTTTTTAAGCAATGATCACATTCTGAATTCCAATCCGATTTTGTAATGAGAATAGTTACAATTATCATAATTGATACAGTACAATATCTTTAAGCTTAATACTTATATCCTTAAAGAAAAAACAGTGGAATGATAATTCGTAAAAATGACAATTAATGATCTGATTTATATGTAAAAAAAAATTATCTATGAAGATTAAATTATGCTCATCAAAATTTACTTAAGAAGAGTTTTACATTAGATGCTACTATTCCTTCAGAACAAATGCCTAACCCTTCTAAGGAATTTGTAAATACTTAAGAAATCAATTTTACATTAACAAGTGAAAGTCGTTTTGTAGGAAAATATTAAAACCATTAATAAAACTAAAAAAATTTTCACATTCGAGAAGAATATTTGCACTTCCTTTTGTATCTTAACGTGAAACGAAAATCCATTGAACACTTTAAACAGAATTTGATGCATAACATTTCTTTTCAATTGATATCGATTCGTTGAAAATGTCAAACTAATGCAATTGACTAGATGAGGCATAGCCGCTGTACTCATAAAAAATACACAAAATAGAAATTCTGGAATTTATGATTTTGTGCTCTCAGCTATTCCGACATCTTGCCAAATTCATTATTTGTTTTGAAAAGGACTTTTGGTTTTTAATATCACTCAGAACAACACTTGGAAATGCACTCACAAAAAAAAAAATAAAAATGGTTGATTGGGTATGTGCTTGTGTATGTGTGTATGTGTGTGTGTATGTGCTTGCGTGTGCCTGTGTGTGTACTGTTGCCTCGAACCGCTCGAGTTGAAAATTGCCGCACAACTGAACCGAATTGCAGTCGAGTCAATGGAAATTTCAGTTCAGACTTTGTTTGTTTAGCTTCTGCTTTTTTTCCTCGTGAATTGGTTTCTTTCTTTATAACATGTATGTTGTTGTTGTTGTTTTTTCTTTATATTTTACATAAACAGCAAGTACCTGGAGATTTTGTTATTGTATGTGCTGCTTAAAAATTGATTAACGCTTTGCTTATAACAAGTTTCAAATTACCAAACGGCGTCTAAATAACGATACGTTTTCCATTTGTTATTGTTACTGTTGTTGTGTGTCTAAGCACTTAACACCTGTGCAACAGGTAACTTTGCTCAATAGAGCGACAGAGACAGATAGAGTGTGAGAGTGAAAAAGACAACGAGTTAGATCTGTAGACTAGTTAAGGAAATTCAATTGATGCTTTTTGTCGACTCGTTTGAATGTTTCAGTTACCAGTTGCCAGTTATTGCCGCAGCTCGTTAACATATTTTAGAAAATTTTCTTACCAATCTCTGTTGTTGTTTGTTCTTTCAAAGTACGTACTAGTATTTTTTGTCAGCCGCATGTTAAATGGCCTAATTTCTTGTCTACTTTCTTGGCCCTGTAAAAGCAGCAAATGCTTTAGCACCTCGTTGCCAATTTGTTGGCCAGCTCGATTATGCTACACTATGTGATACACTCATGTTGCCACGCCCACATGCGCATATCAAACCCAATAGTGCCTCGTGCCTTGTGCCTGTCATAATTGCAAATGCTTGTCTTCAATATCTTTGAAGCTGATGTTAAAGCTAATGCCTAATGTTTTCGCACTTGTGAAGCTGCCAGACATGGACTAAGTGTACAAGAATGAGCAAGAAGACGACAATGTTACGTAGAGAGAGAGAGAGAGAGATAGTGGTAAGCACCTGTTAATGCGCCTAATGTGAGCAAATCCACAAGGATGTCAAATACAAACACACACGTGCACTTCAACGCACACATTAAATTAAGTAAGAACACACTCATACACTGAAACAAACAAAAAGTCAAATAGTTAGTCTTTTGTCTCAGTCGAGTAGAAAAAATTGTAAAAAGTCATTTTAAATTTCAGGCTAAAATTCTAGTTTATTTGTGTATTCTGAATATTATTCTTTAATATGTGGATGGCAGCCACTAGGCATTAGTTAAAAAAATCCCAAAATATTAAATTTTACTACAAAAAAATCACTGCCGACGGCAGTCCGCGCTAGTGACGAAAGCAGCACGAAGGGTGCGAAAGGCGACTAGCATATCGCTGCGGACGGCAGTCCGCACTAGTGACGAAAGCAGCACGAAGGGAGCAAAGGCGACTAGCATATATACACAGGAAGAATGGAAAATTTGCTATGACTGTCCGATCGGGTTGAGTTACATACCGATCGAAAGGTATCAATTAAACTTACAAATGTGCATACTAAGACTTTAGGAAACTCACCTGGTTCGTGAGATAAACTGGTTTTAGTGGGAGGAGAAAAATTTTAATTATTGGAGCAAATGGAGCCGTTGGAGCCTTTTTGATTTTTATTTAAATTTTTTATAATTCTAATTAAAAATACGCGTCGAAGGACACCTCGATTATCAAAATCCGACCACTGGTTCAAAAGATAATTAATTTTGAAATTTTTGGTGGCCTTTCGAAATTGAAATGAAAAGTCAGTCTGTTTGTTTGTTTGTTTATTTGCATCAAAGCGTTAATTTAGCTTAAAAGTTTGAATGAGGACTTGTTCCCGATCAAAAATCTAGAAACGTTTGTTCTACGACTTTTTTAAAAAATCGCTAGTTTAGCGGGAAATCGCTAAAAACCGCTAAAATTAAAAAATTACCTATAGCATCCAAACTAAAGAAGCTACAAATGTGATCTATATATCGTTGAAAAGGTGTTTTGAAGGGCTTTGAGGCATAGCTGCAAAATTTTTTGCTTGAGAACACAGGTGAAAAAAACAGGTGAAATAAGGTTTTTTTTCCCACATTTTGGCGATTTAAGAAAAATTGGGGATTCACATCACTTTGAAATATGTTATATGTGGTGGACAATTCAATTCCGCGTTTTTTGACATATAACACATATCTCTCAAAATTCGTTTGGGCAAGATATTACCTGTTAACTGAATACCTTTTACCTTTACACTCCTGCATGCACATATGCAGTATGTACACTGCTTGCAGAGCCATGTCGAAATATACTGCTTGCAAGTGGTGCGCTTGGCATGTGTGTTTGTAAAGGGAACCAGTGTTGCCAGACAGTTTGTTTTTGCTTGTACAAACAAGAAATACCCAAAAAAGTGTTGACACTTAAAAAATTCTAGCACGGGGAATGTGAGAGATATCGGGGAAAAATTTATTTCATAGTAAAGAGAAATAACATATATATAAGTATAAAAATTGAACAGTTAAGTTATCCTCGGTGTACCTGTAGTTTTTTAAAGGTGAATATCTAGGTTTTTTTTTCCATAGAAAATGTTGACGAAAAAAGCTGAAAAATGTATGGAAATCGGAAAAATAAAATTTGAAGATAAAATTTTTTTTTTTGTTTCTTTCAACTTCTATGGTCTTCTAGGCACACGTTTCAAAATTTCATTAAAATCGTACCAGCCGATCTATAGGCAGCCATTAATGGGTTAAATAGGTATACTGTCAAAATTTATTGCGATTTTAAAATTTCTGATGTCCTATTCAAAAATTTCTGATTAGAATAGTATGCACATTTGTAAGTTAAATGAATACCTTTCGATCGGTATATATTTCGACCAGATCGGACAGTCATAGCAAATATTCAACTCTTCCTGTGTACATATATCTTATAAAAAAAACCTCTTTACGAGGTAAAAGTCTAGTGACGAAAACAGTTATATGCCCCAAAATTTCTGATATCCAATTTTGTGACGAATAATATTAAGTTTGACATAAAAATTATTTTAAAAAAAATTTTGGCACTCGGCACATTGCGCCAAAATGTCTCAATTCTTTATACCAAATAAAACTCAATGTTTTGCGCAGTGCCGAATGCAAAAATTTTTTTTAAAATAATTTTTATGTCAAACTTAATATTATTCGTCACAAAATTGGATATCAGAAATTTTGGGGCATATAACTGTTTTCGTCACTAGACTTTTACCTCGTAAAGAGGTTTTTTTTATAAGATATCAGAAATTTTTGAATAAGACATCAGAAATTTTGAAATTGAATTTTTTTTTTGGACAGTATATCTTTATCAACTTTGTTTATTTTTTGTACAAGCTGAAACAAACTGTCTGGCAACACTGGTTCCCTTTACAAACACTTGGCATGTCAAGCGCAAAAGCTAGTAGCACTCTCAAACTCTGGCTGCTATGACACTTTGCTGCCGCTGTATGCATGCTACTGCATATGTACATGCAGAAGTGTAAAGGTAAAAGGTATATTCAGTTAACAGGTAAAATCTTGCCCAAACGACATTTGACGGCTATGTGTTATAGTCAAAAACGCGAAATTGAATTGCTACAACAAATAACATACAGTCGAACTTCCCTAACTCGAATCACCATTATCCAAAGAAAAGGTTCGAGTTAGGGAAATATTCGAGTTATAGAGTTCTTTTTCCTAAGATTATTTATTTACTGCCACTCATTTAATTCGAGTTACAGAGAAATTCGAGTTAGAGAAGTTCGAGTTAGGAAAGTTCAACTGTATTTAAAACTTATTTGAAACGTAGATTTTTCTTAAATAGCCGAAATGTGGGGAAAAAAAACCTTATTTCACCTGAAGCTTTTTACCTGTGTTTTAAGCAAAAAAGTTTACAGCTAGGCTTAAAGCCCTTCAAAATACATTTCCAACGATACATAGATCACGTCTGTAGCTCATATCGTTTGGATGCTATAGGGGTTTTAATTTTAACGGTTCTTAGCGATTTCCGCTAAACTAGCTTTTTTTTCGAAAAAGTCGTAGAACAAACGTTTCTAGATTTTTGATCGGGAACAAGTCCTCATTCAAACTTTTAAGCTAAATCAACGCTTTGATACTAACAAACAGACAAACAAACAAACAGACTGACTTTATATCTCGTTTTGAAATGGGCACCAAAAATTTCAAAATTAATTGTCTTCTGAACCAGTGATCGGATTTTGATGATCAAGGTGTCATTCGACGCGTATTTTTGATTAGAATAGTAAAAAATTAAAATAAAAATCGAAAAGGCTCCAACGGCCCCATTTGCTCCAATAATTTAAATTGTTCCCCTCCCACTTACACCTGTTTATCTCACGAACCAGGTGAGTTTCTAAAAGTCTTAGTATGCACGTTTTTAAGTTAAGTTAATACCTTTCGATCGGTATATAACTCGACCTGATCGGACAGTCATAGCAAATTTTCCATTCTTCCTGTGTATATATGCTAGTCGCCTTCGCACCCTCCGTGCTGCTTTCGTCACTAGCGCGGACTGCCGTCCGCAGTGATCTTATAAAAAAACCTCTTTACGAGGTAAGGGTCTAGTGACGAAAACATTTTCATGCCCCAAAATTTCTGATATCCAATTTTGTGACGAATAATATTAAGTTTTACATATAAATTATTTTAAAAAAAATTTTTGCATTCGGCACTGCGCAAAACAGTGAGTTTTATTTTATATAAAGAATTGAAACATTTTAGCGCAATGTGCCGAGTGCCAAAATTTTTTTTAAAATAATTTATATGTAAAACTTAATATTATTCGTCACAAAATTGGATATCAGAAATTTTGGGGCATGAAAATGTTTTTGTCACTAGACCCTTACCTCGTAAAGAGGTTTTTTTTTATAAGATATATGTACACAGGAAGAGTTGAATATTTGCTATGACTGAAATACAGAAGCTACAGATGTGATCTATATATCGTTAAAAAGGTATTTCGAAGGGCTCTTGGGCATACCTTCAAAGTTTTTGTTTAAGTAAATAAGTAAACTGCTACATGTGCAATAAGATATTTGTCCCTATATTTTGGCGGTTTTTGAGAAACCGAATAATATTAAATATTACACATGAATTATTAAAAAAAAATTTTGTCACTGTCACTGCTTAAAAAACGACTATTTATTAGGTATGAAAAATGTAGCGTAATGTGCGCAGTGAGAAAAATTGTTTTTTTTATAATTCATGTGTAAAATTTAATATTATTCGTCACAAAATTGGATATCAGCAATTATGGATATCAGAAATTTTGAAGAGGTTTTTTTTATAAGATCTTAAAAAAAAAGATATTAAAAATATTGGCGTATAAGGAAATTAAAAATCGTACTTGAATCAAGCGCAGTCGAACTTCCCTAACTTGAACCACCATTATCCAAGAAAAAAGTATGAGTTATGGAGACTTCCACTTATAGAAGTCTTTTTGTTCGGTTTAGTATACGTTTTTGCCACTCAATTTAGTTAAAGTTAGAGAGAATTCGAGTTATAGTCGTTCGAGTTATTGAAGTTAAGCTGTATTTTTTAGTTGATTTATGTGATTTCCAGATTACACGAACTTTTCACACTGTTGATTTTATCCCGGAATTCCGACTTGTTTTTCTGTCTAAGAACATAAATTTGTGCACTTTTGTATTTTTTCATTGATTATTTTAATATTGAAATGGGCGAATTTTTTTTTTTTGTCAATGCACTTTTACATATTCAGACACTTTAAAATGACAACATGACTCCTCTTTAAAATTAATGTTGGGGAACAGAAAAGAAAAGGCGATACTTGAATTTGTAATTGTCTATGATTGGAAAATTTTGGCGACTTTTCTTTTCATGTTGTCGATTGAGAAAATCGATTATGTTGTAGGTCAGCCTGAGCTTCAACTTAAAAAAGAGTCAAGCTTTCGAGTACTATGTACCTATAAATAGAACACAAAAAGGTCTCATGTAATTTCAATAAAAATGTTGTTAAATATTTAAAAGGTACATTATAAGGTTTCTTGGCTCCCCAATCCACTTCCAGCTTGCCACAATTTGGTCCCTTAGGCGAGGCTTCAGTTCCCTGTTAGGAGCTCTCTGTGTGCTGCGTGTTTGTCGATGCTTAGGAAATAACAAACACGAAATTCATAAGGCAAACAAAACGAAATGTCGGTCAGCAGCTGTTGCTGACCTGACTCAGGATGCCAATATTATTATTGGGGCTACAGTTTTTGGGGTTAACTCTAGGACAGCACGACAATGCCAGTTGCACACTTTTGGGCTGACGGGCCAAGCACAGCAGGAAAATTCACAAAAACAGCAAAAATGTAAATGAAAGAAAAGCAAAAATATGTTTAGAAATTAAACTTTGTCACACATAAGTACTTCTTATATACTAATAGAATGATTGTCTTAAAGATACCCTATATGTAGGCCAAATTTTTTAGTATCTATAGGGTATTTCCTATTGATTGATATTTTTCAGTTTCATCTATTTGACTTTACTATTTCTATATTTATTTTTAAATATCCAATTATAAAATCTTTTCCTCATATTTTTTTATTTTGTACAGACTTAACAGATTGATATCTTTAAATACCTCTAATTCGTCTAAGATCATTACACCCTTCACTTCTACCACTTTATAGATGTAGATAGATACATATCTCGAGACATCCTTTAGCCATCATCTGCTTTCCTTTACTCCTTTTACAGGGTACATTCGAAGAGTATAATTATTTCACTTCAACTCATATCTATTTCCTTAAAACAGAGCTCGCAACTAACAGTTTACCGTTTTTCCTTTTGCGATCTACTCAAGAACATAACCAAAAAAAAAAATATGCCCGCTTGATCTTTGACTGACAGAAAAATTCGATTGTCTTTCTTTTTAATTTCGGTTGCGTTTTCTCATTTGAACTAATCTACTTAGTAAAATTTTTTCAATAACAATTTATGGAGAAAAGGCGATTGAGTGCTCAAAATATGAGAGTCACCAGGTGAACAAAAACTGAAAAACTCAGTTCAAACGGATATTAATTTAATTATAATTATATAAACAAATGCAGACTTTTATTTTCTTCGCTCACTTTAAAATTGACAGTTACTAAACCGAGAAAAGGGAATCAAAAAAATGTATTGTTGGCTGAGAAAAAACCATGTGAACTGTTCATTTCTTACATATTATCCAAAAAGTCAGTAAATAACACTTATTTTTGAACAACAAAAAACTGTCAACTGTTTATAGCAAGCTCTGCTTTAAAGGATTTGAATGCATTGCCTCTTAAAGGAACCAATTGAAATGCAGAAAGTTATTCATTAATGGATGTGCCAAATGTGTCAGATTATTTGTTGATGCATATCGGAGTGCTTATTTAAAGATGATTTGTGAAATATACATATATCAAAAAGCATTTCAATACTTTTAACTATAAATTTTGTGTGCATCTGCCTGTGTGCGTGTGTCTGTTTTCAGTCAGTTTCAATAATTGTAAAGCGCAAATGAAACGCTTCGTTTCGCTTGGTTGCCCTTTTGTGGCATACACAAATCGATGGCGACACAAAAATTTCACACTTAACCTGCTCCACTATCAAGGTAGTAGCATGTCAGACAGACCCACAACAGCAACAACAACAACACTTATACTAATAACAGTAACAACAAGAAGAACTAGAATCACAAGAACCACAACAACAACTTGGCATCGATTCTCTCTCTTTCTATCGATTGTAGCTTTCGGGGCGATTATTTTTCTTCAAGTGTGGATGCCACTGCGGAAGTGGCAGCTCTTGGGTCCTCGTTTCCTTTTGTTTGTGAATGCAACCTCAATCTCTTTGGGCATGTTTCGCATTCATTGAGTATTGCATATTGTCTTTGTTCAGTATCCTTTTCGTATTTTTACCCACCCACAAGAAGGACAAGAGCATTGGGTTAAGTCCACAGAAAAATCCGGTCAGAAATGAATGACAAAAGACATCCATGGCAATTTTTTGCTAATGGGAAATTTATGTAATGGTGTACGACATTCTCCATGTTCACTGAAATTCCAAATTCCCAACCATTTTTGGTTAAAAGTTTGTTAAATAAAGTCTAAAAAAGTTTGGTTTGCATTTTAATATTTTTAAGTGTCGTCCTCAATATTCTCTTTAATTTGCCTAAATTCGAAATTCGCCAGATTTTGTAATTTTTATAGTTTTTTTTTTTATTTGTCTCCTATCGTCCATTGTGAGTTTAGTGTACTTAAACTTCAAAATCGCCATTATTTCTTTTAATAAAATTTCTAAAAATGGTTCTCGACTTTTATTTTGTAGTTCATATTTTCCATGTTGTCCTCTATAGTATTTATACTTTAATGTGCTTAAGTCTAAAATACTTATGCTTTTATAGCTCACCTAATTTGATCACTTTAATGTGGCTAAATCTTAAATACTAATACTTATCTTACTGACCTTATTTTAGTTGAAGAAGCTCACGACTTACTATACATCCTGTTGCTTCTGCATACGTGAAACAACTTCAAAGTTATTCTCCATGGTCACTTAAACTCAACTCAACTCAACTCAAAATTCAAAATGTAACTTTTGCACCGCATAATATACTATTCTCTATTGACCCACAAACTTGGTACATAAATGGCAAGAGAGCTGTAATTTTTTCGATGGAAAACTTTCTTGTTGGAGACCTCAAGGGTGTGGCTGTAATTGAAATTTAAAAAAGTGTGGCATACTTTTCGGCAGTTAACAACACTGTCACCTTTCTATAGACTTGTAACTACTTATAGTCGAGTATGTAACCATTCAACAGACAATAAACTTTTTTGGGGTAATTTTTCGTTTTGTTGACATTTCCTGGAGCTCTTTTTCTCTGTTTCGCTCCTTGACTCAGTTTTTCTTTCTCGTTGTGTGTTTATTGATAAAAAGAAAAGCAAATTGTTATTGTTATTGCCTTTTGCTTGTTCGACTGTGACTGTGACTGCGACACGTGTCCACGTGCTTTAATAAACAAAGAGAAAAAATAGGAAAAAAATATGGAAAAAATATGAATATGACGAAAAAAGGAAAAGTTTTTTCATCTGTTTTTGGGCCCGTTCGCCGAATTCTTTTGATTTTCAAGTTTATTTTCACTCGAAATCTTGCATTTTACATACCTACTGGAACTGGGATCCAGCTTTATCCAAATATCTGGCGCAATGTTTTGCGTTTAAACATTTTTCCAATTTCAATAGAATTAGCAGTCAGTTTGCTTTTGCTAAACCAAACCTATACACATTTTTCTCTCTCTCTATTTCTCTGCCTCTCTCTCTCCCTCTGTCTTTTGCTATACACAAATGAGCTGTCAGTTTTTCCTTCTCATATTCTTTGTTAATTTCATTTCATACTCCAAAACGTTTCATGTTAAATAATTTCCCAACAGCTATTAACTGCAACAAAACCGTTTTTGGCAGCGACAAATGGCAGCAAATTATGAAGTTTCGAGCTCCCTTTCCTCTTCTTATTCTTGTCTACCCCGGTTTTGGCTCATCAACCGAGAGCCCCAACAAATAAAACTTGCAGCAATTTATTTTTTTAGCTATTCACCCCGCCAAACAATTAATTGAAATTAACATATTTTTCTTTTATTTAAGGCGAGTTATCAGCCAACCTCCACCCAACAGCTCTCCTATCCCCCATCCAACCCACTCAACTGCTTTCCAACTCATCTTAACTAACCCAACCTTTTCGGTCGACTTCCTTTCCAACCTTCGCCTCAAAATTCGGGCTGTCTAGTTGATTTCCATGCCCAAAAATTCTCAACACCAAAAAGTTTTCTTTTTTTGGCCAAGTTCTTTGCATTCATTTCATGCAGCCGTAACCATTCGTCCTTCTCCATTATTCCCCTGACCTCTTCCTTTCGCAACCCCTTAGTAAAGTCACCGCAACCATACCAAACCCTTGAGGACCAAAGTTTTAATGGGCGTGGCAACAGCCACGCCTATGAATCAAGCTTCTTTTTCAATCGATAGCTTTGAATATTGACTGTGTATTGAAAGCAGTGTTTAATAACAATCAATTGTTATGCAAATTAAATTTATCGATCGATTATCGCAGCGATAAATATGCTAAGCATAAGCATTCAAAGTGACATAAATTTTATGTTGGTTTCTTAAATCCAGTTGAGAGAATATAATAAAATCGAGTTGAAATAAACTTGGAAAGATTATAAGCTTCAGCTTATGCTGTTTGCTAAACAATCTTAAATAAAGTTATTTATTTCGTTAACATATTTCATTTATTGTTGAAATACTACCTGCTGAGTTTAAAGCAATCACTTTCAGCTCGTGTCATTGTGACTTTTCCTTTGAGTGAAGCGTTTGGAATTTGTCATTGCTTTTTCTCCTTTGAACGTGCCTTTTTGTCAACTCTTCTCTTCTCTCTCTTTATAATTCGTCCTTAAAGTTTGTGTTGGCGTTTATTCTATTTTATTGAGTTCGCGCTTCAATCTGAACAGAGATTTGTCTCTTTTCGTTTTGTTTCGTTAAATTCCCTGACCAGATGGACGACGTAAACAGAAGATGCACAAAGGCAGAAGAGATCGCGCTTGGTCTCAGGTCTCAGGTCGCAGAACTCTAGGCACATTGTATGGTAACGGGCATTGCTTATACGCCACCGAGTCCCCAGTTGTACCATTTGTTGTCCTCTGAGTTCTGAGAGTGCTCTGTTGGCTTTGTAGTTGCTATTTAGTTTGTGTTATTGTTTGCCTTGCTCTTGTTGTTTCTCCGTCTGTTGTTGTTGTTCTTGTTATTCGTGTTGTTTTTGCTGGCCTTTATGAAGAATTATACAAAACTTTTTACTTAGTGCGCGCGGCACTGAACAATTACGAGGCCAGTGAGGCCTACTCTTAAGGGGGATAGAGTTTGCAGGGTCAGGGAGCTGCGAGTGGCAACAGGAAAACGTTTTGCATGGCTGCTCAATGCCCAGTGCGGCTGTTGGCAGTGAGAGTGGTAATGGACCTGACAAGGGAGAGGGGACACGTCAAAGCTCGTGGTAGCTGCAAATAAATTATGTGTTCGTAATAAGCGCGCTCAGCAGGCTGAGTATTTGATTTGCCTTTTAAAAGATGCCAAACAAGAGGGGAAACTAAGGCAGCAGAGCGTAAAAAACAAGTACAACAACAAGGGCAGTGATTGAGATCAAGAATTAAAAGCCAAAGAGCTGCCAATGATTCAATTAGTGTACAAATCAGTTAAAGGCAAGCGTGCTTAAAATTAAATGAATCAAAGTTAAGCTATGAAGCCAGTGCACTGGCTGCTTACAGTTAAGTTATAAATCAAACTTAATTGTTTTTTAAAAAATCGTTAAATCAAAGTTAATGGCAGCACTTAAATCAACTATGTAAAAAATAAATTTCATAATATTCTGTAATTTAATAAAATCACTCATTTACTACTAACTTTACAGTAAAAATAAAAAATTATTTCTGTTATTATTATAGGGAATTGCTTTTGAAAACAACAGTTTGATATGTCGGTGTTACCTAAATCTTAGAAATTTTATTCTTTTCGAACTTATTTTCGTAGTGACAAAAATTGCAAAATTGCCAATTGCAAAATACATAAAAAAAGGTATGGCAAAAATTTCAAATTAAATTTCATTTTAGTTTCTCTTGTATACAATTTAAAACAAGTGGGAAAGGCTATAGTCGAGCGCCCGACTCTAGGATACCCGTTACTTATTTTAATGAATTTTTTAATATTTTTTATTGCATGCTTTTAGGCACTTATATTTTTTTAAACAATTTAATTTGCCATTACCACCTTTCTATTTGTCCGCTCTTGTTAGGATTTAGTTGGATGATAGGTGATAATAGTAGTTGCGTGGGGTCTATAGAAGTCTGTGTGCCAAATTTGGTTGCTTTAATTCTTATAGTCTCTGAGATCTAGGCGCTCACACAGGCGGACAGACGGACATGGCTATATCGACTCGGCTGTTGATGCTGATCAAGAATATATATACTTTATAGCAGGGGTGCTCAGCTGTTGGTCATTCAATGCATTTTCGGCCTCATTTGTTTTTGTAATTCCTCAAAGCATAGGAAACGAAAATCGTATACATGCAAGGCGCTGAGTATACGAAATGCCAACACATGCAAACATTTTCGTGTGTAAGCTATGCGTAGTACAAAAACCGATTTTGCTCTCTTCTCTGATTGGTGTTTGCGATCGCGAGAGAAGTGAGCAACAACAATTTCAATGTGATTTTGTTGTTGTCTTCTCTTGTTTTCTTCTAGTATTGATGCGTTTGCTTATAAGCATTGGTGCGAACTCATCCGTATGCCGGCTTTGAGCACCCCTGCTTTATAGGGTCGGAGATGCTTCCTTCTCCCTGTTACATACATTGCAACGAATACAATATCCCCTTTTACTTATTTTTATAAGTAGCGGGTATAAAAATAAGCAAATTATATTAAATTATCAGAGCTGTAATATTTACTGAGGTTGAACTGTTTGTATGCAATACTTTTTACACGAGCTTCATATCAAATGCTTGTCATGAAATTGAAGTCAGCCTGAAGGTAGGCAATGATTTTTAATAATATAGCTCATATGAATGTTTTTGAACTGTTCAAACTGACGAAACTGAATCCAAACCAATTGTCTACCTCAACCAGTTGGAAGCGATAATTACGCGTCGCTATCAGTCTCTTTTACTCTCTTTCGCTCTCTGTCGCTTGACAATGCGCTTTGTGAAAAACCACTTTTGTATGACGTTCTGTGTGCGTTGTCTGAACTTTCGGCATTTCTGTGGAATTCAATTTCAAAGCTATATCATTTTCATTTAATTTCACGCTTTCAATTTGCCAACCCAACGACGACAACCCACGCAACTAAACACTTACGTGAAGAGCTTTTGGACAGCACAAGGGATAAGGGATAGAGGGAGAGGAGGTTGATTTTCCGAGCGCCGCATCCTTTTTTGACGCGTTCGCTCGTTTCCTTTCTACCGTTCCACATATATATAAGTATGTGTGTGTCTAGTTGACCTCGTCGTGCCAAAGGTATACCATAATAGATTTTTGCACCTATTGTCTGTAAAATGAAACCGTAACGGTCTTTGCGTTGTCCCCATTCATTTTTCCCTTTTTTGTTCCTTTTTTTTCTTGAAAAGGAAAAAAGTAAAACATATCGAAAGCCAGTGCGGTTTTAAAGTGGACAATAGTAACCATCGTTGATGGTTTTTAAAAACTTTAAACTACCAATATTCCGAGAGTATATTTTTAATTGCGTAATAATAAAGATTGTTATTTAAAAAAAATAAATAAAGAATTAAAATAAAGACTTCAGAAAACATAAATCTATCACACAATTTCATAGACATCGGTGATATCAATTCTATAGTTTTTGATAACATATGCTAGTTATAGTAAATAGCCATAACTTGAAGTTACCCACTTGCAACTATTTTGTACAGGGTATAAGCTGTTGGCTTCATAATGATTGGATGCCCTTTTGAATGGATTTGAAGAGAACTAGTAAATAGATCCAATTAGTTAGTTCCATTTAAATGTTTACTCAATTTGTTGTTTCTTAACGTACTTTAAGCAAACTGAGGAAACTCACTGAAATTAAAAGATTTTCCTGCAATTTTTATTTAATTTATTTAATGTAAACAAATTATATATATGTGTGTGTTGGTGTTTGTGTGTGCAAATTTAGATAGGGTGAAAAGTTGAAGACAATCAAATAGGGGATATTTGCGTAATTTAACAATAAAGTAAATGCTTTATATTGTCTTAAAAAACTAACGTAATCATTTCTTGCTCTCTTTTTCTCCCTCTCTCTGTTTCTTTCTTCTGTTAATTTCTTGTGCGTTTTGATAAATTACAATATATAGCAAAAACTTTGATTAATTAAAAGTAAAAGCAAAAACAATACGAGAGCCACAATTAGAACAACAATACTGTAGAGGCAACCAGTTAACGAGCGTTGGCAACGCACGGCCAACGCTTCAAGCCACAACAACAACAACAGCATCAATCGCTACAGCAACAACAACGCGAATTTTGCTGTTGGCTAAAGAAAGTGCGCGAAAAACGTTGTAAACTTATAAATAAAATAAACTTATATTGTGCTTTTTGCTTTGTTCGGCAAGATCGTTTCAAAAGCAAAAAAAAGAAACTAAAATAAAATAATAAAAACAAAATACATATAACAAAATTTGCAGCAAATCATCGAAATGGAATTGAGCATCGCATTATTCGAGCATTTAGCCAACCACAACAACAATAAAAACAACAACAGCTACAACAAATCTGCAGCAAATTGTTATAAAAAGCAGTTCAATAGCAGCAGCAGCTTTAACACAAACAACGATATACAGCAACAGACAACCAACAACAACAACAACAACAGCAGCAGCAAAAGCAACAACAACAACAACAATAGCACAACGATTACGATAACAAGCACAACAGCAACAAATGCACTAGTTGCAACATCAATTATCACTAACCCAAGAGACAAAGTGTCAACATCAACAATATCAGCAGCAGCAACACTAACTGCAACAATTGCTTGCAACGCTGAAACAACCGTCCATAAGGGAGCTGCAAGACCATTCAACATCACCAACAACAATTGCAGTATTAGCAACAGTATCAACTAAGCAACAAACAGAAAACAATTAATCTACAATAGCAACAGCATAAGCCACTAACTAACAACAATCAACAAACAACAACAATGCAACGTCTCCGTACAACATTCACGCGTTCGCGCACTCCAACAGGAGCTGAAATGAAGATGCAGAATAGTCTCGAGGTGCCCAAGCAGGTATAACGATTACACTAGCAATTGATTATACGCATATCGATAAGATATCAACATGTTATCGATCAATCAACTTTATTGATCACACCGAAATTTTCTGTTGTCCATTTTTTATGTCCAAATAAAAAACTTTGTAAACATAAGTTTTGAACTTTATCGATATCTTTATGTGTTGTGTTGTACACTATTATCGATATTTTAGTTGTGCATGTCTGCCCATACTTATACAACATTTATCATTTATGTGTATGATATTACAAATTGTTTCTCGAAAAAATATTTATTTATCGATAACATTTTATGCATAGACAATATCTAGCGATCACTGCGATATTTTTTGTCTGATTATTATGCTCTCCAAGTTTTCTCCACTATTTGCGTGTCGATCGTTTGTAGATATTTTTTCTGTTGTGTTATCGATATCTTAGAGTTTTATGTTTGCTTATATATTTCCAACAATTACAATATATTTCGCGAGTTAAAAAATCACTTTTGCACTAGCTGTAAATTGTTTTTCGAAACGTTTCCCTTGTATCGATAATTATCGATATTAATAAGTTGTTTAGTTTGGTTTGTTGTTGTTTATGATTTTGAACATCGATTCTTTCGCACTAGCTATCGATTCTAGACGTTTTGTGGTTTTTCTGTTTTTCTCTTGTATTTTGCTGCAAACCTTTTCTCCCCTCACTTTTTCTTTGCTTCTGAGTTTCTTGCTACACTTTGCTCTCCGTCTTGATTTCGTTTCATTTACTTTCTGTGCTTTCGATGTGTGTATCGTCATGAATTTCACCTTTATCGATACAAGTGGGGATGCTATACTTTGTCTTTTCGATACTTTTTTTTAAATTTGTGTATCGTAACTGTAACTGTAATTTTTTTTTTATAACACTCGATAACCATGTCGATAGCTTATCGATACCTTATCGATTCTATTGTTCTTGCTGTTGACTCTTGTTTTTTGTTGTTTCTGCATGCAACTTCATCTCTTCTTATTTTTCGATCGTTCTGTCTGTTGTTGTTTATGGCATGTGAGGCAAGAATTGTGTGTCATCCGCTCTCCTTTTCTCTCTCTCTCCCTCTCTCTTTCTGACTGTGTGCCGTTCTCAGGTGCGCTCCGCCTCGTTCGATGAGATGCAACTGGAGGCGCAACGCGTGTCGGTGCATCTCCTGAAGCAACAGTCGTCCTCGTCGGCGGATGAACGATCCTCGGAGGGAGGATATCTGCAGGTGCCGCAGGCAGCGCACGCTCAACGATCGCATAGCTTCGACTCGGCGGCTGCGTCGGTGGGCAGCGACGATTCGGGAGCGTTTTTGGAGGTGCCGCGTCGCCTGAAGTCGCGGCGCGGCTCGTCGACAAAGACACCGCCGCCATGCATCCACTGTTTTTATCTGGAGCAGTACGAGAAGAAGATGAGCGCCCAGCAGCGATACTTTATCGATCATCGCGAATTGAGTACGCTCAGTTATAGTAACACCAGCTCGGAGGCCAGTGACGATGAGGATATCACCGAGGCATTGGAGGATGATGACGATGACGATGATGAGGCGGATGTGCCAACTGATACGAATCACGATGCGGATCATGATGCTGATGCGGATCATGATGCTGATGCTTGTGCCGATGCGGATGCGGATGCTGATCCGGATGTGGATGCGGATGCCAGCGCTGGCACGGAGTTGGAGGACGATGCAGCCGCTGAGATGGACATACGCATGTCCAATCTGAGCATGGGCATCAGCATTGAGGACTCGAGAACCCGCTTGCCGCGCCAGATGCGTCGCCATACCATTGGCAGTTCGGTGACCACCTCCGAGGATGAGGGACTGGAGGGATCAGATCATGGTTCGCCGCATTTTGGCAACACGCTGTTGCCACCACAGCCGACCACGCCGTGTGGCATCACATTCACGCTGTCGCCTACCAATGGCGATTATCCGCCATTGCCCAGCTATGGCTTTCCCATTGATCCCACCTCACCACCGATCACGCCCACGTCATCCTACATCCGGGGTAGTCCCGTGCTGGAACTGCCCCCGGCGGCAACGGGACATCAGCCATTGGGCGCCACAGCAGCCGCCGCTGCTGCCGCATTGACGCTACCGGCGATTGCAACGGGGGGTGGTGCCAGTGGTGGTGCTTGTGCCGCAGCCGATGCGGATGATGGGGCAGCAATGGGAGTCCCGATGGGACGCCAAAGACGTCGCTCGATATCGCGACAGGAGGCGATCTTTGTGGAGCCCACTGGCAACTCGCTGGAGAATGTGTCGCACGAGGAGGTGGACACCAAATCATCGGTTGACACCGCCGACTCCTTGGAGGAGGCATCCACCATGGCCACCTGTGGCTCCCCGACCGCCGCCCAGGCAGCAGCTGCTGCCACCGCGGCGGCACATCACGCTGCATTTGTGGTGCGCGACATTTATTTGACCGTGCCGGATCTGAAGCGGGATCGCGCCGCCTCGGTGGACTCCTGCTTCTCGAAGCTCTCATCCGGCAACAAGACCGAGGAGTTGCAGCCATCCGGCGATGGTTGCTTCCTCACCGTGCCCAATGTCAATGCCACACGCTCCCGATCCGTCGACATTGTTCTGCCCACCAACGAGCAGGCTCGCTACAAGGCTCTGGCCATGACTGGAAGTGGTGGTGGTGGTGCTGCTGCTGCTGGTGGTGCACTTTATGCCGATGGGTATGTTCTCATTCTCTCTCACTCACTCACTCACTCTCTCTCTCTCTCTCTCTCTCTCTCTCTCTCTCTCTCTATCTGTGTTACTCTCTTATTCATTTCCGTTTACAATGTGTTTCGTTGTTTTGTTGTGTTGTGTTCTGTGCCAAATTTTCTTTTTTCTTATGTTTGGCTTCAGTCTGCGCGAGGGTCACTTGAAACGTTCTGCAAATATATGGTACACTTTGACTTTAAATTTATTTATTGGCTATCTATTTTCATGATTGCAAATAATTATTATTGATTATATTTTACATTAAGTAACTACATACATATTTGACTAAATTGAATTAAATATGTAAAATCGATAAGTCGATAGTAAAATTTTGGGAATTGAACTGCTACGAATAAAGAACCAAATATTTGTCTTTAGTGAATTTTCTGAATAATTTTTTTAATACGTTTTAATATTCAGTTTAATTTTGATTTAAATATTACGTTAGTTATTTATTTTATAGTCCAACCAATCGACTGCTTTTTGTTGACGGTAAAATAAATTTAAAAAATTAAACATATTAAATATAAAAGCATTATTAATCATTTACTTCCTTCAGCCGAATGCCTCTGATGCCATGGCTCCCCCTTTAGTAGACTTAAGTTTTGTAAACATAAGTCTACTCATTTAAATAATAATAATAATAATTAATCATTTATTAAAAAATGCAATTATGTAATAAAAAGAATGACTAACGTCTTAATTCCACTTATTTTGTTAACATTTTTAATTTTCATATTTCGGTTGCTCTTTCTATCGACATCCTTGTTTGAAAAATGCATTTTGTACACTCCATTTTCGGCTGTTGGTTTTTGACCGCCAAAAGAAGAGCAGTAACTGATAACTAACGACCTGACTTCTGACTTCATCCACCATCTGTGATGAAGTAATTAAGATGCCCTCTTGCAACGTGGCTATATCTCTAATTAGAAGAGCAACAATAACTAGCTAAGCAATATATTTGGAACAAAAAAGTACGAGTAACTTTCTCATAATTCACACGGTCATTGACTTTGAGCTTAAGACAGGCACAGTCCAATGTCAGTTATTCAGTCAGAATCCCGTGCATTTCGGATGGGAATGACATCCATCTAGACCATTCAGTGTGGTCAGAGTATTCAGAGTATTCACAGTGGCTACTCGGCAGGCGCATGCATAAATTATGGCCTCCCGTTGTTGAAAAAGAGGCTCAGCCAAGCGATTTCCTTGAATTACAACAAAAGTGGCTCATAAATAACATTCAAACAAAGTGTCCTGTTGCCCAAAGTGACAGCTAAGCGAATGGGGGCGGACAGTTGGACAGTCGGACAGTTGGACAGATGGATAGTCGGACACTTGATCAGATGGACAGTAGAGTGTCGCCTCTGTTGCCAATTTGTTTGGAGCTGTTACTGCCACTGCTTTCTTACCAAAATGGTTAAGCCGTTGTCCAAACTTTCTTCAGATAGATGGATGAATATGAGTTTTGTGACAGCCATGCAAGTTAATCAGCCTGAAAAAGATACAACTTTCCTGATGGATAGCAAAGTTAATCGTTAACTTTTATATTCGCATTTTTATTTGTATTTCGTATCGTAAATTCTCTTTTTATATTTTTTCTGACTTTAAATGAGATTAATTGGGCTATATAATATCCATAGATTTTGTTTTATTTTAAAAGAAGAAGCTTTTCAGAAAATTCCTTAAAAGCATATTCTTAAGTCTTTTCATTATTTAGTTAAATATATTTTTATGTAGTTAAGTCAATTTACATTTTTTAATATTAAAATTAAGATTAATTTTAGTTATGTCTTAACTAATCATATGTGGTTTAATTCAGAATGTTAAATTATTCTTAAGTTAGACCTTTAAAATTTTAACTATCTAATCACGAAAGAATCTAAGAGAGTAGACTAAAAACTAAAACTACTAAAACTAAGATAAGACAGTTTTTATTTTAATACTCTGTCTTCCCCGCTTTATTTGTCAAGTGTATTATATTTCGAAATAATTTTTGCATACTAGAATCTATAAGTAGTATTTGTGAAAATTACTAATTTTATTGACATTTCTTTTCCGCAGGTATGTACACATTGGTCAACTACATTAATAAACCCATAAAGTTCAGTCAATTTGCACAGATAAGTACCAAATAAATATGCTTGATAGCTTTAAGCCAGGGTCAATAGAGAAACCTTAACTTGGAATTGTGTGTACACACGAGAGATTTCCGTTTTAATTTCCGATTCATGTATTTGTGGGCTTTGGTTGTTCATTTATGATCGCATTTTATTCCCCTTTTCATTGTCTCCCTCTCAGTGTCTCTCTTTATGTTTTTGGAAATCATGATTCCCCTTGTGTTGGGTCTATTAGCAAGTGGCTTGCGCCCCGAAGCGAATGGGCATCATAAAGTTGATTTTTGATTTACGATGCTGAAGCGTGACATGTTATTGTCTATAGACCAAAGCCAAACTGGCATTAACCCACACAGCTGAAAATACCGCAAAGCTCTATCTATCAGTGCTATCGGTAGTTTTTACTGACCCAAACCATTAACCGTCCAATGATATGTTTAATTTTTTGACCTTTTGCTCAATAAAATGGAAAATATTATAAAATCATTCAATCATGCGTCGCATGCCGCAAATGCAGCCATTCAACCAGCCAATCAACTTCCTTTCCATCGCTTTTGGTTATGCGGCTCATTCATGCGATTTGTATGGCCATTATTGTGGCTTTTATTTTTGCTTGACTCCCTTGTGTAACAACAACATCAAACACAACAATGACAATACACAGTTGGCAACACAAGGTTAACTTCACTTTTATGACAATGGCGTAAATAATTTTGAAAAGCGCTCCCCGGAGAAGCAAAAGAATTCTGCGCATCTAAATTAACATAAACAGTGAAGAAGATGCCGGAAAAAGAGGGAGGGGTAACGAGACGAGGCTGGAGGAGAGGGCGAAGTTTTTGAGAGCGTGACAGCTAACACTAACCTGGCTGATATGGTCAAAAAAAATATTTAGAGTCGCATTCCTCACCACGTGCACATAAATCATACGCCGCGTGACACAAAACTTCTTCCCCAAAATGAATACAAAATTATAAAACTTAGAGGAACTTTGTGAGAGTGACCAAGTTAAAAGTACTCACATATATTTATATATGGAGAAATGATTAAGGACAACAAAAATACATAATATTTACAAATATACATAGGTAGTCTCTTTTCATTACCAGACATTAGATCAGTTTTGGTAAATTGCAGTCAATTAAAGAACCGGAAACTATTTTAAATTTATTCACGAAGGAAAATTTTATTCATTTTAATAATATTTTAATTTTATATCAACATCATTTAAATATAGATATGCCACAATAATTATAAAATATTCGTTTCAGTTGAATAAATATAATGATCTTCTGCATTAGATCGTCAAAAATTTTGATTTCTTTCATGTGATTCAATATAAGCCAATTATATTTCATTGCCATCAGATTTTGTTACACATTAATGAAAGTCAATAATTAGTCTATCTACTTATGCATATAATAGATTTCAATTGAGATCAGCTGATTTATCAATTTCGTCTCTCAATCACTTTATCCATGGCCTTTTGCCTATATCCAAAATAAACTTTTGGCACGTTTTTTTGTAAATTATCGTCTATTAGTTTCTTTCAATCTTTTATGAAGATTCTATTTGCGTTATAAATAGATACAAATGTTGATCTAGAAATCCCAATGTGCAACATTTGCACTATGATATGATTGACTTATGATGGCCACTCAATTTTCGTGCTGCACTATAAAAATGTCTATTTTAATGTTAACTATGTATGTAGATCTCTCTCTGTCTCTCTCTCTCGCTTTCCTTCTTTCTCTATTTGTGTTTTCATGTCCGGCTAGGGCAGCTGCTAGAGGAGTTCCAGTTCCGCAATTGTGACGCACGCGGCATTCAATAACCGCAACAAGAGGCAGATAAAACAACAAGCGGTCCACCGCAATATTCAGTTTTTTGCCTTTTAATTATACCCTGCACTCATTAAGATGAGTAAAGTGTATATTGTTAGTCTATGTTTTAATTTTGGTTGCTTTATTACTTTGAATCATTTTACAGGGCATCTTCTAAGTCGAGTAAATTCCAAAGAGTCATTATCAGCCATTGTTTATCCGCTTTAAGTGTAGCATCTTCATTTGTCAGAATTCAATGGATTATGATTATGTATGCTCTTTTACAGGGTATCTTGACCGTCTTATATACTCTGAATTTGTCGTATTTTCAATTGTCAGTCCACAAGGGATTTCGGCTACTTTAGATCTATTTACAGGGTATCTTCTGTGCCCGGTTCTGTTTGCTAGTGCATTGTTAGAGTACTCGTCGAAAATACGTCATCGTCAATCGTCAATCGTCGGACTGTCAGTCATATGTGTACGTCTCGTCTATAATTTTTTGGAGAAGGGGTAGCAGTGAAGAACACGATAAAAACAACAACAATAACAATAACAAAAAGAACAGAATAACAGCGGCAACAAAAAAATTGAAATGCAAATTGAAGGCACAAAGCACAAAAAATGCCAGCGAGCAATCAAAGCGAGACAAAGCAGAGACGAAAGGCTGCGCTGCCGACAGAGTCGCTTCGCGTCACGACGTCACAGCGCACAGTGGGCGATTTGGCCCCCCTAGCTGCATTTAATTAATAACTTCCAAACGAAAACAGATATCTTCAGTCGTTTATTTTTCACTGCTCAGAAAAAAAATTATTTTTTAATTTCAATTTTCTTTTTAACTTCATTGAACATGTTTTATAATATATTAAAAACGATAAAATATTTTTCGATATCGGAATCTTCAGAATCAGAGTCAGTCATATGCAGATTCTTCATTTAAATGGATTATGATTATGTTCTTCACATCTTCATACATCTTCACATCCTCGTCCATAATAATAACTATTTTTTGCAGACGATATCGAAGATCCATTTGACAATGAAGAGAAGAGAAACTAATACGGCATAAGCAATGTCGAAAGTCCTTGTTCATGGCTATGAGAGAAAAATTTTGACTTGCTTTTTTTTCGGAAGATGATCTATCCATCAATACTATCGGCAAATCTAGTCATTCCTTCTGCTTTGGAGGATCTTCTTGGTTTTGATCGTTCCTTCGTGCCATACTAAGAAAAGTTTCCGTTTTTCACAGACATTGTGCTTAAAAAGTGCCATAGTAGGAAGACTAGCAGGACGCACAATTATTCAAACTTTCAGATAAAAAAAGAGTTGAACTGAATCCAGGTGAATTTCGTATGGTTCTACTGTACGAAAGACCGGTTTACGCTACTCTGGGCTCGTTGTTAATACAATATTTTTATCACTACTATTTGTATACATATATAATACATACCTTGAAGCTTTTAAAAAACCAAACTTGTAATAAAATAAGTAAAGATACTAAATTTCCCAGGATCTCGAAGTGAATGCGTAGAACAAGGAAACAATTTTCTAAAGCGATTGCAAAAGCATTTGTTGTGTTTGACAGCTTACAGTTGATGATCCGCTGATCGGAGAGCTTATAAAAAACTCCAAAAATCGAATCAATGTATCCGTTATCGATTTGTAAAAAAATTTCAACGCTTTTTCAAATTTGAATTAAATGCCGCTAGCGAGGCCCAATCGCCCACTGTGCAGCGGGCAGCGCTAAAAATGTCACCATGGAAATATGAAAGCAGCAGGCGTAAGAGATCGTAACCTACCCCTCCCACTCCCAGCCCCACAACACACCACACAAAAAGAAGAACAACAACAGCAGCAAGAATGAACGAGAAGAGCAGCGTCAGAACGTCACACAAAATTCACCACAAACAGAGGTGACAAAGCGCCAACTTGGCGATCTGACGCTGCCGCTGCTGCTGCCGCTGCCAACGTGAGCAGCGACGTCAACGATAACTGCGACTGCTGCTGTTTTGGTTGATGCTGCTGCTGCCGAAGCTGAGATCGCTGCCTCAGTTGCCGTGTGTGGTTGAACGCGCCAGCCAGTAAAAAGAACGTAAACGTGAACCGTAAAGAGTCGCAGCCCCCAAACGATCAAACAAATAGTCCCCTCAAGAGCCCCTCGACCCTCCATCAATGTCCGTTGGAGTGCCCGACAAAAGTCAAAATAAAAGAGGGGAATACATTATAAATACATTATGTACATGCTATGAAATGTAAAAAATGTATTTTGGTCATATTGCTGGAAAGATTTTGTATTTAAATTTCTATTTTTTTTTGTTGTTCTGTTCTATATTGTGTTGTGAATATGGCAAGCAGTCAGTGCAAAGGAAAGTCAAAGAAATGCAATAAAAATCAACAATAACAACAGCAGCAAATCAATTTTCTAATTGTTGTGGTTATTGCTGTTGTGTTCAGACAATGTGCAAATACGTAATGCGAAAATGTCAAATCAAAAAAACAACTGCAAAATGTCAAAGACGCCGCCCCATGTGGTTACGAGATAAATGTGCTGTTAAAAGTGATGGTGGTGCGGGTGGGTTAATTGGCATATTTTGAATTTGATATTCCACAGTACACTCGCTCGCCCATGCATTCATTCAATCACCTATCCATTCATTTATTTGTTCATTTTATCGGCGATGTTTATTTGAAGTGATCAATGAACTTGAAAACAAAACATTCTGAAAACACCCGCACACATATACGCACAACAAATGGTGTTGATGATCGCCCAGTGTTGGAAATGGATGCAAGTAGTGCTATATTATGGTTTCAGCTGTAAGCGAATCAATCAATTTATATTTTCCATCATTGATGAATTACTTGAATTAATTGAATAATAGAATTAACTTGACGAAGCGCAATCGACAGTACTGTTTATAGACAGTGTTGAAAAGTGCAACGATAGGTACAGCTGTAAGTAAATCAATCGAGTTCCAATTTGGTCAATTTCTAATTGAATCAATTGATGAATAACTAAAACTGAATAACATTTAAAAATGAATGTCCAACCATCGGAATTACTTTTAAAAGCGACCTGTGCAGTGTTGATAAGTGCAATTCTGAGTACAATCTAAAACAAATTCATCAGGCTCCAATCTCTGTGACACGCTAGTGACAACTCCCCTTAAACGATGCGTAACTAAAAAGGAACAATTAGTAGTAGCGAGTTAAACCGTCCAGAGTAATTACAGCCTTAAGCGAATCATTAGAGTTTCTCTCATCTCTGTTGTTGCAAAAAAACGAAATAACGTTTTATGATCCTTAACTTTCTTTTAGAAATATTTTTTTTAATTTTAAAAAAGGTAAAAAAGCTTACATTTATTTTAGCATTTTGTAGAGGTGCGCTTGATTTTTTCAATATCAATTGAGAGCTGTTTTAAAAGACTTTCCTCTTTTCGAAAGCTAGTCAGTATATGTATATATTTGTTAGTATGGAAATAACTCCAGAATTTTAAGATTAAAAAAACTAACCTATGAAAAAAGTTGATAAACATTCCACATTTTTAAATTGAATAATAATAATTTTCACTACAGAAAAATGTTTAGTCGGATTGTTACTTAGTATCATCGATTACCGCAGTAGTTTATTCAACATTAACTCATAATGCTTTGAAATGTTATTTTAAAATTGTAAATTTCACTACACCTTCTTTGGAAAAAAATATTCAAGTCCTTCCATGTGTTACATAGTAGTTGAATGTGGATATTTGTAAACTATTTTTTAAAGTAATAAATAACGGTTTTTATCGCACGTGCCGTCATATTGGGTATTCCATTTAAAATTTGTCTTAGCTTAAACATCTCTAATCCTATTGTCGCCTTATGGACGCATACGTTCATATATATTTACATACATATATACTTCTGTATATCTAGAACTTCTAGACGTTGCTATGATGATTGTATAGACTGTATAGAATTTGTGCCTTATACTAGAACAAAGTTGAGAAACGAATTAGAATAATTTTCACACAACGCATATAGTAATTCTTAAATGGAATAAACTTTCTGATTTGCCTACATCTCTCTAGCTTAGATTAATTTATTAACAAATCATTGGACTAACAACTATAAAGTATTTCCAGTGAAATGAATCAATAAACTGTGATGTTGCCGTTGTGTTGCAACATTGTCATTGCAGCATGTTGCACACAAGTATTTCTAAATACATATTGCAGGCGTCGCAATAGTTTTTCGTGGCATGTGAACCAAAAGGCTAACTGCCAGCCATGACATTTAAAGAATTTCGCACTCATTTAAACGAGCACAGCATCTACAACAGCAACAGCAACAGCAACAACAACAACAAGGGCCGCAATAAAAATCACAACAACGTCGTTTTTCGTCTACTTTCTTTGATTTATTGCACATTTTTTGTTGTCGATGTTTGTGTTTTTGGCTGAAATTGTTGCTAGCGTCAAATTTGTTGTGGTTGTTGCTATTGCTGTTGTTGTTGTTGCTGCTTCCGATGGTGGCAGCTGCGCCAAGAAAACATCACAGGGCATTCATCCAAGTCGAACACGCCCCTCGAATTTCACACACTTGAGGCACGAGTCAAATGGCTGGCAGGGTGTTGCGCATACGCCCAGTGAGCTAAGTATTATAAATGTGCAATTTATGGCCAACTAATATCCAGTGGCAATTTATGACTGCATCAAATTTTTAGCTTGAATTTGAAATTTAATCAAAACTCAATCGGCGGCACATGGCACGGCCCACCTGCCGCCCCACAATCACAATCGTAACCACAACCAGAAAAAGCTAAAAAGAAATACACAAAAATACTAAAAAAAAATATATAAAATATATATTTTAAAAATAAATATCAAGTCACACATATGTTTTAGATTTGAGATGTACAACTTGTTGATGTTGCTGCTGCTGTTGGTGCTGTTTCTTATAATTAACTTAAGTATTTTTAGCAAAGAAATTAACAACAACAGTGGCAGCAGCGGTAGCGGCAGCGTCAACGTCGCGTCGTCGACAACAGCAGCAGCAACAACACCAACAACAATAACACCAAAGACAGCAACACCAACAACAACAGCATCAATAACTGCTACAACAAATAAGGCACATAAAGTATTTCAATTAAAATACGAAAGACGTAAATTAAAATACAGCACAAAAAAAGCATTGAAATAAAAAAAAAAATTATTCAGCCAGCAAAATTAGCAAAACGCGCCAAAAAAAAAGGAACACGAGAAGAAAGAGATGAAAAATGTATACATATGTATTAATATATAATGTATATTTATTTCTGCATCTACTTATAAGTTCAACGAAATTTACTTAGATGATATTGCTGCACTTATTTTTTTTTATACCCTGGGGTTATATTATGTATGTATATTAAGTATGTAACAGGCAGAAGGAAGCATCTCCGACCCCATAAGGTATATATATTCTTGATCAGCATTAACAGCCGAGTCGATATACCCCTGTCTGTCTCTCCGTCTGTCCGTATAAGCGAAAGGATCGCAGAGATGGTAAGACCTAGGACCACCCAATTTGGGATGAAGTCTCCTTGTTATGTCAGGCCATATTAGTTTATGTTAAAATTTTGGCATTGAACATGGGCATCAAATCTTCGGCGTACCGGGGACTAGGCCCAGGGTATATTACTGTCGAGTACACTCGACTGATCCGCTTGTTATTGTTGTTATTGTTGTGGTTATCATTACAAATTGTGCAAAATTCTTGTTCTCATTTAACGTGATGAACACATTTTGTGTATTATATTATTGGAGTTTATTATTGTTGAAGCCAAGCTCTCTTTCTCTCTCTCTTCTCACTTGCTCTCTCTCTCTCTCTCTCTTTCTCTCGCTCTCTCTATTCTCTCTCTTTCCTGCCCTGTCTGATTTGTCTATCGCAAGCAGCGAGACAAATTGCTGTTGTTGTTGTTCTTTGATTTGTTTGCTTGGTGCTTAAAATTCATTCATAAATTTCCCAGTCAGTGATAAAAATTCATTGTGCAATAGATTAGAAAATTGTTGCCACACACACTCACACACAAACATATATGTACACACACTCATAGTCGCTTAAACAAACAAAGAACAACAATCATTAGCAGCAGCAACAATAACCACAATTACAACGTTGTTTTTAGCTTGTTGGTGATAATAATCTTTTACTCTTCTTAGATTATGATTTGATGCTATCATTAGGAGGAGACTTGTTATTATTACCATAAAAAGCATCCTGTAAAGTATAGGCTTCAAAACTCGAAGCAAGCGATCGTTAATGTATATTTGATTAAAGAATATTAGTTAAAGATTTTACGAGCTTGTTCTGTCAATATACGCAATAAAAAATCGATCGAATCTAAAGTCCGAAATAATGAAATTTTACTAGGTTTCACATAGGTTGAAAGAATTTTACATACTTATCTATTTGGTTCCAATTCTTTCTTAAATATATCTCAGTATAGATAAATTGAAAGAATTTGGGTACTCAAGTATAGATTATAAGAATTTTATATACTTACCTAATTGGTTCTAATTCGATGTTAAAGATAGTATAATTAAAGACTTGTGAAATAACTTAGATATAAATATGTATATAGCTTTTTCAATCAAACTTTCGCTTTCCGGCTGTCATTGTTTTGAGTCGTTTCCACCTAAGTTGGTCCCACTCCCCGCTTTCTCTCTCACATTTTTTTCTCTCTCTTTATGTTTTTGCACATTGTCAAACTTTGCTTGTTTTTGACTAATTATTGTATAACTTGTTTGGCACAGTAAGTAAGTACATCAGCATCTGAATGCAAAATCAAAACGTCGACTTCGACTTTAGCAGAACTTGAGCCTCGAACCCCTAAAAATTCACATCTCTCAGTTCTCAGCTCTCGGTTCTCAGATCCCATTTCCCTCAGTTTCCAGTTCTCAGTAACAGTTCCGTCACCGTCAGCAACGACAGCTGTTCATCATCATTTGCTTTGCTTCTTCTCCTTTTTTTGTGTTGTCTGCAAACTTTTTTGATGAAATCTGCGCAATCGCCTGACGTTTTCCTCTCCCCCTCCTCCTCCCCAACCCCAACCCCCTGCCACTCAACTTCTATACCACGGAATACCTCCCACACACTCTCTGCTCCCCGTCAGATTTGATCCCCACTTGATTTTCCAGCTATGAGTCGAGTCGCCAACGCAAATTTCCGTCGTATTTCTCATTGAAATGTTTGCAATCGTTTTGCGTATGATGCTTCCTTCTTATCCTTGCGATTGTCCTGTGACAGCCCTAGTTTCGTACTGTGTTGGCCGCTCAACGTTTCATTTTCAAATGCTCTGGCAGCCAAAACGCTTAATGCCAATTAAGAATATTAATGTCGTTGGCAGCGATGCTCGTTTATTGTTGGAATACCCCAATCTCTCTCTGAGGCATCCCTTCACTTTCATTTATCCTCTTTCCTTTTCTCTTTCCCTTCTCCATCTCGAACCCCATCCTCATCTTCATGTTGTTGTATTTAGTTTTTTTTGCTTTGGTTGCTTATTTCGCTAGCATTGCAAATGCAACACAAGGCCAGGTTAGGTTCCCATTGCTAATATTCATTAGCTCAAAATCCTTTCTCGAGCTGTTTGCCATTTGCACTAGAGCTCGGAGCTCAAGTTGCCATCTAACAGTTACCCTCTTCATATCCTTCCTCCTCCTCTCCCTTTCTCTCCGACATTTCAATTTCCACTGCTGCCAATTGAAAACCAGGCACCATTAATCGCAATCACAAACAAGACGACGTGCAGATAATTTTTTATTTTGCTTCGTTCGAGTGGATATTCAACTGAATGATGTATACAACCATATGTGTACGCATTAGTTGTGGCTAGTTATTAATAGCAGTCACTGTTATGATTTCAATGCCCAAAACGTGTCGAGTATCTCAAAGCAAATGCATTTTTTCGATTTTATTAAAATCGAAATCATCTTGGCGTATACGTAACTTTATTAATGAGACAGTCCGAATGAGAAGCAATCAGTTGGGAACAGTGAGAGGAAATTCGCAGCTTTCTGAAAATGTTATTTACAAATATTAAAAAAAAACATTCTCCATTGTTTTTCCATAACATCATCATTTTTAGTGTCTCATGTCTATTTAAATTTATAATTGTCTAATAAAATATTTACCAAAAGTCGGTCTGCTTTTTATTTGCTTTAAACGCAACATTATTGTAATAATATTGAAAGAGATAATTTTACAGTTTGATGATTTTTTAGCAGGAATCTTTTCCTGTGCTTTCAAGTCGATCATAGAGCCTAGTACAATTCTAATGTGGTTATGATGACACAAGACACAAATACTGGGCATCTAACAGTCGAACCCACGACTTGTTTGGTATGGTACAATTAGCGAACTAACCAAAGCAAAACAATTTGTAAATTGTAATGTGTCAGTATTGAAATTGTAGAAATATTTCAAGGTTTTTATTGATTTTGGGATTTTGGGCTCCGTCCAAGATGTGACAGCGACGGTATTGAATGTGAATGTGATTCGCACTCTGGCACTCATTAGCAGCGGCTCATCTGGCCATCTACGAGTACTCGTAATAACCTGCCTGCCCCATGCCCCAAGTTGCTCCCATTGCCTTGTTCGTTTCCCCACTGCCCATTCGTTATTCCTATTCAGTGATTCTGATTCCGATACTCAGTCTCCAATTTTGCAATTTTGTTTTTGTGTTCGCTGTAGCAGCTTCAAAGGCAGATATCAAAATTAATCGCATTTGAATTGAAATTGCGTTTCAAGCTTTTGCGGACAGACCATGTTTGGCGGCCAATGGCTAATGATTTCGGTTAAAATTCTTAACTTGGTCTGCCATTATTTGCAAATTGTTTTTTTTTTTTTTGTTTATTCTGATTAGCTTCACGAAATGTTGACTTTCAATTAGAATAATGAAAAGCAACCAATATATATTGATTATGATATTATACCAATTGAAACAACCAAATGTGTCCAATATTTTCAGCCTCTGATTTATGCATAATTTGCGATTTGTCAATTGCTGCAATTTGAAGGACTCTTCAATTACCGCGTCTAACTCAAGCTACCATCTGCTAATCACATATTGCCCACTTTCCATCTCCCCACCCATGTTTTTCTCACCACTCATAATTATGCAGAATAAATATGTTATTCCGCTTTTCGTGCTACTTTTTATCAATTTTAATTGACAGTTACAGGCACAGGTTGACTTGTTAGTATACTGAAAAAAAACCGGGATATTTAGCCCGAATTCAACCCGAAACGATGTCAGAAGTGGGGTGTAATCTCGGATTTTCTTAAACCAAGTATGAAATACTTGATTTTTTCAATCCCGAAATCAGTCCTGAAATTTTTATAAACTAAAATGTTATTTTCTTTTAATTTCTTTTTTAACATTTTTTTTTAATGTTTTTTTATTAACTTTTTTAAATGGTCTCTTTTATTTTTTTTTCTCTTTTTTAAACTTTTTTCATTTTTTTTAACTGTTTTATTTAATTTTGTTTTTAAATTTTTTTTATTTAATGACGGGAATGTTAGACTACAATTGACGGGGGGACTCGAACCCAGGTTTTTTTCAAACTGGAAGTGACAGGTCGGTGACTCTAACCACTGAGCCACCGGACCAGTTGAAATGAGAGAGGCCGAGAGAGAATTTTCTCTCGCGCTCAGCAAATGTAGTGATCAACTGAGAATTTTAAGCTTAATTTCCCATTTTAATCCTGAAACAGGCTTAATTATACTGCTTAATCCTGTATACATTAGGCTGGCCGCGGCTTGTATGAGGTTTTTTCAAGTTGGCGATATCAATGAGCGCCGGGCTGAAAAATGTTCGTTTTCACCCCTAGAATACACCTAGAATTTGAGCCCGATCGGAGTTCATTTGATGGACCCGAAAACGGGTCAAAGGTCACCCCAAGCCATTTGTATGGAAGAAATTAGTTGTTGTATGGAAAACTTTTTTGTTTTTGAAGATATCTCTACGAAACTTACTACATGCTAATATTTTATAACTATATACAATTTGGCAAAGTTTTATTAAAATCGGACTACTATATCGTATAGCTTCCATAGGAACAATCGGGTGAAAATCACCTTTAGTAAGAAAAACTTGTTTGTTTCTGAAGATATCTGAACCAAACTCACAGAATGTATGCTTAGGACTGTCTCCTACAATCTGACCAAATTTGGTCAAAATCGGATTTCCATAACCTATAGCTTCTATAGGAACAATCGGGTGAAAAATTGGTTGTGTGACACACATTTTTGTATCGATTGTTGTATGTTATTATGTTAAATACATTTCGACCCAATTTATTCAAGATCGGATTACTATATCATATATTTCCAAAGGAACAATCGGGTGGAAAATGAGCTTGGTATAAGATTTCTTAAGAGATTTTTTAGCCAAACTAAGAAAAAGAAACAAGTTTTATTATATTTAATATATTTTCAATGCTCAGATTTATTTCACTTATATAAATAAGGACATTAAAATTAAATCACAGAGATACATACAAATGGAAATGACTTTAGAATTTAGCTCAATTCGGACCTTTTATGGCTCGGATGTTTTTGTTTGTAGAGATCAACAACTTGTAAAATTAACTGTGCCTCTGCCTCATCGCGTGTTAAAATTCTGTTGTAATCTTTCATAAACTTTACTCCACGCTCAGCAACATCATTTATTATCATGATTTATTTGTATTTATTTTTTTGGTATATGCTAATAACAGCTACTCGACACAATAAGTGCCATAAACAAAAAACTATGTTAAATATCACATTCAATACGTTGGCCTATCTTAACTTTGTCTGCTGCGGTGGTTTGCCAGTGGGTGGTTTATGAACAAGCGACTGGTGAGGCAGGTCATGAACAAAACCGACGTCAATTGCACTTATTCTTACGCCCACACACACACACCCACACTCACACACACACATGCAATATTTATCGAACAGTTAAACATGACTCTGATTGCCCAAAATATGAATCTTTTAACATTACTCAAATCTTTCTGCTCCCAGTTCTGCCTCAGTTATGCTTTGATTAGTGGTTTTCAAGAACCAGTTTTGAATTTATTTTTATTTTTTAATTATTTTATATGCTAAATTAATATTATTTATGACAGTCTGAAAGCTCGTATTTTTAAAGTGTTGTCAAGCCTTGTTGGGAACCATATTTTTTTTTTTTTTTTTTTTTATTGTGTCACTCGTCACGATTACAATTTAAATGGGAATTTTAAATATAATTTTAGCTCTACGAGATATATTAGAAAATTATCTAAAACTAATATTTACATATACACTAGAGGGCACGTTTATTTTGACAACATTTAAAGTTAAATCTACACATAATTTGAATCTACTTTATGTACATTTTGGCAGCAATGGAAAGGTCATTTCAATTCCGTTTGAATGATACAAAACCTTACTTAACCCATTAAGTACCCATTAAAAATTTTTCGATGCTTATTTTATTTCAATTTGTATTCAAAATCATACCAAAGGCAGTCGAAAAAAAAAACCTCCAAAACATAAAGCTTCAAAACATAGTTATTAAATGAATTTTTCCTCAAATAAAGTACACAAATGTTATACAGTTTTTATTTAAATTAAGTTAATACCGATGTTCTCGATATCATTATTTATTTGTCGATATCAGGAGTGCCCAAAACTGCCTTATGGATTTGCACTCACCAATACAAATATAAGAAATCACACGCATACACGTAACTAACTTTTTTTTTAATTCAATGAGTACACAGAAAAATAAATAAGAACATGTCTCTTCAAAAAAAACACAGGTGTCACACGTTTCACAACGAAGTGAAATTTTTCTTTTTCAGTGTACACTGGTACACTGGTACACCAGTGTGTTTTTGTTTTGCCAGTAACGAAAGACAACCCAAAGCGTATTGTGCAAAATTTGTTTGTGTAATTTGCCAATGTGCGCCAGAAGCTTACCAATGTGTATTCTCACATACTTCCCATATCCCATGTATAGCCGATGGGCACCCCGGGTCTATATGATGTAGAATAGCTTATATGCAATCCAATTCTCCAACCCTAAATATCGATACATACACACTTAAAACCGCAAAGCCATTGGAAAACATTGAAAAAGGTTCGGGTAGAAGACTCGAACAAGGGTATAAATCCGTTACCCTTCTTTTCTTGCAACGTTCTGTTTGTTTGCTAGTGACATGCAACAAAATCGAGCTTCACTCGAAAATTTAAACGTCCTACTAAAATTTAAAGTCCTACTAACCACAACTGACCAACTCCAGGACACTGATACACACACACACACATAAGGATACGAAAGCACACACACACTGGACGCCTGACAACTGAAAGTTGACAACAAACAACTGACAGCAAACAACAAAAACTGCAATGGACGCGGAACATTGTTGAGGGTGTGAAGATGGCGACTAAACGTCGACAATTGGCTTGCAAATCCCAGCGAGTAGAAGAACCTGCAATTAGCCTGGCCAATATCAGAAGTGGCAACAACATCAACACTCAGTCTGTACCGTACGGGCGTCACTTACTAAGCCACCTCGCCTTGAGAGAGTCACATTGTTATTGCACTTTTTTTCTCCATTTTTTTTTTAAATATTTTATTTTCTCGCTTGTGCTTCATTTATTCTTTTTGTTTTTCATCCGAATCTGATAAGAATTTAATTACAATGCACACAATATACAAAATGTATACAAATGTATTAAGCACACACACACAGACACATGCGCATACACACACGCATACACACATATATACATACACACGCACTCGTGAGGGGAACAGACACCGAACTGAAGACGGACCCGGACAGACTGAGCACTCGGCATCTGAATACTTACTCGTACTCGTAGCATGTGTGCCAGAGGGAGTGAATGGAGGTGGAAAGTGGCAGGTTGGGGGTGAAATAATGCTTATACCACACCGAACTGCCAATACGCTTACAATGAATAGATTTCAAAGATTTTCCATAAATTTCTTAAATCAAAATGATGCCAACTAAAAATTAATCAAAAACTCACATCTTGGGACATTTTCTTCCAAAAATTTATTCAAGTTATTTATTTAAGCAATTATACGCTAGAAGAAATTCAATAGAATGAACATATATATTCTACATTGGAATAAATTCACTTTTTCTAAATTTTTGCCCATTTTCTTAAAAATTTATTTCCAAAATCGACCGTTTGTATTCTATCGATTAAACTAAGTAAGATAGTAAGATTGTAACATAAACCATTTTAAAACATAGAAATATATTGAATGTTTAATTTAAAACAAGTTTTTCGAGCTGTTTCGATATATAAATTAAAAAAAACAGAGACAGAAACAATAGAAATATACTGTTGAACAAAATGTATCGTGCGACAGTGATTCAAATTAAATTAATAAAACACTACTGAATATTTTTAAATCAAACAAAAAACATTATTAAGATAAATCAATGCATTACATTTTAAAGTTAATTGCATTGAACAATTCGTTCTCGTTTCACCGAAATCAATGTTTGAACTAGTCGCCGATAAAATTACTTCTGTTTGAATCGAGTGTGAATGCCTTTGTTTTTTTAAATTAATTTGAAAACGATCCTTTGCCCAACCTTAGCACCAAATTTAGTGCTAATCAAGAGCAATGACCTTTTGTCACAACCGAATAGTGTTTTGGCATATGTTTTATTTCATTTTGAATGCGTGCGAATGTCGTATTCGACATTGGAGAGCTACCCATAGGAGTTTCATTAAAAAGACAAGTACACTGATAAAAAAAGGATCTAAAATCAAGATTTTGGTCTCAGAACTAAGAACATTGGTCTAAAAAATGCGTCGAGAACATGAAAATCTTGAATTAAGAAAACACATCTTGATTCTAAGAACATTTCAATTAAGACCAAGTTCTTATTTATAAGATTATAAATTCTTATATTTTCAAGTCCACAAATCTTAGTATAAGAATAAAACTTATTATTTTTTTAAGATTATATGTTCTTATTTATAGACCAAAAAGTTTTGAATAAGAAGAATGAAGTAATTTTAGTTAACTTGAGGTTTAGTAATGTCACTATAAGACAAAACAACAAACAACAACACAAAAACACTTGCAGAACGCAAGGAGCATGGCTCAGTATACAGATGTTTCAAGAGATACAAATTACTATCATCAGTACCGTTGTGTTGACTAGACCAGCGATCCAAGCCTAATGTCATCTTTGAGACGTCAGAACCAGTTGTGAATTTTAGGTCTCAAGAAGTGGCAAAATTTTAAGATTTTTGTTCTTATTTTAAGAGAAAAAGATCTAAGATCTAAGATTTTTATTCTTATTTTAAGAACTTAAGATTTTTTAGAATAATATTCTTAGTTTTAGTAATTTGGTCTTAAAATGGTCTTATATTAAGAACAAAATATTTAAATTTGAGAATTTTATTCTTATATTAAGAACTTACGATTTTTAAGATTAATACTCTTAGTTTTAGTAATTTGGTCTTAAAATATTCTTATTTCAAGAAATAAATATTTAAGATTAATGTTCTTGACTTTAGAAAGTGGTCTTTTTTTTCAGTGTACCTGAGAAATTTAACATAAAATTTGATACTATTATTTTCACTGCTATTTTAATTAAAGCTTTAAAAAAATTATTATATTTACATAAGCTTTCTTTTTTCAAACAGAACACTTTTGTTAAAAAAAGAGGTCCTGTTCGGATTCGGTTTTAAAAGTTAAATTATTACAATATAAATCAAAATTTATTCAAACTGATGATAGAAAAATCAAATTGCTATTTAAGCTGAAAGATCTCATTAAAACGTGATTCTGAATTCCTCTCAATTGCCAATTGACAAGCTGCTTGCCCCAGTTCACATACAGGAAAAAATAGAGCATTACAATTCTAAATAGATATATGTACGTATATAAGTATATAGCCAGCTGCAACTGTATCTTTTGGGTTGTATCTTTAGGCGCCATAATGATAACTAGAGGCAGAGACACTGGAACCGCAGTGGCAGTTGCTGTCGAGGCGGGCTAGATACATAAATAAATACTATGTATATGTATCTCCAATTGCGAAACTAAAATGTGGGGCAAGAAGACAAAGACAAAGACTAAAGCTAAACTTTAAATCAAATCTAAAATAAAAATCAAAATCAAAAGCAAAATTATAATCAAATGTGGAATGAAGTCAAGTGAAACGAAGTGGAATGAAATCGTAGACTGTGCGAGATTTAGTATCGCGCGGAAGCAAAAGCTGTGAGTCGTCGAGTTGTTGCTATGTTCATATCTTATTTGAACTGTGACAGCGACAACAGCAACAGCAATAACGATAGTAAAAACAATAACAACAACAGCAACAACTACAGTAGCAGCAGCAGCAGTATTAGCAGCAGCGCTGCTAGCGCGGCGACGCCGACATCGACGCCGACGTCAACGCCGCTGCTGAGCATGGAACGTCTGCTGCACGCGGTGCGCGAGGAATTCCAAACGGAAGATGAGTACGAAGAGGAAGCAAACGGCAACACAAACGCCAGCGTCATAACCAGCATCGGACGCAACCGCAGCCGTAGTAGCAGTAGCAGCAGCAGTAGCAGCAGTAGCAGCAGCTCGGCGTTGACGTCAGCGTCGAGTCAACAGAGCGAATTCATTGCCACAGTGCCTGCAACAAATGGGGGCACTGGCACTGGCACTGGGACGGGTACAGTGCGTCGCTTTCGACGCTCATCGATTGGCATGCAACGCAAATCCGCGTTTCGCCAAAGGAAACTCGACTCGCTGGGGGCGTGGCGGCGCAAGAGGTAAGTCATGTTAGTTTTGCTGTGCGGTGGGCAGCGAAGCGAGGGGCGACTCTGCAATAACATCCATCCAGCAAACTCCTCTGGAACTCGTCAGGCATTTCCACAGAACTCAACACAACTCACAACTTCTGAAATTTCCTGCCAAAAATGCATTCAAGTTATTTATTTAAGCAATATACGCTAGAAGAAATTCAATTGAATGAAGATATAGATTCTACATTGGAATAAATTCACTTTTTCTATATTTTTGCCCATTTTCTTAAAAATTGATTCCCAAAATGGACCGTTTGTATTCTATCGATTACACTAAGTAAGATAGTAAGATTGTAACATAAACCATTTCAAAGCATTGAAATTTATTGAAAGTTTAATTTAAAAAACTTTTTCGAGCTGATTTCGATACATAATTTGAAAAAAGAGAGACAGAAATCAAATTAAAAAATCAAATCAAATTAAAAAAAAACTGCTTTATATTTTTAAATTAAGCAAAAAACATTTTAAAGATAATTCAATGCATAAGATTTTAAAATGAATTGGATTTATATATTCGTTCACGTTTGGCTGAAATCAGAGCTAGAACTGGTCGCCGAAAAAACTACTTCTCTTTCAGTCGCGTGCGAATGCCTTGGTTATTTTAGTTTAAGTTTTCTTGAACACGAACAATTGCCCAAAATCAACCTTAGCACCAGTTATAGTGCTAATCAATACCTATAAGTTTCACATTTTCTCAAAATAAAGTAGAGTCATGGGTCATGTTTTATTTCACTTTGAATGCGTACGAATGTCGCATTCGTCATTAGAAAATTACTCATATGTAGAGTTGACAAACATTTTGGGGTGCTTATCGAGTGCAATATGACTTTCGAATACTAAAGTAAAACTAATTTTTAAAAGCACTCGTCTTATATACGTAGACGAGGATAGTTTAAGGCTTAAACTTTAAGCAATTGTCAATAATTTTGGCAAAAAAAACAATATTTGGCTAAATCAATTTGACTGTTAATTTTATTAAAGGATTGTGTATACAATACATAAAATATTAATATTATTTTTGCACATACATTTTTAATTTTGTTGGCTTCCTTCCAAAATACATTTTAAATTAAGTTCTCTGAAAATATTTAAATAAATACAATAATATGTAATACCAAATAAAAATACAAAGTTAAAGATATTGAACTGTTCATTTTATTTTAAATATTTTTGGAATTTAAGTGAAAAATATAACTAACTAGACAGAAAAAAATCATTCTGAAGTTCAAGCTTAAAATTTTTGACCTTCAGCTACTATTTTTACGAGTATATATTATTTGTACGCAGATAAAATGACAACTACGACTGAAAATAGTCAATAAAGCCTAAAGCATTTGATTTTAATGAAAAAACTCTTTTAGATTGAATCGAATATCAAGTGTTTCGCACTTGGTTTAAGAAAATCCGGATAACCGCATTGGACTTTTTTCTGTGCAATAATTGACAATTTTACAAAAAACGAAATAATATAGCATATGACAAATTGTTAAATTGATTTCGCTAAATCTTACTCAGTATCATCTATAGTTAATTCTTTTTTTATGTATATTAAGAGAACTATCTAATGTTTTATTTAACTTTTGGTTTTTATTATACAGACGCACGGCCTCGTCGAGCAATGCCCGGAGACCAATAAGGATTGTGCCGGACTGGACAGAGAATGCGGTGCAGGGAGAGCATTACTGGAAGCCGACCTCGGCCTCTGGCGATCTCTGTTGCCTCAACGAGGAGTGCATTGTAAGTATCAGTATAAACCGATTTTATATATTATAGTTAAGGGTTCTTCTTCCTTTTATTTTTTTATTTTGTTTCGTTTTCTTTCACTTTTGGCATTTGACAGGGCTTAGGGGCTACATGCAATTCAATTACCGCCGTCGAGAACAAAAAGTAACAAGCCCCTAAGAGAATGAAACTTCATGTAATCGTGTAATTTATTTATTGCGTGCTCGTCTGACATCTTCGTATGTATAAAGTATAAGTACGGCTAGTGTGCGAGTGCAGCACGCACGCACTGTAGACATTAACGTTGAAGGAACGTGTTCTGTTTTGTTCTATTTACTTTTTTTTATATATAAATTTTTTTTGGTTTTGTTTTGTTTTATTTTGTTGTGTCCAGCAACTGAAAGTTTTGGCCCTGACGTTGATGTCCAAAAGTTGAAAGTACTTTGATATTGGGCGAGACGTAGGTGATGTTTGTTACACGTTGAACGAGAATGAGAATGTAGCTTATCTGCATGTGTGGCAAGCTGTCAAGCTAACAGCACGACAATGTTTTCATAAGTTATGTCGTGTATTTCATCGGAGAATGAGATTCTCCCAAGCTCAACAAGTGCCTCGATTCTGTACCCGTATGATGGGCAGCATATGAGGACCTTTCAGCTGGCGGTTTGAGCTCGTCACAAGCTCAAATTCCATTGTCAGACAGTTATTAAAAGCGAACAGCGTTATGATGAAGGATTAAAGCGAGAGCGATCACTTGTGAAAGCTTTCAGCTCAACAGAACTCTAATTGTGCAGAGCTTTCAGATACTTTTAAAATTTCTTAAACATGCAAATTAATTTTTAAAACGAGTAAAATCAAACACAAGTGGTCTTGAAATCCAATTGGTTTCTTTATTTTTAAGAATGTTTGGTTCTTGACGCAATTTTTAGCCGATATATCATAATAATAAAAAAAGAGAAAATGTTGGCCCTTTCTCAGATTGCCAGAGATTTACCATTAATAATACAGACGAAATTTAAACCAAACTAACAGTTAAAATATTTACAACTGGGAAGCAAAAATTAAAATTAAGAAATTTATTTAATAAGTTTAAAAGAAATCATCTTGTAGTGAGCTTCAAATCTTATAAAAAAAACCTCTTACAAGGTAAAAGTCTAGTGACGAAAACATTTTTCTGACCCAAAATTTCAGATATTCAATTTTGTAACAAATAATATTAAGATTTAAATATAAATTATTTTAAAATGAAATTCGCTTGGCACATTAATCTAAATTCTCCATACCTAATAAATATTACTTTTTTGAGCCGTGCCGAGTGACAAAAATTCAAAAAGGCTCCAAGGATTTACTTTAAATGAAATTATTGTATTATCATTCAATATAATAAATTAATAAGCTCACTTTAAGCTTTAATGAGCTTTTAGAGAAATTGAAGCTATAAGTCAGACTACAGAAAATTTATGAGTATTTATAATTAATTTAGCAAGTGGCTGATGGCTACAGAAAAAACTGAGATACGAATAATGACGAGTGACAAGTTTATTATAGGGTTAAATAAATATACAAGTAAATTTGCCAATGTGCCAGTTGCAGCCCAAATGTTCACTATAATAAGACACTCAACCTATCCACGATTGTAATGACTGAATATAATTTGACTTCTTTGGAATTTTCAGAAGAGCGGGCAGCGTATGAAGTGCTCGGCCTGTCAGCTGATTGCACATCAGAATTGCATTCCAATTGTCAATGAAAAGACTCATCTAGCGTGTAAGCCAACTTATCGGGATGTCGGGATCAGGCAATACAGGGAGCAGACAACCACCCATCATCATTGGGTGCATCGCAAGTTGGAGAAGGGCAAGTGCAAGCAGTGCGGCAAGGTAAGCTCTTTTTACCTCTTTCTCTCATTCTTTGTTTCTCCCATCCATCATAATCTATGTGATTAACGCGTCACCTTTTAAAATGCTCACATCTTACAGACCGTGCAGAGTAAACTCTTTGGCTCGAAGGAGATTGTCGCCTTGTCCTGTGCCTGGTGCCATGCAATTTACCACAACAAGGAGTCGTGCTTCAATCAGACCAAGATTGGTGAAGAGTGTCGCTTGGGTAAGTTCTCAGCTTCCAGTTTCCAGGCTCTCAATTTTTCGCCATTGTCGTTATCGATGGCCAACACTCTTCACATTTTTCAAAAGCAACGACAGCGACAACATCAGCCCATTGTCCATTCTCCATTCACCATTCACCATTGTCTTTTGATTAATTACGTGACGTGCATGCAAATAAATTGCGGCCCGTTAACTTAATTAAAATTTGTGCATTAAAACAGAACCCAACTTGCCCCTCAGACGCTTAACCCTTTCGCATACGCTCCGGCCCCTGACCTCTGACCCCAGACCCCGGACCGAATCCCATTTATTTGCCAGGTAAATTGTGACACACCTCTCGACCTTTTGTACCCTCTCCTATTACCTTTTGCTATTCTGTCTTTCTCCCTCTATCTGACTTTTATATTGTCTCATTGTCTTAATTTGCACAGGCGCTCGCTCGTTTATTTTTTTGTCTTATTTTATTTCGTTTCCTGGAATACCCTTTCCATTCGAAATTATATACTACGTCATTCGCTTTGTGTTGAAATTTAAAAAAAATGATGAAAATGTACCAAAATTTGAGACTCTAGAAAAAAATCTTTTTATATGTAATGTGGATGTCAATGTAATTGAATAGACAGTTGAAGAACTTTTCGTAAAGTATTCAAAGTTGTCAGGATTGCATTTATCTGAAAATTTGTTTGATTATCTGCCATTATATAAAAATATTTTGAATTACTCATAACTCAAAATAGATTAGACATATAATCTATCTAGACTAGCTTGAAGAAGAAACTCTTCATAAACTTTATGTGTCTGATCGTGTTTTTCAAAATGAATTTCGTTAAATAATTATATGGACTACATATGTACAACATATAAGTACATACTAATGCTTCTTGTAATTTTAGGACATAGTATGATTTCTCAAATCACAATTACTTTACTTATTAAAGCTGGCTTCACTCGAGCACTTATTCTCCGACACTTTTCGTCGAAAAGCTGTCCTTGTCGCAAAGTTTTGAAGCTTCGGTGAAAAACTAAAATAGTTCACGTTCTGTTTTATCGGTGAGCGACGATGAGCGACACGGACATCTTTTTGACGAAAAGTCTCGGTTAAAAAGTTCTCGTGTGAAGCCAGCTTTAAAAGTATCTCAACTTTTCTCAAATACTTTCACAGATTTGCTTTTCATTTTAAGGGTCTTCGTTTCTTTTTATTCGCTTAAATTATTTTTTTTCTGTCATTAGCATTTATTTCGCGGAATTGACAATTTGTCAAGGTCTTGACTCCGGCACTAAGTCAATAGATGAGCGTAAAACATGTTCGTCGTCTGCTCGAGAACTTTTCAACAACTTTGCTATGACGTCACAATTGAATGAAATTCAGCAACGGATGGTCGTCTGTTTATTTTGGCTTTTTACAATTCAAATGCAATGCAACCCACATACACACACTAACAGTTTAATAGAAAGAACTTCCGAAACTGTTTGGCCAGTATATATCTTTTTGCAATAAATTTATCGTCTGAGAAAATCTTTCTTTTTCCATTTTCAAGAACTTTAAAAATTTAAATTTTTGACACAAGTAAATAGATACAGAATCAATTGAATTTTAATTAAAATATCCTTAAATTAACTAAAATTTTATTTTTCACCAATTTTTTTTTTATTTAAAATAAAAATTTTTATCACATAAGTAAGCAAATATAAATCTAAAAAATCCAGTAAATTTAAAATCTTATAATAATATTTTAAGCTTTCTTGATTTAAACATTGGCGATTTACTATTTATTATAATTTTATTCCGTGATTTATTTTTTTTCTCAAAATTATGAATATTTATGAGTTTCTGCTATTCCTCAACTTTCATTACCCATAATTTTGGCAACATTTTTGTTAGATCAAATGCATTTCCTTTGGGAAAATATAATTCTAAGAATCCCATTGTGTTTCCCTTTTGTTCGATAACCAGGTCTTTATTTCAGAGAAATCCTTTCAAAATGTCCACCATGTCAGAGAACGCTTGAAGGTCACAAGCGAAGAAAATTGAAATGTTAGCAGTTGATTTGTCAGAGTGGAAGATAGATCTGCCAACAGAATTGTTGCACAAACTGAAAAGTTTTGCAGTCGGCTGTTGCACTTAGTGGTCATCGTTGAAACGCTTTTCTCTGGAACTACTAATTCCGAAATGCCAAAGTTCTGTCAAGTGTACGATGAAAGTCCTTCAGTGCCAGCTGTGGACGTCAGTGTTGTTTCCGGGCAGTACAATTGACCAGCTTTCTCTCTTTCTCTCTCAATCTATCTATCTATCTTCTAACTGTCTCTAACTGTGCATTGGCTGTCCAGAAATGCGTGCTGAACTGGACTCTGTCTGTTTTTATAAAGTGTCTCAATGAACGTCTTGTTAACACACTCTTCAGCATCGCATTACCCACACACACAGACACATACATATATACACACCGACACACACACAACACACAGATGCTTACACACTCCAAGTACCAACAGACAATGGCTGAGAGACAATGATGAGAAGCACAACACAACGAAACAAACCGCATAATACAATTACACGCGGGCATCCGTAAGGCCTAGAACCAATGTACCTCCCCTCTCCTCCCCCTCAACCTTCAACCTTAACCCAGTGGCACTTTTTGTATGGAAAAGTATACAGATTTCCAGCTGAACTTTCAGCCGGTATGTACAGCCACATTATGTAAAGTTCTAATTCGCTTTTACATTAACGTGAACTTGAACGTGGAACACCCTGAAGGCGTACGGAAATTTTACATAGAGCTTCAGGAGTGGGAAATTTTTGTCTTGAATTGCCCCGGCTGTAGGCCACTGGAAAATTGTGCAGAATTGGAGGCACAAAATTATGCACACAAAATATTTGTATATATTTTTTTTATTTTAAAGCAATATTTTTTTAACTTAATTGTAGTTCACTTATACGAAAAGAGTTTTAAATGTTATTTCTTATATTATATTCTTCCTTATATTCTTCTTATTATATTCTTCCTGGCCACAGAATTCGCTTAAAGGGGTCAATCTGAAATCAATTCATTGTTTGTTGGAAGAGCAATAGAATGATTTATTCTTACCCAATTGTTGCGCTATTAGCCAATCTTCTTAAGTTCGATTTTAAACAGCCTCCTACTTACAAGTTGGTTCTAAGAAAATTGGTTATATGTTTTATTGACTTACGTGTGATGCTCTCCTGGACTTGCTTGCAACAGCTATGTTCCTCATCATCGGAAAATTTGAGCATGCGATCCATTAGGCAACATCCATAGTAAAAATAATCATTTATTCATAGATTTACTGTTAAAACTTACCTTATTTGACACATAAACAAAGGGCTGCGATGTCTTCGATAGACGATAATATAATTTCCAGCACTTTGTATTTATCGATGAGTGCCACGATAATAATATTTAAAAATAAAACAAAATTTTACCATATTTTAAGAATGCTTAATTAATAAAATAAGGTATTAAATATATTAGGTTCCTTATGAATTCTTTTAACAATATAGAAATACATAAAAAGTGTTTTCGATTTATTGACAGGCGTTGACAACGTTAAGTTAGCTGCAGGAAATTTTATCTTACAGCAAAAATTATCCCTGAAGTGTGTAAGAAGGGCCTCTCCCTGTAGCTTTGCCCCTGAATTTTTCCGGGTGAAGACTGTGTATATTTTGATCACCACATGCCATCAGGTTCTATTGGGTACCCACTCCTTCTACTCGCCCCTTTTCAGTTTGGCATCAAAGCTCAGTGCTGCCAGACTTTCAAGAGCAAAAAAAAAGCTAACGAATTATCAGACATGATTTAAAATAGTATTTTCTAAAAATTTATAATTTTGATAAAATAATCTTATTTTATCTTATTAAAATATATTATGGACAAGATATGTATTGATTTTCTTAAGACAATCTTTTTTTTCGTAAATTTTTTTCTGTCAGAGATTTTGTCATTTACATTATTTGCATTGCTTTTTAAACCAAAATATCATCTGTTATCATATAATGTAATCATAATCGGTACAATTTCGGCTCATTCGACTTTAAAAAATAAGACAGTGAGATTTGGTGAAAAGCCGACACTTTATTAAATCGGAATGCTCACGGGTTTTCGACGGTTTTTTAACAAAAAGTATCGTTGAAAAAATGGCCATGTAATGCAAGCCTAATTACCTACATATGTATTTTGAAGTCATCTGGCAATCTAGAAAAGTTATTGAATAGGTAATAATAATATAGTTAATATCGTATCTGGAAATGTTGTAGTTTTTGCACATACAAAATATCAAATTCTAGCTATTTAATAGCAGAACTTTTGGGCACTTACAAAAAAACAATTTCTAGCTAAAAAATAGCTAAAATATCAACACTCTAGGTACGAGTACTCTACTGAAATGCGTGGCTAAACTTTGCCAGCTTGTTTTATGCCTTTTGTTTATCCGGTATCCTTTCTCTCCACTCTCCTCCTATCCTCCTCTCCACCTCTCACACTTTGTCTGTCTGCCATCCTGTTGTCTGTCCTGCCCTTCTAGTAAAATTCATAATTGCGCTTTGGCTCCGGTTCGTATCCCGACGTTGGAATGTGGACTTTGTGCGTGGTAGCATGCGGTATCATCTCAATTTCTTTTGTTTGCCACCGCCTGTGGCGTTAGTGTCTTTTGGCATATTTTCTATGATATGATATTAACTTGCCCTTGTCCTTGTCCTTGCTGCGGTGTTTGTATTGTTATTGTTGTTAACTTTATATGTACAATTCTCTTAAAGGTGGCAAAATAAAATAACGCACTTTCCTCTCAATTAGCTCAACAGACAACGAGTTAATCAGCAGATTCACAAACATTTTTCTCTCTTTATTTCTCACTCACTGACTCTGTGCTCTGCTTTTGTCTCGCTTGCAGGAAACTATGCGCCAATCATTGTGCCACCATCATGGATTGTGAAGCTGCCCAACAAAGGCAACTTCAAATCCTCCATACGTGTGAGCAACAAGAATAGCGCTGCGGGCGGTGCTGCTGGTGGTGGTGGCGCTGGTCCTCTAGGAGGTGGCGCCGCTGGCGGCAAAAGCAAAAAGCAGGCCCAGAAACGCCAGAAGGCCAAAGACGAGAAAAAGGAACCGCGAGCTTTCATTGTGAAGCCCATTCCATCGCCGGAGGTAATACCGGTCATTGTCTTTATTAATCCAAAATCCGGCGGAAATCAGGGCGTCAAGCTGTTGGGAAAGTTTCAGCATTTGCTGAATCCCCGTCAGGTGTTCGATCTGACACAAGGCGGTCCTAAAATGGGGTAAGTATACAGCCAGTTACACAGAGTGCTTAATACGAAAGTAGACGAATCGTTATACAGTCGAACTTCCCTAACACAAATCACCATTATCCAAGAAAAAAGTTCGAGTTATGGACACTTCGACTTATCGAGGCTTTTTTTTAAGTTTAGTATACGCTATTGCCACTCAATTTAGTTTTAGTAATAGACGTTCGAGTTATGGAAGTTCGACTGTAGTTAAATATCAGCTGCTGTAATTTTTCAGTGTTGTTACAATAACAAAAAGACGAATATCAAGTTCTAATCGCAAAAATACATAACATTAGAGTTAATACGACATTTTACAAAATACATTTTAAAATACTTTTGGGGGAAGTTTTTCCGAAATTGAAATGGCACTTTATTTTACGTAATCATAAAAATAATACTTTAGACATACTATATTTGCATCAGTATCAATGTTTTTGAATGTCGCTGCCGGTTCGGGTTCTAAAATTATAATCAGGAATTAAAACCGAAAAGAATATCGGTTTCAGTTACATTTAACAAAAAAAAATTCAAAATTAAACATAAGAAAATTAAAATCAAAATAATACTAATAATAATTAAAAAGGCATTACTTTCTTAATGTTTGATTCACACACTTATTTCACACATTCTTCAGTTTGATGTAGTTTAGTTACATTTGAACAATTTTAATACTTCATTTAACAAATTTATTTTATTTGCGCAAAAAAAAAAATTTTAAATTAAACATAAGAAAATAAAAATCAAAAAACAAATTCGAAATGTAAAATCCTTTTTTTGGATGTATGAAAACCCGAAATTAATCCTTATAAAGCAATCGGTTATTTCGGTTTACAGAGTTCCGGTGTAAAGGTTTTGGTCAAATGAAATTTTTTTTTTCGGTTACGGATTCAGTTATGGTTTTAAATTTCAATCGGTTTTTACAGGTTAAGGGTTACGGTTTCGGTAATGGTTTTAATCCCTGATTGTAATATTAGTTCATTCCACATGTTCAACTAGCTAGCATTTGCAATTAACTTATCCAAAGGTTGAAAAAAGAAAACGCATACATATTTCGTTCTGAAGATAATTTCAAAAGTAAAAATATTTTTATTTTTATCAAACGGGAAAGTCCATAGATATTTTAAAAGAAATTCTTTCCTTCTTCTCCTGTTCTATCTCGGCCATTCTCGCTCCCTCTCTGGCAGACTGGACATGTACCGCAAGGCGCCCAATCTCCGGGTGCTGGCATGTGGCGGCGATGGCACCGTGGGCTGGGTGCTCTCTGTGCTGGATCAGTTGAATCCGCCGCTGATTCCGGCGCCAGCTGTGGGAGTGCTCCCCTTGGGCACTGGAAATGATCTCGCCCGATCTCTGGGCTGGGGCGGCGTAAGTACAATATATTTATTTACATATTTATTTGTCTTTTTTTTCTGTCTTTCGACAATAAAATGTGCAACAGATAACTTCAATTGAATTTTTATGTGAATTTTGCATTTGCCAAATAATAAAACTCAGATATGATTTTATAACATTGTTGCAGACCGTTAGTACATCTTAATATATATGTAAAGGTATTATTATAAAATGAAAGTATTTATTATATCCCTGTAGGGCGATTAATTCAATGTTTGCTTAAATGATTATAACTTCAAATTAATATTAAAATCTGCGTTCGCGACTTGCTGCTGTTGTTCACTTCAAGATCTCTCTCAACTCACTCCTCGCGTTGCCAGCCTGCAATATGCACCCAGTTGGTTACTGCGTGCAGCGTTGCTAGAAAACCAGGGCTGCCAGCTCGCCTGTATGTTACCATCTCACATATATTCATAAAAATCAATCAATCGAACATCCTGTACGAACTGACCAATCATGGTTCAAATCGGAGTTTTATTTTATATAGCTATTCTGCTTAAAACTAAATTTTTTGCTTCCCTTGTATATTATATTTCAATGAGATTTGGCGAGTTTTTTTTTTAATGTGGAAATGCATTTTTTAAAAATGAAAAAATTGTGTATTGAGTGATTTCATTAACTTTTCAATTTTGTTTCTTTTTAGGGGTATACGGATGAACCCATTGGGAAGATTCTGCGCGAGGTTGGCATGTCACAGAGCGTGATGATGGATCGTTGGCGGGTGCGGGTTACACCCAATGATGATGTGTCCGATGATCATGTGGATCGCAGCAAGCCGAATGTCCCCTTGAATGTGATTAACAATTATTTCAGCTTTGGCGTCGATGCGCATATTGCCCTCGAGTTCCACGAGGCACGCGAAGCGCATCCGGAGCGCTTCAATTCGCGTCTGCGCAACAAGATGTACTACGGCCAGATGGGCGGCAAGGATCTGATCCTCCGTCAATATCGCAATCTGACACAGTGGGTGACGCTCGAGTGCGATGGCCAAGACTATACCAACAAGCTACGCGATGCCGGCTGTCATGCCGTTCTATTTCTCAATATACCCAGGTGAGTTATACCCATGAAGAGCTTGAAGAGATTGACAATCCAACTACTTTTGCACTTGCAGCTATAGCGGCGGTACCCATCCCTGGAACGACTCATTTGGCCAGTCAAAGCCAGCCATCGACGATGGCCTCATGGAGGTGGTTGGCCTCACCACCTACCAGCTGCCCATGCTGCAGGCGGGAATGCACGGCACCTGCATCTGCCAGTGCCGCAAGGCGAAGATCATCACCAAACGCACCATTCCCATGCAGGTCGATGGCGAAGCCTGTCGCGTCAAGCCCTCCATCATTGAGATCGAGCTGCTCAATCAGGCCCTAATGCTGTCCAAGCGGAAGCACGGACGCGGAGATGTCCAGTGAGTATGCCCCACTAACCCCACACACACTGCACCACCCGCGACTGACTTGTCTCAATTTCTCAATGATCTCTATACTATGGTTCTTGAGCTACTCAAGAAGATTAAAATTGTGCTTAATAAACTTGAACGAACAGTCGAAATATTGAGTCCTAGGTCAGAGGTTTATAGGGACAACTCTTAAATCTGTTGAGATTTTAATTGAAATTAAATTGAAATTGAATTGAAACTTAAATTGATCTTGTCAGAATTTTAGCTCAGCTCTTTCCTATTTTTCAAGCCTGAAATTAACTAGAGAAACTCTTAGAAACGTAAAGAAAATTCTCAATCTTACTTTATTTTTTTTTCATCTAAATATACATATTTAATACTGAAATATTTTGAACATTACCGAAGAAAGGTTACTAACCATTGGAAGCAATAACTTTAAGAAATAAGGTGACATTGGAAATGGGCAGATTAGTGGTTTTATGTTATCGCAGCTCTATATATATATAAAAAGGGTGTTTTTGGCAGTTATTTAGTGTGAAACGGATGAATGAAAGTAATGACCATGGGAATCGCTGCCATTTCTCCGAGTCAGGCCTGGGATTCTTTCTTGTTCCTAAAACTACATTTACTTATACTTAACTTTAAAATTCAATTTTCTCGTTGCGCACAGGGTGAATCCACTGGAGAAGCTGCAGCTGGCAATATTGAGAGTAACTATGCAGCAGTACGAGCAGTATCACTATGACAAGGAGATGCTACGCAAATTGGCCAATAAGTTGGGCCAAATCGAGATCGAATCTCAATGCGACTTGGAGCATGTGCGCAATTTGTTGAATACCAAGTTTGAGGAGTCCATATCCTATCCAAAGGTCTCTCAGGATTGGTGTTTCATTGATTGTAAGTTCTTTTATTTATTGTGATTTATAGTTTTGCTAAGAGTATTTTAATTTTGTCAACAAATGTGTAAGGCATTAAAATCGACTTGTTAGAGATTTAAAAATCTTCTTGATTTGAGATAGTCATATCCGACTGACCCACACCGAATTAATAATATATTGTTTTATTTGTAATATAATTTAAATATAAGTTCAACAGTTTTATTTATAATTATAGCTCAACTCTAATAAGTTGTTTTATTTATGTCGACTATTTTTAGTCGACGTTAAATAAAAAAATTAAAAAACTTGTGTTTTTTGATATATTTACAACTTGAGATTAACAGGCTACAATTTGACCAAATTTGAATGAAATGCCATAGAGATGATCTTACGATTTAACTTTAGTGTGGACAAGTTTCTTGCTTTTTAAAATATCTCAACCATACAAATTGTGCATTTCATTTTGTCTTATACAACCTAAACAAATTTGGTTTAATTCGGACGATTACATCATATAATTGCCAAAAAAATGATCAGCTCCAAATTTAATACAAAATCTACACACAAAAAGAATTCCGGGATAAAATAAATCCCAAACGGTGTCAAGTGTTCTAATCAATGAGCATTTTTTCAGTTCAATCAAATGTTTTAATGCTGAATGACTTATCCGCTTATTGAGTTTAATTATTTTTTTAATAATATAGTGAATACATACTTCAAAAATGCATGCTTAAATCAAGAATTTAAAACTTATATTTTAGAAGGATACCCGTTACTTATAAAAAAATAAGTAAAAGGGGATATTGTATTCGTTGCAATCTATGTAACAGGGAGACGGAAGCATCTCCGACCCTGTAAAGAAAATATATATTCTTGTTCAGCATTAACAGCCCAGCCGATATAGCCATATCCGTCTGTCCGTAAATTGAAAACAACCACCACACGCACAGTTTTCAAGATGTTAGGAATTTTTACGTATTAACATTAACTACTATTATTACCTATCATCCTACTAAATCGTAACAAGAGCGGACAAATAGAAAAATGCTAATGGCTAATTAAAGTTTTCAAAGAATATAAGTGCCCAAAAGCATGCAATAAAAATATTTAAAAATGCACTAAAATAATTAAAGGGGTATCTTATAGTCGGAAGCTCGACTATAGCCTTTCCCACTTGTTTTTTAATGTATAGTATACTCGTACAAAGTAATTTTTTCTCAGTTTCTAATTCGAACAATCATAAACAATTTTTGCAGCATGCACTGCTGAGCATTATTTCCGCATCGATCGGGCCCAAGAGCACTTGCACTATATCTGCGACATTGCCATCGATGAGCTGTACATTCTGGACCATGAGGCGGCCACGATGCCGCAGACACCGGACCAGGAGCGATCATTCGCGGCATTCTCGCAGCGGCAGGCGCAGAACGAGCGGCGGCAAATGGATCAGGCGCAGGGACGCGGAAACGGCAGTACGGGTAGGCTTCTGTTAACTGACTGTTGGCGCCGATCGGCGGGATCGGTGCGACGAGACGCAGAGTTGCCGCTGGCATTGCCGCAGCGGTTGCAACTCTACCAGCAGCAGGTGGCCGATCAGCTGCCCTATGTAGATAGGCGCATGTTTTGTCACCTGCATTATCGCAAGAAGCGCTACGAGCTTTGAGCGAACTTTGTCTAAGTGTGTGTGTGTGTGTGTTAAGGCGCCACAAATCGAGAATACCCCCCCCCCCTCTATCTTAATTTTCCTCTCCTTAACCCCTTGCTCCACACTTCCCTTTGTGTCTCTGGCCTTAACTCTTCTCGTTGTCTACGTTGTTCGTTTTCCGTTTTTGCGTTATATTTTTTGCATGTTTAGGCACTAACACATAAACACACACAATCACACACACCTACACACATACACAAACACAAACACAAGTGCTCACGATTTGATGGGAGCGAATACAGCTTAGTCCTTGCCACGCCCTCATGTAAGTAACGCCTTAATAAATATGAGTATTTTGTATATGGTTTATAATCGCCGCTTACGTTAACAGTGACAAGGACTAAACCGTATTCCGTTCTCGTCCAAAACCCAACCACCAACCAACCAAATAACCAAATGACCTAGCAATTGACCAATTAGTCAGTCAACCAATCAATCAATCAATCAAAATCAACCAACTAACCGGACAATCAACCAAAACTCTAACCAAAAAATTAAAAACAAAAACAAAAAAATATAACAACAAGAACACACAAACCACAATAGAGTTAAATCGCAATCGAATGCGACGGGTAGGTTGTCTCAGTTAGTTTATCCGATTAATCGATTAACACCCATTTATCGCTTATCGTTTATCATTTTCTTTATATATTCGTTTACGTTGCGTTACTGCATATTGTAAATATTTATATATTTTTTTGCAAATGGCGTACTAACAACTTGTAAATCTCTTTTTTAATTTAATATTTACACACGAACACACACACACGACAAACTGTTACACACTCGTGTATTTCATACAAAGATGAGGACTTGCAAATTGGCTCCAAGCCCATTAAAGTGATGAAGTGGAAGAGGTAAAAGTGCAAAACGTCAACTTACTCCACAACAATCACAACTTCATATATTTCACGAACATCCCAAAAAAAATTATATATAAGTATATACAAAATTTAAATTATTTGCAATAACTTTTCAGTCTGAAAAGTCTGACTACATTTAAGCCAAATGAGCAAGGATATAAAAACAAACGCAATACGGACCATTCACTCTCTCTCTTTACTTATATTGAAAGTAGCGATGTAAATTGGCTAATATCAAAAATCGAGGTTGTTTCAAAAAATCGAGAGAGATATCGGTTTGTTATATTCCCTTCATTATTTTTAAATTTTCCGAAGTTAACTAAGGATGAAGTATTTAAGATTGGAATTCAACACAATATGATGGATGAAAACTGATACATCGAGATAAAAAATCAAAGACTTTCGATATATCAGTGAAGTATCGAAATACATTTACAGTTTGTCTAAAAATACTTTACGCATCTTAAAAAATGTAATATTTTTAATAACTTATTATGTATATTTGAAAAGGTCGTTCAAATTCCGTTCGAATGATACAGAAATTTCTGTAACCTACTTTACTACTTCAACTTTTTTCCTCGATTTTTTGTAAAAAAATTTTTGATGCAGAAAAGTTCTTCAAACAATTTAAAGAGTGACTACAAAAAAAATTTTCAAAAATATTTTTACTAGTATTTTTTTTTATAATTTTCTGAAAATCCTAAAAATTACTATTTTAACCCGTTTTTCCTACCTTGCACATAAAAAGTGGCTTTTTAGCTATTTTCAATTTTTTAGCGTCACTCTTAGAATTGTTTGAAAAATTTGTCTGCATCACAAATTTTTTCACAAAAAATCGAAGAAAAAGTTGAAAAAGTAGACATTTGCAAAAATTCAAAATATTCAATGGGTACTTAATGGGTTAAGGAAATTTTTGCATCATTCGAACGGAATTTAAACGACCCTTCCAAATATATATAATGAGTTATCATTTTCTTATTTAAAGTCAAAATATTGCATTTTTTAGGGTGTGTAAAGTGTTTTTTGACAAACTGTACACCACTAACTGAAAGCGTTCGCCAAGCTCATTTGGTTAAAAAAAAAAAATAAAAAATTTTTTGTCCTCCAACGATTGGCACTTCGTCATGCCCATTTGCTACCATCACACTATCTCACTCACTTACTCTCTGTCTATCTATTTCTCGCACTTTTAATATATTTCTTTCTTATTCTCGTACTTGGGGTTTTCTTTTGAATTAAAATTTATTTTGTTGTTTGATGCATGCAGCAACAAAGATCGTTTATTCAGTTTTAACGAAGATGTTTTTGGGTATGGATTCAGGTACTCTGTATTATAGTGTTTTTCAAAACTATTTTAACTATTTTAATTATTTATTCCATCTCTCTCTATGTAACTATCTCTCTCTGTTTTTCTCACTCACACTGTGTCTTAATAGATATCGTATCATATTATAAATCATGTAAAACTTATCGAATCAAAACTGATGCTTGACTTTTTTTTTTTATTTCTCTACTTTTCTATGCACACCACACACTCAACACACGCACACACATGCGAAACACACACACACACCTCCACCACACATATACAAATATACATAAATATATTTGCATAATTACGTATACGTACAACAGCGCTATACTGGAGCAAACTTCCGATGCCGTACTACTAGCGGCCCAGAGCGGCGATCTAAATATGGTAGCTTTAACTTTCTTTACTTTGTACTTGTTTGTTTTGATCCCACGCGTTGTGCAGTTGTTATTACAATGAGTTTAATCTCTTTCTCTGTGTATTACTATTTGACTTACACATTCCTTTTTTTCTCTCCCCGTTCTCTCTCTTTTCTCTCTGCCTCTCCGTGTTGCAGTTACGTGCACTACATGAACAAGGATACTCATTACAATCAGTGAACAAGAATGGGCAAACAGCGTTGCACTTTGCCTGCAAATACAACCATAAGGACATTGTCAAATACATCATTTCATGTGCCACGCGACGCGTCATCAATATGGCGGACAAGGAGCGGTAAATAACACTACTCTTTAGTTAAACTCTTTTTAAAATTAAAGGCGTATTTCATGTAGTGATGCTAGTCCAAAAATATATAAATCGAGCTTAAAATCGAAATGTTAAAATCGTCAAAAGAAAAATCGAGTTGTCCATATAAGTATCGTCGATAAATTTATCGAGTTAAAGTCTTTGAAATTTGGTTCAGCGAAAATCGAGTTATCGAATTTTCAATATATTTTTTCCTAACTAATTTTATGTTCCACGATAATATTTTTTATCTTATGAATGTATGGTCAAAATCTCAAAATTTTACGTGATAATAAAAAGTCATGAAGTAACTACAGTCGAACTTCCCTAACTCGAATCACCATTATCCAAAGAAGAGGTTCGAGTTATGAAGATATTCGACTTTTAGAGGTCTTTTTCTTAAGTCTATTAATTTTACTGGCACTCATTTAAAATCGAGTTAGAGTGAAATTCGAGTTATAGAAGTTCGAGTTATGGAAGTTTAACTGTATTTTGTTGCAAATCAAACCATTTGCGATAATTTCAAAGTCTTACTTCATGAGCGAATTTAGGGAACTCAGAAAATCGGGATCCATTGCTGCATTTTCGCTATGAAATTCTCATATTCTCTGTTTCGTAATGTCTCTATTTTTCTATATGTTTGTCCCTCTCTCGCTTTAGCGGTCAGACGGCACTGCATATTGCCGCGGAACAAAATCGCCGTGACATTTGCGTGATGCTGGTGGCAGCTGGCGCTAATTTGCAGGCGCTCGATGCAGGCGGTAATACGGCCATGATGGTGGCATTCAACAAGGATGCTAATGAGATTGCTACATATTTGGAAAGTAAGCTGCTTCTACAACAACAACAACAACAACTAGATGGCGTCGGCTGGGCCAATGTCATTAATACAAATTCCAATTCAAACTCGAACTCCCCATCGCATTCGGCCACCTCCATGTAAAGTCCCAAAAAATAAAAAAAAAAAAATTCAAAAATACAAGAACACAAAAAGAAGAGATTTGATCCAAAGTAGAGAACTCGCTTGCTGTACACATCCATCAAAGAACTCGTAGTAAAACCAGCGCCCGAATTGAAATAATCTAAGCTCCAGGCTAGAATCGATGTGGTTATGTCAACTAATAACCGAATTTCCTTCTTTTCTCTCGCCAAACCAAATGGAAATTTCGTACTGAACAAACAAACAAACAACTGAAACACTGAAAAACAAAACCCAATGCGATTATCAACATTCCAATGCAATCGACAAATGTGCAACAAATGCTGCTAACCTAAGGTCAAGAGCGTTTCATGCATTTGGAGGTGCAAACCAGAATTTAAATGTAATTAAACGAAGCAAAAAAAAAAAAAAATTGTAAAAAAAGCTTTGCCTACTTTAAGGCGTATCCCATTTGGCTTTTTAATATTTATTTATTTTTTTTATTCAAATTTTGTCCAGCTAGAATAACTTTTTGTTTTGTATTTGTTAGTGACAGTAATAGTAATTTAAAGAGCAAATGCAGAGTTGCATTATAAACATAAATATTAATAATTAAAATGCATAATTAAAACTAACATTAATTGTATTCTTAAGCAACGAACTCGCAACATTTAGGCGTTGGTTGTTAGCAACTAAGTGACAATTTATTTACTCAACTCAAAAGCAAAAGCAAGAAACAGAAACCATTACAAATCTAAGCAACAAGAACAAACAGATGAAAGTAAATGCAATTTTTTTCACTCACTCACACACTCACACACACATGGTAGTAAGAAGTGTGTGTGTGTGTGAAATATTGTTTTGAATTCTTTGGCAAACAAAATTAAAAGATGATTATATTGTGATATCTAAATTTAATTGTACTAAAATCTTAAACAAAAACTAAAAATTAAAAATAAAGAAAACTTTTCAACTTATTGGACTTGAGCGAAAGCAAACTGGCCCACGCGGCGTATGATTGATATTGATAAATAATAACAATAACAACAAGTATTTTTATTCACACACATATAAATTATATAATAGCACATAAACATACTTATTATAAATATTGTTTTTTTTTTTTTTTTTTTGCAAATTTCAACTAAGCAAATTAAGAGATAAATTTAAATCTGTTGTAAATTGCAATACAAGCCAGATAAAACGCAGCGCAGCAGCAGCAAAAAAGTAAGAGAAAATAATGCAAATATGTACTAAGTAAACAGTATATTTATGGTCAAACAAACACACACACACATGCATACAGGCACACTCAAATACACACACAGTCCCATGCGCACACTCTTAACTAAGCTATGCACAACCCAGAAACAGTTTCGTGTTTCCAAATCTTCGGTTCTCTGGATAACCACAAGACCAACAGCTATCTCCCTCTATGCCCAAATCTATCTCACTCTCGATGTGTTTCAAATTGAATCCAAAGACTATCACAGAGACTTAAGCGCCCGTCCTCACCCGCCCAACCCTCAGGGTTTTACCAGCCCCCCAATTACTCTACGAACAAAGCAGTCAACAACAGAGACAACTGAAAAATAAAAACTTTATACTTTAATATAGATTTATACATACATGCTATATAGTATGTATGTTTGTATGTATGTGTATAAAGACTATTGGGAACTTTAAACGACTTTATATAACACAGAAAGAAGAACAAGAACAACTACCACAACAGCAACAACAAATAACACAGGAATATACAATTTACGATAAAGTTAAATAAAATAAAGTTAATGATAAACTTATAGATAAAGCTAATAATAACACATTGACAAGTACATACATACTAGAATATATTGTATAGTTTATCAGCAAAAACCAAAACAAAAACGAAAAAAATCAAAACGATTAATCGTCTAGTTGATTAAGTATTAAACTAATTAATCTCGTATACTTAATTCAACAATACATATTTACTTGTATTTTCTTCATTAGATCCGTTTTTAATCCTTTCCCTAAAATGTAAAAAGCGCTAAAGTCAATTACGTTTCAAAATTTTTCAACATTCGGTTTTAGAAATAGACGAAAATCTCACTATTGATTATAAGACATAGCGTAATTAACGATTAGTGAGCATAATTATCTAATTAAGTAATCCCTAACATACACAGAAACGCAAACACACACACAGACACAACTCAAATGTGTAAATTAAAATTAATAAGAAAAATATTAATGTAATTAAGGATCACTGACGTCAAAAACTCAACTGACTTTATCTGGCCGAGTTCTTGGCTCGAGCTCTTTGTAGGCCAGCTTTGGTCATTGGAGTTTTTCAACAGTTTCCCAATTAGATGGTTAAGCATAAGCAAAATTATGTTTTGGATTTCACGTATGTAAACGACGGAACGAAATCGGGCGATTTCAAAGAGAGAACAATTTGTGGCAACGTTTTGGGTGCACATAGCTAAATGCCCCGCAGACGTGCGTCCAAAGCAACTGCCACAAGTTGTGTTAACGTGATCGCCTCTGTGAAGCAGTTAAATTTGATGAAGACTCGGAAGTAGGAGTAAGAGGAAGCAAAAGCTGAAAATCTTATTTAGCAAATGACAATCCAGTGAATTTAGCAAAGAACATAATGCGTTTGCTAAAAAAAAGAAACTGTACAACTAATATTAAAAGCAACATTTTTGTTTGTCTCTGCAAAATGTGAAATGCATATACACATATAATATTTAATAATATGTTTAATTAATAAGAACTATTCCTGCTTTGCTATCGCTTAACTATTTATCAACTTACACTAAAACTAAAAAAAAAAAAAATGAGTACTAAATCTTAATTGAAATTGAAATTGTAGTTTTTGGATTATTTGAAATGAACAAGTGCAATGAGCGGAAATGTCTGATGATTGACTTATTGTATTACTAAGACAGTGTTAGTACTAAGACAGTGTTGCAAAATGCGGGTACTAACTATATCTAGAGAAAACGATCTAAAGAACGAACTAACATACGTTTGTAAATGGGGGTTTTATATTCACCTGTTCGGAGAACAACCGGGTCCAAGCCAAACTAACAATATATTTTCATGTAATTTGTAACAATGACGAAGTATGCAAATATGCAAATATGATTGCATAACGTAATTACCTGTACTATGACAACTTTCAATGCCTTGACAACACCTTACACTCATTCATGCACTCATATCTACACACTCACACACAGATTCAGATACTGAAATATTGAATACACAACTGTTGAATGTTCTTTAAGCAAATGCTGCATAGGTTTGTTATGTATATGTGTGTACATAGAAGCATATGTATATATATACATACATACTATATCGTACATATGTATACATATACTATACATACACTATTTAGAAGCTATTCATACGTTAATGTTTATATACACATATATATTTTTTTCTATGCATATAAGAGAATTGTTGAACAAACTGGAAAACAACATGCAACGCAAGTCTTATGAAAACCTAGAAACTAAGGCAACAGAATTTGTAAAGGATGCAACAGTGGAAACAAAAAAAAAAAAATAAATAAAAAAACACAAGCAGAAGAACAAAGGAACCCGAAAGTAAAATAATAATTATTTTAATCGATTAAATAATTATAACTATAAAACATCAATAATTTATTCAAATAGGAAATAATTTATTTTAATGTAATTAATTTATTTATGCTTAAAAAAACACAAACACACTCAAACACTGAGAAAATAAATATTTTATTTTACACAAAACAATTGCATGATTTCAATTTTAGCGTGTAAATAATTTTATTATAATTTTCTTCATTCCTTTTTTCCATTTTCTAGCTCGGCAACGAACAAGACACAGCTGAATTTATGAATCTTTTTTTGTTTACATTTAAAACAAAATATGAAGAAAAAAGTTGAAACTTATGCAAGTCTGAAAGTATTTCTATCGAAGAGTTCTAAACTGCTTAACTGTAAATTGTGTATAACTATAAACTTCAACTTAGCGCTATAGAAATATAAAGATGAATATAAACTATGCTATATGGCAAGATTGTAAGATAATACCTACGTACATTTATATAACTATAATTAAAATTTTTTGGTAGTTCGTAGGCTTAAACATAAACAGACAAAAAAGTAAAACAAAATTAAGTACGATATGCACTGCAAGCACTGAGGAATTTGATTCAATTTTACTTAAGATAAACGAAAAGAGAAATTGAATTAGCATGTAAAATTTAAATTATGGCATTACAATTAAAATTTAACAAAAACAAATGTAAATTAATTTTCGAACAACCAAACACCGATGTAAAAACCCAAACAAAAAATATTGAGACAACAACAACTGAAATGGCAAATGGGCAAGCTTTAAATGAGCTCATACACACATACTCTAGTGAGTGTGTGTGTGTGATACCAATTGAATTTGTTATGCAGAACGTGGCTAAATCAATTGGCCAAACAGCAAGTAACTGGCACATCCAATAAGTACATAACCACACACGCTTACTCAAATACACATCAATATAAATGTTATCGTGAATTGTAATAAATATGCATAAATAAAGCTGCATTAAAAGCAGACTAATCAGATAATCACACACTCACGCACACATACTTACATTCGCACTCACACTCACACGCGCTCACAGAGCTTGCAAGAAACATGAAAATTAATTTGAAAACAAATTCACTAATCAGAGTCAATATATACAGTTTGTCAAGAAAAACTTTAAAAAAAAATAATAGCTTATGTATACTTGGAAAGGTCGTTCAAAATCCGTTCGTTAACCCATTTCCTTAACCCATTAGTATTTTTTTATGATTTTTTTTAAAAATGGCTAAAATCCACGTTTTGTGTAAAAAGAAGGAAAAAGAGGTTAAAATTGTCATTTTTAGGATTTTCAAAAAATTATAAAAATACTAGCAAAAATATTTTTGAATTTTTTTTTTGCAGTCACTCTTAGAATTGTTTGAAGAATTTTTCTGTATAAAAAATTTTTTCACAAAAAATCGAGGAAAAAACTTGAAAAAGTAAACATTTACAAAAATTCAACTTTTTCGATGGGCACTTAATGGGTTAAAGAAATTTTTGCATCATTCGTACGGAATTTAAACGACCTTTCCAAATATATGTAATAAGCTATTATTTTCTTATTTAAAGTCAAAATATAACATTTTTCAGGGGGTGAAAGTGTTCTTGACAAAAGGTGCAAGCTTAACAACTAAATAACTCAAATTCCATTATATTGCCCAGCTGCTAGATCAATATTCTATTTAATTCAATATAATTCACACAATTCACAATGTTTGGCAAACAAAAGCTATGTACTATAATCAGCAAAGACGCTAATCAATACATTTTCGGACACTCAATTATTATAAAAGAAATACAATTTTTTTTGGTATTTCGACTCAATGTTGTCTTTGTGTTTTTACTGAAAATTGCAACTACCACCTAAATTCTTTTCAATTTAACTTTTTGGAGCCTTGACAAAAATTATTTATATAATTTTCTTAGATATGTGTTACAAACAAGTCCTGTCATCATCTATTATATTTATCTATCTGAGCATTAGACTTATTGTGAAGATTCTCAAGCTGAAGCTATTGTCGGAAGAAGCCTGAGTAATAAATATGTCTTTGATTGTTTTGCCGTCAATCCTCACAAAATTGTCTAACCTTTAAGCTAATGCAAGTACACCTGATTTGTCTTCCAGCCTAAAATTGTGCTACACTACAGATTAGATAAAGTAGTATAAACTCACTCAGTATAAAAAAGTGTAAACTTGTAGAATAGTAACTACCAAAATACTCCATCGCAATTTTGTCAAATTAATTATAGAAATCGATTGAATAGAGTATATGTTTGGTATGTTTGGAGTTTACTGTATACTATAGCATTTGTTTGGGATTTATATAACAGCCAGGGTGATAATTTGGCCAAGTCGCAATTAAGACAATTGGGCTGGTATCAGTTCATCAACTGATAAGTGAAAGCAAGGTGGGCCCCAAAACCATTACTAAGCCCACCTGTATTGTCATATTCAAGCAGATAGTCTTGAATAAAAAATAGAAGCAGAATGCTATTATGATAGATTACTTTAGCTTAGTATGTTGGACTTTGGAACTGTCGATAGCGAAGTTTATGGCAAGCGCTATAAAAAGGCCCACGACATTTGACAGTTTATAGAGAAAACTCTAGGAAATCGCAACATGAAGTTAACGCTTTTCGCTCTGCTTGCCGCATTTTGCGTGCTCAGTGTAAGTAGAAACTCAAAAAAATAAAGGAAGACTCAAAAGAAAACTTGTGACAGTAAAGTGTAATTTGTTTTGTTTTGTTGTCCCTTTTTTTGAAATAGGCCAATGCTGGTACCCTACAATTCGAGGCCGATGATTTCGCCGCTGTCGATGGCGAGTTCATGGAACCAGAGTTGTTTGGCTTTTGGGGGATCATTAAGGCGTGCCTTCGCGGTGTCAAGGGATTCAACTGCATGATCAAGTGGGTTGTGGGCATCAAGGACAGCGCTCTGCAATATAACAACGACATCGTTGCATGCGGCGTTGAAGCCAACAAGGACGTGACCAATCTGATCAATGCCAACCTGAAGATCATCCAAACTGCCAGTAACATCATCAACCTCAAGACCACCATTTGCGCCAGTACAGAAGATACCACAAAGCCATCCATCACCAATAGTTGTACTCTTAAGACCTTCGGACAGATCATTAGTCTTTATCGCCAAGTGAAGAGGGCTATCGCATTGTCCAAGAAAATTCCCAAGACCGGACCCAATGCCATCGAATGTGTGTGCGATGCGACAAACACACTCACCTCGTATTACACTCAGTTCCCGGCCAACATCAAGTCCTGCTCTCAGCTTACCAGCAACTAAGAAGCTATAAATATTGTCTTATTTTTTTAATTAAATATATATTAAACAAGCAATGCAAAAAAAATATAACCGAGTCATTTTTATTGTTTTTTAGGAGCATTAAAATACTTGGTTGGTTATTGGTATGAGCCATAATAAGAGTTCTACTCCAGCTGACTAAGAATTTGTCTTAAATAACAATTGTAAAATAACTATAAGAACGTTCGTATGAAGGACAATCTTTCTAAAAGAATAGCTATAATATAAATAAATTTCAATAATACATAAATAATATTAATATAAAATACAAAGCTAAAAACCAGGGACTGTAATCATTATAAGTGATATTTAAAAAATTTTGAAATTATAATTATTTTCAAATTTTATAGACTTGCACACAAAAAAAGATTAATTTTAAGTTATACTTTACTTTTCAGCCAATAATTATTATTTTTGAGCAAAAAAATAAAACTTTTGGAATAATCAAAATAAAACTCAAGTTAAGTTATTATAAGTAAACTAGGGGGCTCCGCCCCATGCTCGCTTCGCTCGCCAACCCCCGCTCGCTTCGCTCGCAAAATTGAAAAGATTTTCGTTTGTTGTCCGGTTTAACAAATTAATACTGCAAAATTAAAAAAAGAACATCTTAAGTAGTCCGGTTTAACAAATTTATATAATATAGCATTTTTTGAAGAAAAACGCAAATATTTAACTTTAGTGTTTTAATGTTTTTCCCCGGTAATTGGACTTAGGTTAAAGACCGATTTATCGATTCAGCTGGAAAAATCCAAATTTAGCGGGAAAAGGCTAAATTTGGCGGGCAAAAGCTAAATTTGGCGGAAAAAAGCTAAATTTGGGGAAAATGTCAAAATTTAGCAAGAAGAGCTAATCTATGAGTTTTGTTAGGATATCTCATACAACAACAGAATTTTTGGTTCTAAAAAAATAATTTGCATCCGATTGTTCCTATGGCAGCTATATGATATAGTCATCCGACTTTGGTCAGAATGTAAAGGACAGTCCAAAACATACAATCTGTGAGTTTGGTTCAGATATCTTGAGAAACAAAAAAGTTTTTCATACTAAAGGTTATTTTGCATCCGATTGTTCCTATGCCAGCCATATGATATAGTCATCCGGCTTTGACCAAATTTGGTCAGAATGTAAAGGACAGTCCAAAACATACAATCTGTGAGTTTGGTTCAGATATCTTAAGAAACAAAAAAGTTTTTCATACTAAGCAATTCTGTGACCTTTGACCTTGATTTTGACCCCTTTACAGGTCGAATTTCGCAAAACGCCGTCTTATTGCACGATGAAATTATCTTACCTATGTTGTGTGAAAATTTCAGCTTTCTATCTTTTACCGTTTGGGCTCCACGTTGATTCTCAGTCAGTGAGTCAGGACAAAGAGTTTTATATATATAGATGATCTTTGCAGTCCCTGCTAAAAACTTTTCTCAAGCAAACTGTTGCCATGGAAACGATTGGTTGAAACTTCCAACTTCAAAATTATAAAAAATTGTCGTTTGTTTGAAATATGTCTACGAATCTTACAGAGTGTAATTTTTATATTGTCTGATTGGTCCTGACCTCAGTTTCGTTAAAATCGGAGCAGTATAGGTATATAATAATATCCATGCTATCCATCACAACTGGAATAAAGACCTACATTTCATGTTTGTTTATAACTTTAAGAAATTTTTATATGATTTTTGAAACCTGTTTAAAATATAAGATCAGTGCAACAACTCTTCTAAATTCTTATAAATTGAAATTAAAGCATTTTAGATTTTTTACTTAATGTTCGTTATAATCGTCACATGCAATTTTTACATTTCATCCACACAAGTGTTGATGTTGGGCAAGAAGTCGTTGAAGCTCTGCTTCACATTGTTGGTGGAATCCATAAAGCAGGAGCTGGTATCGGTTGGCAGCTTGGCGATCTGCTTCAGTGTCGTGTTGATCTTCCTGGTCAGCTTCATGGTGGCCATGAACAATTTGCAGAAGCACTTCCTGGAGGTTGTCTCCTTGGTGTTATTGTCCTCGTCCGTAGTGGGGGCGCACAGTTTGCTGTTCAGATTGATGATGCTGTCGCAGATGGAGATGATGGCCCTGCAGGAGCTGACAATGGCAGCCACATCCTTGGGCACAGCGGTACCGCAGGCATCGATGGCATCAACATAGTCGGTGCAGGCCTTCATGATGGCAGTGACCTCCTTCATAATGCAGTTGACGCCTCGCACAGTCTTCAGTATCTTCTTCAGGAGGCATCTGCAAGCGCGAACGATACTACCATATTCCTCGAAATCCATGTATTCATCGTCCAGCTGCGAAGCCAGCATCTCCAATTCCATTTCCAAATCTAAGTTCTCGGACAGCTCATTGGGACCCGCTGCATTGGCCTGAAAAGATAGACGTTCTTTTACCAATGAGAAGACCGCCAGGGCCAAATCAACAATTTGGTATCACAAGCTCTCAACTTACATTTGCGCTCAGCAGACAGCTGGCCGACACGATCACCAAAAGGCAAAGAGTTATAGCCTTCATATTGCTTGACAATCAGAATATACTTTACTGAATGATGGTTCCCAGCAAGGGCTTCCCATTTTTATAGTAATTGTCCCATTAAAGCACATATCGCAGTCAAGTGTTGAGGCGTCAAGTGTCTTTATAATTCACTCTGATTTGATTAAGTATAAATATAAATATATATGTATGTATATCTATCGCATAGAATACTTATACATATTCACTTGCGACTTTTAAACCGTTGCTTATCACAAAACCAATGCGAATATTATCTCTCAAAGTCAGTGAATTTCAGATACTTGAACTACGAGTAACAACAAATTTAATTTTAAACTGATCGTAAAGTGGTTCGCAATCAATAATTGACAATTGACTTTATCGGCACCACGAAATATGTTAAGATATCGCAAAAAGTTGAACGCTCTGATTAATTAGCTTTCTTTGAGAATTACTGAAAAAGTTCAACAAATTAAGCTATTTTAATAGCCCTATCTTATCTCTATTTTCAAATTTAAATTTAATTTATAGTATCGACTCTCCAGTCAAGATTTGAAGACAACGAGATTTATTTTTGAAGGCAAATTATTTTTGAGATGAGAACAAATTTATAAATTCAACCATAATCATAGATATAATATACCGGTTCAGATTTAAAAAAGTTATGAAAAACTAAACTTATAAATATATATGCCAGGGCACTCTCTGTGTTTAATAACTGAAATCTGAAATTTCGAGATTTATCATTTTTGAAATGTAAAAACCAATAGAATCCCATTCTGAATCTGAAAAGCGACCCGCTCAGTGATATATAAGTAGTTATTGGATGGTTAATATGTTATAGTTATAGTGATATTTTAATAATAGTTTTGAGCCAAGTATAAAAACAAATAACAATGCAAAAAAAAAGGAAGCTTAATCAACTAATTATAATCAATGGAAATAGAAATTCATTTCGATAGTTAAGTAAAATCGTTAAAGTATAATAATATTAATAATCGAATTATCGATACACGCACAACACCAATATTTAATTCATTGTAATGTTTAAATAATTCGGAATATCAATGCCATTCATTCGATTGATTGTTATTGTTTAACAATAGGAATAACAATGTTTAGTTCAAAATACAAAAAAAAAAATTATATATATATTACTATATATAGTACATACAATGTTTATTGATTGAATGTATTTATTCGATTCGATATGTTTTCCATAATTTCGTTTTTCTTGTTTCTTGTTTCTTGTTGATTGGTTTTGGGTCTAAAGCTTGCCTTGGAAGTGCAAGACTCCGCTGGAGCTGATGCATTCAACAAATTACATTTTAAAATTACTTAAGCTTAATAATTTAAATGTATTTCACTCGCACGAATATATAAAATTCTTTTTCAAATATATTCTTCAATAATTGCACAAGTCATTAAGATAAATAGTTTAGCAGTTGACAAAAAAAAAAAAAGAAACAAAAAAAAATGCACTACAAACTTAAGAGACTTAAACACGGACATAGACGGAGATGGATGGAGATGGATGTCGGGATCCGTTTAGATCAAGCTGAGGCGGCTGTTGGTCTTGCGGAGCTGTGCACGCCAGGGAATGATGTTGTCGTTGTCCTCCTGCTCTTCCTCCCCATGATCGAGAGCATCTTGTGGCTGCTGTTGCTGCTGTTGGTGCTGCTGTTGCTGAAGGGGCGCTATGGGTTGCTCCGATTGCTCGCCAACCTTGGATTCGCTGTGGTTCTCCTTGTTGCCCTGGGGATGTTGGGTCTGCAGTTGCTGTTGCTGTTGCTGATGCTGTTGCTGTTGCTGAGTCTGTTGCTGCAGCAGCTGCAGTTGTTGATAGTGCTGCTCGACGTTGAGGCCAGCGGTGCACGTTGCCAGATTGATGTTGTCGATAGACATGGCGCGATTCTTCAGGCGCCAGGTGTCCGCAATGCGGTTGTTCTCCTCCACTTTGGGCGTGTAGATGGCCGCTCTGCAAAATGGCGCACAGGTCAGAGATAGGAGTCCGCCTGTCTGGCTGGGCAACCATCACAAGCGCACCCGGCCACGCCCCCACCACAGCCCCCCGCCCCCGCCCACGTCCCGCCCTCAGGCCCCAGATCACTTACTTCAGCTTATTCTCTGTCTCTTCGCGTCGCGCCAACAAATCGCGCTTCCATTGCGGTATCTGCGACAGACGACGCGACTCCGCCTCCTGGGCCATCCGATCCTCAAAGTCCTTTTTGGCCCGCTCCGCCGCCTTCTTGGCCATCATCTGGCGCTTCCAGTCGGGTATGGCATTGCCGGCCTGATCCTTTTCTGGTATCTGTAAGTAGATCTTTGATACGCATGACAATCGCCGCTCGACAACCGAATCTCCAAATGTGACGTCACTCACCTGATCAACATAATTGTTGGCCGTGAACTGTTTCGTTATCTCCATGTAATGCTCCGAGTCCATGCGATTGGCCATCTGCTGCTCCACCTTCATCTTCTTGATGCCGGGTATGTCCTTCGAGATCTTCAGCTCGGCTATCAGATCCGTCTTCAGATACGTGTCCGTGCTCGTCGTCAAACACTGCATGCTCAGACTGCGCGCCGGCATCTGGTACGGCTTCGGCACCTTCTGTGTGTCCGTGCGACGCAGCTGCAAAATTATAGATCATATATCAAGATCAGATCAAATAACATCAGATCAATTTAATTGAATCCTTATTTTCTAATCCCTTTGCATATTTGATTTACCGAAAAATAATATCGACATCGCCACGCTAGTGACGAAAACATACTCAAATAACACGCACGCGGAAAGTTCATATAATCAGTTACTATATTGGAAATCATCTTAATTCGAAATCTCTTTTACACTTCGGATTATTTCATATTTAATCGAATTTGTTTGCATCAATGAAAATAACCAATAAAATGTTGAATTATTCTATTAAATTATAATCATAATCAAAATTGGGCTAATTGATATTTAAATGTAAGAACCAAATACAACATTCAACCCGGAGCACCACGGAGCACCGAGAGCCAGTGCTTGCCCACCGCTAGTTTAGGTAGATGCCTTGCATTGATCGAATGGAACTTACCTGGACACTGTTCAGGTCCTGAATCGAGATAGCGGACAGTGGTTGGTGCTGTTTGCGAGTTGCCGTGTCCTGGCTGCTCGGCGCTGTGCCGTGTGGTTTCTTGGGCTTCTGTGACTTGTTGGTGGCGTCGCCGGACATCGTCGCCATCATCATGGGCATCGGTGGCGCCATCATGTGTGGCAATGGTGGTGGCGGTGGCGGCAACGGTGGTTGCTCACCCACGCTCATGCCATGATGCTGCTGATGTTGATGCTGATGCTGAAGCTGATGTTGAAGCTGATGATGATGCTGATGCTGATGCTGTTGTTGATGCTGATGTGGATGTTGTTGGTGTGAGTGTTGATGTTGCTGCTGGGAAATCTGTATCTGCATGTAATCCTCCGTATCTGTGGAGCTGCAAATATCAATTCAGATGTGAAACACAAACTCAAATTGAATTTGATTTAATGTAGTTTTTTCGGTGGGGGGGAGAGTGTTTTTTGGGGCAGACCTGCGCCAGGCGTGTCGTGTGCGCAGTATCATCTTTGGATTGCGACTGAACGGAGCGAGGCAGCTTTGGCTCTCAAGCCCAAGCTCAACCTCGAGCTTTCCAGCTCAAATTGAAGCTCAAACTTGGGCTGAAGCTCAAACTTGTGTGTGGCATGCAGCACGCATTAAATTTCATGCACTCTTGAGCTGCTGAGGAAGTGGCTGCCGCCTGCCTGTTAATTGCCCCCACAGACTGCCAGTTGGCAGCCTCGTCTGTGGCTTAATTAAGGCAACTGTACTTCTGCCACTTTTGGTGGTAATTACTTATGTTGCCGCTGCACGAGATGTGCAGCCAAATTAAAGCAGCTGTCAGTTGACTGCAACGGCAACATCAAAATAATGTTGTTGTTGCTGCTGTTGCTGCTGTTGCTGTTGTTGCTGTTGGTATTGCTGTTGGCTTTCTCAACTTACCGGGCCGATGATGGACACGAACGCTTATCGCTAATGCTCTTCAGATACTCGGACGGCTTGATGAGATGCGTGACGCCGTCTTGTGATTTATTGGGAAAACTGGGCGGCACAAATGGCAGCACCAGCTGCTTGTTGACCAAATTGGGGCCACCGGAGCGCACACTGCCAGCAGTTGGGCCAATGCCAATGCCAATGCCAACGCCTTCGCCATTATAGCTGCCACCGTATTGCGATTGTTGCAGCTCGTAATGATCCTCGGCGGAGGAGGAGCCAACTCCATAGATGCTGCCAGCGTACATCGATTGTTGTTGCTGTGGTTGCTGATAGTAGTTGTTGCTGTTGTTGTTGCTGCTGTTGTTGTTGTTGTTGCTGTGAGTGCGCTGTTTGCCCTCCGCATAGCCATAGAGGCTGCCACCATTCGCAGTTGCCCCCGATGATATTGTCTGATGATAATGCCCCTCCCCGTTGCCGTTGCTGTTGCCGTTGTTGTTGACGCCAGTTGCTGCCTCAGTGTTGCCACCAGCTGCATTACCGTTATTGTTACCATTGCCGTTGTTGTTGTTGTTGCTGCTGCTGCTGCTGCTGTTGTTGCCATTGAGCAGCTTGGCTTTCTTGTTCGCTGAAATTGAACAAATTTATTTATAAGATTTTTATTTACAAGTGTATATATATATATAAATATATTTCTTTTTTTTAGCCTTGTCTGCGTTAACTACTTATTGTGGGTTAGCAGTTATCCCAGCTCTTTGGTCACGCTAGCTTGAGCCAAAACACATATGTATGCATGTATACACTAACACACACACACACACACACACACACACACACTTCGCACACTCATTGCGTATGCAGCGTGAGGCGACGCGACGCCTTTCACCAGCCTGCAGAATGCAGCTAATGGATGTGGACTACAAGCAAGTCTTAATCAGCTCGAGAGCAATCCAAAACTCAACCACAATGCAGCCACTGAACTCACACCACTTACACACGCACAGGCACACACGCACACACACATCAGCATAAGCGAGTATTGAAAAAAAAAAACTCACATATGTTTTGCATTTTCAAAAAAAAATCGAATTGAAAACTTTTTATTAAAACAAGAAAAGCACTTTTTCTTCATGTCCATATGGAGAACAAATGAGCATATGAACTCAATAAGTCTGTTAAATTTAAAATCAGTTTAAAATTGAAATTGTCAAATACTAGAAACCTTATTTAAAAGCCAAACATATTTGTAGTAAAGTTAAATTAAAAAAAATATAGAACTTTCATTCGATTTTTTTAGCCCAAGGATTTGAAATGTAAGCAAATAATACGTTCATCATGATTTTTTAAGCTGCGTTTAATCAACAACTTGAATGATTTTAATCAAATTAGTACTAATCCTAAAGATAAAATTGTTAAAAAACATATAGTTTTGATTCTAATCATTAAATAAAGAATGTGCTTTCCATTTGGAAAGCATTTGAGGTAAGTTAAGATCAGTTTCTTGCCTGTCAGTCCCATTTGTTCTAGACCTAAAGTACAGGATTATTTACATACAAGTATGTATTAAATGCGAAGAATTCTGCTGCTAAAAGAAGAAACTTAAGCTGATCAATTTCAATTTAATAGACTGCTTTGTTTGCTTGATTATTGGTGCTGTTGATGGCACTGAATTGAGCAGAGCTCTGCCCCCGAAACCACGATGAATGAATCCTCATAACGGTGAGGCAACTTTCACGGCAATTGTGAACTCGGAACTCGTTTCAGCTGCAGCAGCGATAGATCTGGAAATCGACAATGGCAATGGCATCCATTACGTGGTCAGGTTGACAGCAATGTACGAGTTTATGGACAGACTCACTCCAAAATGCATGGAATCGGGTCTAGCCAGTTTTGGCCAATTGATTTGGTGGTCAACACGAATGAAAAAATAACAAACATAAAAAAATGCCAAAAGCTAACAAATTTCAACATTTTATCAGTGGTTTAGCTTGCTTTTGATTCGGATTGGATTGGATTGGTCGAGATTGAATTGAATTGAATTAAATTGGATGGGAATGGGAATGGATATGGAATTGGAAATGGAAATGGACTGCTTTTAGTTGCAGATTTATGGTGAAATTCAAGTGGGCGGTCAGTGGCTGAGAAGCATGGAGCGAAAGTCATGTAACTAATGAACACTTTAACAGTTTCAGCTGGAGACGAAAAAGGGAGTAAAGGGGCGAAAATAGACTGACCGATTGGGAGAATGTTTGAACAAATAATATATTATAAGAAATTAAAACACGTAAGCTGGATAATTTACTTTTAAATAAAAAAAATCGATGGCGAAAATAGTTTAAAAAGCCTTTTAAATCAAAGGGTGTTTTCTTTTGTTAGAGACTTATGCAATCTTTTCACTCAACACATTATTTATATTTACTAAAAACTCGTATTGTAATTATGTTGTTTATCATTTGGAACTTCATCAACTGTTGCAATCTTTAAGCGATAACACTTACAACGAAATATATCGAAACGCTGAAAACTAAGCGTAAAATAATTGCGACGCGAATTCTTGTGGATCTTCACCGAACCCGGCATATTCATTGTAGTGCGAGAGAGAGGGAGGAAATTAGAGAGGGACAGCGAACGCAGCGATAAGCAAAGAACAATCAATCGATCATTCTCAACGATTGCACAATGTAATATTATTAATCAATTAAAGAAAACAGAGTAAATAAATATGAGAAACTCGCGACGGATGACGACGATGTTGACGGTGCGAGCTTCGCTGGCAGCCTGATGCGAGTTCAAGCGATCGCCAAAGTTATTCACCCAAAACGCCGACAGCAGCGGCAGCAGCAACTGCAACTGCAACAACGACAACAACGACAACTTGCAACAAGCTTCAGTGTCTTCCAGTCTACAAAGTTGTGCGAAACACGTTCACTTTCATTGGTAAAAGTTTCGCAGTGGCAAGCGCGCGGGTGGCTTGACTACTTACTACTTGCCACTGCGACTTGCCACTTGCCACTTGCTGCTTGCCACAGCCATTGTGCGGGGGAACGAAGCTTCAGAAAATTGCCTGACGAATTCACTTCCTCGTCTTGGCCAACGACAGCGATAGCGGTAGCTTCTGATCTGCAACAGCTTTGCAGCAAGTGTCAAGTGGTAAGTAGCAAGTGGCATCAACTATTGGGTTTCAGTTTAAAAACATTTACGAGTCCAACGCATTCGATGACAATGAAGAAGTGACTTTATCTGACAATCTGTCTGAAGGTCTGACAATCTCACACTTCAACAGTCTGTCTGTCTGTCTGTCTCTCTGTCTGTCTGCCTGTCTGTCTGTCTCTCTGTCAATTGACGTAGGAGTATGTCTAACACTTTTCCGTTTATTTTCCCGCTGTTTGCTATGATTTTGTTGCCAAGGCAACAACTTCCACTTTTTTGTTCAACAACATTGTTTTGACTCGTGTGAACTTTTGTTGTTTATTTGTGTACTTCGCAAATTCTCTGGTAAAAACAACAAACAGCAATTATATTAAAATTATGTACATTGTACATATACCATTTATAAGTGCATATTATGGATCAACGCATGTCAAATATCTCCCATATCTCACATTGTCTCTGACATTGTGAGGGTTTAATGCACTCGCTTAACTTCTCTACAGGAATTTCGTCTATCATCAATATTAAATATGTATTAACAAAAGGTAGAATTAAATTGTAATTATACTAAAGATCAACGAAACATATTGTTCTAAGCAGACTCGTCCAAAGAAATGCTCTAAGACTCAACATTTTTTAAATTTAACAATGTTAATTTACAGTAACTTTATACAATTTGTTTTTATAATTTCACTTATAAAAAAAATTGTATGTTAATAAATATAGTTTTTAATTTCGGATATATATTTGCTAATTTCGAATACATTTGTCAACTTGCTTTAAGTCAAATATAACTGGTAAAAAAAAAATTAAAAAATCATGAGAAGAAGCAAAAACGCTGCATTCCCCATTAATCAGGAATTATGAAGCGGAAAAAATCAAGCCCTAAATAAATGCCAGGAACATCGAAAAAATTCCACATATGCTATTTTTGGAAGGTACATCCAGCAACCGGATAAACTTTTATTTCCAATGATTTAGTTTTAAAATTATTTTCTTATTTTCAATTTTTTTGATACAAATTATAAATAAGAGTTATTTTTCAATTTTTATTTAAAAGTTGAATAATAAGAGTTGTTTTCAATTTTAAAAATAAATATCAAAAATAAGAGATATTTTTAACTTTTATCATCAAAATCAAATGTTGAATTGAAATATCTTTTGATCTGGAGGGTCCATTTTATTAAACGGCCTATACATTTCATCTACACTACATTGAAAATTACTCTTATTTATAATTTTTATCATAAAAATTTAAAAATAACTCTTATTTCTCTGCCATTATAATCAGACACTAAAACCACTTGTGAATTCGAAGCAAATTCCAGCTTGTTGCACTTTGGCGTGTGTGGTCGTGTGTTTTTGTTGTTGTTGTTGTTGTGGCTTAAATGTCATGTAAAGTGTTGGTTAAACACTATTTGCCAATCAATTTGGCCAAACTTAAACAGAGTGTCTGTCGTCTGGGCGAAACATGTTGTTGCTGTTGCTGTTGTTGCTGTTGTCCACTCGATGGTAATTCCAGTTTCAGTTGTCGAGCTGCCACTAATTGATCAATCAGTCTGCGCCCCGCTTGCCCCTTTTCCATTTCCCCCTTCCCACCGCTGCTTTACTATTTATGCCCCGCTGGACATGAAGAGACATGTCAATGTCAAAGACCTCGACCGAGAGAAAGAGAGAGAGAGAGAGAGAGAGAAAGAGATAAAGAGAGAGAGAGAGAGAGATGATTGCGAGACTGGAATAGGGTCAACGGCCGGTTTTACTGGTCTAACGAATTTAAGTATACATACATACATCTATATCTATACTAATATACGTACAGATAGATGAATATATATATATATATAGGTACTTAATATATGTACGAATATCTGGAGAACGAACAGCAGAATCGAATCTGGGTGGCTATTTGAAATGCAACCTATTGATGCGCTTCTTTTGGCCATAGATCTTGAGGCACTTGGTCTTGGCTTGCAGTTTGCGCTTGGCGATCGCCGCAGATGTGGATTTCGATTTGGCCGCTGAACTGGTGCTGGGAGCATCGCAGTCGCCAGTGGAACGCATGCCCCTGGTGAGGACCGAGGGATTGGGCCAGAGGGGGCCGACGGGATGGGCGATCTTCACGTTCAGCAGATGACGATCGAGCAGCTCCAGTTGATGATCTGTAGCCACTTCCGGGTCCAATGAGCCCATGAAGAGCGTCGAATTGCCAACACTGTAAATGACGTACGTGTCCCTCACACTATTCAGATTTCCAGACGACTCCTCCGGACTGGGCGTGGCCATCTCGTCGCTGAACTGCGTCGTCGTCGTCTGCGTCTGCTTCGGGGACATGTGAACCGTCGTCCCGGCCGAGAAGCTGCTGCTGTTGCTGCTCCTCAGCGGTCTGCTCTCGACCAGATCCGACCAGCCCAGACTCGAATCATCCGTGCTCATGGCTGGTGAGTATTCTGATTCGGCTGAATCTCTTATCCGTTGCTGCTTTAATTCAGATCTATTGTTGCGGTCAAATTTCAAAATTTCTGCATCCAGAATTTTGTTTTATTTGGAAACCAAAGTTATGTTTAGCGGCCGAGAAAAAATGTATTGAAATTTTTGAATTGGCAGGTAAAAGCCAACTCGGCATGTCTCTCGAATATTTAAAACATTTTTGAGAAACTTCATTAGAAACTACAGTATTGCAAAACGAAGTGTTTGAAGGCCCTTAGAAACAAGTTCTCTCAAAATCTGATGATGGTTCAAGACAACTTAAATATTACAAATATTTCAGTTACAACAATATCGTTTTTAATATGAAAAGATAAGAAGTTTAAGAGCGAATATTGTAGGTACATAGTAAAAACCTTTTTTTATTTAGGGCATTATAAACAGTATTTTCAACACTTAATCACTTTGTTTAATATTTGCCAACAGAATAATTGCAAAAAAAGGGATTCTTAAAAAAAAAAACAAAGAAGCAAACAAGTATAGAATTTAAATGTTTTCTAAGCCTGTTAAATAAAATTACACATTTAAAAAAAAAAAAAATATATTTTCTGATTAAATAAGAAACACCCTTATTTTAGTGAACAAATTCGTTCAAATCATAATAATGCACGGCCCAAAAAATATTTCCGGCTCTAGAATCTATAATAGTATACTCGTAGATAGTAACTTACAAGATCAAAAACAAGAAGTGGAGATTGAGCAACATTTATAATAGAATATGCCCATAAGAGTTAAGAGTTTTAAAAACAAATACGGTACAGACCTGATATGGTGGACATGGTGCGATTGTGGTTGCCACGCACCAGTTCCGAGGGACGCAGACTTGGCTCCTCGACGACCTCCAAGCCGGAGTCCGAGTCGACGGCCTCTTGTGTTGCAGTTGCACCAACAACTGTTGTTGCTGTTGCTGTAGCTGCTGTTGTTGCTGAAGTTGTTGCTGTTGCTCCCATTGGTGGTGTTGTGCCACTAAAGTGATTCTTCTTATAGATGCTGTGGCTGTTGTTGCTGGAGTTTTCTGTATTCAAATTGTTCCGCTGCACGGGAGCGCGCAGTGGCGGTGGCAAAGGGGGCGGTGGGGGTCCATTTACTGTTAACAAGAAGAAAAAGCGAGAGAGAGAGAGGGAGACAAAGAGAGGAGAATTATTATTAGCACACTGAGAAAAAGATTAAGTACACTCGGACTTGAATCAAGGATTTTCGATATGAAAAATGCAATGATCCTGAAAATTCTTGTGCCAATTATGAAAGTTTAAATTTTAAAGCGCTGTTCAAAATTTTGTTTTTTAAAATTAAGAGCATATTTAAAACTCTTAATACCAAGAGCGTTCAAATAAGTTAAAAATATATAAGAATTAAAAATCTTGAATCAAGATCTTGTTTCAAGCTTACTAAAGAAACTGATTTAATCGGGATTAAGCTTATTTATATTGAAGTATGAAACAGTCATACTCTTTAAAATATCGGTCATTTACTAGAAGAGTGGCATAAGTCTAAGAACACGATTTTTGAGTTAATGATGCAGAAAGGTTCGCAATGTGACAATCTATGTTGTGTACAAATTTCATCATCCTATCTTTCATACCGCGAGTGTGAGAAGAGAAAATATGTCGTTTTTTCATTTCCAACGATTCGACTTTATTACCTCAAAATAACGATACATCTCAGTTGCAATGTAATCGTTGACTAGAAAAGATTCTTTAAGTTTCATAAATCTCAGTTGTTTTTTTTTTCACAAATTTACAACTATTTTAGCTTTTTGAAAAACACAGGCGAGACTCGAAAACTTTAAATGCGTTTATCTCGAAACGCCATTTTTTGAGATATGTCACTCTTCTACTAAATGAGCGATATGTATGCACATCTTTCTGGATTTTAGAATTTTGCTCTAATTTTTAATGCTTAACGGAGCAGAGCTCATTGTTTTGCATTTTTCTGATTGTATGTTTTATCGTAGCGAAGTCACACTGTACAACTTACCCACTGCCAGATTCTGCATTGGAGGCGCCGAGGAGACACGCTTCAGATTTTTGCTGCCCATGTTGTTGTTGTTGTTGTTGCTGCTGCTGCTGCCAATGTTGCTGTTGCTGTTATTGCTGCTGCTGTTGTTGTTGTTTTGTGTGGCAATGTTGGGCGTGCTGCTCAACATTGTGGCATCCATCAGGTTGTTGCGTATCATGGAATTCCTGTGCGTCTGCTTCGTCCGCTCGGCAACATCCTCGGGCGGACAGACGCTCTCGTAGGTGTCGCTCTTGACGCCTCCATTAAGCAGCTGATTCTTCAGATTCTGATTCTGATTCAGATTCAGATTCACATTCTTTGCACTATAATTGTCCTTGATCGACGACTCGTATTTGGTGCTGTGCAGTCCGATCATCGAATGCGATTTGTTGCGATTCAATAGACTAATGTTGTTATTGTTGTTGCTGTTGCTATTGCCATTATTGTTGCTGTTGTTGTTGTTGCTGTTGCTGTTGTTATAGTTGTTGCGCTTGTTGTTCAAATGCTGTGACAGGAGATAGGAGAAAGTTGACGTTAATAATCGTTTGCAATGATTTATACAGGTTACTCCGTTCGACTCCTTCACTGAGAAAAATTAAAGACGAGTGTAATCGACTTTGAAATACCCTGTGTCCAGTGCACAGTTATTGAAAGCAGACATATGTATACATATTTCTATAAGTAAACCCATTAAAACACATGCAAAAGGGAAGTGAATAATCACTATTTACTATGCCTCATATAAATTCAAATGGATTTATATGTTACATACATTTTCACAAAACTATAGTACCCCTATTTGCGCATGACAAATGTATACGAGGCAAATTTACAATTAATTCCACTCATTTGGCAGGAATTGACAAAAATTACGAATTTAAAACAGATTGAATATAAAGAAGCCTTATAAATTTCAGTTCTGATTTCCGCACTTCACAATGAAGCATACTTTTAGGGTATAGTGTTAATAATTTAATAATTTTGTCATTAAGAAATAATTTAATCAGGTATAATTGAGAAATTCCCTCCCACATTTCCCATCGATTTTAATGGATTATTTCTCACAGTGTACTCACATGATTGCTATACTGAAGCACCACATCTGTGCTGCGCGTGGAGCTGGCGCTGGCAGAGCGCGAATGGGAGCCACTGTCGCGGGAGCGAGACCTGCCCGCATTGTATTTCTGTTGTTGCTGCGACAGCAACTGTTGCTGTTGTTGATGTTGCTGCTGCTGTTGTTGAAGTAGCTGCTGCTGTTGCTGTAGCTGTTGATGCTGCTGCTGCTGCAACTGATGATGTTGCTGGTGTTGATGTTGCTGGTGTTGATGTTGCTTGCGCGATTCTTCGCGCACCAAGTAAATGTCTTCATAATCATGATCTCCATTTGGATTGCCAATGTTGCTGATGTTGCTGTTGCTGCTGCTGCTGCCATTGGCAATGCTCTTGTGTTGTTTGTAATTGTTGTTAGTGCTGCTGTTGCTCTTGTTGTTTTTGGTGCTGTTGCTGATGTTGCTGCTGCTGCCGTGTCGATTGAAGCTCTGACTGCGCAGCTGATGATTGTGACTGTGATTGTTGCTGTGATTGTTGCTGTTGCTGTGACTGTGATGGTGACTGTTGCTCTTTGGCGAATTGAAGCTGGACGCGATGGACACAGATTCATCGGAGCCGCTGCCAGCGCCACTGGAGCTCGAATGGACATCGGCCTGGATGGTCATGATGGCATTGCCCGCCTTCGATTGCATCCCATGCGGATGCGGATGCAGATGCGAATGCTGATGCGGATGCGGCATCTGATGTTGCTTCACGCTGCTGCAGTCAGAGTCCACAAAGAGATCCCGCACCCGGTTATAGATGATCTCCTGCGGATCGTGGAGGAAGAACGATTCCCCCGATATGCTGCCATTCGGCGAGGGCGTGGCATACATGCCCCCGTTCCGCATGGGATTCACATACAGTCCGTCGTTGGGCAGCAATGCCCCACCGCCAGTGCCACCACCAGGTGCCACACCACCACCACCACTACCACCACCACCACCGTTGCAGCCGTACAACTTCTCCGAGGAACTGCGCGATTGCTGTGAATACAAAGCGTCGCTGTTTTTCCGCGTGATGCCGACGCCGACGCCGACACCAGTTGCAGCAGCTGCCGCGATAACTGCGGGGGGATGCAGATAAAAGGGCTCCACATCGGAGCTGAGCGTGGAGGAGGACTTTGATTTGATGGTGTTGCTGCGGCTCGTCTGTTTGCTCGAATTCGTGTTCGAGTTGCAGCTGCTGCTCAAGTGTTGCTGCTGCTGTTGCTGCTGTTGTTGCTGCTGTTGCTGATGTTGCTGTGACTTGTGACGTTGTGCATGGCTCTTGCTGTTGTAGTCAACAGTGGTGCCATGCTGCACCAGTACATTTAGACACTGTACAAATTAGTTAAACAATAATTAGTTTCATAAACCTTCATCACACATCAGATATCAGATATCAGATTTCAGATTTCTATTTACCTCAACCTGCTGATTTTCGGCCGCATCGTTAATCGGCGATTTTCCGTATTTATCCAGTGATAATTTTGCACCGTGGTTGAGCAGCCATCGCACCACTGACAGGTGGCCACGTGAGGCGGCAAAGTGCAGTGGTGTCGCACCGTCGCCATCCCGCAAATTCGGATCCACACCCTGATCCTGCACCTGTAATTAACAAATCACAAAACCACTTGGCACTTGTATTCATATCATTTCAAAGAGCAAATAGAAAAAAGAAAATCGAGTGGAGTGCTGTCAAAAATCTGCTTCGAATTTGAAATATATTGCAATTGCCAGAACTTAACTTTTGGAACGCGATATTGATAATGTCATACTTAAATTTCTCTTATGATCTTTACATTTATGAGTACCTTAATTGCCATTAACTTTAAACTAAATAAATTTTGATTTATGTTAATAATGCATGTGATTTCATTTAATTTTACCCATATATATTAAATATGTTATGATGCGTTTACACTAGTTGATGCAGCGTCAATTCAAACTTTATCAACAATTAATATTCAATGTCAATTGATATCCAAGGCTTACATTAGTTGATGGAGTTGACACATTTTCGAGTTGAGCAACGCGCAAGATGCCAACGCGTTGATAATGAAGTTGAGAGTAATTTAGACTAGTTTATATCCACATTCGTTGACGTTCGCGTTGCCAAGCATTTTTCGTTGTCGTCGATATTGGGTATGTATCGAAAGTGATTTTAATCGATATTGTTTTGTAGTGAAGCAGCGGTGGGCACGAAATCTGAATTCTGGAGCACTACAACAGAAACTACAACAACATCAACAACAACCCTATTAGAATCTACCCACTTTGCTCGCAAGTCTTTTGTGCGATTTCACGGCGCCGAATGGGCAAATATAAAGTTCGGAGCAGCCGCTAGCTCCCGGAGCCCATACGTGCCCACCGCTGGCGTAAAGTAAAAAAAGTGGTAAGTACACATGCATATATATCTTAAAACTAATTCATATGTAATTTGTATACATTAAGATAAAATCAGTAAGAAAAAGCAAAATACCGGCAGCAGGTCTACTTTCGATATTGAAATGTCGTTCAATAAATATGTGTACAAATAAAGAAAATGTATTTTTTAATTGTATTTTATTACTAATTTTGGTTTTTTTGTAGACTGCACAGTTAAAAAAACAGAAAACATATTCTGTACATAAAGTTTGTCAACACGAAGCAAAAGAATGAACATGAGCTCAACTTAATTTTGTGTTGCCAACGCGCCGATTGTGTCTTCAACTGTTGACACAAAGTGTTTACACCGTGATTACATTCAGAGCAACAATTGATGTTTTTCGCATTGTCAATCTACTGATCTACAGTTGATCAAGTTGACAGCTGTTCACGCTAGAATTGACTAAGTTGATACCAACGTTGACTTTTTTATCAACTAGTGTAAATGCAGCATTAACTACGCTTCCAAGTTTTTTTTTGATAAGCAATCAGATTTATTTAAGCACGCCGCATGCTACTTAAAGCACTTTCGTGTCAGAGCAAGATTTTATAAAAGCAGTTGGGTCTGGCAGGGTTTTGTGACACTAAACAGGAAAGCTTGACTCGGAGCTTAATTGATTGAGGAAAGGCGTCGCCTTAACCAGAGTTTGACAACCTTAACTGATGTCCTGCAGCAAACTGCCTGCAGGCGTCCAGCCATAATTTTACACACAAATTGAATTATTGCCAAGTTATAACTTATGTGCATATATGGCTTATTAAAAAAGGACTTGAATTTCATTTTATAGCAAATGCATTAGTTAGGCGAGGTTTTCAATATGACTAGTTCAAATCAATGGAGAAACGATGGATCTATTGCCATTGTCATATACTGGTAGAACGATAATTATCACAAGCAGAGAGTCAAATTTATCGGCTATTTTTTATGGACTGTCAGCTTTTCTCTCCCCATGTGCTCTACAAGGATACGAGCAAGAGAAACAACTGTAAAGTGTCAGTAGTCGTGATCTGTCAACATTGTTAACAGACTTGGTCGCAGTTTGTGTTTCAGTTGCAACTTGCAACGCTTGCCACGAGTAAGTGGACACTTCTGAGACCCACATGCAACACATTGTGTGGAAAGTGGTTTGTTTCAGCTTCAGCTTCAGCATCAGCTTCAGCATCAGCTTCAGCTTGAGATTGAGCATTGGCAATGCAAAACTATTTAGTTCAATTTAGAAAGGTGATTTTCAACTGGCACCCAAAGTCGGTCTGCCAAGATGTCCAGTTTATGTCGCAGCATTCAACTAATGTAACGCAGAGAAAGAGTCAGTGTGTATGTGTCAGAGAAAGAGAGAGAGAGAGAGAGAGAGAGAGAGAGAGAGAGGGAGAAAGATTGCCCACGCCTTAAGAACAGCAATATCAATGCTGAATTAAAATAAATAGAACTTTGTTAGCATAACGATTGCTGACTCAACTCGGATTGGGATCTGGGACTGGGACTTGGACTGGAACCTGGACTGGGACCTCGTCTAGCGGCTCAATGTTAATCCGCTTGATAAATGGCAAAGACTACGCAACAAACTGGTCAAGACACAATAAACCGTTAGCAGTACGACGATGATGAAAAAAAAATACAAAAATAAAAACCAGGAAAAGGAAGGCCAAACTCCTTGCGGTTAAAACGAGTTCAGCAATGTTCTACATTGTTATTGTTATTGTTATTGCTGTTCTGCTTCTTTTTCTATGCTGTTGGCCTTAATAAGGCATTTGGCAATTGTAAATTTTGTTACAATTGAAAGTCCTGAGTTAATTGCAATTACTCGTATGTAAACAATCTACAAATTAATACAACTTTTAAATTTTACATACACATTTATGTTAGCAACTATGTATATCAAACTGAAAGAAGTACATCAAAAATTGTTTTATTCATTATAATTGTCGAATTCCACAAATAGAAAACTAGTAATGTGGTGCCAATTTTGCCAATATAGAAAAAGATTTACAAATTTTTGTAATTAGTTTTCAAATGGGAATCAGACTCGACTCTGACTCGACTCTCATTTTTATGTTATTATAATAGTTAAGCTGCACAAAAATATAATAATAAGTATAGAGCTCAGTAATTAACGAAAGAGAATAGATCAGCGGTGGGCACGAAATCTGAATTCGTTAGCAGCCGCTGGCTCCCGGAGCCATTGCGTGCCCACCGCTGGAATAGATAGTCGATTTTTGTTGTTTTACAGAATGCTGGCAACCCTGAGCGACAGAGCGAGTACTCACCATCCATTTGAGGCAATCCAAGCAGCCCATTTGTGAAGCGGCATGGATCGGTGCCATTCCGTCGCGTGCGCGAACGTAGAGCGAACCGCCGGCTTCAAGCACTAGAAACTTGAGCACCTCCAAGTGCCCCTCCTGGGCGGCGAGATAAACGGGGGTGACATCGTTGTCCATTTGAGTATTGGCGCTGCAAGTGCAATATGAAAGGAATGCGTAGAGCACAGACCAAAAGATCAGACCAAACAATTAGCTTACTTTAGTTAAATGTATTTTGATTTATTTTTAGTCAACGAGTTTTGGGTTAATGAGCAAAAAGTCAACACAGCGCATTGCAGTTGAGAAAACCATTTTGTAAGACGGTATGCAGCACACAACAAAGCACAATCAAAAACAAAAAAAATGCTAATGGTTCCCATATAAAGATATGTTGATACTAATTAAAGTATCATCAATGCCAGCGTAAAAAGTGGACAGATAAAAGAAAACGGAAAACAAGTTGACAGATTGCGTTAGGGTCGCAACTCTCTATATGTATAGTGTGTTAGTTGTCAACTCGTTTTTCCTTTTTCTTTAACTTTTTCTTCTTCTTATGTGTATTGTATCGATCCACAGTGTCAAAGAGTGAAAGATTAAGGTATCACTCTAGACTCTACAGTTTCGTAACCATGTCAAAAATGGTCATAGAAATATACAATTTTAATAATGCAATTTTAGATTTGAGGTTCATTACTTCATGCATGAATAAGACTAAAGTAAGTTTATTCAAGATACGGTTATCTCGTTATTCTGCACGATCGACTTGAGTGTTGTTGTTTTGATTTTTATTAAGTAACTGCAATTTTTTAGTAGTCAACTAAGCTGTTTCTTAGATCAAAATGTGCAGTATGTTTTCCCAAAAAATATTTATTTTTTTTATTGTTTTGTTCAGCATTATTATAAACAATTGAGTTTCTAATCTAATATATTTTATGTGATTTGCATTTAACCCATTTTCCATAACTTAATGTATTCAATTGCAAATGGAAAACTAAGAAAATCCAGCAAATTTGTACGGTGGTCATTCCATATTTAAAAAATAAATATTTTATTAAAATTTAATTTTAAAAATATTTAAGTTTTAAAAATGTGAATTTGAATTTGATTTTTAACCTCATGTTCGATTTTCGAAGGTCCAAATTAGCCTAAAAAAGTGGTTTTTAATGAAAAACACACTACTTTTTTTATCGGGGCATAAAATGTGTTTAAGGTCAAATTTTGTAACGTCTTGTTAAGCTCTCAGTTAACTAACTGAAAGATATTTTGACGCAAAAGGCATTAAAACTAATGTCAACATTAATATTTAACTTTTAATGTGCAACCAGATATGAAAAAAAAAAACAATTAATATACTACTACTTGTCAACTATTCAATTAAATCCAAAAATAGTTGAAGATGCTATTTTACAATCAAAACACTTTTAAATTGATAAGTTTGCTGAGATTATATTAAGTGGAGTTTGATATAAGAGAAGGTAATCCATAGGCTCTTAAATCAAGAAAGGTTTCAGTGACTTCAAATAAATAGTAGTGTTTGGAAATACGAGGGCGGGCTGATACGTAATCGGCCTTACCAAAAAAAAACATCTTAAACAACCCATAAATATTTTATTCGATTAGTGTTTTCTATCGGCTGATTGCTGAAAAAGTTTTAGGCGTTTTTCTCAACACTGGTAATTTTGGCGGGAGTTTTAGCATGGTCACTTTTGCATTGTCCCCAAAATGAGTAAAATAGAATATCGAGCTGTCATTAGATTTCTGTTTTTAAAAAAGAAATCCAACGATGAAATAAAAAATGAGTTAATCGAAGTTTATGGGGAATCAGCTCCATCGATTTCGACCATTAAATATTGGACTGCTGAGTATAGGCGCGGGCGGACAAGCATTTTTGACGAGGACCGTCCGGGACGTCCCAGAGAGGTGACAACCCCAGAAATGGTAGATAAAGTCCACGGAATGATATTGGATGATCGCCGAATAAAGCTGAGAGAGATTGCTAAGGCCCTAAACATTTCTCGTGAACGTGTTGGAAACGTCTTACACGAATATTTAAATATGAGTAAGCTTTCGTCAAGGTGGGTGCCGCGATTGCTCACAGCGGAACACAAACGCAACCGCTTGGTCATTGCGAAGCTGAGTTTGGCATTGTTAAACGCAAATAAGAATGAATTTTTGCGTCGTTTTGTGACTGTCGACGAAACTTGGATACATTACCATACACCAGAAAGCAAGGAACAGTCAAAGCAGTGGATTTCAACCGGAGAAACGGCGCCGAAAAAGGCAAAGATTGGTTTGTCGGCCAACAAGGTAATGGCAACGGTTTTCTGGGATGCCCGAGGCGTAATTCATGTGGATTATCTAGAAAAAGGCAGAACAATTAATGGAGAGTACTATTCTAACCTTTTGGGACAGTTCGATTCAGAACTAAAGAAAAAAAGGCCGCACATGGCGAAGAAAAAAGTTCTGTTTCACCAGGACAACGCTCCGGCTCACAAGAGCGTTGTTGCCATGATGAAATTGTGTGAACTACACTATGAAATTCTTCCACATCCCCCCTATTCTCCAGATTTAGCACCATGTGACTATTATCTATTTCCAAACTTAAAGAAATGGCTTGGTGGAAAGAAATTTCAGTCGAATGAACAGGTGATCTGTGAAACAAACGCCTATTTTGAGGACCTGGACCAGTCATATTTTATGGAAAGTATAAAAAAATTGGAGGACCGTTGGACTAAGTGCTTACGTCTAAAAGGAGATTATGTTGAAAAATAAAAAAGAAAAATAAAAAAAAAAACGTGTTTTCTTTGGTAGGCCGACTATTTATCAGCCCACCCTCGTAGAATGGAGAGACGGATCAGGACCAGCTTTGACTGCCACGAGATGATGTCTCACCTAACGACGCTGCGTCGATTGTTTTGCTCCTTCCGCCCCTGGCCCTGGCCCTGCCCCGTCCCGATGGCCATGAGGGTCGTCGGCTCATCGGCATCGGCATCGTTCGGGTCATGAAGTTGAGCCTCATTGGCAGCTGGGATTTTGCGTTGATGTGCCTCCATCATTCGTTCACTGAGGCTGCTCAGATCCTCGATGCGATCCTTTTTACTGCTGCTGCTGTTGTTGTTGTTTTGGTTTGGATTTTGGCTGTGATTATGTGAGACTGTTGTTGTTGTTGCTGTTGTTGTTGTTATTGCGGCTTCTGTCACATTCTCCGTATCCGGATCGTGGCAGTTGTTGTTAGTGTTGCTGTTATTACTGCTGGCACTGCTGCTGCTTCGACTGTGATTGTGACTGCGACTGTTACTGTGACGGTGACTGTGACTGTGACTCGGACTGTGACGACTGCTCAGAATGTCGGTGGCTACACAGTTGACCTCCGTGGCGATAATGGTGTGAATGTCATTGTTCGATTTGCTCTTCTGCTTGCTGCGGCGGTACGAGGTCAGACTTGTGGTCATGCGGCCAAGAAGGCCCTTCTTAACGTTGATGGTCGAAAAGTAGCTAAGGGTTTGGTATTGGATTCGGATTTGTTTTTTGGAACAGGTGTGAATGTATGTGCCAGTGTTTGTATTTGGGTGTGTGTGTGTGTGTGTGCGACTGGACAAATGACTCTGTGTACGACGTGATATTACTGTGCACGGAAGAGACGCAGCGAGAGACGAGACGAGACGAGACGAAAGACCATGACAGAGAGGAGAAACGGGGAGAAATAACTACTATTACTATGTGCAGAGATTCTCTATACGAATGTCGAAAAATATGGAAATAACTTTGAATATATTTCTGAGTTGGATATCCTAATTTATGATTCCTTTTTGGCATCCTTTTTGTGATTTTTCAATGTAGTATTTTTTTTACCATATTGTTTTTTCCTTTTTCTTTGTAATTTCTAAAAACAATAGTCGGAATTCGTATGAGGTAGCTATGTATGTAGTTGCTAGATGTGATACAGGGTGCCGTTGTTGTGCTAAGTAATTGGATGATGATGCTAGGATCCCTTGGCTTACCTACAGATTACGGATTACGGATTACGTATACACTTGAGGCGACTTTCAATTTCACAATGCGACACTGCGGTTCATAGAATCGACTTTGGTAACTTCGGTCTGGTTTTTTCCCAATTCCGTTAACACAAACACACACAAGCACACAGACAAGAAACTGTTAAAAGAAAAATCACGTTGATATTGAAATTTGTTGTTTCTTTGGTTGAGTTTGTTTTTGGTTGCGTTTTCGATTTTAGTTTTTCGACTTTATTGTTGGGCTTTTACTGTTTTATGCTTCCGTTTATTTGCATATCAAGTTTGTCTGCTTGTTAGAGTGAGATCTAAATCAATTGCTTTCTCTCTCGCACTCTGTCGCTCTTTCTCTCTGCAAACAGAAACCGAAAGTTGCAACTTGTGGCAACTGGACGCACTGCGTCTGCAACTGACTCGCAGAGTGGCCGCCTCGCGATTGAAGCTTCTCTCATCCGGCTCAGCAAGCTTCTAGCGCATTTGCTGCCCATTTTTCTTGCGTTTCGCTTTATTTTGTTTTGTTTTGTTTCTGATTTTCGGGTGAAATTAGCAACAACAACGAAAACAAACAAAAACTAAGCAAACTGCAATCCAGAGCAGATCGCACACGGTACATGTTTCTCTCTGTGAGTTCCGCCCGGGCAGCTCTTGTCTCTGGCCTGAGTCTGAGTCTGAGTCTGATTCAGTGTGCATTTGCAACCGTTTTCGTTAACGTTTTCCGACACCGCACAGTGGGACGAGATGGTCCCGCAGGACAGCAATAACACAGACTTTAAATAATTCATAAATTAAGGGAAAACTATATGTTTGATATCTTTTGAAGAATGCCACAATATGAACTAACAGCTTATTCCAGCTTTGACAACCATCTCAATTACTATTTACTAATTGAACAACGGTTTTAAGCTAAATTTGGGTAAATCACCGAAAATATTTAAATTGTTTAAGGTTTGTGATAGACTAAAAACTGAGATACGTTAGGTAAAAAGGCTACAGATACATATTTTATTTAAAATCTAATTCTATCTTAGATTCAAGCGCTACAAGGAGTTATTAAGCACTAAACAAAATACATTTTAATAATTTAAAATATCAAAATAAAAATATGCAATTTAATAACACAAATTAACCAAAATGAAAGCTCTAAGATATTTTAATTGAGTTCCTGAACTTGCTGTTTAATGTTTTAACTCTTTTATTTTCATTTTAAATAAACACCCATTGTTTTCCAAACCAAATGTTACAAAACCAAAATAACAATGGAATACATTAGCAATTAGACAGCTATTCAAATATGAATATCTCAGTTCGATGTTGGTATATTTTTCGCCCGAGCTTGTCCCACTGTGCTTTCCCTAATTCATGTTGGCGGCGCTGGTTTTGGCATAGGCATAGGCATCGGTATCGGCATCGCTTTGACTGAGAAGCTCAGTGGCGGCCACTTCATGGATATTGCACACCAGACGCCCCAGCTTCAGCTTCAGTCTCTCAAGTCTGAAGTCGAGTCTGAAGTCGAGTCTGAACTCTCGAGTGTCTCGCGCCTCAACATTTCAACAAGATCGAGGAATGAAGCTGGCGCTCCAGTTGCTTTCTTCAGTGAGCGACTTGGCGACTTGACGACTTGTTACATTTTCCATCTTTTCGCTTTGGAAATGAATTGTGCACCAATTAAAGTTGATTTTTCATCTTCATGTTTCGCTGCTGCTGTTGCTGCAGCTGCTGCTTCTTCTACTTGTATCTATTATTTATATTTTTTTTTATAGCACACCTGTCTGTCCCCCAGTCCCCAGTCTCCAGCCCCCTGTCCGCTGACTACCCCCTTTTGTCGATTCGCCAGTAGCGTGTTTTTTATTCGCCTCGACAGCTTCTTCAGCTTTTCAGCTTCTTCGGCTTCTTTGCTTGTGGAGCGTCTTCAGCTTTGGTTTTGTAGGTGAAAATACAGTAAATTGCGAGTACGTATCAAGTAGTATACCCAATTTTGTTGTGCCCATTTTGTAATTGCAATTTAATAATTATATTTCTCTTCATTTTTTCATCATTTTTCTTTTTTTGTTTAATATTTTTAATACCCATTTGCTTGTTAGCATTCAGCGAAGTCTCAAAAAAGCGATAATTATAGAGAGCAGCCTCGTTACGATCGTTACGACAGTTATGCCTGTTTTGCGTTACCATTATGGGAATGCTATAAATCTGGTCTACAGATCTTGATCTTTCTATCTGATTGTTAATTGAACATTTGCGTGTCGCAGTAATGGTAGAAGGAAAGCCACTCTCGACACTAAATTGTATGTCAACGATGGATAAACTGAATACTTTTAGACTCAAAGAAGACATTATCACTATGAAATAACTGCATGTAATATTTAATGTATCTGTCTCTAGAATTTTGTATTTCACATAAATTCCTGTCTAACTATTTTTCTTTTAAAAAAACATGTATTTGGGTTGCAATCTGCTTCCAAAATATGTTTTCTAAATTGCTGAAATATGTGGATGAACATTTTTTGTAAATAAATAAATAGGAAAAGCTCAAAAATATATCTCCATTTAGAGATAGAGAGAGAGAGAGAGAGAGAGAGAGAGAGAGTGAGATCCTGCACAGCATTTTTGTATCTTATTCTCTGATGCAAACTCAGAAATTCAAACATATCATCATAACATTTACATATTTTATCCTTCTTTTTATATAATTGCCCCATTAGCGATGTAACTTTTGTAACTATCAAACCACTTTAAATATTTTTAATTGAAATTTTTTGTTATTGTATCTCATCCCAACTAGTCTATATATCTAATAGAATTTGTATATTTCACTAATATAATTGTGTTGCATCTTCATCTTGTTCGACAATCTTTTATTACTATCATTATTATATATTTAATTTAATTTAATAATTTATCGAACATTATATATTTTTCATATTTAATCTGATGTTCATCCTTACTAACAAACCATTTAGAGCTTCCTAGTATATTTCTGTCTTTCTTACAATTATTCATCATCATTTTTGGGGTTACATTAACAATTAGTCGAAGATCACTTTATCATTATTTTTGTATTGTTTTGTTTTATATTTTTTAATTTTCGTCAAGGGTATATTGTTAATTCGTGCACAGAGTCGAAGTCGTCACACAGTTTGCAAACATACAAGTATTTTGTATGTGATTTTAATTTTTAATTTTGTATGCTTGGATATTTTATTGTTTTTGAAAGTGTGCCCTTTATTTGAGCCGCATTTTTGCACACACCCACAAGCACACAAACACACACATAAAAACACCATTAAAAAAAAAAACAAATATAAAAAAATGAAATTCATATAATGGCAAAGGGAAAACAAAGCACAATTTCCGATCGCCGAGTGGTTTCAAGTGTGGTTCTTCGGCCGGCGGGGCAGCTGCTCGTTGCTTGGCCAATTGATTATTGTGACTGATGTGATGTGATGTGAGGTGATGTGATGTGATGTGGGGCTACCTTTTCATGGTTGCGGCTTGAGCACCACACACAAGTTGTTGCTACTGTTCGTTGTCTGCAATTGTTGTTGTTGTTATTGTTGTGGCTTGCAGTTCTTTGGTACACTGAGACTGTTAATTAATTCGCGTTCCGATTCGTTAACTGCATTCGAAACACTTTGAAGCGCGAAATGTTGTTCGTTGTTTGCTGTCGTTGTTGTTGTTGGTGTTGTTGTTGGTGTTGTTGTTGGTGTTTGCTGACCAACACACGGCGCGGCGCAGGCTTTCAACGGCATCGAGTGGGCGATGTGTGGGCGTGGCCGCACGGCAACAGACGCTACGTACACGGCAATTGCGGCATTTGAGCGTTAAAACTACGAAAAGCGAACGCAAAACGAACAAAATACAACAGCTAAATAAAATCAAAACAAATTCAAAATTCAAATTCATCTATGGCCACATGTTGTTGCCGTTGTCGGTTGTTCAGCGGTTCGTTTGTAACGGTTGTGCTACGGCAAAAAAAAAAACGGTAACAACGTTGCCCAGCAAAAGATGGAAATGGAAATGAAAATGGAAACGAAGACGCTGCACGACAAAGCACCGTTCGCTTCGAGTAACCAAACGCGAATAGAAGCCAATGCGACCAGCGGCCAGCAACCAACTGACAACTGACAACACCGCCACCAACAACACCAGCAACATCTACAACAACTACAACAACAACTAAGGAAAACGGCATCGGCAACACCAAGAAGCAGAAGCAGAAACCAGCTCTGCCACAAGAAGCATTTACTTGGAGCCAAGGCCTATCATCAAATGTTTTGTATACTCATATGATATTATCCAATGATTCTGCTGCCCCTCTCTTCCCTTCTCTTTTTCAGCCTCTCTCTTTCTCTCGCTCTCTGGCAGCTCTTCCTCTGCTTCTTGAACTCCACATGGGTTGCTCGAGCTGGCAATGAATATAGAAAGGTCACACTTTATAGAGAACAAACCAAAACATAATTTAAGCGAAATTATGACATTTTATTCTCACCCATACAATTATTTAAATACCAAAGATACCTAAAGTGCGTAAGATATCTAATCATTAAATATTACAATAATTATTTAAACACAAACACATACATACATATGTACATTTTATTACTCTTATGTTAGTAGCATCACTTAATAACGGAAAATCTCTAAATACAAGTTCTATAACTAAGCGTTCTTGTTGCAAGGTAATTAAATATTTATTTACTGATAAGGAGATATTGTAAAGTAAACCAGAAAGTGAATATTTTTCACATCATATTTATGTAAGTCATGTGTAAATTGTTGACATTAATAAATAAGAGACTTTTGATTTACATCAGTTTCAAGTTTTTTCGCCCTTCTTATGAAAATTACCTTATGAAAATATATGAAATGTTTCATATCAAAGTCATAACTCATTGGTTATTCTCCACAAATGGATAAAAACTTATTACAAGAATGGTTTCGAGCAAATTTAATCTTACTTTTTTGGGATTGATGCAAAGCAAATTAAAAAAATAATAAACTCTTTGTAAGCTTACACTTGAGCAACTTATTAACCAACTCTCGCGTTACACAGTGTTGTTGCTGCTGTGTTAGTTGTCATGGCAATTGAACTGGCGTATTTAATAAACATGAATTGAAGAAGAGAATTCAAGCAAGCCGCAAGGCAGATTCAGAACCAGAGTCAGAGTCAGAGCTGGCCAAAACCAGACCAAAGACCAGGCTAGGCAGTCGGTGGACTCCTTTGCGCAGTTGCTCCACTTGCAATTGCAACTTGTTGCAACTGGCAACTAGCAACTGGCAACTTGCAACGGTGCTTTGTGCTGGTATCCCCAACTATCTATTGCCGCTCTCCACTCTGTAGCTCTGCCTCCTCCTGGCATCCAGTTGGAGCATAAAAATAGCACGCCTGGATGCTTGGCTGGTTACCCAAGCCGATCCATGTGGCTAGCTGGTTAGCTGGCTAGCTGGTTATCTGCTTAGCTGGTTACCTGCTCACCTGGCAAACTTGCTACCTGAGTATGGGTCTAGATTTGGCCACCTCGCTCGCCTTGCCCAATGAATCAATGTTTAGAACGCGTGCTCTCCTTTGGTATTTAGGTGACTCCAAGCAAGGCTGCCACTAAATCGGACTATGTCGCTTCCTCTGGCTAAAGATGCCACAGTAGGTGGGCAGGTTATGCAGCTGGAGCTGCAGCTGCGACTCCAGCTGGAAAGCGATCTCAATCAGTCATGGAGCCCATGCTGCGACTGCAGCCATGGATCATTTGCCACCATATTTAGTTGGCAATCTCTTGCTCTCTTGTTTTGTTCTGCCATTGTCTGTAGCGCCAATTATGAGATCATCAGCTTTAATTATCCGCATTTAAATGCCTTGACTGCAATCGATCAAGTCGGCCACTGCTCATTAAACACCACTAGAAGAGTCTACAAACAGTGCAACAGACAGATCTCTCTTTGAAGTCAGATAGATACATGCATTCATGTGTTGGTCGCCAATTTATATATTGTATCGATCAACTTTTAATGAGAGGCGGAATTAGGTCAGTGTCTGAATCACTTGCGAATTAGAAGCGCAAAGTTTAAATAAATTGATCAATCCTTAAATAAGGCTGAGTAACTGAGTATGATCTTAATTTTAACAAAAAATATTAGTCAAATAACTGAAATTTTTTTTTTTTAGACTCCCTCAAAAAATTGTTTCCTTATTCCCCAATCATTAGCAAAATGAGCACATCCAATGTTTGTTTACAATATTCCTTTTCAGATTATGGAACTTTAAGTACATTAAGATTCTTAAATATATTGAGAAAAAGTTTGTCATTTAAAAGCAATTTAATTTAGCTTTCCCCAAGTCAATAATATATATTATTCAAATTCATATAAATATATATAATTTTTGTTCATTAGAATATAAAATGCAGAATGCAATTTTAAAAAGCTTGGTTAGCATAAATATACTAGAAGCTTTTTAGAAATTTTATTATTTAGTTCTGAATATAGAAATCTATTTTATTAATTATCAGTTCCTGATATTATATATATATTTTTTTTATTATTATTTATAAATATATTTATATTATATTTGATAGATTTGAACTTTCATCTGTCTCACAGATTTGTATTTATCTCTATAAGATTTGAATGTTGATATTGAACCATCGAATGCTTGAAATGCAATTGAGTTTTTCCGCATTTGAACCAGTATTTCCAGCTAATGGCCAATTGAGAAATGTCAACTGTTGTCGATAATGATATGGGGCAATTGAATGCGATAAAATTGCATTAAAGAGCTGCAAATCACGCAAACTGTTGACTGTACGTTAGACGGCAGCCAAATGGGGAGAAGTCGCTCTGAATTCGTGTCGACATTTGTCGCAATCATTTAAATAAGCACCGTTCCACCGGAGCTGTCTACTTAATTTCCCCTGCAACTCTCAATACTCCAGCCCCTGCTTAGGTGATAAAGAACAAAGCTTTCACCCCATAGCAAAACTGTACTGAAAACTGTGCGACTTTTGCTTTATATTCATTGAGCTCATTTTATGTTTGGTTAGTTGTGGGTACTCGTAAATGTAGCTTGGCTTACCAAATGTCAACGGATGCGGCGACCAGCAACTGGACACAGTCCAGACATCCCCTGGCAGCTGCATAATGCAATGCCAATGCTCCTCCATTGGGCCTTTCGTTACCAGAAATACTGCCCGGATGCATTGGACTGCCCATATTCATGCTGATTGGCATCCCGGCCAGATACGAATCCAGCTGATGGGCATGCATTCTGTTTAGGTTATGATTGATCTTATTGTTGTTGTTGTTGTGAATTTTATAATGCGCTTTGTTGTTGTAGAGATTGTTTAGTTTATTGTTATTGTTATTGTTGTTGATGTACTTCAAGTGTAGATTTGAGTTGAGCGCATAATCGTTGATGGTTCTGCAAAGAAACAATTAAAATAGATTTATAAAAAATAATAATAAATTCATAAATATTCTTTAAATAAATTCCATGTATGGCTTAGCATTAATTTAAGTACACTTCAGTTCGTCTACAAAATAATGTCAAAACGCTGGAACATTGGAATCAACACAAGCAAGTGTGCCAATGTGACATACGCTCTGCGCGTGAGCCTCTGCTCAGGCGTCTTCTTGCAGGGCCAGAGGTTGGAGCATCTCAGCAGCTATAAATACCTGGGAGTACACTTGGACCATCACCTTACGTTTGCCAAGCATGTGTCCAGCATCATAGGGACTCTAAAAAACCGGATCAAGAGAATACGATGGCTCCTATCAAGTAAATGGCTGTCTCTGGACAACAAGTGGAAGCTGTATAAGACGTGCATTGCTCCCTCCTGGCGATATGGCTTGCAAGTATACGGAATAACTGCTAAAACCCATCTGGGCAAAATCCGCATACTGCAAGCCAAAACCCTTCGCTTAATTAGCGCTGCTCTTTGGTACGTAAGGACTGCAAATATTGAAAACGATCTGCGAGTGCCTAAAATTGGGGATGTCCTACAAAAACAGACCGCGCAGTATATCCAGCGCCTAGAAAACCACATAAACCCTCTCGCACGACGACTCCTAAGCGTGCGCACCATAAGGGGGAGGCCTTTGAGAAGAAGACTGAAGCGACATCACCCAATAGACCTTGCCACTAGGCAACTTTGTTAGTTAATCAGCAGCACTACCTAGCCTTTTGCCTAGGTTGTATTAGAAGTTAGCATATAAGTTTAATTTAAGTTGTTGTAAATAATAACAGAATAATTAAATAAAAAAAAAAAAAAAAACAAAATAATGTGTCATACTCTTAAGCTGCGCCTCAAAAGCACAAACAGAAAAAGTGTTGCCGTCTTTTCAGCGCAGACATAATCGTTACAAATGACTTAAGATGCGAACTTGAGTGCTGGCGCTTAAAAGTAGACAGCACTTTATGTTTTCGCTGGCAGTTAATTATGAAAAATGGAAGTTATTAATTGTTTGTTGAGCCACACGCAGACACACACACATATTGTACACTGCTTGTTGTAAAAAGATTGAATTTCCCTTGGATTATTTGGCCTATGGCATGTGAGTTAACCGGGTCAGGTCCATAAGCAGGTGAACTGAATCACGTTAACAGTGTGTGGGGCACTTGCCCCATGTGGCACACTCTCACACACATATACAAACGCATGAAAAACGGACGCCGCTTCCGCAGACAAAACTCGAGCAAAACTCATAAACTTGACTCTTCACATAGTAAACAGGCGACTACAAATTAATTGAATAACAAAGTGAAGAGAAAGACAAAGACAGAGACAAAGTACAGTAGAGAGGTAGATGGGGGAAGAGAGAGAGAGACGTAACTGACGAACCGACAAAAATGACTTTTAGCTGTTGTTGATGTTGTTGTTAGTCTGTTTTGTCTGCGTGCTTCTGACTTTTTTTAAATGAAGACAGAAAGCAACTAAAATGCCAAAGCCACTTTCTTCAAACTTATTGCGTCAACAGTCTTAAATTAGTTTGCCGAAATGAGGCGCTTGTAGCAGGTGCCACAAGAGGGCGGCCGGTGCCGCACACTGAGGTGCTGAGAACGCCATTTGGCCACTCAAATGGGGGCCAGTTGGTCAGTTGGTCCAACTCCTCAACGGTTGGCCACATCAGAACCGAAATTGTTGTGTGCAAAAATCACCTGAATCGACCTACATAAAAACGAAAACTGACTACCAAATACCCTACAGAAATGCTAATCTAAATCTGTAAATCTATATAGCATAATTTAGTTCTCTAATTACCGAGAGGCAGGATAAACTCTAGTACTCAGCTGAACTTTGTTAGTCTAGATACAATAATTTTATATAAAAATGCCTTGATTCAGATTTATTGAACGGGAACATTTGATTCATAGATTAAGAAATTGTGATTAGGTTATTTCTGATATCAATTGAATGCAGTCTAGCAGTCTTTAGAGTATGAAACTTTTAAATTTTATATCTAGCGCCAATGCTTTAAGATCAAAGACAAAAATATATTGGCACAATATCTAAATAAATATAGAATGTGGGAAATAAGTTGAAGCTTATATTTTATTTATAGTTGTATAAACTTTACCTAAAAGAAGCGACTGCTTTTTCTAGGTGCTCTGAATGCACTAAAAAACAAAACGGATTATTGACAGATTAACAATCAATGGCAGGTATTCCCATTTGAATGGAAGGTCACAAATATTCCAACTGCACTCATGAAAAGTCACTTTAAAAAAAATCCCCACAACAAAAAAAAGAAGCGAAAAGCACAATTCGATATACAAGTTATCGATACGTTGCGTTATCGATGCTTTACCTTAATTGAATGGCAACATCGCGACACTTGACGCATGGCACTTTAGTAGCTGTCGCTGTGGTTGCATCTCCTAATCCTGACCCTGATCCTGATCCTGATCCCTTTCCAGCTTCTACTTCTGCTCCAGTTCCATTTGCTGAAGCTTCCTCTACAGCTTTTTCAGCAGACCTTTCACTTGCTCTTTCAGCAGTTGGTTCCTTTTCTTGGCCCGTGGCTATTGTGGCATATTGAGAATCAGCTTCCGCGGCATCTCCCTCGGCTTCCATCTCAGTTTCGCTGGCGAAATCCACAACCAGCTGCTCATCATCATCAGCAGCTGCGGAGCTGCCACCTTGGCGCCGGCTGAAGTAGCCCACGTGCTGCTCCACTCCGGCATTGGCGTCGAGCAGGATGCGCTCGTAGGCGGCGCTCTCGTTCTCGCTGAGGGCGAAGCGCTGCTCGAAGACCCGCACGGGCAGCGCACTCTGACGCAGCAGCTCCATGCGCTTGTGCCGCAGCTCAATGGAGAAGATGAGGCGGACGCGCACCAAACGCCGCAGACCCTGTTGCGTGGAACGCGCGCGTTGCAGCCGCCGTCGATTGTGCCGCAGCTCGAGTTTCTGTAAGCCACGTAGTGATTTTTCAGCTGCCGCTGCCGCAGCCGTTGCTCTGCCTCCTGCTCCTTCTTCTCCTCCGCCGTTTCCGCTGTAATCCACAGCGGAGCTGAGATCCAAAGCGCTGCGCGTGCGTCGCCAGGGCACGAGATCAAAGTGCGAGAACTTGCGCTCCCCCAGCTCCGTCCAGGGATGGAAATTGACCTGGGAGACGACGCTATTGCCCTGCCGCAATATCCAATCGGAGGACGAGGACGCGGGAGTTGTCACCGCGCGCGCTGTTGGCGCCTGACGCACGTGCGCATTCCGCGCGCTGGCTTGCGGCTTGCGGCGTTTATATCGCGGCACCAGAGTCGCCTCCAGCATGCGCTCATCCAGACCGTATTCGCGACGCAGCAGCTCCAACTCCAATTCCCTGCTACTTGCCGTGTACTGAGCACCGTTCCAAACGATGACCGGTCGCGTTGACGGATCCGCGCACAGTGCCTCCACGCTGGGCATGTTCTCGCCCCGAGTTTGAGTTTGAATTCGAGTTCGAGTTGCGCTTCGAGTTTCGAGTTGGCCACAAAGAGGTTCCCACTATGCCACTACGTTATTCTGTCTGTCTGTCTGTCTGACTGTCTGTCTTCTTCTTCGGGTTTTGGGTTTCGGGAGCGAGCTCACATTCGTTTTGTTCTCGTTGTCGCAATTTGTTGATTGCTTTTTAATATTTGCCGTCGACGTCGTCGCTTTCCGGTTTCCGTTTTTCCACATATAGTTTTTCGTTTTTGTTTTTGTTTTTGTTTTTCGGCCCGTCCGACGTCTGTGCGCCGTGACGCCGTCGCCGCAAATGTTGCTGGCCAAATTCAAATCAAACTCCGACTCCGACTCTGTGTCTCAGTCCGACTCTGCCAAAACAGCAGAGGTGCACACGGAAGGGAGAGCAAATTGGAGGGGAGATTGCTCTGCGTTTTGCCCTATGCAAAACTGAGACGTCGCCGTCAGCGTCGGCGTTGGCGTTGACGTCGCACAGTGGGAAGAATGCTAATTTTGCTATGCAAAAATCTTAACTTTTGAACCAAATGAGATAATCGAATTATTTAAATAGCATATGAATTTTTGATCTTTGGTAGACGAAACCCCTAATGGATAAAAATACCTAGCAGAACTCAAAAACGCTCCAGTATTAATTTCTCTAAATAAATATATATGATTTTGTACCCGACCGGATCTGCCTAATTACGTAAAATAAAAAAAAACTAATGCATAAGTGCAAAGTTCGACCGATTGTTGCTATGGCAGCTATATGATATCAAGGTCCGATTTGGACCAAATTTGGTCTGGATGTATAAGACTACCCCAGACTCATAATATGTCAGATTGGTTGAAATCAGACTTCTATATCATATAGATGCCATAGGAATTAGGTCGAAATATGCCATTCTGATAACTCGCGCAGAAAAATAAAAAATACATTTTTAAAGAAATTCATTTTTTTTTTAACTTTTTGAAAATAATTTTTAAATAAAAAAAAACCTTAAAAATTAAACGATAAAATCAAAAAATGTAAAATATATATTTTAAAATTTATTTTTTTTACAAATTTCAACTTTGTTAGCATTGGGGGGGCGTGGCACCTTTCTTGAACACTTGTTCCTATTGATTACGACTACGATTTTTGCAAAGCAAAATGAGCAATGGTCCCACTGTGCGTCGCTGTCGACGCTATTGCGATGATTAAATGTATGTAAGCGCGTTTGAGTTGCTGCTGTTGTTGTTGTTGCTGTTGTTGGTGTTGCTGTAGTCATGTTTGCTCAACATTGGAGTCACAACAGCAGCAACAACCCCATTTTCATTCCCCTCTCCGCCCTTTATCTTTGGCTGTGGCATTTTATGCGCTTTTATTGTTATTTATTTATTTTCACGCTTACTGTCATGTCACCAGGCCAATGCGACTGCGCTGCTGACTGCGCTGCCTGCGCCGACGCTCATTTCAAATGTTTCACTTGGCTGCGCACGCGTCAACAATAACAACAACAACAACAATAATAATAACAACAACAACAACTCACATTGGGGGCCGCAGTTGGGGGCCGATTAACAATGTTATTGTTGCTGCTGTTGTTGCATGCCCCATTCAGAAATTCACAGTTCACAGTTCTATTCTCAGCTAATTGACAGCCACTGACCATTGAAATGTTCATCCAGAAATATTAACAAGTATATGTAAATACAACTTTGCAATCAAATCAGATTAATACATTAATACTTATATCGAACTAATAGTACTCAAATTAAATTATTGGCAGAATTGCCATTAGAGGGATTCACAAATCAAGTGTCGTAATCGAGAATTTCGGAACATAAAATAGTTCGAAGAAAACTTGAAATAGAAATATAATACGTATACAGTCGAACTTTCCTAGAGAGAAGTTCGAGTTATGGAAGTTCAGCTGTATTCGGAACAAAAATGCAACTGTGTATTATTAAAAACGCATTTAATATGTCCAATAACTATTTGATAACGATTTGTCTTCATATATAATTGTTTAGAGAAACACATTTTATTATGCTACAGTTTTCCAAAACTGCAAAAACACATGAAAATAATCCATAGTCTGTAGGATCCATGGACGATTTCTGTCATACACTATCCAAATTTGGGGCTTTCTAATATACATATTTTCGAGTTGTATTCCACAGTTGATGGTAGCCATAGATGAATGATTGATACTATATTTATGTGTGTCACAAGTGTGAATGTGTATGATTTGGATTTGAATTGGATTCGATTTCTGCAAGCGACGATGATGATGATTTTGACAACCTTCGAGTTGAGTTTAAATTTGAATATAAAAAAAAAAACGTGAAATGTAGACGACGAAATCAAAACAAATCTATTAAGTATAATAGACTTTGTTATAGATATTTGCATTATAAATGCACAGGGCAAATCTTTTTGGCCCGGTCGCCTTTCTAAGCCAGATCCGAAGACCAGATTTAAGACTTGTCTTGGCCCCATAGATCCACAGATGGACACCTTAATTGCAGGCCTCATGTGTCAACAGATTGCCCCAAACTAATGGAAGTCATCTTTGACATTTTCAGTTTTCGTTTTCATTTTCATTTCAATTTCAATTTTCGGGGTCGAGACAAAGTTATGATGTGCCAACGATTATGAAATTGAAGCCACTCAAAAATGCAAGTGATGAAAATGAAATGATTGTCATCAAGTGAAGGTCGAGGACTGTCTTCAGATACACACACATACTCAAATATATATTTATTGCATATATACATATATGTTTTTATATAGAGCTCTGTACCAACAGATCAGAAACGGAAGTTTCGTCAGGGCACGAAATGCGGGCGGTGACATTCAACGAGCGCCATTGAACCAGAAATCACGAAAGCTCTTTACGCCGCTTGAGCATGACTCACGGACTCAAACGGAGGGGGGATTTGGAGGAGGAGGAGGGTTGAATGGGGAAGGGCTGTTACCAAGTTCCGGGCAGATTTGCGAGTCAGGCGCGAAATCAGCTCAAGACAATGTTCCTAACTCCAAACCAGCTCAGTCAGTGGGAACGCATCAACTGCCCACTTGACTCGCTCTGTTCATTGGATTGACTGACTAACTAACTAACTAACCAACTGACTAACTAACTAACTGACTGACTAACTACCTAACCGAATGTCTGCCTTTATTTTCTAAAGAAGAAGAACTCTCGATACGCTTGAGTTGAGCAACATGAAAAAGTTCTGCAACTTTTGCAGCTCGTTGATCAAGGGAATATACATACATCCATATGTATGCAGTATATACCTATGTAAATATACCTATATGTGTAATTACATGAATAATTGATGAGTAGTTTCGTTCATTATAATTATAATTCAAAGTACGAGTAGTACTTCATAAATACAGGTATTTAAGTAGTACAAGCTATGTATATTAAGAGAATTGCATACGCTGCTATTCGAGAGATCATCTGAATTTAACACTACTGACACTATGGTTAAAGACAAGTACGAGAATCAGAGGTTGCAACTTCGTCGAGTTACTAGTTGACTTAAGCTAAAATTTTTAAATTAAAAACAAAACCAACAGACATTTTAAATGATAATTAAGTGTTGTATTCGAAACAACTAGTGATGTAAAAATGCACCAAAAAATTTACAACTCGATTTTCGCGAAATCGATTATAAAGTACTTTAATTCAATTAATTTTTACGAATTAATTTATTGATTTTTACGAATTATTCTTATTAGACGTAATTCGCAGTTCGAATTTATATAGTTGAATGCCAACTTTTGAAAAATCCTTGATAATCACTTCTTGATCCAGTCTGTGTCCCGAATTAAAAGAATTGGGAAATCTTGATATAACATATCGGTATCAGTTATCAGTTTGGATTTACAGAGCTAACATACCTAGAACCAACGGGGTTGAGATGCTATTGGGTTTGTGTAAAAAGCTTTAAAGAATCAGCTCCAGTTTTCGAATTCCTTTACATGAGACTATTCAAAAACATAAGCCGAAACAAGATAATTATAAAGGCAAAGTAGCAAAAACAACAAGTTCAATTGCTTCAGTGATTTTGGGTGCAGCAACAAAAAATAATGTCTTTAAATCCGTTGGAAATGGTTTTATTACTTATAACGTTTTTGCTTCTCACTTATTGAAGAAGATCGTAAAAAGCTGCACCCCAATTTTAACAAGCTACTTGAAAAAGTCGTAAAAAGTTAGAGATTGGAAGAGGAAGTGAGAAGAAAATTCAATTCATTACTGTTGGATCCATTTAAATGTTACCTATATCCAGTTGGAAAGCTGATGTAAAAATGCATCGACATCTCGATTTTCTTGCACTTTAGCTCAATATTTTTAGACAATTAATCGATTTTCAAATAAATTCAAAAGCTCATTTCGATTTGATTAAGATTTTTAATTATCTTAATTACGTAATCATTTGACGATAAACCGACAACTCGATTAATTTGTTGTCGATCAATTGGCTTAAATTCACAACACTAGTATAGAGTATGTACATGGTCTGATACTATAACGCAAGTTTTCTCCATTTGGTCGTCACAATAGGGCACTCTGATTGAGGCATCCACACTTTTACTTTTTGCTTTGTTATCAAAAGCAGAACACCGCTAGCATCGGTCGATGTGTAACGGTACAGTAAAACATCGAATTAGCATCTGCTGTACTCTTTCTTCTTTCATCTTTCATCTCAGTCTTCGTTTGGATAGACTTGTTGGCATTCATATTCAAATTAGCGCTTAGAATTGAGCAATGCTTAACTATGTTTTTGTTTTTGGGATGGAAATTTTCACTTTCCGCATACAAAAAGAAAGCAAAAGTGAAAGAAGTGGCTTTAAGTTTTGAACTGGCCAACAAATTGGTCAAGAGGAAGTCAACGAGAAGTTTTCGTCAATGAAAATTCGCAAAGTTTAAAATAGAAGTTGTCTCGATCTAGATTCCATCCTCCCTTCCTCTCTCTCTCTCTCTCTCTGACACACTCTCTCACTCTTTTGACGCTGCCGCTCACAAAGCTCTGGCAAAAGCTCAAGCAAAAGCTTCGCTTGCAAATAAGCCACTCACATGGCCAAGCACTCATCATTCATACATGTATTCATTTATTCAATCTGCTCATGTCGTGAAAGTTCAAAGCAAACAACACATTTGTCTAACAAACCACAAACAATAAAACAACAAAACAACAAAACAACAACAAGACAAATAAGCTCAGAGTGTACACATGGATGCGACCGTTGGAGTTCGTTGGAGGCAGAATCGCACAGGTCTCAAATGTGGATAAGATAGGTGAAGATGTGACACTGCAACAATTGGTGGCACGGCACTTGTTGAATGTGACAGAGCCACAAGTCCCGTGCGAGTTCCGAGAGTTGCTGCAACATTTCCAAGTAAACAGAGATCAACACTGAGTACAGAGAAATCTTAATACCAGAGCTGCACACACAAATCCAAATCCAAATCGGTTCGTTTGGATACCTCTGTATAATTCCCTGCATACATACTAGAGCCAATTCACCAATATTTAATAACTAATTGCATTATTGATGTAATACATTTATGAGGCCAAAGTGTAAATACTACTGATCAGATCAACAAACTGAGAAGATATTGTCAAGTCCGTCTATTTTTAAGCAAACTTGTCTCTCTGTTTTAAAGCTAAGATTTGGTATTTGTCTTATACATCATGCTACTATATACACATATTATATAAGCTACTTAGTTTTTCAAAAGAAGTTAAGTAAGTTTGTTTGTTTTAAATTTGCCAATATATGAACTCATTTCGACTGCCCTCAAATTTTACATTTGTTTATAGACCCAATGTTTGTATTTTTTTTTCAAATTTATTCTAATTGTTAAGATATGGATGATTTTCTATTATATTTTTCAATTTTTTTTGTGCCTTTTTAATCCAAACTGCAATCATTTTAATCATGCTCTTCAAATATGTATTTGTAATTATTGTTATAACAAAATTTAGTATAACGAGCAGATGGAATGCAATTTGTGGCCAGAGTTGAAATCGGCTAATTTCGTTCAGTGGGGGATTATGAAGACCAACTAAACAAATGGCCAATTAACGGCAAAAGCAACAACAACGACAACGACAACAATAACAAGATTGGAAAACCTGTTGAGCATTGCGTTTCAATGTGGAAAATGAAAATCAAAAGACTCATCGGCGATTTCTAGTCAAGTGTCGAGTTAAAACATGTCGTATGTAAACGCTTTGCCTTAATACATAATTGACATTGGTGGAAAGTTGCAGCAGCAAATGCAACAGCGACAACAGCAACTGCAACGAAGCTGGGCCGGTTGTTGACCGAGAGATTTGTTAGCCATGGCTAACACCGCTATTAGCCATCGCCCGCGCCACAAAGTCTGCTGGCGGCTAACGAAAGCAAAAGGATGACAAGCTCAGGGACCGGGCTCAGACTCAGACTCAGTCTCCGTCTCGGGCTTGGTTTTGGGCTCGGTTTCTGTTTCGGACTTAGTTCGATTCGTATTCAGCTCGTATCGGGCATGGGAAACGAGTTGCAGCTAAATACAAGCTGCAAGTTGCAGGCAAAGCCTGTCTCAGTTGGCCAGCAAGAAATTTCACTTTTTCTTTTGCACATTTCTCAACTTGCTTGCAGCTTTATTTATTTTTATGTTTTATATATGTACACATATAATATATACATTTTTTTTGTATTTGTATTTAAGATTCATCCATTTCTTAAATGCCTCAAATATTTTGAGCTGAAAGCGACGCCAATTAACGCAATGTGAACGCGAAATAAAAGTTAATACAAGCATTAGTATAAGCTGCAATTGCATTTGGTCATTTGGCGATTGTGACCATTTATCTTTCGGTTTGCCTAATCCTCATCTTATTTTTTTTTCTCTCTTTTTTTTGGCTATTGCAAACTCGCGGGTTGAACGTACGATGCAAAAGCCACTTGACGAGGTTGCAAGATCTTACAAATTTCGATGCATGGCACATGGACTTGAAATACTTTATTCAACTTAGCTAAAATATTCATTTCTAGTTCACAGCAGGTTCTCTATCCACAGTTTTCCCTCTTTTTTGCTTTGTTTGAGAACATGACAAAAATTAGCTATAGCTAAATTTGAATGCTTCAATTAAGTTATCATTTAAATCACTTTTGATAACTTTTAAAAACGTGCTGTAGTCGCAACTCGATTTTTTTAATTTTAAATTCTTATCTCACAAAAAAATATAAACTTTCATCATGATATGAATTTAAAACTGATTAATCAGAAAGACTGTAAATTAAATCATGTAAGAATTGAATACTAAATATCAAATGCTGAGTGCATGAATTGAACTCTTCTGCATTTCCTCTGACTATTCTCTGTTAACAACAACAGACAAAATGTGGCAATAGCTGCAATTGAAATTGAATGAAACAGAAGAAGGAGAGAATCACAGACTGAAGCATAAATACAAAGAAATATAATTAAAGCAATGTCTATGACTAAAGCAATAATCGGCAACGCGGTCTTAAGAAAAGGCAGCTGGCAAGCTGGCTTATGGCTTACAAGAGAAGTATGGTAGTCGGGAAGAGTTACAGAGAGCGAAAGAGTGAGAAAGAGAGATATGTGGAAAGGGGAAGGGGGCTGGCAAAAGGTGTGTGCAACACCGAAACCAAATACTCGTACAATTTAATGCGCTTCTCAAATTCTACATACAAGACCGCAACGCAGGCCGCACTCTGATCACATCAGTAAACATGGATATGGATAGCTGCCCGTTCATTTATTATTATCATGCCCCGCATAGTCAAATGGAATGGAGTGCTATGGTCTGGTATCTTGAGCTATACCGTATGCTCGCTGTAAAATACGGTTTGGGTCTCTAAATTACAACACATGGGGAGTACGACTTGGGTTTTCAGCCCGAAATCGTAAATAATTTATTATTAATTATAACTCTCTCTATCTCACTCTATCGCTCACCCTGCACTTCTCTCTTTCTATGGAGTGCATTTATCGCAGCAAGCAGCCCAATCAACTTTAATTTAGATTGTATAACTCATGGACTAATAATATGAAGAAATTGCCCAATTGGACACCCCTAATTTAGAAAACAACAAAAATACATGCAAGTATACTTAAACATATTTTTTTTTATTTTCAAAGAAAACTTTTAGTTTGGAAGAATTGCCAGAAAGAGACATGTAAATTTGAAAGAACATTTTGCACATAGAGAAGAAACATAAATTTATGGAATAAGACATCATACCAAACAGAATTTAAACACACTTTCCAATTTATTTGATATATTAATTTACGCCATTATTATACAAATAATTGTTTGTCTTGCTATTTGAAAAATACTTTAAACCAGCGGTGGGCATGCATGGGCTCCGGGAGCTAGCGGCTGCTCTCAACTTTTTGCTAGCACATTTGGGTGATCAACAAAGTAAGTAGACTCTAATAGGGTTGTTGTTGATGTTGTAATTTTTGTTGTAGTGCTCCCGAATTCAGATTTCGTGCCCACCGCTGCTTTAAACAATATCAATTGAAAATAACTTACGCAACTTGTTGTTGTTGTTGTTGTTGTTTTTATCCAACTGAACACTCATACACGCACAACACACACGCACACACAGAATTATTATGCATTATTGTTATCGTTATCGCTGTCGATCACGTTGATAAGTACTCAAGTGCAATACAAGAAAGAATACAAAAAAAAATAAATAAACCAAGTAAAACAAATTGCACTAGTTTTTTCACAATGTAAAACAACTGTTAATTTGTGTTTATTGTTGTTGCTGTTGTTGTTGTTCAGTGCGAGAATCAAAAAGAAGAAGAGGAGGAATAAAAAGAGTGGCTGTGGCACGTGCTACACGAACAATGGTCGACGCTTGTTTGAGTCTCCGAGTTTCGGACTCCGACTTTGGCCACCGGTCGCCAAAGAAATGTAAAAGCCGTCGGCGCAGTCGCCGTCGCCGTTTTCAATGTTGGCGCGCTTAAAAGCACAAAGCATCAATATGACTGAGGCGAGAAAGCTTTAAAGCTTTTGCTTGTTTGTTTACATGCGAGTTTCTGTTATTCTTATTGTTGCTGCTGCTGCTGTTGTTGTTGTCTTCTGTTTGTGTATGAAGCGTCGAGTTGATTTTCGATGCGCTTTTTGCACATTGCTGGACTTTTTCTTGCTCGCTTTTAGCGTTTTATGTTTTTAATACCCTTGCATTGGGTATTGTAAAGCTGTTATGGAGCATGCAACATGTAAAACATACGAACATATGTATATGTTTCACTGCTGACGGCAGTCCGCGCTAGTGACGAAAGCATCACGAAAGTATGCTAAATTTGCTATGAGTCAAATCGAGTTATAAACCGTTCGTTTAACTAACAAAATACAGAAGGTCTTTTGAAACAAATAACTTTGGTTCGTGAGAGAAGCAGGTCTATGTAGGAGGGCCAAAACTTAAATGATTGCAGCGGATGGAGCAGTAAGAGCCTTTTTAATTATTCTTATCAAAAATACGCGTCGAATGATGCGTTGATGATCAAAATCCGACCACTGGTTCAAAATATAATTAAAGTTAGAGCTTTTAGTTGCCTTCCGAAAATGAGATGAAATGAAGAAGGCGATATTGTAACGCCAATTTGCAAAACAATGCGATGAAGTTTTGTGCTCAAATTGAGCTATTGGCTGGCCACCTAATTTAACGCAGCAATGTCAGAGTATCTCACAGTCGATTTCGTTTTACTGTAGTCTTTCCCACCAGTTTATCTTGAATTTTTTTTTTTTTTTTTTCAATCGAGTTTGAATTTTATTGCTGCCGCGTCATGCGCTTCTTGGCAGCGGCTTTGGTTCGGAGTGGTATGTAACGGTAATAACGTTTCTTCGGAAGAGATTAGCGGCAGCCGTGTTATCATCACTGTTTAGCTACAAAAGTGTCGCTGCGACAAGGCGAGATACAACCATATTTACATACACTGACACATACCGGTCAATTACGTATTTGTTAGTCGTCGCTTCAAAGTTAGAGAGCAATGTCGTCGATTGTAAACTTAAGATTCCGATCCGTCTTTTGAGCAGCCCTTGTCAGAAACTAGGAGGTAAAACTCTGCAAGCGATTCATATTAAAATAAAATTTTTGGAAAAACTAAACATATCGGTATTATTTTCCGATTGATCGACCACTCGATTCTTTCTTTGTCGATTTTTAGATATCGATTTTAATATTAATAGTACGAACAGTAAAAAAAAATTACAAATATTAAGTCCGGGTATTTACAGTCTAAAAATTAAAAAATTATGAAATTGTAATAGAGTTGAAAATAAAAATGCATTAATAAATTGATATAAACTTTGTTGACCGTAATTCAGTTGAGTTGACTTAAGTTTGCGTGGAGTTTACTTGAGTTCATTTGAGTTGCACTAAGATGAGTTTAGTTGAGTTAAGTAAAGTATCGATAAGTTGAATTAAGTTTGATTGAGCTTTCTGTCCGCTGCTCGTTTAAAGACAATCAGTCAAATCGAAAGTTAATTAGCCAGTAGTTTGATTGACTACCAATCTAATTAATAATGTTAAAGATAATGATAAACAACATGGCTATATTGATACTGCTGTTAATGCTGATCAAGAATATATATAGGCTCAAAATGCAAATGTATTTAAGGTTTTTATTTAAGCAACAACTCCTACCCTATATAATTTATAAAAAGAGAAACAGAAACAACATACATAAATAAATTGTGGAACAAAAATCAACCTTATCACCAGTTATAGTGCTAATCAAGACCTAAATGTTTCGCCCTTTGTCAAAATAAAATAAAGTCTTGGCACATGTTTTATTTCACTTTGAATGCGAACGAATGTCGCATTCGAGATAAGAGAATTACCCATATATTTAAATAAGTAACGAGTGTCCTATGGTCTGGAGCTCGACTAAGTAGAGTCTTCCCCAATTCTCTTTGAGTTAACTTGCATAAGCCGTTTTTCTGAAACATAACATACATACAGACATGATACATATACCTAAGAGCACAGAAGAGACGTTGTTAATGCCTCTCTCGCTCTCATTAATGGCAAGACTGTTCGTATTTTGAGTTAGAACTGATACGAGCACACATCGGGCGTCTCTCTGCTTTATCAGAAGTACGAGTATACATATGTTCACAATCTCATTCGGTTCGGGCGCTTTAATCGAGTGGTCGCAAGTTGTTTTCATCGAACTTAAGAGTGTTGGAAATACTAATATTTGTTATTCAAGTTAATATTTAATGTAATTAAAATTAATATTTTGTGATACGTGCGGCATTTAACGAACTTTTTAACAAGTCAAAAACATGTGAACACATTTCGTCAATCAGATACTGTAGCTTTTCTATCTAGTTAGATCTATATATATAAAACTCTTTGTCCTGACTCACTGACTGACTCACTGACTGACTGAGAATCAACGTGGAGCCCAAACGGTAAAAGATAGAAAGCTGAAATTTTTACACAACATAGGTGAGATAATTTCATCGTGCAATAAGACGGGGTTTTGCGAAATTCGACCTGTAAGTGGGTCAAAATCAAGGTCAAAGATCACAGAATTTCTTAGTATGAAAAACTTTTTTGTTTCTTAAGATATCTGAACCAAACTCACAGATTGTATGTTTTACATTCTGACCAAATTTGGTCAAAGTCGGATGACTATATCATATAGCTGTCATAGGAACAATCGGATGCAAAATAACCTTCAGTATGAAAAACTTTTTTGTTTCTCGAAACATCTCAACCAAACTCAGAGATTCTATGTTTGGGGCTGTCTCTAACATTCTGGCCAAATTTGGTCAAAGTCGGGTTACTATATCATATAGCTGCCGTAGGAACAATCGGATGCAAAATAACCTTTAGTATAAAAAACTTTTTTATTTCTTAAGATATCTCAGCCAAACTCCCAGATTATATGTTTGGGAGTGTCCCTTACATTCTGATCAAATTTGGTCAAAGTCGGATGACTATATCATATGGCTGCCATAGGAACAATCGGATGCAAATTAACTTTTAGAACCAAAAACTCTGATGTTGTATGAAAAAAAAAACTCATAGATTAGCTTTTCTTGCTAAATTTTGACATTTTCCCCAAATTTAGCTTTTTTCCGCCAAATTTAGCTTTTCCCCGCCAAATTTAGCCTTTTCCCGCTAAATCTGGATTTTTCCAGCTGAATCGATAAATCTGTCTTTAACCTAAGTCCAATTACCGTGGAAAAACATTAAAACACTAAAGTTAAATATTTGCGTTTTTCGTAAAAAAATGCTATATACGTATCATATAAATTTGTTAAACCGGACTACTAAAGATGTTCTTTTTAATTTTGCGAGCGCAGCGAGCTGGGGGTTGGCGAGCGAAGCGAGCTCTTTTAATTTGTTAAACCGGACAAAAAAAAAATTCCTTTCAATTTTGCGAGCGATGCGAGCGGGGGTTGGCGAGCGAAGCGAGCAGGGGGCGGAGCCTCCTAGTATGAATATAAAATTGTTAAATTTCGGGAAGATATGTATGTGAAAGCATACATACTAGACGTTTACACAATCGTCGTAAACGTCTAATACATACTAATGTATATGTTTATTTATTCTACAGTATATTTTTTATGTTTTTAGGGGCGAAAGACATAATAAGCAAACAACACTGCACGTACTCTCCAAGGTCACTATATAAGGTCATTATCGCTTGAGCTCCAAGAATTCGTGTTTATTCCTCTACAGCAACTCAAAGAAAGATGTTCAATATTGAATTTGAATTAATAAAGCCTTATATAAAAAAAGAGGTATAAGTATTTGCTACTACATATATTATAAAACTTGCATATATTTTTGTATTAACTGTTCGAAAACTTTTGTAGAATATTATTAGTGAAGGCACCTTCGGAATTGTCTATAAGGGAAAGTTTGATGACAAGGATGCAGCCATTAAAGAAATCAAAAACTCTGGCACTAAGAAGGAGGTTCAAGAAAAAAAAATCCTAGGTGATATTAAACATAAACATATAATCAGAATAAAGGCCGTAGCAATTGAAAAAAAAACCTATTTAATTTTGGAATATATGGATGGCGGTACTTTGTACGAATTAGTGCATGACACAACAAAAACATATGATTTCGTAGATGTCATGAACTGGTTCTGCCAGGCAGCTAAGGTTTGTACATACATATGTATATTTAGATAATATTCGAAGATTACATAATCGATTGCATCTCTTCACTTTACTTGTTGGTTTTACTTAAGGCTCTTCACTATCTTCACACGCATGAGGCGATGATAATCCATCGTGATGTCAAGCCTCTAAATATGCTGCTTGATGGGTCAAGGAAAACCTTAAAGTTCTGCGATTTTGGCATATCTAAAGCGTATGAAACGGAAATGACAAAAAAAGCGGGCACAGGCATATACATGGCACCTGAGGTACTTATACTTATTCGGATATATGTATATTTGATCTTAATCAAGTTTACTATGATCAGGTTTTTAATGGCAGACATTATACCACGAAGTGTGATGTATATAGCCTAAGTATTTCCCTTGCGGAGACCTTGAAGCGTGAGCATCCATACAAGCAACTGAGGGAAAAATTTCCAGAATTAAAAATGACTCAAGAAATACGTGACAGAAGTAATTACATTGCGTATGTATTAATAATAATATAATAAAATGTAGCCAATGTCTTATAGATATTCGACCAGACATAATAAAAACCGTCGTCCCGTGCAACGATAACATACGAGAGCTAATAACCAAGGGCTGGAACTCCATTGACGATAATCGACCCACTGCACAAGAATTTGTAAGCCATTTTGAAAGAGAGTTGTCAAGACTATACGCAACACCTTCCGGAAGAAGAAGCTGATTCTGATCAGCTGATTTTGACCATCCCACTTTTAGTACTTAATTTCTTTTTTATTCTTTAATTTAAATATAAATTTAAACATAATTTATATTTATTTAATATTTTGAGTTACTTAATTTGATTCCAAATTTTAAAATTACTCCTGGCCAACTGCTTTTAGTTGGCATTAAAGAAATACACAAAAAAATATATTGGCATTAAAAAATTACTGCTATTACTACTAACATAAAATAATAAGTATTCCAAATTAAGCTTTTAGGTAGATTAAAGCTCGGAAATTTTTTATTCCTAAATGTTTTTTTAAATTTATCAAAAATTACAAAATTTTAAAAATTTAAATATACAATATACAAAAAAAAACATATATATATATAAAATTAAAAATATGTAAAAATATACATGTAACATTTTTAGAATTGATTTCTAAATGTAGGAAGATAGTCGAAAAATTAAATTTTCCAATTAAGTTTAATGTTGTTTCATTTGAATGCGAGTGAATTTAAATGTTCACTAGTGGAATAAAAAACTACAACAAACATAAGAAAGTTTTGGTATTTTCATATTTTTCTTAATGTTAACGCTCCAATGTGAATTGAAGGGAATCCTTTTGTTAAATGGCGCTTAAGACTTGGCACAAATATTGGTAATCAAATCGATATTATTGACTTACTTGATGGCCGTAGCTGTTGCAACTTTTGGCTGCTGTTGTCCCGTTAAAATCTTCATGCTGCCACCGCCAAGGGCAAACCGCTGCTGACTCTGATGCGGATACGAATGTGGATGCGGATGCTGATGCTGATGAAACTGTACTTGTTGGACATTGCAATCGACGTTATCGTTATCGACGCCATTGAGATGGCAACTGAGGCGACTCGCGTGCGATCCACGCTCCGAGTTGCACTTGGAGCCACAGAGTGAATTGTCGCAGAAGCGGCAGCATTTGTTGTAGCTAAATGTCGAGGTGCACAATGTGCAAAACGAGTCCAGTTGCGATTCGGCATGATCGTCTAAATCTAAATTGGCTTCAACATCCCCGTGTCCGTTCCCACTTATGTCCACATCTGCATCCACATCTGCATCTGCATCCATGCGCACTTTGCGACAGCTTATCTTCAACGTTCGTGCATTGCTGCTCTGATCTTCGTCCGAGCAAAAGTTGTACCTGTCACTCTCCGTGTCCTCGGCCAGGCTGCTGCCCGCACTGTCCTCGGCCCCTCGCTGGGACGACATGCCGAAGCTGCTCAGCGGGCACGAGGGGTAGCGTGTGAGCGGAAATTGTCGCACATTGTACTTGCTGGTCATCGATAAATTCTCATTAAAATAAATCACATTGGCATGCTGCCGATCCTGCTCCTGCTGCTGCTGCCTCTCCGTGTCCCCCTCTCTGGCTCGGCTAATGCTAAAATCATGATATTTACGCAAAAATGCCGCATTGCAATCGGCTGCAGTGTACTCATGTAGTTTTTTTGGTTTGGACACGGGCTGAATTGGCGAATAGATCGTCTGCTGATGTTGTTGCTGTTGCTGTTGTTGCTGTTGTTGGTGCGATTGTGAGACGCCGGTGCCGCTGCCATTGTTGTTGTCGCCAACGGATATGCCGCCAGACCGCAAAAGATCGAACAAGCGCTGCTTGAGATCGCGCATGGCAGCTGCATCAGCGCGTTACCAAGAAGTTAAGCGTCTGGAGAAAAGATAATATACAATTTAATAAATTAATGGCCAATATCTGTTTATTTGTAATTAAATTTGTTTTTCTAAATTATAATTGAAATGGTTATTATTATTTTAAGTCTTATTGCAAATTTAAACAATTTTTTTAAAATTTTACTTATTATTTAAAAAGCGCGCCTAAACCAATTTTACCACCGAGTGGTTGACAGATTGTGGCGGTGGGGCGATAGACTGAAAAACATCTGACTTATATGAAGACCGCTTTGATTAATCAAATCTTAACGTAAACTATCGATAGTCCCACTATTGATATTAATATCGGTCTATAACTGACAACCAGCTTTGTGTCATGCGCACTTCTCAAACAGCTGGCTAGCGTAGTGCGACACCAGGTTTGGCAAACGACAAAGCGTCTGACTGTAAACGAAGTATAGCATTAGGGCACACCCAATTTTATATACGTAATATAAAAAAATATTTCATTAGTGTATACAAGTTATTTTGGCAGAATTGCTTAGTCGACATGCGGCCATAGCAAGCAGCTTTTCGACATGAGCGCGCACATGTTTGACAGTCATCGGATTTGACCAAATTGAGTAACTAATGATATCGATATACTCTGGTGTATTTTATTTTGGATCATTATAAACGAAAACCAAACAATCCGAGTGGAATACAAAATCAGTGCTTTTTAAAAATGTGAGTATTGTGTTGCTTGTAGTACTAGACCCGATTTTATTTTCTGCTTGTCATTGCAGAACATACAATTATTGAAATGAGTACACAACGAGGGAATGCGAGTCGCACACGTGCCCAAAAGCACAAAAATCGTCATGTATTTAAGAATGATTTGCACGACAAGACGCCACAGCAAATTCGCCTCAATAAAATGCACGTGTCGACAGTCTGTCAGCGCTGCAAAGAAGTGATTGAGTGGAAAATCAAGTACAAAAAGTACAAGCCCCTCACACAGGCCAAAACCTGTGCACGCTGCCAACAACGAACCGTTCGCAAGGCGTATCATGTCATCTGTCGGGACTGTGCGGTGAAGGATCATGTGTGCGCCAAGTGCTTGAAGAGCGCCGACGAAGTGGCCATTGAGGCTCCGGAGCCGACGCCACAGGAGGAGCAACAGCTGCAGGTGGAAATGGACCGTCTGATTAAATCATTCTCAGAGCGCAAACGTCGTGCTTTTCTGCGCTTCATGGAAAAGGGACGAAAGCAGGAGACTGAGGAGCCGACGGAGCTTGACGAAGAAGCGCGAGAGGCTCAAGAGAAGGCGACACGAGTGAGGCATACTCGGGAAGAGCTGCTCGAGAAGATAAAGCAACTAAATCTCGCCGAAGACGCGGATGAAGACGATGATGAGGACGATGACTCAGATCTCGATTCACACAATTGCGATAGTGACGGTGACGAGGACAGCGAGGAGGAACAACCAACAATTAAAACAAAGGATCGACTTGCAAACAAATAACGTTATAATGCTTTGTATTATTTGCTATGCAAATTAGGGAATTTCAATTTGTGTATATTGATTTTTTTTTACATCGAAAGAATAAATTTGTGAAATAGACTAAATGTTGTTAATTTTAATGTATAATCTGCAGTGTTTTCGGGATTTTAACGGCTAATTAGCTAATTTTATGAAAAAGGTGATCAAAAAAAGCTGAAATTTTATAAAGAGTGTTACAAAAAAGTGGTTTGTATATTGTACGAAAATTCGGATTGGAGGTGAGTTAATAAAGTTCAAAATTTTCTTATCTTTCAGTATCTTTTCTTTTGTCGAGTTCTAATTTAATTAAAAACTAAATAATTTCTAAAAATATACAGCCACAGAAATCGCTTTTGCTTGAATTTCACTTAAATTTGTATGAAATAAATTGAAATTTTCATATACAACCAACATAATATATATCCTTAAAATTTCCGGTATATTTGTTCACTCTAAAACTGCTCTCCAAAATTCTAGTTTTTAAAAACTGATAGATTTCTAGCTAATAGCATTTCTTTGAATTTTCTACCTTTGCAAAATTGTTAAATCTAGCTACAGTAGTAGTAGTTCTTTATTATTATAAATATTTCGTTCATATACACAGACCATAAGATATTTATACATAATAGGAACTGATATATATAGCATGGCCTTAAGCCGTCTGCCTATAAATCTAGCTACATAATAGCTAGAATAGCAGCACTGCCTTTAGCTAGTCGACCATTTCGTAATTTGCCATATGATGAGCTTTCAAAAGCTCGCATGAATTATGAGCAGCTTTTAATTGAACATGCTTGCGAAATGGTTTGTCCAACAATCGATTACAACTAATCGATGTGTATCGCTCAAAAGCTTACTGCTATATTATTCGCAAGCCAAGCACATAAATAAGTTGTGTGGTAAAAGCGTCGCAGCAGCGTTTGTTTTCAATTTTGTTTTGCCGAGTTTTTGTAAAATCAAGAAGTGAATTAGAACAATGGTAAAGCGAAGCTATAGACGCCGCAAGAAGGACAAGGACGATGCAAACCCTACAGCTGGAGCAATGACAACATCAAAAGTCAAAAGCAAAACAAACAAATCCAAGTCAAGTAAACCAAATGACAAGGAAAACACGAGCACGAGTACGTCCGAGCAAAAGAAGCTGTCATTTAGCGAGCTACAAATGCTGCAGCGAACAGTATTCGAATTTCTGAAAAGCGACAAGCAGTCCGAGGAGCTCAGCGGCCTGACCAACGTCCAGCGCAAGGAGATCCATCTGTTTGCGAGGCAACACGGACTCAAGACGCGCAGTCGCAGCAGCGCCGGCGAGCGCCTCCTGACAATCTCCCGCCACGAGAGCCTCGCTCAGCAGCAGCGCCAACGCCTCGCGAAGGCGACGCTGTTGGCCACGGAGCGGACGAGCCTTGTCCTCGGCACCTCTCTCCGCGAGTTGGACAGCAAGCGGACGCAGCAGCCACTCCACGATCGGCATCCAGGGTGCGCTTCCCAAGGAGGCGGCGGCGGTCTCGTGGCTAAGCCGCGTGTTCCTCCAAATGCACGCTTCAATAAGTCCATCGCCTTCGAGCAGCGACAGCTGCCCATCCACGCCAAACGCAGCGCGATTATCGAGTCGCTGAACAAGTCGCAGGTAAGTCCAGCAAACTCACATTCATTCACATACCCTGTGTCGAGGGTATACCAAGTTAGTGTACTTTGATACTTTGAAAACCTGATTGCAAATATTGTAGCTGTTGAAGTACGAATAAACGAAAACGGCAAAAAAACACTTTTTCCTCATTTTCATGCAAAAAGTATCTTTTGTGCAGTTTTAAAAAAATTTTAAAAATACTAGCGAAGAGTCACTATTTAAATTTTTTGAAGAAACTTTTTGCATCAAAACATGTTTTGTTTGAAATCGAGGAAAAAAGTTGAAAAAAGTAGACATTACCAAAAATTTTCAATTTTCAGTGGGTTAAGGAAAGTTTTGTATCATTCAAAAGGAATTCAAAAGACCTTTCCATAGATGCCAAACTCTACATCAGCGGTGGGCACGCAATGGCTTCGGGAGCCAGCGGCTGCTAACGAATTCAGATTTCGTGCCCACATGAACTAAGTTTAAGATTTGAGTAGAATTAACTTTAAATGCTCGCCTAAAGGTTTTTGGCCTGCGTTGTATAAGATTAATTATAAATAAATGGTTCAATAAAATTTTAATATATGTATGTTGATAAAAACATTAAAAAGAATTGGAAAGAAGTGAAAAAGAGACAGCTTAATTTTCTATTCGATTGTGGTTAAGTAAATAACAAGAGCAATTTTAGAGCTATAAGGCATGTAAGATATGACATATAATGAATTCTAAGGATCGGTTGCAGGGCATCTCATAGTTGAGCACACCACTCGTCTAAAGGTTTCTTGAACATGTTTCAGGTGCTCATTGTAAATGGTGCCACCGGGTCTGGCAAATCGACGCAGCTGCCACAATATCTGCTGGCGAATGCAGCGGATCGGAGGCAGCCAATTCGCATTGTTGTAAGTCAGCCGCGTCGCATTGCTGCCGTCAGCGTCGCCAGTCGCATTGCCGAGGAGCGCGGCGAGGCACTGGGCAACACCGTGGGCTATATAATACGCATGGAGAGTGAGTATCTTGGACACAGGCATCTGAATATCTGAATACTCATTTGATTTCATTTATCAGGCAATTTCAGCAGCAATACGGTGCTTTCGTTGACCACAAGCGGCTGTTTGCTTCGCTCCCTGGCCATGAATGGAGCCGAGTTCTTTGCCAACACGACGCATTTGATTATCGATGAGGTGCACGATCGCGATCTGAACACGGACTTTCTGCTGCTGGCCATTAGGCTTGAGTTGCAGCGCAACAAGTCGCTCAAGCTGATACTGATGTCAGCCACGATGGATCTGCAGGCGTTGTCCAGCTATTTCAACAATGCGCCCGTCATCAATGTGGAGGGACGCAGTTATAATGTACGCATCTATCCGTTAGAGCAGATACTCTCAAAGACTGGCTATATGACGCCACAAATGATGTGGGTGTTGGACAACGATGGTGATGCTGGCCAGGAGCAACTCTTGCAGGCCTATTTGAAGGCACACCACAGTCGCGAGGAGGAGACCATTGACAATGCCCTCATTGTGTCCTTGTTGCAAATGCTGTTGCTGGTGGGCGTGAAGGGTGCTGTGATTGTATATCTGCCTGGCTATCAGGATATGACCACATTAATGGACCATCTGCTAGAGACATTGCCCGAGGATCCGATCAAGATACTGTTGCTGCACAGCCAGATCGATGGCCTTAAGCAGAAGGAAGTCTTTCGCGAATATCCAGACGTGCAGCTAAAGATTGTGCTCAGCACGAACATTGGCCAAACGTCGATCACCATTCCCGATCTGTTGTATGTGATCGACACTGGACGATCGAAGATGAAGACCTATGATGTGGCAACGGGTGCATCGCAGTTGGCCTGCACCTGGATATCACAGGCGGATGCACAGCAGCGAACTGGACGTGCCGGTCGATGTCAGGATGGCATCTGCTATCGTCTGTATAGCACCGAGCAATTCAACAATTTCAGTCGCTTTGTCGTGCCGGAGATGAGGCGTCACACGCTTGACGAGATCTGTCTGCTGGCCAAGATTGCCGTACCGCATCAGCCCCTTGAGCAGTTTCTATCGCTGGCCCTGGATCCGCCCGAGACCACCGCTATTGCTCAGGCGTGCGCCAATTTAAAATTGTTGAACGTGCTGCGTGATAGGGATGAGAGTGTCACAGATTTGGGTCGCATCATTGCCGAGTTGCCGCTAGATGTCCAGCTGGCCAAATGCTTGGTCTACAGCATCTATTATTGCTGTGTGGGTAGCGTGTCCATCATAACCGCCTTCTACTCGGTTCGCGATCCCTTCGTCCTGCCCACCGATCGCTCTGCCCGCAACGAACAACGCAAGGCCCGAGATGCATTCTCTGTTGATTGCTACAGCGATTCGATTGGAATTCTCCTGCTCTTTAATGAATACACGATGGTCTCCAGAAAGGGTCGCCGCGCTGTCGATCAGTACTGCAGGGATAACTTTGTGTGCCAGAAGTCCATGGATATGTTCGTCTCGACGGTGCAAACACTGCGTCTTTCCCTTCGCCGCATCATCAAATTCAGCGACGTTAATGCAGCCACCAAATACGATAATAACTTGAACATGGTGCGTTTGGCCTTAACCTCAGGGCTATATCCAAAAATTGTCTATATCAACAGATCAAAGTCGGGTAAACGTCGACTCATCGCCGAGGGCGATTCAAATGTCCAGATATCTAGGAACTCGGGCATGACCCTGTGCTTTTCCAAAAAGCAAAAAAGTTCTCGCATTGATTGGTTGATATACGTAGAAAAGTCACGTACAGCTGGCCAGGTGACTAACGTTGAGCATGCCACACTAATCTCCACTTTAATGGTGGCACTTCAATGTGGAAAGGTGGCCAAATTGGAGGGAATCGATCCCCAACTACAGGAAGACGCCAATGATGATGACAATGATGATGACGACGGTGAAGAGCAAGATGTAAATGGTACAAAATCAGTGCTGTGCCTCGACTCCTGGATTCGTATCATAGTGGACACTGATCTGGGAGAAAAGTTGCTCAAGTTACGCTCTCATATTTCCAAAGAGTTTAACGCATTTATTTCTAGTCGTGTAATGCAATCGGATCGTTGCCCAAGTGTTGAATGCGTCCGAAGTTTGCTTGAAATGAACGCGGAAATTTCAGGTCTTTCGGAAAAGGATGTCATCTTACACTAAGTATTATCAGAATATTTGTATGCACGTACTTATGTGTATTATATGTATTATAAGATACTAATGTGAAGAATGAGGATTTTGATGATTTTTGAATTACTTTGCTTTTGTCGACATTAAATTCTAGCCGAATGTACCTCTCATACTTGTCGAGTTTCTTTTTCCATTAAATTAATATTATTAAAAACCCCAAGGTTATTTTTAAAATAATAATTTTATTTCAATATTTGTTAATGACTTTTAATCGCTTTTGATATACAGTCATTTAATAACTACACATGTACATAAATCAAATATCACTCTAAAAATTCTACATTTTGTAAGCATTTTATTAACATATTAGTTACTTTACTTTATATGTGATATAACTGAATCATACAAAAGATTATTTATTGTCGTGGGTAGTTTGGAATGTTTTTAAACAGCATTTGTCTATAAGAAGTTTTCGACATAAACTTATTCTACGCACAAAAGTAATTTGTAAGATGCCCATTGGTAAAATACTTTGGATTGCTGTACATATGATTAGATATTGATGTATATACAAAATGAAATGAATTTATTTATATATTTAGGCAAAACGAATGAATTGTAATTGAAGCAAGTTAATTGTAATCATATTAAGTTAATTATCAAAATTATTGCTAACTGAAGGACAAATGGAAGAAGAGGTTTTTAAGCTGGCTTCACACGACCAATATTTCACCGACACTTTTCGTCAAAAAGCTGTCCGTGTCGCTCACCATCGCTCAACAATGGAATAGAACGTGTTCTATTCCATCGGTGAGCGTCAGTCTTTCACCGAAACTTTGACTTTGACAAAACGAGGACAGCTTTTTGACAAAAAGTGTCGGTGTAAAAGTGCTCGTGTGAAGCCAGCTTTAAGAAAGATCTATGTACTTACATATGGGTCGAAAGAAAAGGCTATTCAATCTCTTGATGTTATAATAAATGATGGCTGTTTAGGTGCTCAAAGCACTGGACATGGATGATAAGTTTGGTTTGTGTCTCTTGTTCATACTTTAATTGCTGGGTGAAAATACAAATGTGTGCCACAAGTGCATAAAATGTTGCAGTGTCAGTGTCAGTGCCACCCTGCGGCACAACAGCTAAGTATCTAATGCTACTGCAACTGCAACTGCAGCTGGGACTCGCATTTGCCATTGTGCCACATGCTCGATAATTTGCTTGCTGCGTTTGGGCTACGGTTCAGTCAGTCAGACGCCCCCTGGCGTATCTACGAGTATGTACATAAATAGTACAACAACAAATAGTTGCAGAGACGCGACAGACGTTGCCGCATGCGCGCAGTCAATAAACCTGAGCAGCGGCCGCACCTTGTTGCTGTTGTTGTTGCTGCAACTCCCCCCAATCTCCATCTCGCTCTCTTGCTCTTTCTCTGTCGCTCTAACAATGGCAATACAGCCAATTTAGTGTGTGTGTGTGTGTGTGTGTGTTGAGTTAAGACACCGTGCAGCAGCAGCAAAGAAAGTGAAATTAATTTGTTACTTGTACTCGAATTTTCCTTGAGCTGTCTTTCAATGATGATCAGCAAGTGGCAGGTTTCAGGTTTTCAAAGTACCCGCAAGTATTGCTATACTTCGATCTGGACAATAATTGCCATTGTTCATATTGCCATTGCCTTTCAACTGATTTGACTTTGGTTCAGTCCAACTTTTCTCTCTGTCTCTCTCTCTCTCTCTCTCTCCTTCTCTCTATCACTTACTCCCTCTCTTACACGCATTAAAACCGTTAACAATATTTAAACAGTCTGTAAAAGCCATTTTTATCAAAGAAATATTTTCAAATTTGACATTTATTTCAATGCAAAAAACTTTCAAGTAACTCATACATAATTTTTAAACACTAAATAAAAATGGGACAAAGCCTTTTAGATTAGTTTGCGAAGAGTGTTCAATTGGAATTAGTTTTAAAGTCATTTTAAATTAAAAACTGCGAGTTTTATTAAGCTTACTATTTTTTGGTTTGATTGGGTGTTTCTGTGTTTTCCCCAATCCTAGCAACAAATGTTGGGCCAATCATTTTCTTTTTCATTTTAGTTTTTAATTTTAATATATACACTCAGACAAACATTTATTTGTACACTCTTTTTTTTACTTTAACAGTTACATGTGTAAGTCAAGTCTTCACAGCAAAAAAAATATATTTGGAAAGGTCGTTTAAATTCCGTCCAAATGATACAAAAATTCATTAACCCATTAACTACCCATTGAGTATTTTGAATCGAAAAAAGTCGATTTTTCAACTTTTTTCTTCAAAAAATATTTTTATGCAGAAAAATTCTTCAAACAATTCTAAGAGTGGCTGCAAAAAAAAAAAATTTTCAAAAATCTTTTCGCAAGTATTTTTTATAATTTTTTGAAAATTGCTAAAAAGCCATTTTTGTGTGAAAAGTAGGAAAAGGGTTTAAAATAGTCATTTTTAGGATTTTAAAAAAATTATAAAGAAAAATACTAGCAAAAATATTTTTGCATTTTTTTTTTTGCAGTCACTCTTAGAATTGTTTAAAGAATTTTTCTGCATAAAAATATATTTTTTGTAAGAAATCGTGGAAAAAAGTACTCAATGGGTTAAAGAAAGTTTTGTATCATTCGAACGGGATTTAAACGACCTTTCTAAATATACTTTATTTACTGTGAAGACTTGACTTGGCGTACGAATAAATGTTGATCAGAGTGTATGTAATTTTTTTAATTTTAATGCCATATTTTTAAATTAATTGCTGCGTCGGCTGCTTTTAGCCTAACAATAAATAAATAAAAATAAATAAATAAATAAAATTGTTATTTTAAGTACAAATACTAGCTCCGAAAATATGAAACGACATTAATTAGATGGGATTATCCATGAGTTCTTTGAGATATAATCGAAACTTGTTTGAATTTAATTTGAAATTTGTCTTGTATTCTACTTAAGATTTCAGAATAATTTGAAAACGGGTTCATAAAGCTCAAGTGCATTTAAAAGCCATGTTTCATATCCGTCGAGGATCATTTCTTACGGATGACCCACAACTGAATAACTGAGCGTATTCAAGACGTGTTGGCCTCGAGTGGTGGTTCAAGAGGTTCATTCAACTTGATATCAACAACAACAACAACAACAACAGCAGCAGCATCAAGTGCCGCTTACCACTTCCACTTGTTAGCCAAGTTTAATGTCCAGCTATTAGCGAGTATTGCAATTCATTCACATCTGTTATTGTTTATAGCGATTGAGTGATGTTTGAATAAATGCATATGAGTGTTTATGAGTGTATGAGTGTTTGACTTTGATTTTGAACTCTTGCCTCGGTTCAATTACCTACAATTGACACTCATCGTGGCAAATTGCTGTTTCGCCTGAAGATTGACGGCCAAGATTGCGGGCCGGCTTGCAGGCCAGCCTTTTGACTAGCCTCCAGGCTGTTCCTCCTGGCCAATCAATCGTTCCTAATAGGTCATTGCTTATTGGTTTTGTGGCTTTGCGGTTTTCTTACTGGCCGTTAGCCGTTCCCAAATAATGGTCGCGCCAGCTAACTGTATTCGCATGCGCCTCTGATTTGAGCCATTGCCAATGATGATGAGTTTCAGCTTATTGGCCATGAAATTGTATACTAAGACCTGAGCATTCCATTGCCTACACAAGCCTACATAATTTAGATCAATCACTGGCAATTATTCAAGCAAAAGTAGTAAGAACATTTTCTCAAATACATAACATAATAAAATTTATTAAAAATTTATATTAAATATATTTTATTTAAGTTTCAAAACTTTACAACTTAAAAAAAAGGTGGGTTTAGTAATGCTATAAATTAAAATATTACATTTTTGCATAAATATTATAAAAAATTAGAATCAAATTTAAAAATAAAATTCGTCTAAAAAGGCGAAAAAAACCTCTTTACGGGGTAAACATTTTCATGTCCCAAAATTTCTGATATCCAATTTTGTGACGATTAATATGAAATTTTACTTGAATTATTAAAAAAAAAATGTTTGTCACTGCCACTACGCAAAAAAATACTATTTGTTAGGTATAAAAAATTTAACGCTATGTGACCAGTGACAAAAAATTTTTTTTTATAATTCATTTGTAAAATTTAATATTATTCGTCACAAAATTGGATATCAGAAATTTTGAGACTGGAAAAGGTTTTCGTCACTAGACGTTAACCTCGTAAAGAGGCTTTTTTTTAAGATATTATCAATAAGATTAACATAAAATTTGTTAGTTAGCATAAATCGACGATAAATCTGAATCGACTTTGGTTCTCAAACGTTGTTGACTAGTGTATACATTTAAATGAAGAAATTGCAAGAGTTTCAAATTGGAAACTGCAACAAATCATACAAATAGAAGCATATTCATCACAGCTACACTCAAACCATATTTTGATTTTTATTTTGGCTTTGATTCGGGATGGAATAGAAGAAGAAGACGAGAAGAAGTGTGTTTGAGAGATTTTGTTAGAGAGTGTGTGTGGTTGTGTGTGCTAATGAAGCAACAAAAGTTGATGAGCAGACGACAGAAACTGATTGATAGACAGGTGTATGCATGTGTGTGTGTGCGTGTGTGTGTGTGTGTGTGGCTTGAAGCAGCAGTTACAGTTACATAATTACACAAATGGATTTCACAGGCCCGCGGTGCTGAGTTGCTCCCAAAAATCGAGGAACTGCCATCGCCAATGATGATGACATCAGCAGCAGCAGCAGCAGCAACAGCAACAGCAACAGCAGCAGCAGCAGCAACAGCAACAACAAGAGGCACGACATTGCGATGTTGCCGCATCACGAAATGCGTTTTGGTAATTCCAAATTGGAAATAATCATAATACTTACTTAGTATGTATGAATTGGTAGACAGGCAGACAGACGGACGGAGAGACAAACGGACAGCATACAATGCCCTGGCTAAGTTAAGCTGTGGCAAGGGAACGGGCAGGGGGCAAAGGGGCAAGGGCTTTCCAATGTGGCATGTTGGGAGAGGGCATGTGGTTTACTCTGTCACGCCAGCACATGCATACATACATATGTACATACATATGTACAAACTATGCCTGCGGTTGCATTAAGAGCAAACCATGTCGAGTGAAAGTCTTGGGTCAAATCAATCAGCCTGGGCGGCGACCTGGCCAAAATGCCAAATCTTTTTCGTTTTTCCCTTACAATATCCCGTGTTATTTTATTTTATTTATTTTTATTTTTATTTTTTTTTTTCGTTTTAAATTTTGTTGTGTGTTTAGCTTTGATGGGACTGCCAAGCTCTGGCAACTAATTAATTTTTCATATTTTAGTTGTTTTTCTCCACTCCATTTTCCATCTCCTGCCCTTCCACAACACCATTCACAGCCCCTCGACTGCCTCCAAAAGCTACGCCTAATTATGTCATTAAAAGCGTTTTCAGCAATTATGCGTTCCATGAAGTTGAAGTTGCCTTTGGAACTGTCGAAACTTCTGCAATTCATTATGAAGTTCCTTACTTTAAAGAGACTTTCAATACACAGTTTATCGCAATTTCCAGTTTTTCCTTTTTAACATTTCTTTGCAATTTTTTTAAGCAATATTTTTCGATCAGTTGACTGGTATTGCTTGAGACTTGATGTTTTTAAAATTGAATCATTAATACGTTTTTATTATTAAGACTGTACTAAGAAGTCTATTTAATTGATTGATTGGCAAATAAAATGTACAAGTGCATTTTCATACAGTTACCTATTTCGTGCATTAGATTGTTGAACAATTAAATATACGTACAGTGAACCACTAATGTCTTCAAACATCATAAATTTGTCAAATTTGCGTAAAAAAAAGAGGTTTTGATGCGGGTTTTCTATATTAATCATTTATTCACCATGGGAAATTTTGAATTTAAAAAAGTCTATTTTTCTATTTTTACTCTACTTAAAAAAAAATTTTTTTTGAAAATCTATTTGCTAGTATATTTTTATGATTTTTTTTTTGAAAATTGCTAAAAGGCCACTTTTTGTATGAAAATGAGGAAAAAGGAATTAATATAGTCATTTTTAGCAATTTAAAAAAAATCATAAAAAATACCAGCGAAGAGATTTTCGAAATATATATATTTTTTTTTTAAATCGAGGAAAACAGTTAAAGAATAGACTTTTTTTAAAATTCAAAATTTCCTTAGGTAATTAATGGATTAAGGAAAGTTTTGTATCATTCAAACGGAATTGAAATGACCTTTCCATCGAAGTCAAAATTTACATAAAGTAGATTCTAATTATGCGTAGATTTAACTTTAAATGTTGTCTAAATAAATATGCCCTCTAGTGTACATTAAAGTATTGAACGATGCCAAACAATTCGATCACATTCACTTTGATGTATAATATTTTTTCGAATTTATTCAAGAATAAATCATGTATTTTATATACAGATATTTTAATAGGGTATGCCCTGTTTGTGACCCATACGACCACAGGGTATAAGAGTATTAAGAGAATCAAATCTTAAGCGTGTTACCGTGTTACATTCCGAAAAGGGCTTAACAATTTTTAGTTTGGCTTTTACTCTAGTTTAAAAGTAGTTGCCACTTGCGAGTACTCAAGAGTATGTGTGTGGCTTGGGCCTTGTAAAGTGTCGGCTGTTTGCTTTCGTTGGCGTATGACGAAAGGCTTTGGCGGTAAAAGTGAAGCGGCAGCAGCGGCAGCGCATTGTGCGAGTTGTTTGCCACTTACCACATTGGCCAAATATCTGGCCGAAAGTAAAAGCTAAGAAACGAGAGCGAGACGGCGAAACAGTCACGACAAGTCCGTAAGTGGCAGACAGGCAATGCACATGCTCGCAGCCGTACTCGTATTTGGCCAAAAACAGCAGGAGCCGGAAATGACTGGCAAGGCTTGCGCAAGATCTGCCCAAAGACGCTGACCCGAAAGACTTCGAAAGACGAGGAGAGGAAGAGAAGTTCGGGCTTCTGCGGAAGCAAGTGAAGCTGTCGCATAACGATCAATCAATAAGCAAATTATTTATGCATATGTATGTATATAAATCGATCGTAACATTATTGGGTCTTCCATTTTACACGCCAGTTCGTCAATCTTCTTTCCTTCCCATCTCCGCCCCCTTCTTCACCCCTATTGTCTTACCAGCTTTGATATTTTGCGTTGACAGCGAAATTTGTTTTGTTATTTTGTGTTTGGCCGCATAATCGAATGGCCATTAAAATGCCAAACGACAAACTGTAAACTGTTTTTTTTTTATATTTTTATTTGCTTTTCCGTTCGGTACATAGTGCAAAACGAACTAAAAATAGAAAAAAATAGAAACAAAGCAAATCAAATGGGATGGTCATTATGTAACAATATCTTATCTGTTGTCTCAGCTCCAATCATAACATAATATCTTCCTCATCTTTCAGTTGCAGTTTGAAGTGAAGCGTTCCAGCTCTCACCTCAGAGTCGTGTAAATCAGCTTCGATATCTATGAATATGATATCATAATCCACTGATGCTGACCTCTTCAAGACTTCATTTTTAATTAAGAGTTGCAAAAGTCGTTAGACCTCTTAATCTTCACCATGAACAAGTGATGAATGAAGCAACAATTAAAGTCACAACATAATAAATATGGTGGATAGATTAAAGCTGAATTAGAATTAGCCAGCAAGAGAGAAAAAGAGAGGGACACGGAGAGGGAGACAGAGAGATTTACATGTCCAACTGGTTTCGTTATCCTCAATTTGTTATTTTATTTCTTTAGCTCATTGGCATTTCTTCGAAATTCTGAGAATGCCAATTACAAGCACATTTTGATAGGCAGATTTTTGATTACCTGTATGTGTCATATTATGACCATCATATTGGCATTTCGAGTGTTTCACAAATTTACAAGTAAAATTTTGTGTTCATAGTGGCATGACTATTTATAAGAAAAATGAAATGACTCAGAATAAATTTGAAAATGTTGTTTTATACTAATTATTATAAAAGGAATTGACTAAATTTAAAACTAGATATTTACATTTTTGAAATTTCGAAATTTAGCCATAAAATCGATACCTTCAGGAAAAAAATTATTTAAGCGAACCAAATAAATTGCGAATGCAGAACAAATTTTAAATCGGATTAATTTTGGTTTGATATTTTACGCGTGTTTACAATTACGTTGTTTTTTTTTTTTTAATATTTAAAAAGGGATCAATTAATGTCGTTTGTGTAAATTTTAGATAACTTTACTTTTATTAATGTTGTACATACAAATATTATACATGTTACAACGACTGTCAGAACTGTTTAAATCTATCATTGGCTTTAATCTTTTTCGATGTGAAAAGATTTATTATCTAATGGCGTCATGTGGAAAGAAATCGAAAGGTTTTGTCTGGCAAACAAATCCCTCATCAGGTTGAACGCATCTTTGGCCCTGATTTAATGGTCTTACGGTTGTGAGTATGTGATTTTTATCGTTGGAAAGTTGAGGCCGCTTTTTTACTTTTAATAATAAGCCAGGGTTTAATACAAGACTTAAGTTCCCCTCCGTCTTCATTGCAGCTGTTGCCTCAGCTTGCCATCTGAACGGAGCGCATCAGTTTTGGCATTGTGCTGACTTATTGGGCCGCAGCTTATTTATTTATTATTATTATGATTATATTTTCCACTCGACACAATGCGATATATTCCAATGGCAACAAATTTCACTTTCGATCTGCGACTCTGCAGTTACAATACAAATACAACAAAAGCTCACAAATTTGTATATAAATGTGGCACACTATTTATTTGTTGGCCGCCATCGATTTATTATTGTGCGCGAACAAATTCCCAAAAATGATGATAATGATGCCCTATAAGAAATGCTCATTCTTCTACTGAACATTTTTGTCGCTGCTTGGGACTTTATGACAGGGCCGCAGGTGAAGGGTTGAATACAATGGGCCCAGAATTGTTGTCGACTATATGTTGAAATGGTAACAAAAAGTCCGCCAACAGACAATTCAGTTTGGGCCATTTGTCTAAACGATTCCAGCTTCAATTCGAATTCCGACATCGAGACCGAATCCGATTCGAAAGCGAACAGAAAGACAGAGACAAACAGAGACCTCAGTCACCACGAACAACGATTACTATTATTATTATTTTTTTTTATGCATAATTTGTGTGACAAATGCGATGACCAAAAAAAGTGAGAAGTTCAGTCGAGCATTAATAATTATGTTAATTGCCTGGCCGAATTGTTGAATATTATGATAAAGGCATGAAGGAATGACAAGGAGAGAGAGAGATAGTGAGAGAAAGAGAGAGAGAGAGAGGGGAACTTTGAGCTGGACAAATGTGCAGCAATAAATAAATTGTCGCATTGCTGTTCACAAAAGATACTCCCCATTCATTGCCATGTTCAGCACAATGATGAAAGTGTATTCGTCTCAAAGGTGACAAATATTGTTTAGCTGTTTTGTGTACTGACAAACAACAACAACAGCAAGAGCAGTAACAACAACAACTGCATCTAGCTAACTTTCATTCTTGGCCTCTGATAAAGATACCTTTTTGTATCGTTGTCTCAACTGTGTATTTCCAGACTATTTGCTTGTCATTTGTTGTTGGCTTTTTGGGTTGCCACAGCGCACTGATTATATGTTACATACTATTTCATTTGCTGACTGATGTGCACGTACAACAACAACAGCAACAACAATAAAATAACAACCACAACTGCTGCAGACAAAATTGAGAAAGTAAACACCGAATATCTTATACCTTGTAGTTGATATAGCTACTAGAAACTATAATAATATCATACGTTTAAATTAATTTCAAAATTAAAATAATTCCAAATTAGCAAATAATATACCCATAAATGAACAAAAAATTCATATCAAAATTCCTAACAGAAAAAAGAATAACACGCGTATTGTTCTAATTACAAATACATAAATTTGTATTATTTATTTGTGCTAATGTACAAATACGTTAAGAGAGTTATTATAGCCAATGTTTGGTTAGATCAAGAGCACTTGCAACTGAACTGCGTCATGTCGATGGTTACACGACAGCTTTATAGTCGGAATCTCTGCTCTGCAATTATGATGATCCGTTAGCTTTGAATGCCTGTTGTTGCTCATGGGCCAATTTGAACGCCCAGGAAGGGGCTCAAAAGATTGCAACGTTCTCGGCAGCAGCCGCCCCCAAAGTGTTTTCCCAGCCATCTTTGACTGGCAATGGGAAAGACAACAGAAAAACTATTTATGTACTCTATACATACGTATATACTCGCACAATGTAGTTCGTATAAAATGTACATATAAAATAATTGCACTTAGGCTAAATTAAATTTAAACTTGATGCGAGCGAGATTTATTTTAATCATTGTCGTCGTGGAAAAAAGTGAAAATGCGAGCGGCGTGTTGTGCAAATGACAACTCAATGTTGGTGCTGGAAATGCGTTGGGTGGCGGCGGAGCAAATTATGAAATTAGTATTATGTGAAATGGAGTTAAAAGTGTGATTAACTTGACGCGTATGTAAAACTGCGAGCCAAAGACAAAGACACCAACAACAACAATAACAATAACAAGAATAATAACAACAACAACAGCCACAACAACATAGGAGACAAAGACAAAAGCATTCAAGCATTAGACATAAAGCATTCGGCATAATAAGCTTCCAACAACAGCAACAGCAACAACAACAACAAACGGCAAACCGCAAATGCCAAAGACAATGAAAGTCAAGTATAGAGTGTGCGTGTGTGTGAATATGTATGTGTTTGTGTGTGAGTGCAATTAATACCATTTCAGTTAGTTTTCGCAGCCAGCAACTGTTTTCCAAGTGAGCAAACAGTCGACTTCATCTCCAGCAACAACACAAGCCCTACAACAACAACATTGTTGTCGTTCAAGTTGATGATGTTGTTGTTGCTGCTGCTGCTGTTGGCTTATTAGCGATGGCACTTAGAATTGGCCATAAAATGGGTTTGTCATGTGGAGAAAGCCACGCAATGTGGTTGCCCAAAAAAAACCGCAAGCGCAACGTTCCAAGCTGCATGCTAGTTCAAGTTCGTTGCCTAAGTCTTTTGTTCTGCATTCGCTAAAATCAACATTAAAAAAATTCAACAAAATCTACAAACAAAACAATAACATGATAGAGAACAGAAACTGTTATTTTCTGCTAAACTGACAACATTGCTATGTATAAGTAATTGAAGTTTAACAAATTTTAACGATTATTAGGAATACCAAATAGTCCTAGAAGGATGCCAATCGATCTTCACTTTTCCCAGCGTGTTTAACTGTTTGAGTATGCGATGGATATGGTATGAGTACATAAGTGTATTCATCTAGACAAGCCAAAAGCTGACGCCAAATAAAAATTACATTGAATAGAAAATGCGCAGGCCGACAATTAATAGACCATGAACACGAGCTAGACGTTTGGACTTTAAAAGAAAATCGCAAAGAGATGAAACTGCAACTTTAACTTAATTTATTATAATATATAATAATAGATGTATTTATAAACGGCTAATCAAATCTGGGCTAGTCCATTTAATATTTTCAATTTAAATAGAGCTATTTATATGCATATGACAATGCATAGTTTATTTATACTTTATGGTTATTTAAATATACAGTTGAACTTCCATAGCTCGAACTTCTATAAACTTAAGAAAAAGAGCTCTATAAGTAGAATATCTCCATAACTCGAACCCTTTCTTTGGATAATGGTGATTTGAGTTAGGGAAGATCGACTGTATATTTATTATTACATATATACATACATTGTTTTTTTTATTTATAAATATTTATTTAACTCACTCACAACTTAACCAATAACTATTTTTAGCTTTATGAACCAACCTTTTAATTTAAAGAGAACAGCTTTAAATGTTTGCAAATAATTAATTAATAACTGCTTTTTATTGTTGCTCTTTTTTTGTTTATTTTGTCGTTTTTTTTTATTTTGTATTTTAACAGAGACAAGCAATTATGTTGAGTGCTTATCGACATGAACACACACAAAAAAACACAAGTTTTGTACAGGTTACTTGCAAATATTTGAAATATGAAAAATGATGTTGCAACATCAGAAAATAAAAAATAAATAAAATAAAATGGAAAAGTTAACACGCACAGGCACGGCACTTGTTGCGGTTCGGGTTCAAGGACTCGTTGATTTCTTTGATAATCGGCGATAAGTTGCAAACATGCGAAAAGCGCGCGCTTGCAAGTCGAAACAGCGACGAATTTGACGACGACGACGACTACTACGATAACAACAACAACAATAGCGGAGGTAGCTCGAATCCGTGGCCGGTAGCTATCCGTCCAACACGTTTCCCAGTTACAACTTCCCAACGGAATGATTTGGCCAAATCTGCAGCAACAGCTATGAAGCTGCCACAGACTCGGCAACAAGCGCAGCCAGTGTAAATCTGTCTGCTGGCGCCAGCAATAGAGAAAGACAGTGAGAGGAGGACAGAAAGAGAGAGAGGGAGAGAAAGCTCTCTTTAATGCCGGCTATCGTTCACCTGCAGTTGACAGCAAGCAAGCCAAAGTGAAAGAGAGCTTCGGAGAGAAAGACTCTCTCTCACTACTCATACCTCCCCTTCGGCAATGCAGCCGATGTTGAAGAAAGTAGAGAGTCGAAGCTCATTCGTGAGCAAGCCATACAGTTTAGATCTATGCTAGATCTGTTGAAGCAGCTACTGTTTTGCATTTCAGCTTCATCAATTTTGTCAACACTTGAAGTTGTTCCATTAGAAAGATACAACTGACTGTGTTGATCAGTATTTCAGATTGACTCAAATAAAGAACTAAGTATAAGACATGTCGATGTTCTTTCAGTAAATTTCTGCGTATATATGTATTATAATATTTGTTTTTGTTTCTTTGAATATCTTACGAATTGGGAATTTGTTTAGTTTCTTATTCAATTGATAATTTATACAATTTATATAATACTCGTACATGTGTGCAAACACAATTCATATTTTATATCTATCATTGTATCTATAAATGGATTTTTTCTGTTCCGATTGTTTTTTTGTCTTGATTTTTAATATATTTTATTTATTTATTTTTATTTTTATAATCCTTTTCTTTTAATGAAACTTTACTCGTTTAAATTTTGTAAATATAACAGCTTCTGAAATTATAAGCAACGCGACATAAATTGATTATAGTTTATATTTTATCGTATCTGTGGTTCAGGTGTAAATGCTATGTTAACTACGAGTATTTTGTAGCAGGAATAAGAAGCAGCAGTTACCACCTTCTTTCAGGGACAGTAATCATTATGGGTTATTTTATAAAAATTACATAGTAATGATTACTTAAAGATTTTTAAGGATTTACTTCAATGATAATGAGTAATCTTGAGCGAAAAAATAAAACTCACAAGTAATAGTTATTTGTGATTTCTATTTTTTCGCTCAAAATAAAACTCACTTTTAAAAAAGTTCACGTAATAATTTTGAAGATTTTTTTTTTGCGTTTTATGGGTTTCTGGGTTTCTTTTAAAGGATGGAAATCCTAAACTAAAGACATGAATCTGAAGTGAGATTTATTTTGGGCAAAATATATAAAAATCATAAATAATGATTATGAGTATTTGTGAGTTTTATTTTTTCTCTCAAATTTGATCATTATCATTTTTTTGTATATGTATTCTAGTCTTTGATTTTCTGATGTGAAAAAATTTCAATAATCATTATCTGCGGTCCCTGCTTTCTTTGAGGTGAGTAAAGAGTATCTATGAGTCCAACACTTTTGAGAATAGAAGATGTTAAAGGAGTGACAGGTTTAATGTTGCATGGCAACTAGAGCACTTTAAAAACCCATAGCAGGGATCTGTTTAGCATATGTAACACTTGCCACACATGCCACATTCGCCACAAGTTGAAGCTGTTACAGTTTCAACAATTCATTGTGTAAGTTTTGATTGCGCAATCAAAGCTGTTGCTGTCTTTGCGATAAGCTCACTTTCAAAATAAATAAAACAACCACAAAAAAAAATATAAAAAAAAACAAGAAAAATATATACGAATATGTGGAAAAATAACATTGAGGCAGCGACAAAGAAAAGGCTGCATGTTTGCGTTGCTTCTGTTTGTCCTCGGCCCACGCGACGTATGCGCAATGTGCGAAGCCGGAACTCTGCGCTCGCTGATGACAGAGTCGAACTGGACGCAATGCGTCCACACGTTGGCGCTTTTAAACAAAGCAAAGCAAAGCAGATCTTCAGCTGCAAGCCGCAGGCAAATTGCCGTTTAATTGCTTGCAATTAATTTATTAATTTGATTTCAAATTTTAATTAAAGGCAACGCAAAGCGAAGGCACTCAGAAATAATGCCAGGCGATCGCACAGAATCTAATGATGAGCAAGCCAAGTCGAAAACAAAACAAAACAAAACAAAGCAAAACAAAACAAATGTTAATGTTTTTCAGTTGCTTCTTTTTCATTTATTAATTTGTAGTTTAAAGTTTTTAATTTGTGTTTTTTTTTTTTTTTTGATTTGGTGTTTAGTTTTTGTGTCGATGTTATTACTTTTCCACAAGAGTCGAAAATCATTAGCGATAAGTCGACTGAGTCCATCAGCTATAAATTGTGCTGAGTGGCAGCCAAGAAGCATCACAAGCAATTGGAGCTGCGCCCCGAGAGCAACAATACAACAACATCAAAGAATCTAGAATCTAGAATCCTGAACAACAACCAACATGAAGGTAACATCAGTTGGAAGCATCGCCTGAGTCCAGACATTAATATTCTCTATCTTCACAGGTATTCGTCTGTCTTCTCGCCACCTTGGCCATGGTTAATGCCGGACAGCGCGGTGGTGCTGGTGGCTATCTGCCCGGCGGCGGTCATGGCGGTGGCTTCGGCGGTGGTGCCCGAAATGGCGCTGGACTCATCTCGCATGTCTCGCAGTCGCACGGCAACACCAAGGTGCACATTGGCGGACAGGCTGGCGCCGGAGGTGGTGCTGGCGGCTATGGTGGTGGTGCTGGCGGCTATGGTGGCGGTGGCCATGGCGGTGGTGCTGCAGCTGGTGGCTGGCAGGGCGGTGCGGGCGGTGGACGCGGCGCTGGTGGCTGGCAGGGAGGTGCTGGCGGTGGAGGCTATGGCGGTGGTGCAGGAGCTGGAGCTGGCGGTTGGCAAGGAGCTGGTGCTGGAGCTGGTGCTGGCGCTGGAGCTGGTGGCTGGCAGGGCGGTGCTGGCGGTGGACGCGGCGCTGGCGGCTGGCAGGGCGGTGCTGGTGGTGGACGCGGCGCTGGCGGCTATGGCGGCGGTGCTGGCGGCTGGCAGGGAGCTGGTGGTGCAGGCGCCAATGCCTGGGGCCCACCCGCCCAATTTGATTACACTGTTAACCACGGTGGTGCTGGCGCTAGCGCTGGTGGCTCTCGTGGTGGTGCTGGCTGGTGGAACGATTAACAGCACGTGGTGCATTACAAACTGTAACTCGACAACCGAATAAATAGCTGCTTGAATCAAACCGAAATGCATTTTAAATTCATGGAGTTGCCAGATCTACACAACAAGGTGTCATTGATGCTGTCTTAAGCTTTTAAAAACTCGGTAGCTTCTGCTACAAATGTTATCAAAAGTCACCGCTAGAGGGTGAAGTCGTTCAAGTCATTAATGTTGTGCTCTTGTTGAAGCTAGATGGCGTCTAGGTGCGTTTCTTGAAATCAGCCAGCTTGAGCGCTAGATGGCGCCACATAGTAATTTTAAGTCGGCAGGTTCGTTGCTTAAGTCATTCCTTTTTGAGTTCCAGTGGACCAAAATTTCATTTATAATAGCGAAAATTATAGTTTTACGGATTTCAAACGTGCAAAAGGTCCGTTTTTAGATCTGAAAGTGATAAAAATATGAGCCATCCGTCGCTCAGTTTGTGGCAGCAAAAGTCTTAAAAACGGATGCACGGAAAAGTATCATTATCAGAGCTTTAGTTATATTTTTTGTGGATCTCGGGAGTGTACAACTCTCGGTTACGTTTCTGAAAGTGATAGAAATATGAATCTTCTGCCTCTTAGTTTGTGGCAGCGAATCACTCGAGCATGTAACATATTCAGGATTAATCTGTATAATTATGCATGTATGTATCAGGATTAAAATGGGAAAATAAGCCCAAATTACTTGATTCAAGCTAAGAAATTCTTAAAATGTCCCCTTGATCACCACATTTGCTAGCGCGACTCTGGTTGCTCTCACTTCAACTGGTCCGGTGGCTCAGTGGTTAGAGTTGCCGACCTGTCACATAATTAGAACTTCCAGTTTGGAAAAAACCTGGGTTCGATTCCCCCCGTCAATTGTAGTCGAACATGTGTTTTTAAGTTTTTCAGGATAAAACGCAAAAATATATAATTCCCGTCATTAAAACAAAGTGAAAAAAAACATTAAAAAAAAAAATTAAAAAAAATGTTAAAAGAAAAAAATGGTTAAAAAAAGCATTTTAATTAATAAAAGTTTTTTAGTCTGAATTACACACTTTCAAGATTGAATTCGGGATTGAAAAAATCAAGTTTTCATACTTGGTTTAAGAAAATCCGAGATTACCCCACTTCTAACAACGTTTCGGATTGAATTCGGCCTAAATATCCCGGGTTTTGTTTTTCTCTGTACAGATGAGAAATAATATTTTTTCTGATAATTTTGTTTTTATTATTGATAAATAAATTAATTTTAAATAAAATAAATCTAAAAATTAAAAATTGTACTTTTAATTTTTGAAGGCTCCTTCTCCGTCCACACCTAGTCTTGCACCTCTTGCGTTTCATGTGGCCCTTCATCGGCATCGATTTCTTTCAGGTTGCTGTAAAAATATATATTATTACTTTATTATTTTTTGCTTATCCACACACAGACCATGTGCTTCAGCAGATTCCCGGCAATTGACACAACACAAAATGCACAAAGGCAAAGCAGAAAAAAACCCAACAAAAACAATTGCTATACAATTTCTGTCGTGTCTTTTGCCGAACGTTACTTTTCTGTCCCGACGCCATTTTTCGGCCGGCCCACAACTGCATCATACACCGTGCCCCTAAAATGTTGAGTTGCAACTTGCAACATAAGATAACTTCGCTCGTGTCCGCTTTTCTCGCAGTCACAAGCACTTTGGCGATTCATCTTATGCTCTTGTTAAGGCTAGATGGCGTCTTGGTGCAGTTACTTAAATCAGTCGGTGTGAGCGCTAGATGGCGCCACGAGGAAGTTTTTTGGTCAACAAGTTTGTTGGTTAAGTCTTTTGCATCGTTTAAGTGATTTTGATGGAGTCGCGGTGCAGTTATTCAAATCAGTCGGTGTGAGCGCTAGATGGCGCCACATCGTATTTTTTTAGCTGGCAGGTTCGTTGCTTAAGTCTTTCGATTCGAACAGAGCCAAAAACCTGTTCGGTTGGGCATCTCCCGTGAAGTTAGCGCCGCATTCAGTTGCGAGTTCATGGTCAGGGTCAATGTCAGTGCGGTAGCCGACAGTGGAAAGCGAAAGTTGAGCAATGCAACAACAGCTGTCGACTCAGTGTCATAATTGTCGGACCATTAAAGGATGCGACAAGCTAAAAACAGGAATTGAGAATGAAACCAAAACTAAAGCAGCAACAACAACAACAATGAAAACAGTATAAAATCGTAATCAATGGGCTTTTGTTTAGCTGTTCATTGATTTATTAGCTGCGAATCCACGTGTATGTTAATACTACATATATTTAAAGTCTTTGTTGTTGTTTTTGCTTTTGTTGTCTTTGCAGTTGATGTTCGACAGACACTTCCGGAGCGATATTATAGTTTTGTTTGATTTGCTTTGTTGTATTGTATTTGTTGTATTTAGTTTGAATTTGAATTTGTCGTTTCTGTTGTTTGTGCTTGTTGCCTTTGCAATCTGCGTTGGCTTTTGGCGTCGCTGTGTCTCGCTTGAGATGGCCCAGACAGAACCTTGGCAAGGCTATGACCACGAAGCTACTCGAATACTCGTCATTATGTATTTTGCATATTGTGCATAAGACAAATAAAATTACATAAACAAATCATAGTTTTTCTGTTGATTTTCAATTGTTTGGTTTGTGTTTAGATTTTGTTTAACTGGTTTTGGCACCCAGCTAAATATTTGCCTTACTCCTATCGCATGTCTACCTTAAATTCAAAGCAAACTCTTTGCATCGTCTGGCATTGACTAACGACAAATTATTTCATAATCCATCAGTTTATGAGGCAACAAATTATCAGACGCCACAAAATTATGACTAAGTTTTAGCTGTTAATATGCTATATGTTTATTTTTTATAAATGGTCAATACACTCAAAATTCTCTTCAGTTGCAGATGAAAGTTTGGAAATGAATCTTGAAAAAAGAATTCAGTTATTTGACTGAAATCTGAAGTCTTCAGATTATCTCGGTTCTCAAATTATAATTAAAAACTTATTCCAAAATCACATTTCCAAATATTAATTTTAATTTTAATGCACTTACATTTATGTCTATAGTTTTTTATTGGATAAAATAAGCTAAAGTCTTCTCTTGAGTAAATATCAGTTAGTATAGAATTTATGATGAGAACAACAGAATGATAGAAAGATATGAAACTCATATTGTTAATTTTAAAGGATCTATCGAAACTGTACAAAATTATTAAAGTATAAAAACGAAACTATTTGCTTGGTACCCACGGTTTGTACTGTAATTTGCAAAGCTAATTATCGGCATATAGTTGATAGTTGATTCTGTAGCTTTTTCTGAGATTACTCCCGATTCTGGTGAATTAATCTGCAATTAACAAGTAAATTTTATGGTTCATGTAAGCGGCGGCTGCCTGAATTCAATTGCCATTTTAATTTATATGAATTGCATTCCCATCAATTTAACTTTAATCTGACTACTAAATACATTATGCATACACTGAGAGAAATAGGTCGCAATAAAATTAAGTTTAAATGACCTTGAAAAGGAGTTTGTGATTCTAAAAATACAAGCCAGTACGAATACTGAAAATGAGTATAAGAGTTAACCAAAATTCTCTACACAGGTAAGAAAGTTCTTGAATAATGTGAAACTCTTAGCTTATAATAATTTGAGAGCAATTGTTGACTTTACTAATTTCAGTCTTAGTTGGAAATCAATTTTGGAAAGTGGAATTTTATGTGCGATTTACTAGATTCTTTTCACTTTGTGTATTTGCAAAGATGATGTTCCATATGTACGTCTACATATCTGTATGTATGGTTATTTATGTGAACGTCTAATTGCTATGGAAAGTCAGCTAACGGCAGCAGTTTATGCAAATCAGAGATTGTTTTATAAAAACATACATATATATGTACATATGTACATTTGCATCCATATTTTTGTAGATACATGTACAATGCAGGCTTATAAGAATGTTGGCTGAAGTATGAGCACAATTTTTAATTTATGCCACACGGCTGCATTAAGTATTATTATTACTTTATGCCCGGCTATACAAATTGTTTATGAGTGTCATCAATTCTGCAACCCTATAATGACTGTGATCATAACTAGCGAGGGTCGCTTCAAGACATTAAAATTTGTCTTCCCTTTTTATTATTATTTGTAGAAATTCATAAGAATTGTAACTCTACTTGCTTTTCGAGACAAATACCTTAACAATAAAATAAAAGAGATTCAGAAAATGCTCTAAACATTTCCAATAATTATTATTACATTTTTTGCACATATTAAATTATCTGTTTTTTTTTTTTTGCATTCTATGATGAATTTATTATTAGACAAAAATTTAGATTGGAAAAAACCTCAACTTTTGACCTTTGGGCTTTTTTACATTCAACAAATGTACATAATTTAAGGAAAATGTGTCCAAAGAACTAAAAGTTCGAATAGATCCCGATAAGTGTAAAAGTTCTTTCCAGAAGTGACCTATGAAACTGCCCTCGCAAAACATCAGAGTACCGAAATGTTAAAATGCAAGCTAGCATTCACTTCTTTGTACTACGTAGTCATAACTTGGATAAGTTGCTTAATTTGTTTTGCGTTACTTGATAATTAAATATTATAATTTCATGGAAGCCTTCAAATTGAAGGCAATGCGATGGGAAACACACATTTTAAATACGAGTATGCGGCATATGCGGCGCTTGTAATGAACGTTATTCTATTGTAACAAAACGTGTTACTTGCCAGCCTCAGCCTCATCAATGTATCTATGTATCTACAGCAATTTGTATCTCGCATCTAATGAACGTGTTCAACCTGCGGTTGGTGGCGCATGAGACCCCAAAACAGGTTAAGAATATATCGAAACAAAACCAAAACACATTTACATACATATATACTTGGGATAGACTTTATACACAGATCATACAACTAAATGCATAGATAAGAAAATTCTCGAAAATACGCAACGTTTTCCACCAACTTGAATGAAATTTTGCTTGTATAGTATAGTAAGTATAGTATGTCGCATCATTCGCACAGTCTTCTTAGGTAGCAAATCTTAATTTATAAGCTTTATAATTTATTAATTTATTCAGACTTGAAGCAAAAACAAAATAAATATTATTATCAAAGCGGTTTATTAACAAATGCAGATGCCAAGAATTATTCTAACGTATAGTTCAACTTGTTTAAATTTTGGTGACCTTTTAAGCACACATTTGAACAATGCAACCCTTAATTGATGAATGTCAACTTCAAGACTTAAGATTTCCTTAATAGATATACATAGTCAATCATTTGATTAGTGGCATTACATATATGTATATATACATATTCATAAGGTAACGAACACCCCTACAAAAATAAAAAATTTATTAACAAAGCGTGCTGCGTGCAGATACCCTGTAAATGGGATCAAAATATAAATGGGCCTATAGATGGGCTGGTTCGATTTTGGCGAAATTTTGAAATGTGTGCTTAGAAGACCATAGAAATTGAAAGAAACAAAACAAAAAATGTTTATCTTCAAATTTAATTTTTCCGATTTCCATACATTTTTCAGCTCTTTTCGTCACCATTTTCTATGCAGAAAAAGCCTAGATATTCACCTGTAAACTGTACTAAACTGTTCAATTTTTATACTTATATTTTTGTTATTTCTCTTTACTATGAAATAAATTTTGCCTCGATATCTCTCACATGCCCCGTGCTAGAATTTATAAAGTGTCAACACTTTTTTGGGTATTAAAATACCCATGAGCCTAAAATGGATTAAATGTCTAGCATCCATTCCTCATCTACATATATTAAATTTAAATAAGATATTATGATCTTCATCTCTATTTCACTGTTAGTCAGTTACACCCGTCATAAAAATTTCCTTGTTTACAGGGTATATCAAAGAGTTTAGCATAAATTTAGTGTAGGCCTTAAGGTGCATTGAACTTGATCGTGGCAGCGGCACCTCTTGCAAGTCGTCGAGTTCTGTATTTGTATTTTCTTAGTACCAATAACTGCAAAACACACGCAACGATCGATCCTAAACATATACCATATGATAGATAAATGTATCTATGTTTAGAGTAGCGAATTGACTATGCAAATATGTGCCAAAGCATAGACATCGAGTTAGAACTCAGCCGATTTAAAACCGGTTTGCGATTGCGCCTATTTATAAGCGATGATGCTCACGATGGGATCAGATAAAGATACAGATCGATATTCGATGCTAGACATTAGGCCAACAATTGAAGCGTTTTGATTTAAGTATTACTCGACCTCTTGGGAGCTTCCTGATCGACTGATTGATTTAATGTTACATTTTGCGGTCTGCGGTTTGTTTGCCAGCTCTTGTCAGAGGGCACTTAACACGCTTATCGCGTGGAGCCTTGGTCTGCAAATGAGCAGAACACCTGTGCAGCTACTTGGTCTGTCAGAGCACCGTATCATTAATCAGTTGATCATACTCGCGCCACAGACACAACTGGGCAGCTTCACACAATCAACAAACACTCAATGATTATGCTGCTGCCTGACAAACTGTTGATCCATTGTTAATTTCGATATCGATTTATACTCTTATAAAGGGTATGATTATTCGCTCAATTCAAATGCAATTTGTAGTCTATCAAGATATTATCGTATATACATACTCCTTTAATAATGTAATGTAATAAGGTACAGATGCTTTTGATTAAATGTCTCAATATGTTCTTTAATATGCTATGCTCTATTAAATACTATACTTACATCATAGTCTAGATCAGCGGTGGGCACGCAATGACTCCGGGAGCCAGCGGCTGCCAACGAATTTAGATTTCGTGCCCACCGCTGGTCTAGATCAATGTTCATTAAAATTTGAAAAATCAACACAGAAATTTAAATAAGAAAGATCATAAAAATTCACTCTTTTTTTTGACAGATATTGTAATGGGTATCGTAGAAATTAAAATGTTTCGTTCGAAAGATGTTTCAAAATGTTTTGAAAATAATACTTGTTTATAATAGGTAATCTGTCGGATAAAGAAAATTTCAATTGCACACTTATTCAATTAACTTATGTGTCAAATACGCGCAATTTGAATTTTCATCTTGTCGCTTCATTTTAAACAAGCCAAATTTAAAGTCCATCTAAAGTTGCCACTGGTTAATTTAATCATTAAACAAAATGAAACTCCATGTGCGATACTTTATCTGACAATATTATAATCAGTTAGTATTATTACAATATTACAATATCATGCATAAAAAAAAGAGTATTTAAACTTTTACTACCGCATGATTATTATGTTAAGCTTGTCTTGTTTTATTTCTCTTATTGTATGATTACTTAAACGCAGTTAATTTGTTTGGCTTGTGGCCAAAACGCGGATCGTGGATCTCGCAGATCGCGAATCGTGGATCATTCGAGCCGCGTTGCCAACCAAATTGTTTTTGGGACCTAAACAAAAGTCCGAGACAATGTCGCGCATGCGTAAAGATTTGCATAGTTATCAGAGGCGATCGGCAAACAAAAAAGAAAAAAAAAAACAAAGATGAACATACACACACATACACTCACACATACACTCACACACACACTCACACACAAAAATACATATGTATGTATGTAGATACACAACTTACTTATAAATACGCACAAAAATGTGGGTTATTAATTCTTATAATTGGTTAAATGATCAATAGATACAAGTTGTAGTATATCTCTCTCTCTCCCTCTCTTTTTCTCCCTTTATCTGCAGTGGATGCCACTTGTTTGTTGTTTATTGATTTCCTACTCTTTTTTTTTTTTTTTGAATTTTTGGGGGCTTAACTCAGTTTTGGTTTGGTATAAATGAGCGTTGCCATCAATGTTGTGGAATTAGTCAACGCTTCCGTTTGTCTTGAGCACCACATTTTGAGCACCACTTCGAAACAGTTGAACGTGATCGAGATCGCAAGATGAAACCCTTTGCCTGCATTTTCGTTATCCTTGCTGCGCTCCTGGCCACCGGCCAGGCATCGCTTGGAGGTCTGCTTGGCGGTGGTGGTGGCGGTGGTGCCGGCGGCATTGCCCAGCTGCTGCAAAGTAAATTGGGCGGACTCGGTGGTGGACTTGGCGGTGGATCCGGCGGTGGCGGCGGCGGTGGTTACTCTGGTGGCTACTCCGGTGGTCACTCTGGTGGCTACTCTGGTGGCTACTCCGGTGGTCACTCCGGTGGTTACTCTGGTGGTTACTCCGGCGGTCACTCCGGTGGCTACTCCGGCGGTCACTCCGGTGGCGGTCACGTCGAGAAGGTCTACATTGTGGAAGTGGTCAACCAGGGCGGCTCATCCAGCGGCGGTCATGGTGGCTACTCTGGCAGCCATGGTGGCTCCTCCTCGGGCGGTTGGTCCGGCAGTCAGGGTGGTTACTCCTCCGGCGGCTGGTCTGGTGCTCAGAGCGGTGGCTCCTCCGGTGGCTGGAACCAGGGCTGGTAAAAGGCCACAATCCTAATGAAATCCTATGGATATCAAAACTTCAAACAGGGAGCCAAAAAGCCAACAGTTCCAATTTTGTACAAATTGTTTTTTTTTCTTGCCAATTATTATTTTTTTTTGCTTAGTTTTAAGCCGCAATAAATAAAAACTGAAATTTCCATTTATAATTGAAACTTGAAATTGCTGATGGTTTGAAGTGATGAACCGGTCTGTCGGCCTGACCAGCATTGCTTCCTGTTTTGACCCACTAGCTGCCTAGGCATTGAAGACATCGGTTAAACCCAATTGGCCCCATCGACCAATTGGCTCTAATGCGACATTTATGGCCCGCTGTTGGCGTGAAGATCACCAGCTGGTAATTGGCCCTATAGACAAATCAATTTGGCCTGGCTAACAGTGTAACATACAATTGGCAAGTGTTTTGTGGGCCCAGTTGATGCAATCGACAGTTAAACGCTTTGTTACGGAATTCCAATGGGGCTGCGGACTTCATTTGATTGATCACCGTTCATTCAGTTCAGCACGTCGCTCTGACACTCCGTCACTCCGTCAGTCTGTCTGTCCGTCCGTCTGTCCGTCGGTTGCCGAACGAATCGATGGCACAAAGACAACAAAATTGATTTAGTGCCGCTCATGAAAACTGCAAGTCTCCGCAAAACCGCAAAACCTCAACCAAAAAGTCAAGAGGTTCAAATGCCTCAGTTTCGGCATAAATACTCTGTAACCATCTACTGAGACAGAGAGTCTTCATCATTTAAGTCGTAGCAAATCGTAATCAAAAAATCCATCTAAAAACTCAAAAACTAACAACATATTTAGAAATTTATTCAAGAGCACTGACATATCGAGAGAGTATGAATGTAGGGTATCTTCTAGCCGCATACTATTTATCAGAGCTTTATTTTTTGTCTGATTGCACGGCATTTGTTGCAAGATCAAGTGTTGCCCACCAATCAACGATCTTTGCCATCCGTTTCCATAACTACTTATTAAGCTCTAGTTTAAATTTTTAGTTCGGAAAATACCCTAGAATAAACGAAAGTCAATTACTAGCGAGGTAAGTACATATATAATCAGATAATGTTATTTTTCAAGTACCATTGAATAAATGCAATGATTTAAAGTCATTTTAGGCGCCACTGCAAGATGTTAATATTCATTACTTTAAGTTAAGGCGTCACTTTATTTTAAAATTCATTTAAATCATTATTAAATCATTATCTCTTTTGCTGGCCTTTTTTCAATGTCTAATTAAGTCCTCAGTTAACAAGCTTACAAACGATTTGTCTTAAACTGTATAGAAATTAATGTCAAATTTTAAAATATCTCCTACATGAAATTAGGGTGTTGACATAATGTTAATTATAAAAATTATTAAATTATTCATTTGATCTTTTAATGAATAATTGAAATTACATTAAATGAAATCTGCTTTTAAATAAATTTATAAATTATTCAAAAATGTACAAATTATTTATTTCATAGTTATATTACAGTTTCTGTTGAATATCTTTTGAATGGCATGTGAGCTAATTATTTTACGGTGGACGGCAAATTAAATTAAAATGAATGAAATCAAAATAAATTATTTAATAATAAAAACAAATTAATTTTAACAGACCTTAATCAATTTTTAAAAAATAAAAAAAAGAAAATTACTAAAAACTATTAAATTATTGAAATTCGTTTGGTTTCAGTTTGGTTTTATAGAATTTTTTTGGTTTTAAATAAGAAAGTGTTGAAATATTTAAAAAAAAAATCGTAAACAGTAATTTTATGCAACGGGCTTTTTGGATTCTTAGCATATTTCAGAACTTATGAAAATTCTGAAATTCACGAGAGTATATTAAGTATATTAAAATTTTAATTGGAAAAACATTTATAAATTAAGCAGTAAAAATGAAAATAATTATATACTTTATAATTTTGTCCAATGATTTAAATTTTCAATTTTAGAAATATGGAAATATTTAAATATTTTAAAAGTAAAAAGAACATTAAGTTGAATGCCACTGTTTGAATAACGAAAATTTTCATATTTTTATACTGAAACATAAGTGAATTGAAGTACTCATCAATGCAAATTGTCACAAAATATAGATGCTTAATTTTCATTATTTGATTGATATTTTTTTATTTTTTTGTAACCCCATTTTGGCCAACTCGAGCAACTGTGGCAACCGCTCGGTGCACGGTAGTCAAAGCTCTTTGCAAGCGACACGTGTGCAACGCCAATAACCAATTTCCATTGAACGGTTTCGAGCCCCAGAGCATTCTGAGTAATGGCTGCCATAAAGAATTGGTCGCCAGTCAATTGCTTTGGCCCAAAAAAAGCAAACAAAAATTATGTTGGTTTGGTTTAGAGATGGGCACGGGCCTCCTTCTTAAGGCCCGGCCCGGCCCGGGCCCGAAATAAATCTTTCTGGCCCGGTCCAGGCCCGGCCCGGTCAAATTTTCAAGAGGCCCGGCCCGAGCCCGGTCAAATTTCAAGAGGCCCGGCCCGACCCGAGCCCGTCCCGAAACCACTATATACCCTTTTTTTTTTAAATTAATTTTTTTTTATTCATAATTTTTTAATGTCGATAAGAATCATATCGATAATAGAGATGCGTAAATGATATTAGCTGTTACTTATTTTAAAAAATAAATAAATATTTTAATAATAAATAAAAATTTTTATTAATCGATATGAAAAATTTACTTTTCGGGCCTACCGGGCTTCGGGCTTTTTGCTTAGGCCCGGGCCCGCACGAAAAAAGCCCGTTTTCGATTTTCATGCACGAAGCCCGGTGATTTTTTGAAGAGGCCCGCGGGACACGAAGCCCGGCCCGGCCCGTGCCCATCTCTAGTTTGGTTACATAAAAATGGCGCGCAAATAAATCGATGCACATTATTGTTGTGGTCTTGGCCAGAATTCGAGAGTTAAGCCCAAAGAATATCGTGTCAGGTGGGCAACTGGAGCTTTTGGGTCTGCAGGGCAGCAATGATGGGGATGGGGGATGGAGTAGAGAGGGTGGGGGAGGGGTGGGTCATTGGTCGAACAACAAAGCGTACGAAATTGAAAGTTGGCATAATGAGGGCCTAAAGCGTACGAAGCCAAGATTGAAACGAAACGAAACGAAACGAGCTGGCCGGCGAGTTAAGCAGATTTGGCAATTACATCTGATTACATTGCTGCGATGATGACGACGACGTCGACAATGGTGATGATGATGATGATGATAATGCTGATGACGATCTCAGCTACGAGAGCGGCTAGAATCTTAGATGCGCAACACTCGGGCTGTCGGTATAAATAGCTGAGAGTGCGCCCAGTTCGAAATTAGTTATTGCACAGCAGCAGCAGCAGCAGCAACAACTGCAACCACAACAACAGCAGCAACAACAGCAGCAACAACAACAGCAGCAACAACAACAGCAGCAACAACAGGATGCAATCGTTACGACGTCCTGTTCTTTTTGGTCTATTGGCGGTGCTCAGCGTCTGCGCCAATGGCAAACCACATGGCTGGAGCGGTGGCGGTGGTGGTGGCGGTGGCAGCAGTAGTTGGTCATCGGGCGGTGGCTCCTTGGGCTGGCCCAGCAGCGGTGGCGGCGGTGGCTGGAGCTCCTCCGGCGGTGGGGGTGGCTGGAAAAGTGGCGGCGGCGGTGGTGGCGGCTGGTCATCGGGTGGCAGCGGTGGTGCTGGCTGGTCGTCGGGTGGTGGCAGCTCCTCTGGCTGGCCCACCAAGATAAGCATCAGCGCCTGGCCATCAAGCGGCGGCGGCGGAGGTGGCGGTTGGTCCTCCGGCGGCGGCGGCGGCTGGAAGAGCGGCGGAGGTGGCGGCGGCAGCAGCTCTGGCTGGAAATTGGGCTCCGGCGGTGGCGGTGCTGGTTGGTCTAGCGGCTTGTCCAGCCTATCAGGCTGGAAGTCTCAGGCATTATCGAGTCTCAGCAGCGGCTGGAAGTCTGGCGGCGGTGGTGGAGGTGGCTGGAAGTCCGGCGGTGATGGAGGTGGCTGGAAATCCGGCGGAGGCGGTGGAGGTGGCTGGAAATCCGGCGGTGGCGGTGGTGGAGGTGGCTGGAAATCCGGAGGCGGCGGCGGCAGCGGAGGATGGTCCTCCGGCTGGAGCTGGTAATACTCCGTTGACAACGAAACACTGAGGCGACATAACAAAAGGAACTGCAAACTGTACATATTCATACAACAATTCTTATACTTTAACAATCCCATGTTTTTTTTTTTATTTTTAACCTTCCAATAAATTTTTACAATTATGTAAATTATAAAAAACCTTTTTTAATGATTTACAGCAGTTTGCAAGTATTTTTAGACGCAAAGTAATATACATTGAATTGGATTTTGGCCTAATGCGGACTTTAGATGAATCTAACAAATTTTCGATTGCATTCGAAAGTTTGTAAATTTGTCATCGAGGAAACTTTAAGAAGCAATTGCTGGTAGAAAAACTGTGCACATCTTATAAACAAGAGATTGAGCTTATACTTTTCAACTTATTCATACTAAACAGATGGATCCACGAGGAATGCGCTGTCGTAGCTAGAATATGGTATACAAAACTCGATTTGATCCGTAGAATTCGATTTACAAAGAATTTTTTGCATTTGGAAATCTCTTGCATTTGCCAGAATTTTTACCAAAGAACTTTACTAGATCGAAATTGGGTTAATCAAATTGGATTGGATTTCCAATAATAAGTATAAGTGAAATACCGAAATTCTAGAATCTATTCACGTGAATCTTTGTTCATCCAGTTTTCGATGAGTCTTAATCTAATTGTGATTGAAATTCATGTATACTCGTATGTTAATCTATTTATTTAATCGGGCTAAAAACACTTGTTTTTCTCAGACATTAGAAAAAGTCCATAAAGGCAGTAAAGTTTCAATCATATTATATTTTAGGGTTAGATTGACCCAATTGTCTTTTGGCAAGCTAAGATTTTTAGAAGACAAAATCTTTTTAATATTGTAAATTTAATCTTTTTACAAAGTAATTTCATCAAATTTGGAATTGTTTTCAAAGCTGTAAGAAAAAGCAAAAATTTAAAACAAATGGGTTTTTTTTGTTTTAGCAAAATAAAAGTTTCTTTATTAGTACTGAGGATTAGAAGTTGAGGATAAAGTAGGAAGACTTGAGAAACTTTGGGTGTAACTAGTAAAAAAAACAAAAAAAAAATTATAAGGCACTGGTTCCGGATAAGGGGAACAGTGACTAAGGCCTCTACTCTACATATATCTGGATCTACGTCGTGGAACACATTTCAACCGGAGGAGCAGCCGGAGTATTTAGGTTTCGTTTCGTCTTGCAGTTCTCGTTTACTAAGGGATTTTGGGATTTTGGTGGACATTAGTGGAATTTACCAGCCGCCACCACCGTGCTTGCCACCGCCGGCGCCACCACCGTATGCTCCGCCGCCACCGCCGCCGTGCTTGCCACCGCCGCCACCGCCACCGCCGCCGTGCTTGCCACCGCCGGAATTGCCGCCTTGCCAGGACACGGAGCTACCGCGATTGCCAGCCAGGGACTTGCCACCACCGCCGTATCCACCGCCACCACCGCCGCCGCCGCCGCCGCCGCCGCCGCCGCCATTCTTTTGCCATCCCTGGCCACCGCCGCCGTTGCCGCCTCCATTCTTCTGCCAGCCGCCTCCTTGTCCTCCATGTCCTCCCTGTCCCTTGCCGCCGCCATAGCCGCCTCCACCGCCTCCATGGCCACCACCGCCGCCACCGCCCTTGCCGCCACCACCGCCATAGCCGCCACCACCACCACCGCCGCCGCCGCCGAGAAGTCCAGCCGAGGTGAAGGCGAACATGAGGCCGCAAAGGAGCACGAAGAGCAGAGCGTAGCGCATGTTAAACTGGAGGATCCTTTGGATGACAAGCTGTTGCAGAACTGTTGCTCAACTGCTGTTGATTGTCGGTTGTCGGTTGATGGTGCTGTTAGAAGCTTAGCTCCACTGATGCCATTAGCAGGCCCAGCACGGCCTTTTTATAGCAACTATCGGAGGCAACTTCAGCTGAGTCATGGTGCTCCCAAACACACACAAATTGAGATTGAGATGGAGATTGAGTTTGGGCATGGGCATGGAACTAAATCAATGCGGGGGCGAACGCCTCGTATCGTCATTCCCAAAGGCTACTCTCGGAAGGCTGAGAATTGTGAATTGAGTATTGAGAATTTAGAATTCTGAATTCCCAATTGAGAATGGAGAATTGCAAGGCGACTTGATAAGTCAAGAGGCAGTGCACACTGAACAGTGTCTCAAGTGCGGCACACGCGGCGGATACGCAACGTTTAGGTGGGAATATCGCGCATACGCCACCGAGCTAGCAACTAACAACTACAACCACAACCACAAGTACGAAGCACTTGTGAATTGCTGAGCCATTGCATTGTCATTAATTACAAGCATTTTGCGGCAACACATTTAGCCAAAGCGCCTAACAATTTGTCTTACAATTTACAATTTAAATTCTGTAATTTTTCATTCGCATTTTTTTAGTTTCTGCATAATTACATTTGTAATTCAACTTTTTTTCAATATTTTTTATTTTTTTGGTCTTCACATGCAATTCAAGTGCAAGACAAGTGTGTGGTGTGATGTTGCACGAATCTACACACACAAACACACACATTCGACTAGTTCAATGTCAATTGTTGTGCAAACACAAACACAAACAAGCAAAAAAATACTCAAACGCAAACTCAAATCTAAAATCAAAAACAAAACTCCAACTCAAAATCCAAACTCAAAACTCAAAACCAAATTCAAACCCAAACACAAATCTTTGCAAATGTCTGCTCAAGTGAATTACTTGCCATATATTTATTGCAACGGCGCGTCGTTGTGGCAGCAGCCACAAAGCCACAAATAACCCACAGCCAAGTCCATGACGCGACCTCAACCGAGTCTGCCAAAGACAACAGTTCAGGCCATTAAAAAATACAAGTGTGCAATGCATGTACACCTGCACAGTGGGCAGAAAATGCTGCAAGTAACAGAAAAACAAAAAAAGTTGTCTTTGGCATGCTAATGATTTCATTCCCTAGCCGATCATTGTATTAAATTTCACAGAGGATTTTTTTTAAATTAATTTTTAATTAATTTTTTCAATGCAGCCAAAAGAAAAACTCAGGAAAGTATCTTACCGATTCAGTTAAGTATCAAGGCAGCTAAGTTTAATTAACTATAGCCAAATAAATATTATTCACATTTATTACAATTATCTGCCCCAAAATAATTATTAAACTATATAAGTCTAGAGAAAGCATGCATTGCCATGTAGCTTAGTCTTCAGATGGATGTAAATCTGAATATCTGTTTAATTTTGCAGTTAGTTTCACTTTTAACTTGTTTGTCACAAAAACATCACCAATAAATATTATAAATAAATAATCTTTAATTTATACAATTTCAGTAGATTTCATAAACATTTTCTACTTTCAAAGCATTTTAGTAATATCAAAATGTAGTTCGCAGAAGTCCAGTTGAAAAAAAAAAATATTATCAAAAGCGAAATGATATGATAATAGCCGTTATATTTATTTCTCGCTTTATGTTGGAATTCGCTTAAAATTGAGTCATTATTTTTGTGTCATCAAACATCTACCATGAAATTTAATGTAATTTAGACTAAGTTTTTTCAATGTACACTTATTAATGTGGCCGAAAGCCTCTGCAGCTAGCGCTATATTACCCCTTGTTAGTTTTAGTTTTTTAGGCTTAACTATCAATGTTCATACATTTTTGTGTCACTAGAATAGAACATGCGATTTGTTTGATTTTTTACTTTCACACATGCTCACGGAGTTTTCGCTAATTTATATTTTTTGTGATTTTCGACGATTGTCTTTAAATCAAAACTAAAATGGGTCGAGGAAACGTCTTATTTGAGGAGAAAAAGGAAAAATAAAGGCATACAAGGATTCTGGCCCATCAATTGCAAAAATTGCGAGAAAAAAAATCAACAGGAGCCGGCATATCATATCGAGATTTTTACAAAATGAGTCCGAGTATGGAAAAAACATTATACTAAGAAAAGCGTTAAATTCACACGGCTCTGTGGCGAAGATTCGTGAAAAATGCGATATAAACGCCTGTTTATACACTGTTCACAGCGTTATTTCTAAGGGTAAACACCTAAATAAGTTAAAATTAAAGAAGAAGCCTCCCCTTAACACAGCAGGAAAAGCAGAACGGGAGACTTCGCAGTGGCATAGCGTAGTCTTTTCAGATGAAAAAAGTTTAATTCAGAAGGCCCAGATGGTTATAGTTATTATTTCCATGATCTCCGCCAGGAATCCCATCATTTTGACCGTCTGCATAGCCGAGCTAAAGGTGTTGTGGCCATTTTCTTTTATGAATGCGTTATGCTATAAAGAAATATTAAAAGAGGCGTTTTCAAATTTTTAACAACCTTTTTGGACCTCTGCCATGGATATATCAACATGATAGTGAGCCAAAACATACTGCTCGGGTTGTTAAAACTTATCTATAGATGTGGAACCCACTCACCCGATTTAAATATAATCGAAAATAAAAGCAATCGAGTTATCTTGATACTAGATTTTATTGAATTACTTGGCCAGCTTGTATCAATCCCTTCCAAACCGGATCACTGAATTATTAAAGCAATTTTTTTTCGTCTAAATTATATCAATAAGCCTATATTACAGTTATATTTATGTTCAAAATAATCTACGTTCCCTGAAAAGTTTTTTGTTTAGGTGTCCTATTTAAGTAGGCCTCTATTTTAGCCCCTGAATTTGGCGGATTGCGTTTAAGAACTTTTTATTATTAGTTAAAGATGTACCATGAAGAACTCCAGCTGGTTAAAACAACGCAATTAAATGATCTTTAATTAAAAAAAAATGAAGCAATAGGCGATCAAAAATACACTTAGGGGGTGTCCTATTCAAGTGATGAGGAGTGTATTGCTTTGAGTTATAAACCATAAATCGAAATGTAAATATGTATGTACCGAAGACGAATATACAGTCCAACTTCCCTAACTCGAATTTTTTCTAGCTTGAACAAAATTGAGTGGCAATAGCGTTCACTGAGCAAATTTCATACAATTCTGCTTCCGTAACTCGAACTTCCATAAGTCGAACTTCTCGAACAAAAATATTGGCACGTGCTTCTGTTTAGCTTGAAGAATAAGAGAAAATTTAAAAGTTAAAGTAAGAGAAAGTAATTTGAATATTTGTAAATTATTTCTGATTATTTTAGTTTTGTTTAACTTTTGTTTAATTTAATAGCTCACAATTTTAATGTGTGTGTTTGTAGTCACTAGATTCTTTTTTTTTATTTTTTAAATAAGATTGTAAGCTCTATAAGAAATAATAAACAAATTAAAAAGTTCACAATTTAAATTAAATTAATTTATAGTTTCATTTTAAAATAAAATAAAATAACTCGAACTTGTTTCTTGGATAATGGTGATTCGAGTTAGGGAAGTTCGACTGTAATTCACTCCTCAGACTTCGAGATTTAAACCCGGAAGCTCGTCGTTGCGAAGGTTACCTTAATGCCCTGTTCACACAGACAACTTAAAGATTCTTCTAATTAGCATAGCATATTAAAGCGACCATCATAAAAGTGCAATTGAATTGTTGAAATTATGACTCGCATTGATGAGCGGCAACTGAGTAAAGATTGTGAATGCACAAAGTATACGAGTAATAGCAATAATGACAGAGTTAGCAAGTTAGTATTTTAATTGTTATGGGTCATAATTCAAAAATGCATTAATGTGAATTTCGAGATCACTGAGAACACAAGCACACAAACAAAATAAATACATAAATATATAGATTTATGTACATATATTGTAGTATAAACTCGGCGTCAAGTTCGGGCAAGTGTTGAGTCCTCCCCTTTGCCGTAAGACGTCTCTCAATCTTGTTATCGTTCCCAGGCAAACATAGATGGCAACCAAGACGCCTCATCGAAAAAATCAAGTTGTGCATCTGTTTGAAAACAGCACAGTCTTACTTCGCTAAGACAAACTGATCAAGTAGAATTAAATATGCATTTATAATATTTTATTTAGTCAAAGCTAAATCAAAAACATGAATATGTTCTTATAAATATTTGTGAATGTAGCTCGATCGATCGAGGGTTCGCTTACAGCCAGCTGACACTGTAGTTGCGTTTTTCTTTTAATTGCTCGAATATGAAATATGGTAAACTGAACGTGGCTAGAGAATGCTCGTCAATCACCCCAGCAAAGTCAAAGTAAAAATCATGGGATCTCTTACTTCATTTACATGCCATTTGTATTTCTTTATAACATTTAATTGAAATTGAAAAAAAACCTTTACTATTCATATACACACTTATAAGTATGTAGATTTATATAAGAAAAAAATTCAAAAAAATTTGCAAATTGTAAGCAGGGATCCTGGCCAGCTTTCCTTGTTACCAACCATTGCTCCAGCCATCGTTGCCCCCGGACCAGCCACCGCCATTGCTCCAGCCACCGCCATTGCTCCAGCCACCGCCATTGCTCCAGCCACCGCCATTGCTCCAGCCACTTCCTCCATGTCCACCGGCAACTTTGTATACCTTTACGATCTTGGGCTGGGATGAGGACCAGCCGCTGTTCCAGCCACCGCTGCTGCCCCAAGGATTCGAGCTCCAGCCACTGCTGCTGCTACTACCCCAAGGATTCGAGCTCCAGCCACTGCTGCTGATACTACTCCAAGGATTTGAGCTCCAGCCACTGCTGCTGCTACTACCCCAAGGATTCGAGTTCCAACCACTGCTGCGAATAATTCCAGCAGTGGCGCAAGCAATCAAAGCGCTGAGTACAATAAACAATTTCATCTTGTTGTGATCTTGTTGTATGTCCTGGTTGTGGTTGTGATTGTGATTGGTGGTTGATGCCTGTGCCGCTTCAAGTGGTGTGACAATTGGGAATGATCTCAAAAAGCACGCAGCGTTCGCTATTTATCGCAATTTGCATTGCCGGATTACAGCACCGACATGCGGGAGGGAGGGAGGCGTCTCATCAAGTCAAGAATCCACAAAATAAATCGTACTAACTGCAGGTGGGGGTTGCCCTGGCCTCGCTTTGGTCAGCTGATAAACAAAACCAGCTACGATAGTAAAGCTGGCAAGACGAACGAGGTAATTGCAGTTTATTAAACCACTTTGAACGTATGATTCTTGACCAGGGTCAACTAGTTTACAGCATTTTACGAGCTGCCACGTCATTGACGCCATCTGCAGAAGCCAGAAGCACCAAAATGCTCATCACCAGCACCACAGACACTCCTCCCCCCGCCCCTATTCCCCGTTCCAAGGGCGTAGCCAGGACGAAATTAAAGGGGGGAGAACATATTTTTTTTTTTTTTTGACTGAAAGTAGTCTACCAAAACTTGACTGCATTAAGAACGAAATTATAAGATTCTACATCAGCGGTGGGCACGAAATCTGAGTTCGTTAGCAGCCGGTGGCTCCCGGAGCCATTGCGTGTCCACCGCTGTTATACATCAACAAGTTAATAAAATATGACATTTTACATTTAAAACTGAAAAGGTAATAAAAGTAATTTTTTTGGAAAACTTACAAGACTTCTAAAAACTGTAGGCTTAAATTATAAACTGGAAAGGTATAAAATGTTAATTTTGTTGTAATAATTTCATACATGAATTCGAAATCAATCAGTAAACCACAACATCCCATTTCTGCTCAGGATTTACATGTAAATTAAATTTTTTTCCAAGCGTTTTTTTTTTTTTTTTGTTTTTATTTTGTATTGTAGTAATTTTTTTTTTAATGTGAATAAATTCAATAATCGACATTTTGGCGGTCCCTTTAAAATTCATTTATAATTCTATAATTTTTTTTGTATTCTGTTGACTGTTTTCGGTCATCGTTAAATATTATTGTAAATTAAATTATAAATAAATAAATAATTGTTAATGATGATAAAAATAAAAGTTTAATTAAATTATTTATAAATGAAAAGCCAATAAAGTTAAAAAATTAAAATCATTATTATTTATTTATTTATTTTATTTTATTTTGATTTTTGTAATAAAATTGTTATAAAAATTTTCAAAAGAGTAATTATAATTGTAAAAGATACATCAAGAACCTATTATACTATTTAACATTTATCAATCACTTAAACAAATTGTATTGTATAATTCTATGTGGAATTGCGAATAATTATATTAAAATTTTTAACCTTGGAATAAAATGCTTAATAATTTTCCATAAATGTATTTTAATTTTATGAGCTGAATGGAAGAAGGGTGTGGAGGGGTGCGTTATACCCCCCCTGCTCACACCTACACCCTTGCCGACATCTATGCACGGTGTCATGTTGCCAAATTGCACATAACTCACACGCTTGATGGATCATTTCCTCGCCTCGCTGCTGACTCGGCGGAAACTTGCCACTGACTGCTTAAGTTTAATCCCCAACAGGTTAACAGACAGACAGACAGACAGACAGCTTAGCTCGCAACGGGTGACTCATTTGTCATGTTGGCTCTGCTGGTGAAGGGGCCAACACGGTGTGGCATGGAACTGTGGCACAGTGGCCACCAAGTCACAACGAGCAACGGCACAACAAAGTCAAAGTGAGTGCTTATATCATTGAAGGCAAATAAATTTAAGCAGTCAAAAGTTGAAGGGCTAATCCCAAATAAACCCACTTAAACTTGGATAAATAACTATATTCAATAAGCAAGTGAACTGAGTCTTGATAATAAATCTCAACTTTATATTTGGTGGAGATTCAAATAACTGCTAAAAACAACTAAAATTTGTTTGCTTTTTTCTTATTGCTATGTAATCGCTATTTTCAACATATATAAATATATTAAGCATTTAGAATTACTCCCGGTCGAAAAAAACTTACCAACTAACTAACAATTTACTGTTTGTAAAAATCCCAAATTTAGTAATGGGGAAATTTCCAACTTTAAATAATATTTAATGAAAGTTAAATCTTTATAATACACCTATTTGGTTTATCTGGTTTATCTACGGTTTTTGGTGATAGTTAAATATTTTCGTTAGCTAAATTAAATAATTACTTAGTACTTGAAAAAAAGCAGTAAATAAATTTTATTTTTATATTACTAAAAGGTGCTGGGTGAAAATGTTTAATTACTATTTCCAGCTCTGCTTGTAAATATGGTCTAAATAGGATTGTGCTTTAAGCCATTAATTAAGAAGTTTTCGCCTGGAAAACGTTTTCAACTGCTGGCAATAGATAAAGTTTTAAAATAAAGCGATTGAATAAAATACTTAGTTCATCTAAGAGTTAAATTCCAAGAATGCTTTCAACAATTAATTTTAAAATTTTTAAAATATATTGTTTATGGTGATGAAACTCTAGATTCAGTTAATGTCATTGCACAGTTAACAGTCACTGTGTATATCAATTGTCAAGTTAAAGTTGACTTGGTGAGGATTTATCGTCTTTTAAGTGATGTTAATGAACAGGATCTGTTCCTTTCGTTTCGCAAATCGCATTACAACATTCTCTTATGATAACATTCCCCTCTTGGCCTGGTTGACCTTGTCAATTATTGGCTATGTCCACTGCCTGTATCTGACCACAAAAGCTGGGCTTCACTGTACTCTGGCGCCTGCCGCTTGTCGTAATCCGAGCGGTGGCCTCTATTCAACAGTAAATTGTTTTTCCATTTAGTCTTGATACCCTGTTGACAGATTCTTTATAAAAGCGTATTAAAGATGAAAATCATTTGTATTTTCACAAATATAATTTGTATTTAATCAGGGATTAAAACCCTAAACCGTAACCTTTAACCGGTAAAACCCGATTGAAGTTTAAAACCGTAACTAAAACCGCAACCGAAAAAAAATATTTCATATGACCGAAACTCTGTTAACCGAAATAATCGTTAAGTAACCGTTTCATTTATAAAGGTAAATTTTGGTTTTTCACACATCCAATAAAATTCTATTTTGAATTTTGATTTAAATGTTTTTATGTTTAATTTTCAGTTTTTATTTGTGATATTCATGATCGAATTTTCATAGCACTGAATAAGCGCAAATAAAATACATTTGTTAAATGAAATATTAAAATTGTTAAAATGTAACTAAACATTAAGAAAGTAATGCCTTTTTAATTATTGTTATTATTATTATTATATTATTAATATAATAATATTATTAGAAAAAAAATTTTTTTTTTGTGATTTGAATTAATACAAATTTTCTCAGAGTAAACAGGAAAGCCACTTTTCTTACAGGGAATTGCCTAGCCGAGTGGTTAGGACTTGTTTGGGCATTATAAACAAAAATTAATTGAATTGTCAACGCATAACATGTAAATTTTATTTGGAGGCTTACGGACCGAGACCAGGCCAACCAAAAAACTTGCCAAATGACACAAAAATTATAAAGATTATCACATATGTACGTTTTTGTTTACATATTAATCTTCACTAGTGTATTTGTAATATTAAATTCATAAGCTACATACAAATCTGTGAGGGAAATAAATTTTGGCCGCTTCCTTAATATCTCTTTGGATATACATATTTTTTTTATTATTAGTTAAGCTTAAATTAATATGTAAATTGCAATTACAACAATTGGTAATTTTGAATTTATAACTTAGACACATACTCCGCATCTGAGGAGTCGAGCTTCACGTGTTGCGGAACTCAATTTGCCATAAGGCTTGGCCCCGTTGATGTCCAGGAAGTAGTTGCCCTTCAGGCTCTCGGGCGCTGCGAATCCCATGGGATAATTGTCGCCAACGCAGAGATTCTTCCGCAGCCCTTGGATGGAGCTGCAACGCACTGCCATAAAGTTCTGCTCATTGCCCGGGTAAATGGACTCCTCGTAATACTCCCAGGCACGGGAATGCGCACAAGTGACCGTTATACAGCCGGTGGGCAGGGCTGCCAGCCCACCGGGATAGAAGTCCACATCGCCCATGGGATCACGCTTGCCCAGCACTCCCGGATTGCTGTGAATCACATCCACGAATTTGGCGTCGCCGCGCAACAAACCCGACAGAGTTTCGCCCTCGTTGAAACAGGGCTTGGCCGGATCCAGACCCGTAATCCTCGGCACACTTTTCCCAGTCAATTGCTGCAGATAGCGACCAGCCGCGCCCACAATATGCGCCCCCAGACTGTGTCCAATCAGATGGATTTTCTGCACGTCCACGATATCCAAGAGCTTGACCAATCCATGAGCCAGATGCAAACCAATTTCATCCGTGTTAAAGGCCGACCACGAGTACAGGGTATCCACAAAGCTTGCCGCATCCAATGCCTAAAATGAGTTTTAAATTTAATAAGAGAAAATTTTGCAGCTTGAACAGCACTCAAAATTATTTCATTCCGAATTTAGATTCATGATAATTTATTTCCCAGATTGAGAATGCCATGTAAAAAAAAGCAATTTATTTTTCAGTGTATATGAGCTCAGACTGACTCCTAATGCATTATAAAAACATGTACACTGATAAAAAAAGGATCTAAAATCAAGATTTTGGTCTCAGAACTAAGAACTTCGGTCTAAAAAAATCGTAGAGAACATGAAAATCTTGAAGTAAGAAAACACATCTTGATTCTAAGAACATTTCAATTAAGACCAAGTTCTTATTTTTAAGATCATAAATTCTTATATTTTCAAGACCACAAATCTTAGTATAAGAATAGAAATTATTATTGTTTTTAAATTTATATGTTCTTATTTAACATTTTAAGATCATGTTCTTATTTTAAGGGAAAAAGATCTAAAAGTTTTATTCTTATATTAAGAACTTAAGATTTTTTAGAATAATATTCTTAGTTTAATTAATTTGGTCTTAAAATGGTCCTATATTAAAAACAAAATATTTAAATTTGAGAATTTTATTCTTCTATTAAGAACTTACAAATTTTAAGATTAATATTTTTAGTTTTAGTAATTTGGTCATAAAATATGGTTATTTCAAGAACCAAATATTTAAGATGAATGTTATTGAATTTAGAAAGTGGTCTATTTTTTTTTTGAATTATCGATTTGATAAATCTGCCTGCACGGATGGAAATTTATCAAGAGGTCATTCGTGCTGCAGTTTCAGAAGCCGTCATCAATTACATTATTCAGGAATCTGTCTTTATACAGGCAATAAGATTATCAGCTTAGACTAAATTTTAAAAACAAACTGTCAGTCAGTCAGTCAGTCAATCACTTAGTCACCCTCTGAGAACTCGAGATACAACTTTTACTCCCAATTAGGGAACATCTCAAAAGCTGTTCTACTTGCTACATATGTACATAGTCTATTAATATTTTAGAAGCTGTTGCAGCTTTGTCTATAGTATTGAACTATAAACGCACCTAATTGCTATAGATTAAAATTAATAAGGTTGGAATGTTATCAGAAAGTGCAATATAAAACTTGGCATTGAATAATAATAGCTTAAACGTTTTGGAATAGGTAATATACTATTGAATTTAAAATTTAGAAACAATCAAAAAATAAAAATCTAAATATAAAACATAATCGGAAATTCTGCCACATTCTATTTGGGGAGTTTGACCTTTGAATACTATCCGATTTAAGTTAGAAAACCACATTGAAATTCATTGAAATTACTTAGTGAAAGTCAAGTTAGGGCATAAGATTCTTTCAGATAATATTACAGTAATGTATCGGCTCAGAAGGAAATAGTTAAAATTTTCCAGGTAATTGAATTATATAAGGAAAATCTCAGCTTTTTGCTCTCTTATTTGAATGGACAATGCCTAGTTTTCAGTTGACTCACCACAAAGTTGACATCGCCGCGACAATTGTAGGCCTGTCCGATTTTGTCAATAGTCTCGGTGTCATTAACTTGGGTTGCCCAACCGGTGGCCAGAATGACAACCCGTTTAGTGGGATCAAATATGGGACTGTGCCACATTTTCTCCGCCTCCAGAAGCGGATAACTGGTCCGGACACAGGCGGTGCGCAATTGAAAGTTCATCTTTGAAATGTCCGGCGTAAATCTGGACTTGATCTTATTTGAGCTTAGTGCCTGGGAGCCTAAAGAATGGTAAATATAATTGCCAAATGATAAATATATACATATGTATGTATGTCAATTGCTACTCACATATGTAGTTGATGGAGGAGGAGGCATACTCGAAGGGTAATCCGACCAGCAGCTGCTTGCTCCCCTCGAGAAGACTTTGAGGCGTGGGCAGCAGCTTGGGGTCGATAATGGAGCTGCCGACATTCTTGATGGAGCTAACCACATCGGGCACAGTCCACTCAAGGCCATTGCCCACTGTGGCAAGCAAGAGCAGCTGCAACAGTCCAATCCAATTCAGTTTCCGATCCATTCCAGACAACTCTCGCAATCACAGTGAATGCCGGAAATTGTGCGACCCAAGTATTTATACTACTTCCCCCTCTGTAGGCTTTTGGAATACATATTGTAGAATATACGGACTGTCAGTGCGAGTGTGAGTGCGAATCTGAATGCTATTGTGAGTGGCGAGTGCGAGTGCGAATGCGAATAGATGACAATATACACATATGTAGCAATACAGCAATACGAGTACTCAAACTGTGTTTTTCATGCGCATCAAAGCGATCAGATAAGGTGCACTTGTCGCTTAATTAGATTCTACATTATCACTCACTTTCCTTCGCCTCTGTCAGCGCATTCGCCTTTGCCTCGGCTTCGGGGCCTTTTCACATTGCACTCTCCAATTTCATCTGCATCTTATTTAAATACTAATCGCATCGAAATCGACATCGAACCGAAACCAAATTAGCAAACACGTAAAAAAAATAAAAACAGAAAGCTCAAAGCAAAACAAACAGACAACAATTGCGGCTCATTTTATAACTAAGCTTAACGAAATTCACAGTTCCACTCAGATCTATAAAGAAATTAAAAGCATTTATATTCTGTATCTAATAATACTGAATTGGGAATACTCTACTATCCCAAGGAATTGCAAATATTATTATGTAATCCACTAAAATCAATACCGAATGAGGTCGAAAGTTTGAAAAGCTTAAACAATAACATTCTTAAAAAATACACGCATAAATCAATAATTTTAAAGTTGAATTTAAGACTGATTTCCTCTGTACTTTCATTTTCACATATTCGGTTCTAATTAAATTCAGTTGGAAAATCGCACTAAAGTGTTCTGTACTTTCCACATCTACTGATTACGTAAAGAGAGATAATTTGAATAGAGATTTTTATGCACGACCAGGTCTATGACAAAACTCGTAACACCGAGTCAAATCTTAGTGTACTTCTTCCCCACACATGTTGACCAATACTTAAAATGATCGCTGACTACGACCATGTCATATTAATAGAGATATTACTATGCTGCAGACGTACTCCATTCGTCGATCCATTCCAAGAGCCATTCCATTCAAACATAGACGTCACAAAGAACTGGTTGACATCAGCGCAGAGTCACAAAAATTTCCCAAACAAAGCACGAGCATATAGATGTACGATATACCCTACTCTACAGCTCAGTCCACTTTTAACTTTTCACAGTTTAAATACACTAGAGGGCATATGAATTTATTTTGACAACATTTAAAGTTAAATCTACTCATAATTAGAATCTACTTCATGTACATTTTGGCATAAATGAAAAGGTCATTTCAATTCCGTTTGAATGATACAAAATTTTCCTTAACCCATTAGGTGACCATTGAAAATTTTGAATTCTTGTCCATTTTGAAACTTTTTTCGTCGAATAAATTCTAAGAGTGGCTGCAAAAAATATTGTTCAAAAATCTCTTCGCTTGTATTTTTTATAATTTTTTTAAAACTGCAAAAAATGACTATTTTAACCCATTTTTGTATCATTCAAACGGAATTAAAATTACCTTTCCATTGATGCCAAAATGTACATGAAGTAGATTATGCGTAGATTTAACTTTTAATGTTGTCAAAATAAAAATGCCGTCTAGTGTCGATATACATATATTTATCACATGTGTCTAAAAGTATATTTACTTTCTTAGCATAGAGAGTATTTTTTGAGCTGGGTCAATCAATTTGCAATATTTATATTTGAAGTGCATGACATGGAAATTCCCATATTTACGTGCTTAAAAACAATTTATGATATGATTTGACAAATTTTTGATTGCTGAAAGCTTACAATGTCGATTGCATAACACGCTATGGAAATAAGGCTTTGATATTAATTTCTTAAACTTATAGCTTAAGTCTACTATTCATTAAAGTTTCTGTAAAAGATCTTGAATAATTAAAAAAAAGAGAAAAAAGAACATTCAAACATAAAAATGTTTCATTACCATCATTCTTGAACTGACATTTGATTTTAAGTTCTTTGGATTAAAACGCCACTAGCAACTAGTCTACACTGAAACCTCAAAAATATTTACTCAAAGTCTCCTTAATGCAGATATACTACGAGTACAGTGAAACTTTGTTATATTACATTCTCTGCAACAAAGAGATCATTTTGAATACGTTCACACTTGATTTGATTCACAGTAGGCAGTCTATGCTGTACACCAGGGGTGCCCATCGCCTATGCACACAATGCACATTTGTTTTTGTAATGCACATGGGATATGGGAAGTATAACAGAATACACATAGGTAAGGAATTTTTACACATTGAATTTTACACAAACCACTTGCAGCAAAACAAGAACAACTTTTTCATTTTTGCTTTCCATCCATTTTCGGTGCAGGCAAAACAAAAACAATTGCATTGCGTCGGTTATCTTTTGCTAATCCGAATGTAATTTGTTGTTGTCTTATCGTTTTGTGTACACTGGAAAAGAAAAGCTTGACTTCGCTTTCAAACGTGTGATGCGTGTGACATTTTGAAGAAACATATTTCTATTTTTTTTTGTTTCTCTGTACACATTGAAATAAAAAACAAAGTTCGGCAAGTAATGCCGTACTACACTGTTGAAAATAAACCAGGTTGCCTTAATGTTCACGCTCAAGAGCTGATATAATATGCATTAATTTGATTAAGTACACTCAATTGGATAATCCGGACAGTTAGTTAGCCGGATTGCATGCACCACAGGCACTGTCGCTGGGCGTAAATGTCTCCGGATTGGCCTCCTTGCCATAGGGCTCGTCCCTGTTGACATCCACGTAGTAGTTTCCCTTCCTATCGGCTGAATAGCCCATGATGGCGGTTCGAAGGTTACTGCAAGTATTGCCCGTCCATAGACTGATACGCGAGGCACAGTAATTGCCCTTAAAGTTGTTCGTATTGTTGGGATACACGGACTCCGTTAGATAGTCCACGGCACGCTGATGGGAGCAGCCGATGGCGTTCAGACCCATGCAGCCGGGTTTGATGGGCGCCAGACCCCCAACGTAAAAATTGGCATCGCCGGCATCTTCTGAGGTACCTAAGACGCCCGGATTTGAGATTATGATGTCCACATACTTCGCATCGCCCGTCCCCGTGCCGGGCAGCTTTTCGCCGTCGTAGAAACAAGGATTGGCTGGATCCAGTCCCGTAATTCGAGGCAGCAACGATCCCGACCGATCCTTGAAATGCCTGCCCGCGGCACCCGCGATCTGTGCTCCCAAACTGTGTCCTATCAGATGAACATTCCTCGTCACGTATCTGCGATTCAGTTTAAGCAGCGCCTCTGCCACATATTTTCCAATGGCTTCAGTGTTCAGAGCCGACCACGTGTAGAAAGTCCGTATGAAGTTCGCTGCATCCAACACCTATCCGGATACGAAACGACATGAATTAAATATGATCCAACTATGCACTGACGAGATACGTTAAATTTAAAAATCATATTGGAAACTCTTTAGCCCGTAGGATAATGTTTACATCCTCTCTGAATAGCATTTTTTAACTCATTTTTTGCCGCTGTTTCACTAGTCGAACAGCAAAATTTTTAATTTTCAGTGCGATTTTTTAATGTAAGCCAATGTATTCAATTCCAAATAAAAAATTAAGAAAATAAGAAAATCCAGAAAATGTTTATTCTGGTCATCAAATTTTTAAAAAATAATAATTTAATTTTAAAAAATATTTAAGTTTTAAAAAATGTGAATTTTAATTTAATTTTTAACCTAATATTAAATTTTAGAAGGTCCAAATTAGCCTAGACTTTTTGTGTCACGGCATAAAATGGGTTAAGGGGATTTCCGTAATCCTTGCAATAAATGTTCATTAATAAAATTTTTGGATACCCGCAGATTTAATTTAACTTAAATTTTCTATCTTTTAAGTTACGAATTAAAATTGATTTTTATAAAATTCAATTGTTATTTTTCCATTGTTATTTTATAATTATATTTAAATTCTGAATATTGTTTTTTTGTTTTAAAAAAAACTTTCCCAAGCTTCCCGGTTTTAAAATTAAACTAATCACTGCGGACGGTGATACGTTTACTATTCTAATCTAAAGTACGCGTCGAATGACACATCGGTCATCGAAAAAAATAATTGATTTTGAAATTTTTAGTGGCCTTCCGAAAATGAGAACAAAAGTCAGTCTGTCTGTTTGTTAGTATTAATGCGTTGATTTAGCTTAAAAGTTTGAATGAGGACTTGTTCCCGTTCAAAAATCTAGAAACGTTTTTCTACGACTTTTTCGAAAAAATGCTAGTTTAGCGTGAAATCGCTAAAAACCGCTAAAATTAATTTTAGCGACGAATAATATTAAATTTTACAATTGAATTATTAAGAAAAAAATGTTGTCACAAAATTGAATATCAGAAATTTTGGGTCATGAAAATGTTTTTGTCACTAGACTTTTGCCTCGTAAAGAGTTTTTATTTTATAAGATTTTAAATACGATCGAAATAAATTGTTTTTAATTTCAAGTGTATCACAGTTTCAATGCTACAGATTCACACATTCTACAATAAACTTGTTTTAGTTATTGACGATTTAACACTATATTAAGATTAAGAAATTCCATGTGTAATTGAAAGCTTAATGAAATGCTTTTTGATATGACGGGCAAGAATAGTTGGCTTGATTTGAACTTAAAAAAAAAAACAAATGTATGTGTGTATGATTGTTCTTTAAACATGGCAGGGTGGGAATCGAACCCAGTTAGGGTATTTAGGAACTCTGATATTTGTGTTATTTTAAAAAGTGATACACACACAGAAAAAAGATTATCACAACAAATATTCCATGGGGTATGTCTACAAAATTCGTCATAATAATCATTTTTATGTGTGTTTGTTGTCAGTACAAAATATATCCTTTTTAAAATAGCACAAATATCAGGTTTTCTGAATACCCTAAGTATTCTTTTTTTTTTCAAACTGAAAACGAGTGGTGAGACAGGTGACTGATCAGAGAGAATCACTGTGAATGAGTATATGATATTTTTGAAATTTCCGAGCCTTAACGTAACAGGAATGGTTTCTGTTAGATGCGATCAATTGAACCCCATTAAATGCCCAGTTGTCGGGCGAGACTTACCACAAAGTTGGTGTCATTGCGACAGGCAAAGGCCTTGGCCACAGGCCCACTGTTGGACCGATCGATGGTTGTCAACCAGCCGGTGATGAAAATGACAGTGGGCCTGGACGGCGAGAATCCGGGAGTAGTCCACAATTTGTCTGCCTCGGTAAGGGGCACGCTCACATTGCTGCATGCATCCTGTTGCAAAACAAAATTCATGCGCGACATATCCGGAATGACTCTGGACTGAACAATTCCCAAATCGATGATGGTGCTGCAGATAGAGGACAACGTGGGGGCTGCAAGATCTAAAGGCGGGCTCAAGCCCCAATTGCGGAGCTGCCCCTGCAACAGGTTCAACTGGAGCACGGATGAACTCCGACTGGAGGATGCACTGGCAGCAATATCTGCATCTGCATCAGCATCAGCATCATTCAACTCCTCAATTGCTCCTGCATTCCACGACAACTGCAGCAGCAGCAGCAACAAGGGCAAGGGCGACATTTTGATTGACATGTGCAAAAAGTGCAACACACCCTTTTATAGCTACGACTGACCAGGGGCATCTTCAGCAAATGGTCAAGTTTCCATATTGATATTTATTTGTCTGGGAAACGATATCTGTTCTATTTTTGCATAAGAACTCTGCTTAATCAGCTGCTCCACTTTCAATTGAGCTACAACACGTGACCAGCTGTTTGACAATGCAACAACCACACCCCAATAATCAACAACAACCACGGCAACAACAAAAACAACAACAAAAGTTTTCTAATCGCTTTCCCAACAATCGAGCGATCACAAATAATCACCGATCATTTGCTTCCCACTCAAGAGTTTTTCGTAAAATTAAAAAATATGTTTTAGCAAAATATGGCAGAGTTAGAAAAACTAGATTAGCGGATAAATGTACAGATATTTCGACACATATAGTATTTCTTCATAAAAAAATAAAAAACCAAAACAAGTCCATAACAATAAATATGTAAATTTGGGAATATATGTACTTTTGTTCCCATAAAAATTAGTTTATTTTGTATGCAACTGTGATTGTGACTAATGCTTTAAATGTAGATTAAGTTTGTTTATAAAAAATAAAAAAAATATTATAAAATAAAACAATGATACGTGGCTTGGGTTGGAACTCGGAAATTCAGTTGCATTCATATTCTAGTAGACTTCTCTTACTCAATCTTCCCTCTCTTGCTAACCGTAGAATTATACTTAGAGTAATGTTCATCCACAAATTACTGCAGGGTCACATAGACTCGGCTAATTTGTTGGATGTAATAACCTTTAACGTCTGTACCGTACGATTAGTTTCGAGTGTTCTCCGCTCACTATTAAAGCCTCTATATTATCTTGTTTAACTAGTCTAACCAACTAACTATTTATTAATATTATTTTGGTCTGATTGGGTTTTTCTGGGTGTTCCCCAATCCTAGCAACAAATGTTCGGCCAATCATTTTCTTTTTCATTTTAAATTCCCCAGAGTTGTAATTCTAATTTATTTTGTAATTTAAATATATATAAACACTTTTTTAACTTTAATGTCATATTTTTAAATTATTTGTTCTGTCGGCTGCTTTTAGCCTGACAATAAGTAAATAAATAAATATGTATAGTTTGTTGACGTTGACATATGAAGCTGTTTTTACTATATATGTTCCTATATTAAAAGAAATTCCACATATCTAGGAAAAATTATTGGAAACATGATAACAATTTAGTTATACACCTAATAACGTTTTCTTTGTCTACAGGGAATATAAAACAGAAGCATTAAGCCAAGAAAAATGAAATATTTGCGTTAGGAAATGCTGCCGACAAAATGCGAATTAATAACAAAGTTGTTCGTTGATGTTGTTGCTTTTGTAGGTGTAGTTGTAGTTGTAGTTGTGGGAGTACGCGTAGCAATCACTTACAACAACAACGGCAACTACAACAACAGCAACAACTTATTACATTGGTAATTTGTGTGCGCAAAAGTTTTATGGGGCGCCCCACTGCCCCGCTTGACTTGCTCCTATTATTGTTGCTGTTGTTGCTGTGGTTGCAGTTGTTGTTGTTGCTGCTGATGTTGCTGCTGACACGCCAACAGCAACAGGCAACGGTAAGTGCTTGCAAGTTGGATAGCTGCAAAGTTGTGGCAGGCAATGTGTCAAAAATTGTGATGAATAAAAGTGTAAGCTAATTGTTATACATGCACGAATACGAGTACCCGCACATGTATTCACGACTCAGTGAGTGTTTTTTTCGAAATACCATTGCAATTTCTTGCACTATGAATAACTTGAGTTTACCATGCATTTATTTACTTGAGAAATAACATTAACAACTGACGATCATTTTGATATGCATTTTATGAGTATTCTAATTCAGTTGATTTCACTCAATCGTATAACATTATTTACTTACTTCATTCAATATTAATTATTTATCTAAACTTTATTATTTGTAATCCAATTTGTTTATTTAAAGTTGTTGTTTAAGTACCTTTAATCCAGGTGTATGTTTTTTTTTTTTGATCTTCTTTAATTATTTTATAATTACTATAATGTGGAATAGAGAGAATACTATGAAATTATTAATATTTTTTATTTATTGGTTGTTAGCATGTATATCTTATTAACATCTTATATTTTGTATGTGCTGTAAACAAAAAATATTCTTAATCATACAAATTTATAATTGATACAATGCTTAGAATTTACATATGGACTGTTCCTGGGTTCCGGACGTTACATTTGTATGCAAATTTTAAATTTAATGTAATTTTCTGGAAAATGCATTTCATTGAATATGCTATCAATCCTATTTAAAGATAAAAACCTAACTGTTTTTGGAAAATAGTTAGGCTTGCTGAAAGTTTGGTTGCGGACGTTACAAAAAATGGAAGTCGATTTGAGGTTAACGTGCATTTGCGCGTATATTAGCGAATTTTTCATTATAAACAAAAAATATCCAAATACAACAAACTAACTGGAATATATGACCATATCAATCCAGCGTCAAAAATGCAGATAAGTAGACTCGTTAATTAAAAATCTTAGTTTTTGTCAGGTGCGGACGTTACGTTGCGGACGTAACACTTTTTACTCATTCAAATTATTAATATATATTAAATATCTATTCGATACAGTTTTTATCTTAAATAAAAAAAAATTAAACAATGTTTATGATGAGCTATGCGCTAAACACTCAGACGACCGTTTTGCCAACTTTTGTGGCCATTGAAAATGACCTTTTTTTTACAAGAAATATTGAAATTAAGAGGCAAAAATAGGAATTCATTGATAAGGCTCGGCCACGAAAAACCAAACCACCGTAAAACCTTTTCGATTTTGTAATTTGAAGTCCAAAAGTATATTCTAATAAAACAGAAAACAAATATTTTTAGAAAACATGCAGTTTTTTGACAAAATTAAGTTTACGCCCTTGGTTTAAAAATTTCCGGAATAGCTCATATCTGCATCATAATAAGATTGGACTCATATTCTGAGCGGTGCTTCGGAAATGATTCGAAAAAATAATATGTTTTTAATGACACTTTATTTCTCATAATTGTTTAAAGAAACTTTCGCATTAAAATATTTTTTTTTAAAATTCGAGGAAAAAAGTTTAAAAAGTAGACGTTTACAAAAATTCGACAATTTCAATGGGTACCTAATGGGTAAATTAAAGTTTTATATCATTTAAAAGGAATTCGAATGACTTCTCTACTGAAGGCAAGCTTTGCATGAAGTAAGTTCAATTTTATGAGTAGAATACATTTTAAATGATGCCAAAATACTTATGCCTATGACTGTAAATAATGTAAATAAACTTTTCTATATTTATAAAAAGAAAAATAGTCTTCATTCAAAAGTATTTGTATTTTGGGATGAATTCATATTTCAATATTAGTTTCTTGCCGCCGCCCCATTTACAATTTTTAAATCGCACTTAAATGTCGTGACAAAAAAATCGCATTGACAAAGATGTTAGCTATATACATCTATATGTATCTATGGGTATGTCTGAATGTATTAGTATGTCTACTTAGCTTTGTTTACTTCTTGTTATTGTATCTTCTGCAATCTTTGGTTGGCATTGGTGCCACAAGTTGTGACTGTGTGCAACGCATAAGTTAAGTCCAAGTATCTGTTGTTGTATTTGTATCTGAAACTGTATGTGTAAATGTATCTGTCACTGTATCTGTATATGTATATGTATCTGCATCTGTATCTGTATCAGAGTCTTTATGTGTAGCTCTGTCTGTTTTGTCGCTCTGGTGGCTAACGCTTTTAATTGCCAGACATGAGTTGTTGCCACAGCTCGACTGCGTGTCGAATAGATTGCAGTTGCACAATCAATTCGAATAAAATACTACGAATGTCTGATTTGTCAGTTGTCTTCTGCTTTAATGTTTCAGCATTCATCGAGCAACCCTCGTCGCTGTCTTTTATTTTTTTTTGGCCATTCTACACTTGTTGGCCATCGTTTCCGTTTTTGTTGATCAACGCAATTAGCTGCCACTTGGCGCCTGTGTGCCTGTGTGAGGTTGCGCTGGCTGCTTCCGCATCGATGGCGACTTGACAAGATCAAAATAGACAAACAAAACAAAATAAAACAAAAAAAAAAACAAAACAAAACGAGCTCAAACGGGAGACGGTGCTTGTGATTACGCAAGGCTTTTTCGACAAGGCATAGAACTGGAGCCGCTGCCACGAATATTACGTATACGCACGTTGCAACAGCTGCTGCGATGGCGGTGGTGGTGTCGGTGGTGTCGGACACCTCTTATAATTGTGGCTATTCAATGGTCGCTCTGACTCTGGCTCTGGCTCAATTGTTGGCCGCTGTCCGCGCTGGCGTATACGTAATCTGCACAATAAGTGCAGCAAAATTATCAGCTGCAGCCGCGTTGCTGTCGTCGTCGTTGTTGTCGGCAGATGTCCATTGCAACATGGATGGGCCAAGCCAAGCCAAACAAAAGCGCAGCTCAAAATTGTGGTTGTTGTCGTTTCTGTTGCTGTTGCTGTTGCCGTTGTTGTTGCTGCTGCTGCTGTTGCGGCTGGAAAATGCAGGAAAATGTGTGCCAAAAGCCAGCGTATAAATGCCAGAGCTCTTGCCGAAAAGAAAATAGTCGACTTGCACCATTTCGCCGCGTCGGTAGCTTAACTTACAACTGCTTTACAGTCCACAATCCACAGTCCATAATCCATAATCGAAATGTTCACCTGGCGTTTGAAACTGATCCTTCTGCTGGCGCAGGCGCTGTGCGGATTACAGGCGGGTTACATTGGCGGTATTCCCGCGGCGGGATTGCTGGGCAGCTACGCGGGCGCCTTGAGCGGCGGCGAGGCGTTGTCCAAACTGGATTTGGGTGACAGCCATGAGTATGCGGATCACGAGCATCTGGACAGCTTGGGTGACCATTTGGGCGAGGACAGCTTTCCGGCGGATTATGGCAGCAGCGATGCGGGCGAGGAATATGCCGAGGCGAGCGAACATCATGAACATCACTACGAACCGGAGGTGGAGGAGCATCACCACGATGAGCAGCCGGTGCAGGGCATTGATCATGGCAAGGGCGCCTTCAGCTATAGCACTCTCTATGAGTTCAAGGATCGGGAGGAGCACGAACAGCACCAGCTGGAGCACCAGCTCGAGGAACAGCATGTGGAACAGCAGCTCGAATTGGAGCATCAAATCCACATGCTAGAGAACCACCATCATCAGCTCGATCTGCACTAAGACTGTGATCTCGTACTCATCCCATCCCGTCATTTATCTTAGCTAATTTCATTTTTTTTTTAACACAATCTTACATCATACATCATATATATATATATCTTTTTTTTATTTCCAATAAATAAAATAAGTTTATTATACGAGTCAATCATATCCGTATATTATAATTTATACACTTCACACACGAAAAAAGTATTTCAGAATTTGGGCCAAAAAAACAATAAGGATCTCTACCATGAGCCCGTATCGACAGATTTATTACTATAATCAAGGCAACAATCCGGATCTGAACGAAACTTTGCAGAGTCGCTTCGGTTCGTGTTTTGGGCTTACGACCGGATTAAAGATCGAAACTTTACACCAATTGCTTAAATAAAGGGCTCGGTGTGAAAAAAAAAATAATTTAATAAATCTCACTATTTTTAATATCTTATTACTAAATATTTCAGACTTCCCATAAAAATCATAAAATAATACAGTCGAACTTCCCTAACTTGAATCACCATTATCCAAGAAAAAAATTCGAGTTATAGAATTTTTTTTTTTTAATTTTTAAGAGAAACTACCGTTTCATTCATTCATAAATATATTTTCAACCGCAAACTTTTATTGTTCTTTTCCACAAAAAAATATTCCTGTTAGTTCAAAACCTGTCGCTATTCTCAAAAATTGGTTTCTTCGTTCTTTTGCTGTATCCAGAAGAAGTTCCCTATTTAAATGACATAATAATTAATTTTCTATTTTTTAATATAATGAAAACTGTTGTCTTTGAAATACCATATTTTTCTCCCACTTTAATTGTTTTGGTCCAGTTTCGAATTTCTTAACAAATAAGATTAAATATTTCTTGAAGCGATAAACATTTTAATACACGTGATGGTGCCTTGGTAAATAATCTAGCACTGATTTTCCCGAAAAATTCGACTTACGTGACAATATTTTTGTTCGAGTTAAAGAGAAATTCGACTTATGGAAGTTCGAGTTGCGGAAGCAGAATTGTATGAAAATTGAAGTTAGAGAAGTTCGAGTTAGGAAATTTCGACTGTAGTTTATATTTCAAACATTAAATGATGTTAAATTGTTTATACAACTGACAAATTTAAATGGTTAATTGCTTAAAAAAATTAAGGAGAAATAAAAGCAGTACAAATATTTTATTTTTTTAACTCAAATTATGTTCGAAACTTATGTACATAAGTCGCTGCTTTTACCGAGTCTAAATACCTTCTGTATAAAAAGTACCGGGAATTTAAAAAAAAAAACACAGAATTTTTTATTTATTCATCAAAATATATTTTTTCGCCTTCAAAGTAATCCCCATTGTTTACAATGCACATGTGAAAACGACGAAACCAATCTTCCATGCACTTCTGGTAGGCCGATTCTGGTATGGCCTTTAGGAAGCGCTGCGAATTCCGTTTGATGTCATCAATCGATGAAAAACGAGTGCCACGGAGTGGCAATTTCAGTTTCGAGAAAAACGTCGCACGGTGCCAAATCAGGCGAATACGGTGGATGGTCGACAGTATTGATCAAGTTTTTGGTTTTGTACTCGGCTATAATCGTGGCTCTGTGCGCCGGCGCATTGTCGTCGTGTAAAATCCATGAATTGTCTCACCACAATTCGGGCCTTATTCGCTTACTTTTTATACAGAAGGTATGTTGACTGTAGTCCGTACCACGGAATCGAACCTTATCGAATATTTTGCTGGTTTGCAGTCTTCATAATTATTTGGAAGTCGAAGTCAGAAAACTGCAATTTTATATACTACTTTGCATATTCAGAAAAACAATGATATATAAAAAAAATAATCGTTTGATATTATTTAATTATTGTGTGGTTCATTATGTGTGAAAACATAAGATAATTGACATTTTATTGTATATTGTATTGGGGCACAATAGATCCAAAAGAGTCGCGGTGCAGGCTCCCCCATTAATAATAATAATATTGTATTAGATTATTATCGTGGTACAGTAATTTTAGCCGCAATCGTCCTTAGCGGCCATGAGATTTAATGGCCTTTGGCCGCTGCTGAAAGTCAAGATTGTCGCTGATGCCATGACGTGGCCTGTGGGTAACCACCTGACCATGGCTGTGGTGCAAGGGCATGGCGGTGCTGCTGCCTCCCTCGTGTGTCTGCAGCAGCAGCAGATGCGTCTGCTTGTCGGGCAGCAGCTCCAGTACAGCCGAGCTTATGTGTATCCAGGGACCGTGATCTAACAATCGAAACAGTCTCTTGAATTGGAAACTCTCACATTACGTATACGCACCATTATCCGCACGTCTTCCCTCGCTGTGTGCGTTCTGCAATTCCAGTTGCTCGAGTTGCCACTTCTCGAGGTATTGTTGATGCTGCGGCTGTTTCACAGCTTTACCTGCTGTTACCATTGGCAGCAGCACACATAAAATCAAGTATACGCAACGCATGCCCATTGTAAAGACCAAGAACTGCAGCTGACGACAATTGTGTGTTATTTATATGGTCAAAAAGGCCGGATGTGTCAAGTCTTGGCTGAACGCCCATCGAGGGCCGACAAACGTTGACATCCATCGACAACGAAGACTTTCAATTAATAAACCCTGCTCGTTACACTTGACAGCCTGGGAAATCTAGATAGAAACATATCCGCTTTATTCATTTTAATTCGATTGGAGTATAACTGGTAAGTGGCGGGTATGCTTGACTAACAGATGCCCCGTAGGCAGCTACATATATTTCATGTCTACTTAGCACAAATATATCTTCATATTAAGTCTGACGTCATCTCGTATGGCAGGTGAAAAAATTCATTATTTTTTGGTTGATTTTAAGTGATTTAAAAATATTTAAAAAGTAAGCGAAATTGCAATTGATAAATTAAAACAATAACTGAATACAATATTTGTTAAAGGCAGGTAGAAATAAGCTGTGAGCCACTGTATGTATGAATAAAAAAATCTGTCCACGTCTTTAGTCTGCTCAAATCAAATGTGAATTCTAGCTCATATTGAGTTAAAGAATTATTAAGCCTTCAATTCAATTAAAAGTTATTGTTGAATATGCTTTCGCTTTTAAAATTTAGCTATATTAAACAGTAAACAGCGTAAGTTTGTACCTCCATATAAATTTTGTGGCTTATAGAAAAAGAACGGATCAACGGAAATTACAGTTCTTCGTGTCACGAGTATATCGCAGTATTTAACATGTTTTATCACAACTTTATTAACGCCAAAAAGATAAATGGTACTAGGCTCATTCTAATTGACGTCGAGATTGAAATCGTCGATACGTTAACATCGACATTAGATCAGAGTTAGCAACTAGGTGATAACTGATTTGTATGTGGGTAAAACACAATAAACTCGAACCATGGCCCAAAGCCAAAAACTGATAAAATGAAAATAAATAAAAATTGAAAAAAGGCCCCCAAAAAACAAACGGAAAATATGCAAAAGCTGGAAGACAAACGGCAACGATTGAAATTCTCGATTAGGTAACACTTGAGTAAGGTCAAAATAATTTGAGTTTGTTGGACAAATAAAAAAGTAAAAGAACGATCATCATTTGGTTTATACAATGGGTTTTTTTTTATTTTCGGTATTTACACAGCGACAGTGGGAAAAGGGAAATGTAGGAAAATGTAATTATGTATTTAAGATCTATACAAAAAAAAAAAAAAAAATAGTCAAGTAAGTTAAGTTTATATTAGATGCGTTCGTTGATCGTAGTTTGTAGATCGTAGTTTGTAGGTAACAATATCGTTTCGACACAGTTTCTGGAGCTGTGATCAATTTGCGCAGCGATTGAGGTTTATAGTAATTAGGACAGGAAATTAAATCCGTTTTCATTTAGCAGCCGGATGCCAATTTCTCCCAGATGCCGCCGCTCTTCCAGCCGCCGTTGTTCCAGCCACCGTTGTTGTAGTTGGAGCCGCCGTTGTTCCAGCCACCGTTGTTGTAGTTGGCACCACCGTTGTTCCAGCCACCGTTGTTCCAGCCGCTGCCCGACGAGGCCGTCGAATAGGAGTTGACCACGGGAGCAGGTGCTCCGTAGACTGGACTGGGCACGTGGCTGTCGCCGCTGTTGTCCTCGTCGACAATCACCTTGATGGTCTTCACATACTGCTGCTGTGGTGCACGCACAATGGGCTGTGGTGCGGCCACTGGGTAGCTGATGGGCGCGGGCTGCACTCGCACCACCGGCTGCGGTGCTGGCAACGAGTAGCTCACAGGCTGTGGTGCGGGCACGGAGTACGTGATTGGAGCGGGCGCAGGCTGCACACGCACCACCGGCTGTGGAGCGGGCACTGAGTACGTGATTGGAGCTGGTGCGGGCTGTGGTGCGGGCACCGAATAGGTCACAGCTGGAACTGGAACTGGAACGGGAGCTGGTGCGGAGTATGTGATGGGAGCTGGAGCTGGAGCTGGTGCGGAGTAGCTCACAGCTGGCAGCGCCTGAACCGTCTGGACGGGAGCTGCGGCAACGGAGCTGGCATAGCTGCCGGAGTTGGCGTAGCTGCTGCTGCTGCTGCTGGCACCACTGTAACCACCGGCATAGCCACCGGCATAACCGCCGGCGTAACCACCGCTGGAACGGGCATAGCTCTGTGGCTGCTGCTCCACCACCTTGATGACCTTGATCACCTGCTCACCGCCATAACCACCGCCATAACCACCGCCATAACCACCGCCATAACCACCGCTGTAGCCACCGCCATAACCACCGCCATAACCACCGCTGTAGCCACCGTTATAGCCACCGTTATAGCCACCGCTGTAGCCACCGCTACCATAGTTGTTGTAAACTGGACGGCTTTGCTGTGTGTAGTATCCCTGGTTGTAGCCACCGGAGTAACCACCGCTGCCATAACCACCACCACCGCCGCCGCTGGTGCCAAAACCGCTGCCGCCACCACCACCGCCAATGCCACCGCCAAGGGCCTTGAGCAGAGCCAACTTGGCGCCAAGCAGAGCCTGGGCGGGCACAGTGAGTGCCAAAAGTGCAACAGCAATACAAGCGAATAGCTTCATCTCTCTCTGTCTCTCTCTCACTGTCTCTCTCTGTATCTCCTGGGAGTGTGGGTGGTGGTTGTTCGTGTGGTGCCTGAGGTGGGCAAAACTCAACTGATGTTCCCCAATGACGATACGCACTAATTTATAGGCCAACGCAGCAGCCGCCAAAAAAGATGGTGTGTGTGTGTGTGTGTGTGTGTGTGTGTGTGTGTGTGTGTGTGTAGTTCTAATAATACAAATCTTTTTTGCTTGACGTCGACTGAGGCAGAGGCAGAGGCAGCGCAGGTAGCAGCAGCAACGTCAAGCTGTTTGCTTAATTCATAAATAGTTACTTATGGGCCACACCAAAATGCCAAAAACTAAGGCGCGTCCCCATCTATACCATGTATATGTACATCCATCTATCCATCCATCTATCTGTGTGTTTATCTAGCCATCCATCTGGCGTATCTGTCTCTCCGTCTGTCAACTCAACTACTTAACCATAAACTGAGATATTTTCTCACCTCTCTTGGCCAAATAAACCTGCCGTCAGCCGTCAAAACGATTCGCAAGAAGCGCAGGTAATTCCCAAATTGACGCTACACTCAAAGCAATGGGATGATACTAAAGAAGCCAACTTTTTTTTTGTTTACTTTAAAGCAGGGATTAAAACCCTAACCGAAACCGTAACCTTTAACCGGTAAAACCCGATTGAAATTTAAAACCGTAACTGAAACCGTAACCGAAAAAAAATTTTATTTCACCAAAACCTTAAAACCGAAACTCTGTAAACCGAAATAACCGTTTAGTAACCGTTTCATTTATAAAGATGAATTTAGGGTTTTTACACATCCACAAAAAAAAAGTGTTTTTCATTTTTAATTTTAATTTTTGATTTTAATTTTCTTATGTTTAATTTTGAATTTTTTTTGTGATTTTCGTGATCGAAATTTCATAGCACTGAATTCTGAAATAAAGTTTTTAGTTTTTTTTAGTTAAAAATATTATAATGCTTAATCTTCACTTGATTGTCGTCCTATACGATGAATGGTCAGTCTCATTTTTGAATTCATTCCATTATTTTTTGATGGAGCAATATTATTAATTCGATTTGAAATTCTCACTTACTATACTTAAAGTATTTAGAATAAATTCTCAGTGTATTGCCAAACAATGGACACGGGGCAGTTCAGATTGGTCAATTGAAATCAATGTAACAGCGTTTTGTCAATAGGGCAATAAAAATAAATATTCAATGAACTTTTGTTGTAATAAAAAGCTAATAAAAATTATAATAAAAAGTTTTGCACCTGGGATATTCCGCTTAATTGCAAATAGATGTACATATGTATGTAGATACATGTATTTATGTATGTATTTTTGCACAGTGTAATGCCAATACATGCGTTCATACTGACTGAGAGTCAGAGTCATATCTATACTCGTATTGTCATTCATTCAGTCAAGATCTTGTGCATGACTACACGTAGCTTCTGCCAAATGTCTATGGAAATGGCTGTGGCTATGACTATGGCTAATGGGAATGGGAATGGGAATATCTGTCAATGTGCTAAGCGAGCGAGCAAATGCTGTACAAATAAATCCCAAGTCAACTCTTAACTTAAGTCAAGTCGGGCCAAGTCTAAAACTAATCCCACGTCCACATCATAAAGGGCGCGTTCCGCCAATTTGTTATTTTTTTTACTATGCTAAATATTACAGACGTTCCGCTAAATTTTTTTTCTTATTTTCTTTGGTCAGAGCGTGTATGCAAATTGGGCCAAAAGATTACAACACACATGCCGGTGTAATATTTTCATAGTTTTTACAATCTGCAGGAACCAACTGGTTTCATTTTGCATTCCAGATAAGATCTAGATACCCGAAAATGCTAGCCTAGTTCAATCTATCTGGATTCAAGAAGAACAGTAAATGAATGTCATTGATACGAATAGCCTGTGAATTTTTAAGGTTTACTTGAGCTCGAACATGTCATTGAACTTATGCTTTAGTCAATCTATAACTGCTTAGTTTGTTTCCGCTAAGAATTTAAATAGAATGGCTACAACCTTATTAATTAAAGTTTGCTAATTTGTTCTAAAAAATTATATAGTTTACGTGAAATAAAAATCAGGATCCATTAAATTTTTATATATCTTTAAAAAAAATAGCGAGCAAGACTGGATTTTATTACAATGGTTCTTAAGTAATAAAATCAAAAGAGACTTTTTATGAGGATCTTGGAAGATTTATAATCAGGGATTAAAACCGAAACGATTAACGGTTTCAGTTACGGTTTTGGTTATGTTCGCATTATGTAACGGTGAACCGGTTTTTGTATTATTCGGTTTTGACAAAAAAAAAATTCTTTGCAAAAATATGATTATATTAATAATATAAAAATAATAATAAAAAAGGCATTACTTTTTTAATGTTTCATTCACACATTTATTTCACATATTCTTCTGTTTCATGTAGTTTAGTTAAATTTTAACTATTTAAATATTTCATTTAACAATTTTTTTTATTTGCCCTCATTCAGTGCTATGAAAATTCGATCATGAATATTACAAAAATATTCACAATTAAACATAAGAAAATTAAAATCGGAATTATATAACAAAAATAAAAAGAAAATAAAAAATAAAATACGAAACTAATAACAAAATATCAGAGATCGCCAACAAGAGTCGTAAAAATCGAAACAGTTCAAAATTTTTCGATGTAAATTATTTTCAACTTGTGTTTTAAATATTTATAATAAAAATTGAAAATAAAGCACGCTTTTAAAATTGAATTTAAAAGTTACACCCTAATTCTTATTTGTTTTTTAAAATAACAATTAAAAACAAAACTTTTTTACACTTTTACTATGAAATGCAGATTATTTTTAAAATGCAGATTATTTTTGCATCTTGCTATTTTTTTTTTTTTTGTATGCATAACCGAAATTAACCCTATAAATGAATCTGTTACTAAACGGTTATTTCGGTTTACAGAGTTGCAGTTGTATGATTTCGGTCAAATTAAATTTTATTTTTCGGTTACGGTTTTAAATTTCAATTGGGTTTTAATCCCTGCTTCTAATAAATATACTTTTTGGATATTCAATAAATCACACTACGCTTGGAATTCGCTTTGATATGGTAACGAACTTATAGTATCTTAAACTTATCCAAATCTATCTATCAGATATTATAATAGGGTCCTTGCAAGGTGTAGCTGAACCTCTTCTGGCAGATCTATTGTTTAATGTTGCCAAATTATGAAACTTTATTTACTTATAGTGTAATATAGAGTATTTTGAGTTGTAGAAGTTCAGTTGATCCAAAATGTTTGGATGTCTTTCAACACGATGCTCGCTGTCATTGGTTGATTTGCTTTGGCAAATATGAAATCACAGCTAATTTACACATTTCCAAATTTCAGGTTTTAAATCATTGACTTGGCAGTCAATTTGTAGCCAACTTGCGTACTACATTCTTTCTTGGGCCACCTATTTTTTCGACCCTGTACATGAAATTTTAAAAGGGTCTATCGGAGACTACAAGATCTATAGACACCAAACTTGGTAGGTTGAAGGTTATCCAAGAATTACTATTACATTTTAAGCAAATTACATTTGTTTGAAAATCGAATTATAAGAGCAATTTTAAAAGAGAGATGTGTCTTTAAAATCGCCATTGGATAATAAATTTGGAAGCTATTATAAAAAACACGAAAGAAGAAGATAAAACTGATTTTAGAAGACGTTTCGACCTTCATTGTGTTTAAGTTTTTACAGAATAATTACAGGGTCCTTAAGAGTCAGGCTCAATTGACTATTATTTTTGCTACTAGTTTATTTTCTGCGCTTGAATTTCGGGCTTGGTTATGACATTTTGGCACCTCATTACCATTTGACTATTGTGAGCTAAGTGAATGTGTCCACAGAGTGCTTTACTCTGCACATGAACTGTCTGTACTCTCGTAATACTCTCAATTTCATTTCTCGCACCCTCCGCCCTCCCTTCAGTCACCCTTTAGCGCCTTTTTGAAGGTCAACACTCTGTGTTAGCTTCGGAATTTGGTAATCTTGTTACGAAATTTCACTCGACAATTACCCAAAATAAATCCTAAAATAACTTATAATTTAATCAAATTTTGATGTTTATTTTAAACTTCAATCCGGGTTTGTTTCGACGATTAATCTTAGAGTATATAGTGTGTCAAGAAAATAGATGTTTTATTTTACAGTCGTAGTTGACATGAATATTTCGCATACTTTTTGCTTACAGTGAACAACCCTTGTTTTTTTTTTTTTTTTTTTTTTTAAGTAAAAGACTGTTTTGCGCTTAATTTAACTTTATTTTATTTAGTTAGACTTCGTTTAAAACATTAAAAAAAAAAGTTTACATTTTGTAGCCAAGATTCGCCTTCGTCTGGAATACAGTGTGCACTGCCTAGCACCAACCGCCGCCGCCGAGAGCTGCGGGCGCACCAAAGCCAAGTCCAAAGCCACCGCCGGCGCCATAGCCAGCACCAAATCCATAGGAAGCTGGCAGTGCAGCAGCTGCACCACCGAAACCACCAGTAAAGCCACCAACATAGCCAGCACCACCGCCCGCTATAACAGGCGCTGCCACCGATGTGACCACGGGCGTAACCACAGCCGATGTGGAAATGGCTGGAGCGGCACCAACGAAGCCACCATAGCCACCGCCATAGCCAGCGCCGTAACCACCACCGTAACCACCGCCGTAACCACCGCTGTATCCGCCTCCATAGCCACCGCTTGGCAGCACTGAGACCTTGATTACTTTGACCACATTCTCGTTGCCGTAGCCAGATCCGTAGCCACCACCATAGCCGTAACCACCGCCATAACCACCGCCATAACCACCGCCATAACCACCGCCATAACCACCACCATAACCACCGCCATAACCACCGCCATAGCCAGCAGCATATGGATATGCACCGCCGTAGCCACCACCGCCTGCACCACCGATCACCAGGCCCAGCTTGCCAAAGGTTGCACCGCCCGGTGTCGCCAGAGCAACCACCAAAATTGCAGCCACTGTAATTCCAAAGGTCTTCATGTTTCTGTGTTATCCAAAGAGGTTCTTCCTGTTTCTTTTGCTCTTCCTATTGCTACTGGTGAATAGAGTCGGAGTCGGAGTTGGAGTTGAATCCAGTTGAGTGTAGACCTGGCTGTTGGCTCTTGGCTGACTGTTGAACTTTGTTGACCGCCAGCGAGTATTTATAGGCAATGGCTTGAGGGGCACAGACAATGCACTGTTATTGTTCTGTCCCTAAATTCAGATTTGGAACGTGTGAATTGCTTGATGAGCAACCCAACTAACCAACGAACTAACCTCAGTACGCGCACACATTGCGCTAAATAAGGTATATATGTATGTCAAAGTCAACTTATGAGTAGTCACCTGTACTGTGATTTACCCTTTAGAACCGAAAATCCAATATGCGAACCGGAAAACCAAAACTCCAAGCTTAGATCATACATATTTATTTGAGAATACATATTTATTTGTAATTGCTAATGGCCGTTAAATGGAATTAACACTTTCAGTTTCATCACGATCGTATATAACATATATACTATATATGGTATGCACATAATGAATTGCAATCATTATCCATAATGCAAATACTTGATCAGCTGAACACACACGATCCCACTCTAAATAATGCAACTACAAACATTTATGTTTAACTCGTATCTTTGTATCTCTTTGTGCTCAACTACAATATATCCTATATCTAGTTGAAACAAGCATCTGTTCTTGTTGATTGTTAGAAATTGAATAGATTGCAATGTTGATTTACCTGATCGTCATGGATCTTCAATTGACGTGCTTCCATCGTGAGCTAAAGAGGTTCCTTTTTTCTTCAATAGCTTTTTATTTGTCATTAAAATTTTTTATATATCAATCAGCTAACCTGACTGATCTTATATAAGTTTTTGCATTATATGAATCGATATCTTTAAGTTTCTTTTTAAGCTTTCAGAGATTAGCAACTGATCAAAACTTGATTAATTTTCAATTTGTCAGATATATTCAACATATTATTTTACTTTTAAGGGCTGATCAACAAAGTCAGTTAAGTGATCTGTAAATTCTTTAGTTCTGGCAAAAGTCTAAATGATATTTGTTTTTTAAATCTTCCATTTGGAGTGACTTTAATTACGTTTGCAACCTCAAGTTTTCTTATTTGTAAACATTGCCATCAGGCATAAAAGTAACTGAACACATCATATAAGTATTCCCAAAATTCTAAAACTGCAATAATCTGTCCACTTCTTTTTCTGTTGATTTTTCTATCTATTGTTTTTGTTTTCTATTATTTATTGCTATGAGATATAAGAGTATTTAGTTATCGGTTCATTTTCATCCTCGTTTGTTGATTTATTTAAGGGCGCTTCAGACGAGCACTTTTTCACCGACACTTTTTGTCAAAAAGCGATTTTTTCTTGTCCGTATCGCTCACCATCGCTCACCGATGGAATAGAACGTGTTCTATTTCCATCGGTGAGCGTCGGGTTTTCACTGACGCTTTGAAATTTTGTGTGATTCCCCGACACGGACAGCCCTTTTTACAAAAAGTGTCGGTGAAAAAGTGCTCGTCTGAACCGAGCATTAGGCAGCAGGCGATTATTTTCTAGAACTTAATAAATTTATTTTTAAGAAAACAATTAATAGATATGTACTACATAGTTAGGACACCTGCTCCACCTGGAAGTAAGTAGCTCAAATTCTCCGTGAGTTAAAGTAATTTCTGGTCCAACCTGTCGACAAAATTCCAAATTGTATTCGAAGTGCAAATTCTCAGTTATTAGGATGAAAAGTCGCTTAAAGAAGTCGAAAAAGAGTAGTTGTATGAACTGTCACAGCTGCAGCAACATCAACAATCAAAATGTTAGGGATAAAGATGATGTTGCAGATGCGAGCAGCAGCAGTAAATCGAAGAAGCCGGTACAGATATTTGGATTAGTGTCGAGAGATCGACCCTGGCCGCGCAAGGAGCGCCATTGTGTATTTTATAGCACAGACTGTGATAAAACGGCGCTGATTAACAATTTCCAGAAACGGGGCTGGCAGAAAGTGCCAGCCTTCGATGGTGAATGGAATCTGTATTGGGCATGCTCCCAGAATTGTCGATACATATTTGGAGTCGATCATCCCTATCGCATGCGATCTGATCAGTGAGTATCTATGGCTTACTAGCCGACTGTGTGATTGATTGATTGACTCGGCAAGTGTTGGTTGAAAATCAGAGTGTATACTTGCAAAAGATTGACGAATTAACTGACTGCAAGTAGTTTGAGTTTCTATCTAGAGCAGGGGTGCCCATCGCCTATGCACACAACGCACATTTGTTTTTGCTCTGCACATAGGATATGTGACGTAAGCGAGAATACACATTGGTAAGCTTCAGGCGCACATTGCAAATTATGCAAACACATTTTGCACATTGCGCTTTGGATCGTCATTCGGTGCAGGCAAAACAAAAACAATTGTATTGAGCCGTTTTGCTTTTGCTAATCCGAATGTATTTTGTTGTTTCTTATCGTTTTGTGTACACTGAAAATGATAAACTTCATGTGACTTTTTAAAGAAACATGTTTCTATTTTTTTTCTGTGTTCAAAAAAAAAAAAAATTCGTTACATGTAAGCGTCTAATTTCTTATATTTGTATTGGTGCGTGCACATCCATAAGGCAGTTTTGGGCACCCCTGATCTAGAGTATCTATTATATTGCACGAGTTTTTATCAGTATTTTTTTTTGGTGATTGCTGATTGATTCATTGATTGACTGACTGAAAGACTGTAGCGTTAGTTTCTATCTTGAGTATTTCTATCCAAATAATTGATTGATTGATTGACTGAGTTTCTAACTAGTTGACCGATTGACTGACGATTGATTGACTTTTGCATTTGGGTTGATCGATTAATTACCCAACTATTTATAATACAGAATGATCAATCACTTTCCCAATTCGATGGAACTGTCACGCAAGGATCTGCTGGTGAAGAACATAAAGCGATATCGCAAGGATTTGGAGCGCAAAGGCGACACACTGGCCGAGTCATTGCCGATGCAGACAAAACTCGGAATTGGCGGTACACGCTATATGCATTTGGATATAATCCCAATGACATTCGTTCTGCCCTCCGACTACAATCTGTTTGTGGAGCAATTCCATAAGAATCCGGCCAGCACATGGATCGTCAAGCCCTCGGATAAGTCACAAGGTGTTGGCATCTATTTGATCAACAAACTGTCCAAGCTGAAGAGATTTGCGTACGAGGCGCGCACCTTCTATCCGCACTTTCATCGCGACACCTGTGTCATCTCCAAATATATCGATAACCCACTGCTCATCGGTGGCAAGAAGTTCGATCTGCGACTCTATGTCTTGGTTACCACATTCAATCCCATCAAGGCGTACCTGTATAACGAGGGCTTCTGTCGCTTTTGTACCCAGAGATACGATCAAACCGAGATCGATAATGTTTTCATGCATCTCACTAATGTTAGCATACAAAAGAATAATGTAAGTTGCACATCAAAATCGGCATCAATTTAAAAATATCTGATTTCTTATACCCATTACTTAAATAATCAGTAAAAGGGTATATTCAGGCCTGTTCGGAATTTGATTTCGATAAAATTTGTCGGAATTGAATTTCTTTAATCTGCTTTAATACCATTTCGGCTATTTGCAGCGAATTCATATCACTTTGAGTTGATGAGTTTAAGTCCGATAAAGCGAAAAACGATCATTTTTAAACTCTTAGTCTGATTGTATTCGTTGAAATGTATCTAACAGGGAAAAGAAAGCATTTCCGCAACAACATCCGAGTCGATATAGCCATCTCCGTCTGTCCGTCCGTGTGAGCTCCTAGATCTCAGAGCTAAAGCAACCAAATTTGCCACATGGACTTCTATAAAACAGATCAAGTTTGTTTCAAATTTTTGCTACGCAACTTTTCGCTTCCGCCACTACACGAACAGTTTTTAAGATATACATTCAGTGAACCACTAATGTCTTCATACACCATAAATTTGTCAAAATTTGCGTATAAAAAAGAGCTTTTGATGCGGGTTTCTTATATTAAACTTTTATTGACTTAAATTCCATCCGAATAATACAAAAATTTGTTTAACCCATTAAGTATCCATGGAAAATTTTAAATTTAAAAAACTATTTTTAACTTTTTTCCTTGATTTTTTTCAAAATATATTTCGATGCTGAATTCTAAGATTGACTGTACAATTTTTTTTTCGAAAATCTCTTCGCTAGTATTTCTTATGATTTTTTTGATAATTGCTATAAAGCCACTTTTTGTATGAAAATGAGAAAAAAGGGGTTAAAAACTTTTTTAAAAAAATCATAAAAATACTAGCGAAGAGATTTTCGAAACATTTTTTTTGCAGTCACTATTGTTTCAAGCAATGTAAGTGCCTAAAAGTACGCAATAAAAAATATTTTATGCTCATTTAAATAAATAACGAATTTCCAATAGTCGGAGCTTGACCGTAGATTTTTCCGTGTGTTTCTTTTTTATTTGCAGGCAGAGTATAATACAATACATGGTGGGAAATGGTCGATGCGGAACCTGTGCCTTTATTTGGACAGCATACGAGGGGAAGGAGTTTCGGAGCAACTCTATCGGCGCATTAAGGAGACCATTCGTCACTCTCTGGACGCTGTGGCGCCAGTGATGGCAAATGATCGACATTGCTTCGAGGTCTATGGCTATGACATTATTATCGATAACAATCTAAAGCCTTGGCTTATCGAAATCAACACGTCTCCGTCGATACACTCAACCACCAAAAATGATTGCACTCTGAAGACGCGACTCATTGATAATGTTTTAGATGTTGTCATACCGCCCAGTGGAATGCCTGAGTAAGTTCACTCACTGAACAAAAATAGTTGTTAGAAAGTTAGATTATTATTTGAAGAGTTTTCAGTCCCATATCCAATCGATCCAAATTGAAAGTGGCATATCAATTTTTTTTTTATTTATTTTAGTTTTTTGGAAATTTTTATTTCATTTTGGATAATTGAATCGATCTTGTATAGATTGGTAAAATTATAAAAAGCAAGTAATTTTCTGATTAATGGCAAAAATCTTTAAAAAAAAAAAAAAAAAGTATTCACGAAATTCATATTTTTATTAAGTCAAACTTAAAACTATCCAAAAATGAAAATATTTGGCTGCGAATTTATTCCGAATCATAATTTAAAACAAGTTGATAATTGTTCCTATTTTGATTTGAGTGAAAACTCTAAATTTTTTCTTAGTGTATTGTATGAATTTGAAACGTTATTTTCGTTATTTTCAATAACAGTGAACGCTGGTCCAAAACACCCACCAAGGAGTCCCTGAAGAACTTTACGCTTTTGACGCCAGTTGTGCTGCCCAAGTCACGAACGACAGGAGCAACACCAACAACGACAGCAACAACAGCAACAACAGCAACAACAACAGCGACGGCAACTGCAAAAACGAGAACATGCAGTCAAATGAGATCCAAGCATTTGGTAAAGCGTCTAGTGGTCGCCTCAATGCCAATCGCGACATACAGTTTAAAGCCAAAGTTATCGAAGAAGATGGCGCAGTTGAAAAAGTCCACCGATGGCAAGAAATCGAAGACGTTAACAAAACGTGTCGTTCAAAATGCAGGGTTATCGAAACGCGTATCGAAATAAATCAGCATTTAGCAGATAAATCACTGCGTTTATCTGTCGTAATCGAGAGTAACTAACAGATGATCTAAATAATCCACAATTTGGTATAACAAATCTTAACAAACAGTTGGTATAAGGGAATCAAGTAAGACTGAACAGCTACTTACCCAATTATTCTATTCAAGTATTCAGTATAGAAAGAACAATTGGATAAGTATTTGATTAGTATCACTTGTTTCCAGTTTATCAATTATGTTAATAAATTTGATTTCAACAACAATATGTAATCTTAAGTCTCTGCAGTTTGGTTGTACCTTTGATTATTTTTAAAGTATGCAAAAGTACGGTCTGTAATAGAAGAAAGCAAAACTCTTTATCTGAATATGGAAACTTAAATTTTTAATTCGCAACATAATTTGCAATATACAAAACACTAAATAATAATACAAATATTACAATATATATATACGATCTAATCCGATGTCGCGTCTTATTTAAATGCTCAGATTAATTATTTAGCTGGGCCGATGTCTAACACAATCTTAAGCTTATTAATAATTAGCTTATTGCAAAAAGAATAATGTAGGAAAAAAAATTAATTAATTGGACTTTAAGTTTTACTTCGCAATTTTTCACATTTGCACACAAAATGGCGATTGCTTTAAAGCTAGACAAAAAAAATAATGTAGTATATATAATTTTTTAGATATATATAAATATAATGGTATGTAATAGATTTAGATGATGTAGAGATAAATATGCCTGTTAAGTTATTTACAGCATGGTTTTGACTTAAATTATATTTCTCAAGTGACAAATTAAGTAGTTTTTCGATTTTAACATTTTTATTCAAACAAAATGAATATTTTAATATAAATTATTACATATTTAAAGAAATGTTGTCTTGATTTATGTTTGAGACATGTTTCCTGTTTTTCGTATAAACTGAATTTGTTTTCGCCCTTTCAATGATTGATTCATCACTTTAAGGTCTAAACTTAATTTGAATTGTAAGTATTTACATGGTCTTTGACTTAGCCTTAAACGATTAATACAAATTAGCTTAACTTAAACTTGGCGCTTTTGTATAAAATCCGCAATACGCCTTAAATGGAATACTTTTATTTTTGTAATGTATTTCTTTAATGAGCTTAACTATAAGCATATGCGTGTGTGTGTGTGTGTATGGGTGTTGTGTTTGCATGTGTGGCATTTTTGCCCTTGTCAAATGTATGAAAATAATTTTTTTTTATAATTTAAAACAAAAACAAACAAAAAATTGTTTTTTTGTCAAGCTGGTTGACAATCGAAATTGCTTTGCCGGCCGCTTGCGCCTCACACGCGTTGCGTGCCCCGTGTTGATGCCACACAAGTGTGTGTTGTGCTGCTAGCATTCGGTGGCATAGTAAAACACCTCCACTTCGCTCAGCTCCGAGTGCCGCACTGTGTTGTGTGGACTCTCCACGAGGACGTCGCGTGTGGCGCGCGCATGCGCCAGCACCTATAGTCACACCTTGGAGGCATGCGGCTGTGCACCTGCGCCACTGCCGTACTGCGACTGCGCCTTCTGCACCGTCTGGTAGGTGGGCTGCTGCTGTTGCAACTGTTGTTGCTGCTGCTGTGGCATGCCACTCTGCTCGCGTATGGTGACTTGGGTAACGAATGGACCACGACTGCGTGCGCTGCTGTTTAAGGATGCCGGCGAGAAGCCATTAAGCGCCGCTGCCTTCCAATGCGGCTGCTGCTGTGCCACATTCACACTGATCGGCGACGAGGTGTTGCCATTGTGCAGACCATGGCTATGATTATGGCTGTGATTGTGATTGTGATTGTGGCTATGCTTAATGCTGCCCACACGCTGCTGTTGCACCGTATCGTACTCATAATAGCTGCTCATCGGACGCATGCCACCATTCGACTGTTGTTGCTGCTGCTGCTGCTGATGTGCTGCTGCTGCTGCTGCGGCTGCTGCTGCCACAGCTGCTGCTGACGGTGGCAGTGGCAACGGTGGCTGCTGCTGTTGGCTGGAGGATGAATGCATACTAATGTCCTGGGAACGCGCGCTGCGCTGCGAATGGTAATGTTGATGGCGTCGACTGCAAAAGCGTATAATACAAATGAGTGTGTGTGTTTACGAAGATGAGATAGGGATTTATTGCTTTAAAGGATTTATGGACAAATTGTACTACAGTGTAAGGATAAGCGATTAAAAAGGAACGATTAAGGAACTAATACTACTCATTCAACCAACAAGCCAGCTATTGTGTTAGTGTTAGTGTGTGTGTGTCGGTGTGTGTGTGTGTGTATAGGTGTAGGTGTGTGTTACCTTTCGGCCTCGACTTTGATGCGCTGCCTGATCACCTGTTGTCGCATGCATTCGAGCGTCGACTCGGAAAGCGCCTCTTGAACGCCTCGATCATCGCTGTCCAGTGTTGGTTAATGGTTATCAGATGATTTTGATGCGATTGTGTGTGTAGGTGGGTGTGTGTGAGCAAACAAGTGTGTAAGAGAGATACAAACATATATGGTACACAGAGTAAACAGAGAAAGAGACATGAAACAGAGTTACGGGTTAATAAGACATACACAAACAAAACAAAAAAAAACATAAATAACACATATCGAAACACATCCAAATAGAGTTGTTCAAGTAAATCCACATACTACACTATCTTAATCGGGACTCTATAGGGAATTCATGAACCTACTCAAAGTTAAAGCTGCATTTTTAAGTAATTTTTTTTGTTGCTCACAAGCATTTTAAAACATTATTGGATTCGCTCTCTGATTCACAGGGGAACTATATTTCTCAATTGAATTTAATATTTACATTATAATTCTTGTTTTTGTATTAACTTTAATATACTAATTTGGATGCATATCTAGAGGAGTCTAATTTTGCTGAAATTATTAAATGTACATGAAAGTGTTTCAGTCTTCTATAAAACCAATAAAAAGCAAATATAAATACAATAATTTACGAGCTAATTTCATTAACTTATAAAGTAACTTCATCAGAGAATACATCTATCTCTACACTTCCATAATCGTTATATAAGATATTTGTAGTCTTTTGACAGCGCACAGCAAAAAAAGTATCAATACTACTGCATAGAAACATTTACACTTAACAAAAGGTAATTTGTTTTTTTGATATTCTTAGTTTTCTTCTGCAATTCTATGATTCATTCCTATACATTTTTGATTGCTTTTCCTTAATTTAAAGTAAAATTGCCTTATCTGAGATCTCTTTGCTAGCTCTACTTGTACTAAAAACCCAGTTAAGGTTAGTTTTTTGTTAACCAGCACCACCTAATTACAGTTAGATGAACATATGTATATGTATATTTATATGACATGATATGTGATATGTGGGGGGAATCAGCATCTCACCTAATCTGATGCTGATGCAGATCTTCATAGTTGGCATAATGTTGATAGCGATGATTGAATATGTCATTCTGATGAATGCCGCCATTGGCAGTTGTTGCACCACCGATTGTTGCACCACCGACATTGACACCAGCACCAGCACCACCACCGCCAGTGGCATTTGGAGCTGGCAGAGGCGGAGGTGGCTGATAAGCTGGCGGCTTTCCATTACGCTCCAAGGCGGCCAAAGCAGCAGCTGGAATTTGTTGTTGTTGCTGCTGTTGTTGAAGCTGCTGCTGCTGCTGTTGTTGTTGCTGCACAGATGCGTGAGGAGTGGACGAGGCCAGCGAGGATGTGGCATAGGTATCGACGGGAACAACGCCATCCTTGCGATTCTTGCCGAAGCGAAACATGTAGCCAATGCCGCGCAAGATGCTCGGCTTCTTGGCCCGCGACTTGCTGCCGTGCTTGCCGTCGTTGAGGGAACTCTGGAAGGGTCCGTTGCGCTGCGAGGCGAAGCCGCCCTCGTGATCGCCGTCCTCCAGCAGCCAGGTCTTGCGCGGCTCTAAAAAGATATACACATGTTAGTGTTGACTGATCAACGACAAATGGATCACTAGCATCACTAGCTTCTGCTTACTGTTTGCATCCGGTTCGCTGACAACCGCGGCACGTAAACTGTCTTCCCGTCCGCGTCCGCGTGGCGCACGCAGCGCGTGATGCGAACGCGGCTCGTCGGACATTTGCAGCTCCTGGACCATGGTCTGCAGTGACTCCAGCGACGATGACTTCTTCAGTCCCAGCGATGGTCCCAGGTCGCCCAGCTGATCGCGTGCCTCCGCCTCGGCGACGAGCATCTGCTGCTCCCGCTGCTCGATGTGCGAGCTCGTCTTGGCGTGCTTGTATCCCGCCGCGGCAGCTGCCATCTGGGCATTCGCACTGGCGATCCGAGCGGTCAGCGACTCGATGGAGCCGCCGTACACCGCCGACTTGGTCAGCTGAATGCGACGCTCGCGTTCCCGCTCCTCGCGCAGCTTCTTGTTGCGCTGATAGGTTCCCGTCTCGCGGGCATCCAGCGCCGCGTGATGCTTCTCTGAGATGCTGCGCCGTCCCAGGGCATCGCGCGAGAAGTGCTCCACGCCCGAATTGTTCGTCTCCAGGCTCAGCTGCGACGAGTACGTGGCGTCGAAGTTGCCGCCTGCCCCACCGGCCGCCGCTGCCCCAACTTGCCCCATGCCGGCGCTAGCTTGCGATGTGTTCGCGCTGCTCGCGTTGCAGTGTTGACCATCGTGTCCTCGCACCGGCAGTGTGCTGCAAACAGAGAGAATATTAAGTATATAGTGGAAAAGTTACACAGATATAAACTATGTACAACATTTAAAGAAAGAAAACGTCAATTTAAAAATTCATCTATAAAAACCAGGGACTGTAATCATTATAAGCGATATTAAAAATTTTTTGAAATAATAATTAAATTAAATTTTTATAGATTTGTTCACAAATTAATGATTAATTTTAAGATATTCTTTATTTCTCAACCAAATATCTTTATTTTTGAGCAAAAAATAAAACTTATGGAACAATCATTATTTCATGAGTTTTATTTTTTTTCTGAACAAATCTATAAAACTTGAAAAATTTTTAATAGTATTGAAAATGCATAAATGAGCTATAAAGTAGAATACTGGTATTTTTCTCGGTGTCTTAAAGTTATTATAAGTGAATGATTTTTTGATTACAAAAAAAAACAAATAATCATTATTTGAAGTCCCTGATAAAAACTATTAAATAAGAATCGAGCAAGTTAAATTAAAAACATTCACAGAACAACTTTTGGCGGAAATCAATTTTATTAATATTAGCAAAAGTTTATTTTTGAATTTTTTTCCAATTGCGAATTATTTTGTTTTAAGAGCTACGAAAATTAACTAAGCTGGAAGCTAGCAAAATTAAATAATATAAAAACAATAGCTTAACAACATATAGGAAAAATCGATTTCATTAATATTTGAAAAGATTTCATATTATTCGATTGTTAAACAAGGTTGGCAAAATATTTATCAGGTGTGCAACAGAAATCACAAGTGAAAGCGAATTCATAAAAAAGCAATTTCGCTTCGAAAATTTCTCCGTGCCACAGATCTTCGAGTAATTTATTGGTTTTAGCATGTTCACGAACCTTTTCGAACAAGGCTGTTAGGGTTGGCCCCTTCTCATATTAAATTTCGCAAGGGTTTGATTAGCAACTTTTTAAGTTTATCATTGAAGAATAATACGTTTATATTTAATTACTCCTTTAATCAATATAATTTATTTTATTTATATAATAATTGATATTGTATAGCTGAAAAAAATTTAAAAGTTTTTGGCACGGCAAAAAATTAAAGTTACTTGACAACTCTAAATTCTAAAATTCGGACAAAATAAGTGACATGTAATGATTTCGTTTCCCTCAAAAATTTTCAGATGAATTGACTGTGGCACGGAGAAATGAAATTGGCGTGAAACTCAGGTGGAAGAGATTTGTGTAGCACATCTGTACGTATATATTCTGTTTTGTTATCCCTTAACTCGAAATAAATGATACGAAAAAATGTTATGTATTTTCACCTAAATTGAGGAAATACTCTTTATTTCCTATTTTTCAATCAGATTTCCTAATGAAATTACTCCTAATTCAGAAATTCTAACTTTTATTACCAAGTTTTGTTTTTTTCATGTTTATTTCTTATAAGAAATCGATTTATTTACAATTTGTTTACAGCATAAGCAAGGAAGAAATCGAACTGACACAAGCGAGTCGTTTGTCAATTTAGTAATTTAACACTTAACATAACTTGGTCAATATTCGCTTTGAACTTACGGTGACATGGGTTCCGCATCATCCTCAATGAGGAGCGCCGTGTTGCCGTGGCCATTGAGCAGCTGCAGCTGCGCCGGCGACCAGTTGTCGTTGGTGGCCATGTAGTAGCTTTCGTTGCGCAACGCCGCATTGTTGCCACCCAGAGGTGGAGGTGGCAGACGCCGTTGTGACTGCGACTGCGACTGAGCTTGCGATTGTTGTTGCTGCAGCTGTTGTTGCTGCGACGGCTGCGCAGAGTTTGTGGAGCAAATGCCACCGGTTAGACGATCCAAAACGGGATTGCTCCATCTACAAGGAAGAAGGAATGTAAGTCGACCATGAGCAACAGATAAATAAGCGCTAAACAAGTCCCGATCTGCGATACAAAATTCATCACGATCGGTTAGTTGATAAAATCCAAAGGTTATCTTATATAAGAAACCATTTAACAATATTCTGATAATTTTGAGGCAACCAACGTAACAGGAAAAAGGAGCAATTGCAGTACTTTAACTTTTTTGGTCAGAATCAGCAATCGAGTCAAAATTATATTATATCAGAGCTAAATATTGCAGATTGTCTTTATTTTCAAACAAAAAAATTAAAAGCTTATTTTAAACCAAATGTTAAATGAAAAAAAAGTTTGTTCACAACTGGTTCTGGCTTCTCAATAGTGACATAAGGCTTGGATCGCTGGTCAAGTCAGCACAACGGTACTGATGATAGAGATTGGCACCTCTTGAAACAGCTGTATACCGAGCCATGCTCCTTGCATTCTGCAAGTGTTTTGTGTGTTACTTCTCTAATGTTATATATTTAACTTAAATGCCAATCAAATCAAATTGAATTTCAAAACGATTGGATACTAAGATTGAAAATCATTCAAGAAATTGACAGAAATTCATTACAGAATGGAATTTGGAATGAAACGAAGAGTTATGGGCATATACAGCAGTAAATATTATCGACATTTCAATAAAATAATATATTAAAGTAGAAATCCTGTAAATAGCTTATCGAAAATCCTATTCTCTGATTTTGTTATAATATTTGAGTGTTTTTTTCTTATCGACTTCATTTGGAATAAATAAAATATCTATAGCCACACAGAGAAAAAATACGGGATATTTAGCCAGAATTCAATCCGAAACGTTGTCAGAAGTGAGGTAATTTCGGATTTTCTTTAACCAAGTGAATTCAATCCTGAAATTGCGTAATTCAGGCTACAAATTTTTTATTAACTAAAATGTTGTTTTATTTTTAACTTTTTTTTTACATTTTTTTTAAACATTTTTAACTTTTTTAATTTTTTTTAAGCATTTTTTATTTATTTACTTAAACCTTTATTTTTTAAGGACGGGAATTATATTTTTATGCGTTTCATTCCGAAGAACTTCAAAACACATGTTTGACTACAATTGACGGGGGAATCGAACCCAGGTTTTTTTCAAACTGTAAGTTTTAATTATGTGGCAGGTCGGCGACTGTAACCACTGAGCCACTGCACCAGTTGAAGTGAGAGAGGCCGAGAGAGAATTTTCCTCTCGCGCTCAGCAAATGTGGTGATCAACGGGACTTCTTAAGAATTTCTTAACTTGAATCAAGTAATTTGGGCTTATTTTCCCATTTTAATCCTGATACAGGCATAATTATACAGATTAATCCCGAATACATACTTAAAAAATGCATGCTTTAATTATTTTAAACTTGATTTTAGAAATGCTTTGTTTTTTGTGCATCTTTAGTATTCTTTTTCTTACTATTATTATTATTAAGTACATTGCTTACCTGTTCATATCGCTGCCGGCGCTGCCAGGTCCATTTCCGCTGCCGCGCGGTTCTCGTTTCTCCGGGCTCAGGTAGATGACCGTGGCGCCGGAATTATCGCTAGCATTGGAGCTGCTGTTGTTGTTGTTGTTGTTGTGGCTATTTGTATTGCTTCCGTTTCCGTTGCTGTTGCTGCTGTTGCTGTTGCTACTATTGCTATGACTATGGCTATGCTCCAAAATGTCACTGGTGCTGGCAGATCGCAGTATCTTGCGTCCGACCAGCAGGGTGATGGTGCCCGGATGCTTGCCCGGATTGTTGACCATAGCACGACGCAGTGTCTCCATGGCCTCGGCATTGTTCTGGCCCCGCAGCGAGACGCCATTCACGCTCAGCAGCTGATCATTCATTCGGAGACGTCCGTCCCTCGATGCGGCGCCACCATGGATGACATTCTTTACGAATATCCCCAGATCGCCGTCGTGTTTCATGCCTCCGCTGCCAGCGCTGGCCGTTGATGCGTTCAGATTGGAGCACGTCTTGCCCTTCACACTGACCCCCAGGCCGGCCTTCTCCGTGTCGTGGACAGGAATGTGCAGGGTCAACTCCTCCCGCGAGTGCCAGCTGCTGCTGCTCGGAGGCAGGCTGTCCTGTAATGGGAATGCAACAAAGAGGATTAGCCCACATCATCAAGAGATGACCACGACCACGACCACGGTCGATGTCACTTACATTGGAAGCTGCCGACTCGCTGCCCGCATCAATAAAGTGCTGAGATTCATTGAGTTGTGCCTGTTGCTGCAGCTGCTGCTGCTGGAAGAGCGACCTGGCACTGCTCGACTTTTGCACGGGAATGGACACCGATGCGGATACGGAAGTGGCAATGGCATTGGAACCGGAAGCGGAAGCAGCAACAACCGCTGGTGCCACTGCAACGACCTTCTCCACAGGCTCCGGCTGCAAAAGAAAAAAAAAACAAATATTACATTTAATAATTTAATTTAGTTTATCTTTGTATCTGACTTAATACAATTAAATAAAATTGGTAAAATTACGAGTACAAAGTATCCGAGTTAACATAACAACCACATGTATCACGGTTTTATAAAAAACATGATTGCTTGTTTCTTGACATATCTTGACCCATCGTACAGATTGCGTATGTGACATTGCCTTATATGTAATTTAGCTAAAATCTGATTGTTATTGATATGAATGTATGGATCTCTACGTCGTTTTTAGGCCCGTTTTTTCAATGTACATATAAATTTGATTTAACAAATAATTTCAAATTTGACATTCATTTCTATACATTTTAAGTAGAGTTCTCTTTTCAATAGTTATCAAGCACCTTATTTAGACATTGAAATACGGACCTAAATAATAGAATTGGGGAATTGAGAAACTCTGATATTTGTGATATTCTATAAAGTTATATACTTTGTATTGACAACAAACATACAACAAACATGTATTGACAACAAACATACAGACCCCAGAGCATGTTTGTTGCAAGGTGGATTAATACATGGTGATGTATTCGCTCTCACTCGGGGCAAATCTGTCAAAATTAGTCTGAGAGAGAGAGAGAGATAGATATATTGAAAATGCTCTCGTAATGACGTTTGTGCCCCGAAAAAAGAGGGAACGTCAAACGAATACATCACCATGTATTAATCCACCTTGGTTTGTTGTAATAATCATTTTCCTGTGTGTTTGTTGTCATTACAAAATTATCACTGTATAAATTAACTCAAATATCAAATTTTCTGAATACCCTAAATGTATTTTAAAAATAACATTTTAAAGTACATTCGAGCTCCGCTAACTCGAATTACCATTATCCAAGAAAAGCGTTTGAGTTATGGAGAATAAGACTTATGGAAGTCTTTTTGTTAAGTTTAGCATACGCTATTGCCACTCAATTGAGTGCTAGTTAAAGAGAATTTGCGTTATAGACGTTCGAGTTATGAAAGTTCAACTGTAAATTAATGAAAGGTTTTTTTTTTTGGGGAAATACGCTTAGTCTATTAATGTAAAGTTTAAATTTATTTCATTTTTTTAACGACTGGAATGTATATTTGCGTTTCGTTACAATGAACTTAAAAACATATTTTAACAACATTTATTTATGACTGTTCTTTTTTGAACTTGACAGGATTGAAATCGAACCGAGTTTTTCTTGAAACCTATTTAAAAGTTCGCAGAGTATAAAAGGTCATGTTAAATTATTAAACTATGTAACGCACTGTAATTTAATGTGGAATGCAATTTTAAATGAAAACAAAAGATGATAAATAAATACAACTACGGACAACTTACACCGACGGGCATCTCGGAGAGTTCCTGCTGCCGGGAGACAACGATGCGCACTGTGGCGCCGGCGGGCATGCCGCGGAGGATGGCGACCACGTCCGTTTGGGTCTTGCCGGTCATCGGGGTGCCGTCGACCTCGAGGAGACGATCGCCGGGCTTGAGGCGTCCGTCCTCGATGGCGGCGCCGCGGGGCAGAATGTTCTTGATGTAGATGGGGCAATGTCCGCCCGCGGGATTATCGCGCGTGGTCACCGAGAAGCCCAGACCGTTGGGTCCCTTCTTCAGCAGTATCTCGATCTTGCGACCCAGCTTGCGGGTGTTGGCCACCTGCAGCGAGGTGCCGACGGGAGCAGCGTGCGGCTTCCTAGTGGGCGATACGGTGGCCACCTCCACCATCTCGGCCACCTTGTCCGCCTCGCGACGTTTCTGTTGGCGACGCTGTTGGTCGCCGCGCAGCACGCGCACTCTCAACTCGGATGACTCCAGGGCACGACGCAGTTGCTCCTGGACCTGGGACTCGCTGAGGCCAATCAGCTTGATGCCGTTGATCTCCAGGATGCGATCCTCGCGACGCAAGCGTCCACGCTCCGCCCGACTGCCCGGCTCGACGTGCTGGACGAGCAGTCCGCCGCCGTGCTCCTTGTCCGGCATCGCCGTCAGTCCCAGCGGACTGCCGTACTCATTGATGATCAGCAGCATCTCGCCGTCCTTCTCCCGTATGGACTCGTAGGCCTGGCCCAACGGCTCCTTGCGCTTACTCTCGCGCGGCAGGGATTTGCTGGAGTACGCGCTATTCGGCAGCGACGTCGGCATCGGTTGTTGTTGCTGCTGCAGCTTCTCGGCGGCCTCGATCCACTTGTAGCCATTGCCATCGCCCAGGAACTGCATCGATAGTCGGCCAGAGCGAGCAAATGGCTGATGTCCTCCAGTTCCAGTTCCAGCACCAGCTGCAGCATGTTGTGGGTGCTGTTGCTGCTGCAGCAGCTGCTCCTTCAGCTGTGCCGCCGTGTCGTCCTCCTCCTCCCACTGCGGCGACAGCTGACCTCCGGCCTTGTCCAGCGTTAGGCGCTCCGGCGAATCTCCGCCGGCATAATGAGGCGCCGCAGCGGACCAACGCTTGTTGCCGCCCTCCGCCTTGAGGGAGGCCAAGAGATTGGGATCGCTGCTGCGACGCACCATGAGGCCAACTCCCAATCCGGCCATTGGACCCGACGTGGTGCTGGTCACCTCAATGTGTGGCGTGGACAGATCCCGTGTGGGCGCCTCTGTGTTTGTCGGATCCCGGAAAATGTCCGGCGATCCAGTGCCCACCGATGAGCTCCCCGAGGCGCCATCGCCGCCGCCCTGTGGCACTCCGGGATCGGGACCCGAGTCCTCAAAGTGGGCCAGTATCTGTTCCCGATCATCGGCCACGTCGCGCACACAATCATCGGGATCGAGGATGCCCGACTGTGTCTGCAGATGGTGCACGGCCACCCAGGAGCCCGCTTCCTGAAATCACAAGAGCAAACAGATTCAAGTGTAAATGGAATTGAATTGGAATTTATAGTAACTAAAATTTGGTAAATTGGCGTCACAATGTCGCCTTCATCATCGACGACGGGCTTACAACAACACATAATTTATAAACCCAGCAGAAACAAACTGCTTCGAGTACAGTCGAACTTCCCTAACTCGAATCACCATTATCTAAGAAAAAAGTTCGAGTTAGGGAATACTTGTTAAAAGAAACTAGAAATTCGTTCATGTTAAACTGTGTACTTTTTGATTCGTTTTTTTATCTTGTAGGGCTTAACATACAAGCTTACCTTTAGTTAAATTAGTTTAAAAAACTCATACACTTCAAATTACTCTTACTTTAACTTTTAAATATTCTCTGATTCTTCGAGCTAAACAGAACTTAAAAAATCGGAAATTAGGATCTGATAATTATTTTTTTTTTTTAATTATTTGTTTAAAAAAAAAATGGCTTCTAGTTTGTTTAAAGCCCTATAGTGATCATCACTTGTAAAGTTGCTGGTTGGCAAATAAACAGTCAACATTTCTCCATCGCTCATGAAGGGATGACAAATTTGATCGTCGTGCCAATATTTTTGTTCGAATTAAGGAGAAATTCGACCTATGGAAGTTGGAGTTACGGAAGCAGAATTGTATGAAATTTGCTCAGTAAACGCTATTGCCACTCGATTTTGTTCGAGTTAGAGAAAATTCGAGTTAGGAAAGTTCGACTGTAATTCCCAAAAATAAAAGGAATTTCCAATTTTGTGGTTAATGTTGTTGTACAGCTCACGGACAAACGAAAATAAATAATACTGCATAGAGATTATATTTATGGAATAGTGCTTGCAATAAATGTTGGATTATAAATTGTTTGCATACCACAGAATTCAACTTATTTTTTCTTCAGTCTATAGCTTAAAGTTTATATAAATTTAATAATTCATTTATAATTTTAGTTTAGGTTTAATTCGTGCTATAATAATAATTAGATAAATAGATTATAAGTAGTAAATAAGTAAATAAAATAAGTCAAGCTAATAGAGATTGAGGAGTTACGAAAGGACAGCCCCTCATTCTCAGCTCTAGTGCGGAAATTTCAAAGACAAAGACACAATCGCATGCAGTGCAATTTATAAGAGAGGAGTCTTCTGCCAAGATGCTATCAACTCGATTTTGCGCTTCCGGGCCTTGAAACAATTGCCCAATTGGCCATGTCGTTGAGTCATTGGCGCAGCTCGGTTGGCTTTACTACTTATTTAGCTTAGCTCAAAGCTCTAAGCTAGCAACCATATTGGCATGAGAAACTGCCTAACGTGGTTGTGGTCGTAGTCGGTTAAAAAGACGACCTCCAGCCACCCAAAAACAAAAAAAAATAAAAACAAAACATGAAGAAATAAAAACACACTTAAAAAACTGCAATGGATAACGTTAAAAGGCAAACGAATCAAGTTGGCATCGCTGTCATTGCTGCCTGCTTGGCATTCCACTGAATTCCAGCACACAAATGCCAAATGCCGAAAACTGGCCAACAACAACAGTAACAGTAACAGCGGCAACATCAACAACAACATCAACAACAACAATTGCATCATGGCCTGAAACCAGTCATGGAATCAACGGAGCGTGCGCTTCGCTCCCTGAACTAAACTGGAGATTTGGAGAACTGGAACGTCAAGTTTTCGGCGTTTTTTTATTCGCCAGTTTGCACCACTGACAATAAAAAAGCACACACAATGCTTTTGTTATTGTTTTGCTGTTGTTGCTGTTGCGGTTGCTGTTCTTGGATTTATGGGTCAAAGAGCGTTCACTGGCATTGCATTCTATTGTTGTTCCAAGCAGTTCCACAAATTGATTTTGTTTTTATTTGTTTACTTTTATAATATTGACAGTGATCAACAAGGTTCTTTGTCGCTAATTATAACTTCGCTACAGTCTTTTAACCCCAGATGTGGACCAGAGCCAAAAAATATTTTTTTATTATCTCAGCTGATTTTCATCTTTACTTAATATTTAAGCCTATGAAATTCAAAATATGAAAAAATTGACCCACTTTCAAGGGATCAAACTTAAAATTATGACTTAATCATCACTTTTTTTATCGGTAAAATAAAAGTATCCTGTCAGAAAAAAAATCACATTTACAAATTAAGAGTTAATTTTTTTCGAACAGTGTTGTCATTTTTGCTTTAATTTGTATCCGCACAGTGGTTCAAGATGTTTCAAAAGTATTTATTAACCGATAAAAAATGTTCTTGAATTGCTAGAAAATTCAGTTACTTTTAATACGAGGGCGGGCTGATAAGTAATCGGCCTTACCAAAAAAAAACATATTAAACAACCCATAAATATTTTATTCGATTAGTGTTTTTTCTATCGGCTGATTGCTGAAAAAGTTTTAGGCGTTTTTCTCAACACTGGTAATTTTGGCGGGAGCTTTAGCATGGTCACTTTTGCATTGTCCCCAAAATGAGTAAAATAGAATATCGAGCTGTCATTAGATTTCTGTTTTTAAAAAAGAAATCCAACGATGAAATAAAAAATGAGTTAATCGAAGTTTATGGGGAATCAGCTCCATCGATTTCGACCATTAAATATTGGACTGCTGAGTATAGGCGCGGGCGGACAAGCATTTTTGACGAGGACCGTCCGGGACGTCCCAGAGAGGTGACAACCCCAGAAATGGTAGATAAAGTCCACGGAATGATATTGGATGATCGCCGAATAAAGCTGAGAGAGATTGGCAAGGCCCTAAACATTTCTCGTGAACGTGTTGGAAACGTCTTACACGAGTATTTAAATATGAGTAAGCTTTCGTCAAGGTGGGTGCCGCGATTGCTCACAGCGGAACACAAACGCAACCGCTTGGTCATTGCGAAGGAGAGTTTGGCATTGTTAAACGCAAATAAGAATGAATTTTTGCGTCGTTTTGTGACTGTCGACGAAACTTGGATACATCACCATACACCAGAAAGCAAGGAACAGTCAAAGCAGTGGATTTCAACCGGAGAAACGGCGCCGAAAAAGGCAAAGATTGGTTTGTCGGCCAACAAGGTAATGGCAACGGTTTTCTGGGATGCCCGAGGCGTAATTCATGTGGATTATCTAGAAAAAGGCAGAACAATTAATGGAGAATACTATTCTAGAGCGTTGTTGCCATGATGAAATTGTGTGAACTACACTATGAAATTCTTCCACATCCCCCCTATTCTCCAGATTTAGCACCATGTGACTATTATCTATTTCCAAACTTAAAGAAATGGCTTGGTGGAAAGAAATTTCAGTCGAATGAACAGGTGATCTGTGAAACAAACACCTATTTTGAGGACCTGGACCAGTCATATTTTATGGAAAGTATAAAAAAATTGGAGGACCGTTGGACTAAGTGCATACGTCTAAAAGGAGATTATGTTGAAAAATAAAAAAGAAAAATAAAAAAAAAAACCGTGTTTTCTTTGGTAGGCCGACTATTTATCAGCCCACCCTCGTATAGTAACTTGTATTACAACTGCAAATTACTTTAAAATAATTTATGCTTTACTGTTAACACAAACAACAGTCAATAATATATTATTTTTATAGTTATCAATAAACAATTATTAAATATCTGTCAACTGTGAATTTTGCTTAGTAGTAATTTTAAATCATATTTATGAGTTAAATTACTAAACAGTTGTTATTGAATAATGCATATTATTTGATTTGCATACATCGTTATACATGCAAATGCAAAATCGAGCAACAAATTATCGATTATTTCGATATTAACTTATTTTTTCGTTCTGGGTCTTTTTTTTTATCAGTTTAGAATCAGCTATTTTGTATAGCTTTAGGTTGAAGTACATATTTATGTTTATTTGATAACATAATCACTACATTAAGATGAAAATGTGAAATATTTTGGAAATATGTGTTATTGCTTTAAGAGTTTTTGAACGAAATATTTTTTATTTAATTAAATGCAAATTATAACATGAACTGCAAAACCCAATTTTTGGCTCCTTTTTTGTCAATTTGGCTCACTTTTTGTTTTATTTTGGATCAATCAGATATTTTTAAGAGGCAACCGTGGGCACAAGTTCTAAATATGCAGAGTTCATTTGTATATCAATTTTATCCGTCATGAAATCTATAACTACAATATGTTAAGTTTGGGCCCACTGTAGTTGTGGTTTGTTGTCATAAATATCTCAATCGTTGATTGTTTCTTTATGGTCATTTGTCAATGGTTATTATGCGTCAATGGGCAGACAACGATCGTATATCATAAACATTTGCATACGTATCTAGAGCGAACTGTGTGGGTGTCTGTATAGTTATATATATACATACATATCTATGTGTATGTGTGTGGGCGTGTCTTCTCACAATCACGAGAGTGGAAGTTGATTTAAATAGTTAAAGTTGGCTTCGGATTTTAGATTTTGGGTTTAGGGTTTAGGGTTACCTTCGTGTAGTCGTAGCTCGATGGCGATGGAGGCCGTTTGGGCAGCGTCAGTGAATAGGATTTGTGTAGGGTGCCATGGGGAATGCCCTCATGCTTGGCCGCCACCTTGTAGGTGTGGCGCCACCCAAAGAGGCCGCTCAATTTGTTAGCCAGCGCTGGACACTTGGGCGGCACGTCAAACATTCTTTAATTCTCTCTCTCTCACTTGTCTTTGGTATGGTTTGGTTTTGTTTTTGTGTTTTTTTTTTATTTTGTTAGCACACAATTGTTGTTAGTTAAAGTTTGTTAACATTTTTACACTTGAGCAAAAGTCAAAATGAATTCGCTGCTCGTATCGAAGGCGCAGGACGCACTGATCGCTGAGGAACATAGCACCGATTTTTGCTGGGCTCTAAATACACATATTTATGATTAATCATATACTATAATTGCTTGTTGATTTTGAAAATTGTTGTTGTTATCAATGCTGTTGAAGAGGCACGCGCACACTTTATTTTTTTTTTTTTCAATTTTATTATTATTTCTTATCGGTGATGCAATTCCAGTCGCCTTATCAAAATGCAACACGCCACGCTTATCAATGCAGTAGCAAAACAAGTTAATCAGTCAATCAATCAGTTAGCCAAGTATGGCTACACAAAAGAATTTTATCAATAGTCCAACAATCTAAACAGAAATCCTAGAACTTTCTTGTTAAATTGTAAATTTATTCGAAAGTCTAGAATAACATTTATAAATATTAAAATTCCTCCTAATTGTCTATTTATTTATACAAAAATGTGCTCGCAGTTGAATCAACAAAAAATAGTATTAAAGGTATGTGCGTAGGTATCGTTGACTAAGACCTCTTTATCAGATAAACAGCATTTTTAAAATAGATTTTAAAGTCCCGAGATATAAGACTTTTGAAGCACACCAACAAACATTTCGTATGTTTTATTATGTTATTTATAAAACAATAATGTTTAGGATATTTTCTTTAAATATTAGCTTAACCCATTATAGACTATAGATTGGCTGTTACGATTGTGACAAAATTTTGAAATGTGTGCCGAAAAGACCATAGAAGTTGAAAGAAACAAACAAAAATTTTTTATCATTAAATTTTTTTGTTCCGGTTTCCATACATTTTTCAGCTTTTTTTGTCAACATTTTCTATGCAGAAAAAAGCTTAGATATTAACCTGTAAAAAACTACAGGTATACCAAGGATAACTAAACTGTTAAATTTTTATACTTATATTTTTATTATAGCTCTTTAATATGAAATAAATTTTGGCTCGATATCTCTTACATGCCCCGTGCTAGAATTTTTAAATTGTCAACACTTTTTTGGGTATTTAAATACCCATTAGCCTAAAATGGGTTAAATAGGTAATCGAAAAATCAATCCATATTTTGCTTCCAATACATGGTAGCTACACATACTTTGAGCCATTTAGTTTTCAGTCAATTACTTGGCTTTTATTTTAACTTCGAGTTATCTGAACAATACAATATGTGAGGTACTTGATTTACGATTGCATATTTCCTCCCAAAGCGTTACTATTGTTTTATACTTTCTTGGCTGATTTCCCACAATTTCCATGAAGTGCATACGCTGCGACTGTTCGTGCACAGTTTGCATTAGTGCAAATATATATCTATATATAAATATATATTTAGTATATATAAGTATGTAATGATATACAAAATCAACTGACAACATAGGGGGGAGAGAGGGCGAGAGAGAAAGAGCGGAGACTAGAAAAAGCAACAACTTGAACTCATTTCGCACACAAATTCACATTGATTATGCACTTGTTCAGACACACCTGTAATAAAGGCGACGTTGACGCACAGCAGCAGCAGCTATTAAAACAACAACAACTACAATGGAAACAACAACAATAGACACCCATTTTGAGTGCGAAGTAGACGCACTGAGGCATAAACAACTCGCAACAGCAGCTTCAACATTTGGATGCGATGAGCAGAGGGGGAAGGGAAACAAGAGGCGCTCGCGATATATTTGCTTACTAGAAATTTTCGACGTAAACAGCAGGCAATGAAAAAAAGAAACAAACAACGTTCAAAAACGGTGCCAATTAAGGTAAGTATTACAAACATATGAGTACATATGTACATATGTATATACTATGTGCTTACCCATGTATACATACGTGTACACATATTATTTTGACCAATTTTTGTGAAAAGTTGGGAAAATAAAAGGCAACAGAAAGAACAGAGAGAACTGAAAGCACAGCTAAGCCAGAGTGGAAATACCCTAATATAACACTTGCCTGCAAGTATAACAGTTATGACTGCGAAACATACAAACAGATCTTGAGCTAATTAAGCTCAATAACAAACACTAAAGATTAGGAACACACTGGAAAATGTGACATATTATATAGTATAACAGTTTCGTATAACAGCTTAATAGACAAAATACAAGCATTTCAGTGTAGATTTTAAATAAGTTTATGGATTGTTTTAGTGTCGACATATGTATATTCATAAATATTTAAAGCGTAAAGAAAAGTTAATGGAGCGTCCAAACTGTAAAACAGTCTACAAATTAAGCGTTTTAACAGTCGAATAAAACAGTTTTTGTATAACACACAGTTCAGTGTAAAATTCACTCATAACTCAATCGTAAATGTAGAACAGTTTATGGCTAACAATATAAAAGTCCAGTATAACAGATGGTACTAACATTTGGACTGTAATTGCTTTACCCCAAAGTTCAGCTATTGTAGTGTATCACAACAATTAATTACAATGCCAATTCTAAATCTTCGCAAACCAAAAAAAAAAAAAAAACTAAATTTCAAAGTTTTGTAATAGAAATGAGTTATACAATCAAACTCATTCATTCACAAAAAAAGTGCCATTCACAATATTGTAATTGAGCAGAAGCAGAACAACAGGTAGCAAAAAACAGTCAGTGAAAAGGGTTCAAGTTCGATTTAGGTATTCAAACTATTCGTATGGATAAGAAAACAATGTACTATACAAGTATTCAGTGACTCAATAGACCTGATGCATGATTCATTTGGTATTCATTGAGTATTCGTGGCTATCATTTCTATCCTTATACAAGCTCGGATGAACACACTTGAAATATCAATCGAAAGGCAGCTGAAAAAGACACAAAATAAGATCCTTCATTTCACATTCCTTTGTCGAGTATGCTTCATGCATAGAAACTACAGAATTATAAGTAGCAACCACAACAACAACAATATCATTAATAAATACAAGTATAACGAATGGATTTCTATAATGAACTGACAATAGATTCACTCGAGTGAATACCCCACACTCCTCTGAGTACCCTTTAATGGAGCGCTCGAAAAATTAATTAAAACTTGCATGCGCAAAGCAGAAAAAAAGATGTGAGTACTCGTAAATTAGCATAAAATGCTTTGGCCACATGCCATATAAACTACAAGTATTGTGATATATAAAAGAGACAGACAGACAGACAGACAGAGAGTGAGAGTGAGAGGGACAACTAAATAATAATAATAACATGCAACTGGCTTTTTGGCCACGCCCACACCCTTAAGACTAGACTCCTTTTAGCTCTTTCCCGCCCTTTCCATCTCACTCTTTGGTGGTCTCCCTCAGCTCTATCCATAATTTGCAATCAGACTCTTAACAACCCACGACGCTAAAGTCCAAGACGAAGTCGAAGTCGGAGTCTCAAAACTCTGCTTCAATCTACCAACAACGGAAAAAAGAAGAAGAAATCTAAAAAGAAATCCACAACGACGACCAAGAAAAATATGCAAGCCAGCAAAAAGAAAGGCCAAATTACATGTTGTCATTATGCAGTAGAGGAGGGCAAAGTCAGGGGGAGTTGGGAGAGGGCAGGAGAAATACACACACACACACACACTATACACTGTACACATAATGAAGTGTAGCAAAAGGCATGCAACGTTTGTTGATTCGAAAAACGTTATAGTTAGCTATGAGTGCAAGTTTCGAGTGTGAAGTGAATGTTGGTCCCAGTGCGAGTGCGAATGCGAATACTCGTACACGAGGGTCGCTCATGCAGTTTGCAATTTATAAGTCATCATGTACTTGTAACATTAGGAAGCAATTCATATTTAATTAATAAATAACAATTTATTAAATTAGTGTAGTAATAAACAAGACTTCAAATTGTATTTTGATCTACTCAATAATTATACAAGTATCCTTCAACTCCTCTGCATATCAATAAAGATCTTCTAATATTTAAATCTTAACCAAGAAATTTGTAAGAAAATCTTACAGATTCAGGTGATTACAAGTGAATAAATTGTTTGTCGTCGATGTTCAGTTGAATATTGAAAATATAACAACTGATTGACCCTCTCATACGAACGTGAGAGGCCAAGTGAAAGGAGTTGCCATAAGACCGAAACTCTCACAGACACAGGGGAGACTCTATCTATAATGAGGTGCAGTAATAACCCTCTCTCCGAAATGGGATCCTCATACGGGTCCAGCTAATCAGCTGATTACCATGTGATTAGCAAGATTTAGATATGTTTACACTTAAAATTAGCAGACAATCTGTAGAGCATCTGTTTCTCTCTTTTCTTGTTCTCAATTTTTATTTATTTGCATTTAATTTTTATCGGATAAATAAAGAACAGAAACTGCTAAAAACAAGTGACGTTGTTGTTATCAACAGAACCTCTGACTAACAAAATTGACTAGAATATAGTTCCATATGTTATAAAGTCATACCTATGGTGTATCTACAAATCTTCAAGGCAAGTGAATTTATCACTCAAGTCGATTAATGTCGACGCTTTCTAATAGCGTATTTGTTGTTTACTTTGGCTCATTGTCTTTTCAATTTCTTTTTCATTATCAGTCGAGTGGGTGGGTCTCTGATTCTCCCAGGTTAGTCAGAGGCCTACCCAGGGCCTTTATCTTTATCGCCCGGGGTATTTGTTATTGCTAACTCCAAAGCTATTTCATACTATGAAACAATGACGCCTCGAGGTCGCTCTCATTGACAACAATGTCATACCATAATAATACATTTAAGTTGCTTTTTTTCCACTGTCAAAGATCTAATACCCTATGGAATCTCATTAAGCAATAGATAACACGATATGTGTTAGTATGTGACTATGATGTTCTTTACGGAAAAGTAACTAAAAAATACAATTTAGATTTTTAATTCATTTGTCATTAATAAAAAAAAAAATAATATCATAAGAAACTTATTTAAGCATGTAAATAATAAATACCTATTTAACCCTCTAATGCCCACGTAAAAAACGAAATTTGAGCAATCACTAATTTTCAGTCAAGGAAAATAAGTAGTAAATCTCTTCGTAGAGCGGTAAAAGACAAACTGCCTGATGAAACATTTAATTGTTCATTAAGTTTTGTAGCAATATACCTTAAATTATAAATGTAACATTATTATATTAATTTTAAAAATTTTAACTGCGATTTTTTTTACCCCGCCCAAAGGCAGGGTTAGGCATTAGAGGGTTAAGGCTTTCCAATTAGTTTCCGTCACATAGGAAACTGTAATAACCCATTGTAAAGGGTATTAAAATGTGTAGAAAACCTTTTGTCAGTGGTGAAAATGTTACAAATGACAGAGACACAAACACAAATGCAATGGAAATGGACAAGAAAGCGCACTCATAATTGCGATCACAGGGCAAAAATTGTAAAATGAAGAGAGCTTTGGGGTGATGGGGTTATGGAAGTGGATGAATCGTAGAGCTGGTGGATAGGTTCCCATAAGAAGTACATACCCCATACAACATATTGTAGCGGCCAACTACCTTAGCGACTCATCAACTGTTGCTCTGCTTTTTCTCCCCGTTTACTTTTAGTACGAGTGTGTATAAGAAAGTGCACTTAATTGCTGAAAAGACCTGGTAAGACCGGGTGGACTACCTAGAGACCGGTGCCATATGAGACACAATGATGGTTCACACAAAACTCCAGAGAGAACTTATAAAGCACATATGACAGTTAATAACGAAGAGGAACCAAACAGATCAACTTGCTTGCCGCTACATCTGATGATGACTAAACAAGTTTCACTAAGAAACATAAACACCATAAATCGATCAATGAAGTCTTACCCCGAACTCAACGCTGCCCCTCTCTTTTCAAGTGTATGAGCATCATTAGCCATGATAGATTCCATTAAATGAACGATACTAAATGTTTAGCAGAGACGGTTCATTGAAGCTTTCTCAATCTCTCCACAAATGCGCTTTAGAAGTTTCATTTTGTGAAAATATCAATGAAATGCTTAAAGCTTTATATATGGACTTTGGTATGACAAAGTCTAGTCAGAGCCATAACTGGCCTATATCCGTTTCGGACACTAATGTAAGCATTTGTCTTGGGCTAAACATTTTTTTAACATTTCTACAACTTCTACTTTTTAGTCTTATGAATGCATTTATGATAAAACAAATGGATGGAAATAGTTGCAATTCTTTTTCATATTTTAAATCAGCGGTGGGCACGCAATGGCTCCGGGAGCCAGCAGCTGCCAACGAATTCAGATTTCGTGCCCACTGCTGTTTTAAATAATCGTAAAATCTATCAAAACTAAAACTTATATCTGTATATGGGCATTTCCATTCGCGCACGGGACATTCGTACACATTCAAAGTAAAAAAACGGTAAAAAGGAAACGGTTTTTTTTCTGATGAAGGGCTTAACATATAGCATTTGATTAGCTCTTTCATTGGTGCAAAGATTGATTTTGGGTAATTTTTCATTTTGAAGATAATAGAAAAATTCAAGTGATTCGCACGGGACACAAAACGGAAGTGACTTGTGAGGTCAACCAATTCAAACGCCAATTTCAACGAATCCAGAGGCAATATTTTAATGCAACTTATTTTTAACTCTTGTGCATTGATGCCTCTTAAAAATGGTTATGATTTTTTTCAAATATGACTTGCACTTTTTTTTAAATTCAATTTGACGTAAATTCGCACGGGACATCGCGCACGGGACATTTTTTACCATCACTATTTTTATGTTGTTTCTGTTTCTCTATTTTAAATTATATTTCGAAAACAGCTCGAAATACTTTATTAAATTAAACTTTCAATATATTTCTTTTAATTAAAATGGTTTATGTTACAATCTTACTGTCCTACTTAGTGAAATCGTTAATATACAAGCGGTCCATTTTGAAAGTAAATTTTCAGGAAAACGGGCAAAAATAAAGAAAAATTGAATTTATTCCAATGTAGAATCTCTAAGTTCATCCTATTGAATTTCTTCTAGTGTATATTGCTTAAATAAATAACTTGAATACATTTTTGGAAGCTATGAAATTTGCTTCCATGTGATGTGAGTTTTTGATAAATTTTACGTTTTTGGCCGCGGTGGACCTTTCTGTGGAAATGCCCATATATAATTATTAAAGAAATTCAAAAGCTTTAACAAAGCGTTTAACTTTTCAAAATCAATAACAATATTTGTTTTCTACAATAATTATGTAATTGTTATGAAATATTTAGAACACGCAGCTATGATATTTATCTAGTCCAAGTGAATCTTAAATTCAAGATCAAGTCAGAAGATCTCAAATAAGCAAAATATACGATGCAATATGGTAATGAATAAGCATAGACAAGGCATAACAAATTGATAAACTGATGAATTGAATGATTGACAAAGCGTAGCGTTAAGTTTGTTTGCCTAATGAGCAGATTGACAAATTTAACTTCTTATCTCATAACGTATTATTCAATTGTACAACATCAACAACTTTCTTTCCTTCTTTCTTTCTTACTTTGTCGTATCGCCACTTAAGTGGAGCCTCATAAAGTGCACTTAGAGTTACAGCAATAGCAAAAAAAAAAAAAGCACCAACAAAAGCCGCTTACAAACTTTACTAGTGATTGCGATTGCCGAAAACCCAGGCACATGGGGCTAGAGTGTGTTATGTGTGTTGATGTTTTTGGAGAATGGTTTCTGTTACTTTATTTTGCTTTTATTTTTGGGTAGGGAGGAGGCAGCTGTAGTAATACCTATGGTATATGAACCGGTTGGCTACTTGGGGCACCGAAAAGTTGATTGAACCTGCGCTGTTGATTGAGTAACACACATTTAATTGATTTAAATGCGAGGCTTTTGCTTAATTGCCACATAAACACAAACAGCCAAGAAACGGCGGCCAATTTTAATTACAGATGCTGTGCACAACTCGAAAGTGAAACGACAACAACATCAACAATAAAAAGAAATTTAAAGTTAACAACAACAAGAAAGAAAATAATAATAATAAAATAAATGTGCGCCCTTTGGGGCAATTGAGGAAACAGCAGCTGTATCAACGAGGAGCTTAACACGACTTTAAAATACCCTACACTGAAGCAAATAGTTCATTCTTTAGCTCATTTCTATAAGGAAACTATGTCAAATTTGTTAGCTGTATTTATACATGTTCTTAACTTAAGATAATCAGAGTTTCCCAAATAAGTAATTTGAAATAAGGAAGAAGCTAAGAAGAGCTTAATTTTCGCAATATTTAATATGTTTTCATGGGTTTAAAACAGCGGTGGGCACGAAATCTGAATTCGTTAGCAGCCGCGGGCTCTCGGAGCCATTGTGTGCCCACCGCTGGTTTAAAACTATCGAAAGAAGTCTTTTTTCAAAATATATGTATGGAAATATAGAATTTTTTTAGGAATTGCCAAGTGACCTGGTTGATCCTTTGCACTCAATTGAGTGCAGGGTATAAGGAAGGCAGCGAGGCGGGTCAATTGAGTTCACTGTCGCTTTCACTCTCACTGACTAGACTGATGGTGACAAGAGGTGACACTTTGTACACAATTTTAATCGATGATTAACTGCCTCAAAGCGATGACCGACAGCTGAGTGCCAGTTCAGTTAATCAGAGCGGGTGGAGTTAAGCCAAAAGGGGGAGCAACAACAAGATGGAGGGAAGAGGCAAGAGGCAAAAGGGAATCAAAAGCGATACTGAATGATGACGTGAATTGACCGCTTCAACGTCAACGTTAACGTCAACGTTAACTGTGCATTTCGAGTGTTTGTTTTCATTGGTATTTATGTTTTGTTTACGCGATTTACCCGAAGACATCTGACTTCGTTTCGTTTTATTGTTTTCTTTTTTTTGGTTTGAATCGCTGCCAATTGGTTGCCAATTCCCATGTATGGCTTAAGGGTCTTTTGGCAATCATCAAATCAAACAGAAGCGATTTAAATGAAGGTGAATGCACTCGCAAATATTATATTTTGATTTGTATAGTTTCAAAAAAATTGAATATTCATCAAATGTATTCATAAATGCATATCATTCATAAAATTTATATCATTAAATGCTAATTTTCAATGAAGTTTTTGCAAGTTATTCATGGGTATTCATTGTGCAATTATTCATGCAGTGTGTTCAAAGTGTACATTTGAGTGCAATAAATGAATAATAACGTATCTTTGACTAACTGTCAAAAGACTACATTTGATTTACTTCATTGATCAATGTATTTATATTTACTATTTGAGCAAACTCTGACTAGTTACTGCACTAAAGTCTAAATAGCTTAAAACCGCTTATTCACCATCTAATTTGTCTTTTATTCATGTATAAATACAATTATTCATTCACTGGTTTCGCACGCACTCATTGGGTTCTTTGTTCACAATTTCAAGAGCTTAATAATCTTTGTTTTTATTTTCTATGAGGTGTTTTTTTTATTAAATTTTGCTTGTGAAAACCCCAAACTCATACACACACACACACACACACACACATTAGCAACAAATATTTTATCAACACATTTAGTCAGTTTGGCTAGTTAGTTTATCTACGAAGGACCCAAATGGTAATGATTAGATTAAGTAAACACCGACAAAGCTACGAAAATAAAACAAGCTAGCGTCTTATAATACCCTACACATCTATGGCTTAAGCAGCGATATCGGCACCTTAAACATTTCCATGAGTAACCTGAAGTTTCCACATTTTATTTTGAGTATCATGAAAATAAGTAGACGATAAATCGATAAACGTTGATGTAATCAAAAATTATGGTTCGCTTGAGGCAAGTTCTACTGTGTTTTCTTTAGGCAATCTGTTATCATTTATGAGACAAATTAAACAATAATAGGCCCTAACAATAACAAACTGATCCATACATTCATCTATACAGTGTAAATTCTCTATAATGAATGTTTGCTCGTCATTGTTAATTTTAACAGTTGTCAGGCAATTTGATTTATTTGTGTTAAGATTTAAAGCTTTTTCAAGTACTGCAAACGCAAGCTGCACAGTGGGTCAGCGGCAATTGAAAATCCTTCAAGGCCAACAAGAACAGCAACAACAATTGGAACAAGAACAAGAAGTACATGTTTGTCTTTGTTGTTGTTGTTGGTGCTTATTGCATTCCTGACTAGTGAAAGTCGCTTTGGCCAACAACAAATCTCAAGGCTGATGACTGCTGCCTGTTGGCTGCCACTTGCCACATGTTGAATGCCTGCGCAGCTGTGTAATCCGAGACCCAAATAGATTTATTAGCTGTCGCGTTTAATTGAAAACACAGGCAACTCCATTAGACATGTGCATGTGTTTGTATCTGTGTGTGATCCTCAGAATGGAAAATTCTTTTAGGTAAAATAACCACAATAACTATGGGAGAAGAAGCCAACGAAAAAAGGTAGAAAACATAATGATAATGCCTGGGAAACTGACTGAAAAGGCATCACTTGAAATTCTTCCTTTCGCTGCCCTTCCCCAAAACCCACCCTCTCATTCGGTCTGTCTCTTTCGCTCCCACATAGCCTTGTCTTTAAGCATTTCCTGCTGCATTCGCTGTTCGCGTCATGGGAAGCTAAACACACTAAGAAGTTCAAGAATAAGACAAAAAGCAACATGTAGAAGAAGAGTAGAAGGAGAAAAAGCAAATGGAAGACGCCTCTTATATAAATATAAGTACTTATACTCCGACTTATACATATAAATACATCCGTATAAGAACTATGTATCTAATTCAGTAGCACTTTAAGTTATCTGCAATTTAATCTGCATTTAAATAAAGCACAAATTTTACTCTATAAACATATATATAGATGAATATACATATATATCTGTGTGTGTACATAGATATCGTCACAAGCTTAGATAAAAAATTCGCTTGAAATATTTTAGCATTGCATTTCGACTGCTTTATTATTTTGGCACTCACAAACACGAGAAAAAAATTAGTTATAAAAAACGTATGTATAAGAGCAACAGCAACAATTACGCGCACTTGTGCTTAAGTAAATGACAATAACTAAAAACTAAATCAAACTGTCAACGACAACAAACAAACAAAACTGCGTAACCTGAGCAACAACAATAACAACAACAACGGCAGCAGCAGCAACAAAAGTACGTACAAACTGCGAGCAGCGACGACAACAACAACAGCGACGACGACGACAGCGACGGCGACGGCGACGTTTTGAATGAGCGAAGCAATGAGCGAAGTGCGCTGCGCTCGCGTTTCGTTTTAAAACTGAAGTCAAAGCACAGCCAGCGACAACGATCATGCAGCGACAAGTGTATGGCGAACACACACACACACATACGCACACACAATGGCAACAAGAGAGTGTGAGAGCAAACGTGCGAGAGCGCAAGTGTGAGAGCGATCTGAAGTGAGAGCATATGCCGGCACAAAACAAGTGCAAGGCAACAACTGCGCTCTGCAGTACATGTCAAACTGTGCGCACTCCACTTCAGCGTTGCTCGAATTGCAAGTTGTTAAATGCCCAATTTGCTAGAAATAGCTAAATTAGAAATTATTAAAAACGCTTAGAGACATGCTAATAGTTCTTCTATCAACGACATCATTGGCAGAATTAAGAAAATACAATTAAATACAATTTCTTCAAATTTTCAAGCTAATTAATAAGCTTAGTTTAGCTATAAATGAGCTAACATGGCAACACTTACGCACTTGCTTTTACAGTGGCTTTCAAACTTGCGCAGTTGACTGGACAGCTTTGGGAATGGCCAGAACACGGGGGAGAACAATGAATGACCAGCTAACAGCTGAATGCGCTGCTGCTGCTGTTGCCAAAGCCAAAAGCATAGATAGCGACGGCAGTTTGTCAAGCGTAACGCAAATAAGCACGCAAAACAACAAAACAACAAACACAACATAGAATCCCAAAGTCATTCCGACAATTAAATACTCTTACTAATATCTTCAAACAATAGAAATGCATTCACAGCTGAATTGAAACATTTCTTCTTGAAATGAAGTTTTCTTCATAATACATTTGTTTCTTTTCTTTTTTTTTTTGTCTTGTGAATTATTTTTTAAATTCTGTTGGTGTTTCTTTTATAATGCTCTCTCGGTCATTTAATTTGGTATCTCTCTCTTATCTAATTTCCTCTTTATAGCTTCATAAATTCGATAACTATTTAAGGTTTAGAAAATCTCTTGGCGACAAATCTTATGACCAAATCAATGGACTTCTCTTCTCTATCCCTCTCCCTCTTTTTATGTTCTTTCCTTAGCAGCTCATAAAAAACCAACTAAAGGCAAACATAAGAAGAAGAAGCAGAAGCAGGAGAGGAAGAAAAAGCATGCAAATCTGTTGGCAACCGCAGGATGGTGCCAAACAGGTGGCAACTCTACAACAGATACACACATTATACATATAGACAACAATTGCCGAGGGCGGGTGCATTGTGTAAGAAAGGGCGAAGGGGGACGAAAGGGGGCGAAAGGGGGAAGGAGTGTTGCATAATTGCCAAGAACGTTGCAAAACGTTGGTAACCATTTCCTTAGTCATTTCCCCTTTGGGCCCAACATAAAAATGAATTGGCCTTCGACTGCAACGTTGTTGCTAGTCGTTGTTGTTGTTGGCTTTAAATGTATTCTAGCCTGTAAACGTAATGAAATTAAACGAACTGGAAAGCTTCCTTTTTCCATGAAAAGCCTCCGCATCGTTGGCATAATTAATGAGAGAAAACCAAACCGCAAAAAGAGCAACAACAACGGCAACAACAAAAGGAGCTAACAACAAATGTATTCAAACGAACATGCTTATGTATTCATATACAATATTTATACACACATTCATAGATTCAATTTGTTATTGTGATTTTTAATGGCATAAATAATGGAAAAGTTGGAAAATTATAATTGAATCGAAGCGGGAAGTACGATAAACACATGTAAGTGAGTGTATTCATAACAAAACTAACTATTCATAACATAATGAAGACATTGTTATAATTTTTCAATTCCAACATTTTTTTTTTTTTTACTGTATTGTGATTCAATAAAATGCAACAGCAGTGACTGTCAAACTGTAACGATCAGCTGATTTTTAAATGTTGCCCCATCTGCAAAACTTTTGGGCAAACAGAAAAGCGAATAACCGTTAATTTGATTGTGCGACTTGAGCACTCGGCAATCTCATTAAAAGCTCACAAAGACTTCCGTTCGACATTAATAAAGCCGTGTGTCACCATCCCAGACAGAAAGAGAGAGAGAGAGAGAGAGAGAGAGAGAGAGAGAGAGAGAAAACAACAAAAAAAAAACAACTAATGAGCAAAAAAGAAGCGAAAAAAACTAAAGCAGAAACAAAGAGCTTGGCAAATTCTCAATCATAACTTTATACTTAAAAGAGTGTGGATACCCTGTAAGCATTAAATAAATTGAAAAGTGGTATGCTGGAGAGAATTTGAAGAGATGCTTAACTATCGATAATACTGATAATAAAAGTAAAATACATATATTAACACCGTACTAGTCTAGTCTTCATCTGTTAGCTACATTTTCAAGTAAACTTTAGATTCAGTTCTGTATCTATAAGATACTTAATGTGTATACCAAGTGAGTAGAATTTAAAAAAGTTGAGATTGATGTTTGACATTGTGTTTTAAAACATGGAGACTATCGAATGTTATTGTCATAAAAAGGAAATTGAATTGAAGGATACATTAATGGCAATATGCAAAAGCAGGGTGTCTGCTAGTCGAGCACACACTTTATTATTGTATGTATGACTCTGAGCACGGTATAATTTTGAAAAGTAAATAAAAATTATTTTCATTATAAGCCTGGTCCTCAACCACCCTCTCTATCTCTCTCTCCCTTTCTGGTCATCTTCATGTTCATCTCCCTCTCTCTGCCCTCTTCTCTCAATTTCTCTCTTGCACTGTCACTCAGCTGATATTTTATACACAATATTTTTTCGCCTTGTGTTTTTCTATTGGTTTTGTGATCAGAGCTGGTCTCGTTTTGGAGTCGCGTGTTTGAGTCGCTGGCCAAGCGGTTTGACTGGTCCATTTTAGCCGCTTGCCGCTTGCCAATTGCCAATTGCCGTTTTGTGTCTTCAAAGGCGTCTGCGTCTGTGTGTTGGCCTAAACTAAAACAAAAGGCGGGCAAGTTCATTCACCATTTCACCTAATTTTTTGTTGTATTCAATGCTATTTGTTTTGATTTTGAATGCCGCTTTTGCATTTGTTAGCCAGTTTGAATGTAGCTTTAAACCGCCTCAAACCACAATTGAGACGGAGAGCGAAAGAGACAGAGCAGGTGGGTGGAGCAGGGGCAGGGGCAGGGGGAACAATTGGTAATGCAACAACACGTGCAAGTTTCGCTTCGCTGCGCTTTGACATCAAAGGCCTCAAGGTCGCCACAACAACAACAACAACGACAATAAAGAGCTTGAAAAGCTGCCGAAAATAATCAAATGTTGCAAGTGCAACTTTTTCTAGCGTGTGTTTGTCGCCAGATGTCGCCACAAAGTGCAACTCAAATTGAATGAGATGATTGCAATGATGATGTGCGTGTGAAGAAGTTTTGCTCTCATTGCGGCATTCGTTATTGGCGTGTGAATACTATGAATAACCACAACAACAACAACAACACTAAAAAGCACTCACAACAAGTGGAACAAACATTTTCCATTTGCTTTTCCCTCAAACGAATTTGAATCAATTCACACACACCTTAACTAACAATCGATAGCGATTATCTCACTGATAATTGTTGGTAAAATTTGTATAAATGTATAACGAAAAAAAACATACCATCTGGATATTTGTAAAGCCATCAGCAAAAGTCGAACGATTAATTAACTATAACCATGAAAAAAAATATATGTACTCGATAAATATTTTCAATGCGATCTCTAAAGAACATGATTCAATTTATTATATACGCATTCATTTTTGTTATTATTCATTTTTTATGTCATATATACGAGGGCTGCTATATATATTTCTGGCCTAATAATGAAAATGCGAATATTTATCATCACAAATTGTTTTATTGTTTTTCAAAGTATTCTCCAGCCTGATTTATACACTTTTGCATGCGCTCAAACCAATTGTCGAAGCACTTTTTCCACTCCGATTGAGACACCTCCAAAACATGGTTTTTGAACGCTTCAACAGCATCTTCTGGGCACGAAAATCGTTGACCACGCATTTTTTTCTTGATGTGCGGGAATAAAAAGAAGTCATTGGGTGCCAAGACAGGGCTGTACGGCGGATGACCCATCAATTCGACGTTTTGGCCGGTCAAAATGGCGCTGGTTTGAGCCGATGTGTGAGAGCTCGCGTTGTCATGGTGAAGAATGATTCGTCTTCTCTTGTTTGTTTTTCGAATTTCTCCGAAGACTTCAGGCAAACAAATTGTGGTGTACCACTCAGAATTGACCGTCCTTCGTTGCTCAAGCGGAACAGTCGCCACATGACCAGTTTTGCCGAAGAAACAGGCGACCATTTGCTTCGAAGTGCTTCTTCCACGAACAAATTTCGTTGGATTTGGCTCGTCTTCGAAGACCCACACGGTCGATTGTTGTTTTGTTTCGGGCTCATACGCACAGATCCAAGATTCGTCACCTGTGACGATCTTATGAACATCTTTTGAAGCACCGCGATCGTATTTTTTCAACATTTCTTTGCACCAATCGACACGAGCCTTTTTTTGAGCGATTGTCAAATTGTGCGGGATCCAACGACAACAAACCATTTTTACGGTCAGGTGTTTATGTAATATCGAATGTATGCTGGTGGGAGAAATGCCCAAGGATGCCTCTATCTCCCGGTATGTCACATGACGATCTTGCATTATTAGTTCACGCACGGCATCAATGTTCTCTGGCACAACGGACGTTTTTGGACGACCTTCACGGAATTCGTCGTTGAGCGAACTGCGACCACGATTAAATTCGTTATACCAGTTTTTCACGGTGCTATAGGATGGTGCTTGATCGCCATACAAAGACTTAAGTTCATCGATGCACTCTTGTCTGGATAATCCACGTCGAAAGTTGTGAAAAATGATCGCACGAAAATGCTCACGTGTCAATTCCATTTTTTTAACGGAATTGAATTGTTCAAAGCTCTGTAAGTTTAACAATTCACGATTAAATGACAACACGTTCTGAGTGATGTTATGCTAAAAAATGTCAAACTTTCCAATGGAAATATCAGATTGCACCTGGCAACACTTATTGTTGTCTAGGCCAGAAATATATATAGCAGCCTACGTATTAGTTTTTATTAATTATTTAACAAAATACGTAAATACAGTTGAACTGCCGCAACTCGAACTTCTATAACTCAAGTTTCTCTCTAAAAGAAGCTAAATGAGTGACAATAAAATTAATAAACCTAAGAAAAAGAACTCTATAAGTCGAATATCGATATAACTCGAACATTTCCTTTGGGTAATAGTGATTCGATTTAGGGAAGTTCAACTGTATTTAATTTACTCAGCGCATTAATGAGCTTTAAGTACATAACTAATGAACAAAGCAATGAGCAGCACTAATGCTGAAAATTTCTAAGCAAAACTCTTTATTTTTATACGCGGTTCTTTTGTATTATCACGATTAACATTATGATTACAAAACATGGAAAGAATTCGTCAACTTAATGGCGCCATCTATTGCGTGTTGGCGGCAGCTGATAGAAAGCTGAATTGCCCTTCACAGCGGGTGTGGGTCTTGGCTAAAGGAAAAACTGCGGTTGCGATACGCGCTTCATTTGCAGCGGAAATGCTGTCGCTGAGCTTTTTAGATGAAAGCTTCGTTAGCACCAAACAAAGCCGAAAAGCGATATAAATTATTTATTAGATAGTCGTCAATGTTGTTGTTGCTGTTTGGCCCATTTACCCAAATATTTGATGTGACTTGCAACATGCATCGATTCGATGGAAGCATTTTCCAGCTAACAACGATAAGATACGTAAGAAAAGTAATACAAACAAATTGTGGCAACACACACATTCCAGTAACTACTAAATAGATATGAATCGATAAATACGAGTACTTATAGAGCTGGAATTGGGTGTAACTAGCTCAGTATTGAACCAGATACATATGTTGCTGCCTCTTGTTGTTGTTGCTGTTGTCCTTACGATTCACTGCACCCGTGGCATGTGTCAGCTTTGGCTTTGCATTTCATTTGTCAAATTGGCAACACGCCTTTTGGCCACATGCATGATCATAACTCATTCAACTGGGTCATCAACGCATCAAATTATTTATTACCCATTCGATTTTTTTTTTCATCATCATTATCGCTGTCTGCTCTGCGATATCTAATTTCCAAATTTTCTTGTTTCCATTTTCCATTCGAATGCTGATAAGTTATCGTGACCCGAAATAACAAAACAAGACTTGTTATGCTTACCTGCAATGATAACAGAGAAAAAAAGAAATATTTATGTCAAATATTTGTTTAATCAACGTTTTGGCTTATTAGCTATTGGGGTAGGTAGAAGAATAATTATTCTTATCTCGGTGGAACTATTGATTGTATTATCGCAGCAGAAACTATTTATTTTGGTTCCAAATATGATATGGTATTCATTTATTACGTACATGTGTATGACAAAAAAGTTTACTACATTCCAAAATGTTAATTAAAAAAATATTTTTTCTCTACGCATTTTTTAGACTACTATTTTATGGTATTATTTTAAGCAGGGATTAAAACCATCACCTTGAACCGGTATAAACCGATTCAAATTTAAAACCGTAACTAAAACCGAAACCGAAAAAAAATTTTTTATTTGACCGAAACCTTAAGTCTGAAGCTCTGTAAACCGAAATAACTTTTTAGAAACCGTTTCATTTATAAGGGTTAACTTCGGTTTTTCATTTATAAAAATAAAAAAATATTTATCATTTTTAGTTATGATTTTTTATTTTAATTTTCTTATGTTTAACTTTGAATTTTTATTCGTGATATTCATGATCGAATTTTAATAGCAAATAAAATAAATTTGTTAAAGTTGTTAAAATATAATTAAACCTTATCAAACTGAAGAATATGTGAAATAAATGTCTGAATGAAACATTAAGAAAATAATGCCTTTGTAATTTATTTTATTATAATTTTAATAATTCATTTTTTTGCGAACAGAAACCATACCGGTATTTTAAAACCGAAATATACAAAAACCGGTTCACCAATACGAAACTTTTATTCAAAGATTTTGCGTAACCAATAACCGAAAACCTAAATGCGAACATAACCTCAACCGTAAAAATGCAATAAAAACAAATTATTCTTAAAATGATAGAAAAACTCTTAAGTGTAAAATTGGCGCCAGTGCTCCATTTAATTGAAAATAAATAAAGAACAAGGCAATCTAAAAAAATTGTATTATCTCTAGTTCTTAAAAAGTGCCTAGTAATTTATACATTGATAAAAACCGACAAAGCATTGATATTAATATGCTGATCATATGCTAGATCTATTTTTAGATGGTTTAGAAAAGAACAATCAATAAATTCAATCAATTGTTGTGATTACATGTAACTGATATCGTATTCTAACTGATTGATTTACGTATTGGCATATTGCGAGCTTGTTAAGGGCAACTTTACTCATTATTCAGAGCACAATTGGATAAACAAATGGAAATTCCAATTGATTTTCATTGGAATTGCATAGCGATTCCCCCAACTTGGAATGCAATGCTTATCACGTTTGTCGCAGGCAGTTTGAATGTGATTCAACTGCGACATATTGGGGGCTGGGCAGCACCACCGACACCACCAGTACCACCCCCACTCAATATAAAGACACAAGCTGCAGCACAAGACGATAACGTCACGAGCCGTCGACTAAACCGCTTGTAATTGATCGTGTCTTTGACATTAGAAAACATTTTTGTCTGTCTGTCTGTCTGTCTGCCGTTGAGTGTGTGTGTGTGTGTGTGTGTCTGACTTATTTGGTTGCCATGAAAATGTAACGCGAAACACGCCAAGAGACGCCGCCAACTGGTGCACGGTGGCTAATAAAGCGCATGGAAGGCGAACGCACGCAGCGACAACAAATCCACTTAGGCGTGCAACAAAGGCAACTTGTGGCAGCCGCAGGAGGAAGCCAAACAAGGCAGTCAAGAGCGTCGAGTGAAATGAGACGTGGAAACAACAACAACAACAGGCAACAACAACAGCCAACAGCAACAGGCAACATGGGACTCCATTTGTAGTATGAATACTCGTAGTTCAATCAATAATCATTTTAACTTTCAAAGCTTTAATTCAAAGAAAAGTGATTTTCAAAGTTTGCCTTAGCTTAACTTAATGTATCAATTTTAATGTTTGTGTTAAAAAATTATAGTATTTTTAAAAAATTAAGAAACTACAATTTATTATTAGATTGCGCCCTAAAATAATCCAGAAATTGTTTTGGTCTAAAGTGTTTAAAGCTTTTGTTCCTTTAACATAATATTTAATTTGGATTAATGCTGCAAAAGTTCAAGATGTTGTGAAAGGTTCGGTAATGGGTATTTAAATACCCAAAAAAGTGTTAACGCTTTAAAATTTCTAGCAGGGGGCACGTGAAAGAAATCGAGGCAAAATTTATTTCATAGTAAAGAGAAATAACAAAAATATAACTATACAAATTTAACAGTTTAGTTATCCTTGGTATACCTGTAGTTTTTTACAGGTGAATATCTAGGTTTTTTTCTGCATAGAAAATGTTGACGAAAAAAGTTGAAAAATGTATGGAAATCTGAGAAATAAAATTGAAGATAAAAATTGTTTTTGTTCCCTTCAACTTCTATGGTCTTCTGGGCACATATTTCAAAATTTTGTCAAAATCGTACCAGCCGACTATAGGCAGTCTTTAATGGGTTAAGAAGCCCTTAACTCAAGGTTTTGGTTTGAGCCGACTTAGATTTTCCTAATTGTTATCAATTGTCCTTTTAAGCCGATTAAATGTTTAATAGAAATATGCAGAGTTTGTAAAAGAATCTAATTAAGAAAATCATTTAGTTATAAATATATAAATTATATATATTTTTAATTTAATAAAAAAGCTGACTTAATAAATTTACAGTTATAATGTTTGAGAAGATGTCAATATTCTAAAAATTAATTGTGTTTATAAATAATATAATTTTTTTGTTATTTTCATATTTAAATTTTAAAATTTTATTTAAATTCTTAGTCAATAAATAAATAATTGAAAAAGTAAATAGATCAATAATATTAACGGCTAAATTATTAAGTATGTCAATCGAAGCAAGAACTCAATTTCTTAACTCACTCTCTCTCGCTCTATCTGTCTCTTATAAGTAGTTGTGTCTCTTATTCTCAAGTGTATCCTAGCCATGACTCAGGGTCTAGTCAAACGAGGCATCGAGATGACTTGCCAATCTTCAACTTAGTGTTGTTGTTGTTGTTGTTGAAAGGCAATAAAGCGTGCTGCTGACCCACAGACAACTGACTACGTAAGTGTCTCAAATTGTTAAGCGGCTTTTTGGTTAAATGGGCAGCGCCATCTAACGAACAACAGAGGCAACAACTAAACTATGTAGTAATGACGAAGAAGAAGAAGAAGAAGAAGAGATAGAGCATGGGGCATGGGGCAAACCAATCGGATATTGCGCAATCGAGTTGTAATTTGTCGTCATCTGTGAGTTTCCGCAATGCCAACAATGTTAACGTCTTCGTTTTGGCCCCATCGGCGGGTCAGCAAAGTTCATTGCAAACGCTTTGGTCGCCCATGGAAGTTGTTTTTAGCAGAGTGTGTATCTGTGTGTGTGTGTGTGTGTGTGTGTGTGTGTGTGTGTGTGTGTATGCAAAAGAAACAAAGACGACGAGTGAAAGTGATGGCAACAGGTGAGTCTTTGACACGACGGAAACACTGTTGCGTTTCCAAGGCAAACCAGATAATTCAATCAGCCAGTCAATCAATCAATCAATCAATCAATCAGTTAGCTAAGCAATCAATCAAAGAAAAATGTTAGCTTACACACAGCTTCATCAAAGCGATACGAAGTTTGTCAAACCTTAATAAATATAACATAAAACCAAAAAAAAAAGAAACAAACAAAGAGAAAATGATTATCATGATTATTATTATAATTATTATGATACACACACACACACATATATACATGCACACATTGAGATGAATGTATGAAGAGGTATTAAATGTTGGCAACCGGATTCGAAATCGGTTTCAGATTCCAGACAAACGCAACTCAGAACAAAGAAATCACCTTTTGTTCCCCATGTGGGGGAGGCTGGACGGGTAAAGAGAAGTAAAGAGAGTGAGAAGAGCGCCAAAAACAATATAATTTATTGTTTACCTTTAGCACAATTGACAGTGAGGCAGGGACAGACAAAGAGAGTCTTAAGAACTGGACAGTAAACTTAACCGAACCGTAAGACAAGTAAATGATATTTTAGCCAAGTGACAAAAGTGCAGAACGAGCACAGTAAAAGCCCCTCAGTGGAAGCAGTCAGACAATGTAATTGTATATAGACTAAAGTCTGTACTCGATAAATGCAACTCTGTTGAGTTCAGAAAAAACTGAACGATCTTTAACATTTTTCTATTCAATCTACAATATAACTTAAATGTTATATTAATGCAAACATTTATTCATAATTATAATTTCTGTTTAATTGTCTATATTCATTTAGTTGTGCGACAGTACATGAATAAATATATAATAAGTAAATCATGTTCATATTCTTTATAATATAGTATTATATATAAAAAGGAAACAGATCAACTCCCGAGCTTTCTAAATTGAATTGCAGTTCGTTCAGTCAGAGTGTTTACTGTATTGTAGAAAGCGTCAAAATGCTAAATGCCTTACCTTAAAGTAGAAAAAAAACCTTTCACAAAAACCTTTAACAAAGGATGACAACTGCCACTTAAATTTCAATAGCTTTTTTTCAGAACAATAAAAAAAAACTCTCCAGCCCAAAAACAAGTGGAGGAAAAATGGGAAAACGGAAAAAAGGGAGGAGGAGTGCGGAGGAGAGTACTAAATACGATTACGAGCATGTAATGCCAATCATTGATCATTTTTATAAAAGAGATGGAGAAACTACTGCTGCGGTTCGTTATTTTTCTAAGAACTCACACAAGACATTAAAACGTGCCTCGGAATGACGGGGCGACAGTTCATTAAAAAGAAATTAGAGGAAGAAAAATTCGTATGGCATGAAGGACAGATCGAGAGAGAGAAAGAGATAGACACAGATAGATAAAGAAGGAGTGCGACTCATAAAAATGTCAGTTTATGAGCGAGGCAGGAACTGGCAATGCCTCAACAATAGATAAAAGACAGATTGACAGTCAGGTAAATTCCTGGAATTGCCATAAGTTCGGCAATCCCAACAAGTTTTTTCTCTCTAAATTTTATATGCTATAAGATTACCACACTATTGAATTCGAATGGGAAATGCGACTTTGACTTGCCCGGAAGGTAATATATATTGCAAAAGCAAAGGTTTTATCAGGGAAGTGACATCATATTAGATTGCATATGTTTATAGATTGTTAAACTGAGTTTCCAAAGAAAAGAAAGATGCGTAATCGACGCAACCCTGCGCCATGGCAACCCTAAACTAAAAGCAAGCATTAAACACAAAACATAAATAACAATAAACATAAACACAAAGACGACAGCAAAATTAAAAGAAACAACAAAATATTTAAGTAAAAAATTATAAAACAAAAATAAATAAAAGGAAAACATCTAAAATCGCATTTATACGCATACGCAACAACAACAAAAACCACAATAATAATAATAATAATAACAACAACAGCAATGATGATGATGACAACTGCTTTATTTTATGGGTGTCTCTTGGCGGAAAAAGTTTACTCACACACAATTTCTATATAAGCAATTAATTTTACTTTTATTTATGATATGTGCTTTTCGGCTTTTTGGAAGTGAAATTAAAAGCTGACCAGAGGTCAGAGGCCAGGAGAGTTACGAGAGCGGGGAAAAGGCCACAAAATTTCCAGAGCGTTTGTTTTCGGTTTTAAAAAAATGTATTTATTATTTTATGTAACAAAAGTGTTAGCTTAATATATTGTCAACAATCAACGTTAACATTTAATATTAAAATAATATTTTTAATCTTGTGGCATAGAAAAATTCATTCAAACTCAATACAAGTTTAATCTTAAAAATTGCTTAAAGAACCAGTTCAAGAACGAACCACAAGTACATACAATGTGTAACAAGTGCAAAATTTAAATAAAATGATTAAGCTTTAAATTCAAATTACAAGGCAATTTGTGAGGCAAGCGCAAATTATAATTGTTGTTGTTGTTGTTGTTGCTCAGCAATTTCAAGGCCACAAATGCGAAGGCGTCGCTTATGTGGGTGTCTTTTTCTGCAGGTGTGTGTCTATATGTGTGTATCAAAGTTCAGCGGCACTCAGTTGGAACAGTTGAGGCAGCCGGGCCACGCCCCAAACGGCCGACATTTGTGGGATATTTTTAGGGTGCCGCGTCAAGTTTGTCGCTTGAGTCTTTTGTTCTGCGCATGCCACAAAAATGTCAATTATTTCTATACTTGTTTATGTATGTATGTATTATTTAATTAATTAAACATGCACAGACAGCAAGAACAACAACAACAACACAAGCTATATGCGCAATTACCCAGAGGCGTGCCTTTAGCCCAGTTGGTTACCAATTGTTGTTGTTGTTGTTGTTGTTTTCACTCGCACGTGCAGCGCCTACGCAAAAAATGTAAAGCGGAGACGCGAAATAAATAAATAAATAAATAAAAATAAAGCTGGCAAAGCGACGAACACCGCAAAACACAGACCAATGGAAAACAAAAAGCAAAAACTACAGCAGAAGCAAAGCTTCTTCTTAAATATATTCAAGATAAGTCGAATAGCAAATACTCTTGCAGAACAATAACAACTAAATTCTGAGAGATTTACCAATCTTATTTGAGCTGAAAAATTGGATGTATATAATTGGATATATTATAATGAAAACAAAGAATGTATATTGAGTTTTTAAATTAAAAAACAGTTGTCCTTGTTTAAAAGGCAGACTTAAATTTTTGATTAAATCATCATATCATTTATTACGTAAGGCGATATTAATATACACCCTTATCAACAACTCTAATGGATACAGGGTATTAAAAGACAACGAAATCAAGTTAAATAGTTGTCTGGATCAAGAACTTATATGAGCTATCTTTAAGGAATCGACGCAGTCGGACTTTAGACCACTCTGAGAGTGGACCAAATGAAAAATTACAATAAAAAGCATATAAAATGAATGTAAGACGATGCCAAAGTCGAAGGCGCTGTCGAAGATGAAGTCGGAGTCGGAGTCGAAGTCGATGCCGCCGTTGGCTTCAAATTGCGCGCCGAAGTTAGCGGCAGAAAGATAGAAACAGCAACAACAACAACTACAACAGCAAAAACAACAATAAAATAAACGAAGCAAAATCCGAACATTTTACGACCTTTTGTGGCCTTCAACATTCTTCGCCGCGAGTCGTTTGACAACACTGGCAATTGCTCTCGAACTCCCTCTCTCTCTCTCTCTCTCTCTCTCTCAATCACTCTCTCATACTCTCTCGCTGTGTTGTTTGAGCGCTCTTTCTGTCTCTCTCTCTCGCTGTCTCTCTTACTATCTCTGTTTTTCCACTCCCACTCTCAAGCGCTGTTGTTGTTGTTGTGGTTGTTGCTTGGCTTTAACGAATGATTCATGCATTAAATTTCACGTTTTAGAGGAAACACCTGGATAAATACCTATACGATCGCATTCGCACCAGATAAATTGCTTATTATTATGTGAAACTGTGAGTCAACGTTCTACCAAAAATTCTGGATGCTGTGTGTCAACATAATGTAAATAAATACATAATGGGCTAACAACGACAGCAACAACAAATATTTATATCTTTACTTTCAGTATATACAAAATAAGACGTTTAATCAAACAGCACACATTTTTTTTTCTTTGTGTTTATTTTTGTATAATTTTTACTTGTGTCGATCATATTTTTTTAATATTTCATTTAAAAGTTCTCATAAAAACTGCCAGCTTTATAATTTAGTATTTTACATATTAAAAAATACGCATAGTTATTTACTTTATTGATTCAATTTTTGAGTCTTTAGATTTAATTAAATAACTTCCTTGAAACACAATTCATTGCGAAATTAAATTCCCACAAATTACATACCGTATTGTCTTTAAGTTTAGGTTGTCGGAACTCTTTGAGTTTTGTTTTATTTAATATCATCCTTGAATTTTGCGTTATTCTTCTAACAGGCATTTCCGTAAGCTCTGCAAATATATCTCAAGTCTGCTGAGTCATTTGAATATGGAGCACTCCCAAACATTTTATATAGACCATGTATTAAAAATATACGTATATACTTTTTGTCACAAAATGATTGACATATCGGCAGTGCGACAGATCGACAGACAAGTCAGTGTTCACTTCCTGTTGCGGCGGGGCGGAATCGAGCGTGCAATGGGCGTGCATCATTTTGTGGTCAACTGAGTGAAGTTGCATATAGTTGGGTTTTTGGCTCAGACACGTATGTACATGTATGCACACGTTTTGGACAAAGCATTCAGCTTCTCAGCTCATATTGTTGCTGTTGTTGTCGTTGTAGATGTAGTTGTGACAGGGCACCGGCAGCATGAGTAAGCGCGAAATTGGCACGCTACGAGTGGCAATTTACCTTTACCCACAACATGTTTGTCCACAGAAAAAAAAATCCGGGATATTTAGCTCGAATTCAATCCGAAACGTTGTCAGAAGTGGGGTATTCTCGGATTTTCTTAAACCAAGTATGAAATACTTGATTTTTTTAATCCCGAATTCAATCCTAAAATTGTGTTATTCATTCTAAAAAATTGTTATAGATTAATGTTATTTTTTTATTTACTGTTTTTAACATTTTTTTAAATTATTTTTTTAACTTATTTAAATTTTTTACTTTTTCTTTAATTTTTTTTTTAAATTTATTTTTATTTTTTTGTTTTACTTTGTTTTTTAATTTTTTTTTTTACATTTTTTATTTAATTTTGTTTTTAACATTTTTTTTATGACGGGAATGTTTGACTACAAATTGACGGGGGGACTCGAACCCAGGTTTTTTTCAAACATCTTAAGAATTTTTTATCTTGAATCAAGTAATTTGAGCTTATTTTCCCATTTTAATCCTGAAACAGGCTTAATTATACTGCTTAATCCTGAATACATACTTAAAAAATCCATACTTAAATTAAGTATTTTATACTTGATTTTAGAACGGCTTTTTTTTCTGTGTATGTACGGTACGAGCTATAAAGCCGCATCGCCTGATCGCATTTGCCAGATATGACGACACACACACATGGAGAGTCGAGTCGAGTCGGGGAATGTACGAGTATATGGCGAAAGGGTTGGCTGGGTCAACATACCGTACCGTACCGCAGTCAAACAACAACCGTCAGCAGGCAGCGGGCAGCCCATCATCATCACGATCAAATTCAACTTCAACGTCATAAACACATTAACTGTTGTTGCTTCGGTGACGACTTTACGTCTGCTGCATCGGTAGCTCTGTCTAACCAATTCCCAACTATTTCCAAGCCATGTGGAATGCATTCCACAATTTTGCATTGCAATTGCAACAACAGCAGCAACAAAATCGTTAACGAAATTCAAAACCTCTGTTGCAAAATATTCACAATATCGAAGCTGGAGCAGTTCAGTCGCAGCGTCGCGCACGTTTCAGCGATAAAAAAAAAAACAACAACTAGTAAAAAAAATATGTATAATAAAAAAATTTAAAGAAATAATTGCAACGACATTTTCTGTTATGCTAAAGTTGTAGTTTTGTATGGCCAAGAATATTTCAGACCAGTTTCATAATTAAAACTAACTTCATTTTCTTTTGTTTCGAATGACAAAACGTAAATGCGACAACTAAAAATATTAATTAGTATAATCAAGTATATAAAAATATACTTTTTATGGTTGCCAAGACATTTCAGAAGCCACACTCAGACTTTTGGATGAGTAACTCTGTCTAAAGAAATCATTCGCTCTATGAATACCTAATGAATCACATAACACTCGTATGTGAGTAAAAAGCTGACAAAAGAGTGGAAACGATAAGAAATCTCAATAAAATCATGACTGTGTGACTGTTTCAGTTGGTTACAAACTTACTCCGAATAGATTTTGACAAGACATAATTCAAATTAATTTAACATAAGAACTATTCTGTTCTAAGTTCATATTAGAAAACTTTTAATATATGCTCAATACCTATTTACATTAATAACAGAAATTAAATTTGCTTTCTTTGTGCACTTTTGCTGAAGTTGGATAAGCCAAAAAAAAACTGAAACTTAAAAGAGTATTACGAAAGTCTATCAACTGATCAATTCTTTCCATACTCAACTTTGAATTACTAAACGATGAGTTCTTCTTAAAGTTTTTATGTGGTTATCGAAATCAAATTTTCAAATTTCCGAATATTAACTAAATAAACCACGGACTGCAAATAATGTTGTTTTTTTTTTGTAATCAACAAATCATTCACTTTAAATAATTTTAAGACATCATTTTGCATGAGTTTTATTTTTTTGCTCAAAATAAAACTCAAATTGTAATTTCGGCAAGGCCTAATTTGATGCTTAACACAAGAAATTGTATTTTTTAAATGGATTATTATAACGGTGTGTCTCGGCTTATTGGCTAGGAATATGTATCATTCTTGCCTTTATTCCCTAAGAAAAAACAGAAACTGCAACTTGAGTTTTATTTTGAGCAAAAAATAAAACTCATGAAATAATGATTATTCCATAAGTTGAATTTTTTTGCCCAAAAATAATGATTATTGGTTGATAAATAAAGTATAACTTAAAAATAATCATTATTTTGTGAACAAATCTATAAAACTTGAATATAATTATTATTTCAAAATTGTTTTTTATATAACTTATAATGATTACAGTCCCTGAAATAAACCTTTTATTTTATGCTATGCAGTGTGGACGTAGTTAATAGTTAATCAAAATCAGGGATTTAAACTTAAAATGCAGTTTTGCTTTAAATATTTTACTGATATTTGACTAACAATCATTTTTTAATTAAATATTCGATTTCAACTAATAATTAATTGAACAATAAATCAATGAAATCGAACTTTATCATGTTTGGAACATTTCTTTTAAAAAACAAATTTAAATCGAAGTGTGTTTTTTTGTTGATTTGAACTTCACCTCCGTCAAAAAAAACAATTGACATTCACCTAATCATGCACTTGACCCAATGCACCTCAATGGAGCATATCATCCGTACTCTGGAAGCCCCCGTTGAGGTCTAAGCCAACGATGCGTAGCACTTACAAAGAAGAAGAAATAGACGAAATAGACAAGGCAGAAATTTAACTAGAAGAGGGAGTAGGTGTGGTAAGTTGTGGAGGGAAAGTGGAGGTAAGTTAGTTTTACCTTGAACTCGAGACTCGAGAAGGTAAAAAGGCAACAGCTCAATTGATTAAAGTGAACCCAAAAATGGGAAAATAACAAGAAAAAAGTGAACAAATTAATTAGATGGATGGAAAATAAATGAATATTGATGCAGTTGGTTTTTTGTTTGCGCTTTTTTTGTTATTACAATGGGTGCGTCATATATGAAAAGTGGGCGAGTAGGAGGAGGAGGAGGAGGAGGATGAGTTTTGTGGCATGACTCGGCGTGGCGCTTCCGTTGCGTTTTGATTGTCATTAGGCCGTAAATATTCCACCTCATTTTGTTATATTTTAATGATATATTGCCAGGGCAACCGTAATGCAGTAGCTAATGTTGTTGTTGTTGTTGTTCCTGTTGTTATTCGAGCTGCATTACATGCAACAACAACAACAACTATAAAGGCGCCTGACACGCAAAGGGAGCACAGGGTGCAGTTTCAATGTTTTTTGCCTCCACGGCAGGAAGTTCATTTAATTAATGTGTCAGGCACTCGAAGTCAGTTCAGTATTTTCTTTTTTGTACCAGTTTTCGGCAAAACAAAATTCGAATCCTGCACTGCAGTCACACTCTGGGTGTGTGTGTGTGTGCACAAAACAAACAACAACCGAGAAACAAACAGAACAAGAAAGTCGAGAAGGTACGCGATACAAAGATACACGTGTGCGTGACCAAAATAGATACTCAATTAGTGCGGCAATAAAAGTATTGTTGTAATTGTAGAAGATACGACACCCTCCCCCCCCCCATCTCCTTGCCACTGTCACGTCTTCTTCTGCATTCTCCCCCTCAATGCAGCCACAAACTGCAACAACATCGTGCAGTCGTGTGTCTGGTCAGGCAAATAGATAACCACGCTCAATCGGCAGTCAGAATTCCCAAATGCAGCTAACAATACTTTATTGGGGCCAACAATTTTCAGTAGCAATGTGCTCTACACTATGCTCAAGGCATATCAGTTGCAGCTGACAGCTGGAAACAGGCCAGAAAAGAAGAGACATTTTAATAGATACTCTGTTTTTAATATTTTAAAAATGCATAATAAAAATATAATACAAAAATCTTTTGAAAAATTTCATATAATTTTTTAATTGGATCAAAAACAAATTTTAATTTTCATTTTTAAATGTTGAAGATATAAACTTATTCTGCTCCGGAATATCTGGTCCCAAAATAGTATATCTGAAATTTTCACATAATTAAAATATAATACAAATTTCTTTTGAAAAATTAAAAATTAATTTTGGTACTACTGTATTTCATATAATTTTTTAATTGGATCGAAAACAAATTTCAACTTTCATTTTTAAATGTTGAAGATATAAACTTATTCTGTTCCGGGATATCTGGTCCCAAAATAGTATATCTGAAATTTTCACACTAATCCAGATCATTTTCTAATGGTATTGATATTTAAAACACTTAAATGGTGTCATGTTATTGTAAAAGAAAGACAAGTAAGCTTTATAAAAAAAAATCAGCTTACTTTCGTCAAGTGATTAAGCAATTGGGTTGATGCATTTCAAAAATGCAATTTAGTGAAAATGAGTTCTTTCACAAGTTAAGCTCTTCTGCCCACTGTGTGGGCGTTTTGATCGGGCATTAAATTATCTCGATGTAGACCTGTGGGCGAGCAATTGATGTTGGAAATTATTTTCAATTACAAAGCAGCCGAAAAAAGGCAACTTCTACTGAAAGCTGACTGAGGCTGAGACTGAGACAATAATTCAATTGAATTTCGCGCCTAATTTGGTCAAGCGCATGAATCAACCCAAAAGCAGCCCACAAACAATGCAATCATTACAAATAAATATATTTATATATAGCTAGATAGATAGATACCAATGCGATTACAAGTATCTAATGTAGACATTTTACGACAATTGTGGGTAACATTCATGACGCAGTCGCTGCTTCAAGTACTATATATACTTATATGTATAATATATGTATATAGATATTCGTATACTCGATATTTGCCTACATATTTGCCATATGTTGTGCCTGTTGTCATGACAACAACGACAAAACATACAACCCTCGTGAGTCTACCAAAAGCTGCCTTTGCCGGAATCGTAGACGTAGACGGAGTCCGAGTTTTGTTGAGTTTTGTCAAGGTGGGCGCAATAAGTAAAACGCAATTGATTTTTATACCCTGCCCACCTGTGTATAGGGTATACGCTCTAGGGAATAAGCAGTTCAGTTTACCACATAGTTAGCCTACCCAGCTAGTAAATTTACCAAGTCACAGACTAAGTTAAAATCATTATATTAAAAACTATGTTCTGTAAATCAAGGGTATCACCGAGTCGTTCATTTTCGACATTGTTATGCTTATGCATATTTCTGTTGTGTTCTCATTCTGTTGCACAAGGGGGGGCATTAGGGAGGATATGGTATTAAATGGTAAACCATTATGGCATTAGACCCGCAGCTATAATTGGCTTGCATTCTGAGCCAAACGCTTCGGAATTTTGAGGTTAACAGCAAAAGAAAGCCTTGAAGAGAACTTTGGTAAGGGTTCCGCACATTCAGTAAGATTTAGGCCCCTTTGGTTCTACAGTGCCAACTTGGGAATTAGAGCCTACGCAAATTGGAATCGCTAATGACTTTTCAAAGAATTTGTTGATAGACTAAAATGTCCATACCAATTATTTATTGAATAATTTGTGACATTCATTTTATCGGCATTTTGTAAAACAACAAATTTGACCGTATTATAGAGAAAGTTCTTTTAATTTTAATTTGTTATCAACTGAATATAAAGGCAATGTGAAGAAATGGTTTAAACAAGTTGAATGACCTGTGCTAGATTTTTATTAATTTTATTATTTATTAATTGCTCATTATAATACAAAAAATTGTTAATAATTAAATTATTTACAAACAAAAATTGCCAACTTTTTAAGAGATCTAATTTTTGAATGTATTTGTGATTTATTATTTTCTAGCAAAATTTAAGGTTTATCTACATCATTTATTTGAGTTTTTTAAAACCCTATACGAAACATTGTCAATTTGATTCCAATGCTTCGCCAAGCTTAATTAATCCACCAATTATAAATTATATTTATTTTTGTTTTCTTTCAATGTTTTGCGTAGTTTTGCACTTGCCATTGTCGCTGCCAATTGGCAAAACATAGCGACGGCTAAGAGCTAAAACCAGTTTAGATTTCCGGTTGTGTACATGTATGAAAATGTTTATATCATTATTGTAGCCGATGGCCGATAATTATTAACAACACTGTGGCTACACCTGCAATGTAATCGACTTGATCTCCTTCCAAAAACTGATTGAGAGAATTTCTACTTCATATAGTATATGAAAGCTTTAAGTGAATTTAGGTGAACAATAATAAAAATAATTGAAGAATCAATTGGAACAAGATGAATAGAATAGAATAGTACCCGTGTAAGTATTTTTGATCGAGTTCAAATACATATAAAATAAATTGAAATAAATCGAATCGCAAATCAATTCTTTCTTATACAATATTTTGAGAAATAGCTCCATTTGTGGTTGATGGATCAAATACGATAATGTAAACAAGACAATATGATCTACAATTTCAAAGAAGTGTGACTGTTTAGTAAAATGAAAATGGGAGTGGATTATTCTGAAAAGTAAGTAATAGAATTGGAGATTTAAACAAATAAAAGTACCAGTTAGTGTCTTCTGATTTTTACTGCAAAAATCAGAGAAGAAATTTAAATAAATTGTTAATGGTGATTCAAATTAACAAAAAGTATCATTATGTGTCTTTTGTTATTGTATTGTTAGCTACAATTTTTTTTTAGAATTCCTTGAGACATGAATGTAAACAAATATCTATTGGATTATTGCATAAGACGTTTGTAGTCAATGTCAGTAGCTGTTGTTGTTGTTGTTATTATAGTATATAGTGTGGAATGCCATAGTTGTTGTTGTTGTTTTTGTTGTGTGCTCTATAGCACAGGTGTTGAGGTGTTTTCCATTCTAATTATTAAGTGTTTTGGGGGCCAATTAGAGCGCACTTAAAATGCGCTACAATTAGCGTGAGCAAAATTTTCAAATTTTTAACTGCAAAAATATTTTTTGCGACATCGTGGTCAACGTTGAATAAATATATGTATATGTATGCATATGTACTTACAAACATAAATATATTTATAAGTATGTACAATGTACATATATATTTTTCTCATACTGCTGTTCGCTTTTTATGACTGAATAATTTACAAATTGAGCAAAGAAAACTGGTTTTTCGGTTTTTAGCCAATGCTCAATGAATCTTTCAGCTGACTACGGTCAGTGTCCAGATTGCTATTCCCAGACGGTTCTCTGGCAGTGCCAAAATGAAAACAAACAACAAAACAAAACAAATGAGAAGAATGGCACGCCCAGTTACCAGTTGCCCAGTTACCAGTTGCCCAGTTGGCAGCTGGGCGCTGGCGATAAGGCGATAAAAACGCCCACTAAACAGCCCATCTGAATTGAAGACTTGAAGGGACAAAAGACTAATTGATTAAACAGTCATTGCATTTATTTATATCATAAATTTGTTGATACTTCTAGTAATTTTATTAATTTAATGATTATACTGCTTATACAGTCGAACTTCCCTAACTCGAATCACCTTTATCCACGAAAAAAGTTCGAGTTAAGGAGACTTCGAGTTAGGGAAATTTTTTTTAATTTTTAAATCAAACTATTTATTGAATCACAAAAACATTTCAAATTGCAAAACTGTTCTCGATGAGATACCATATTTTTCAGCCACGTAAATTTCTTTGGTCTAGTTTAGAAAATCTAACAAATAAGTTTAAATATTTCTTAAAGCAATAAACATTTTAATACACGTGATACATTGTAAATAATCTTGCACTGATGCGCTCAATAAGAAAGTACATCAAGAACATCTTTTCTATAGCGATTCCACAAGCCTACGTAATTGTTGATGCAATCTTCTATCATATTGCATTACCAAATGTAAATGTACATCAATATAAAATATCCAAACAAGCCGGTAACAAAAGCATAAAACAGAAACGAAAATAAAATTCAAAAAATTTTGGCGATTTTCGGAAATGTGACTTACAGAAGTACGGGACAATATTTTTGTTCGAGTTAAGGAGAAATTCGACTTATGGAAGTTCGAGTTACGGAAGCAGAATTGTATGAAATTTGGTCAGTAAACGCTATTGCTACTCAATTTTGTTCGAGTTAGAGAGTTAGGGAAGTTCGAGTTAGGGAAGTTTGACTGTAATTCACTTCTCATTATTGCTTGCATTTTCATGTCATTAGGAACTTCCATTAATAATTACAAGTTCCAATTCAATGTTTCTTGCGTAAACAGTTTGTATATAAGCTTGATTTTATTGTTTTCCCATTATTTCATGCATTTAAAACCAATTTATTTATTCTGGATTAATTTGTACTAAGCTCGAGTTTTGTGATGCTAAAATTTCATAGCAATGTCTGCATAATTGGTTAGCATAACAGTTACCATAGTTCAATCAACTAGTACTAAACTTATAGAGTGAGTACCAAATTCCATGCGAAGCACGACAGCTGCAAAAGTGAATTCGAATCCGAATCCGTTGATGCCAAAGAAACTGTTGCTAGCGGCTATCGTCTTTCCATGTGCGAGAATTTGAAATAAGAGCTAGATCGTCTACTTCTACGTCTTATTGTTTTTGTTTTCTTTTTTTGTTTTTTTGTTGATGTTGCGATTTGTGTGCCGTTGAAGCATTAAATTGCATAATTAGCAAGTTAGCTGCGGAGTTGTGGCTATAGGTCTGGGTCTGGGTCTTGGTCTGGGCCTGTGTCTGTTTGGATATCCAACAGACAGACACACGTGATCGCGAAATGGAAAGCGTTGTCTTATCTTTTGCAACTGACACAGTTTCCATTTGATGCCAACAATAAAAAAAAAAAACAAAAAACAATTGAGAGTGTGATGCCAAAATTCACACGTTGCACAAAAGATATTGCATTCGTTTCTAACTCTATCTCGACCGGAAATTCCAAACACCAAAATCATTATAATGACTTAATCAGCTCAAAAGTCATCATCATGATCATCATCATCATCATGATTGTGATTGTGATTATCATAATGAAATTGATTTGATTTCTTTCCCTTGGGAGAGGTTTCAAATTCTTTATATGCATAATATAAGTTTGGTTTGTTTTTGATTAATTACAAGGCGCTGAACCGCATTCAACTGCCCGGAACCCTTAACCCAAACCGATCCCATATCATATTCGTCTTCTTCTTCATCCTACTCCCCTTCTACTGCTTTTGCTGCTGCATTACAACGTTGTACCTGTCGTCTCTAGAGGTATATAAGGCTGGGCCCTTAATTTGTTGCCCCTGACGTTAGAGCTGCTCTTCTCGGGTTCAAATGAGTTCAGAAAGCGCTGTGGCCCCCGTCTTTGGTTTTAAAGGTATTTATTTAGCTTCTCCTTTTTTTAATTTTTTTACTTTTATTTTATTCGTATTCTGTGGTCTTCATGTGTGTTTCTGTGCTTTGTCTCTTTCTGTCTGACTGCCCCTCAGTTCGTATTTTCGATTTTGTTTGTTGTTGTTATCATTTCTTGACCATTTACATAGCTATCTTCATTTTCTGACACTCTTTGAAAGAGGTACACGGGTTCTCATGGCAAATATGTGACATAAAACATTCGATTTCACGAAGGTATGTATAACTTTATGTACCATGATGAATTATTCAATCACTATATTAAATTAATAAATCTTATTCAATTAAAATTTCTTAGTCTCATTCAATTTAAATACCATAGAGTTCATTTTAAATTCCTTTCATAAAAATAAAATCTATTTTCGACTAATAATTCCAATAAGAAGGGTATTCAAACTTTGTTGAGACTTGAAGAAATATGTTGTCCCTCTTGTTTGTATTTATTTGGATTCATTTGCTTGCTTAGTCGTCTTTTCTTTTTTATTTTTCTCATTTTGGAGCACTTTTATTGGGCCGGCGTTTATCATTATTCAAATAATTTACCTAGTCAGACGCTCACATTCCGATCTGCTTTACCGTCTTTCTATGCGCGATAACAATTACAACCACACACACACACACTTGCACACATTTATTCTGCTTCACTTTTGGCTCTTTTTGGGGTTCAGTTTTGTTGATATAATTACAAACAACTGACGCTCAAGTGCAGCATTTCCGCTCGCACGCTTTGAGGAGTGGAGAGTGTGGGGTGACAAGGTGTGAGTGTGAGTGAGAGGGGAGGATAGGTATATTTGTATATGTATGCATGTCAGCTTACCTTGCCGGCTGCCTTTTTATAGCGTCGCGTGGCCTCGCTGATCAAATCCCTGACGAGCAGCTCACCTGAGCCGCAGGGTACCAAAATGCGAACATCGCCAAAACAAACGGTAACCTTCATAGTTTCGATTATGCACTTAGTTAATTTTAATTTAATTAATTATATTAATAATGCACTTGATGGAGGAATGTATTGTTATCGTATTTCGATGTATTCTTTTTAATATTAATATTCGTGTGCACGTTGTTGTTGTCGTTGTTGTTGTTGCTCTTGCTCTTGAATATTTCTGGTATTTGACTTTGGCATCATCTTCTTGCTGCTCCTCAATGTATCCCAGCAGCTGCATTCATTCGTTTCGTATGTATGCATGTGTGTGTGCATGAATCCTATTGCTATTCGTCTAGCTTAGGTGTGCAGCACTGGTGCGAGCGAGATGGCCTGCACTACACACGCTCAAAGGACTGCTGCTGCTACGGCTGCGCACTTGACAGCAGCTGTACACACGATGAACAAAAATATGGTTTTTTTTCACCTACCACCAACTATCGCGTGTAAGTGCGCGCGTGCGTGTGCGTGTGTATGTGTATGTGTCTGTATGTTCCTGTGCCAGTGTAAAAGAGCGCCGCTGTGTATTGTTTTATTCCACTTATTTTGCTTTTGTTTCTCTTTTTTTTATCGAGTTTATCTCTCGCGCTCTCAATGCAGGATGCACTCGTCAAACGCACTCGTTTCGCTCTTTCAGTTGCTTTTCGTTTTCTGCCGTTGCTTTTGTTTTGTTTATTTATTTAGCATATTTCACTGCATTCACTGTTGGTAACTGTTATTGTTATTGCTGTTGTTGTTGTATGAATCACACGCGCAATCGGTATACAAAACGAGTTACAATAACAACAAGCAGCAAAAACAACAAAAAAAAACAGGCGAACAACAGGCCAAGATCATCGGAAACGTCGTAACCAAACGCAAAAACACGTTAGACAACAACAATAACACAAGCTGCACCCCAAAAACAGCAACAGCAACTGCAATTGCAATTGCAATTTTTTATGTTTTTTTTTTTTGTTGTTGCAAAAAATGTACGCTTAATTCGCGTTTTTAGCCTGCTTTTAGCTTTTTTTTAATGTTAATTTGTCTCTTTTACCAACTGGTGGCACACATATTCCGTTCGATCATTTTTCGTTGTTCGCAACGTCGTTTCGTGGTTATCTTCGCATTTATATGTACGTTCGCGTCGTTTTGCTTTTAACTTTTTAGCACTTTTGTTATGCTTGCACCTAAATATGTATGTATTTTCACTTGATTCGTTCACGATTCTATACAATTATCTTTTTAGTTGGTCTTAACGTGTTATTTCAAAAATAACAAAAAAAAAAAAAAACAAAAATTCCTTGACGTTGAACATCGCGCTCCGCTTCGACCGCTGTCTTCGCGTCAAATGCCAACAACAACTAACAGAGTTGGCAGAGTTGTATCGTATCGTTCGGACTAAGTTCGATTGAACTATTCACCAAAGTGAATTGTAGTTCTCATAGTTCAGTTGTTTAGTTCCTTCGATCAATGGTTTGTAGTTTGTTTGACTCCCATTATAGGTCAGTAACCTGATAAAGTAGACAAATTGACATTTTTACACAACAATATAGAATATGTAAACTGCTAATTATATTTTGCGAGCCTGTATGCTAATTACTATTACTTTTTCTCATTGGCAGGCAGACTTGGACTGACTCACAAATGTACCTATTTTGCTTTTATTTTTGTTATGTTCGGGGAATATAAATATTCCAACTAATTGGATTAAAATGTGAATTCTTTCGTTTTTATTTTTAAATACTATTTTAAAATATAACGGTCTCGAATAAACGTTTAAATGATAATGGGACTCGAAAGAACTACTGACCTATAATGGGACTCGAACGAACTATCGAACGATAATGGGACTCGAACGAACTATTGAACGATAATGGGACTCGAGTCACCGGTTGAGGTAAGCAACTGAACTACTGAACTAAATGACCGATTAGTTCGTTCACCAAAAACTGAACTACTGAAATAAATCCTTTAACTGAACTAGAATGAACAACTCTATTGTCTAGACTCTAGAGGTGGAGAACTATCGATAGTCGGCACCATCGATAGTCAACGATATTATTTTTCAAACCATCGATAACTATCGATAGTTTTCGATAGTGTGTTAAATTATAAATTTTTATACAAAATTCCAAATAAAAATTTGAAATTGGCATTAATTTCGGTATTATAAAAGTAAAAATAAATACAATTCGTTATCAACAATAATATTTCTCTATTAGCTATTGTAATAGCCAAAGTTCCACAATCTAAAACTTTTTGTTCAGTCTACTGACCATGCGCTCGGACTACTTCAATTCGATATTTCAGCTGCATTCCCGATTGTATAAAAACTCGATACTTTAACTATTATATCGAACAGTTTTTAATTAATTACTGAAATTAGAAATTTTGGTATCTTAAAGCTAAAAATATATAAATATTAGCTGAAATTATTTTATACAAAAATGTGTCAATAAATATTTAGTTTCTATTTATTAAATAACAATCATTGCTCCAATTGGACTTTAATTATTAGCAACTAGCAACAAGTTGCATCAGTCGCATGCAATTTGAATTTTATTAGTTTAAGAAAGTATATTTTTAAAATTTATTCATGTTTGAAGCCAAATTATTTTTGTAGTCTACTTCTTTCTTTTCAGCAGACACATTAAACTTCCTCCCGCCTTTTTTATGGTAATGCAATTATCGAGAAACCAGTTTGAAAATGATGTGACCAGCTGGTAAATTGCCAGCAAGAATAATCGAATTTGAAATGTTATCGAATAAAAACTGCAATTATTCAGTGTGACCAGACGCCACAAGTTATAAAATGCCAACACCGGGAAAAAGCGCGAGTTAACTGAATTATTTTTGTAAAATAATAAATTGTGAAAAATGTGTTGACGCCTGAATTAAATAAAAACATTAGTATAATTTTTGTAAAATGGCAGAAGCCCGCTCAACTGGTGGTCTCAACTACAAGACACTGCTGTAAGTATTAATCCACGGGCGCTGTGTGTTTATTTGGCGTGGCTAAAAAAATAACAATTGCAGATGCACGAATATACCGGAATTGTTCCTGGACAAATTCGTGGCACGCACACATTTCGGTCGCTTTGGCACATTGGTTAACTTTGTGCTGCGGCCGCGGCGCATGACCTGCACGGTGAGCTACGCCAGCGAGTCGGAGGCGGCCAAGGCGCTGGAGGAGGGCAACGTCTACAATGGGCACGAGTTCGAGATGTGCTACGCGGAGAACGAGAGTGCGCCCGCCCAAAAGACCGAGGAGTGGGTTGATCCCGATGTGCAGGCCGAGCTGAGTGCCCTAAGCGCCGTTGGCTGGCGCAACGAATATTCAGCTGGCAAAACATTTGCGGGCGCCATCAAATCGGCAACCATAAACAAAGCATCTTCAGGACTTCAGGTAGAGCGTGAAAAGGATAAGGAGCGTGAACGGGAGCGGGAAAGGGAGAGACAACGTGATCGACAGCGTGCTCCCGCTCAATTCAAGGCGGCTAAACAGGAGCTGGAGAATATATTGCGAAAAGCGGCGCACAGCAGCGAGGAGAAATATCGCGTGTTGGACGCACGAGATAAGTTGATGCGTTTGTTGTTGAAGCAGCGTCGTGGGGCCGCAGACAGCCAACGCTTGCAGGGCCACTGCCCGGACATGTGTCCGGAGAAGGAGCGTGTGCTGCGCGAGTTTCAACGCCAGGTGGCCATCTATGAGCTGCAACCGGACTCGGATCATCTCATCTGCCATGAGCTGGCACTGAAGCAATATTCGCGCAGCAGTGCGGATCAGGAGACGCCGCTGCCACACGAGCTGCGCGATGAGACGTCTCTGCATATGACCATGAGCTATCTGATGCACGAGATAATGGATATAAGTGAGCAGACGGATTCACATTTGGGCGATTGGTTTCATTTCGTTTGGGATCGCACACGCTCCATACGCAAGGAGATAACACAACAAGAGCTCTGCTCCCTGGGCGCCGTCAAGCTGGTGGAGCAATGCGCCCGCTTTCATATACATTGCGCCGCTCGTCTGGTGGCCGAAGATCCCAGTGTCTTTGATACCAAAATCAATGCCGAGAATCTAACGAAATGTTTGCAAACCTTAAAGTACATGTATCATGATCTGCGACTCAAGGGCGTCCAGTGTCCACGCGAAGCTGAATTCCGTGGTTACATTGTCCTGCTCAATCTGGCAGATGCAAACTTTCTCTGGGACATTGGGCAGTTGCCCGTGGAGCTACAAAATTGTCCAGAAATCCGTCGCGCCATTCAATTCTATCTGGCGCTGCAGGATACAAATTTTGTGCGCTTCTTTCAATTGTTGCGCGAACCGGAGACAAGTTACCTGGAGGCCTGCATCCTGGTCACATACTTCACCCGCCTGCGCATTCTCGCTCTGCAGCGTCTACTCTCCGCCTATCGAGCGCCTCGCAAATACGAATATTCCTCGCTGCCCGTCAGCTATATCCGCCAAATGCTCGTCTTTCCCAATGACGTCGAGGCGGATGAGTTTCTCGAAAGCTGCGACCTCAATGTGAATGAATCGGGCCGAGTGTTTTACACTTCGATAAGGATTCATCCGCCGGAGCATTACAAGCTCCACAGACAAATCGATGTGAGTAATTAAAATTGTTAGGAATTACACATTTATTTTACTTTTAATTAAAATGTACGAAACATAAGTTAGACTGCCTATTTTTGATTTGAGCATAAAATCTTCCAAGTATCATTTATTTTTTAATTTAACAAAAACTACACTAGAGTTATTTTAATCGAATATTAAGGTTGAATGCAAGTATCTTTTGAGTCAAGGATTACCAACTCACTCATAAATAATTCTTATTCCATGAAATATTTTTTTTTTTTTAAATAAAAATGTTGGTGCCATTTGAAATTTTGTATACCAATTATAAATACGTACTTCTTTAAATGAAGGAAAAAATTCCAAAAGTTGACATTTTCAAAAATGTTTTCTCACGTGTTGAATGCATTTTTATCAATACTATTTTTTTATAAAAGACAAACTTTGAGAACTTGACAAAAAATGGACGTCGGTTTTGAAATGCGAAAGTGAGTAAAAGGTGGCTAGTAATTTGGAAGAATATACTCTTAAACCATAATAAAATAAAGTAGTTTTTCATTTATTTATTTTACAAGTTTTATTAGCGATTTGTAGAGCGACATCGCAAACATGACAAGATTTCCACCTAGTTTATTCCAAGAATTTGTTCATCTAATTTTATTCTATATATCAAAAACAATTTGTAAAACTTGTTTTAAATTAAACATTCAATATGTTTCTATGTATTAAAATTAGCGGTGGGCACGCAATGGCTCCGGGAGCCAACGGCTGCTAACAAATTCAGGTTTCATGCCCACCGCTGATTAAAATGGTTCATGTCCGACTTAGTAAGACTACAAACGGTCCATTTTGGAAATCAATTTTTAAGAAAATGCGCAAAAATATAGAAAAAGTAAATTTATTCCAATGTAGAATCTATATGTTCATCCCATTGACTTTCTTCTAGCGTATATGGCTTGAATAAATAACTTGAATACATTTTTGGAAGAAAATTTCACAAGATTTGAGCTTTTGACAGAGGTGGACCTTTTTCTGGACATGATCATATACAGTTGCGCTCATGAAAATAGGAGTGCAGATGACCTGCTCCTTTAAGATCGATTAATCCTATTATAGAGTCCATTATGGGACAAAAACTTTTTATAATTGTTAAATCTATTTATTTTCTCATAACTTACCATCTTTTTTTTTTAATTTAGCTTTTTTTTTTTAAATTTTTTATTTAATAAAAAAATATTGCTAAACTGTGCTTTTCACTAAAATAGGAGTGTTAACAAAAAAAATTAAAAAATCGAACATAACTCATTAATTAACTTAATAATACTAAAGAACATTTTGGTTATGCCCTAACACTTGGTTCTATACCCTTTATTGGCTATTACAGACTCGCACCTAAGCCCACGGAGCCACCCAAGTCCTGCCAACGCTTGAGCGGAACTTTCGCCCTTTTCTCTTCAACAACTTGGCAACCCTGCGACTTAGAAGTCGCGAATCAATTTGAGACATTTCATCTGATGTCCCCCTATAAGTTTTAAATGGGGTTTGGGTCCGGGGACTGAGCTGGCCATGGCATTGGGTCGATCCTTTCCTGGCAACGCCGGTTTTTTGCCGGATTTCTGGTGGATTTGGATCGCTATCCTGCTGGAATGTCCAGTTTAAGGACATATTCCAACTGGCATATGGCGGCATAACATTCCTCAATATATTGACGTACAGAATTTGGTCCATACTCCCATCGATCATATATGCTAAGCCCATACCGCTATGCGAAAACCAGGTCCACATTATATTTGAACTGGCCACCGTGCCTAAAAGTCTTGACAGTATGATTTGAAAGATACCCCGTATTGGGAGTCAACTGACGCACTGCCAAGAGTCTATTCTATCAAAAGAAGATCATTTGGACTCATCTGCCCAAAGGATATTACTCCATTTTGATATTAGTCAGTTTAAAGTTGGTATGGGAATTGTTTTCGCATAGCGGTATGGGCTTAGCATATATGATCGATGGGAGTATGGACCAAATTCTGTACGTCAATATATTGAGGAATGTTATGCCGCCATATGCCAGTTGGAATATGTCCTTAAACTGGACATTCCAGCAGGATAGCGATCCAAATCCACCAGAAATCCGGCAAAAAACCGGCGTTGCCAGGAAAGGATCGACCCAATGCCATGGCCAGCTCAATCCCCGGACCCAAACCCCATTTGAAACTTATAGGGGGACATCAGATGAAATGTCTCAAATTGATTCGCGACTTCTAAGTCGCAGGGTTGCCAAGTTGTTGAAGAGAAAAGGGCGAAAGTTCCGCTTAAGCGTTGGCAGGACTTGGGTGGCTCCGTGGGCTTAGGTGCGAGTCTGTAATAGCCAATAAAGGGTATAGAACCAAGTGTTAGGGCATAACCAAAATGTTCTTTAGTATTATTAAGTTAATTAATGAGTTATGTTCGATTTTTTAATTTTTTTTGTTAACACTCCTATTTTAGTGAAAAGCACAGTTTAGCAATATTTTTTTATTAAATAAAAAATTTAAAAAAAAATGACTAAATTAAAAAAAAAAGATGGTAAGTTATGAGAAAATAAATAGATTTAACAATTATAAAAAGTTTTTGTCCCATAATGGACTCTATAATAGGATTAATCGATCTTAAAGGTGCAGGTCATCTGCACTCCTATTTTCATGAGCGCAACTGTACGTCTTTCATGAAATTCGTACACTCTTTAAACCTTATTTCTAGGAGCGATCTTTGATTATACCTCGAGTTTTTGAAAGCGTATTTTAAAATATTTTTAAGAATTTAAGATGATTTAAATTTAAAGTAAGAATATTACGTTTTTCTGAACGATATTATTAGTTGCATTAATTATTAATCATTAATTTCAATAGAGAGTGATATTATTTTGATTAAAAGTCAGTTTTGTGTTCTGCTTTTAGAGCAGCGGTGGGCACACAGTGGCTCCGGGAGCCAGCGCCTGCTAACGAATTCAGATTTCGTGCCCACAGCTGTTTTAATAATGCTCCTCGCTCTTTCTCTTTCTATAACTAATGGCTTGCTCGCTCTGTCTCTCTCTTTACCATGCAGCTGGTGGAATCGAAGCGCCAGCAGAGCGTCGGCGAATGCATCTGTGGTGAATCGTTGCCGCCAAAGTCCCTTTATCAGAACCACCGTCCGCACAACAGCTTCAATGAGCAGGGCTATCTGAAGACCAGCGCATGGACGGCCCAGGATCAGTTGCCCAACAGCGTCGATGCGGAGGACGAGCCAACAACAGTGGATGCCACGCCCACAGCAACAGAGATGACAACAAAAGCAACAGTCACGCAATCAAGCACAAAGGATCAGAATCTGTTTAAGGTGCCGCTCTTCTCGGCGCCCATCTCGCCCAAAATGAAATCGACGACGCCACCGCCATTATTACAGCCACAACAGACGGCTTTGGGTAGCAAGGGATTCAGCTTTGGAGCGTCCTCCATGCCACAGGAGACATCCGCCCACAGTGGCAACATATTCGAGACGAAATCAACGACCAACAACAACAATGCGACAGGTGGCTTTAGTTTTGCGGGAGCAGCAGCAGCATCAAAGCCACTGGTTGCCACAGTTGCATTGGCGGAGCAACAGCGCCAGCAAAAGGCGGCCGAGGAGGCCAAACTGGCTGCACTGCAGCAGGCGATAGCAGCGGCCAAGCAGCGTGAAATGGAGCTGCTGGAGCTGCAAAAAGCGAAGGCGGCGCAGATCGAACGTGCGCGTCAAGAACGTCAACGGGAGCAGCAGCAGCAACAGTTGGCCAAACAGGAGCAACAACGTCAACAACAGCAACAACAACAGGCGGCGGAGGCAGCGGAGGCGGAAGCCAAGCGTCTGAGCTTGCAACGTCTGGAGGCACAATGCGAGCAACTGTTGCATGAGCTGCTCAATGACGAAGTCAAGCGCATTTGTGACCAGGAACTGCAATTGCATCGCAACTCCCTCGCCCTGTACAAATCCGTGTTGGACGAGCAGATTGAGGATTTGGTCAGCCGGCAATGGCTGCGCGCCGACTACGAACTGGGATTGATGCGTCACTATTGGCGACGCTGGCGCAGCTATCGGCGTGTCCAGCAGCAGAAGGATGCACTCTTTGCCTGTCTGCCGTTGAGCTTTGGCGGCGAGTCCAGCAATCAGCTGCTGGACATGAGGACAGCGGAGCAGCCGCTGCGCATGATCAGACGCTATCGTCAGGGCGAACCTTGCGACTATCGCCAGCTGCTGGCGGGCATGGAGGAGCAGTGTTGGCTCAAGCTCGATCTCTGGGAGCTGCTCGCTAAGACGCTGCAACAACAGGAGCAGGAGCAACAGCAACAACAACAAGCGACGCCAGGTGCTCGTCGCTTTTTCAAGCTGTTGCTGTCGTTGCCTGCGGGCAACATTGGACACGTGATGGAGCATGCGTTGGATCGTGGTCTGCTGCAGCAGCCACTGCAAAGGGAGGACGACAAAAGGCCAAAGCCCGAGGGTTACATCAATGGACTGTCCCAGGGCGTGGCATTGTGTGTGCACAAGTTGAAGGGATTGCCGGATGCACAGCAGCGGCAGGGACAACTGGCGAATGCCGACGGCATCGTTTGCTATGTGGATGCCGAGCAGTTGCAGGAGACGCGCCATCGGCTGCAGTTCCTCAGTCGCAGCAGCAACTGCGGCTATGTGGCACTCATTGTGCAACAGCGTCTGACGCCGCACCAACAGTTGCAGCTGCAGCATCAACTGCAACTGGATCCCATTCGCGCCTATCGCATCTTCAACTGCCGTGCGGTGTCGCAGGGCAAACAGAAGCTCCAGCTGGTGGCATTGCTCCAATGTGCCGTACAGTTTCTGGCCAAGCAGCCGCAACGCAGTCGCGGCCAGTTGCAGCAATCCGATTTGCGGGATTGGTTGCTCCTCCATCTGGGCGATGAGCTGTTCCAGCGTCTGCGACGCGCTGTGCTGCAGGATGTGGCCATTGGGCGACGTTGTCGCCAGTCGCCGCTGTTCTGTGCCCAGTTGTACAATGAGGCAGTGCGTCGCCTGCAGCTGGTGGCGGGCGAATTTCTCGAGGATCGTCCACAATTCCCGCAAGAGCTGCGCGCCTATGTGGAGCCAGTGACTCCACAGGCGTCACTGACAAATCGCTTGGAATACTTTGTGAATGGTTGGCAGCTACACGAGAATCGAGCCAAGATTGTTCAGCTGCTGGAGCAGATCAAGTTGCCGGCAATGTTGCCACTGCCAGCGGCAATTGAGCAGGAGCAGGTTCGTGATCGGGATCATCAGCAACGGGAGTTCTGCGAGTGGCTGTTGAACTACGCGCAGCTGAGTCAAGACGAGACTCTGATCGAAACGGTCGCATTGCGGGCGATACAAACGCTGGAGCTGCAGATGCGAACGGGCGAGATCAACTATCTGGACATGGTCGAGATCTTTGCCAGGGAGCGTCTACAGTTTGTGTTGCGTCACATTGCCGATCACACTGTGCCCACGGCCATTGTCTACCGACGGCACACGATGCACAGATGCTACGAAACCCATTGGTATTACGAGTGGCAGCCACCGGATGCGGCAGCCACCGAACCGGAAGCCACAGTCGATGCTGACGAGCTGACAATGGCGCAGCAAGAGACCCAGGAGGAGGAGGAGGAGCTTAGCTTTGAGCAAGTGCTGAGTCATGCCCAGGCCGTGCTCGACAAGTGTCAGGATCAGCGACAGGAGCGAAAGACTCTGCACGATCACAACGGACAACTGGACAAACTGGAGCGCACCATGGAACGTTTCGAGCGCACTGTTCAAGCAGATCAGCTCCAAGAACAACATTTACAACAACAGCAGCAGCCACCACAACAACAACAGCAGCAACCACAACGCGTTCGAGAACATGAAGCTGAAAATCTGCCAGCCACAAAACGACAACGTCTCGGCTCGTCGATGGACGAGTGCACAGCTCTGCTGGATCGCACTGAGCGTCTGCTCAACATGAACCAAACGAGCGCCGAGCGACGCCTTCAGCTCCTGCAACGGGCCAAGAAATTTTTATAAGCTCATCACACACAAATTGTCTATAATTGTATGCTATTTACTCATCTATTTGTATAAAACTTTTCGTCCAGACATAATGACTCAATGACTGATCATTGTAGAGCCCAAACGTTATTATGACCATAAAGTACATACACTCATGGACAAAATAATAGGTGCGCTCTTTCTAATACTACAATTAAAATATATTTGGAAAGGTCATCTAAATTCCGTTTGAATGATGCATAACTTTCCTTAACCCATTAAGTCCCCATTGAAATATTCGAATTTTAAAAAGTCAACTTTCAAAAGTTTTAACCTCGATTTTTTCCAAAAAATGTAGGCCAGCGGCTGCTAACGAATTCAGATTTTGTGCCCACCGCTGTTTTAGGCTATTGTAAGCTGTTATAGTAAAAGAAAGAGCTCACCTATTATTTTGTCCATGAGTGTATATTCTTGATCAGCCTGAATGTTCCTGAATACCGGGCGCAGAGCAAGTTTGATTTTTAAATTTGGATACCATATAGCTGCCATAGGAAAGATCAGTCGAGAATCAAGTCTTAGTATGAAAAACTTATTTGTTTTTTGACATTTCTAAACCATACTGACAGAATATTCACATGGGATGGATATATCCTGATCAAATTTGGTTGTAAACAGATTTAATACAAACAATTAGTCGAAAACATAATGCGGAATTATCAAACCCTCGTCGTGCCAGGGAACACGGTATCTTACAGTTGAGCACACTCGAATATTTTGAATTGGCTGGGTCTCAGGATCTCTTTTTGGTCAGGACAAATTTGGTTCAAATCGGTTTACTATATCATTAAAGCTGCCATAGGAACAGTAGGTCAAATAATTAGGGTCATGAACTTGCGAATTGTGTGTTCAAAACTTTTTTCCTCGATATTTTACAACAAATATTTTGATGCAAAAACTTTCTTGGAACAATTCTACGAGTAACTGCAAAAGAAAATTTTCAAAAATATTTTTGCTAGTATTTTTTATAATTTTTTGAAAATCCTAAAAATGACAATTTTAACCCATTTTTCCTCATTTTCATGCAAAGTCGCAGTTTTCAAAAAATTTTAAAAAATACTAGCAAAAATATTTTTAAAAATTTTCTTTTGCGGTTACTCTTAGAATTGTTCCAAGAAATTTTTTGCATCAAAATATTTTTTGTAAAATATCGAGGAAAAAATTTTGAAAAGTGACTTTTACATAAATTCGAAATTTACGAAGGGTACTCAATGGGTTAAGGAAAGTTTTGTGTCATTCAAACGGAATTTAAACGACCTTTCCATTGATGCCAAAATGAACATGAAGTAGATTCTAATTATGCGAAGATTTAACTTTTAATGTTGTCAAAATAAATATGCCGTCTAGTTTATACCATTTTTGGCTTTATTCCCTATTCATAACTTTACATTATTTAGCTTCGGAAATCCAAGCAGAAAAATCCAACTTGGAAAAAAGTGAAAAAGTATTTCAAGTTGTTCCGTTTGAGAAAAATGTTTATAATATAAACTTTATATTTTCGAATTAAGAAATAGTTGAAGTATTTTATGCAGAAGGTTTTATGGTTTTTAAAAAAAATTTGTTGTAGGCTGAGGAGCTCGTCAAAGTTCAAGCATTTTTCAAAATCGTATGAACGATATTTTTTGATTTAAAAAAATATCAAAACGAAATTTAATATATCACTTTGAAATACCGATATAATTGATATAATTGATATTTTTATTTTTTCTTCTATTCCCAAAAAAAAGTCGATATGGTCCCATGTCATTTCTCGAATAAAATTAATTATTTTCAAAAATCAATCAAAAAAATTGAAAAACAATTTCAGAAAAACAACAACATTTGGTGCAATTTCCTCTTCGCGTTGGGTAAAAATTTCGAGAAAAAAATCTGAAAATTCGAGAAAAATTCAACAAAAAATTCGGTAAAATTTTCAAAATTTTAGCTTCAAAATAAATGCGAAAATTGGATTCATGTTATTTGTGGGACCTGAACGAACAGAAGCAAGTAGCAAGTTAGAGTAGGACAGAAAGCGTTTTGCGTTGAGAGCAAAAGCACTTAGCCGCCTTTGAGTTTTTAGTTTCAATATTTTGACAAATAGAAAATGATATTGTGGAGCAAACAGTTTTCATACAATCTCATAAGTATTAATACCAAAATTTTTATTATTAAAATAACAGACAAAATTTTCACAGTTGCACATTTTTCAAGATAAGCTCAAAATTATTAAATAGACCATAAACGAAAGGCAAGAGGAAAGAAATTGTTTAACATTTTGACTTTATTTTACAAGCGAACTTTATAATTTAGTGTAATTAAGTAACGAGCCGCATTTGGAGCTATAGCTTAGTGTATATGCCCAACTTGTAACGAGGTGATAAACCGTAACAAAAATGAATAATTTAAGGGGTATTAATAAGGGAGGTAAGTGTCTGTATAAATTGGAACAGGTACATACACACATATAAATGTGTATGTGATATACACACAAATCGGACTATATAATTGGGATCAACCTTTCGAGCGTAAAGTTCCCTTCTGTTTCTTCATGCTCAAACAAAAAAAACCCTGGAGAGAGGTCCCAATTAATAAATTCACTAAAATTCATGAAAAATCGCCCCTTTAATAGGATTTTTTTTATACCCATTACTTAAAAGGTAACAAAAAAAAATGTTATTAAAAAGGGGTCAATTTATGATGAATTTAGGTTATAAAATTATTTATGGGAATAAACTATTTTTTTTTAAATAAATTTTTAAAATTGTGTTAAAAAAAGTACTTTTTTGCAGTTTTTGGATTTTCAAAGTTGCTTTGTGTTTTACAAAACTACTTTTTCTCTCACTTGTCAATTTTTGAAGTGTTTTCCATTTTTCCTGTATATATTGCTAGTCGCCTTTCACACTTTTTTTATGCAATTTTTAAAATTGCCAAACAGAACGGTAGTAATTGCTGATTTAAGTTTTTAAACAATGTAAGTGCCTAAAAGTATGCAAACAAAAATATTTTAAGTTAATTTAAATAAGTAACGGGTATCCTATAGTCGGGAACTCGTTTATAGCTTCTTCGGCTTGTTTTTATACCCGTTACTTAAAAAATAAGTAAACGGGGATATTATATTTGTTGAAACGTATACAACAGGGAGAAGGAAGCATTTCCGATCCTATAAAGTATATATATTCTTGATCAGCATCAACATACGAGTCGATATAGCTAATTAACGTTAAATATTATTATTAGTTCCCCAAGGTGGATATCACATCATCAGCATGTCTTCTGTTTTTATTTATTTTTTAGCTTTCGAGTGCCGGCAGTTGTTGTATCGCTGTGCACGTTGCAGTGCTAACATCTTGGGAAAAGGGACAATGGCTGACAGTGCCCATCGTCGTGCCACGCCCCACATTGTGTTGCGGTGTCCAAATCCCAAGGCGCTGGCTCCACATCATCATCGGCTTGGCGTGTGGAGCGAGTCCACGCTGTTCTCGTCAAATGTACGGTCGGGCTTGCAGACATGTCGTTTCTTTGCCACGAAGGTCAAGAATTTGCGATTTGACAAGTTTGGGAGGAAAGTGGAGAATGCCAGGAAGGATAAGGATAACTTGGACAATTCACCCAAGCTCTGGGCACCGGAACGTGTGTCGAGAAGGTCAAGGATCAGATCGCCAGGATCGCACAATTGCGATGAAAACAGACAATGTACAGCTCGACAACAGAGAGTTTCAGTTCCCGATGGAAATTTGGATGCGCTTTTCGAATACAGCAAATCCAAATTGGCAAGGAAGCTATATATGAAAAATAAATATCTGTTACAGAGGAATAATATGCCAAGCAAAAGGAAAACTTCATTTAATGCCAAGAGATCAAACAAAACGATAGATTGGTCCGCATCGAAGAGCACTAAGCGAATCAAGCAGAAACCGAATAAATTGGAACAAGATGATCTTAAGCAGCTGTTGGCAGATCTATTGGACAAGAAACCAAAGTTCAGTAAATCGGATAGTTTTAAATATGTGAAAACTTCGCCAATATTCAAATTGATGGCACATAGTGCGGACCGTCGCAATAGTTTGCGTGCCAAAGCTTTCCAAAAGCAGCTGGAAATTCCCACGTTCTTCCGAAATCCGTTGGCAAGGTGCGATCATCGAAAGATACATATAACTCGACGTTCTTCGCTGTTTCCCGCTGAAAATCAATTTCAAAAGCGCACCAAGGAGGCATTGAAGCAGAAGCTCTGTTTTCTACTACAAGACGGCAAGGATCAAGACGATCATGATGATGATGATGATAATGATGATGTGAACTAAGGGGCTCTACACAATCACAATAATTCATTTTAATAATAACCGCCCAGACTTTAGCACTGCAAATGTGAATGGGGTTGGCTATTCATGCTGATGATTAGCGGTGGGCACCAAATCTGAATTCGGGAGCACTACAACAAAACTTCAACATCAACAACAACCCTATTAGAGTCTACCTACTTTGTCGATCACCCAAATATGCTAGCAAAAAGTTGAGAGCAGCTGCTAGCTCCCGGAGCCCATGCGTGCCCACCGCTGCTGATGATCATTGCATCGTTGTATCCATTGCTTTTGATAATTTATTCAGTTATTTAATAAGTACCTTTTAATTCAATAATCAATGTAAATAATATGTTTAATACACATACATAAGTGTAAAAATAAAAATGATTTTGTAACCAAATTCCGAAAATACAATCTACAAAATAAGAATAATGTTCAAATTTTTAAATAATTATTACGGAATACCACTTATTTTTCGTTTTGAAATATAATTTCCAAAAACTTAAAAAATAGACTTGTTAACGATGTTAATTCTCATCACTGCTTAGGTCAGTTCGCGCTAGTGACGAAAGCAGCACGAAGGTTGCTATGACCGTCTGATCAGGTCGAGTTATATACTGATCGAAAGGTAACTAACTTTAACTAACAAATGTGCATACTAAGAATTTTGAAAACTCACCTGGTTCGTAAGATAAACAGGTGTAAGTGGAGGGTGCAACATTTAAACGATTGGAGCAAATGTGGCCGTTGGCACCTCTTGGTATAATTTTTATTACTATTCATATTAAAAATACTCGTCGAATGAAACCTCGATCATCAAAAGCCGACCTCTGGTTCAAAAGATAATTTAATTAACAATTTTTAGTCGCCTTCCGAAAATTAATTGAAAACTCAGTTTGTTTTTTTTGTTTGTATCAAAGCGTTGATATATCTTAAAAGTTTGAATGAGGACTTCTTCCCGATCAAACATCTAGAAACTTTTGTTCTATGACTTTTTCGAAAAAACGCTCTATATATTTTTGAAAAAGAATTTGGAGGAATCTTAAACATACAGTTTGGCGATTTTTGGGAAAACTTTATTAGGTATGAAAATTTTTAGCGCAATGTGCAGAGTATCAAACTTTTTTTTAATAATTTATATGTATGAAAACTTAATATTATTTGTCACAAACTTGGATATCAGAAATTTTGAGACATGAAAATGTTTTCGTCAGTAGACTTTTACCTCCTGATGAGGTTTTTTTTAATAATATAACAGTAATGAATAAATGACATTTTGCAGACTTCGAGGTTGAGCATTTTATAAATCGGTAATTGTTAAATTCCCAATTTTTCAGAATCTGTTGAAATTGAAAGTGAGCAGCGCGGTCATAGATAGACACTGATTAAGCGAGTGAGTGAGAGAGATATAGACAAAGAGAGAGCGTAGAATGTGACTAATAACACACACACACACATACATAAAGGCACAAGAGTGCACTTATTGGGAGCGTAAACATGTTTATCATAATTGATTCTGTTTACTTGGCCTGATCTGACCATTTCGCCAAAATGAACCGTAATTGGCTCACCAAATCAAAACAACAACAGAGCAGAGCAGATAACGTTGGCGGCGTCGCACGCGACATTTGCTGTCCCACTCTACCTTTCGCCCAGTTATGAGTCCGGAATGAATCAGGACAACTATTTTAAGACGCACTGCGTCTCGTTAAAGTGCAAGGTCATGCTCAAAGCTCACGTGATGCACAAACAGTATGTCAAATAATTGTTTTGACAACAAAACAATTAGCATATTTATTTCATTTTTGATATCATATTCTTTTTAATTTTTGTAACCCTAACATTTATCAAATTTTTGTGTAATAAAAAAAATTTAATTTAATTTTTATGATATTTTGAAAATGGCTAGTCACTTTTTGTATGAAAAGGAGGAAAAAGGAGTTAAAATAGTATTTTTTAGCAATTTTCAAAACATTATAAAAAAAAATACTAGGAAAGAAATTTTTGAAAATTTTGCAGTCACTCTTAGAATTGTTTAAAGAATTTTTTTGCATCCAAATATTTTTTGTTTAAATCAGGGATAAAAGTAGACTTTTACAAAAATTGAAAATTTTCCATGGATACTTAACAAAAATGTTTGTTTCATTTAAAACGGAATTTAAATGAATAGAAGATTAAATTAAGAAATCTGCATCAAGTCTTTGTTATTATACAAAAATTTGATAAAGTTAGGGTGCATGAAGACATTTGTGATCCACTGTATGTATGAGTATGCAATTGGCAGGCAGCCAATAACTGTAAAATTTCACAATTTAATGCAAAGCTTGCACTATCCCGTTAATCCCATTAAAAAAGCTGTTGTAGTCGTTTTTTTTTTTGGCAGGTCGCCGACAGCGCTGTTAGGAATTTACGCTACCGGACGCCTTTGTTTGCCTTTCTATTAAACATGTTCACTAAATTAAACAATTGGTTGTCTCATTAACAGTTATATATTGATTATATGAATGTAAAACTAATCGAAGAACAAAAAACACAAACAAAAAGAAACAACTTCAGCTCAATATTTTCGCCATTTTACGGGAGAGTAGGAGTAGGATAATTGTGTTGTTCTTGTTATTTGCTAGTTGTTGTTGTTGTTGTGTTGATGCTGCCTGCAATTTATTGTAGGTGATGCTGCACTTTACACTGTCGCAACGCCTCATTGAATCCCTCGCAGAGTGTCAAATCGGATTGGCCCTGGGCGCATTGCAGGAACTGTTTGATCTCCCAGGCGCAAGCACCTTGAGGTTCATTTGCCTGCGCCGGTTGCGCATAGTACGGTTGTTGTTGTTGGGCAGCTGGGGCGGCAGCGGCTGGTGCTGCCACTTCCTTATCGCCAGAGCCGCTGAACATTGATGTGAGTCCATGGCCGACGGTATGGCCAATTGCCGAGCCTACGGCAACGCCGCCAGCGGTGGCCGCCATCTGTTGGAACATCGATGGCTGTTGAGGTGCCGCTGGCATGCCGACGGCGCTAGGTGGCGCTGCCATCGGTGCTGGGGGTGGAGCGGCGGCACGTGCGGGCACTGGGGCAGGTGCCGGCGCGGGTGCGCTGCTGCAAATACAAATAAACATAAATATACTTGTTGTTGTTGTTGTTGCCACGCGTTTGAACTTTGTCCATTTCATATGTTATCCGTGTTTGTGTTTTTTTTTTAGGTTACGTAACTGATTGCGGAAGCAAAACTTCCAGAATCATCTTTATATTTCACATTAATTTCTTCGCCTTAGCAAAAGCTGAATTTCATATTTGCAACAATTTGCTTGTAAAAACAATAAGAATAACTCTGCTTTTATAGTGTCTTTTACGTCGTTTTGTTTTTTGTCCGTTTACATTGTCCAATTGGAATTCTTGATGTTTACGCTTTCACAATGTGATTTTGCAACTTACCGTCTGGCTGATGGTGGGGGGCTTGCAGAACGTCCACGGCGTACCATTTCGTTTGATTTTTGTATAATTATTTAGTTTAAATCGAAAATTACAACTTGGTTAGTTATTTACGAAAATTTAACTGTATGACTGCCGAAGCCTGCTTTTCTTTATAAACTGTTCAGTAGTGTTGGGTTGCTCATGAGTGAGTGAACGAAAAAGAGTTGCTCCCTGAAGTGAGCAAGTGAACATGTTCCTTCCAAATTGCTCTTTATTGCTCAGTTGTTCTGTTTTGCTGAGTTGCTCAGTCTTGTTCAGTTGTTGTTTTGCTCATTATTGCTCAGTTGTTCCTATTGCGCACTTTGCTCGAATTTTCTCTGTTCTCTTAGAATTCTTAGGGTATTTTGTATAGATTCTTTCTTTGAAAATACACATTGTTGGATTAGTGTTTAATCTAAATACTCATGTTAAGAATTCACAATGTCGCTTACCAAAAAGTGTAGCAAAATATGGAGCCATTTCGAAAGTGTCGGAAGTCAGCAAGGTAAATGCAAGTATTATAAATGCTGATTACAGATCAACCTGAGCAGCCATCAGATTTATATTAAATGTAACTTAGGATATTTTCGATTAGTTGGGTGAGGGGCTTAGTCAACAGCTTCGTGAATAACTGAGCTAATGAGCAATACCAGTGAGCAATTGAGCAGGCGAGCAACTGAACAAGTAAGCAACTGAACAAGTGAGCAATCTGAGTGAGTTGACTCACCTAAAAAAAAATAACAAGTGAACATGTTCACCTAAATGAGCAATGTTTAGCCAACACTACTGTTCAGTGTGACCAAATCTTGACCATTAGAAATTTATTGTTTTCTGATGAAATTAAATATTACAGTTGGTTTTTTTTGAACAATGTGAGAAGTTACTAAAGCCCAAAAATTTTGAAATTTCGAAATTTTGAAATTTGGAAATTTTCAATTAGGGTATTCAGAAACTATGATATTTGTGTTATGTGGCAAAGTGATAACACTGTAGCTAGTGAGCGACCTTTTTAAGTTTCTGTTGTCGTATTTGTGATAAATCAGCTGACAGTTCAATTCAATTTAAAATATAAAAGAAAATCATTCGACCTGAGTTTGTAATCAGAATGCCAAGAGAAGCAATAAAAAAACAATTAACTAAGCGGAAGCTTGATTTAGCTCTATGGGAATTGGAGTTGCTCGATGGTACGTATGCAGTTGTTGCAAAAGACATAAACACAACTAAGGCTTTGAGCATTTTAGACAATGACCATGCTGCATACGATGAAGTAATGGACGAACAAATGGAGGATCTAACAACCATTTCATCGTGTCGCCGTGGAATTGAATTTTCTGTCCCCAAGTCATTCGATTGGCGAACCCACGTATTGCCAAACTTTAATGAGGATCGGTTTCTCCAAATGCTGCGAGTCACAAAAATGGGTAATTTTCTAGTCTTGACCCGTTTGTTCAAAAAAAAAAAAAAACCCAAAAAGAGGCCGATTTATGATGAATTTAGGGAAAATCATTTTTTGGGGGTCTCCACTGGTCTTTTTTTAAAAAAGTCTTAAAGTTTCGATGCAAAATGCAATTTTGCAAGGCTAACTTGATCACTTTTAAAAAAAAAAAATTTTAAACGTTATCCAACACTACTTTCTGTCAGGTCTGTAAATTTTTGTCGTTTACCAACACTAAGTGTAACGGTTTCCATACAAAAATGTGAATAATGTGTAAAAAATGTAAATGAAAATAAAATTCTTCTTTGAATAAAATTTGGTGGTCCTGAAAAGGACCGATTTGGTCCCAAGTCATAAAAGGAAGGTCAGGTCAAAAGCAGGGGTCATCATCGATCATCGCCAATCGTCAAAATCTTATATAATATTCATAGCAAGGTCAGGAATGTAAGCAAAGGGTCGTCATCAATCACCGCCAATCGTCAAAATCATAAAACAGTTTCAAAGCAAAGTCAGGAGTGAAAGCTTTGGGTCATCATCAGCACCAGTCGTCAGCATCATCGTCTTCCTACAGGAAAGTGGAGATGTAAAGGGTACTGCTTACCAAATTTCTAGAGACTCCCAATTAAGATTCAAAGAAAATGTAGTCGAAACTAATGTAATGAGGACTGTGATATTAAATGGTCCGCGCCGCAGGCGAAATTTTTTTTTTAAAAATAAAATCGCGCGCGAAAAAAAATTTTCGCCTGCGGCGCGGACCATTTCAATTACAAACCTCAGGGACATGGGCATCTTCGTTTATTTCGGATTCTTTCTGGGGATCATAAAGCCTTCCAATGGCCATGAAAAGCTCATGAATCATGAAATTTTCTCAATTTTAAATTTTGATCCTGCGAAGAAAGTGTTTACTCGCACACTCTCCTGAAAATTGCATTGAACATTGACCCGTTTCTTTTTTCCATGCTGCTGGGAATGAGTTGCGTAGCAACGGAAAGAGAATCTTGTGTCGTCCCTTGAATTGAGCTTACACATGGTTCCGCACCTTGGACATTTAATTTCCGAAAGAATGATGTTGTGTTCTCTGAGAAATACGAACAAATCATTCTCCCTGCTCATGAGTTGATGAAACTCCGTCGAAGAAAAAGAACATCCTGAACACTACATTTTCACAAAATTTAGCACAGTTACAGTTACTATTTTGACGTATCGTGTTACAAGTAGTGTTTGTATACGGCAAATGTACATACCAGACAGAAAGTAGTGTTGGATAACGTTTACAATTTTTAAAAAAGTGATCAAGTTAGCCTTGCAAAATTGCATTTTGCATCGAAACTTTAAAACTTTTTTTAAAAAAAGACCAGTGGAGACCCCCAAAAAATGATTTTACCTAAATTCATCATAAATCGGCCTCTTTTTTGGGTTTTTTTTTTTTTTTTTTGAACAAACGGGTCAAGACTAGAAAATTACCCAAAAATGCAGTTCAAAACAATAGTGGAATTCGTCCGCAATGATTCCGGTTTCAAATCTTCGCTATTTCGGCCTCAAATGTCCGTTGAACAACAGGTTGCGATTGTTTTGTTTCGCTTGGGATCATCCGGAGAAGCTGCTGCAATAAGGAAGATAGCAACTTTGTTTGGAGTAGGAGATGGCGGATGGGATCAGGTATAGATGAGGATGAGGATGTTGATGAATGGGAGGACTCCATTGCAGGTCTTTTCTTTGGCGCAACACCCGAATCAAAGCGGAAAGCTATTGCCAATTCAATAATTAATAATTAACAAATGTTGGGTTTTTTAAATTGATTTTCTTTTATTTAGAATTACAGGGAAGCATTTTTATATTTAAGTTCCATTTCCAATTTCTCCTTTCTTTCCACTTTTTCCAATTGCAATTTTACATTTTGCGAAATTCCACTTGGTTTGTATTTTGATCTCCTCAAGCAGCTTCAAATAGTACAGCCTGGCCGTTGATTTCTGTGATTTACTCATATAATTACAAACATGTGCATATGTACGTTTCTATGTAGACTTACCTTAAAATGGGTATGCGATCGAACATAATCGAGCATATTCTTTACTTCAATGTCGCTCCAGCGTTTGATGCCACCTTCTCTGAGCCTAGTCTTTTTAATTGCTTCTGCCACTGTGAATAACTCAATTTAATCAATTAAATTAAAAATTTGACATGACAAATTACTTACTTTTGCAACTAATAACGGCTCACTGTGATCTCATTTCGTTAGATTCATCTCAAAAAAAACCCGATACCTACCGATACTTTTCGATGCTTAAAACAGTCTGGCAGTCTTTCTCCTTTTGAAATTTTGTCTCAATACGACGAATTTTGTATACATACCCCAGGGCAAGATGTATTTATTAACAAGGTGACGTCGTCCCCACAACTGCTCTCTTTCGAGGGGGCAAATATTTGCCAGTATGCCTGAAACGTTGTCGAAGTAGGTTGTGTATCGCATGTTTTTTTCTGTCTTTTTTACGAATAAACTCGTAGACGAAAACAAAACAAAGAACAAGTAATTATTATTGAAATTGGCAATTATTTTTTTTAACTGTGTGTTTTATTTTGTAATGGGTGTAAGTCCTCAATAGATCTAAGAATGTCTACAAAATATTGTGTGCTCTGTCGTAAGAGAACTTCGGAAAGGAATGTTTTAGTACCACGGGATGAAAGCAGAAGAGAGCTCTGGTCAAGAAGCACAAACGTTCAATTTTCGAGCTCAAGTAAATTTTGTGCCAGCCATTTCAATGACTCTGACTTCTACTATGTGTCCGAAAATGCAACAAAACGGAGACGAATTATGTCAACTGATGTACCTCAAAAGCCAGGAGCATACATACATTTGAAATGCCATATTTCTTCAAATAAATAAATTATTTTGAATTATTTAATTTTATTTACTTTAAGTAAGCATTTGCTTTTCTGTCAGCTCTCTCTGAGAGAGGAGAGAGCGAAGTGAAAAAAAATTTGGGACCCTCACTACATCGGACGACGTCACCTTGTTAATAAATACACCTTGCCCCAGGGCATGTTTGATGTGATATACTTTTTTCTGTGTGTTTGTTGTCATTACAACATATAACACTTTGCCACATAACACAAATATTCGAGTTTCTGAATACCCTAAATGCAAATTGAGCTTTTGTGTTATTGTTTTGAAATAGAAAAAATAGTGGAGACCCCCTAAAAATTTGTTCACCTAAATTCATCACAAATCGCCCTCTTTTTGTGTTATTTTTTATTTGTATTTTTTTATTCTAGCTACTGCTACTAGACTGTTACCAAAAACTTAAAACAATTTTCACATTCTACTCAAAAGAAACAGTTGTAGCCTATCACATAATTGATCGATCATAAACAACCGACCAACTGATCAGAGTGACCTAATCATCTTTCATCGTTCATGTCCAACTGAATAGAAACCATCTCGTTTATAGTTTATGACCAACTGAATAATCTGAACTAAATGGCTGATTTATTTCACGACTGAAAAAAGAACGATTGAACTTATTCAGTAAATTCAACTAAAATGCGCAACTCTATAAAATATACTAAAATTTTCATTACAGGGTTGTTATTGCACAAAAAAATACCAATTGTGCCATTCTTTTTGTAACTGTGTGGCAGCTCCATGAATACCTAATTTGAAATACAGTTAGTTGTTGAATTTCCATAACTCGAACTTCTATAGCTCGAATTTCTCTCTAACTCGAGCTAAATGCGTGGCAGTAAAACTAAAAAACTTAAGAAAAAGAACTCTATAAGTCGAATATCTCCATAATTAGAACCTTGTCTTTGGATAATGGTGATTCGTGTTAGAGAAGTTCGAGCTATAGAAGTTCGAGTTATGGAAATTCAACAACTATCTGTATTTCAAATTAGGTATTCATTCAAACGCAACTAAGGCCCGTTTTTTTTTAATGTACATATAAGTTTTATTTAACAAATAATTTCAAATTTGACCATTCTTTCTATACATTTTACGTCAAGTTCTCTTTTCATTAGTTATCAAGCACCTTATTTATAAATTGAAAAAAAACGGGCCTAAATGATTTAAATCACTTAAAATTAGCAACACAATATTGTATGTAATAAAATTTATAATCGGGAACACAATAATAATAACTATTATATGTTAATCTAAAACACAAACACATAAAATACCAATTGTGTCTACTTTTCTTACTTAAAAATATCTGATTGAACCAAAATCAAACAAAAATAAACCACAACTTTTTTATGCAGTTCATGTAATTTTTGCATTTCATTAAATAAAATATTTCGTTCACAAACACTTAAAACAATAACACATATTTCCAAAGTATTTCACATTTTCTTATTAAATATAAATAAATATGTGCTCGACCAAAAACTATACAAAATAACTGATTTTGAAATGATGAAAAAAAGAACCAAATCGAAAAAAAAGTGTCATTGCGCCAACAGGTAAAAAAGCCATTTGTTTCGCAAAAACGCCAATTGTGGCAACCTCGATTGTGTCATTCTTTTTGTAACTGTCTGGCAGCTCCATGAATAACTAATTTGAAATATTTCAACTATAATTTAAAATTAGCAACACAATATTGTATTTATGAAGATTTATAATCCAACATTTTCGTTTATATTGTAACGTAAATAGAATTACATTATTCATCTGTATCCATATTTTTCTTTTGCTTTATATCAGCAACAATGGCTTTTCGAACATGCTCCGCAGAAGAATATGAATTACGTGCGATGCCAGATTCTGGTTGATTACGGATTGGCATGGGCCGTATTGCATTCTCTATCCATGTTCTTGGAATCTCACTTCCGTGTGAATTCAGAAAGTTGTGAAGAATGCAGCACGCGAAAATTATTGTTTTCTGTTGGTCCACGTCCACATTATTGGTGACTCCGTAGTCGATTCTTGGGAATCGTGCCCTCAACTGTGTGAAAGCAATATCTGCAACTTTTCTCGATTTATAGAGCACATCATTGAATGCCTTTTTGTCCTCTTCTTTGGCATATTGGCGTACAGAATATGGCTTCATGAGGGTCTTGGAAAACTTAAAGGACGAGTCGCCAATTAGCACCACGGGCACATCCACTCCGGCGATGCGTTTAACATTGTTCTTCAATATCGAATCTCTTTGCATCAACTTTTTCAGGGTGCTATTCTCGTACGCCTCCGAGTTGCTAAAGCGACCTGGGTAGCCCACATTTATGTACAGGAATCTAGCACTGAAATTGTAATTTTATATATGTATGTGTACATAATTTGTGGAGATTACTTTTTTAATAGTGGTTTACCGATGATCGACCAAGGCCAAAACAATGATTGAACACCATCCTCTCTGATTGCGATAATCGGCAGCATCAGCAGCACAAGGTTGAACTGCAAAGTGTCTTCCACCTAATTGAAATTGTTTTGTATGAAATGCTTATTTACAAATGCCAGGCAATATATATAAATTCTTACCAATTGCACCGAAACATTGAGGGAACCCATAGAGATTGAGAAATCCTTGGGTACACATGTGCACTTTGGCTGGCGTAAATGTTTTTGGAATAAATTCGGGTCCCAGAATTCGCCAGACGTCACAGCAAAAATGCTGCAGAATTTTGCCCACCATCGATTGGGATATGCCGAACAGAAAGGACAGGACATTGTAATTCCCGATGGTTCCCAGCGTGTACAGAGCAATGGCGATGCGTCTCTCCAATGGAATTGCCTTGTTCAAGGCCGTATCATTTGTTTCGTATTTTTGAAGGCGCTTCAACAGAATGTCAAAGCAATCCCTATTAAGTCGGAAGTCCTTTATGAAGGCTTCATCCGAGTCTGCAGCGTTAGATCCTTCCCCATCCGAATCTTCCTCCGACTGTTGCTGCATATTCTCCGAATTAATATTACTATTAACGTCTTCCGCAATTTCTTCCACTCTGCTGACACCGTTTGTCAATTTTGCACTTTGTTTTCCGATTAATTTCGATCAATTCGATGAACCGAATGTCAAAGTTACAAATGTCAACTTACTGTTGCCTATTTTAAAATCAAAATAAAGGATTAATGAACACATATATGTGGTGATCTGGCATCACCAATATTTCGATAAGTAGTTACGTTTGTACGATGGCACTTGCTCTATTGAGCAATATGGTCGTCTGCTTAGTAAACTTAAGCTTAATGTTGTAAATTTAATCCTATTTAATTTATTATTGTTTTATTATATTATATTATATAGTTATGGTAATGTGACGATGACCTCTCTTATCGATTATAGCAGTGCTGGAAAGAGGCAACCAATGTTGCCCTATTCGATTGCCAAATGCTTATCGATAGCCACGTGATCTTCATAACGGTTAATGGCGCCCATTTGCATAATACGAAAATTGTGAAGAGATTAAAAATGCAATTGACGCTATTAATGTGCTTTTGCTTTAGTTTACTAAATGCGGCATCAGCCGATGATCTGCTCGAGCTGGGCTGCACCACGGACGATCAGTGCAAGCAGTTCGAACGCAGCAGCTGCCAAGACGGCCGCTGCTTCTGCACGGCCACTGTGGGCGACAAGCGCGAGGCCTGCCAGCCCAAGGACCGAAAGCTGAGCAACATAATCGGCGGACCTTGTACACCGGAGCATGTGTGCAGCCAGGAGCATGCCGAATGCGATGCAAGGACACAGCTCTGCTACTGTGCCGCCGGCTACATACCCAGCGCGGATCGACGACGCTGCCTGGCGCAGACGGTGCCGCTGGCCGGACGCTGTGAGCTGATGAGCCAATGCCAGTCGGCGGATAAGTCGGCCATATGCCACATGTCGCAGCACAGCTGCCTCTGCAAGGCGCACTTTGAGGCACATGCAGGACGCTGCCTGGCCACGTTGGGTAAGTGACGAATCGCCTTGATATCGAGTATTTCCGAAATGTATGCCACATTGAATCACACACAGATTTGAGCTGCAGCAACGACACGATTTGCAGCCATGTGGAAGCGATTTGTTTGAGCAATTTAAAGAAATGCGCCTGCACCGAAGGCCTCGTCCACAATCACAACATGACCAACTGCATGCCGAGCGGCATTTATGGCGCCAGCTGTACAACAACTACCCAATGCCAGATGACGCTCGGCATCGGCGGCGTTTGCAGCAACAATAGCTGCAGCTGCCGCTCCAAATACTATCCCAGGACCATAACAAACCAAGAGATAAAAATCACCAGTTGTGAGCCGGCTGTGACCTATGGCGCCTACTGTCACCAGGATAAGGACTGTCAGCAGGAGCAGGAACAAAAGCAACCGTCGAACATGGTGTGCCAATGGAGCGAGTGCGGTTGCCAGGAGAATTATCATGTTGTGAACAACGAGAAGTGTGTGCTGACCACAGGATCAGCGGGCAACCATCTCAATGTAATCCTAGCTAAGTTATTAATTACAGCTCAGTTCTTTTGGCTTATTTATTCACATATATAAACAAAAAATACAAAGATTATGAAATGTGTTCAGTTTACAAAACACACACACTCATGTAAATAGCAGGGATTGAAAATAAGAATTATGCAAACAGGCTAAATTTATATTTTTAATTTGATCAAATCTAATTAACAAAGTTATGAAATAATAATGAAATTTAAATTTGTATTACCATAAAAATTTAACTTAAAAGAGGATTTTGAATAATTGTATTAAAAATGGAATTAAATTTAAGAAACTGCCAAACATGGTTTTAATTTACAACTTTTATTACAAAAATAGGTTACTTACAATAGGTTTTTTCTTTAAAAAAAAAATTGAAATTTAATTATTAATCAAAAACTTTTAATTCGGATTGAAAAATAAGAATTGAAAGTAATTTGCATGATCAAAATCGGCAAATAATTTTTTTTTGTATGCTTGAAATACTAGAAATATAGAAATGAAATCAAATTGATATCAATATCAAATTATACGAATGCAGCAGATAATCCTAGAGGCCGATGCGCGCTGGAGTGCGACGTGGTGTTGCATTGCCGGGCGTGGCAATTTCCTGTTTGGCCGCCAGCTGCTCCTCACGCTGTGCCGCCTGCTGTTTGCGCTCCTCCATCTCGTTCTGCGCCTGCAACATTTGCTCCTCCATCTCCTTGAGATGCTCTGCAGCCAGTTTCTTCTTGTCGCGGCCACTGCGTCCGGTTTCCTTTACCGAAAAGAACATGGGGCCCAACTCGGCCAGCCAATAGCCATCGACAGCGGTGGCACATTGCATATACTCCTTGGCTGTCATAATCAGCTCGTGGTAGACCACATAATCGGGAGTGGTGCCCAGGCCATACAATGCTGATGTCGGGTGCAAATGACACGGCATTCCAGTACGCAAATTCACATATTCGCCGATGCCTTTGAGACGTGCCGCCTGATAGAAGTACGCGGAGCAGATGCACTTGCGCACAATGTCCCAATCGGTGCCACATGACTTGACGTTCATCTTCTGTTGTGTCATAATGTCCTTCAGCTGCTGACGCACTTCGCGCACCTTTCGCATCGCCTTGATGTGAATGAAGTGCTCGTTGCACCATGTGGAGCTATAACTGTGGACACACGGCGACAGAGACAGAAAGAGGGATGAGCAAGTGCATCAGACACATATGTATGGACGGGGGGAGGGGAGTGTTAACTTACCCGTTCTGCTTCCACTGCAGGTACACATTGAGGTAGGTTAGATGATCCGATTCCGGCACTTGAAACTTCTCCCGCACTCCATCCGCCTCCTCCTCGCGTCCCTTGGGCCGATAGAATATCGATGGCACTGACAACATGGACACTGTAAAATAGAATTTAACAAATAAACATGTATTTGGATAAGTTATACAAAGAGTTATTCTTTCGCTGGATCTATTCCTGTTCCAGATGCTACAATTGTTGAACTCAATTTCTGGTGAAGATTAGTCTCTCTTTGGATGGAGCTAACCAACAGACAATCTCTTTTAGATGAGAAAATATGCCACTAGCTGGACTACAACTTTGACGAGGATTTGTCCTAGGGTTCATCCTGCTGCCAGGCAATCTCCTCCAGAAAAGGAGACTTGTTCAACGACTTGTTTGCTTACTGGGCTTGGCAATCCTGGTCAGGATTAGATCAATACCCATCTACCCTAAGTGTCGTCCACCCAACAGGCAATTTGCTTTATAAAATCTAACTCTTTGGAGGATTAAATCAAATCCTCAAAGTTGCAATCTCTAACAGAAGAGGACAACTGAAAAGACAAGCTCAATTCCTATCTCCTAGAACTCTACTAAGGATTAGGCTCACATCTCTTCACCCATGGATTACCCACCTATGATAAGGACCTCGGCACTGCACTCCATTTGGCAGGCAACGATGAGCATTTGACACTGTGGCGGATCCAATGGGAATTCGGCCATTTGTCTGCCCAGTGTGGTCAAGGCACCGGTGTGATCCAGTGCACCCAATATCCACAGCTGATACAGTGAATTGAGGATGTTGTCCTGTGGCGGTGGATCCATGAAATGGAATTGCAGTAAGTCGACAACTCCGAGGGATTTCAGCAGCAGCACCGTGTTGGCCAAGTTAGTGCGCTGTATCTCGGGCACGGTGAGGGCCAACAGCTCGTCCTTGTACTGTCGCTGGGTGTAGAGGCGATAAGCCTGGCCAGGACCAGTGCGACCAGCTCGTCCCGAACGCTGATTGGCATTCGCCTGCGAGATGGGATAGATTTGCAGGGCATCCATGCCGATGCGGGGATTGTAGACCTTCAGCTTGCAGTAGCCGGAGTCAATCACATAGATGATGCCATCGACGGTCAGCGATGTCTCCGCGATATTCGTGGCCACCACACATTTCCGTACGCCATCCGCCGACTTCTGAAAGATCTTCGCCTGCAGATCGGATGGCAGCTGTGAGTAGATCGGCAATATGCTCAGCTCCGGAGCATTGTCGATCTCGCTGAGACGCTCCTCGAGCACCTCGCAGGTGACCTCGATGTCCTCCTGGCCGGGCATAAAGATCAGCATGTCACCCTCGTTGGGCGTCAAATGCACTTGGAGCGCCTGCTTCACCGCCGACTCCACATAATCCTCGCAAGAATTCTTGCTGAACATCACATCCACCGGAAATGTTCGTCCCGGAATTGTAAATGTCGGCACATTACCAAAGAATGTGGCAAACTTGGTCGAATCCATTGTGGCTGATGTCACAATCAATTTCAGATCATGACGACGTGCAACAATCTGAAAATACAAAGCGAATCCATGGGAATTAGTCTTGGGAATGTCATCGAAAAGAACATAATTAAACAATATAAAATAAATAATACTGAAAAGCAGTGTTGTCAAAAGTCCGTTAAAAAAGGATTGTCTTGAATAGACCAACTTTAATGTTAAAATTAAAAAAATGTTGTAGTTTTTTTTGCAAACTATTATTTTATTTCAAAATTATAATGCAAAGAAGGTAGAAATAAAATAACAGAATTCTATAAAACACAAACAAATTTTTATTTTATTTCATAAACATTTTTTTATTAAAATCTGTCTTTTTTTAACAGTCAGAGTTGGCAACAGTGTTGTAAAGTGCTGGTGCAATAAATCCAAAATGTAAATCGAAATAAATATCGAAAGTAAAAATCGACAAGATAAAAAACAAATCGAGTTATCGATATAAGTATGTGTGTATGCTTAAATAATACAGATTTATAGAGAATTCCTAAGCAAAGCTTTAAAAGAAATCAATTATAAATACAAAATATACGCGTAAAAATGTTAGATTTTTCATCAAAATCGATTTAATGAACTCGATTAATAGTCAAACAATTATCGATTATAAAGGGAAAATCGTTTTGCGTAACCAAGTTTTTGTTTTTTTTACAAACTGAAAATAATATTAAAATTATATTACTTAATTAATTGTATCTAGGCGTACAGCCTTTTTTCTACATTAACAGCTTTTGAAAGTCAAGTCTTCACAGAAAAAAAAATTTGGAAATGGGCCCTCCCGATCAAAAGATATTTCAATTCAACTTTTATTTTTGATTTTTAATAATAAAATTAAATAATTTAAATAATTTAAATAATTATGTATGTATATTAGTTGTATCAATGAATTTTGAAATGCAATGGCGTAAAATAAATGGCATACATTTTGGAGCTCGCGTCGCTTAAAAACTTAAAATATTCATAACAATATTTTTTCGTTAGTGTATGTGTATGTGTACATACAAACATATGTACAGTTGCGCTCATGAAAATAGGAGTGCAGATGACCTGCACCTTTAAGATCGACTAATCCTATTATAGAGTCCATTATGGGACAAAAACCTTTTATAATTGTTAAATCTATTTATTTTCTCATAACTTACCATCTTTTTTTTTTTTAATTTAGCCATTTTTTTTTTTCATTTTTTATTACCGCTATGCGAAAGCAATTCCCATACCAACTTTAAACTGACTAATATCAAAATGGAGTAATATCCATTGGGCAGATGAGTCCAAATGATCTTCTTTTGATAGAATAGACTCTTGGCAGTGCGTCAGTTGACTCCCAATAGGGGTATCTTCCAAATCATACTGTCAAGACTTTTAGGCAAGGTGGCCAGTTCAAATATAATGTGGACCTGGTTTTCGCATAGCGGTATGGGCTTAGCTCATATGATCGATGGGAGTATGGACCAAAATCTGTACGTCAATATATTGAGGAATGTTATGCCGCCATATGCCAGTTGGAATATGTCCTTAAACTGGACATTCCAGCAGGATAGCGATCTAAATCCACCAGCAAACCGGCCAAAAACCGGCGTTGCCAGGAAAGGCTCGACCCAATGCCAAGGCCAGCTCAGTCCCCGGACCCAAACCCCATTTGAAACTTATAGGTTGACATCAGATGAAATGTCTCAAATTGATTCGCGACTTCTAAGTCGCAGGGTTGCCAAGTTGTTGAAGAGAAAAGGGCGAAAGTTCCGCTCAAGCGTTGGCAGGACTTGGGTGGCTCCGTGGGCTTAGGTGCGAGGCTGTAATAGCCAATAAAGGGTATAGAACCAAGTGTTAGGGCATAACCAAAATGTCTTTAGTATTATTAAGTAAATCAATGAGTTATGTTAGATTTTTGAATTTTTTTTGTTAACACTCCTATTTTAGTGAAAAGCACAGTTTAGCAATATTTTTTTATTAAATAAAAAATTAAAAAAAAAATGGCTAAATTAAAAAAAAAAGATGGTAAGTTATGAGAAAATAAATAGATTTAACAATTATAAAAAGTTTTTGTCCCATAATGGACTCTATAATAAGATTAATCGATCTTAAAGGTGCAGGTCATCTGCACTCCTATTTTCATGAGGGCAACTGTATGTATCTGAGTATGTCTGTACATATATGTAAGTATAACGTCACCTTCGCCATTTTATCATAATCCTTTTTACAAATTCGATCAACCAAATAAGCAAGTGTTACTAATTTGTGAGACCATACTGTAAGTGTAATTGCAGCTCTTCCTCTGTAATGTTTATTGAGTACCTAAAAATGGCAGCAAGGTGCAAGTCCTTTTGTTTAAGGACTAAATGCAATGACGTGTCACTTTTGTGGCGCTTTCTAGAGCATTCAACTTAAGGCTACTTGATGCTGCGGCCTTGGAACAAACCTCAATCCGCCTGCCACACCCCCGAGGAGCTTGTGGCGGAACGAGCATGACCCAATTCCAGACCAGGGGCCCCAAAGTTAAGCAGCATTTCAAGTCGAAAGCCATAAAAATCATCCGCGCGTATCCTCAGCTGTCCACTCGTCAAGTGTGTTGAGTATAAAAAATGTATCCAAACGAAACTCAACACACACACACGAGGCAGAAAAGAGCGCAAAAGAGCAAGAGAGTCAGAGCGTGAGCTCGTGAGAATACGGGCAGAGCAGCAAACTGTTTCGACTGCGACGCGAACGATTTAACGAAACGACAATTTGACGATTCGTCGTACGCACACGAGCACATATCCGACTGCCGACTGGGTCTGGGTGTTCGTAGTCGGCTCAGCCCACCCCACCATGGCCGCTGGACAGGCGTCCGATATGCCGAGACGCACGTAGGCAAACGGCTCAGCGTCAACAGAGGCAGCAGCAGCAGCCTCAGCGAGAGATGACGACGTGCAAGCAGATCCTTTGCGCTCCGTTTGAGTACAGCACATACATGCGTATATGCATGCACTGTGTGTGTGTGGGTGAGTGTGTGTGTTTGTGGGTGTGCTTTGCATTTCTATGCAAGTTAAGGCAATAACACTCGTACGAAAGCGACTTGTAAATACCCTTTATTTATTTCAGGTTGCCTTCATACCAGCAAATAAGAGTTATGAATGCTAATATCAACTAAAAATATCAATGTGAAGGACATTTGCTACAGTAAAATGGTAAACACCAAAGTTCCTATATCAGTCGGAACTATCGATATCAGCTAAAAACTTCTATTTTCAATTTATAAGGTATAAATCAAATTTAATTATTTTTAATTCTTATTTAAGAGGTCAATAATAATCGTAAAAATTCAATTTTTTAATAAAAGTTATGAAATAACACTTTTTTCTGATTTTTTCAATAAAAATAAGAAATAAGAGTTATTTTTGCTTATTTTTGACTTTTACTTTTGATTTTTAAAATTAAAGTTAAAGAATAACTCTTATATGTAACTTTAAAAATAAAAATAAAAAATAACTCTTATTTTTTAATTTTATTGGAAAAATCAGAAGTGTTATTTCACAACTTTTAATTAAAAATTTAAAGTTAATGATTATTTTTGATTTTTTAAATAAAAATTTAAAATAGTTGTTATTTCGTAACTTTAAAACACAAATTTGAAAATAATTGTTAATTTTAAATTTTTATTTAAAAAGAAAAACTTTTAATTTATGGCACTAGCTACAATTAAAACAATATTTATCATAAATTTTACAATAAAAGGCTTGTCTCCAGCACCGCGAAATTTTTATGTTAGGAATTTGCTATTTATTTGGTGTGTGTGGGACATAAATAAAACAGCTGTGTTTTGTAAACAGCGCCAATTTTAAAAGTTCCACTAATTTAAAAAAAAATTTAAAAAATAAACTCTGACGATGAAGTGATTGTTTTGGTATCGGAATATATTGTTGGAAAAACCATTTTATCTCACTTTTTGCTTTTGCGCACAGTTTTTTTTCCATTTTTTCAATCGACACTTGCGAAATAATTGTCGACAATATATTCCTGAGCTGTGCATCAGTCCACACACGCTGTCGATAGGCCAATTATCGATATTTATTTGTGGATTTCGTTCAAGTTGCTGGATACTCAAGCAACGAAATCATAAACGAAAAGTTTCGGCCACAGTTTTTTTTATATGAAGTAGAGATGGGCACGGGCCGGGCCGGGCTTCGTGTCCCGCGGGCCTCTTCAAAAAATCACCGGGCTTCGTGCGTGAAAATCGAAAACGGGCTTTTTTCGTGCGGGCTCGGGCCTAAGCAAAAAGCCCGAAGCCCGGTAGGCCCGAAAAGTAAATTTTTCATATCGATTAAAAAAAATATTTATTTATTATTAAAATATTTATTTATTTTTTAAAATAAGTAACTGCTAATATCATTTACGCATCTCTATTATCGATATGATTCTTATCGACATTAAAAAATTATGAATAAAAAAAATTAATTTTAAAAAAAATTCTATATAGTTGTTTCGGGCCGGGCTCGGGCCGGGCCGCTTGAAATTTGACCGGGCTCGGGCCGGGCCGGGCCGCTTGAAAATTTGACCGGGCCGGGCCTGGACCGGGCCAGAAAGATTTATTTCGGGCCCGGGCCGGGCCGGGCCTTAAGAAGGAGGCCCGTGCCCATCTCTAATATGAAGTTTGGCGGAAATTTGTATTTTCCGCGGTGCTGGATACCATGCTAAATTTAACATAAATACCTTAAACAGTGGTACGATAATATACAAATACCTTTTTTATATTTTTTAATTGATTTTTATTAAAAAATATTTACTCAATTATTTATCCATGTTTTTGTTTTCCTTCATTCATTCGCAGGAAGAAAATGTCACACACACACAAATTTAATAGAATACAAAATGTTTAGGATATGTATGCCAAATATTTATTTATCAGGTTTTTTCAAAAGTCAACTGTACTTTATACATGAATGTTTCAAAACGCACATACACTGCAAATTCATAGGGTACAGGGTATCTAGAAAAGCGTATTACCAATTCCGTTGCAGCACCTGCTACGGCCACAAACAGCTTCGAGTCACAGGCAACATGACAAGCAAATTGCGCATTAATTTGTTATGCGGTTGGAGGCGTGACACGCCCACAAATACAAATACATTGGGTTTACTATGCGACTTATTGAGATACACACTTTTGTATAAACAACGAAGATACTTGCAAAACTACACGTACAAACCGACAGTAGTGAGATTGGGGGGAAAAGAGAAAAATAAAAGTGTTTATAACAGGGACTGTAATCATATTATTTAAATTACAAGATATCATTATTTGTGATTTTTATTTTTTCGCTCAAAATAACACTCACTTTTAAAAACTGACTAAACATTTCAAAGATTTGTTTTTGTGTTTTATGAGCCCCCTGGGTTTCTTTTAAAGGGATGTACAAAAATTTATAATGCTCAACGACAGCTCCAGTTTTGCACTTCTATAGTTATTCAGCTCCAACGATAATGCATTGCTTTAATTTTTTTTCACTGTACTTAAAAAAGTTACTTACGGTCTATTGAGTTAATAAAAGAAAAAAGCTAGAGATTGTTTTGACAGCATTTAAAAATTGAAAAAAAATCTAAATCAATTATTAAGCTACTATCTTTAAGCACACATAATAAGTATGTATCACAGTCCTGAGGCACCCTATAAATTTCATCATGATCAGATAAAAAACTACGAAGTTTTTAAGAAAATTGAAGAAGGAGAAAGCACTGAAGAATACACACACTGAGTAAGTCGTGTGCTCCGCTTGTAACCTTTTTTACTATAGCCAAAGAGATAAATGACGTTGAACATTGTTCCGTTCACATTAATTACGATAATATTTCGATATATGTATGACAGTTATATGAAATACATAGTATATGGCTTATGAGAATGTGAAAGATAATGTTGCAAATCTGAAACTGTTTGTACTACAGAGCTAAAGCAAATGGGAAAAGTGTACCAAAAGGCCAAGCTAAGAGAAGTCCATAAAGATAATGAGTGAGAGTACAAAAAAGTAGAGATAAGTAAAAACTTGATAAAGTAAAAAAAAAATCAAATTCTTGATATCAAAAAATTCATGAATTATATCAATAATAGCAAATAATAAATTAAGGATTGTATATAGAATTTAAGGACTTTTTAAAGAACAAAGTAAATGTAAATGAAATTCAATGAATGCAATCTCAAGTGTCATGCATAAATATAAACAAATATGAGCTAAAGCTACTCGCATTGATGATTAAATTAAAGATAATGATCGACTTATATTACTGCAAGTCAATATCTGTACATATGTGTGTACAAATGTGCAATAATTCAGTTCTCTAAATAAATATCAACGTTTCTATCGCCCAAGGTCACATACAGAATTATGAACGGTGCAGGCGAGTTTATATATCATCATTATATGGAGCTTATATTTGTGAAACGTTTTATGATCCTATCATAAAGCGTAAATATAAAACAATTCTAACTTGGCGTTTAACTAAAAATAATAATAAACAAACAAACAAATATGTTTATACAGTTAGTGAATAGAGAAAACTGCAACTCACTCTAGTGACGAAGGCAACTCTATTAGATTCTGTATTATAACCCTTAAAGTTATCTAGGTTTCTTTGAGCCCCAACACATATCGAAAAAAAAAACGATAAGATGACAAACAACTTTAATATCTTTGATAGATTTTATTATCAATTAAACTACAATATATTATATGAATGAATATATTGTATGATCCATCGATTATCTGCACTTTTCACCATACTTGGGGGATTGCGTTGAAATAATTTCATCACCTGGATTAGCTGTGACTAACTAACCCTGACTAAGACAAATCACGAGCTATGGTCACACACCCACTTAACTCAGTATTGAACGCATACATACATATGTCCAAGTATTTCTATATGTTATTCACACTCAACTGATACTAGCCTAATTCGATTAAAGTCGTAAAACCGGGGCGTTTGCACCTTGTGCTCATTGAAAGCGACTTTGAGGAAATGTATGCTACAGAAGAAGCAGAAGGTGGCGACCCTATAAAGTATATACATATGTAATATATATATATACATATATATTCCTGATCAACATCAACAGATGAATCAATTTAATCATTCAAAAATCCAAATGAATTCGTCAAACTCAGTGAATACAGAGGCTAGAGAGACCAAATTTGGAACAAATTATTTTTCGATTAATATAATCATGCTGCAAAGCTGTCCTGAAAATTTCAATACGATCGACTATTACACAAGTAAGTTGTGTAGAAATTGTTGATTGGGCCCAGGGTACTGCATGGTCGAGCAGCGCAGACTTTTTTCTATTCTGTTATGTTTACCTATTAAATGTGTATTAACTTTGAATGTACTACGTGTATTTTCCGATTCTATTATTTTTTCCTTTTATGTGGAATGTAGTATATCAATCTTGATTGCGATAACGTTGCCACTGAGCCACTTGAGCTAAGTTGTGACTTTGCTCGTAATATCTACATATGTAGATAGGTATATTGTATATGTATGTACATATATTTATATGTTTATAGGTATACCTAAGTCCATGTATTATTATTTAAATGCAGTTCAGATTTAAAAGTGTCTATATTCAGATCATCATTATTATATTTATACAGTGCCTGTGAGCTGTTCAAGCACACGTCCGCACAGTACAAATAATTATATGGAAACAGGAAATGCGCATCCAAAAAAAATGGGTGTAGATAATAACCGAAAAATCGATCGCACAATCCCATACCATAATTAATCAACAAAATACATACATATATATTGTAAATAAATTATATTTTAATAAAAATGTATATACACAGAAGAAAATTCACAATCTTTAGACTGACAAAATTGTAATACTCTCACAAATTGATCATAGTTAATAGGTAGAATTTATAATAATTATAAAGCAAATATAAGGTTTTAAGTCCAAGAATCAAGGTTCATCTATTCAGTTAAATTGAGAGTTTAGTTCTTAAAGCCGGGTATCCAGCACCGCGGAAAATAAAAATTTCGGCCAAACTTCATATAAAAGAAACTGTGGCCGAAACTTTTCGTTTATGATTTCGTTGCTTGAGTATCCAGCAACTTTAACGAAATCCACAAATAAATATCGATAATTGGCCTTTTGACAGCGGGTGTGGACTGAGAGAACAGCTGATCCACAGCTCAGGAATATATCGTCGACAATTATTTCGCTAGTGTCGATTGAAAAAATGGAGAAAAAAAACCAAAAAGTGAAATTTAACGGTTTTTGCAACAATATATTCCGCCACAAACACAATCACTTCATCGTCAGAGTTTATATTTTTAATATTTTTTACATTAGTTGAACTTTCAAAATTGGCGCTGTTTACAAAACACATTTGTTTTATTTATGTCCTACACACACGAAATAAATAGCAAATTCCTATCATAAAAATTTCGCGGTGCTGGAGACAGACCTTAAAGAAACATTTCTATACATATATGGGCATTTCCAAGCCAAAAAAACGGTAAAAAGGAAAAGGTTTTTTTTCTGATGAAAGGCTTAACATATATCATTTTATTAGCTCTTTCATTGGTGCAAAAATTGATTTTGGGTAATTTTTAATTTTTAAAATAATACCAAAACTCAATTGATTTGCACGGGACACGAAACGGAAGTGACTTGTGAGTTCAAAAAATTCAAACGCAAATTTTAGCGAATCCTTTTTAAAATGTAATTGACGTAAATTCGCACGGACAATCGCGCACGGGACATTTTGTACCATCACTATTTTTATGTTGTTTCTGTTTTTTTTTTTTTTTAATTATATATCGAAAACAGCTTGAAAAACTTGTTTAATTTAAACTTTCAATATATTTCTATGTATTAAAATCGATTATGTTACTATCTTTCTATCTTACTTAGTGTAATCAATATAATACCATCGGTTTATTTTGGATATCAATTTTTAAGAAAATGGGCAAAAATATAGACAAAGTGAATTTATTCCAATGTAGAATTTCTATGTTCCTCCTATTGAATTTCTTCTAGCCTATATTGCTTAAATAAATAATTTGAATACATTTTTGGAAGAAAATTTCACAAGATGTGAGTTTTTGATAAATTTTACGGTTTTGGCCGCGGTAGACCTTTCTGTGGAAATGCCCATATGTATTTAAGCTGGCTTTACACGAGCACTTTTTTACCGACACTTTTTGTCAAAAAGCTGTCCTTGTCGTGTAACCACATAAAATTTCAAAGCTTCGGTGAAAAACTAACGCTCACCGATAGAACACGTTCTATTCCATCGGTGAGCGGTGGTGCGACACTGTGTGCCACACGGATAGCTTTTTGACGAAAAGTGTCGGTGAAAAAGTGCTCGTGTGAAGCCAGCTTTAAGTTTAAATATCAAAACAAGTGGGAAAGGCTATTGTCGAGCGCCCGACTCTAGGATACCCGTTACTTATTTTAATTGATTTTTTAATATTTTTTATTGCATTTTTTAAAAACTTTAATTAGCCATTTCCACCTTTCTATTTGTCCGCTCTTGTTGCGATTTAGTAGGATGATAGGTAATAATAGAAGTTAACGATAATTAGTAAAACAATTTTAATATCTTGAAAACTGTGCGTGTGGTGGTTATTTGCGATATACAGAGGCGGAAAAAGGCGTGGCAAAAATTTGAAACAAACTTGACCTGCGTGGGGTCTATAAAAGTCTGTGTGCCAAATTTGGTTGCTCTAGCTCTTATAGTCTCTGAGATCTAGGCGCTCACACAGACGGACAGACGGACATAGCTATATCGACTCGGCTGTTGATGCTGATCAAGAATATATATACTTGATAGGGTCGGAGATGCTTCATTCTCCCTGTTACATACATTGCAACGAATACAATATCCCCTTTTACTTATTTTTTTTATAAGTAACGGGTATAAAAATAAGATTTTTGTGCGTTACAACTTTCTCGACAAAATTATATAGCTTTTAGCAAGGGAAATATAGGAAATATAATATATTATATTATACTCCATATCTATCAGGAAATTGCATTGAGCTACAGCAATCAAAAATGCACAATTCTTAAACAAAACAAAACATTAAAGAAGACGAGGAAAAAAAGTAATGCAAAAGAGAAAACAAGAAAAAAGAAAACAATTTTGTTGTCAGTTGTAGAATTTTATGGGCAGAGAGCCAACAAATTTTTTAGATGATACGAATCGGGGCAACCGAAATACACACATAAAGATAGAATGATAGATATATACCAGAGATATCGATATATATAGCCAACGAACATAATTATGATATATATTTGTTAAATAAAATGTCTATTTTGATTGAAGGACATAATAAAATTGGGTTAAACACTATGAAATATGTTTCCTTGTACTTAACTCATTATGTTTGAGTTAGATATAAAAATGTAGAACAGTTGGAAATACGATTCTTTATTGGTCAGGCGTAAGAATCGTTTTCCGTTTCATATATTTTAAATGAGCTGTCATCAAGTAATGCCCAGTTTGTGTATTCTTGATTTACTTATGTATGTACAACGACAATAACCCAGACAAACAATTATAATTAAATATACAATTTATGCAAATGCAAAAATGCACACAATTCTGCGTGTAGTAATTAAAAAACATTAAAAAAAAAGTGAAAATTACAAAATGAGATAATCCTTATTTGTGATTGTAATGTGGCATTAAATTGCTATTTAAGCAGGTATATAATGGACGCCAATTTATCAATTCAACCCAGGAATATGGCAAACAACCTCAAACTTGAAGAGAAGTCAACGTCTGTATCAGTATCTTGATTTTTATTTTCATGTATCTACAGAGGGTACGCTAATATTATTCAGGAATATGTAACACCTTGAAGTAAGGTATTGACTCTAAAATATATGCAAGAGCTGTATGTGCATATGTACATATGTACGTATGAGCACGATATTTTGTATACATTCTCTGTAAAATTAACTAGTTCAAAACTTCAGTATTATTCCAATGAACATTACTTTTAAATAAGCATTGAATAAGATAGTGATAATAAAATGTCATATTTTTAATTAATAAAAAAGAAAAATAAATAACCAAGAAAATGTTTTTTCCGGTTTTATAAAATTTGTCAACTTTTTTCTTTGTCAAAATTATTACTTATCATGCTGTATACCCTTTTTAGCGAAAGCTCTCGAGAAAAGCTCAGCTACCGTTTATATTTACCTTATCAGTATAAAGTACTTAACCAGTTCCTTTTTTAGTGAAAGCTTTCATATAAAGAGTAATATATTTCTTTTTGCATTACCAAATTAACTATTTGCAATAAATTTTAAATTGCTCTAATCAAAAGATTTGACCAGACTTAATTAAATTTAATTGAAAACGAACTTAAGTTATATGTTTATATGTAATATAGCTTGTGGTTTCTATTTTTTTTGTAAGCTGATAAAAGCGGGACTTTTGTTGTGACTTGAGCTGTAATATTAACAAAACTTGTAATTGCCATGTATCCGTGATAGCATAGAGCTGTCCTATAATGAAAGCTTTTTCTTGTTGTCCCTTGCTTTAGATGGCACGCCCACCGCTGCTTTAGATTATCGTAAACTGTTTAATAGAGTATCGAATCTTCGACAGGTCCAAAGATAGCGCTACATTCTTGTTGCTTTTGTTTTTATTGTTGTTTTTGTTTGTGTGGCGGCAGTCAGAAAATCTATGCGATATGTCTGGCCATATAATTGATGTCCGCATGCAATTTTCAGTGCATTTGCATTGCAAAATGTCGGAATGGGTGAGTGGAAAAGCTTTTGCATGAGAGTCTGATGAACTGAGTACTGAGTGGGCAGCGACTGTTGAGCACAACAACACGAATACTGAAAATTTTATATTCACTCGCTGCAGGCTTAAAACTTGCAGGCAGCACTTCGGCGACAGAGTCGTCACGATGGAGATGGAGAGAGAGAGAGAGAGAGGCAGCGCTGCTGCTGTGGTGAGTTTTAATCGCTGCCGTTGGAGGTGTGGCAATGTCGCTCTGACGTAGTCGGTAATAAAAACAGCAATTTATTTTGGCAAAACTAGCCACAACAAGATGTAAACAAAGCACACACACCAGCACAAATGGCGATCTTAATAATAAATGTACATAAAATACAGGCACGAGCAAAAACACGAGCCAACAACAACAGTCGAATACAAAAACTCGCAATGCAAAATATGTAAATTATTTAAAAACAAGCAACAACATCAAGCAGTGTTCGACGTTTTTTTCTTTTTTCTTTTCATCTTTTTTTTTTTTGCATATTTTGTTTTTATCCGCACATTTGCAAGGCAGAACAAACGAGCAAAAGGCAAACAATGAAGCCGCAAAACGAGTTATGAACTCTCCCAACCAACAGATGCCGACAGCGCTGTCAGCGTCGCGGTCGCCGTTGCTTGCGAAGGTGAATAACACCAAGCAGCAGCAGCAGCCTAAAAGTGAGAGGGAGAGTGCAGCGAGGCGAGGGAGAGAGAGAGGTAGCTAACAACTAAATTTGCACATCTGCCTGCCCAACAGCTTTTCCAAAACGATTCAGTTTACTCGTTTTTATTGGGCAAGGAGGGGGTCAACAGCTGTTACAGAGTCCTTGCTTCCGCCATGTGAGAAGTGCGTTTGCCTGCATACTAGCACCCCCCAACCCAACTATTCGACTGAGCGCTCTAAATCTTGTCACACCAGGAAGAAATCGTCGACATTGCCGACGGCTGTGAAAACAGAAGAATTCTTTCTTTTTTATATTTTGCATATTTTATATTTATTTTCAACGCCTTTTTCTGCTATTTTCCTCGCGTTTTAAGTTTTTTTTTTTTTTTATATAAATCTAAAAATAGCTGAAAGCGAGCACATGACAGACGCAGCCAAAGCTGACTGCGACGTCAACGTTGTCGCTGACGCCGACGTCAGCAGTCCATTGTATAGTGGTTTAGGATTACAAAAACAATATCAACAAATGGCGAACTGCGCGGTTCGTCCACAGGTGGCTATTTCAACTGATGCACACTTTGTCCACACTTGAAGCTCCGTCTGTCTCTCTGCACTTCTCTGGCTCTCTCTCTCTATCTCTCTTTCTCTCTCTCTTTGGCTCATATCAAATGCCTTTCGCAGAAATCTATGCTACAATAAAGCTTTGCGGATCAATTAAAGATACATTGATACATTTTCTGCGGTGCTCTATTGATTTCGAAGAGCTTTATTTGCTGTAGAGCTTTTGGAAAGCTCTCGCCATAAACATTTCTGTTTATCACGCAAATTTGCATACATTGTCCACGGTCCCAGACCCAGACCCCGACCCAGGCCATTGTCATTTTCATTGTTCAAGACATGTTATGGCTAGACACTCAATTGAGTGTGTGTGTGTGTGTTTATTTGTCTGCGTTCTTGCATTTATTCTATTCTCATCTAGTTAGTTTTACTTCTACTTCTACTTTGCGCTTGTTTACTTGAACCTGACAAAGTCGACGTCCCACCACCCGCCACCACTTGAATGTTTTCTTGTCACCCTGCCCGCTAAACCAAAGCGAAGCGAAACAAAACGGAAATAGCTTGTCAGACATGCGACCAAAGTACGGTTATTGCCAGATATCGACATCGGCATTTGCATTTGCAAAGCGTTAAGCGTTAAATGAAGCCTTTAAGTAACATTGGCTTAAAGAATAACCACAAAATAGAAAATAAAAAAAAAGTACAAGATTGCGTGCTTGACTTGTAGATACCCTATGAGTAAAAAATCAGCTTAACTTATTTTATACCACTCAAAATAAGTATTTGTTTTCTAATTATTCGTTGAAATTTATTTAACAGTGAGAAGGCAAAGTCTTCGAACCTACAAAGTATAAATTATCTTATGTTTTTTTTTTTTTTTGTCAAGCGATTTTTCTGAAAAATTAATGTATGTATTTATTTATATTTATAGTGAATGAGCTTGATATGAAGTTGAAATAGTTTTTAAGGAATATGAAAAGTGTATAGTTTCTTTATCGGATTGCCCTTAAAAATTTCAAGGAATAAAACTGAGAATCGCAAAATTTTTAAACCAACATTAGAAAAACAAAGTCAATAAAAAAATAATTTAAAACCCAATAAAAAAAAACCAAACTTAACTAAGAAAAATATATATTTTTAATATTTTGGGTAAGTTTTTAAAATACTCTTTAAAAGGAAGCAGCCGAAACTAAATACATTTGTATAGAATTATCTAGAATCAACAAGTGTCTACATATACATATGTAGATATTGTGTGCCACCTTTGACTAAATATAGTAGATACTTTTCCGAAAGTAAACAAAATAGACTTTTCTCTTATTTTTGTAGTCTTAATTTTTTTTCTAATTTCGATTTGCCCATTTTTGCTCTCTGAATGTTTTTACTTAATTGAATTTACTTATGCATTTGTGGCATTTTTTCTTGTCTTTATTTTAATTTCCTTAAATATGAATTTAAATTTGTATTTGCTTCTGCAATTATCACAAACATGTTCGGAATTCGTAGGAGATAATTTAACCGGTTATTCTCATTTCCGTTGGCTACAGGGTATGAGATTTGTTGCAGCACTTCCCATTAGATATGTAAATAGATAGAAAGATATGTAAGCATGTACGTGTAGATAGACTATCTATAGAAGCAAGTGTACTGATAGCCTGGCCCATTCATTAGTGGAAAAAAAGCAGGAGCTCAAGTTGTGTTCATTATTCATGCAACTCAGATACATTTGCCACATGCCCGTTTGAACACAGCCAAGTTAGCCAGCCAGGCTAGCCAAATTAGCCCAACGGGAACAATAGAGACATATAAACAAAAACAGGTGGTTCTCAGGTGCTTGCTTCGACTCTATTCGAAAAACAGACGCTCCTCAACTTAGAAAGAGAGACGCGATAAACAGAAAGTGCGAAAAGAGAGCAGTCAGTGTTCATACATACATACATATGTATATGAATATGTATTTGCATACAGCCCATGATAAACAATGCACAATCGTAAAAGAAAAGCATGCATAAAATAACAACCAACTAATTGACTTAATACAACTCGACTTGTATATACCCTGTGAATCATAGTATCTAGCAAACGGAAAACTGCTTAATTATTTTACACCCTATAGTAAAAATAACCTAAGCCTTACAGAATATTACTTAGTATTGTGAAAAGAAAAACTTGGTTAATTTTGAGGATATAAAGATAAAATCATAAATTTAAGATAATAAAATTTAAATAATATATAACTGAAAATCTCGTCTTCTCTATTTAGACAAGCGGTGGGCACTCAATGGCTCCGGGAGCCAGCGGCTCCTTCCTTCCTTATGAAATTTGAAGGATTTAGTTACAGTACGGTATTTAAAATGTACGATTAAATTTCATTGGGATGGCTTTAAAATTGTGTATACCTTTTGAAAAACAAAAATTAAAAATTGGTTCGTAAGTTTAAAATATTTAAAACCATGGTAAATATATGAGACCATTTAACATACATAAATATACAGTTAAACTGCTGGTCGATCAGAATGCTAAAACTAAACTTAACTTGAGTCCAGGGTATGCGTATAATAACATTATCTTGCTCTCTGATTCAGTTGCTCGCTTATAAAACAAATGTGCATATGTACATATTAACCATATATAGTATTTTGGTCAAATGAATGATGATTGTTGTTGCCGTTTTTGGACACTGACCTACGCATAAATATAAATGAACGTTCAACGTGCGACGCTTTCAATTTGATTGCGTAATTTACGAGTCAAACTACAATTACAACAACAAGAACAACCATATTCAAGTGGAACACTCCTAATTAGAAACAAACAACTGAAAGTGATAAGCGATATACAGGTGTCTGTCTGTGTGTCTATAAATATAAATATTTAACTATAACTAAAAGCAGTCGATAAACACACACAGCTAGTTAAAGTATATTTAATTGTTAAAATTGATAACTATCGCATAAATTAATAACAGAGTCATATAAAGTGCTAACAAAAATAGATGTGAAAAATGCGAGCTCTTTCCTCGGGAATTTCTAAAGTCGTGCCGATTCGTGTCACGATGCAATGCACGACATATTGCACATTTCTAGCAGAGTCTGCTAATTAAACGCAGTTCAACGGAGGAGCAGTGAAAACGTCAATTGACTGCGAAAAATGTGAGACACGGCATAATGATCTTCCCCACTCCTCTCTCCTCTCAGTCCCCCTAACACTTCCCCCCCCCCCCCTGAAAATTCCACTTGACGTGCTCTCCCCAACTATCGACAAGGTTAAACTAAAAATAGATATGGAGAACAACATTGCAAATAACAACAACAACAACAATAACAAGTTGCAGAGCTGCGGGTATTTATAGCTTGCGACTACAACAGCAACAACAACAGCAACAGCGACTACAACAACAACATAAACAACAACGACGACTGTAAAATAATCGAATAAATGAAAAACTTGAAACAAACATCGAACACGCAGATGATCATCGAAACGGCAATACTCTATAGAGAGAAACTGAATGATCTGTGATTTTTTGATTATTTCTCAAACTTCTCTAGAACAAACTAAAGTTTTAATTTAAAGTAAAATTATATATTATGGAAAAACGTTTTGCATTTCAATTCATAAAAAAATTTATACCGATTTTAGTATAAGTTTAATTTTAAATGTGGAATATGAATTTCCAGGATCGATAACGCGACATTCGTACGGCTTTAAATGAAAAAAAAATTGTCAAAAATTAACATTTTCAAAAATGTTATTTACGTCTTTAATGCATTTTATTATCACTATTTCTATTTTAAAAGACAAGATTTGAGGACTTATTTTCGAATTATTTGTAAAAAAAAACATTGCTTAGCGAACGCGACAAAATATGGAAGTCGTTTTTGACTTCATCTTGGAAAATGCGAAAGTCAGCAAAAGGTGGCGAGTAATTTAAAAGAAAATACCTACACCACCTTACACCACAATAAAATAATGTAGTTTTCCATTTACAGGAATTATATTGATATATGTATTACTATTATTTTATTTACTTTTACAAGTTTTTTTAGTGATTTGTAACGCCACATCGCGAACGTGACAAGATTTCCACCTAGTTTGTTCCAAAGATTTGTTCATCGAATCTTATTCGATATATCGAAAACAGCTAGTAAAACTCGTTTTAAATAAAAAAAATTCAATATATTTCTATGTATTAAAATGGTTTATGTTACAATCTTACTTAGTGTAATCGCCAGAATACAAACGTTTTGGAAGTAAATTTTCAAGAAAATGGGCAAAAATATAGAAAAAGTGAATTGTGTATTGAATTTCTTCTAGCGTATATTGCTTAAATAAATAACTTGAATACATTTTTGAACGATAATTTCACAAGATGTGAGTTTTTGATCAATTGTACGGTTTTGGGCGAGGTGGACCTTCTGTGGAAATGCACATACAAATATAATTTACTTTTTTGCGACTGCTATGAAACGTGATATAGTCAAAAAATAAAATAAATAAATGATTGACAAGAATCAATATACTGTGTCTTTATTATATGTACATAATATGTATTCCAAAAATCGAGTTACAAACGTTACAACAAAGTTGTCGTGGCCTTGGCAAGAGCATATTAAATGAAATGCTTAAAATATTAAATGTGAAATTATAATAAATTGAAGATAATACTTTTATTAAAAAAAGAAAATAAATGGCAACAGCAGTCATCGCAGTTGCCGTTGCTTGGCCCAGTTTTAAGCTTTGGCAACTTAATGGGTCACATTAATTGTCGTGTGCGACTCCCCAAAAGTACCATACAAACAAGCAAATAAATAGACACACATGCAAACACATACACAGAATAGTATTAGTATGTGTTCGTGTGTGTGTCGAGTAAACGAAAGCTGCGACGTCATAACGAAAAGCTTTAATTCAAAGCATGTGCTTACGAGCCCTAAACAAAAGTCGTTGATTAAGTCTCGCAGTCGATGGGGTCGCAGTGGGAACCATTGAACCACCGACCACCGAACCACTCGACCTTCTTAGGTACGGCCAGGGTATCGATCTGCCGTAGCAGGGGCAGGGGCAGGGGCAGGGGCAGGGGCAGGGGCAGGGCACAAATCGTTGTCTTGTAGGGCCTCTTGATAATGTGATTATGGATTGCCAATGGCCAATGCCTCTAATGCCCAGTGTTGCCAGAACTTCAAGGGCTTAAATAGTTAATTTTTTGATCAAGAATGTTAGCCAGGAATAGCTTTGAAATAAAAATATTTAGACTGCTTAGGAATGCAATTTATTGTATATACACTCATGGACAAAATAATAGGTGCGCTCTTTCTTTTAGTATAACAGCTATTGTAAGTCAAGTCTTCAAATTTAAAAAATATATTTGGAAAGGTCATCTAAATTCCGTTTGAATGATGCATAACTTTCCTTAACCCATTAAGTACCCATTGAAATATTCGAATTTTAAAAAAAGTCAACTTTCAGAAGTGCAAAAAAGCCACGTTTTGAGCGAAAAGTAGTAAAAATGGGTTAAAATTTACATTTTTAGGATTTTCAAAATATTATTAAAAATACCAGAAAAAATATTTTACAAAAATTTTTTTTTCTGAATTTTCCTAATCAAGAAAATAAAGTTTTCCATAACACAGTCTTATCTATTTAATACCTCCAACATGAAATCACTAAAACACTTCACTTATTCTATTTTAATGTAATGATTTTCTTTCCTATGTAAAAAATAGCTAAATCTAGCTATATAGTAGCTACACATTGTAATAAGTGGCAACACTGCTAATGCACCAAGTGGTTACATATACATGGCTCAACTACTCAACGAAAGAGTGAGGCAGAGGGAGATCTCCTCCTATACTAATTGCACTTATTGTAAACTTTTTAGCACCCATCGAACAATTGTCGAGTGCAAAAGAACTTGAAAAGAACATATTTCCATTGTCTGGCTAAAATTTCGTATGTATTTTATATATTCACAAGTCAATATTTCATGATTTTACTTAACTTAAGTATAGACTAACAAGCGGATCTCACAAAAAATTGTGAAAATATCCAAATTGTGCAACATAACAAGAGATGGAATTATAAAATAAACAAATAATTCAATCAATTACCAGATGCAATATGTTTATCATTAGGGTTTTGGTAACTGCAATATGTATGCAGTTAAGTTTTCACATATCACATGAATAATTGTTTAATTAATCCAAAAAGTTAGTGAATTAAGTTAAAGCTCATTAAAGCTTACATTTAAGACAAAGAGAAGCTTTTTAAAAAATATATTTTCACTTTTAATCGAACTTTTACTTACAATTTTATAGACTCTTATCAGCTTTTATCTACAGTTGAACAAAAAATCATTACCTAAAAGCTTGGAATCATAAAAATCTCAGCTTTCAAAAGCTATCGATTGCTAGAGCTTTGAATATACTGGAAAAGTTGCAACTTTTTTAGCATGTTCATAATTATTGTTATAAATAATATAATAAATACATATTAACATACATATACATTTGTATATCACAACTGACTTATTTATCTTGATAGTAATAAATAATTTACTATGTAGATAAGCATGTGTTTGTAATCAAAGTTATCAAAAATTGTCAATACAAAGCAATACAATGATCATAATTCTCATAATAATAAAAAAAAATCAATCATTTTTTTTTACGTTTATTTTTGGGGCGGCTTGACTTGTGATGTACTTAAATAAATACATACATATTTACATACATACATATATATTAAACATTTTGTTGTGCACTGTGTGAAGGGCACACAAACAACAACAACAGCAAAAATACGCTGAGGCAACTACAATAACAAAAAAACTACGCCGTTAACAAAATATCAACGAAACAAATTTCTTATAAGAATAAAAAGAAGGTCAGGCAGTCAGTGATGTCGCCGTCGGCGTCGCAGTCGCTGTCGACGTTGACGTCGCGACGCAGTCACGGTTGACGCCAGGTGAGCGATTTAGTAACTGCATATGTGACAAGCACATAATTAAATTGATATCCCCAACAATTAAAGCGACAATAAATAAGAGAATAACAACAAAGAAGAAGCACAAGAAAAAAAAACAATAACATTAGGCGCAATGCCTAACGGAACGTGCAACAAGCCCGTAGCGAGCGTTTTATCAGGGGGGGTAAAACGCAGCGGCAGCACTGTAAGTTACAGTAACTCACCACATCAAAGAGAGCGAATACAATGCCCACCACAAAGAGAGCGAACGCTGCCGACCGACCGACGACGTCGACGACTCGTCGTTGGCTGAGAAGCCGAAACCGGCTTTGGTTATAAATAAACCTTTGCCGTGCTGGTATTTGGCTTTCGAGTCTCTTGCGGTGCAGTAGGAGCAACATCAGAAGCGAGCAGAAAAACAAAACCGTACAACTACAACACAAAACGGCGTTCAGGCGAAAAACACGAACATACCGAAACGAAACCGTTGTGAAAAGAAAACAAAAACAAACAAAAAAAAAAAAAAGAGACCAGACCAAACAAAACACAAGCAAGAAAAAAAATTACACAGACTACTCGGCACAGACGTTTTTAATTATATTTTTTCTCTTGTTGTTTCAATAATTTCACGTTGGAGCACAGTAAAACAAGGAAAGATTTGCGCTTTTTAGGCTTTTCATTTTTGTTGGGTGTAGAAAGCAATATCAAATAATTAACAAGTGCAAAAGAAGAGTGTCGCGTTTGTTTCTCTTGTGCCGCTAACCACAGAGTAAAGCAGAATCCAATTGGAACAAACAAAACAGAGCGATAAGGATAAACAACACAACAAACTAAGAAAATAGAAAACAATAAAAAGGAAATAGAGGGAAAAACGCGCGCGCACTGCAAGTGTGAATTAGTGAAAGTTACGCGTGCGTGTGCAACACTCTTGGCCACGCCCACGCGCCCAAAAAAGCGCCCACACTATGAACCGATCAAACAGTTTTGTCAGCTCATTGAAATGGTGGCCACTGCAGGGCCATAACAATCAAGCAGCGCCAACACCAGCAGCGCCCTCTAGCGGCGGCGCCAGTGCCGGTTACTCGCAATCGGCGCCCAACTCTCCCACATCCAATTGGCCGCCGTCGCTGCAGCAGCATCATCACAAGCTAAACGTTGGCAGCGCTGCCAATGTGAACAATACATTTGGCAGCAGCGTCGCCGTACAAAAGCTGCGCGAATCCAAATGGTTCAAGCCCGAAGAGCAGCGCATTTTCTGCGCCGTCGTCGAATGCGGCTTTATTGTGGAGGTGCGCAGCAGTGCCGCTGCCAAAGCAGCTGCAGCAGCAGCTGCTGCCGCCGCCGCCGCAGCAGCGGCAGCCAGTGATGCCGATTCCCTGGACATCGATTGCCCAGCCCTGACATTGGCGCCATCACTGATTATTCCCCGTAACGGCAGTAGCAGCATAAGCTTTTTGGATACACAGGATGAGAACGAGACGCCGGTGGCGTCATGGTACGGCATCGTACTGTGCAAGGTGGCCAAAGGTGAGTACACATAAACGTAAAAGCTTTTCAACAATGAAAAAGCTCTCTGGTTAGTGTATAAGAGAGAGAGAGAGAGTAAGTATATCGTGATATCGCAAAACATCACGAAATCAGACGGAAATCATTTACTAAAAACAAAAACTTATCAATCAATAATTCGAAACATTTAATTCGTATAGCCCATTTAAAAGTTTTTTGTTCTTGACCCAAAAAATAGTTTGGCATCAGTTTTGCTTGCTATTTAACGATGATTAATCACACGGCAGACGTCAGAGCAATTAAGCCTAATCTCACAAGTTTGATATATTTCAAATTGACATTCAATAAAAGCAAAGAAAATTATATGTATGATGTACATACGTATTTTATCTAATCAAAAACAGCAACAGCCAAAAAAAAACAATAACAAGAACAATGGACACTGCTCAGTTTTTGAAGAGGCAGCGTAAAACAAAGCGCCAGCAGCGCACGCACGCACGCACACGTACACATACGTACATACATCATATCGTAGTAATTGTAATTGTAACTCGCTTGCACTTGACTACTTGACTGCAACATGACCATTCACAATGCTGCGCTGACAGCTGCCAGAACATTCCATTCGCATGCGTGCGCATACAACAACCACAAACAACTACAGCAACAGCGGCGACCAAAACGAATACGAAATGTAAACAAAACGAATATTCAAATAAAGCCAAGCAATGCGCGCTCCACCTAAAGCACACACGGCCCCCAAGAGCAGCATCATGTGCTTTGAGTCACGCATGCAGCTTTTATTTTTGTCTTGTGATTCGTGGTGAGTATATGTATGCTCCCAAAGTTGAAAGCATGGTGATATTAATACCAAGGTGCCGCATTTATCCAACGAAGCTGCGAGGCATTCATAAAGTAGGCACTAGGGTATGCTTGATAATTATTTTGACTGTAGTTGTTTTAAAAAGGACACTATCGTAGAAAAAAAAAACTTAATTGGCAGCAATGCTTAAAACACACAAATAGCTATTCACCATGCATTCATGGTAAAACTTGTTCGTAAATTCACCTTGGTTGCATCTCGTGCGGCCAATAACCCACCACACGTGCGGTGGGTGTAAATATGCGTGCGGGTGCGTTCGTCGGCTTCTCTCTTTCTCTCTCTCTCTCTCTCTCTGCCTGTGTAAAACAATCAATAGCTAAAACTTTTGCTTTAATCGCATGCCATGTGGTGATTATCCACCACGCTGACATCCCATGTGTCGGTGTGTGTGTGTGTACACAGTTGCATTGGGACAAAGCTTATTTACATTGGTTTCAAGACAAAAGAATCTTCCAGTAACTGGATACACATTGATAAGCTGCTAGCTGTTCGCTTGGTCAGTGACGTCACAAACGATGCTTATCAGTTGCGCTTAACTGAAGCTTATCGCTTTAAACAACAGGTGCCGCTTTTGTAATGCGTTCAATGAACTAAAAATTAACATTTATGAGACTTATGAGCAATCTTGTAGATTGTAGATGAGCTCACTGCAAATACATTTGTATTCTTATTAGTCATTTTCTCACGACCCACAATGCCCAGTGCCATAAAATGATGAAATTACAAATAGGGGGGTATGTACATACATATATAGATAAGACGCAGATTACAACATCTGATGTCATAAGATACAAGTACTAAAATGCAACCCTACCACAAAGTCACCCGCACAAAAACTCAAACAATTTCAAAGGCGTGCAAATTATTTGCAAATGGCAAAAAAAAAAACAGAAAACAAAAAAAAAAAGGAGCAGCAAAGTGTGAAATATCAACGATGTTAATTATAAATGATTAAAACCCATGTCATCCATGAAACAAAACAATTGCGCAACAATCCGAAAACAAGCGCATTAAATTATAACATTATAATGCATTATAATTATACATTATAAAATTTATGTACAAAATGCGATAGACTATTTAGCTATTTATGAATGTATCTTTTCAATTTCATGGCATAAATCTAGTACAAGTTACACTGGCCTTTGAAAGTACATTGACAAGTGACATGCTAACTAAGTTTATGAATTCTTATTACATTTCAGAATAATGCATTATTCATGACATAAATCTTATTTTGATATTCATTGAAATTCGATATTGCGTCGCTTTAATTCTGATTTTATAAAATTGAATTTTAGTCTTTTTTATTTGCCTATTATAAAATTGTATTCACACAAATAGTTTCGAGATGCCTTGCATAAAAGCTTTTGGAATATCGATAATCGTTAGAGTAATTGATTTTTAGTGAGACTGAAGCTCTAGTCCAAGGTGGATTAATAACAAGGTGATGTATTCGCTCTCTCGGAGCGAACCTATCAAAATGAGTCTGAGAGAGAGAGAGAGATATTTAGAAAATGCTTTCGTAATGACGTTTGTGCCCCGAAAAAGGAGGGAACGTCAAACCAAGGTGGATTAATATATGGTGATGTACTCGTTCTCTCGGGGCGAATCTGTCAAAATTAGTATGAGAGAGAGAGAGAGATAGATATATAGAAAATGCTCTCGTAATGACGTTTGTGCCCCGAAAAAAGAGGGAACGTCAAACCAAGGTGGATTAATAGCAAGGTGATGTATTCGCTCTCTCTCTCTCTCTCTCGGGGCGAATCTGTCAAAATTAGTCTGAGAGAGAGAGAGAGAGAGAGAAAGATATATAGAAAATGCTTTCGTAATGACGTTTGTGCCCCGAAAAAGGAGGGAACGTCAAACCAAGGTGGATTAATATATGGTGATGTACTCGTTCTCTCGGGGCGAATCTGTCAAAATTAGTATGAGAGAGAGAGAGAGAGAGAGAGAGATAGATGTATAGAAAATGCTCTCGTAATGACGTTTGTGCCCCGAAAAAAGAGGGAACGTCAACGGAATACATCACCTTATTAATCCACCTTGCGTCAAACGAATACATCACCTTCATATTAATCCACCTTGCTCTAGTCATTTGTTCAGTGCTGACAGTGTTGTATAAGATTTACATAATTTTCGTACAGTTGGACAACGCTGCAGTAATTTAAATTTCAATTGCAATTGAAGTCAATTGAAATTGCACCTGAATTGTCATTTGAATTGTTTTGAATTGTTTTAAATGAAATGTCAATACTTATTAATAATAGCTAACTTTTCGCTCAATCATTTGATTTTCAGACAACAAACCAAAACCGGAAACCATTGAGATATTTTCTGTGAAAATACGCGAAAATGGGACATACAAACTGATCAAAATGTCGTTGGCCGATATTTGGAGCCATGGCTGGGAGTTGCGTATCAACAATTTTGCCGACAAAGAGAAGATGCCACACAACGAAAAGGACATTCGCAATCAGGTATAAATACAATTAAAAAAAAAAAAAACAAATTAAAATTAATTGTAAATGAATTTACAAATAATTTTGTTTACAGGTGTCGCTGGCGCGCAAGGCCAAACAGAGTTTGTGGAACAACAACAAGCATTTTGTATATTGGTGCCGTTATGGAAGTCGCCAGCAGGATGTGCGCAAGCGACAGGTAACAACGAGTGCGAATCACGTGCTGCTGCATTTGATCAACTGATAAGCAAAGGACCTATATACATACATCATTATTGTTATAATAGTTGTATATAGGTATTACAATATGTAATATTCCAAATGCCCGCCACACAAAAAATTATCCTCAACACAAACAAACACACACACACACAAACATACATAAATTTACACCACACCACAACATTGTTGTAGTTGCAGCAGCAAAGACACACGCACAACTGTTTTCCATTATTTTGATTTTTGGCCAACTGACATGACGGACAACCATCTGATGTTTCACTGTTCACGCATCTATCATCGCCTAACCCTTTATTTTCCCCACATCGCCCGATCATCAGACATTTTTCAACTCTGACCACAGAACTTCACCACAACTGTGTTGAGTAATCCAAATGCAAATCTTACAAGTAATCCTATCTTACAGATGTCCGAGTGCTTGAAATGGGGCAGCGTTGGCATGAATGCGGGCATGTTGCTGGTGCTCAATAATAGGCAAAAATGCTACTCCCACTCAAAGTAACTAACACATTACACACATACTCTCTTATTTCTTTATTTTCTATTGTTTCCGTTCAATCGATGGTGAAACTATTAACATGGTAATAAATACATATATCCTTAAGCTCTCAGAGTGTGGTGAAATAAATTGTTACGCGAGAGAGTGAATACGTCACCCTGTTAATAAATTCACCTTGGTTCGATCGTTCATATATATATATACACACACACACATTCTGCTGTTAATTCATCTGCTTTGTCACAGTAGAGAAACAACAAGCGAAAGTAATCCAAAGCGAATTGTGATAAAACAGCGACCAAAACAACAACAAATATACATATACATACATACATTTACATAAATATTTTTTTATTTTGCGATATATACACATATGAATATCGTAACAATTGTACACCGTACAGAGACAGACCGAGAGAGAGTGAGAGAAGAGAACAGGCTCTAAATTTATGACTTTATTTGCCAAAATTTTACAAAAGAAACTTTCAAAGATCTGCAGAGTCCCAATAAACTGGCCCACAACAGCGTGCATTACACACACATTTACACACACACACATTTGCTGTTGCAACTTGAGCTACAATATATGTATGGAAAATACAATTGTATTTCGATTTGTATATTGACAGAGAGAGAGACACACTGTGAAATTCGAAAAGACTTATTAACAATTTGTTGTTTTATTTTTTTTTTAAATTATCATTATTATTATTATCATAACTATTCTATAATACCTATAATATTATATTATTATGTTGTAAAATAGGAATAAAAATATATGCAGGCACTATTTTTGCTTTGGTTTCTTTTCATTTTTTTCTTTTGCTATAAGCTCAGTCTAAACCTAAACAAATACACTTTAATTATAGCATTAAGCAATTAAAAAACAAAAAAAAAAACAGAATCAAAAGCAAAAACAAAGAACAACAAAAAAAAGTAATGAACACAACGGTGCCCAATATGTCGCAACAAATCCTGTACATAAGGCGATAAACTCACCACATCCACATTTAAACATTACGTATCGTAACATTGCTTACGTTAATCAAATAGCGCATAAGTGACACACATATAATGCAAGCATATATATATATATAATATAAATGTATATGTTTACATACACATGTATTTTTGTTTTAGTCTTTTTAAGCAATTTATAATATATTTATATATATATTATATATACCTATTATACGATATACATTTGGAATGTAAAATTTGAATATAAACATGTTTGTAAAAAATACTTTATATTTGGATATTATTAAATGTTTACCAACGAACAAAACATAAAATCTTTTTACTGGTGGGCGATATTAAGTAAAATTAAATGATGATACAAATCATCGTCAACAAATGGAAAACTAAATTAAAACGACGAATTTAGTGAAAAAAAACCTTATATAACAGTAATGTGTTTATACAAAGTTTAAATATTTGACAAATCGATCAGCTATATGATATAGCTATCCGATTTTTAGCAAATTTGGTCAGAATGTGTATATAAATACACAAAAGGTAAGGTTGACCCAAATAAATCTCAAAAAACAAGAGTTTTTCATCTATCTGATATCGGAATTTGGAAATCAAAATGCACAAAAGCATATTAAAAAGAAAATGAGGAAACAACAAAGTTTTTTTGATATGATATTAGAGAAGAATAAAAGAAAAGACATTTCAATAGAACAGAACTAAATTCTTGATCCTGAGTTGCGTCTTTAACTAGATGCGCTTATTTGTAGAAACTCATTGAACTCACCTCTCGCAGCAGTCCGAAGAGCACATCTGTTGAGAGCGAACGCTCGTGGGCCTCGTCCATGATGATGGCGGCATAGCTGTCCAGATCCGGATCCCGGAGACTCTCACGCAAGAGAATACCATCCGTCATGTATTTGATAACCGTGCGCTCCGAGGTGCAATCCTCAAAACGTATGGCATAGCCGACATCCTCGCCTGCAAATATGGCATTCAATTAAAACTAACTGGTAGGAAATATGACAGTCGCGCATGCTCGACTGTGAAAGACCCTGTTCTTGTTTTATGTAAACATTACAAAAAAAAATAATTCAAAGTGCTTAAATATTTGACGTTACGTTACGTTACAAGTACCTATATAACACGATTTTCAATTTCAGAAAAAAAATCAAGGAGACATCTTAGGGCTAGAGTCTTGAGGTTTGGCACACATAATAAATGATATTTTCCGAATCTAACTATAAAATTCCACAACGATCGGAAATCGAAAGTTATGCTAGAAATAATTTAGCGCAGCGCTCTCGACAAAGCCTTTAAACTTGAGCGTCTCTGAGTACTCGTGAGTTTCATTTAATTTTGAGTATAATAAACTCATAGATGCGGTTCTCATCGTATTGAATACTCATTTTTGATATTAATTTAAGTACTCAAATGAACGACAGAGTACTCAGAATACAACTTTTTTTTTTTTTTTGTAATAATTACAGTTTATATTGCTCGTCACAAAATTGGATATCAGAAATTTTGTGACATAAACATGTTTTCGTGACTAGATATTTACATTTAACAAAAAGAAACCAAAATTAAGGGACTTATCGCCCTGATTCGATTTTTCGCTTATTTTGTCATTCAATTCGCTCTGCCTTGTTTGAATTCATTCATGCATTCAATTCATTGGAAGACGCAGCCGAACTCATTCAATTCAGTTGTGTACGAATGTCTCATTGGACGCTTTGAATGCAGCCATGCAGACATACATATGAAGCACATAGGCTCTTATGATTTACAGGGTATATACGCACCCAATTGTGTGTCCATTTCGTCGGAGACACGCTTCGCCACGGACATGGCGGCCACACGACGCGGCTGCGTGCAACCGATCATGCCACGTTTGCTGTAGCCATCCTCGTGTAGATATTGGGTGAGCTGTGTGGTCTTCCCGCTGCCCGTTTCGCCCACAATGATGACCACCGAGTTCTCGCGGATCACATTGAGCAGCTCCTGTCGTGAGGCAAAGACGGGCAGGAAACGTCGTTGTTCTCCGATGGTTTTCTTGCGTGAAAATTCAGATTTGCCGCCGGATTTGGTGTCCTGCATGTCGCGCATATGATCAGCAAATTTTTGATCCTTGCGATAGTCGGTGGTGTCGTTATCCTTGTCGAATTTGGCATCATCCTCATCCTGGGGCCGCTGCACGCCCATAATGTTGCCCAGCTTGGTGCCGCCCAGCTCCCAATGTTTCTTTTGCGCCTTGCGGCGTTCCTTCTGCTCCCGATAGTTGCGCACCAAGGCGCTACCCTTTCTGGCCAGCAACGCCATATCGGAGGTGGGATCCTTGACGGGCACCACCGGCTCCGGTTGCTTGGTGAACACAATGCGACCGTCCAGAAATGGCGGCACTATGTGATGCACCAGCAAATGGACACGCTCGAGGGCCTCCTCGTCAAAGTCATCGCTGACATTGATGGAGGTGACCACGCCGGATGTGAGCATACGATTCCTTTCCCACAGCTCATTGTCCCGATTATTCTGACGCTGTTGGGCACTGATGCGTTTCTTGCGCTTCTGCTCCAGCTGCTCTTCCCGACGGCGAAAGTATTCGGCATTGGTGCCGCCAAACGGATTGTTCTCGTCGTCGTAGCCCTCGTCAATGTTGTACCACTCGCGATCCAAGCGTCGCTGCTCCTCCTCCCACATGTCACGGGACTCGGCATCGCCTGTCCAGGGCGTGGCACCGCTGCGCTTGCGATCGTGTGCCCATTGATTATAGCGATGCGCTGGCGTTGCACGGGCGGTGTCATCCGCATTTGGAGCCCGCTGACTGTGAGTGTGACTGCGACTCCGGCTTCTCTCGGACCAATCACTGGAGCCAGTGCCGTAGCCAGAGCCACGCGGAGTTGGGAAATCCCAATCAGATTTACGTCCGCTGCTACCTTCGGCATCATCGTCATCCCAGGAGCTACTGGACATCCCACCGGATCCGCCACCGGGTGTGCCCGGCTCCCTGGGCGTGTGCACGCTGCGCACGGACAACGAACGATCCCGATCTCGATCCCTTCGCCTGCCATCGCGATGACCTTCCTGATCCTGTTCTCTTGCCCGCTTGCGTCGCTCATCGCCACGTCGCTGTCTGTCCCGCTCACGCTCTCGATCCCGCTCCCTCTGGCGGTCTCGTCTATCGCCAGAGTATGAAGCGGCATCATCGTGCCGTGTCGTTTCACGCACTGCACCCTTGTGACGATCCCGATCACGTTGAATGTGCTCGCGCAGACGTTCACGTGCCTTCTCCGAGACGCCGCCCGTGTGCGAAGGTGTCTCATCCTTATGCTCTCGCAGTTGCCGGCTTAACTTCTCGAAGCTCTTTGTGTCCGGCTTCTTGAACGCGAACTCGCTGACGGGCGTGGTGCTTGCCGCGTTCGATGGTGTGCCACCACCACCACCATCATCGTATTCATTATCCTTAAAGGAAATTAAACGCTCGGCACGCGCCTTCTCCGCCCGCCTCTTTGCAGCTAATTTATCGAGGCCCAGCAGCGAGCCCTGTGGAACTTTAAAACTGCCGCCACTGCCGCTGCCTCTGGCACTGCTGTCGTTATCCTTGTCCTTGGGCTTCTTGATGACCAGACCGCCGCGCTGCTCTTGGCCTGTGGTGCCCTCCAAGCGATGCACGCCCGCATCATCTTCGGACATACTATTTCAAGCGATTATTGAGTTTTTTTTTAGTCCAAAAACAACGTTTCATGCGCGTTTCACAATAGAGGTGGCATTTACTACACTTAACTAAATATAATTTACTATCGATGCACTATGTAATGAACCAAAAGTTAACATTCACAACAACTATCGATATTTTAGGGTCATCGTCGAAAGTTTTTTACAAGAAATTCGGCAAACGTGATAACTGATAAGAGTGGCGTCTATAATTATAAATTGTAGTTCAATTTATTTCAGGAAATTGATCATTTGTACTTTGAATACAGTGGACTATTTACAATTATCAAGTTGTGAAGCTATCGATATTTCACAACACAGTTGAGTAGAGCTGGGACCTAACGATTTTTTTTTAGAATCGATTCAATTCGATTTTTGAAGGGAAAATTGATTTAAAATCGATTTTTTTTAATGAAAAAAAAAATTGTGGCTTAATTTTTTTATGTCTTTATTTGCTTTTTTTAGTATTTATATTATTTATCACAAGATTTTTAAGTTATTTAACTGTTCATCAATAACAAAAAAATAAAAAAAATAGCCAAATTTTTAGAAAAACAAAATCGACTTAAATCGATTTTATTAAAATCGGTCCCAACACTACTCTGATCCAAATTACAATAACAGTGCTGCCACCTGAATGCACCAGGTGCTACCACTCTATTAAATATGTGTAGCACAAGGTCTGGCCACAATTGCAAATGGGCGGCGAAAGTAAAAACCTAAAAGCTCAACTTAATGAGTTTAACCGTTTATTTAAATTGCTTTGCTGTCACATAACATGCTAGTCTTTGACCTCTGCTTTCTCCGGCACTGTCTGGGTTATCCAATTCAGATATGGCAAATTTCCAGCCTGAATGGGCAGAGTAATTACCTCAGCAACGCTATAAGGATGATTTTCACGTACAAATTTGCTCAGTTCATCAATGCGTGTGGTGCGCGTCTTGATCATCATGAGATACTCATTATCCTCGTTCACCTTGTCCTCCCACATATAGATGGACTCGATCTGTGGTATAATATTTACACAGGCCGCTAATTTGCGCTCGATAATGCCATGCGCCAGTTTCTTAGCCGACGCCTTGTCTGGTGTGGTTACAAATGCCACGGAACTGGTGCCGGCGATGTAAGCTTCATCATTTGTCTTGTCGCTCATTTTGTTGTTGTGGTGGACAAGGGAAGTGTTGTCGGATGATGTCCAAGTGGTTGTCGCAAAGGTAAAACGGCTTGTGACGGTTACGGCGGCAGTCGCTACGATTAATAAATTGCGTGCAATTTGCCAAGAAAAGGGCACCGACCTTGCGTTTCCCAGATACTGCATTAAATGCACTTTGCTCGGACAATGTAACGTTCCGAAATGAAAACAAAACAACAATCTTCGCAGTCAGTCAACTAGGGTTGTTGATATAATATAAAAATGTCGATATATCGATATTTAATTTTTGGTGATGATATATTTTTGTGATATTTTTCGTTTTTTTTTTTTTTTGTCTTTTAGCGCCACTTCTTTTCTTCAGGAAGCGACGAATCAAAAATTAATTCGGATATAATAAACGACACTACATCCAAGTGCCAAATTTGCAATAAAATAGTAAACATAAGTGGTAACATAACTAATTTGGGGTGATATTTATATCATCGATATTATCGATATTTTTTTGGTCAAAAATATCAAGACAAAAGGATATTTTTTTCATATCGAAATATCAACGATATTGATATTTTTAAAAATATCAACAACCCTACAGTCAACTGTTTTTCATATAACAGAAAAATCATCGGAATATCGAACAATCGAACCGCTCTTGAGATTTGGTTTTAAGCTATCGATAGACTGACCATGTTCGCGCCAAATTTACTTTAAAAAGTTAAAAGTATTTTCCAGTTGCAAAAATCAGACTCTTTTTTATTCAATATAAAAAAGAATTTGATGTAATTGTAAATTTATTAAAATTCTGAACAAATACTTTAACATTGGGGAGCGACTAAAGTTGAAAAAGGGAACGACGATAATTACATTACGTTTGTTTGAGATTTGTAGAACATTATTGTTGGCTTCCCACTAAAAAAGCATTTTTATGCTTGTGAAAAGTTAGTTGGCATCTAAAAAAAAAAAAAAGAAATACGATATGTTTTGCATACAATTTGTTTAAAATATCTATTTTCAAATTACATAATGCATATAGGTATATTTATCAGAATCATAATATGTATTGTGGCTCGCGCAAAATCATTAAATTGATTTGTAAAAATGCAAAAAAAAATGGTGTATAATATAATAATAATAGTTGTTTTGAGCTTAAACTAATCTAATGATGTTTTTCTTGTTTTAAATATTGGTTTTGTTTGTTTCTTTTAACTTATTGACGGCCGTGCAGTAGTAGGAGCTATTTTACAACGCGCACTTGCGTCCAATCGATATTCGTCGTTTCCTAGTCCGTTTCATGTTTGTCCGTCTCGTGTTTAGCGTTGCCATCGCTCGCCGGCGGTGGATGTGGATGTGGTGGTGGCTGTGCCGCGGGCGTTGCACCCACTGTTGCTGGTGGTGCTCCGGATGGTGTTGCTGGCGCTGCAGCAGCTGCTGCTGCCGTTGGCTGTGCTTGTTGCTGTGGCATTGCATGTGGTTGTTGTGGTTGTGGTGCTTGTGCCGGTTGCTGCTGCTGCTGTGCTCCATAAACTGCACCACCCACTGCTGTGGTGGCATCGTGCATGTGTCCAGGCGGTGCTTGCTGCTGCTGCTGCTGTGGCGGCGGCGGTTGCTGTGCAGCACCTGGTGGCGCATTGGACCCACCGTGCTCCCGGGCGCTGGCATAATGCAGCTGGGCATACGGCTGATAGGGCGGCAGGTGTGGATAATACGGCTGTGGCCTCGAATGCGGACCGTATTGTGGCTGATAGTAATGCGTATGCGAATGCGTTCCCGGCCCTGGGCCACCATAGTTGGCATAGCCCATGTGCGGCAACGGCGGTGGCGGCAGGCCGGGCATGCCACCTGGTGGTGGCGCCTGTTGCTGCTGCTGCTGTTGTTGCTGTGGCCCCATGTGTGGCGGCATGTGCGGATGCGCTCCTGGTGGTGGCGGTGGTGGCACATGCGCATGCGGATGCATCTGTGGTGGTGCTGCTGTTGCTGCTGAGGGCGCTGCTTGTGGCTGTGCCTGTTGTTGTTGTTGCGGCGGTGGCGGCGGCTGTTGTTGCGGTGGCGGTGGAGTGGGCGTGGTTGCTGGCGAGTCATTGTTGATGGGTGGTGGCGGCGGTGTCGCCGCTGGCGTTGCCGTGGGGGTGATCGCTTTACCCGGCACCGTTGTCACCGATGTCACCAGCACTGGTGGCGGCACTTTGGCCGGTTCCTTGACAGGCTCGGTTCCACCAACCGCTAACGCTGCCGGCAGATCCAGTTTATCGTGTTTCATGGGTGGCGGTGGTGGCGGCACCGATGGCTTTGGCGGTGGCTCAATGTCCATGGGCTCTGGATCCGTTTTGCTGGCCAGCTCATGGACGGGCGGAGCAACGACAGCAGCTGGTGGCTTGGGTGGCTCCGGTTTTGCCGGTGCCGGAGGTGTCACTTCCGGAATCGTTGTGGGCTGCTGTTGCTGGGGCGTCTGAGGCGGCTGCTGCTCCTCTTTGCGATTTGGCGCCTCCTCAATGCGCTGGCGATCCCGCTTGATGTCCTCGTACATGCGATGCACCATTTTCTGGAACGTCTCATCGTCAACGGCGGGCTTACAGTGCCGCTTGAGCTCCTCCTGAAAGGCATCGCTCGATTCAAGCATTCGCTGTTTTTTCGCCTCAAATTTTTCCTCCATTTGTTGGAGCTCCGCCTCCAGCTTGGTCTGGTGCATTGTCAGGGAGCTGACTTGCCGCTTGAGGACCTGCATGCGTTGTGTGGTCACCACGGATCGGACATCGGGCACAACAGCTTCGGAGAAGATCTCGTTGATAAGTCGATGATTACGCAGATATCGAGCATAGGCCATGTGCTTGGCCGTGTAACCCTCGTCCAGGTCATCCTCATCCTCAGCTGGCTGGATATCGATGCGACGCTCGTGTTGACTCTTGCTGCCGCCACCGCGCGACGGCGTCTCATGGACATCGGACACCTCAGATTTGACCTTGGATTTGGCCGAGATGTAGGCCTGATAAGCGGGCGTCTGATGATATGCCTTCAATGCCTTCTCATACTCAATCTTCTCGGCCTCGTATTCATCAATGAATTCCGTTTTGTCCTCTTCGCTTAGCTGCTTCCACATGGCGCCAATTTTTTTGCCCAGCTCCCAGAGCTTCAGTTCCGGATGTTGGGCCTTAACGCTGTCCCAAACCCGCTTCGAGTAGCGCATATATGGCAGTATTGGTTTCTCTGGCGGCTTGGGCGGCTTTGGCAGCCGAGATTCATTTTGGTTCTTGCTACTCGATGATTTAGTCACTTTTTGTGGCGTAAACGCTGGATTGCCATAATTGCTGTGAGTAAATATCGGCGTTTGGTCCTTATTCCGATCGCCGCCTCCACCGCCGCCGGATGAACGGGACCGACTGCTGCCGCTGCCTCCGACGCCTCCACCCCCGCCGCCACCACCCCCGCCGCTGGGTAATGGCGTTACCGGCCCTGTTAGCGCCCCCACGGCGATTTGCTTGTAATTGCTCGGCAGCGCCATATTCATTAACATATATGCAAATCTATATTCTTATATGCTTAACACAAATACAATTTGAATATATATATTCTCAAGTAAAAACAACAAAAATAAGTTAATTCACGCGGACGCCATTGATGGGTTTTTCTCTATACTGAAAATTAGAGATGGCAGACAACGCGTCACAACAATCGCATCACGATATTTTCTTGTGAGTTTTGCAACACTAAACTAACCACAATGGTAGCAGACAAACTCATGAGCAATTAATTCCGTTATTATATGCTTTTAGAAATTGTAAATAGGATATTTCGAAAAATGCTTATATTTTTCAGTTAGTAATATTTGAGAGCAATTAATCAAAAAAAAAAAATACGCAATGTATGTGTCAAGTAGTATCGATATGAGAAAAATATGCCATATCGATACAACTTTACTCTGTGTAAATAATTTATGCGCGTTGATTGTTTCATTGAGAAATAAATTAAGTACGAATTGTAAGCTTTACAAATGTTTTCATCAAAACAAACAATTGTAAAATTTCATACTTTTAGTGCCCATGTGTTGTTTTTGACAAGCTGGCAACTCACACATCGATTAGCTGGCAACTCACACTTCGATTAGCTGGCAACTCTTAACTGCGGCAGCAATAAAATAACAAACATTTGGACTCAAAAAATAAAATGAATACGGCTCGAAAACTTGCACGTGTAGCGCAAATCTTACGAAGCAGCAGCCATAGCTACAAACGTACAATTGCGACACAATATCATTTGGCAAATAGAGCTGCAGGCGTCAACAGTGTGCAAAACTCTAGACAACGACAAGTGCAGACATGCAGACTTTATAGCAATCAAACCGAAGACGATTCCCAACTGGATATCGTAACGTACGATCGTGTGTGCTCCGAGACATTGGATGCATTGTCGGATTACTTTGATCAACTGACTGAGAATGCCACAGATGTAGCTGGCACAGATGTGGGCTACGGGGTATGTAGCAAAACAAGCATTTATCTATTATTATCGACAAGTTACATCATTTACCATTTGCAGGACGGCGTGTTAACTGTGAATCTGGGCCAGGATTATGGCACCTATGTGATCAATCGTCAGACACCAAATAAACAAATCTGGCTTAGCTCGCCAACTAGCGGCCCAAAACGTTTCGATTTCATTAGTACACCCAACGGCAATGGACCTAATGCCGGCAAATGGATTTACAAGCACAGCGGGGAATCTCTTCACGAGCTGCTGCAACTGGAAATTGGCCAAATTTTCAAGACGCAAAATGTCAACTTTATGGAGTTGCCCTATTGCAGCTGAAAACTTGTTAACTATTTAGAAATGAACCGCTTGTTAGCCAATATATAAATAAAATGTATGTAATATATACTAGAGGTCTGCATGAATGAGCGAATACGAAGTTCGAAGCATTCATGTTCAAAAGGAATTGAAAGACCGATTTTGATTGAGTTGGTGTGTTCGTGTCAGACTCAGTCGTACAACATTCATACAATGAAGCAATAAGTATAAGGAGCTCTCGTCGGCTGCCGAATCGTTCGGTTTTAGTCCCTTCACGTTCAGTGCGGTGCTCTCTATCCCTTTCCCTCGCACTGATTATCAGCATAGTCAAGGGACTCCTTTTCCCGACGAGACCTCTTTATGTTATTGCTACAAGAATTAAAAGAAGTCGAATGTGAAGTTGAACGATTTTGATCGAGTTGGTGTGTTCGTGTCAGACTCAGTCGTACAACATTCATACGGAGTGACCCGAAGTGAACGAGTGAGAAAGCTAAGCTTTGAGTTAATTCGAGTTTGTTGTTTTGTTATTGTTTTCATGTGCGTAATGAATATAAGAAAGAAAACAATTAATAGCAATATACAGCTTAATATAACTACAATTTTCAAAATCTAAACTTAATTTTTTTTGTAATAAGTAGGAGGAAAATATGGGCATTTCCATACTCGCGCACGGGACATTCGTACACATTCAAAGTAAAAAAACGGTAAAAAGGAAACGGTTTTTTTTTCTGATGAAGGGCTTAACATATAGCATTTGATTAGCTCTTTCATTGGTGCAAAGATTGATTTTGGGTAATTTTTCATTTTGAAGATAATAGAAAAATTCAAGTGATTCGCACGGGACACAAAACGGAAGTGACTTGCGAGGTCAACCAATTCAGACGCCAATTTCAGCAAATCCAGAGGCAATATTTTAATGCAACTTATTTTTAACTCTTGTGCATTGATGCCTCTTAAAAATGGTTATGATTTTTTTCAAATATGACTTGCACTTTTTTTTTAATTCAATTTCACGTAAATTCGCACGGGACATCGCGCACGGGACATTTTTTACCATCACTATTTTTATGTTGTTTCTGTTTCTCTATTTTAAATTATATTTCGAAAACAGGTCGAAATACTTTATAAAATTAAACTTTCAATATATTTCTTTTAATTAAAATGGTTTATGTTACAATCTTACTGTCCTACTTAGTGAAATCGTTAATATACAAGCGGTCCATTTTGAAAGTAAATTTTCAGGAAAATGGGCAAAAATAAAGAAAAATTGAATTTATTCCAATGTAGAATCTTTAAGTTCATCCTATTGAATTTTTCTAGTGTATATTGCTTAAATAAATAACTTGAATACATTTTTGGAAGCAAATTTCATAAGATGTGAGTTTTTGATAAATTTTACGTTTTTGGCCGCGGTGGACCTTTCCGTGGAAATGCCCATATACTTTTCTGTTTATTCCACCAACCCAGACAATCAAAGTTATTATTTCTTTGCGAACCACCCGAAGGAAAAATGCAAACAAGTGAAAAAATGCAAATACAATTAAAATTACTAATTATTCGATTGAATTTGGCCATTTCGAATTCATTATTTTCACACAACACATTTCTTCATTCGCACTCATTTTAGAACTCAATGCCACTCACACTCAAACAAATTCAATTCAAAGTGTGCCTCGCACTCACTCAATTCGACATCGTTCGAATTAATACATTTAAATTTAATTTTTAAGCGAATTCATGCAGACTTCTAATAGATACATTGTGTATGTTGTGGGTGATGTTATTTTTTATATTTTTATTTAAAAAGTTTGTTGCAGCGACTTTTACAACTTCCCAAATGTAGCAGCTGCTTTCTTTCTTTCTTTTATTTTCAGTTTATGTACATTTCAGTTGAGATATATGTATGTATATCTTTTTATATACTCGTATGTATATGATTAGCAAAGTAAAACCTTTATTATTTCTCTTTCTATGTTTTGCAATAATTAACGTACTTAGTTCATTATCTGTTTACAGCTACAAAACTTAACAATAGTTCTCATTTATAATTGCAAAAAAAAAAAGAATTAGAGAGTTGAATTTGTTTACTGATGGCCAGCAAACATGTTGTTGTTGTTGTAGTGCGGTGGTGGCGGCGACTGTTGCTGCTGCTGATGATGATGTTGCTGCTGCTGTTGTTGTTGTTGCATAAAGTTCTGCGGGGGACCATTATTAGCCCAGGGATTCATTTGATTGCCATAGCCAGCATGACCCATTGGCGGACCATAGGAATTAAAGTTGCCCATGTTGTTGTTGTATGGAGGCTGCTGCTGCTGTTGTTGTTGTTGCTGGTATGGATTATTGCCCGACGTTGGATCACCGCCATAATTAAAGAATCGTCCACCCACGTTACCACCATTATTTGGCCCATATTGTTGCTGCTGAACGCGTTGTTGCATCTGATGCAATGGTTGTTGCTGTTGTTGTGATTTAGCTGCATGCGACGCCTGTTGATTGCTGTTGTTGGTCAGCGTGCCCATGAGATTGGCAATTATGTTTTCGGTATCCTTGAGCGATATCTTTGGCGGTGCTGGCTTAAAGGTCAAAGCATTTGGTGACGATTGCATCGGCACAATGGGCAAACTTCCAGACTTGCCGCCCAGCATAGATGATGATGATTTCTGGCCATTGGAATCGTTGGCCTTCATCACAAGATCATCGAAATTGTAATCATCGTCGTCATCATCGTCCAGCATAAAAGATGGCGAGTTTCGCATCATGCCACCACTGCGACATGGCAACTTGGGTGCCGTTGCCATTTCGCGTTCCATGCTCTTGCGGCGACCAGCTGCCACAGTTGGAGCCGTCACGTTACGTGATCCAGCGGCACGATCGTTGCCACTTATGCCGCGCTGTCCAATGGCAATGATACGCGATAGATAATCGCTGCAGGATTCACCGCCATCGCTGCTCAGCTCCGCAATGTTGACATATTTACGCAAACTCTCGACACGCGCCGGCTCGAGTCTTTCCAGCTTGCGCAGGTGGCCAATTAGATGCACTTGCTCTTCGTTGGACAGAAACTTAAAGTTCTGCAGCAACGTTTGTAAATCGGAATCGGTTAATGATTCCATGCCAGTGCTGCTAGAATCGTTAACGCTCGGCTTGGATGACCCATCAATGCCAGCTGCCAGCTGTTGTGTCACCTCCTTCATCAGCTCCCTCAGATCAATGTCGATATCGTTGGGAATAGCACTGCCACTGGCAAAATCGACATCCGTGAACGATGACGACGAGCTGAGACCCAGTTGGTGCGGCACTTCGGCAAAGTTGAGACCGCCGCTCTGACGTCGGCCATGATTCGTTTTCACCAGGAGCGTAAAGAAATGAATCAAACGATTCATATCATCGGTGCTCACATCGTCCAAGCCATTCATGATCAATGCACTGGCCAGTTTCGAGGAGACGAGTTGTCGATCAAATGGCAGCTGATATTCTTTCTTCTTATCGAATTCTCCATGCTTTGGATCATTCAGCGCCGGCTGCTTGGCACCTGGTGTGTGGTGAAAAAAATTGGCATTAATTCATTAATTGTAATCAATACTACACTAGATTTATATCAATCAAGTATACACATATTAAGCAACTACATTACATACTGATCATACATGGGCCCGGAAGATGCGAAGTTTGCGGTTGATGAATATATATACATATATTATATATATTTATGTCTTTTTATTTTTTATCAACACTTTTTTTGGCACTAAACTAACCTGATAAGCTGTATGGAACCGGAAAAACCCACAACACGAACCCGTAGCCGAAACCAAACCAATAATTGAACAAGTGGTTCGATTTTTGAACCTAAAGTTGAACTCAAATCACTAAAACCGCAATGAAAGTGTGAAACACAATATTTTCTTATATATTTTTTTTTTGATATTTCAACATTTCGATTAAATTGATCTAAAAAAATCAACGAAAATTATTCCAACACTTTTGGCAAAAGCCAATAAACATTATAATTAAATATTTCAACATTTCAATAAAAATAAGTCCGGAAAAACAAACTAGAATCATATTATACTGAAATTTTTGGCATATACCAAATCAATATTTTAAAAATATTAATATTATTAAATATATATTGTTGAAATTTCAATTGTTGATCAAATTGATCTGGGGAAAAAAATCAATATCTGAATATACTTTGACATTTTTATATACACATAATTATGAAAATTATATGAATAATTCGACTTTATTGCTTAACTTAATTACCGGATTAAACAAATCAAACTCAATGCATATCTTAACTTTAGAAAAACGATTTAAAATCGTATCACAGTTTTTGATTTCAAAATTCCGTATTCTGAAATGCAATGTGAGAAGAAAAATGTCTTCTCGAGATTTGGGTCGTTGGCTCTTTAAAAAAAATATACTTATAAATAACCCCAATAAGTATTTTCTATAAGTTTGCGGGAATATTTCTAATTAAAGAAGTTTTCTTAAACATGAAAACTTTGCTTATACTCGAAATTCGAGAAATATAGCAACTCTATACCGCGAATCGTAAAGTGCCGAGCGTTCAAACCGTTCCGAATTTGTCGGAAATGGCGGGTTTTTAAAAGGGGCTTTACATAATAAAAGAATACCCATCACGGGATTCACAGGTATCAAAAATATTCGACCAGACCATGAGCAACTGTCGGAAGACCCTTCTAGAGGACCACGGATCATACTTACCCCGGATGACAATCATGATTTTATAGAATCTGAAAAGTCGAGTTTCTTTAGTGTATCTCTAGTGGAAACTTACCTTTGGAGGTCACTTGGAATATCACGGTCGCAATGTTGCTGATTAATTTTTTCACGACGCGCACTTTTTGCTGATCGTCAAGCACTTCAGCAATGAGAATGCCCTTCAGCTTCTCCTTGATGGTCTCCATGAAGACACAGTTGTCCTCGTTCAGCAGTAAATCATCGGCTGCATTTGGTTTTATCTTCTCCATGGCAAGGGCCTTGCTAAGCATGTTGAGAACCTTGGGCCCAAGACTGCCCAGGTGATCCTCCAGTGCCGAAAGCATGCGCAGCACAGTGACCACAGTTAGTGGCCCTTCGGGTTCTTCGAGTGTTCCCTGATCTTTGTCAGCTGCCGATACAGCTGTGCCTGTTGGGGAATTGGTGCGTTGCCTGGGGTGACTGTATTCCGGATAGACACGCGAATCGAGCACACGGAATGTCTCCATGGAGTCATAGGTGCGTGAGGAACGTGGATAGCTATCGTCACGATCCCGATCCCTATAGTAATCACCGGCGCTTCTTTCCCGTCCCCGTTCTCTATCCCTCTCCCGGTCGCGATCCCCATAATCATCACGGCTGCGCGAATGATTCGATCTATCCCGATTACGACTGAAGGGTGAACGCGAAGAGCGTCGATGTGGTGACCTAGAACGGGATCTGGAACGTGAACGTCCCCGCCTGCGTGATGGCAACGGGGAGCGTGTTCGTGAGCGGCGTCCCAGACGCGATGACTGCGACCGGACACGTTTGGGCGACTCGGAGCGTGACAGGGAGCGACCATAGGGCGGACGGCGATTTGGTCGATTCGATGATGGTGGCGCCGGTGGCTGTTCATCATCGCTGATATCAATGACAGCATCGCTGCCAGTCGCCCCATTCTCAGCTCGATTATTGGGACCACGATAGTTGGGCTTGCGTCGCACGGCAGCGACGCCTCCAGCATTTGAAATGGGCCCAGTAGTAGTCTTGGGGCTGTGTACACGAATTTTATAGCGTTCCATAAGCTCCTTGGTGTTTTCCTCATCATCGTCGCCCAGCTGGAACTTCTCCTGTAGCTCCTTTTTGATCTTGTTGACGGCTATGTTGAAAAGCTCAACGCGTCTGTCCTTCCAGTAACTGATCCATTCCGGTTTATAGTCATAGCTATTGGGATCACATTTCTTTTCCTCCTGCAGCTGCTTATAGCGCGTATTCCAGAACAGTTTCCATTCCTCGGAATAATCCGGATGCTTCTCCGGATTCGATTCATATGTCTCGGTGTCATCACGCAGCTGCTTCAGCTGCAGCTCCAGCATACAGCGAAACTTTTCCCATTTGTAGCGCTCCTGGGCGATGTGTGCGGCCTGTATCGATAGCTCCTTGGGTGTGGGCAGTGTCTGTTTGACCCCAACCGGAGCCACTGTCTTGGCCACTTTGTCAGCAGCAGCCACTGGCGGCGAACGATTGACGGCACGATATGCTGGCTGCTGTTCCTCCGGCTGCTTCTTGCGCGTCTTCTTTGCGAACGGATGCTGTACGGTCAATGGCGCAAAATTGGTATCGTCATCATCACTGGAAATGGCATCCAGAGCAATAGCTTGCGAATCCATATTTCGTTCCTTTAAATTAAGTGTCACTTTCAGGCCCACAGCCGGCTTTGATTCGACTATCGTATTACGAACTTGATCTAAAAAATCGGGACCGGCACATTCATCGAAATGAAATTTATCGCGTACCTGCGAACAAATTTTGGCACGAAAGCGACGAAAATCTTCGCCAGCAACGGCCAAAATTTGAACGCTGCGTCCATAATGCTTTTCAATGGCCTGGACCAATTTCGTGGTGGCATTTAATACAACCTCGTTGGCGTTACTGGACGTGCGACGCAATTGCTGCAGATGCTCAAAGGCCTTCTGAAAATGCGTTTTCAGATAATTGGTGCGATGGGTCACCGATGTCCAGTGTATGAAAATGGAACGGCGATCGTTGCATGTGTTGCACAACACACAAAAATAATCGGGTCGCACCTGGCCATCCTCATGCAGCTCCACAACGTACTCGGTGCCAATTAAGGGGCCTTCATTGTAGCTTTCAATTTGCTTTTGTATAATCGCCGTACGTGACATTTCATCCTCAAAGCCAGGCGGCACTGGCTCGCCCGACAAATAGCTCATATTTGTTTGATGTATCTGGAAAAAATCAGTCAGTTTGCAATTTCTACATATTATTCGACTAGAGATGGGCGCATATCGTGACACGGTCATGACAAGGACATGACACCTACGATCAAACAACTCTCTTTCCCAATTGCCAAAAGTAATCGATAATCAAGTAAAGACAACAACATAGAATTGTTTGATCTCTCTCTCTCTCTCTCTCTGTTTAATATTTGCATATTTTATTAACTCAACATGTTACACATGTTTGTACATCGATATGAAAGAGAGAGAGAGAACCATAAATAGCTTTTCTGTCTTTCTCTCTATCGAAATTTCTAACTTAACTTTAACTTTTTTTTAAATTGGATTGTGTCCTTGCGACACACGCCAATCTCTAATGCAAATGCTTTTCTCGTTTTTTAGTATTCACCTCGTTTGTTCACTTCGCCAATGTCCGCTCGTTTTGGGTCACACTATCTTCCTGGTTAAAAGCATGCACTGACACCGCGAAGAAACAGGCAAATACGCAAAAATCGCGCACACAAATACACATAGAACCAATTTCACGGAAGCGGCTTCACCTCTTTTTTTTTTCTTAACTTTATTTTTTTTTTTCTTGCTTCGCCGAAACAGAAAATCGACGTTGACGTAAACAAATGCAGCGATTTGATCTTAATAACTTTACTTACAGCGCTAATTATAAAGTAGCTCACTTAAAATATACACAAAGTCAACTTAAATGTATAATAAACACACTTATTTTATTCGCACTTGTCCTTAAATTTTCTTCATGCACAAATCAACAGAGACAAAAAATTAAGTATTGTTGTATAAAGGGTTGCCAGACCTCATATTAAATCTTATGACGATAGCAGTGTTGAGCAGGGTGTTTTGTCCATATTGAGCTTGAAAACTATTGCACAGTTCCAACAACGACAGCCGTATCGGACCGATACTATCGGTTATTGGCGGCATTTTCAATTTGTCATGATATCGATAAGCAATATCGATTTCTGAAAATTCAAAGTAATCGTCATGGCGCCTAATTTTGAATCTCTTCAAATATTCACGAATATTGTTGGGTTTTTTTTAATAAAATTGTTTAAGTTAAAATGAAAATGGAAATTAATGTTTAGTTTATGTTCTTGTGTTGCACTTAATTTTTATAATTCTTTGCTTTACATTGTTGTATCTTAAATCAAATCTGTGTGGGGTAATAAAGACTGCTGGTGGCTGCGGCATGAAGTTGCTGCACTTGAGCTGGTAGCTTAACGCACTTTGCCTTTGATAACTAATGCGTTAATGCCTTGGAGAATCCAATATTATGTACATGCAACCACCAGGGCGGACAAATGGCAGCTACGTAGCCGGGTGCACGTCCCAAAACAATTTCGTGCCCACCCCAAAAAAAAAAGATTGAGAAACGTGTGCTGTGATAGATGTAACACGTACGTACATACATTCATATCTGAAATGAGGTGATTGGGAGAGGGAGACGGTGACGGTGATAAAAAGGGAGAGGGGCATTAATCGCAACATGATGATGATAATGGCAATATAAGCGAGTTCACAATGAGCTGACCATATGCGCACATAGACAATAAAATGTGAAACGGAATCCATCCAAGACAACAACTGCACTATGGAAAAAAATTTCAGATATATTGACATAAATGCATTTTTTTTGTTGTTTAATATTTTAAACATTTTTGGAAATTCTAAATTTGATAAAATGAATCTTATAAAGTTAAGATAGATTAAAAGACTTTTTTGTTACCCTTTATCAGTGTTGCCAACGCCTCTTCCCAAAAAAAGGCCGGTTAAACCCAAAAAAAAGACAGAAATCGGATAGATTTTTTCTTAAAGGACAAAAAATCTGGACAAACATTGTTTTCTTATTATCGTAGCTTTATAAATAACTTTAATATTGAAAGTATTAGCTCTTTATTAGACAGTAAAATATTTTCCACAGGAAATGCATAAATTTTTTTTTTAAATTTCAAAGTTTTTGAGGATTCGAAAATGAATATATTAGATGACACATACTCGTAGTTGTATTTGATAAATTTTATGAGCGGCTTAGAACAATGAATAAAGGATAAAGTAAAATAAATTAGAAAAAGTAATTTTCCTGATAAGAGACGTTTAAAATTTTTTCCAGAAATCGTAGTTTTAGAAAGGGCAAATGAGTCCACAAAAAGGACAATATGAAATCAGTGCCACAGTCAAGGGCGTCGGGAGACGAGGACAGGGAGGGGGACCGTTGCCCCCCCCCCCTACATTCAAAATTTTACACTATTTAGCTTCTGAAATCCACAAAGAGTTGTTATTTAACTTGAAAAAATTATTTTGGGCCCCCCTTATTGAAAAGCTGGCGACGCCCTTGGCCACATTGTTGTAACAAATTAATTACATAAGTGAATGAAAAATTAAAAAAGGATGAATAAAAGGATAAAATAAAATAAAAAAGACATTTTTTCCGGATAGGGGACGTTTTAAAATTATTCCGGAATCCGCAGTTCCAAAACGGACAGATATGTCCGCAAAAATGACAAATTGCCAACACTGCCCTTAATAAATGAAGCTTGAATTTAAATTAACGTTTCGTCTAAATTTGAAGTCACAAAAATTTGAATTTTTTCTCCATAGTAAACTGGTGCAACTGGTGAATTGACAATGGGAAGCAAGGACCGCAGCAGACCAGACCAGACGGGGTGGGCAGCATTCAGTTCACATTTAATGAACACAACGGTGACATGAATTATGGGCCATTTTTTGACAACGAAAAATTGCGAATCAGCACAGCTGTTGGCTCTGCGGTGAGGATTGCTCTAGGAGAGATGAGATGGAATGAGATGTGATGAAGGGGATGTGAAGGGGAAAGAAGGCAGTACATCAGGGCGACGGCATCTCGACATCGGCATGAATGCAAATGCTATTTTGCATTAACATTGCGACTTAACAGGAGCATCCCATAGACAAATACCCCGTTCCCATTCCCCATTCCTCATTCTCCCTTTCCCGACGTTTCCCCATTCACCGACACATCGCGAGACACAGAAGATGAAGATGAGCACATTCCGATTACGGGGAACGCAGACATAGGAAGGGAACCAGGGAGGACAGTGAACAGTGAACGTGGACACCCCTTCACAAGTCCCATTCGAAATCTGAATCGAAATCGGCTAAAGATCTTTGCGATATTGCCGCATAATGTCTTTTAGACAAAGTGGCAGACACAGTTTTATCCATATGCTCCATACTCTCCACACCACAACGTCCATCACAACTTTGTCATGGCTTTGAAACTCCCCAAAGAATATCCAATTTTACATTAAATTAACATATTTAAGGGTAATATTTCACTACAAATATTTATTTGTCAAATACATCAAAAAATGAAAAGTTCAATCGAATAAATAAATTTTTAATATTTCAGTTCCCAGATGATCACAATTCCATGTAGTATTTAAGCTTTGATTTTTTATTTAAAAATTCTGAACATACATATATATAGAATATATATAGATTTATTGTGAATTTCAAACGATAAGACCTAGAGGGCTGAGATTTATCGCAAACATTTCTGAAACAAGTACATTGCAATATACATATTACAAGAGGTTCAAATTCTGGTTCATTTAATATAATAAGTCTCTAATATTTCAGAAAAACCACATTTCGTTTGTTTGTCAGCGAATATTATCCAGATCTCAAGAACGTACTTTAATAATAATAAAATCACTTTTTCTATATTTTTGACCGTTTTTTAAAAAAAATTACTTCCAAAATAGACCGTTTGTATTCTATCGATTACACTCATTAAGATATTTAAGATTGTAACATAAACCATTTTAATACATTGAAATGTATTAAAAGTTTAATTTAAAATAAGTTTATCAAGCTGTTCTCGATATATAATTTAAAAAAAGAGAGACAGAAACAACATAAATATATTATGGAACAAAATGTCGCGAGCGACATTGATTTAAATTAAATTAAAAAAAAAAAAATTCTAAATATTTTTAGATCAAACAAAAAACATTATAAAGAAATGTCAATTCATTACATTTAAAAGTGTATTGCATCAAAATATTCGTTGACAATTTTGCCGAAATCAGTGTTACAACTGGTCGCCGAAAAAACTACTTCTATTTAAGAAGACAAACAATTTTAAAAATTCAATCTTAGTTATAAGTTACCGCACTTGTCACAACAAAATGATATTTTGGCACATGTTTTATTTCATTTCTAGCAAAAATATTTTTGAAAATTTTTTTTTGCAGTCACTCCTAAAATTGTTTGAAGAATGTTTTTGCATCCCAACATTTTTTGGAAAAAATCGACGAAAAAAGTTTTGAAAGTTGACTTATTTTGAAATTCGAATATTTCAATGGGTACTTAATGGGTTAAGGAAAGTTATGCATCATTCAAACTGAATTTAGGTGACCTTTCCAAATATATTTTTTAAATTTGAAGACTTGACTTACAATAGCTGTTATAGTATTAGAAAGAGCGCACCGAGCGCGTTTTTCTCAACACTGGTAATTTTGGCGGGAGTTTTAGCATGGTCACTTTTGCATTGTCCCCAAAATGAGTAAAATAGAATATCGAGCTGTCATTAGATTTCTGTTTTTAAAAAAGAAATCCAACGATGAAATAAAAAATGAGTTAATCGAAGTTTATGGGGAATCAGCTCCATCGATTTCAACCATTAAATATTGGACTGCTGAGTATAGGCGCGGGCGGACAAGCATTTTTGACGAGGACCGTCCGGGACGTCCCAGAGAGGTGACAACCCCAGAAATGGTAGATAAAGTCCACGGAATGATATTGGGTGATCGCCGAATAAAGCTGAGAGAGATTGCTAAGGCCCTAAACGAATATGAGTAAGCTTTCGTCAAGGTGGGTGCCGCGATTGCTCACAGCGGAACACAAACGCAACCGCTTGGTCATTGCGAAGGACAGTTTGGCATTGTTAAACGCAAATAAGAATGAATTTTTGCGTCGTTTTGTGACTGTCGACGAAACTTGGATACATCACCATACACCAGAAAGCAAGGAACAGTCAAAGCAGTGGATTTCAACCGGAGAAACGGCGCCGAAAAAGGCAAAGATTGGTTTGTCGGCCAACAAGGTAATGGCAACGGTTTTCTGGGATGCCCGAGGCGTAATTCATGTGGATTATCTAGAAAAAGGCAGAACAATTAATGGAGAATACTATTCTAGAGCGTTGTTGCCATGATGAAATTGTGTGAACTACACTATGAAATTCTTCCACATCCCCCTATTCTCCAGATTTAGCACCATGTGACTATTATCTATTTCCAAACTTAAAGAAATGGCTTGGTGGAAAGAAATTTCAGTCGAATGAACAGGTGATCTGTGAAACAAACGCCTATTTTGAGGACCTGGACCAGTCATATTTTATGGAAGGTATAAAAAAATTGGAGGACCGTTGGACTAAGTGCATACGTCTAAAAGGAGATTATGTTGAAAAAAAAAAAAAAAAATAAAAAAAAAAACCGTGTTTTCTTTGGTAGGCCGACTATTTATCAGCCCACCCTCGTACTTTATAGGGTCGGTGCTTTCTTCTCCCTCTTACATACATTGCAACGAATACAATATACCCTTTTACTTATTTTTTAAGTAACGGGTATAAAAAGAGAACGTTTTCAGAAAAATGAAAAACATTATTTTAAGATTTAGAGAGAATATCTGAGCTTCGGTGTGATGACAATGAAAACTGTCTTTGTTTAAGTGTTTGCAATACTTTTTGTAACGCTTCGAAACAAAATAAAAAGAATCTCTTGGCAAGTTGTGCGCAATTCATTAAGCGAAATCTGCCCGAATGCGAATAATGCAAATTGCTCTATTTCGGGCTAACTGCAATGTTGCAACACGACGACGACAAATTTATTTGCGGCCCCATGTGGCAAGTGGCAAAGTAAAAAGGCAGCCATGCCCCATTCCCGTTCCCATGCTTAAATGCAAACTCCATCAATGAAATGAAATGAATGCCGTGTGTTTTTAGCAGACTTTCCCTAGTTGCACTGAAAGTTCAAAAATTCCATTAATTATTTTGTTGAGTTTTTTCGCTTTCGATACTTGGCTAATTTTTAAGAATTCGAAATTTCTTAATGGATTCTATTTAGAGTCTGCACAGTCTGTAATCGTTTTGCCTACACTGAAAAAAAAGAACAATTTTAAAAAGCAAGAACATTCATCTTAAATATTTTGTTCTTGAAATAAGAATATTTTAAGACCACATTATTAAAACTAAAAATATGAATCTTGAAAATCGTAAGTTCTTAATATAAGAATAAGATTCTCAAATTTAAATATTTTATTCTTAATATAAGACCTTTTTAAGACCAAATTACTTAAACTAAGAATATTATTAACTAAAACTTACTTCATTCTTCTTAAAATGTTAAGAAGCTTTATCTTTATTTGAGATTTTTTGCCTATAAATAAGAACATCTAATCTTAAAAAAATAATAAGTTTTATTCTTGTACTAAGATTTGTGATCTTGAAATTATAAGAATTTATGATCTTAAAAATAAGAACTTGGTCTTAATTGAAATGTTCTTAGAATCAAGATGTGTTTTCTAAGAAAAAAGTTCCTAGTTCTGAGACCAAAATCTTGATTTTAGATCGTTTTTTTTTTGTATCACTGTATTAGCTTGGGAATGAAGGAAAGAAAGAACAAAAGAGTTTTTGTGACTTAATCCTACCCCTATAGCAAGTTTTTCATTTACCATACCCATACCAATACCCATACCCACCCTGCCCCATGCCACACATGCCATGCCACCTCAATGCACTCTGGCTGGACCGGACCGGATGTGCTCATTGTGCGTCATTTCTACTTATCACCCAGGGGAATACAACGGAAGCGCTCCATTGCCTGCCAGCCTGCTGAATCTGCTGCTGCAGCTGCTGTCATTCCCAGTTCCCAGTTTCCACTCGAAAGTCCGAGTCCCAAAAACTTTGTTGCATGCCTCAAAAATGCGTAAATCAAACGACAAGTAAAAACAAACCCAAAAGCCTAAACGACTTGCCATGAATTAGTATTAGTGTAAAACGGATTTTAATAAGTCGGACAGGCCCGCATCTCTATGGGCATGGCATGAGAGGGGATCGGGAGGCGCCATAGAGAAGGCAGACAGTGAGAGAAGGGACAGTGGAAAAGGGGAGGGGGGTAACGACAAAGTCAATTGCGTTCGCCGCAAAATGAAATTTTGTTTTAAAAAGTTTTCTACACTGCAAAATGGCTCGCCATGGGCGCATAAATTTCAAAGCTCCTTTTTGTTCACTTTTTGACTTTTTTTTTGGTTTTTTTTTTATTTTCCTGTCTCCTCCTCCTGTTCGGTTCCCATAACTTTGTCAACAAGCTTGGCATATGTAAAAATAATCCAGTAAGTACGTTATAGTCGAGATACCGACTATGAGATACTCGTTACTGAAATTTAAACCAGTCTATTAATTGTATCTATTATATGCATGGTTTAATAATCACAACATTCTTAAGCTAAACTCGTTATTAGTCTGAATTTGGCCGAATTTCAGACTGAATGCAATTCTGAATATTCCTTAACTCGAACTAAATTTAAATGCAGGCTTGAAGTATTCAATATTGTCTGTTTTTAAAATCAGTTTAACGTTTCTTTAATTTAAACTAAGAATAAGCTTAATTTTATTTTTCTCGTCTATATACACAATGCTAAAAAATATTAACAGTTTTACAAATATTTGTAATTTATAACTCTCTTTATAACATCAATGATTTCATCCAAGATTAATACTTAAATAAATTGAAATAATAAAATAGAATAAAATACCATATGATTGAATTTGTGAATTATTTAAAATTTACCCATAATTCATTATTAGATGAAGCTGAAAATGAATATATAGTAGTTGAATTTTGTGCCTTGGACCATATTATTCATTGACACTTTTAAAAAACACCGACATATCGAACGGTTATTTTCAAAATATTCAAACATCTCGTGAGATTAAGCGAACACACCATTATATAACTTTAATAAATTAGTTTTGAATGCATATAAATTAATAAGAATACAATATAGTACCAGGGACTGCAAATAATAATTGTTTGTTTTTTTTTTTTAATAAAAAAAATCGTACACTTTTTTTACAATCTCTTTTTTCCACCACGGTTTTTACTCTTATGTTTTTTACCATTTTATGCAAAGATATTCATTATTTTTGAGTAATTTTATAAAACTTACATTATAATCATTATTTTTTATCAAAAACAAAAAATAAAACTAAAAAATAATGATTATGAATGAGTTTTACTTTTTTTACTTTAAATCGTTACAAAGGGACTCCATAGCATAATTTAACACATAATTTTTTATCAAATTCAATAATAATTAAACAAATAATAAAATCTAAGTCTAAAACCGAAAATAAAACATAAATAACGTATGCTGGAAGGTAGCTATGGTGTCCCTTTATAACGACATAAAATAATATTGGTACAAAACTTAACACACAAGCCATAAATTACATTTGAGTTTTATTTTAAACAAAAAAAAAAAAATAAAACTCAACCATTATTTTTTAGTTTTATTTTTTTGATTAAAAATAATGATAATGGTGTCAGTTTTATAAAATTACTCAAAAATAATTATTATCAATAAGTAAAAAATAGAAGTAAGTTTTAGTAAACTTTAGGTCTAGTATGTCTATAAGACAACCAACAAACAACAACACACAAAACACTTGCAAAATGCAAGGAGCATGGCTCGGTATACATACAGCTGTTTCAAGAGATGCCAATCTCTATCATAAGTACCGTTGTGCTGACTTGACCAGCGATCCAAGCTTAATGTCACTCTTGAGAAGCCAGAACCAGTTGTGAATTCTAGTGTCTCAAGAGTGAAAAAACAGCTGAGATGCTGATCTAGCCCTTTGTGTGTTGTTGTTGTCGTCGTTATTGTGCAAATGCCATCGGCATTTTTAATGCAATAACAATTTTGATTTTGTTTTCAATATCAGAAATCCGACGTGTTGTTCGTTTTGTTTAAAAAAGTTTGTTTTTATTTTTAGTGACCTTTCTAATTTGTAGAAATAAGTTTTAGTAAACTTGAGGTCTAGTATGTCTATAAGACACATAAGTAAAAAATATCTTATAAAAAAAACCTCTTTACGAGGTAAAAGTCTAGTGACGAAAACAGTTATATGCCCCAAAATTTCTGATATCCAATTTTGTGACGAATAACATTAAGTTTGACATATAAATTATTTTAAAAAAAATTTTGGCACTCGGCACATTGCGCTAAAATGTCTCAATTCTTCATACCAAATAAAACTCAATGTTTTGCGCAGTGTCGAATGCAAAAATTTTTTTTAAAATAATTTATATGTCAAACTTAATGTTATTCGTCACAAAATTGGATATCAGAAATTTTGGGGCATATAACTGTTTTCGTCACTAGACTTTTACCTCGTAAAGAGGTTTTTTTTATAAGATATCAGAAATTTTTGAATAAGACATCAGAAATTTTGAAATTGAATTTTTTTTTGGACAGTATATCTTTATCAACTTTGTTTATTTTTTGTACAAGCTGAAACAAACTGTCTGGCAACACTGGTTCCCTTTACAAACACACATGCCAAGCGCAAAAGCTAGTAGCACTCTCAAACTCTGGCTGCTATGACACTTTGCTGCTGCTGTATGCATGCTACTGCATATGTACATGCAGAAGTGTAAAGGTAAAAGGTATATTCAGTTAACAGGTAAGATCTTGCCCAAACGAAATTTGACGGCTATGTGTTATATGTCAAAAACGTGAAATTGAATTGTCTACAACAAATAACATATTTAAAAGTCATTTGAAACGTAGATTTTTCTTAAATCGCCGAAATGTGGGAAAAAAACCTTCTTTCACCTGAAGCTTTTTACCTGTGCTTTTAAGCAAAAAAGTTTACAGCTAGGCTTAAAGCCCTTCAAAACACATTTCTAACGATATATAGATCAAATCTGTAGCTTCTATTGTTTGGAAGCTGTGGTTTTTGGCGATTTACATGCACATGTACATACTGCATATGTACTAGTACATGCAGTAGTGTAAAGGTAAAAAGTATATTCAGTTAATAAGTAATATCTTCCAAACCCATCGGTAAATTTTTTTCTATCATATATCAAAAAACGCGAAATTTTATACACTACAACATATTGAAAGCTAAAAAAAATCGTTAGCGTCGTTTTCTCAAAAACCGCCAAAATGTGGGACAAAATATTTTATTTCACCTGTTGCTTTTTACCTATGCACTTTAGAAAAAAAAAAGGGTCTGCCTAAAAGCCCTTCAAAATACCTTTCCAACGATATATAGATCACGTCTGTAGCTCATATCGTTTGGATGCTATAGGGGTTTTAATTTTAGCGGTTTTTAGCGATTTCCCGCTAAACTAGCTTTTTTTCGAAAAAGTCGTAGAACAAACGTTTCTAGATTTATGATCGGGAACAAGTCCTCATTCATACTTTTAAGCTAAATCAATGCTTTGATACTAACAAACAGACAAACAAACAAACAAACAAACAGACTGACTTTTCATCTCGTTTTGAAATGGGCACCAAAAATTTCAAAATTAATTATCTTCTGAACCAGTGATCGGATTTTGATGATCAAGGTGTCATTCGACGCGTATTTTTGATAAGAATAGTAAAAAATTAAAATAAAAATCGAAAAGGCTCCAACGGCCCCATTTGCTCCAATAATTTAAAATTTTCCCCTCCCACTAACACCTGTTTATCTCACGAACCAGGTAAGTTTCCAAAAGTATGCACATTTGTAAGTAAAATTGATACCTTTCGATCGGTACATAACTCGACCCGATAGGACAGTCATAGCAAATTTTCCATTCTTCCTGTGTATATATGCTAGTCGCCTTCGCACCCTTCGTGCTGCTTTCGTCACTAGCGCGGACTGCCGTCGGCAGTGATAATCATTAAAATGTAATTTTTATAATACTACTTATAATGCTTACGGTTCCTGCAATATACCTTTAGACTCAACAAGTAAAGGGTACAAAATATAAGAGCATATCAGAAAAATGTTTGAAAACTACTAATTTGAAATTTATACATTATGTTTATGTCATTTGAAGTGGTTTTCAAAAGTGGTTTCAAAAGTTATACCAAAGTGTCGGGTATTTCAGGCTCTTAAGTCGCAAAGTATTTGAATTATGTTGCTGAAATTTTTGTTTGCTTGCACTTATCGCTTACTGCAGTGCAGGGCGTGGCAACGGGGACGTATCCTAGTGGCTTGTCCGCATTTAAGGCATACAAATCAACTTTACGTTGTCAAGGATTAATTGTGATATATGCATGTTTGCCAAGTCCACAAAGACAGGTTGAAATTATTATGAATATATTGTATGTATATGTATATGTATATGTACATATAGATAACTGATCTATGTAATAAATTGTTGTTGTTCTTTGTTTTTGTAGCCATTTTATTTCTGTTTTTTTTTTGTTTATTTTTTTTTGGCAATTTGAAACATGCAACATGTTGCAATAGAGTTATAAACCAGCCCCAAATTTCAAACTTTGCAGACGACTTATGTACAAGGCAGAGTCGCAGAAAAAGGGGGCATGTGTTTGGCGGGAGTGCGGGAAGGGGGCAGGTGACGTGGTTTGGATGCCAAATGGAAAAAACTTTTTGCCTTAATTTTTGGCGTTCTTTTTCATTTTTTTTTTGTTTGTTTGTTGCTGCTTGTTTTTTTTTTTTATACACAGCCGCTTTATTAACGTTGCCCTGTTTTAGGTGGGGTGAACTGCCGTTAGGAGGGAGCTGAGAGCAGAGAGCAGAGAGAGAGAGAGAGAGAGAGAGAGAGAGGGAGAGAGGGAGAGCAAGAAGAAAGTTAGGTGAAGTGCGGTGGGGTGGGGGTAGTGTTTGTTTGCTGGCAGCAGCGCAGCAAGTAATATTTTTGCCGCATAAAAGTCAAAATATGCAAATAAAGCAGACTCTTGTTGTTGTTGTTGTTGTTGCTGCTCTTGTTATTGTTATTGCAGTAAGCATGGGTCGAGTGCTTTGGAAGGGGGAGAAGGGGGGGCTAATACACCAACAGTCAGACACTGAAGCAAACTGATAGCAGAGGGGGTGGGGCGGTGGTGCTAGGCTATTGCTAGAACAATGCGCGCAGTAGGAGAGAGGGAGATAGAAAGAGAGAGAGAGAAAGAAGAGCGTAGCTTAAATAATAAATGTAGTACACGCTTTGAAAGAATTTACTATGCTTTGGCAAATGGAAGTTATAAAAACCAAACACACATTCATATGTGTAGGGCATATACGAGTATAAATAAACAATGCCCCTATATAACCCGAGGCAGCTTGGAGTTCTGTCGTTAGAGAGAGACAGGGCGATAGTGAAGAGAGGTAGCGGCATTTCCATATTGTTGCTATAATCAGCGGCTGCTTTGATTCATCTGCATGCACGCGCGCCTTGCTGATAAAGGAAAGGGACGGGTAGGGAAGGGAAGCGGAAGGTTGGATTGGGAAGGGCCACCACCAAGTCAAAGGCAATGGCAAAGGCGAAGCCCCGTAGCCGTTGCCGTGTATTCATAGCCATAGCCAAAGCTAAATCCATAGGCAAAGCCTTAGAGCAGCAATGCCACCCCATCATCATCATCATCATCACCATCATTATCCTCATGCTCATGCTCATCATTATCATCATCAAAGTCAAGTAACACAACTGAGTGAAGCAACCACCACAGCAGAAACAAACACCACAGACTCCGTGACTCCGTTGGCACCCAACTTCAAACTCCGACATTCATTTATCGACCTTGTACCTGAATAGTACAAAGGGTCTATCAAGCTACTTTCATATGCAGCCGAAATTTCAGCTACTAAAATCGCTATTTTTGATTAATAAAAATAGCTAGAAATAGCTAAACAAAAATATACAGCCGAGCTTCCCATTATCCATTATTTAGAGAAAATTCGAGGTATAGAAGATTGAGTTATGAAAGCTCAACTATAGCTAAAAAAGTCAAAAATTTTAAGTTTTGCACTCTAGGCCCCATATGTACATACATATGTATATGAAAAAGAAGTTTAAAGAAATGTTATAAATAAAAAAAAACACCAATGACTATTAAAAAATAGATTTAAGGAAAGATACATAAATACTAACTATCATACTTACTATTCATTTTAGAAATACATATGTATGTACATATGTATGTAAATCAGGATCATAAATTAAATTACATATAAATCGATGTTTTTACTAAATTTCTCATGAGTTCATATATCGCTTTAGATGTTTGCGAATTTCTAATTTTTTCTTAATATTGTATACAATATTATGTATATTATTTTATTTTTGCGTATTTCATCTTCTCCGTTACCGAATAAGTACAGGGTATCTTACAATCGAGTTTCCTCGACTGTAGCCTTGCCTACTACTTTTTTTAAATTTGGCGATGACAACGGTTAACGAAGTCACAAGCACGATTAAGCACATTTGGCTTTGTAGCACAGCCAGACAAACAGTGCTGTACAATACCATGCCACTATGTTGCCTTTAATTAAAATTCCCTTTAACTTGCCTCAGCTATATAAATAAATATATAAATGCATTTACTTAGTAGAATATTTTGCTGTTGGGCTTGCTGTGCGTCAAACAAATCACGACACGGGGCCATCGCGAATGCAATTTGAATATCGCTTCAAACATGTTCGTGTTGCATGTTGGAACTCGTGCTCGAAGAACAACCACTGACTGACGCCCCTTTAAGGCATGTGCGGCCAGTGTTGCCAGCTCTCGCTGTGGCCTTGCAAGCAAGTTTAGCCGAAAAAGGCAAAATAGCTGTTAATAAAAACTACAAATTCAAAAATTGAATTTGTTCAAATGTAAATTGTCTAAGCATAGAGCTTTCAAATCACTTAAATAATGTTTGATTATTTCAAGTTTAAATTCTAAAAATAGTTTTTCAATTTTCATATTTATGTTGTGTGTTGTTGTTATTGTTTATCATCTTTAAAAGCGCGGAAAAAAGGCTAAAATGTAGATATTTTCTGGATGCAGCAGCTGTTTGCTTAGCTATAAAAATAGCAGCCCTTTTCTTTGCTCTGCTCTCTGGTTCGTTCGTTTGTTTGAATGTGTGTTGTATGTGTGTGTCGGCGTGTTGCTGAGTGTGTGTGTGTGTGTATTTGTATGTTATCTCGCAGCCTGGTTCTGGTTCAGTTTTCGTTTTCCGTTAGTGCAGCATTTATCCTCGACGACGTTGGTTGGTTTCGCCTTCGCCCTCTGTCATTGTCACTGTCGCTCTCGCTGCCGCAGTCTCAGTCGTTAATCGCCGTCGCCTTCGCCTTGTCGCTGGTGTTGTTATTTTTTTTCTTCTCCTTTGCTGACGCTGCTGCTGCTGCTCTTGTTGTGTGTGCACGCGTTTTATTTATTGTTGTCGTGTGTTGTTTGTTTGTGTTTTTGTTATGGTGCCAGTGCCAGTGCCAACTTACCTGAGCATGCAGCTCAAATAAAATAAAAAACTCAAACAAGGTGCGCGCAGACCCGTGGCCGGAGTCAGGGCCGCAGCATGTTGTTAACTACCGCCCCAACGCCTCCCAAACAAAGTGCCAGCCCGGGACTAACCAATAAGTAAAAAATTAAAAAATTAAACAACAAAACAAAAAAAAAAACCAAACGTTCGGTTTGTTTCGTGTTACATTTACAGTTACTCTCCGCAGCATGTGCGAGCTTTTAGTGCATTTGCCGTGCTTGTTGTTGTTATTGCAACAAAAGCAATAGCAAAAGCAACAAATACATACATACTAATACATACATGTATGCGCTGCTTTATTAAGTGCAGTCGACGTCGCTGTCGTCACACTCGTCGCATATTATGGGCAGGAAGAACAACAACAACAATCAGCACTTGATACAAAAATAAACAAACAAAATCAATCAATTAATCAATCTGTGAACGCCCCGAGCCTGCATACGCCCACGCCCACTACGCTCACGCCCACGCGCACAAGAATACGAGGAGAAGAAGAAGAGAAGGAAGAGAGAGAGAGAGGAGAAGGTGGAGCAACAAGAGGAACAACAATGTTTCAATCATTTGCAATATTAATGCTCCTAGTTGCCGCCCAGGCGGACCAACAATATGCATCAATTGCCGCATCGGATGCTGCCGCCGAGTTGCAGGCAACGGAGACAGCAGCAACGCCGTTCGGCAGCAAACAGTTAACCAGATGCCGCCAAAGCTGCTATCAGCAGGTAAGCCTCCTGGCCAGGCCATTCAAGATAACACGCACTTGATGGACACTTCTATGCGCTCGACTGAGCCCAAGACACTGTCGACTGTCAACTTCCCAAGGCCAACCCATACACAGGGAAAAAAATATTAGGCACTTTCGGATGATATTTATCCGAAATGAAATTAAAATTTCATTGAATTCCGGATTTTCATATTAAATTGCGAATTTATATTATTAATATTTTTTTAACATTGTTCTTTGATACGCAAATAGTCTTTATTCAGGTCTGTTACGGTTTTCATTTTTTAGCATTTATTTTAAACTCATCAACTCAAAGTGATATCAATAAGCTGAATATCAGCGAAATGGTATTAGAGTAGGTTAAAAAAATTCGATTTTGACAAATCTTATCGAAAGTGATATTCACAGCATTCCTGATTAAGTACTATATTTTGAATACTTACTTTGATGATTTAAAGTCGGCAAGCCAATGTTTTGAAAAGAGTCCTGCGAATTTGTTGACATATCATCACAAAGTTTTATGCAAGTAAAAATTTGTTCAATTTTCTGTTTTGAATTTAATGGACTCTTTATTGTTAATGTGGAGCGATGTTTTCGAGTCAATAGATTTATAATTTTGTAAGAAATAAAACAATTTCGTATCTAAAAGCACACTATAAAATATTTGTATCCATCAGAAGTGCTAGGAAAATTCGCCTTATAGAAACCACTGATTTAAAGTAATTTTTTTGTAGTATTCTTTGATGAGTTATGGAGTTCATCATAGGGTAGGATAGGGACTAAATGTTGCTTTTTAACCGAGCCAGCGGCTGCTAACAAGTTCGGATTTCGTGCCCACCGCTGATCTACTTTATGGGGTCTACCATGCCACCTTTCATGAGCTACACATTTCACAACAAAATGATAAGAAGCTGAAATCATGAAATTTAAAGATTTTTTGGTACGTTTTTCTTTTCAGTGTAGTAGTCGGTACAACCGAAAACCAAACCCAGACACGAACTCAAACTCAAACTCAAAAATTCAGTCTTGGGCAATGACAATGCCCTGACAAGACAGACAAGACAAGGGACGACCCGGGCAACATTTACGTTAACGTTTACGTTTTTTATTTTCTTATATTTAATGCGGCTGCTCGCCTTTATCTGTTCGCTGACATCGCTGCTGCTGCTGCTTCCCAGGTAGCTCACAAGTTGTTGCTGTTGTTGTTGCTGTTGTTGTAGCCGGTTGACAATGTCAACTGGGTGGTCCATGCCAGTCATAGAGCGCTGCTAATATAGATTAGGTAACTGGAATGGATCTGATCAAGCCGGCTGCTGCAAATACCCCTGAGGGTAATTTGGGTGTGCTTAAAGAATTGTTGAATTTTTAAGGGGTCCTCACACTCAATTGAACGAGTCGGAAAACTAGTATTCTAATCAACTTTCAGCCGAGATAAAAGTTTACTTTACATTTCGATGAGAAACCCTTCAAATGATCAAGTCGAGTCAACATGTTTCATTTCACTATTTCCGGGTTCAAGGCAAACTTTTGTCAAAATTCGACTTGTTCTGATTCAGCGTCCGGCATCATTTGGGAAACAGAGATCCCAATAATGTCTGAAGAAGACGTAAAACATTCCATTAGATGACTGTTAAATGTCTTAATGGGTTATAAAAATGGTTTCGTAGTTAATAGAAGCTTAAAAGGTTGGTTTACCATCCAAATTTGATTCATATGTATGTGAAGAAGAAATCCTCGAAAATAGAAAAAAGAGTCAAAACAGCCCGTTTTAAGATTGGACCTAGCATCCGAATCAGATTTATCGGAAACTTCTTTGCTCTGAATATAAGTTAAACCCTTGTTCCAGCAATTGCTGGAGTATCTTTTTGAGGGTGAAATGAATCTACAATGTCAAAATTGGATTCCTTCGTAAGCCTTAAACTCTTAAAATTCCCAAAAAGACTTTAAGCATTCCATTAAATGTCTAATAAAACTCTTAACATGGAAAAGGAGTAAGTAAAGATACATAAATGTTGTCAACGTTGAAAGAAATTACTTGGTTGAACCCTTTTTGAACTTATTCAACCCATCATCCGAAAATTTGATTAATCTATAGAAAATATACTCAAAAAGAGTCCACCTTATCCATTAAAACTATTAGAGGGGAATAAAGTGGTTCCGGTTAATCTTAAACTAAACGTTGTCAAAGGTAAACAAAAATCGTATTTTCTGATCCCTTTTTAAACTTGTTCTGACTCAGCATTTCTGGAAACTCTTGAGTAGAGTCAAGATTTTTAATTGAATGGCTATTAAAAGTTGTACTGTTAGATAAAAGTGGTTTTAAATTCAAGATAAGCTGATCCAACTGAAACAAATCGTTTACTGGCTTCCATTTTAAAATTCATTTATGCTCCAAATAAATGCAGCATCTAAATTTGATTAATTTCTCACACGACAAAGAGTTTTTCTCGACAATTTTAAAGATTTCTCTCACATTCTTTAGGTTGAAGTTCATTTTTTGTGACTTCCACGAAACGAATAAGTTTTCCGTTGGAAAAAGTAAAGTATTTTAGGGACAACTGACGATAGAACAGATGAAAGAAGACTTTGAATTTTTGGGAAATCAATAATTCGCTTTTAAATAAATTCGAAATACAATTAAACCCGTTTCCTTATTGCTTTTTCAAACTATTAACAAGATCAATAAGCGTAAACAATGCTGACATTTTGTAAAAGATAAAAGAACGGGATGTTCTAAGGAAATTGCTAATTTAAATTCAGATTAATTTTCCAATAAAGTGCTGACCAAAACTTGATTCATTCCAGAAAGGTTCTGAAAATTAGAGAAATCGAGATTGAAATCGCCATTTTCACTACAATGGCTTTGGATTTGGCTTTGGCTTTATTCTGTCCCCATGCCACAAATATTTCCGCTTGATAGGAATCTTTTTGATTTCTACCAAAAAAAAAAAAACAAAAATCAATAAAAAGACATTAAAAAAAAATCAGAGAGAAACATTTTTTTTGGGAATCGTTACGGAAATGCTATTGAATGAATTTGTATGGGGATTTTGTAGCTTGATTCGCTTGATTAAAGCGTAATAAATTTGGTTCGATGATCCATTTGGCGTTGCAAATGCAATCCGTTGACCTTTTAAGGGTTGCCCTGCTGCACGCGGCAAGCGGCATGCACTGGGGCTAATTTCACGCCTGTCCGGGCCTAATCCCCGGCACAGGCCACCAACCCACGAGCGTCGCTCAATCAGCGCCAAATTAACACCATAAAAGTTGGCAGCATTCTAAGACTTTGTTCGTTGATTTTTCGGGCAAGTTTTTTGAAAGACTGAAATGTGACGGAGCAAGGGGCAAGGGGAGAGGGGAGAGAAAGAGTGTCAGGATGAAGGGTGGTCTATCATCGTCTTTATGTACACCGACTCGCATATGTCTGCGTACACCCTTTTTTTTGCTTTAACAGCCATGTAAGTCAAGTCTTCACAGTAAAATTATATTCGGAAAGGTCGTTTAAATTCCGTTCAAATGATACAAAAATTTCTTTAACCAATTTTCAAAAATATTTTTACTAGTATTTTTTAAAATTCTTTGAAAAGTGCAAAAAAGCCACTTTTTGTGCGAAAAGTAGGAAAAAGGGGTTAAAATAGACATTTTTAGAATTTTCAAAAAATTAAAAAAAAAATACTAGCAAAAATATTTTTGAAAAATTTTTGTTGCAGTTACTCTTAGAATTGTTTGAAGAATTTTTTTGCATTAAAATATTTTTTGTAAATTATCTAGGAAAAAAGTTCAAAAAGTAGACTTACAAAACTTCAAAATTTTCAATGGATACTTAATGGGTTAAGGAAAGTTTTACATCATGTATGATGTATCTATATATATAAAACTCTTTGTCCTGACTCACTGACTGACTCACTGACTCACTGACTCACTGACTGAGAATCAACGTGGAGCCCAAACGGTAAAAGATAGAAAGATAGAAATTTTCACACAACATAGGTAAGATAATTTCATCGTGCAACAAGACGGCGTTTTGCGAAATTCGACCCGTAAAGGGGTCAAAATCAAGGTCAAAGGTCACAGAATTGCTTAGTATGAAAAACTTTTTTGATTCTTAAGATATCTGAACCACACTCACAGAGTGTATGCTTGGGATTGTCTCTTACATCCTAACCAAATTTGGTCGAAGCCGGGTTAGCCGGCGGAGCCCCTAGTATTATATAAATTTGTTAAACCGGACTACTTAAGATGTTCTTTTTAATTTTGCGAGCTCAGCGAGCTGGGGGTTGGCGAGCGAAGCGAGCAGTATTAATTTGTTAAACCGGACAACAAAAGAAAATCTTTTCAATTTTGCGAGCGAAGCGAGCGGGGGTTGGCGAGCGAAGCGAGCAGGGGGCGGATCCCCCTAGTTATGTATAAAGTAAAAATAAGGGTGTACGCAGACTTATGCGAGTGGGTGTATATGGCCTGTCTGTCTGTTTCGGTATCAAATATTGTAATGCCAGATGCGTATGCCGGGCACGTAAACTTGGCTTGGTGGTGGAATCTGTTCCGACAGCGCTTCAATAATTGACAAGCGCAGCATTTGGCGACTACGTGCCATCGGGCAACTGGCAACTGGGCAACTGGTCACATGGCCATTCAGCATTCGGCATTTGGCAGCAGCAGCTCATAAAACTGCTCAAAACTGACCTGGATGGGTAATTTATGTGGCCTGGGTGTGAAACGTTGTCCAATTCCGTGGGCAATTGCATGTAAAAGTTGTCCGCTGCCTGCGTTTAATTTATATGGGCCAACAACTATGCCAGGTAGGCCACAAGATTCTCTCAATGAAACGACAAGACGACTGTCGGACGGACGGACAATGGACATTGGACAATGGGATACGGACGGGCGGGAATTTGTGTGGACAGAGGACGGAGGGACTTAAGACGGAATGCCTGCTCAGCGTTTTCATTGAGCGTGTGGTGCGTTTTGTTGTCGTTGCCAACTAAAGATGGCAGCGTGTCACGACTCGCGACTTTAGAAAAAACTATTGACGAAAGTAAGAAAGAAACTTAATTTAAATGTCACTTTCTTTGATAGACAAAGCCGCGTTTTTAAATTACTTTATAGTATAATAAGTAGCTTTTGAATTTAACAAAGTTTAATTTAAACAAATAAAATGCCTATTCATATTTATAATCTACTATAATATCCATGTTTTGTTCTAAGTAATGCATTGGCTAATCTGATTTTAAAGTAATTTTTTTGTTATTCATTCGAATATGGGCATTTCCAGAAAAAGGAAAGGCTATAGTCGAGCTCCGGCCTATAATTATTTAAATAAACAAAAACAAATATTGCATACTTTTAGGCGTTTACATTGCTTAGAAACTTTAATAAGCCATAAACCACCTTTCTATTTGCCCAATCTTGTTACGATTTAGTAGGATGATGGGTAATAATAGTAGTTAACGTTAATTAGCTAAAAAATTCTAATATCTTGAAAACTGGGCGTGACAGAAATTGGAACAAACTTGACCTGCGTGGGGTCTATAGAAGTCTGTTTTCCATATTCGGTAGATCTAGCTTTTATAGTCTCTAAGATCTAGGCGCTCACAGACGGATGAAGATGGCTAAATCGATCAAGAACATATGGGCATTTCCACAGAAATGTCAACCGAGGCCAAAAACGTAAAATTGATCAAAAACTCACATCTTGTGAAATTTCCTTCCAAAACTGTATTCCAGTTATTTATTTAGGCAATATACGCTAGATGAAATTCAATAGATTCTACATTGGAATAAATTCACTTATTCTATATTTTTGCCCATTTTCTTAAAAATTGATTTTCAAAATGGACCGTTTGTACTCCATTGATTACACTAGATATGATAGTAAGATTGTAACATAAACCATTTTAGTACATAGAAATATATTGAAAGTTTAATTTAAAAAACTTTTTTGAGATGATATCGATATATAATTTAACAAAAGAGAGACAGAAACAAAAGAAATATATTGTGGAACAAAATGTCGCATGCGACATGTCGCGTGCGACAGTGTTTCAAATTAAATTTAAAAAAAAACTACTTAACATTTTTAAATCAAACAAAAAACATTTTTAAGATAAATCAATGCATTACATTTTCAAATTATCTGCATTAAAATATTCGTTCACGTTTTGTCGAAATCAGCGTTAGGACTGGTCGCCGAAAAAACTACTTTATTTGAGTCGCGTGCGAATGCATTGGATTTTTTAAATTATCTTGAATACAAACAATTGCCCAAAATCAACATTTGCACCAATAATAAAGCTAATCATGGCCGATAAGTTTCCACTTTTGTCTCGACAAAATAATGTTTTGGCATATGTTTTATTCCACTTTGAACGCGTACGAATGTCGCATTCGACAGCAGAGAATTACCCATATATACTTTATAGGGTCGGAGATGCTTTTTTTCCATATTACTGCAACGAATACTATATCCCCTTTTATTTATTTTTTAAGTAATGGGTATAATAACATCTATCGAAGTAAGGTAGCACTATCAAAATTTTCGTTAACTTTGCGATAGTTGTGTTGAGCATGCGATAGCTGAGCACGCGACCATCTCGAATTGGCATTGGTTTTTTTGGGCCCATTCACAAGGCATTCAGTCACTCATTCGTTCATTCATTTGCCGCCTTATTGTTGTTACTTATCGCCCAAGTTGTTTCGCAAAGGCCAAAAATTCAATTGAGCGGAAAATATGTTGTCTTTGCGATTTTCCTTTTGGCATGCTCGTTTATCTGGCCGCCTTATATTGTGTAATGATGACAAAGTGCTCCTGCTGCTCCTGATGACTGGAATGGCTCTGATGTTCGCCATCATCCTTCAACCTTTTCTCCTTTTCTCGTGTTGAGAGTCTCGATTCTGCATTCTCCGTTCGCATCAGCACATTCATTCATTTGTCTGCGTGCTCATTCATAAACTAAACTAAACGGACAGGCAATGCGACTCTGTCTCTATATCTGACTCTGACTGTGACTTAGAGGGAATGTGTCCTTCGTCCTTTGTCCCGCTAAAGCGACAGTTGACAAAGGCTAAGCAGGCAAGTCCAGTTAGTCCACAGTTTCATCTCCTGCCAACAGCGTAAAAATTTCAATTCGCCATACAACTTTGCGGTCATTTATACACACAGCTACAGATACAGATACAAATACAGATACAGTTGCAGATACAGATACATATACATATACATATCTCTGCCTAGGCTTCTGCCTTTTACTTCTTTCTTTCGGTTTTTTTTTCTGTTCTGCCTGTAGTCAGGCCTTTTATATTACAGTTACAAATTTGCGTCTATTGTTGGTAATGGCGTTGTCCTGACATTGTCAGCGGGATGGGACGGACAGAGGGAGGAGGGGAGGATGAGCCTTCGGGCTCTGTGCCTGATTACTTTTTCTAGCTTACTTAAAATTCGATTAGGCCACGCCCACTAACTAACTTTTTTTCTTCTCCTCCTTGTTGTTGTTTTTGTATCTCATCTCTCATCTCTTTTGACTTTTTGTTCTTGTTCTCTTTGCAGTTTGCGAGGGATTGGCATTACTGCACGGATTTTGTTGATTGCAGAAATGTAAGTACCAAAAGCATTACTATGCTCACACCATATAACAACTATTAAACTATAAGGACACAACGGCTACATATAGAAATACATATCTATATTTGTCTCTTTGGCTATCTAAGCACTCAGCAACAGTTAATAACTGGTATGCTCCTTTAACCCATTTAATTGCCTTGGAAACTTGGAAACTTGCCTAGGCCTAGCATATGTTATTTCATTTTATTTTATTTCATTTTATTTCATTTTATTCAGCATCCTAGAACTAAAAGTCAGCACTACAATTTCAATGAGAATTTTTTAAATTAAACATAATATTATTTCTACAAGGTATAAAAGAGAATCGACTGAATCATAAACTAATATTTTGGCCCAATTTAAGAAAAGTTAATTAAATGATTATAGTTGAATTTTGGTAAATAAAAATCACTGCGGACGGCAGTCCGCGCTAGTGACGAAAGCAGCACGAAGGGTGCGAAGGCGACTAGCATATATACACAGGAAGAATGGAAAATTTGCTATGACTGTCCGATCAGGTCTTAACTTACAAATGTGCATACTAAGACTTTTAGAAACTCACCTGGTTCGTGAGATAAACAGGTGTAAGTGGGAGGGGAAAAATTTAAATTATTGGAGCTAATGGGGCCGTTGGAGCCTTTTCGATTTTTATTTTAATTTTTTACTATTCTAATCAAAAATACGCGTCGAATGACACCTTGATCATCAAAATCCGATCACTGGTTCAGAAGATAATTAATTTTGAAATTTTTGGTGCCCCTTTCAAAACGAGATGAAAAGTCAGTCTGTTTGTTTGTTTGTTTGTCTGTTTGTCTGTTTGTCTGTTTGTTTGGATCAAATCGTAAATTTAGCTTAAAAGTTTGAATGAGGACTTGTTCCCGATCAAAAATCTAGAAACGTTTGTTCTACGACTTTTTCGAAAAAAAGCTAGTTTAGCGGGAAATCGCTAAAAACCGTTAAAATTAAAACCCCTATAGCATCCAAACGATATGAGCTACAGACGTGATCTATGTATCGTTGGAAAGGTATTTTGAAGGGCTTTTAGGCAAACCTGCAAACTTTTTTTCTAAAGTGCATAGGTAAAAATCAACAGGTGAAATAAGATATTTTGTCCCAGATTTTGGCGGTTTTTGAGAAAACGCTGCCTACGATTTTTTTTAATTTGCAATATGTTTGAGCTTGTAAAATTTCGCGTTTTTTGATATATCATTCATAAATTTATGTTGATTGGTTTGGAAGATATAACCTATTAACTGAATATATACGTTTTACTTTGAATTGAAATAGGACAGCAGCAGCAAAGTGTCATAGCAGCCAGAGTTTGAGAGTGCTACTAGCTTTTGCGCTTGGCATGTGTGTTTTAAGGGAACCAGTGTTGGCAGACAGTTTGTTTTAGCTTGTACAAAAAATAAACAAAGTTGATAGAATGAAATTTCAAAATTTCTGATATCTTATTCAAAAATTTCTGATATCTTATAAAAAAAACCTCTTTACGAGGTAAAAGTCTAGTGACGAAAACAGTTATATGCCCCAAAATTTCTGATATCCAATTTTGTGACGAATAATATTAAGTTTGACATAAAAATTATTTTAAAAAAAATTTTTGCATTCGGCACTGCGCAAAACATTGAGTTTTATTTGGTATGAAGAATTGAGACATTTTGGCGCAATGTGCCGAGTGCCAAAATTTTTTTTAAAATAATTTTTATGTCAAACTTAATATTATTCGTCACAAAATTGGATATCAGAAATTTTGGGGCATATAACTGTTTTCGTCACTAGACTTTTACCTCGTAAAGAGGTTTTTTTTATAAGATCTAAATATAACTACAACATTAAACATGTCTTCATTATAGTACTGGGATGTATATAACTGAATATCTAAGAAAAAATTAAACAAATAAGTAAAGAGAAAGTTCATTTAATTTTTAATAAACGTATGTTACATGGCTTAAATTAAAAATCTAATTTTTTTTAAAAAGAATTTGACTAAATTTTCAGATTGCCAGATAGTTTCAATATACTGAAGTAAATTAATTTTTCGATGAGATATAAAAAATATTTTGAAATTGTTTAGGCAGCTTTCAATAATATTTTTTTTCGCTAATTTTTGGCACTTTTTTTTAAATTAAATTACCTATTATATTATTATAGCTATTATTATTCTGGCAAAATATGTCAATAAGTTCATTTCTCAAATGCTTTACAAATTCTCATGTATACTTTTGGTACTATTCAATAATAGATTTCAGTAGACAGATAAACTAATTAAAATTGAAATATGTCGCATTAACGTAACTCTCAATTTGGCACTAAAAAAGTGAAATGAATTTCATTTGAAAATTGTAATTATTGAATTGAATGGCTTTAAGGATTGCTATAGGGTTGAGATTTGAGTGCACATTTGAGAACGTTGGCACATTGATGGGTTAAATGTTGTTGCTGTTGATTGCTGCGGGCGTCTGGCGAAATTGCGTTGCCAATTTGCGGGCAACGCAATTCGCGACTCTTGGGTGTGTGTGTGTTTGAGTGTGTATCTATGTATCCAGCGACACTTTATGTGTACATACACATGTATGTATTAGTGTGTATCCAATAGCTGCTGAACGCTTTGTTTTCTATTTAACCCACAGTGCTGGCAAAACTGCCAGAGGCAATTGGGGCCCTTTGAGCTGCGCGTCCATCACGCCCAGCGACAGGGCGCATTGGTTCTGACCGACATCGGATGGGATGAGTTGATTGCGAACGCATCGCGTCAATGCCTGATCACCTGGGAGGTATCCGGTGGCGGGCTCATGGGCAACCTGCTGACGGACACGGCACGCGCCGAGCTATCGCTCTGGCCCGATACGGTCTACAACATACAGGTGACTTGCAAGCACAAGGTAAGCACAACTTTTCAACCTCAGTAGTTATTGAGGCAAATTACTGTATTTAGTGATGACAAAGCATCGATGAATCGATATTAGCAACTCGATTTATATGTTTGTGTCGATTAATCAAGGTAAATAAATTGATTTTCATTTGTTGAATAAGCTCAATCGTTAAATTTTAAATCAGGAACTCAGTCATAAATACTAGTGCGTATTGATTTTAATCTGTATTAATGCATTTGCTGCATTACAAATGTTAAATTCATATTTTAACACAATCATAAAAATAAATAATTTTACATCCTGTGTTGTGTTTATTTAATTGTCTTTTGTATAACATATACAACACTAAAAACATCGAGAAATTGTTTTTAAATTCAATAATCTAAAATGTTAACTCCAACTTAACTCTCTAAAACAAAAAAACTCAGTTTAAACTTTAAAAATTAATATAATTATATTATATTTATAATATAAAGTATATTGCTACAAAACTTAATGCATAACTCATTATAAAATGAGCCAGTTTTTCTTTTACTGCTCTACGATGAGATTTGCTACGTATTTTCTTTGTTCGAAAATTAGTGATTGCTCAAAAATTGCTACTCAGATATAAAAAACTTTTAAAAATATTCTTATTTTTTTTTTTTTTTGTTAAATTATTTTGTATGATTGTCACGTAATGTCACTCTGGAAATGTCCACATAAATATAATTTATACTATTTTTTAATTTTGTAAATATGATAAAATCTATGAATCAATGACAAGTTTCCCAAATGAATTGAGAGAGAATTCGATGCTGACGATAATAGTTGAAATGCAATTTGCATTTTTTTTTTTGTTTTAACTTACACATCACTAATTCGATTGTCAACTCGCTTTGTTTCTCTTCTCGCTCTCTTTCTCTCTCTTCCGCTCTCTTTTTGGTTTGCAGCTAACGGGTCTGATGCGTCGCTCCCTCAAGCTCAATGTGGACACGCATCGGCTGCTGTCAGCGTCGGCGTCAGCGTCAACGGCAGTGCTACCAACGTCAAGGACAGCGATAACCAATCGGCGGACAATGGCAAGCTTTGTGCCCATCTCCGTGTCAATGGCAGCATCCACAACAACAACAACAAGAACAAGAATAATAGCAACAACAACAAGAACAACAACAACAACAGCAGCAGTAAAAGAAACTGCTGCTGTTGAAACCACAGTGCAACAACGTGTTCGACCCACGGACCGTGTGTACATCATCAGTGCGTTGCCAACGGCAAGCCAATTGAGCGGCGTTGTGTATCCGGCATTTGGTGCGTTGGCCTTCTTTTTGGCCCTGTTGGTCATGTTCCTGTTTCTGCGTCCGCAACGCAAGCGGACAACTGATGCTGATGCGGACACCGCATCTCTGATCAGCGGACGTCGCTCCTCGTCGCGTCTCTCCATGGATAACTCCACGTTGCATGTATAAAGAAAAGCAAAACCAATTAGCTAACTAACAAACAAAAAACTAAAGTTTAAGGATGAGAGGTAGACAAAAAAGAAGAGTATGAAAAAAGAAGAACAACAGCAAAATCAATCCGTACTAAAAGAAAATGAGAACTTGTAGTCGTATATGTCTGACTATGTGATATTCTGCACCCAAATTGTACATAACATACACACTCACACACACACATACGTACTACAACACACACACAAAAGAACTATGAACAACATCATATACTTTCAACTAACATGCATAAAAAACACACTGTGACAAAAAAAAATCAAAACAAAACTTCTGGGATTGGACATAGCGTACGTGTGGGTATAGCTAAATAGAATTTTGTGGCGTACTAGATTTTTTTGAATCACATCGAAATTTTGAATAATATTAAAAAAACTGTTTTTTCGCACATACGGTCACTTTTACGCCCATAGCTTCGTCAAAAATCCACTGATTTTAATTTTCCTACCAGTTTTGGGAAGAAGAAACTTAGGTCTTTAAACGTACCATACATGACTTAGCAGGTTTCATTTCCTATATTGTTTGCTAGGTAAACTATTTTTTTTTTTGTTTTTTTTTTTCAAATTTTTTTACTTTGGTGATGTTCTTGAACACTATTTTGGTATAAATCCCTTATACTTGTTTTCTTATTTAAAAAGAATACATTTTTTTTTATTTTCTAAAATCGGTCAATAATTAACAAAGTTATAAAAGAGTTTTCAAAACGAAATTGCTCAATATGTTGATATTCGCTCTATTATAGCATCTAAAGGTATGCAACTATTTTTCGTTCGCACATTGCGTAGTTAACAAAGCGGAGTTTTTGACATGCCTTTTTTCCTAAGAATTTGAAAAGCTCAATTAAATATTATTCGATTTAAATAAAGTAAAGTGCAGAAGACGCAACATGAAATGTGTTTGGAAACTGCGTACCAAAAGTAAACAGATTTATACAAGTTTGACTTATTAAATTTCGTTCAAAGTGAGGCAAAGTCGCAAAAATTTGTGGTATGCCACAATGTTACATTTAACTATACTACACTAGAAGTTTTTTGACTGTCATACTGTGTAATAGTAACAACATACGATTATTCGGCAATTGTTGCGAGTTTAAGTTTCGTTTGAGGAAAAAAGATGCAGCATACTTTTTGGCAAGCGCAAAGTAATGCGAAATTGCTGAGAAAGTGAAAGTTGGAACTGTCCAAAACAAAAACGAAATTTAAGTAAAAAGAAAACAACAAAAAAAAAGAAACAAAGTTCGCTCAAATCGTATGTTTAAGTTTTACCTTTTTAGCATTTAGGCCAAAAACAGAAGAAGTTGAAGATTAAGTTGTAAAAGGAGAACAACAACAGTCATATATATATACATATATTATTATTAAATATTATACAATTACGCCTATATATACATACATGCATTAAAATATTCTATATCATAGCTATATATACATAAATACATATATTATATATATATACAGACAAGTATTTAGACATTATCGAGGGGCCTCGGCCAACAACTACATACACCAAACTAAATGCAACAAATTGCTACAAATTTTATGCAACAAAAAAAAACAACAAAACAAAACAAACATTTTTTTCTCGTCGCGTCGCTTTTTTCAATATACATACATATATATAAATATATATAAATCTTAAAGATCGCATGTCGTTTATAATTCGTCGTCTTTAAAACTTATAACACAAAAACAGAAAAAAATTAAAAAAAGGGCAACCAAAACTAAAATCAAAATGAAATATTTTTCAAAATTTTTAAATGTTTATACTTAGGTAAAGAAAAAGAAAAAAAAAACAAGAAACAAATGCATTCAAAACGTAAACTACATACATAAAGTAAAGAAAAGTCCATTCCAAGTTCCACATTCGCAACAAGTCCAAGGAAATGTTTTATAAAGTTTCCTTTGTACTTTTAATTAAAAATGAATTCTTTGTGTTTAACACATTTCTTGTGGAAATTCGCTGAAAGTGGAATACGGAATTGGCTATGAATTATGAATTATGGATTATGAAAAACACATGCAATTATGTACAACAAATGGAAATATGAATTACTAAAAATGAAATAAGAAAAGCTTCGCTACGCAAAATGCCTGTAAATATTTAAGCGTCAATAAGTTAAGAAAAGTTTGTTGTTTTTTTTTTATCTAAACCGTATCAAAAGCTCTTTTCCAGGTCAAAGTATCCTCTATATAAGAATTAAGTTTAAGTGACGAAAAACACACAAACATACACACACAGCAAATGAGGCTAACACACAATGAGAGTTTTATCTGTTTGTCTGATATCTCACACTCACATACATACAATACATGATAATCATCTACAAGTCTGTAGTGCACTCATATATAAAAATATAATACCTAAGAAATCGGACCAACTTCGAGTTGCTTTTTGTTTTAGTTCTCTTCCATACTTTGTCTTTGGTTTTTTGACTGACGAAACTACATATGGGCTATTCCGGAAATTTTTAAACCAAGGGCAAAAACTTAATTTTGTGAAAAAACTGCATGTTTCTTAATAATAGTTGTTTTTTGTTTTAATAGAATACATTTTTGGGCTTCAAATTACAAAATAAAAAAGGTTTTACGGAGGTTTGGGTTTTCATGGCCGAGCCTTATCAATTAATTCCTCTTTTTGCCTCTTAATTTCAATATTTCTTGTAAAAAAAGGGTATTTTCAATGGCCAAAAAAGTTGGTAAAAAAGTCGTCTGAGTGTTTAGCGCTTAGCTCATCATAAACTTTGTTTCATTTTCTTTTATTTAAGATAAAAACTGTATCGAATAGATATTTAATATATATAAATAATTTGAAAGAAAGTGTGAGTGTAAAAAGTGTTACGTCCGTACCGTAACGTCCGCAACTGAAAAAACTAAGATTTTTAATTAACGAGACTACTTATCTGTATTTTTGATGCTGGATTGATATGGTCATATATTCCAGTTAATTTGTTGTATTTGAATATTTTTGTTTATAATGCAAAATTCGCTAATATACGCGCAAATGCACGTTAACCTCAAATCGACTTCCATTTTTTGTAACGTCCGCAACCAAACTTTCAGCAAGCCTAATTATTTTCCAAAAACAGTTAGGCTTTTATCTTTAAATAGGTTTGATAGAATTCTAAATGAAATGCATTTTCCAGAAAATTACATAAAAATTCACCGATCTGAACGCGAGCTGTAACAGTTTAAACATAAAAATTTGCGTTCAAATGTAACGTCCGCAACCCAGGAATAGCCCATATACGCATATAGGAATATTCATACTCAATACTCTGTTCCACATAGGATGCCAAAAAAAAAATATGAATTGAACTTACAACTTAAAGCTCAACTATAGCATATAATAGATAGGTATGGTATTACAATAGATCAACATATGTATAGACTAGATAAACAATAAAAATTAACATAAACTCACATACATACACACATAAATACATGCATACATATGTATAACAGTAGTTAGAGAAAAACAAACAAAAAAACAGAAAATGAAAGCTTTGGAATGCCAAAGTTTTAATACCCTTGCTGATGTCAATTTTCTGTTTCTAATTTTATTTGCTCTACAAAACCGAACAAAAAAATTTGAGATTTCTCAAATGATTTTTTTTAAATATTTAAGATATTTAAATTTGGAACAGCTTTGAAAATTTGATAAATAATTCCATCACACTGCGAGGGTATTTTTGAAATAAAAAAAAAAAAACCATTTTTGTTGAGTCTGAAAAACATAGATTTATACCATATATTATATAGCTTGCCTATACAAATTAACTGACTAGCCGGAAAAGAGCATTCAAGATTCGGTGCGTACCGAAATTACTAACTAAATATTGAAGCGTATGTTACTTGGTTTAGTTCATAAGTAAACAATTTTTTTTTCGACTAGATTTCATATGTTTGTGTAAACTATAAATATTGTTTTTCTTTTTCTATTATTACTATTATTATTTTTATTTGATTATGTAAATATAATTTGATTTGTTATTGCAGAACATTTTAGGGGTTTTTTATTATTATTATTTTGTATTTTGTATTGTTGGGGTTGGCATGGGAATCCGTACATAAATATATTTCATCGAGGCCCCAACTAAGTCATCGATTTTTCTGCGCTGCGCCAAGGATGGATGTTGATAAAAACAAAATGGATAACCACTTACCATATAAATTGGAGCTGCAAAATATGCCAACGATAAAAATAAAAAAAAAAAAACAAGCTTTAGCTAAGGGTGAGGCACGTCTACTCCATCTACCCCATCTTTTCCACCTCTTGGTGCTCTTTTGGTTTGGTTTCCGTTTCGGTTTGGTTTACAATGAGGCGTTGTCCTTTATCCAATTGGTTTGGTTTCCTCGCTCGGTTTACCTAGTTAGGGAGTTGCCAATTCGCCTCCATTTCACTCCGCTCTCATTGTCCCGGCCACATTTACATTTATGTATTTTTGTGGTTTTCCAACTTATGCCATAAATATCCCCAACTACGAGTGTTCTCTTCAATTTCAGTTGGAATTTTGATTATTCCAATTCTCTTGATATTTAACTAAGAGGTTTTTCCTTATATATATATGCATATATTACAATAGATTTGCGATCCTTGTTGGCTCCCAATGGTTATTTGTATCCTGTAGGCGCTGAAAGAGGCCTCTATCAGTCTATAACAGCGGTGGGCACGCAATGGCTCCGGGAGCCAGCGGCTGCTAACGAATTAAGAATTCTTGCCCACCGCTGGTCTATAACATAGATTTCAGCTTGATTAGCATCAAAAGTCGAGTTTCAAAAATGTTTGCCTCATTTTCCACTTTAATCGAAGCACAATGGCAATGACAAGCTGTAATTGAACGGTCTTTAAAATTTCATAATGATTGAATAATAAACACAAAAGTTATAGACCAATATATGTAGTATCCATAGTTCAGCTAGATCTAGCGTGCAGTGCTTGTATGTGTAATCTAGTCCAAATTATAGGCTATCTTCCTGTCGAGTATTCACAACTGTTTACATAATTCAAATGGATTTGTCAGTCTGCTGCTATTTTAATGGATTTCTATTTATCTAACTGAAAAATACTCTTGAGTACATTACGGAACTCGTCTATATAGCGAAGGAATTTGATAATGATGTAGATAATTTCAGTATTTTTATTACAAATTCGACTCGTTTGGCTTTTGAAATTTGTGTATAGATAAAAAGAAGTGCCTCAAATATTGTATCAAGTAACTTGTTTGCTCTCTTGCTCCAATTTCGTGATTTATTTTTACAATGTAACACCTTTTGAGCTCGGAGCTCGGTAAATGTAAAGGTATGACGACAGGGGGCACAGCATCGTTACAGATTGTGTTCCACTTGAAGAATTGTTTTGAATTTCAATACAAGGCAAGACAAGACAAGAAAATGGCACTAGAGACAGAGCCCTAGGGTCTATACCCCAAAACATGCCACACACTCTAAGCAACAACAATAACAAATCTCAAGTTGCATTATCTCAAGTTACATTTTGGAGCTGTGCTAAAGGGGTTGAGTAGAGGGTAGCGAAAGAGAGAGGGAGAGCGGGCAAATAACACTCTTTGACTGTGGGGCATTTGTTGGTCTTGTTTCTCGTTGTCATTGGCCACTTGGCTTTCCAGCTTCCCAGTTTCATCTCCATTCTGTTGTCGTTCTCAAGCACTTTTTATAAACCAAATTAAATTTATATGCCCCCGTCCCATACCACTTGCCCCCTTTTGGCAGCCTGCTTGAAGCAATACACCCACAACATACCCCTTACCCCATACCCTACACTCTAGACTCTATACTTCTATGCGCTATGCTTCATTCCCATTCCCATGCTCTCGACGCTGTCAACTGCCAATTAGCTGAGCATTTTTCAACATTTTAAATTGTCTTGCCGAGTGCGTGGCCCCAGCACTGGGGCAACACTTGAGTGAGTCGTTTTATGCCTTAGATTCGTTTTTTTTTTTTTTCCTTTTTTTTATTATACTTCTAGTTGTTGTTTGAGTTGCTGTTATTTTTGCTGTCAGCTGTGCAGCGCGTGCTTCATTTATCAAAAAGCAATTACAATGTTATGGGCAATTCGATGCCTGATGCCTGATTCCTGATCCCAGCCATGATGTTCCCATGGGCAATAGTATGTATGCATGTACATATGTGCGAGAGTGTGTGTGTGTGTGTGTGTAAGAGTAAAAATACACAAACTTCTCGTTTCACTCAGCCAAAACAGCCACCTGCCAAAACATGGCTAGAAGAAGCAGCATCACAATTTGATTTCAGTTTGTTTACTTTGCTACTGTTGTTTTTAATGTATACCCTGTAGCATGTATAAAAGTTGGCTATACCAAACGAAAGCTGCACCTGCTGAAAAATTCAAGCATTCATTTCATTCATTTATTACTTCCATTTACAGTCAAGCTAATGTAACCCGTTCACAGCAAGGCTCAACGCATTCGATTTTGCAAATTGGCGGTACAAAGTCGCCATCATCAAAAAAAAAAAAAAAAAAACAATATCCCAACAAATAAGAAACAACAACTCATGTTTGTTAACTCACTTGCAGAATTTGGCTGCTCACAGGGTAACTGTTAGTCGTGCATGCTTTACTTTTATTTTTTTTTTTATTATTTATTTTCTATTTTTTTAACTATATTTTTCTTGTATGATTTTTCACTCATTTGTACAAAATAGATGTTAAAACAAGAAGATGACAAAAATAAATAAAATATAAAAGTAAAATGAAAATTTAACTGGAAAATATTTTTTCCAAACATTAAAAAAAAAGTGAAAGAAATGAAAGAAAAAAAATATAAAAAGCATATAGCGCGTACCTACAAAGCATATTGTATTACAATAATAACAAGACAAATTATTAAATTTAAGTAGACAAAACTGACAAAAACAAAAAAAAAAAGAAAGAGAGATGAAAGGGGCAGGATGAGAAAGAAGATGCAGAAAGGCAAGAAAAATAAAATAAATTAGACTACAAAAACTCAAAAACAGGCAAAAGAAGCGACAACAACACAACCGTTATTCTAAAAACACTAGAAAAGCGGATGAGCCAAAAGGCGAGTGGGAGTGGAAGTGGATTGGGCGGGATGGGGTGGGGTTGGGGTGGCGTGGTGAAGTGAGGCGAGGTGAAGTGAGGCGAAGCAAGGCCAAGCAGCTGAACAAGAAGAAGACAAAAAGCGAGCATGTGTTTGTGCCATAAAAGGTTTCTCATTACAATTTTTGGCCAAGGGTCGCATCGTTGCACAAAATTACTTTTTTTTGTTGTTGTTGCTGTTGTTGTTTTTGTTGCTGCTGCTGTTGCTGATGCTGCTGTTGTCATTGTTGTTGTTGTTGTTTTTGGTGCTTCGCGCTCTCAACGCCAGCGGCGCTGTCAGAGAAAGTGGTGGGAGGCATCAGATGAAAAGTGGGCGGTGGGAGGTGGCAAACAGGAGGTGCTGCCAGGGCGTTTGGGGACAAGCCAGCCGACCAAAGGGCGATTGATATACAACACACAGCCGCATACTCTAACATAGATACACAAACACTAGCATCAGTGTTGTCGATTTAGCGTTTTTTCTTATAAATCTGTCCTTTTTTAAATACCGAATAAAATATACGGTTTTATGAATTCTTTAATTGATTGAAATAACACAGCAACTAGTGCTTTTTAAATGCTTTCTGTATTAAATACATAAAAGTTATTTTATATGAAAACCAATAAAATGAACACGAAAAATTAAAGAATTTCTACCATAAATTCTAATTTTTTGTTTTCCGTATAGTTAGTTTTAAAATAAACAAATCTAGCTGGAAAAGTTTAAATCGACAACACTGACCTGATGAGTTGGCAACACTTCTGCTCTACAGTCACACACCTACACACATACACACGCGCATGCAGAGAGCACACATACATACGTATTAACATAGTGGCTGGTTCGGTTGCACGTGACAAGGTCAAACATGTTCGATGCTGCACAGCAGCGGTTCGATGCAAAGGATAATACGTACGGTATCCATATCCTGCAGCTCACAGCCCACAGCCCACAACCCACAAAAAAGGCAACAGCAGCCGAACAAGCGCCACTGCGTCGGCGCTTCACCTCGCCTCGAAATACGCTCACTCAACATACAACACAAACACAACACAATGGGCAGGAAACAGGCAACGACAGCAGCAACAACAGTAGCAACAACAACAACAACTACAATCAAAGTGAAGCCTTGCCTTGCTCTTGCTGCTGTTGCTCTTCTTTTGCATGGCACAATTCGCGGGCTCTACGCTCACATTTAACCTTACCAAAGGTTACGCGGAGAACGGCGCGAGAGTCAAACACGACGTCGACGACGATGACGATGACGACGACGATGGCCGACGACAGCTGCTGGCCGAAGAGCTCTAGAACTTTTGCCCGTCACAGCTGTCTGTGCAGAGAAGGAGATGGAGATGATGATGAGCTGATATTTTACCATTGGTGTTGCCTGCGTGTCGTGCCATTTGACATGGTGCGTGACACGAAATAATAGTTATCGGCAACATAAGCAAATCATAATATTCAGATATTCTTAAGAAAAACGACTAAAAAGTTTTGAAAAACTTAAACAAAAAGGCCTAAAAACTGAGTATAAATTGTCTTCATTTATGAGTTATTCGTATTTGTATATACTTACATATATTAAAGTTTTTAATTTTTTTCACAAAAAATGGTAACCCACTTTAGAAATCTAGGGTGAAATCTAAGATGTTTTCAACAAGAAACTATTCATAGTTCTCAAATGAATTCCTGGTCCGCGCTTTCATTTTCATCCTTGGAACGACGATTTCGCGATTCGTGTCTATCCTAAAAAATTAGTCAGAATTAAAGCTATTTTTTGGCGCCAACAATTATTTTTTCCTTGAACCTGTATTTTTTATTAACAGAACATGTAAAACAAATTTTATTTAAATTGTATTAAAACTGTGTTAAAATATTTTTTACATTTTCTGAAAATAAAAAACATGGGCTCAAAAAAAAAAAAAATTTGGTTGGGCCAAAAAATGATTTAATTCTGACTAATTTTTAAGGATAGAGACGAATCGCGAATTCGACGTTCCAATAATGAAAATTATGTTTAAGTTCTGTGGAATTTAAGAAGTCCTGGTCCTAACAAGAGTATTGACACCAAGTTTGTTGAATCGGTGCATAAACACTCAAGATATAAATAATCGAAAAAATGAATTTTTCAACTCAAAAGCGCGGACCAGGAATTCATTTGAGAACTACGGTTTCTTCGTGAAAACATCTTAGAATTGACCAAATGGGTTACCATTTTTTCATTTTTTCGATGCTCTCTAATATATATATATTTTTTTCTGGTTAATAAGGTGTGCCAATAATTGTGTACAATTGATATTAGTGTCATTTTTTGGATTTCAAATTTCATAAATTATTTATATACTTATACTTATGCGTTTGATATATGTACAATATATTGATAATCTATTTGGAATAAAAATCCGTTGATTATAAAAAATCAATCCAAAAAATTAATCAACAACAAACAAATAGTGGTAAAATTAAAACTGTTTTCTGTAATTTAGTGCATGTTATTTTTTTTGTGAATTGATTTTCGATAGATATTGTGACGATTGATGTTTGTGTATGAAAATGGAAGCTGAAAAATGTCACATGGTCGCGTGATGTCGTCGCGACACGCGCACATCTCTAATAAGAAGCTGAGGCTGCTGCGGCTGCCACTGCAATTGACAGCTGTGACGGGCGGTAACATGTTGATACGAGTGCTTGTAGTGTATCTAACAGATTTCATCTAATTCTCTTTACGTTACACTTGATTTTCGGCTTGTCTTATTAAAAGACAATCAGATTGGGCACAAGTATTATGGCCATGTTTCATTGTGAATCTCTTTCAGCATTTGTTCTCTCCACTCTCTCTACCGCTAACAGTGACAGCCACTGACAACCTGATAAGGCCATAATCAGTGATTTTCGAATAGTCACTGTAATTTGTCTGTTATAAGCATGAACGTAGTAGGTATTAAGTATACGTAAGTATTTCTTAGTTTAAGCAATCTTTTAATTCATGTCTGGGATTAGTCTAGTTCTTGTCGTATATTGCGATTCAAATATGGACATTTTAGAAACTCACATCTTGTGAAATTTTCTTCCAAAAATATATTCAAGTTTTTTATTTACTCAATATCCTCTGGAAGAAATTCAATAAAATTAATATATAGATTCTACATTGGAATAAATTAACTTTTCCTATATCTTTGCCTATATTCTTGAAAATTTACTTCCACAATGAACCGTTTGTATTCTGACGATTACACTAAGTAAGATAGTAAGATTGCAACATAAACCATTTTTATATATATAAGTAGAGTCGAACTTCCCTAATTCGAATTTTCTCTAACTCGAACAAAATCTAATGGCAACAGCGTTCACTGAGAAAATTTCATACAATTATGCTTCCGTAACTCGAACTTCCAAAAGTCGAATTTCTCCTTAACTCGAACAAAAATATTGTCCCTTACCTCTGCAAGTCGAATTTTATGGGAAAATCTCCAATGAAGTTTGAATTTTTTTCGTTTCTGTTTTATGCTTTTGTTGCCGACTCGTTTGGATATGTAATATTGATGTACATTAGCTTATGGGGATGCAATATGATAGAGTATAGCATTAACAAGTACTTGGGTTTGTGAAATAGCTATAGAAAAGATGTTCTTAGTGTACTTCTTTATTGAGCGCATCAGTGCAAGATTATTTACAATGGCACTATCACGTGTATTAAAATTTTTATTGCTTTAAGAAATATTTAAATTTGTTAGATTTTCGAAACTAGACCAAAGAAATTGAAGTGGCTGAAAAATATGGTATCTCATCAAAAACAGTTTTCATTATATTAAAAAAAGGAAAATTAATAAAGATGTCATTTGAATTGGAAACTTCTTCTGGATACAGCAAAAGAACGAAAAGAAAAAAAAAACAATTTTTTAAAAAAACGACATGTCTTAAATAAACTGTAAATTTTTTTTTGTTGAAAATAACAAGAAAAGTTAGCAATTTGAAATGTATTTATGAATGAATGAAAATTGCCTAACTCAAAGTCTCCCTACCTCGAACTCTTTTCTTGGATAATGGTGATTCGAGTTAGGGAAGTTCGACTGTATATTGAATGCTTAATTTAAAACAAGTTTTACAAGATGTTTTCGATATATAGAATAAATTTTAATGAACACATTCTTGAAACAAACTAGGTGGAAATCTTGTCAAGTTCGCGATGTCGAGTTACAAATTACTAATAAAACTTGTAAGATAAATAAAATGATAGTAATATATCAAAATTATTTCTAAAATGCAAAACTACATTATTTTATTATGGTTTATGGTTTATTATGGTTTAATAGTATTTTCTTGCAAATTACACTCAAAGTTTTGCAGACTTTCGCATTTGTCATGATAAAGTCATGACTTCCATTTTTCGTCGCGTTCGCGATGCATGGTTTTCTAAAAATAATTCGAAAACGAGAAGCCCTCAAAGCTTGTCTTTTATAACAAAAATAGTTGTGATAAAATGCATTAAACACGTGAGAAAATATCACTGCGGACGGCAGTCCGCGCTAGTGACGAAAGCAGCACGAAGGGTGCGAAGGCGACTAGCATATATACACAGGAAGAATGGAAAATTTGCTATGACTGTCCGATCAGGTCGAGTTATATACCGATCGAAAGGTATTAACCTAACTTACAAATGTGCATACTAAGACTTTTGGAAACTCACCTGGTTCGTGAGATAAACAGGTGTAAGTAGGAGGGGAAAAATTTAAATTATTGGAGCTAATTGGGTCGTTGGAGCCTTTTTGAATTTTCTTTGAATTTTTTACAATTTTCATTAAAAATATGCGTCGAATGACACCTCGATCATCGAAATCGGACAACTGGTTCGAAAGATAATTAATTTTGAAATTTTTAGGGGCCTTCCGAAAATGAGATGAAAAGTCAGTCTGTTTGTTTGTTTGTTTGGATCAAATCGTTGATTTAGCTTAAATGTTTGAATGAGGACTTGTTCCTGTTAAAAAATCTAGAAACGTTTGTTCTACGACTTTTTCGAAAAAAAGCTAGTTTAGCGGGAAATCGCTAAAAACCGCTAAAATTAAAACCCCTATAGCATCCAAACGATAAGAGCTACAGACTTGATCTATATATCGTTGGAAAGGTATTTTGAAGGGCTTTTAGGCAGACCTTTAAACTTTTTTTTGTAAAGTGCATAGGTAAAAAGCAACAGGTGAAATAAGATATTTTGTCCCACATTTTGGCGGTTTTTGAGAAAACGACGCTAACGATTTTTTTTAGCTTTCAATATGTTGTAGTGTATAAAATTTCGCGTTTTTTGATATATGATAGAAAAAAATTTACCGATGGGTTTGGAAGATATTACTTATTAACTGAATATACTTTTTACCTTTACACTACTGCATGTACTAGTACATATGCAGTATGTACATGTGCATGTAAATCGCCAAAAACCACAGCTTCCAAACAATAGAAGCTACAGATTTGATCTATATATCGTTAGAAAGGTGTTTTGAAGGGCTTTAAGCCTAGCTTTTTTGCTTAAAAGCACAGGTAAAAAGCTTCAGGTGAAAGAAGGTTTTTTTCCCACATTTCGGCGATTTAAGAAAAATCTACGTTTCAAATGACTTTTAAATATGTTATTTGTTGTAGACAATTCAATTTCACGTTTTTGACATATAACACATAGCCGTCAAATTTCGTTTGGGCAAGATCTTACCTGTTAACTGAATATACCTTTTACCTTTACACTTCTGCATGTACATATGCAGTAGCATGCATACAGCAGCAGCAAAGTGTCATAGCAGCCAGAGTTTGAGAGTGCTACTAGCTTTTGCGCTTGGCATGTGTGTTTGTAAAGGGAACCAGTGTTGCCAGACAGTTTGTTTTAGCTTGTACAAAAAATAAACAAAGTTGATAGAATGAAATTTCAAAATTTCTGATATCTTATTCAAAAATTTCTGATATCTTATAAAAAAAACCTCTTTACGAGGTAAAAGTCTAGTGACGAAAACAGTTATATGCCCCAAAATTTCTGATATCCAATTTTGTGACGAATAATATTAAGTTTGACATAAAAATTATTTGAAAAAAAATTTTTGCATTCGGCACTGCGCAAAACATTGAGTTTTATTTGGTATAAAGAATTGAGACATTTTGGCGCAATGTGCCGAGTGCCAAAATTTTTTTTAAAATAATTTTTATGTCAAACTTAATATTATTCGTCACAAAATTGGATATCAGAAATTTTGGGGCATATAACTGTTTTCGTCACTAGACTTTTACCTCGTAAAGAGGTTTTTTTTATAAGATTTGTAAAATACACAAATTAACATATAAATTATATTTTTAAGTTAGTACTGCAGAAATATTCGCATTATCCTGATCAATATTTATATACTGTGTAAAATGTTAACATTTATTTTTTTCTTATTACTGAAGATTAGTAACCCCAAATAATCGTTTCGAAATCGCCAAGGAATCTTCCCAATCTGGCGAGAAAACTTTGATGAGCTTCTATGAGAATTTGAACTGTTTCATGTATTTTAATTTTGTCTATCAATCGAATTAATTAAATCGATTACCTAAACAAATGACAACTTACTGAAGTTTGTTCATCGTAGTTAATTTAAAGAATTAATTATGACATAAGGAGTTGGTTGAATGTTATAACCTGAAACATATATTTTTGAATTTTCGAAAAAGATAAGGGTCCCCTTTGCGTCAAAATCGATATTTTGTTTCAAAAAATCCTTTTAAGGAGATGTAAGGAAATTGCCCTTGGATTCGCTACCGTTTTCTTAATAATATAAGAACTAATTTCACCAAAATCTTGGTGAATATTCCCCAAAGATTCTCTGTCGATTTCACAACATTCTTTCGGGAATACTCCTCAAATTCCAAGGTAATGTATAATTTCTAAATACAATTATTTATTCGGAATATAATTTAAAAACGAATCCCAGCAAACTCTGAACTAGTTGGCAATTTTATGAGAATCCTTAAGTCAGTAAGCATTTGATAATAGTCAAAAGCCGATTTTAGAAATAAAAAAAAACACAGCCATCATAAAAAAATATAAATACATTTACCTTATTTATATTTGCATATAAATAATATACACATTTATATATGTTAGTGAGTTATTTGGCATAATTCGATATATTTTAGAAGATAATTAAAATTACAATGGACAAGTTAAGCGAAGCTAAGAAAACTGAAATTATCAATACATTTGCAATATTGGACGTGGACGGAAGTGGACTCATAACGGCCAGTGAGCTGCGAGCAATGATGAGTGTATTTGGCTATGATAACAGCGAGGAGGACATTCAGCGCATGATAGATGCAGTGGACACTGACGGCACCGGCAAGTTGAACTGCTCCAAGTTCTGTGCTGCCCTGCTCTGGAAGGAGAATCAATGCAACGCTTGCACGCAGACCACAAATGATAATTCCACTGATAATACAAATGCCCAATAATACTTGATTCCTCGTGAGAGTTGCAATATAATTTGTTCAATTATGTTTTTTACGTTAACCAATTGCAAATATCCTTATATTTCAGTGCGAGTAGTTTGACAACAAAAATTTCTATTCTATTCGATTGCAATTAAATCTGTCTTTCAACTTTTGAACCAAGTTCCAGAATCCTGTTGTATTTTTTATAAATCACAGTCACAAAAAGCGAACTACATAAATTTATACCAAATTTTAGATAAACTATTTGGTATATTTTATAAAATAACTTAAAGGGAAATTTAAATCTTTTTAATCAGTCTTAAAATGCATTCAACTTTTTGTAAATGTCAAAAAATATGTTGAAGGCATTGGTAAATTGGTTTCAGACACAGCAACAAAGTTTTTGGGTTTTTAGAGATTTTTAAGCAAAAATAACTATTATAAAGTGTGATTTTTTAGCAATTAACTTTTTGGCAACACTGGTTTAAACAGCTGACGCACGTTTCGTGTTTTGTTTCATTGTCAAACCTCTTCAGTTTGGTCTATAATTTAACCATGAATCGTCTTACAAAGAGCAACGCTTGCAAATTATTAAATTTTATCATCAAAATACATGCTCGGTTAAGAAATTGCACTTTTCATTTTTTCCATTTTATCATCAGTTTTGTCGACCTTTTGAGGCTGTTATTCGGAATGATTACAAACTGTTTTTTTGCCCACAATGTAAGATCAAGACTTGGCTTAGATGTGGTTTAAGCAAGATGGTGCCACATGCCACACAGCACGTAACAATGGACTTATTGAGAGGCGAGTTCGGTGAACATTTCGTTTCTCGTTGGGGACCAGTCAATTGGCCACCCAAATCGTGCGATTTAACGCCTTGAGACCTTTTTTCTTTGGGGCTATGTTGAAGCTCATGTCTATACAGACAAGCCCGCTTCAATTGACGCATTGGAAGACAACATTGAAGCATTTATTCGTGAGATACCGACCGAAATGTTGGAAAGAGTATTCCAAAATTGGACTAAGCGGTTGGACCATTTGAGGCGCAGTCACGGTCAACATTTGTATGAAATAATCTTCAAACATTAAATTATATGGACAGTACTATCGATTCAAATAAAGATTTCGTGAATTTTCCTGAATTTTATGTGTTTTTTTTTTTAAAAACTTTCCTATAGCTCTTCAAAAATCACCCTTTATTTCAAATGAATTTTTTATTGAATTTTTTTCAGGGACTGTAATTATTATAAGTGATATTAAAAACATTTTGAAATAATGTTTAATTTCAGTTTTATAGATTTGCTCGCAAAATAATGATTATTTTTAAGTTATTCTTCACTACTTAACCAATAATCACTATTTTTGAGGAAAAAAATGAAACTTATAGAATAATCGTTATTTCGCGAGTTTTTTTTTTTATCAATATGAGCCGTAGAGAAGAATATTGGTATTTCTTTGTACTCCAGAAAAAAGTTTCACGGTATGCCTTCCAAATACCTTTCCAATGACATATAGATCATATCAGTAGCTTCTACCATTAGGATATTACGGAGTGTCAATTTTAAAAGGGTTTAGCGATTTCCCCCTAAACTAGAGATTTTTCGAAAAAGTTTTAGAACAAAAGTTTCTATATTTTCGATCGGAAACAAGTCCTCATTCAAACTTTTAAGCTATATAAACGATTTGATACAAACAGACAAACAAACAGACTGACTTTTCATCTCATTTTTGGAAGGCCACTAAAAATTTCAAAAATTAATTATCATTTGAACTAATTGTAGGATTTTAATGATCAAGGTGTCATTCGACGCGTATTTTTAATACTAATAAATAAAAAAAATTCAAAAGGCTCCAACGGTCCCATTTGATCCAATGGTTTAATTTTTGCCCCTCCCATTAAAACCTGTTTATCTAGCGAACCAGGTGAATTTCCAATAGTCTTAGTATGCACTTTTGTTAGGTATATAACTCGATCTGATATTCTTAACTTTTGAGAAAACTAGACGCTTTCTATTCACTTTTGAAAAATTCCCTTCCTTCCCTTCCGATTAATCTCAAATGTATAACATGCCTTAGATAGGATAACTTATTTTAAATAATGTACCAATTTTCAGAGAGTTTATTCATATATTTAAAGCCCAGAAAAAAAATGTTGCCATGTCTTTTGATAAAACAAAATGTTGGTGTTTATTTTAGCTCAAAGGTTTGATGAATACAAAAAAAAATATATATAAGATATTGTACAATATGTTAATGTTATTATTCTTTAGTTGTTATTGTTTTGTTTTTGTTTGTTGTTGTTGTTTGTTTTTACTCAATCTGCTGCATGACATTCTTCTTTTAATAATTGTTGTATAATCATACATACATAATAATAGTACATAAATGTTGGTTTTTTTTCACATTATTTGTTGTTAATTACCTCCCCTTCCCGCCCCAATTATTAAACATAATGCGCATTGGCCCGCAACTAAGTGTTTACCAGTTATCATTTATGTATATAGTATTTGTTATATTTTTGTTTCATTTTCTCTTTTAGTCATATATGTATATTTGTTATATATATTTTATAATTATCTAGTTTTCCACAGTGCTGTCTGCTCTGTCGCAGTTGTCTGTTGAATTCTTTTATTATATTCTTTTAAGTACGTGCGCACAGGAAATAACAATTTATCGGTTATTATTAGATTGTTGAAGTGTAGGCCACACGGTGTGCTGAGCTTTTGAAATTTCATTTAAATTTGCATGTACATGTTATGTATGTGTATGTGTGTGTGTAGTTTTGGTTACGAAAAAAAAGTGTAACCTAATACATGTTACATACATACAGATAAATAACAAATTATGACTTTATCGATAAACTGCTCTCAACTCTCTTTTTTCTATTCAATCTGAAAATGCTAAGCTTGAAATAAATGCGCTGCGTTTGTTATTTATTTTTTGTTAATTGGTTGCTAAGTATACACTATTGTTGTCACATTTCAGTTGTGTTGATTTCTGTTGTTATTGTTAATTGTTGCAATTTACAATTTAATGTTGCTTAACGCTTTCAAATGACTTTATTGTCTTACATTAAAACTGTTGTCTTTTACACACACAAAAAGCCAAATCATTATAACCATAATAAAATATAATATAATAATAATTGTAATAGTAACAGTAGAATAATAATTAAGAATGCATACATGCGACGCGGACGCGGACTTAATCAAGGAAATGTTGACAAAAAAAAAAAAAGAATCATAAAAGATATAGATATAGCATTTACATATATGTATTTATATATATATATATATATATATATAAATTATAAATTATGATTGGTTTGTAGAAACTGAATACGCTAAAACGACTGTTGCTGCTGCTTCTCTCATCCTGCTTGCTGTGTGTCTCTTTCTGTGAGTGAATGTATGGGCGCGATTGTGGTTATCCTTTTTGTTTTTACTTATTTTACAATGAATGCGTGTGGCAACCTCTGTATTTAGCTGTGCTGTCTGTGTGTGGATGTGTGTGTGTGTGTGTTTGGTGTCTTTAAACTTTAAGCTAACACACTCGCTTCACTTGCGGTTAGGTTAATACACGTTTATTCAGTAGACGGCTGTTGATCCGGAAAACCGCTAACCTCCGTCTGCTCCACCAGCTGCTGGCCATCTAGCGTGTATTGAATACGCAGGCGCATGCGCAGTACAGCCTATAAAAAATGAGACAGATTTTGATTAATTTATATAAACATATTTTTGGACAATTATTAGGAAATGAAAAAATAAAATTAGAGAAAAAAATCTTGGCGAACTAAAAACTTATAATCATCCGAGAACATAATACAAATTATGTATATTTTTTTGTAGCACTTCTTTAATTTGTATACTGTAAACACAAAGAAAAATTTACAAATTTTTTTAATCTGGGTAAGATTTTTACTATATTTTTTAATATCAATTATAGCATTAAATGTTAAGCTGCAATTGTTTGCACCATCTAATTTTATGAAAATATACAAATGATTGCAAAATTAAAACATTTTTGAAAAGTAAATTCTCGACAAGCGGAATAAAATTAATTTCAAATCGATTCAATTGTAATTACATCTGCTTTATATCAGACTTACATTGGACGTGGCCACAACGCGCATTTCCTGCGTAATGACGCCCCCAGGAGGCAGCATCGAGCCCGATGGCGGTAACATTTGCAGTTCGAAACTCTTTTGCACCGCCGCCTATAAAAACATGAGATTGTTAATTAATAATGAATTAAAATATATCGAAAAAGCAAGGCGCACCTTTAGCAAATACTGTTCCAATGTATTGTCTGAGCTATTTGTGGTTGTCATAAAGATCTTCATGCAGTCGCTGCCCTTCACCGGCACCAGCTGCACCAGCAGTCCGTTTTTGTCCAGGGCCGTCAACTTGGGACCCTGTGGAGGCTGCAATTTAAACAATTTGCGGAATAAGTTAAGAACAAATAAGAGTGATATAGTTACTTTTTTTTGTTTAAAAAATGGTTTTTAAATATCTACTACAAATATTTTCCAAATTCTTGAAAACTTCATGCGTACGAATAATGATTATCCTAGAATCTAGATCTTAAAGTCTCTGATTTCTAGCTGCTCATCAAGAATCGTATTCTATTCAAAAGCATATTTACTCTAGAGGAGCGGTGGGCACGAAATCTGAATTCGTTAGCAGCCGCTGGCTCACGGAGCCATTGCGTGCCCACCGCTGCTCTAGAGGCTCGAAGGTGGCTTCTTCTAAAAACGATTATCAACTCATACACACCACTGTCACATTGTTGGTTGTCGTCGTTGGATTCAGTTCACCCAGCAGACTATCGCCGCCCATGGGAAGCACTGCGTTAGTTGGCGCACCGAGGCCACCCAACATGCTCGCCAGATCGTTGCCATTTGTGGGTATGCTGCTGGGCATGGTATCGATGCCACCGAAGCCCAGGTTTAGATCGATGCCACGCAGGTTCATCATGTTGTTAACATTGCCGTGATCAGTTGCCTGATTGACAGCCATTACGGACGTTGTGGATGGAGCCGTCATATCCAGATCGAGCAAATCAAGTAGATCCTGATTGTTGGACACTGCAACATTGGACGTCGCATCGTTATTGGCATTGCGTGTGTTCTTTTTATGCACGGCATTTGATAGATCTGTGGCCATTGCCAAATCGCTGACACCTGCCGTTAGATCCGTGCTGCCCAATAAGTCCAACAGAATAGTCTGAAAAAAGTTCAAATTGTATTTATTTAATGCAGATTGGGGTAAGTTTAAAACTTACCGTATTGTCACCCATTGTATTCATATTGCTTTCGATTAACGGATGTGCGCCACTGCTGCCAATTTCGATGCCATTCTCGATAACATCCGGACTGTTGTCGTCGAATGAGCCGGCGCTTTCGCCATTCTGCGAACTGATGCGACTTATCTGCATGGCGGGCATCTTCTCCAGCAGCGGGGGACGCAGATGCTTATAACTGCCAAAGAGTTGCGTAAACTCAACGCCACGCTGCTGCAGATCCACATTCAGATGGCTGCCAAACGAGGTAATCAGCGCCTGGATTTCTCTATACAAATCCAATACAAGAAATGCCATTAATCGCTGCTCAAGAGGGGTTGGAAGAATTAGTACTTACTCCACGCATTGCTGGAGGCGCGTGCTCAGTTTGGCCAAGGAGACGAGCGCGTATTGCTTGCTTGTGGTCGACACTTGAGCAGAGGTTAAAAACTTATGATACACAGCGATCAAATCGCTTTCCGTTGGACGTTCAAACTCTGTTAAATATTAGATGTGATGGAATTAGTTACATTTCTCATACGAATTACAAATATTATTTTTAAAAATTGCAAAAGCAAAGAAAAGAACTTTGCATTAAAACTCTAAAACTAAAAAGACAGCATAAACTTGAAAATTTGATCATGTTTTAAAAATATTCAGAGCACAACAATAATGGAATATAAATATAAAAAAAACGAATTGATTAATTGAGCAATATACACATTTTTTTCATTCTGGGAGCAATTATCCAGTAGAATTTAAATCTTTAGATTCTCTTATGAAGAAGCTTGATCTAATTTTAATTCAAATACACGTCGGAAAATGAAAAATAACATAAACCGAATTTGAAAGGCTTGAAATTCTCTATTTAAATTTTGTTTCTGGCTCTATTTTTTCTTAATTTTAACTAAAATTTTAAAGAATGAAAAATATTTTAAATATTCTATTGATAATTTAGATTTCCATATTTAATTTCCAAATTACATGCCTCCTAATTGTTTTTTCTATTTTATTGTATTTAAATTTTGGTTTCTTTTTATTATATGAACAAATTGTTAAAGGAAATCATATTTATCAAGTTATAAATTTATATAAAATAATTTATAAAAATTAAATTGTGTTACAAAATATATGTTTATAAAATGTTTGCTCACCATCCTCGTTGGCGCCGTACATGAACAGATCACCGTACTCGCCTATGGCCCAGACGGCGACCTGCAGCAGCGGCTGCTTATCCTCACAATGATTGGCCACCTGCAGCGATTCCCAGAACCGGTTCGTGATATATGTTTGCTCCGGCACGGGACTGCTGGACACCAGCTGTATGGTGGATGAGACGACATCGTCACGGACATAGTTACCAGCAGCTATCAGGACACTCAATTGAGTGTCGAGATGCCAACGTGAATTGGGTGAATATCGTTCAGCGGCCAATATCATGCCCGAGCTGCACTGCGCCTTAAATTCAGCATCGGCCTTCTCCAAGAACAGCAGCAGCTCTTTGGTCATCGTACGTATGTTTTGTGCATTGATCAGGGCAAACGATAGCTCCATCGCACGTCGCCTTATCGACACATCCGGATCCTTGAGGCACTCCAATATGGTTGTGCGATGCCGCTGCACCGCCGACGTGTCCGCGTGCACTGTCCGCAGCAGCGTATTCAGGGCCACATATCGTATATTCTTGTCCGAGTTGAGTAGAAAGCGTCCCAGGATGTTCACAGCCAAGACGCGTAGACCGCCCTCAGAGCTACAACAACAACAAAAGGCGGTTCATTAGGTATTGGGAATATTTAAAATAATAAGGCATGATCTACAAATCTCGAATATCGGAAAAATAATCTAAAATCAACTGTCAGTACTTCTAAGATCAGCAATCCACCTAAATTTATTGAGTTAAATTGAAGAAATTATAAAATTGAATAAAAGTGTTTAAAATAAATTTTTAATCAATTTGATAATAATTACACGTTGTTAAACTTCCATAACTCGAATTTCTATCTAACTCGAGCTAAATGAGTGGCAGTGAAATTAATAAACTTAAGAATAAGAACTTTATAAGTCGAAGAAGAGGATAGTGATGATTTGAGTAACATATAAAACATATTTTGTTGAAATTGGGTATAAATTTGTGACAAGCTATTTTTAGTAAGTTCGAAAAAATTAAATCTAAGACATTTAAGGAGAACCGACATTTCTAAATGTCGTTTTCAAAAGCAGTTCTTCTCAAAAACTAGACGTGTGGAGCATGCTTGAACATAATAAATTGAGTTGGCAGCACTGTGACTGTTAAAACACTAAAGGGATTTCTGAAAGCGTTTTAGATTTCGCAGTCAGCTGTTCACATCTGCTTCATACAACATTTTCAGTGTGCCCAGAGCAAATCAGGGAAATGTGGTCTTACTAGTTGATTTCGTGAAATCAGCTCTGAGACTGATTTCGTGTTCATTTTGATTTGGTTTCAAACAGCTGTGTGACAGTTGATGTTTGTTTACTTTGGAAATCTGCGAAAATTTAATAAAAAAAACTAGTAGAGACCCCCTAAAAATGTTTTCCCCTAAATTCATCTTAAATCGCCCTCTTTTAGTGCTTTTTTTTTTTTGAGAAGGGCTACGGCTACTAGACCATTACCAATTTCCTCTCCTGGCAGTTTGTGCCAGTGTGCAAAAAGGGTCGTTCCGTTAACTGATTTAGATTTGGTTAAAAATAATCTAAACTAAATCTAAAACGCTTTAAAAAACCCCATTACTAAGCATTATTGCCAGATCGGTAAGACTTCCCATCGCAAAGCATTTTGGCTGTGGTATTTTGCTTGTATGGGATGGGTTCTCTATAGGCTATTTGCTTAGTGGTTAAAATAAGACACATTTAAATAAACAAGTTTTGAAGAAATAATATAAAAATTATTTTGTGTTTTAATGCATTCCGTTATTTTACTTCTACCTAAAATAAGTTTGCAAAAAAACACTAACATACTTTTTATTTTTACTTTAAAATTTGCTTATACAAATCTTTTTAACGAACTAATTCTGGCAACACTGATTGGCAGCTGCTCAAAAGGATCAGGTGCAACATCATGAAAATATTTACAAATTGTGCCACACGTAATATGGCAACACTAGAAGACAGTTTCAGGACACTTGTGATCAATTTTGCTCTTACCGAATATCCATAATGGACAACACCGTCTCGTAGAGAATGGTATTGCCCACATTCTTGCTGGTCTCCGTATTGGTGGCCACCTGCGCCAATATATCGTTCATGGCCTCCGAGGCATCCGGATCATTATGGCCAAGAATGCGCAATAGACGCAGGATTTTGACCTGCAGGAACGGATCGCTGACGCCGCTCACATCATGCTCGGGCGAATAACCGCCCAAGATAAGGCTTTTCAAGATGCGCACCAGATTCGGCACAATCTGCATAAGCGAGAGCGAGAGTAATCAATTTAGTGTGCAATACGTACGACATGTGCATAAGAGGGAGAAAGGGAAAGTGAGTGGAATAGAGTTAGCAAACTAATGTGTATGTGCGAAAGCGAGACAGCGCTAGCTTGTGCATGTGTAAAAAAGAGTGCGCAGATACATACATATATCAAGTTGGACAATAGCAGCAAAATTGTTTGTCAACTAAATTACACAAAAATTGTAAGCTATAAATTAACTAGAAAAACTAAAACAAGTTGAAACTGGAAGAACTAAGAGAGTTCTACCATCAAGGCAGCTTTATATGTACAGTGACTCACAGCTTATTTCGTGCAAGGGTAAGGACAAGTTTTAAGATCGAATAACTCCCAAACTATTAAGGATATCAACAAAATTTAAATGCAGTTCTTTTAAGCGGACTGTCTATATTAGTTAAGATATTTAACTGTTATTCTAATTCCGTAAATAGCCCATACAATTAAGAAAAACCAAAACTATTGACTATTTTCATGTCACAGCTTATTTCGTGCAGGCACTTGGAGTAACTCTAAATCTGAAATTCTTATTATATTGTCGCAGTTTCTTCTTCTATACTTTAGGACACATCATTAGCTAATATTATTTTATTTTGAATGGGTTGATTCACGTTTAAAACTTTAGTTCTGAGGTGAGTTTCAAAATGAGCCATGGTACAAACATCAAATAGTAGATATCGGTACTAACGAGATTAAAATTAGGTTTAAGTTGGCAAAATATTGTTGAAATGATTTAATTAGACCCTAGTGTAGACCATTCCGTCATCCAAGTATTTCATTGAGCTAACCAAGTGGCAGAAAAGGGCCAAAATGATCCCAACCAAATTTTCACTGATACCGATAGGAAACTTATCGGCCGGATTATCAAAGCTAATCCAAAGTTATCGGTTCCAAAACTGGTCTCCGATGTTGAGAATGAAATACCCAACAAATGTTCTATAGAAACCGTTGGACTTATATTGCGAGATAATGACTTGTATGCCCAAGTACCTCAAAAGAACCCATTTATCAACATAAGTTGTCAGCTATGCAGAGTAAAATTTACCAAAAATCACGAAAATCTTCCGATTTTCTTCCGGAATGACTTTATATCTGCAGAAAAGTCCAAATTAAACATCTTTGGTGTCGATGGAATGCAATAGGTTTGTCATTGACCGAATACCAAGCTATAACATAAGCACCTAGAAACCACTGTTAAGTATGGCGGTGACAATGTTTTGGTTTGGGCACTCATGGCGACTTTAGGCGTTGAATACAGGCGAATTATTGATGGAATCAAGGACAAGAATATGTACCTTCAACAACGAAGTCATTTTTGGGACCGATAACTTTGCATTAGCTTTGATAATCCGCCCGATAAGTTTCCTATCGGTATCAGTGAAAACTTAGTTGGGATAATCTTGGCCCTTTTCTGCCACTTGGTTGGCTCAAGGAAAACCTGAGATGACGGAATGTAATGCAGTAGGGTATAATTGAATCATTTCAAGAATTTTTCGCTGAGTTAAACATTATTTTAATCTCGTTTAGGACCGATTTCTACTATTTGATATTTGTACTAGGGCTCATTTTGGAATTCACCTTAAAACTAAAGTTTTAAACGTGAATCAACCCATTCAAAATAAAATAATATTAGCTAATGATGTGTCCTAAAGTATAGCAGAAGAAACTGCGACAATGTAATAAGAATTTCAGATTTAGAGTTACTCCAAGTGCCTGCACCAAATAAGCTGTGACATGAAAATAGTCAATAGTTTTGGTTTTTCTTAATTGTATGGGCTATTTACGGAATTAGAATAACAGTTAAATAGACAGTCCGCTTAAAAGAACTGCATTTAAATTTTGTTGATATCTTTAATAGTTTGGGAGTTATTCGATCTTAAAATTTGTCTCTACTCTTGCACGAAATAAGCTGTGAGCCACTGTACATACGTGGGGACTAACAAAAGTTCGGTAAGTTGACACACAAAAAAAAATTCTAAATTTTTTTTTTGTATTTATTCTTAATCTTTATAATTTCAATGCATTTCTTATGCCTATAAAATGCTTGGAACCCATCGCTTGTACTTCTTCGGATTCATCAGATCTTGATGAAATATTTGAGATACGGCTATGGCATTCAAGTCCAGTTTTCTAGCAATCATATCCTGGGCAGAACAAGGGTTTCCAGCAAGTTTTGCTCTAGCTAGGATCACATTTCCTTCGTCCCTCGAAGATTTTGGTCGACCTTCACGGGGTTCGTCCTTCACAAAAAATTTCTTGTCTGGAATCTTTGGAAACATTTTGAAATAGTCTTCAGAGATGGTGCAATCGTTTCATAGGCATTTTGACATTCGTCAAATATTTATACCGGCTTCAGTTTGCATTGAAAACCGAATAGACGGCTATAGTGAATTTCTGTTTACCTTGGTAGTGGAGTTTCATCTAAGGTACCTTCAGTTAATTTACGTTTTCTAGTCTCTATTTAATCCGATTTGCTCAAAATTTACAATATAATCTCGTAAAAGTATTGCGAAATTTTTGAAACTTTTAGAATTTTGAAAAACCAGTTAAAGGTCGACAGCATACCGAACTTTTGTTAGTCCCCACGTATGTATGTATGGTAGTAAAAACAGCAAATTTACAATCAAAATTGTACAAAAACAACAACAGTAATAACAAGAGTGATACAAATATTATTTCTAATAAAGGCACAAATCGCAATCATACCTCTCGATTTCCGCTATCCTGGCAAGCAAATTTACAACAAATTTCATTTTGTGTTTGCGCGGTTTTCGATCAAAAACAAACAAACAAACAAGCGTTAATTTGTAAGTACAAAATGTTGTCGTTATGTGAAAATCAATCAAATTGTACATACGTATGTATGTATGTAATTTGTTAATGTAATGTACAAAGCAAAACAACAAAATAGAGAGACAATAACACAAGACGGTCGTGTAGCGCAAATGAAATGGGAGCACCAAAAATCAAATTGAGAATTTACAATATATTCGTAAATACAACACGTAATGAATCAATGATTAAATATGTAGTATGTATGTATAAAGCACGTTAAAGGCCGCCCCAAAATGTTATGATATGGGGTTGATTGACAATTTAGGATCGCAAAACATCGCTGGGAGCTGCTTGTTGTTAGCTCTTTTTCGAGTGAGTTCCAATATCGTTAATTTGGAATACCATTTGTTGTCTGTTTGCCTTGCTCGGCCTGCCTGCCTCTTAGTCCGGCCGGAATCATCAGTAACTTACCTTTTTGAAATGCATCAACGTATCCGAGCTGTTCTCGCACATTTCCGTGATAAGCGTTACGCCGGTTATAAGAATGCCTACACAAATATGTTGTATTTATTTAATTTGTATATAATTAAATAACATTTGTATGCTTACCATGATTCTTCTCGCTGAGCAGCGAACGTGTTGCCGGCAGAAAGATCTCCATCAGCTCGGGCACACGGCGTATGACACGAAACGCACAGAGTGTTGCCTTTTTGCGTATATACGTATTGGGTGATTTCATCAATCGCTCCACCTCGCTGGCCAAATCACGTGCCATCTCCGGCGATGCAATCGCACCCAGTGTACACAACGCGAGGCCAACAACAAACTGTGTCGAGCTGTTCAAATCGCTATAAAATATGACAGAAGTTTAATAAAGGTCATTTAATATCGCAAGTTTAACAAATTGCACTCATTATATTATTTAAATTCAACATAAAAACAGTAACTTCTGACAGCAGGGACTACAAATAAGAGTTTTGAATGCTAAATTCAACTAAAAGAAAAAATCAATGTGAATGAAATATGGTATAGTAAAATGGTATACACCAAAATTCCTATTTCATTCGGAACTATCGATATCAGCCAAAAACTTATATTTTCAATTTATTTGATATAACGTATGCGGAATGAAATACGAACAACTGGTGTAATACAAATAAAAAATGTGTTCCAAGTCCGGCCAACTTAAATTTCTCATAAGTTTTTTATTAGACTATAAGCTATTTTTACAAAAATATTCGTGACCATAGCGTTCAGCCTTCCTTTTATTTTCGGGACACTTTCGCATAGCCTCCTGAATTCCCTTTGTATCCACTTTAGCAAGCTCTCTTTTGATTTTTAATATCAAACAGTCGATGTTTTTTGGCTTATATTCCTTACTCTAAACATTTATTTTCAGATTTGACCAAAACTTTTTCATTTGCTTTAACTGAGGCACATTTGGAGAGTTTTGCAGATTTGGCAGGAAATCAGTGCTCAAGTGGTCCAGAGCCTTCAGAGTTGTTTTGGCATAATGAGCGGACTCTAAGTCGTGCAAAACATCGTATTACAATTCGCATGATACTTATCAATAAATTTTTTTAACTCCGGATCACAATTGTCCTTGTAACTTTGCGCATTCACAGCCAATCCTGCCTTTAATAAGATCGGATCGGTTATTCCACGCTCACTTAGGACCAGCCACAAAAAAACCTTTGTTTTTGTTATTTGAGTGACATTTTCAGGTGGTCAAGGTATTAGAAAGCCTAAAGTAATATTTCAGAGTCCCCTCATGACCCTCCATGCGAAATATGTCTCATTGTGCATTATGTAAACCTTTCAACAGCTTGCAGAAAACAAATTTCTAGAAAGCGCACGCAGCCTAAGTTTAATTGTCTCTCTCTGTAGTTTTGTAACTTTAGGGACTGTTTTTTTTTTAACATATCATCACTCTCATGTCTTTTAAATACTTTTCCACAGTTTTGTCCATCACATTGTATTTTTTGGCAAACGCACAACTCGATTTATCTGTGCGAACCACAATTTCAGCCCATTATATTGCTCTAACTTAACACTGCTGTAATGGACATTTTCTTCTGGATCCAGGGGCTATAGCAATTTTTTTTTCATTCTGAACATCCGAAACTACTTAATAAATAAAAGTTTTCTTGAAACCCATAGTAGAAAAGTAATGAAAAATTTAAATTTACGGCTAAGAATGGTTATTTGCGCAATATGTGCAAGTCAATTGTCGACGCTCTGCTTTGCTCAGAGACATTACCGCGACTGTGCATTAACTAGAAAGCTAGTTTTTGATGATATGCATGCTGAAATAGTACTATTCATTATAGTGTGTTTTGTTTTGCGCTGTCGATTATTGGAACTTATTGAGAACATGTTCAATTTTGTTCGTATTTCATTCCGCATACGTTAAATCAAATTTAATTATTTTTTTTTTTTTTTTAAGTCAAAACTAACCATTAAAATTCAATTTTTAATAAAAAAAAAAAAATTAGAAATAACACTTATTTCTGATTTGTTCAATAGAAATAAATAATAAGAGTAATTCTTTATTTTTGTTTTAGAAGTTACAAATAAGAGTTGTTAGGTAAAGTGAAACTACTTTTTTGATTTATAGTATAGTTTTGGTATTTTTAGTATCAATTGGTATTTTGTTTGCCAATAATTACTTCATACATATATATATTACTGCAACAGAATATAAAACAAAAAATTAAATATAATAAAAAGTCGGATCCTTAATTTCGTCCTTAGAACATGTAACGCACCATATGAAAGGTCTCAAATCATAGGTCAATAACATTTTAAATAAATTTTTTAATTTTGGTAATACACCACCTGGTTCAAAAGATATTCACTTTAACTTTGATTTTTTTAATAAAAAGTTACGGAATAACTTAGTTGTAAATTTTAAAATGAAAATAAAAATTATTCTTATTTTTAATTTTTATTAAAATACGTGTTATTTCACAACTTTTTTATTAAAAATGGAATTTTAATGATTATTTTTGATTTTTTAAGTAAAAATTAAAGTTTTAAGTAAAAGTTAAAGTTGAAAATAATTGTTTTGCAATTTTTATTTTAAAACTTATAACAGTTACGGTCCCTGTCTAGCAGTAAATAAAATTCATAGAATCTTAAATGACGAGATTAAAATATATTGTCATATGATGATTATGATTGCCAATCTATATTATAGTGCATATTTCATTATTAACTCAAAAATTATGTTTTCCATTCATTCGAAATTTCTTCACTTTACTATAAGATGATAACGCAATTATAATTTAAGGAGAACATTCAGTCAAGTCGTGATTTTTGACAGTTTTCATATTTTGTATCTTGATTTTCTAATTTATTCTAACTTTACAGATTTACATTTGGATTTAATGTTTTGTTTCGTCACTTACTTTTTCAAGCAATTTGTGATCAGCAAATGGACATCTTGACGCTCGTCCAGCAGTAACATGGCACCCAGATAGCCAATGCGTTTATCTGTAAAACGTGTGCTGGCCGTCAGTTTGAGGCACTCGAGTTGGCCAAAATGCGCCGGATAGCCGAGCATGTGTATGTACAGTAGCTTGGCAATGTTGCGACAACTGCAACAACAACAAGTGACAAATGCAGACAGTGCGACAAGCGAGGAAGAAAGAGAGAGATTGGGTTAATATTGTTTAACATTTTTTATGTCAATTAGACTCGACCCACTCACCGCCAGACGGAATCCTCCTCACGGAATGTGCTGCGAATGTAGGCGCACTCTTTGTTAACCACAGCCCGCTCCTCGGCGGCGGTTCGGGCAGCTCGTATCTGCCGTATAAGATCACGCAGTCGTGTGGGCGTCGGCATTCTGACTGTGAGTAAATGTGGGCGAAAATCAATTAAAGTTGTTCTCGCTCTTGGTAAGGAGATGAACAGTTACAGTTGGTCGAGTAATTGTTTTGATTACATATAAAAAAAATATGTCATTTTATAAAATTCACATATGAAAGACGTTTTTTTTTTTTAAAATAAGTTAAAAAGCAACGAAATTCATTGGTGTGCATCTCAATATGGGCTATTCCTGGGTTGCGGACATTACATTTGTACGCAAATTTTCGTGTTTAAACTTTTGCAGTTCGGTGAATTTTAATGTAATTTTCTGGAAAATGCATTTCATTGAGAATGCTATAAAGCCTATTTTAAGATAAAAGCCTGTTTTTGGAAAAAAATTAGGCTGGCTGCGGACGTTACAAAAAAGAAGAGTCGATTTGAGGTTAACGTGCATTTGCGCGTATATTAGAGAATTTTGCATTATAAACAAAAAATATCCAAATACAACAAATTAACTGGAATATATTACCATATCAATCCAGCATCAAAAATAAAGATAAGTAGTCTCGTTAATTTAAAATCTTAGTTTTTGTCAGTTGCGGACGTTACACTTTTTACACACACACTTTCCTTTAAATTATTTATATATATTAAGTATCTATTCGATAGTTTTTATCTTAAATAAAGAAAATGAAACAAAGTTTAAGATGAACTAAGCGCTAAACACTCAGACGACCGTTTTGCCAACTTTTTGGGCCATTGAAAATACTCTTTTTTTTACAAGAAATTTTGAAATTAAGAGGCAAAAAGAGGCACTCATTGATAAGGCTCGGCCATGAAAAACCAAACCACCGTAAAACCTTTTTGATTTTGTAATTTGAAGCCCAAAAATGTATTCTAATGAAACAAAAAACAACTATTATTAAAAAACATGCAGTTTTTAGACAAAATTAAGTGAGGAAGGAACCGCTTAAGATTTTACTATCAGGGGTGCCACAAAAATCGTTTTCGCTTGAATGTGACATGAATTGCATAAAAATTTCATCCAAATTTATGTCAAATTCAAGTGAAAGAGATTTCTGTAGCACACCTGTATATTGTTTCAAAATATTGATATTGTGAATTTTATGTTGTCAAAACAATTAATTGACTAACTGTGTGAAGGAGATGAAGCTTTACCTCTTTCCACGGCCTCTGTGAATGCCTGCCGTATGGTGGCCATATTGAAGGCTGGATTGAATCTGTGGAGCATCAATGTTAATGACAATGAATATCTATTGTGCAAGCAACAATATGCAATACATATGCATGTATAAATAAATAAATAAATATGTATATTTAAGGCATACCCATGCTCGGAGTTCATTGTGAGGCGATGCTACTGCTTGGGCTTGAAGCACTTTGGTAGTGGCAAGCAGACTAACTGCTAATGTTGCTGCTGCTTTCGTTTGTTTTTTCTTATCTTTCCCCTTTTTTTTTTCTTTTTTTTTTAGCTTTTGCTACTTTTTTTCAAATGCTGCTGCTTCTTGTTGCCGGCCTATGCTTTCATGTACACACACACATACATATCAGTTATAGCTGTTGCTGTTATTACAGCTGCGTTGGCGTTGCAAGACTGCAACAACAAATTTTCGATCGCGGCAACAAAAATAACAGCAATAACTTTGACAGCCGGCTGGGCTGCTTACTCTCTCTGGCTGTCTCTCTTTGTTGCGCTCTCTAAAACACACACACACACACACTGGTTGCACTTGCAAAAAAAAAAAATGTTAGCACTGCAGTGAACTTTAACAGTTTACAAGCCTCTCCTCTCCTCTTCTCTTACTCTTTCTCTATTCGCTCTATTTTTGGATGCTGCTTGGATTTATTGTATTAGTAACACAAATCGCGATGTGCAATTAACTGTCAGCCAGTTATGAAACGTTATGTACATATGTGGGGATGTGTGCATACGCGAGACTTAAAACAAATATACATACATACATATGATCTGTCGCCGCTCAGTGCAAACAAAAAGCTCTAAGCTACACACACACATGTACTTATGCATGGGCATTGAGTACCTTTTAACTCGCATCAATTACATACATATGTATGTATGCACGAAGCAATAACAGAAGGAGGTCTCGTCGGCAAAAAGCCTCCCTTGACTATCTGACAATCAATGCGAGGGAAAGGGATAGAGAGCACCGAATTGCACCGCACTGAAGCATTAAGGGAGAAAAACCAACCGATTTGACAGCCGACGAGACCTCCTTCTGTTATTGCTTCGTGTATGTATGTAAGTATGTAGTTGCCAGTGCTGGCCAACGAAGCGCAGCGCAACAAACAAAAAAAAAAATAAGCAAGAAGTAGGCTAGGTGTGTAGGGTGTTAATTAAGACGACAAAAATGGCAGGCTCGCACTTAAACTTAAATGCAAAACATTTTGTGAAATGAAATGATTAATTCAGTTGTGTGAATAATACGAAAACCGCACTTGAAGCATGAGCCGAGAGCCTGTGTGGACGATTAGCGCGCATTGAGTTGACAGCAACCCACACACAGACACATACGCACAAACAAGTACACGCACACACATACACACGTCGGAGGCGTATTAAAATCCAATTGGAGCAATGCCTAACTACTTATTGTATGATCCTGCATACGCTTGTATTTATAATGATAACAGATGCAATCGAATTGTCACATAAATCGTTAAAACTTGCTCAAATTATTGTTTAATGGCCCAAAAGGCAGTTTCACAGTCACCAGTCAGTCATGGCCAAAACCAAAACAGCTGCCGTCATTGCTGCTTGGGCTCTTATCGATATTCGATATCGATATGACACTATGTGCCCTGTATCGAATGCATTGCATGCGTTGCAAAAAATATATATAAAAATCACTGCAAATACACGTATGTGTTTTTTTCAGATCCGTATGCATCCAGGGCTTAGGCTTTTGTAACTGAACACGTATTATTTTAAAATATTGCATTACTTTTAGTTCTTGTTAATTAATTTGATTTCATTGGAAAGCCCAAGTTTCATGGACATGTCACACATACACTTAGCACACACACAAACGCAACCACTGAGTAAGCGTATGCTTCTTTTTGGTCACAAGGAAAACTAAACATTTAATTGTGCGTTGCCACAAACACTTAGTCGATTTTTCTCGTGATTCGGTTTGTTGATTGCACTAAATTTAAACGTTTGTTTTTTTTTAGCCACCTGCCGCCTCCAAAACTACCAATGCAAATTTTAACAACGCGACAAAACTGCTCGTAGAATGTTGATGATGAGCGCAACAGTAGTAGTATTAGTAGTTGTAGAAGTTGTTGTTGTGTTGTAGCAGCAGCAGCAGCAGTAGCAGTGAGAGCGAGAGCGAGAGAGCGCTAGCTAAGCGGTTGACATTTCGTTTTGACAGTAGCACCACTGTGTTATCGCAGCTATCGATAGCTCTCTTAGCCGATTTAACGACGATGACGATGTATTCGCATCACTGCTCATAACGTCGTTTTTGTTTTTGAATTAAAAAAATAACAGCAATTTTTGCAACTCACCTGCGATTGTTTTCCGGTGGCAAAACACTCCAATCCTGCTCATAATACGGATACATGACTGTAGCGTGTCTTTAATTTTCTCTTGTCGCCGCTCGTACACAAAAGTAGACACTAACTAAATACACAAAACTCTTACACACATCCGAACTCCGCACAGTTACTGACACAGGTACTATAATATAATGATAAGCGGCTACGATGTGTGCTCGACATAGGCAGCGTTCACGTACGTGTTATCTAATGTACATTTATAAGTAATTACGATTTCAATCCCCAAACCCGACACTCACACACACATGGACAGCAATTGCTTGGTGCGTTCTTTTAGATACCCGTTATTCGTACATTCCAAGGAAGGGTATATTGCATTCGGTGCAATGCTTGCAATGAGGAAAAGGCGTAAACATGAGGTTTTTAGAATATTTTAGCAAATAAACATACAAAACAATGCAAATGATATTCAAAAATTAAAAAATCTGCAAAATTAAACCCGGTTTCGAATAGAATATCAGCATTTTTTATCATTATTCAGTCGAAAGTGAACTATGTATAAATCAATCTATTTAAAATTTAAATTAAATTACCAAAATAACGTATAAACATTGATTTTGGTGAATAATCGAAAACAACCTATAATATAAAAAATCTGGAATAGTGCAAGTATGCAGTTGGTTAGCTCATTTTGATAAATTCAATCAATGTAAATCAATAAATTTAGTAGCTTTAATTCCAGAGATTGCTGGATAATTTCTCCAAAACAATTTAAATTTATTTATTGCTAATAATTAGCCCACTTTATAGCACTAAGATCGCATAAATATAACGGTAGTTATAGCTGTTTTTTGTTTTAAAAATTGAGTAACGGGTATCTTATAGTCGGGAACTCGACCAAAGCGTTCTTACTTGTTTTAGTTTAACCCAGATTGGGTAACCATAACCGGCAAAAGATGACACATGAACACCGACAGATTGTGATCGAGATCAAGACTGAGATCGAGTCGGAGACATTATCATAACTCTGCGGTTTCAAAATGCAATATTTCTATATAGTGTAAGCAAACAAATGTAAGATGAGCAGCTCCGTAGCCCGTGCGGTTGTGACTTTAGCAAAGAACTAAAACCATCAGGTTACGATCCCTCTCTCACATTATATTGACGGCTGCAGTTGAGCTATGTATGTATGTACATTGTAGCTGCAGATAGATATAGTTATCGAAATAGACGAGCTCGTTTTTAATGTATACTCCAACTTATCTCTCCACCCGCTGATAACGACAGCCGTGAGAATGCCAGGTATACACAGATAAACACACATGAAATTCATGTGGTTTACCCTAACATATGAATGTTTCAACTTTAGGCAAAAGTATGTGACATGCCTTAAAAAGTGTACATATACATATATCCTCGATCACTTGAACTTGATACAGATGTCTCTGCTTGATTCACGCAGTACTAATGTCGGAAACAGTCGAATCGGATCACTAAGTCATTTAGCTGACATAGGTAGGATCGCTCAAAAGTCAATCCTTAACCATTAACCGGTCTTAACCGATTGAGATTGGTAATCGTAAACGAAAACAAACATTTTAATGATACCCAAACAAAAATAACCGTTTAGTAACCGATTCATGTATAACTGTTGGTTTCATTTCAATCAAGCATATTTGATTTTGTATATTGATCTGATCAATCAGATAATTTTCGAAATCTAATAATTTAAGTTTGTATATTAACATATTTTTGGGAATTAATTTTTCGATTTTTTGAACCGAAACTATGCCGGTATTAAGAAACCGAAACATACAAAAAACCGGTAACCCAAAACCTAAATGTGAACATAGCTGAAACCGATAATCGTTTCGGTTTGACATCCTGTGATATCTGGAGCAATTTTACAGTATTGCTCAAATTTGTTTAAAGTTGGTCATCCATATATTTTACGGCAAGGGTATCAAATCTTCGGTGTGCCGAACATTACGCTTCTATATTTACATTTTTCTTGTAGATAAGCAAAAGGCGTCATGGGCTGCGCTCCTGATAAGCTTAGTTGAGAGTCATTGACAGGTGAAAGCCACATTTCACGCTTCCTGCTCTCTTCATAGGCATGGATATGCTTATCCATTGATAAAAATGTATATATGTACATATATATGTTATGTATTTGATACGTGTTTAACCTAAGGCCAAGTGGCTACTGTACAAGATCGTCTCTCTTCTGTTTTGCTCTCTGTGTATATATTAATATTATACTGGAATCATTCGTTGCTCAATCATTTTCACGCGGTGGACGCACTAAAGCATGTCGCTTGATCGCCTCCACTAGCCATTTGATGCCCTCATCGACACCTTCGCCATTTAGCGCTGAGACTGGAATTGTGAGGCAATCACGGCGTCCGATTAACGCTCCAGCCTGTTGGAACACTGGTTTAATCTCCCGAACGCCCATTACATCGGGCAGATCCTGTTTGTTGGCCAGTATCAATAGCGGCACGCCCGACAGCAACTCATTTTTGATCATTTTATCTGTGGATTAACACAAATATAAGTTTTTTAGTTGCACAAATGACGGATACGAGTGAACTTACCAAATATGACCTTGGATTCGTCCATGCGATCGCGATCATTGGAATCTATCACATAAATAACGCCATGCGATTCCTGGTAGTATTTGTCCCACAGCGATTGCAGCTCCTGTTGCCCGCCCAAATCCCAGAAGTTCAATCGGACGCCTTGCACATCGATGGTGCCAATGTTGAGGCCCACTGTCGTTGTGATTTTAGCCGGATTCAAGCCTTTGTAGTTCTTTGTGAACTTCGTCTTGGCCGCCTCCAGGTACGTCTGCAATTCATATTTGAATGTTTTAGCATTTGCGGACGTGTCGTTGGCGCTGCCTCAAATTTTGTAGCCGGAATCGCTTACCGTTTTGCCCGCATTGTCCAAGCCCAAAATGACGACGCAGTATTCGTCTTTTTGTGTGAGATATTTGTAGAAGCCGTGCAGCAATGTGTACATTGTGGTTTTTTCTGCCTAAATCTATCTATATCTTAATTGCTTATATTGCATTGCTGCAATCAACAAACAGATAAATAAATAAAAAAGAAGACACACAATCTAGTAGAGTTGTGTCGTTTCGTTCTGAAAAAGTTCAAATGAACGGGTCATTAAAATGAGTGAATGAACTTAATGTGCGTCAAGATAGCAACTTGACTTCACTTGTCACACCCATTTGAAAAGCTGAAATGGCCAAAACTTTGCTTCAAACTATAGATTAATTAATTTTCTACTATTCTGCATCATTAGTTTATTGATTAAAGGTCGACAAACGTTTAAAAATGAGAAAGTTCATAACTGGTTCCGACTCATGAACCAAGTTCCGTTTTTCGTTGCTAAAGAACTGTTGCTATCTTGACGCACATATGAACTTATTCAGTCAATCATGAGCTAGAGGTGGAGAACTATCGATGGCACTATCGGCACTATCGATGGTCAAGCACTATCGAGGCGCCATCGATAGTAGACGTGCACTATCGATGGTGGTCGATAGTTTTTTACAACGCTCAACTCGTCACAGAAAGGCCTCTCCTTTGGCATCTGCATTTAAGTTTTGTGTTTAATAAATATATATTTTCATGAAATGGAAAAAAAAACGAAACGGAACTAAAATATATAAAAATTTTTATATTTTAATATTTATTTATGTGTGCCCGCAATTTCAGTCAAGTCCGAACGCATGATCAGTAGGCTGAACAAAAAGTTTTAGATCGTGGAACTTTGGCTATTAAAATAGCTAATAGCGAAACATTATTGTTTTAACGATTTGTATTTATTTTTACTTTTATAATACCTAAATTAATGTATTTTCAAATTTTTGTTGGAATTTTGTATAAAAATTTATAATTTAACACACTATCGAAAACTATCGATAGTTATCGATGGTTTGAAAAATAATATCGTTGACTATCGATGGTGCCGACTATCGATAGTTCTCCACCTCTATCATGAGCTAAATCGTTCATTTCGCAGTTGTTCAGTTATTTCTTTACAAATACTTTATATTTCTTAGAGAAACACAATGCATGGAGTTCCGCTATTGAATTCAATTTTTCTGTATTTACATGTTCCAATTAAATATATTTTTAAGTTTTTAACAATGTGAATGGTTATTTAGGCCTGATATAAAAAACTAAATTAAATGACTGATTTAGTTCACGACTGAAAAATGAACGATTAAACTTATTCAGCAAATTGAACTGAAATGCCCAACTCTACAATCTAGGGTTGCTGCTATGGAAATAAATGGAAATAATAAAAATGTCCAATTTTACAAACCCAGTGGACCAAGCAACGGACGTTGAGCGAGAGTCTCGCCAAACGCTCGTAGACTGGTTCAAAAACAGACAATGTGCGGTCAAACAACGTGCGGCGATCGAACCTCCGCCAAACATGCATTGTCGAGTCAAAATGTGGGCCAAAAACGGATCATATTCGAGAGAATGCAAAGTTTTACACGTTCGAGATCCAAAAAAAATATAATTAAAGTTCTGAAAATGATACGTTTTCGTGCATTCGTTTTTGAGACTTTTGCTGCCACAAACTGAGCGACAGATGGCTCATACTTCTATTACTTCAGATCTGAAAACGGACGTTTTGCACGTTCGAAATCCGTAAAACTATCATTTTCGCTATCATAAATGAAATTTTTGTCCGCTGGGAAACCTTAACTAATAGCTATTTTGAATATATTGTATATAGGGCCGCAAAGACATCGACGGGTATTCAATCAAAATAGTTTTTTTTAGATTTTGGTAAGTAATATGTAAAAAGTATTTTAGTTCAGTGATTTTTTAATTAAATCTAAATTTTCTTATCGATAATGTAAGCCACAGATGCAGCCCTAGCGAGTACCTTGTCAATTTGACATTTCGATTGTTGTCCTGGTATTTTTGAAGTATTTCAATCGAAATCATCGACTTATCGATAGTTCTGCTAGCCAGTAGAGGTGGAGAACTATCGATGGCACTATCGGCACTATCGATGGTCAAGCATTATCGAGGCGCCATCGATAGCAGACGTACACTATCGATAGTGGTCGATAGTTTTTAATGACGCTCAATTCGTCACAGAAAGGCTCTCCTTTGGCATCTGCATTTATGTTTTGTGTTTAATAAATATATATTTTCATGGCATGGATAAGAAGAACGAAACGTAACTAAAATAAATACAAATTTTTATGTTTTAGTCCATTTTAGTCGAGTCCGAGCGCATGATCAGTAGACTGAACAAAAAGTTTTAGATCGTGGAACTTTGGCTATTACAAAAGCTAATAGCAGAATATTATTGTTGATAACGAATTGTATTTATTTTTACTTTTATAATACCTAAATTAATGCCAATTTCAAATTTTTATTTGGAATTTTGTATAAAAATTTATAATTTAACACACTATCGAAAACTATCGATAGTTATCGATGGTTTGAAAAATAATATCGTTCACTATCGATGGTGCCGACTATCGATAGTTCTCCACCTCTACTAGCCAGCTGTCAGTGGCAGCCCAATTACCGAGAGTACTTTTTTCAGCGGTCTGGCCACGCTAATAAGTGTTGGTAGAGCGCATAAAATTAACGAAAAATTTTTAAAACATTTTTTACATTTAAAATTTATTTTTATTCAATAAGCAAATATGTTTATAAACAGTTTCTAACCCCACAAAAAAAAAGAAAATATATATATGAATATCGAAATATAAAAATCATTTTTAAATAATAATTAAACCCATATATTGCTTGCACGCTAAATTGGACGCACATATAAACAGCTTAATACCACTGATAAAGAACAAGTTCATATACAGTTTAAATATAGTTTACATCTATTTGTAAAGAAGAGGCAAGGTGCAGTGAGGCTCCGTTAGACACGGATTGTCCGAATAGAGTGAAAAGGTTTTGGCATTCAAATCGAAAATGCCAACAGCAATTGTTTTGACCGGCTCATCAGGTCTGCCATTGTCCCGCCAGACGCAATAGCATCCACCGGAGACATCGCCTAGCATGGTACGAACATCCTGCTCACTGGCCGGCGGCTTGTAGGTACAAAAGGCACGCATGCGTGATATGCTTGACTCAATCATAGGCTCATTGGCCTGATCCATGGGAAGGCGATCAAATCTGTAAGAATACTTGGATTGGACAAGGAAATTGTCTAGTGATTAAAGTCATTGTACGTACTGATTAACATGGAAATTGCAAGCACCCATTGGCACCTCCTTAATACTTAAATGGGATTCGTTTTTCCTCTCTGGACTGGGTGCCATTTCGACGTTGTAGAACATTTGCCGGGGATCGCTGTAGAAAAACAGAATTCAATTAATTGATTCCCTATTTATAAGAAAAGCTAAATGAGGAACATTATTTTCAAATAGATTCGCAATATCTTAATTTCAAAATAAATAATAATAAACTAGTAATGAATTTTTGATTTTTGTTTCTTAAAATTTGTAATTTCTTAAAAAGTATAAGAAATTCTCATGAGATACCCAATTAATTGATTAAACTGAAAAGCTTTGCATACACACCCCAAGAAGCTCAAGTTAATGGAACAGGCATCCGCTGCACCGACGCCGGCATCCGTAAGCACCCTGAAGGCATCATCCACATTGCTCGTGGCAAGCAGAGCGCGAGTGATGAAGTGACGTGCTGCAAGTAAAGTTTCAAGAAGATGAACCATTTAATTTATATTTAAAAAAAAAATTGTTTATTATCATATTATTAAAATAATAAAATGATGAATTAATAATTGCAGTGAACTTTAAAAAAAAATTAATTGAAAATACCCAAAAATAATAAATGTATTAAAAAAATTCAAAAACACCTTCATTGGTTTTTGAACTAAAAAAAAAGAAGTATAATATTTTTTTAAATAATTTGTTTTATTATTAAATTTTAAAAACATATGATGAAATAGAATGCAAATATTTTATTATTTCTCTTGCTTTTGTCTTGAGGGAAGTATAGTAAAAATTTTAAATAAAAATGTATCCTATTCGAGGATACCCCATACGCAAATTTTAGATTATAGAAATCTTACTGATATTTTGTTTCAGGCTTGGTACTATAAAAATCCACCCCAAACAATGCACAAAGAAATTGGGTTAAATCAATAAGAGTATTGAAATAATTAGTATTTAGTTTAATTATTCTTGATTTGCATTGCTTAAAATTGTATGTTTACTAAATAATATTTTGGTTTTGTCAGTATTTCCATTAGTTTTATTTCGTGTTTGTTAATACTTTTTAGGTAAAGTTTAAGTTATGTTCCCCACTTAATCCTCCAATACGAATTTTCTTATAGTTTTAATTAACCTTTTAAGATTCTGAAAATGGTACATTTAGCTGACAATTTGAGATAGGCTTCGTGGTAAAATTCATAAAACAAACCCCAAATCCCTTAAGATTTCGGAAAGAAAAAGAAAATTCAGACTGAAGTTCGCAAAAAAATGGATATGTTAGTGAACAAACCCAGATATAGAGGTGTAGAATCGTTCTACGAATAAAATAAAGCAGGGAAATTGGTGATTCTTTATAATTTCTGTTATTTGTTTTTTTTTTGTTATAGCGTAATTTTTGGTTTAAATATATATTTTTAATTTTAATTCATTAGAATATTTGATTACTTGTTCTTTAAAAAATGTTGGACTATTGTATCTGAAAAGTGAATGTGTTTTTTGGGATAATTTTTTTTTAAATAACACCTCATTTTTACATAAGTTTCGGCTAAAAATTTCAGCCCGCTTTCTGTATTAGAAGTACTTATTGTTGGCCGCTGCTCCATACAATCGGAACCAGTGTGCAATGTTAATAAACTCACGTGTCTTGCCACTGCGCAACAATTCGGCGCTAATTGTGTTGATGCTGAACACGAGTCCATGATGGTTGTGGCTCATTGTGTAGCCAGGCAAGTGTCCAGCATAGCAGAGGGACATGAAATGCTCCTCCTTCACATTATACTTGCCCTGTGGCTTATCGCTGATGATGTGAGCCACCACAAAGTAGTAATGATTCAGCGTCTCCGTCAGTGCATCCTCCGTGTGGCCGAGCAGACGCTGCATTCAAGAGAGATTCAGAGATCGTTTCGATCGGTCAACAGGTGAACAACAGCTGTGAGTGCTCAAACATATTACTTACGCAATGCTTCTGGTTAACAATGATCGAGGAGCATCCGGTGGGTTGATTCTTGCTACGCGGCTGATGCTTCAGGGATTGTGGCAAAATCTCGTCCAAGTGCAGCAGAAACAACTGTTGATAAAAATAAAGTTTAGCATCTTCAAAAAGAGCACAGCAATTAAATAAATCTAAATATAAATATATAAAGAGAGCACAACAATTAAATATATCTAAATATAAATATATTAACAATATTAAACTTACTATGCAAATTCAAAAGAAAACACATAAAATATTCTTCTTATCAATTTATTGAAAGGATAAACTCGAATAAAAATTATTCGCATGCATTGCGCGTTTCGTTATACTGTGTTTATTTTTTATTTTATTTCATTGCATTACTGATGTTTTTTGCATTTTCTATTGTTGTTTCGTCGCGGGTTAAGGACCAGTTAATGATGCCCAATAATTGACTGCCAATTTAGAAGCATTATGATGAATTAATTTTGATGAGTTACACGTACAACAGGGCGTATACTTTTCGGAATATTAATTATATTCAACCGTTTTTTGACGGGCAATCAAAATGTTCAACAGTTAAGTTCAACTTTCAGATATGCAATTATAAATGAAATGTACTCATGATTTATTATTTATTTAGAAATTATTATTATATTTTGGCAAATTTAAAGAAATTCAACCTGCATTTAAAGCGAATTAGTGGAAAAGATTTCGGTACCTAAGTACTTAAAAATAAATGTAGGAATATAAAGAAAATTAATATGATATTAACACGAAAACACAATATACATATAAAATAATACGATAACAAAATATACTGAGAATTAAGATTATTTTCATTTATTTATTTATTTATGAATTCTTTTTAACTTAATGAAATATAATTACCCTCTGAGTAAATGTCAAGCTAAAAAAAAATAACAAAATAAAATAAAATAAAAGGGTAGTGATGACAGAATGAAAAGCAATTTCTAAATAAGTTAAATACAGTCGAACTTCCATAACTCGAACTTTTACGAATTTTCTCTAACTCGAACTACAGTTGAACTTCCATAACTCGAACTTCTATAACTCGAACTTCTCTCTAACTCGAACTAAATGAGTGGCAGTAAATTTAATAAACCTTAGAAAAAGCACTCTATAAGTCGAATATCTCTATAACTCGAACCTTTTCTTAGGATAATGGTGATTCGAGTTAGGGAAGTTCGACTGTAATTTGAGTGGCAATAGCGTTTACTTGGTAAATTACAACGAATTCTGCTTCCATAACTCGAACAACAGTGGCCCGTGCTTCTGTAAGTCGAATTTTTCGGGAAAATCCCCAATAATGTTTGCATTTTTTTTGTTTCTGTTTTATGCTTTAGCTATTAAAAAATATAAAATTAATTATGATGTCATTTGAATTGGAAATTTTTTCTGCATACAGCAAAAAAATAAAAAACCAATATTTGACAATATCGACAGGTCTTGACAAACTGGAAGCTGGTTTTCTTGAAAATAACAAGAAAGGTTGCAATTTGAAATGTATTTAAATTATTAATTATGATTGATTTGTTCGATGCGTACATTATTTTATCACAGTGTAATTACATAGCTATGACAGTAAACTTCGTATTTGTCCAAATTTGTCCTTATAGGATCATTTAGCATCTACATTTTTGTGGAAATGTCAACAATTTTGTTGACTTTAAAAACGCATTTAAGGATTCTAAATGCACAAATTAAAAGAATGCAAAGAATGTTAAACAATTGAGCGATTGCATTTGTGGGAATCCTTGGCATTCTAAATGAAAGATTACTTGTGGTAATTACCAGTTTGGTAATTTGATCTGTATGTTGAATTATTTATGCAATTTCAAGTTTGTCATTCCCTTGGCTTGCTTCTAAACGGCTTCATAATCTGATAAGCCGTTGTCGATGCCGACATAACCATCACACGGTAGGCGGCCAAGGTTAGTTTCGATTTTGCGTGCACTTAATTGGCCAACTAAATGCACGCAAAAAATTATATCACATTATTGGCAGCTGCGCATTTCTTAGACAACCAAAACATCAGCCGGCAACAGCTAGTTAGTCAGTTAGTCAGTTGGCCATGCTAATAAGCCTGGTCCGTTAAATTGTTCACTTTACAATTCAGCATGCCATTTATAGTACTTAACAGCAAATTAAATATTCAATTTGTAATTTGCATTACTTTCTCCCAAATTCACTTTATGCCCTCCAGAAAAAATTATTTTTTTTTAAATGGAAATTTTTTTTGTACTTTGAAAAATTAAAATAACAAATTCGATTTATGTCCTTTTGATTCGAGACTAAGGAATTTGGTTCATTTTTGCACTATGGGGTAGTTGATCTTTTTTTTTTTTAGTAAATTCGACTTTTTTAAATTAAGAAAACTGCATGACTTAAATTAATTTATAAAACCCTTTTTTAAAAACAGTGCCTTACAAAAAGAAAGCAGAAATTATTTTTTGTTATAAAATTTTGGAAAATAAAAAAGTTTTTTTATTTAATATCTGTTACTTTAATCGATTGGGAACTTTAGAAATTAGTTTGCCGAGCGAAGAATAAATTCATTCAGAAATAAAAAGTGCCCATAGCATAAAGAGACCAAAAAATCTTTTTTAATTTTTGAGTTCCAAAAAAGATGTGCAAAAGCCCCACGGTGCAATAAAGGGTTAATCGGTGTGTTCGAGGCGAAGCCAAAGAAAACCCTTGCACCTGAATTGTCTAAGACAATCTACTTGTTCTTCTTCTTTGGCTATTTGTCTTTTGCCTCTTTTGTCGGGCTTCTCCTTCAGTTGGCAACATTTCATTTATATGGATAGATTGGCCAAATACAAATTGGCTTACAAAAAAACCGTCAACACAAGAACATTCATCAACAACAATAACAACAAAACGGAACTAGTTCAATGACTGTGCACGGCCAATGCGTTTGATCATTTTTCTTTTTTATCCACATTTGTCTACAGTAAAAACCGCCTAAATGTAATGCCACTAATTGCACAGAAAATATTACATCGATTACAAGGATTTAAAAAATGATTCTAAAATTAAATTCTTGACCTGGTGTGAAATGCGTGTAAGCCAACAAAGCTTGGCTACTAATTATATTTGGCATCTGATTTAATGGGATCTGTAGCTGATCTCGTTCCCACGAATTAACTAATCGTATATTTTAACATCGGCTTTTGTTTGATGTAACTTAGATAAGTTAATTAGCTATAATAATTTTCGGAATCTAAAACAGACAACAAAGGTATGCCATTAATTGATTTTGATTAAGTTTTAATAAAGTGCTCTTTTTAAATTGACTAATTGAGTAATTGTTCTAATTTCTATAAATATTTATCAAGTTCAAAACAAATCGATTTTATGAATTTAAACATTTTTGTGCAATCTGTAAAATTAAAAGTGTAACATGACTTTGACATTATATTATAGTTTTTATAAATCATCCACCTTCACAATACGATGTATTTGGCAATTATATTGAAATACAAACAAAATTGGTTTATCCCAAAACAAATTTAGGTCATATTAGCACATTTTGTACTTAGTTCAAATTTTGCGAAAATTGTTCAAGAAATTGTGATTAAATAAAGAGATAATAAATCAGCTGCGAGGCTGATTAATTAAAAGTTTATAAATTGAGTATGCAATTTGTTAAAGAAAATATTAATAAATTAAAAAGGAACCAAATATCTGACTTGAAAATGTACTTCAATAAATTAGGGAGACCATGCTCTTAAAACACGTCCTAGCGACGAAATGAACGCAACTAAATTAATTGCTTGATAGTTAAGGTATTTAATTTAACAATAATTCATATTTAACAATTTTGCGATTTTAAAAAATATTTTTAAAAAATGTAGGGTTACCATGCATCGCTCAGTAAACAAAAAAACTGAACGCTTGGATGCTCACCTGAGATGCCGAATAATTTATTGATTAATTGTTTATAAATTTAATTTAAGTAGAATTCATAACTGTCCCGAATGTTTAGGAGATAATTAAATAAATTAATCAAATAACCTAATAAAAAATGTACCTTAATAGGGGTGACCATGCACTTAACACATCTCTTTCACGCCAAGTATAATAGGTATGTATAAGTAATGCTTGGACGCACGTCTGAGATGCCGATTAATTGATTAATTGCTTATAAACTTAATTTAATTACAATATAATACACATGTATGTATCATGCTCGATAATTATGTATGTGCTCGTTATAGGCGAGTGCCAATTGTAATTACTGTTACACATATAAAATTGTAGTTAAATTTATATAGTTAGTTAGCTAGTTAGTTAGTTAGTTAGTTAACTGAGTTAGATTGGGGCATGTGAATACGTTGCCACTGCATTTGGTGTTGTCATTGAAACTAAATTCGACACGCAATGCAACAGTGTGCGACGACTTTGGCATTAGCTTTACCGTTAGAAAGCTCAAGTTGAAGTTTGTTGTTGACGCCCCCGCGACTCGTGCCCCTTTAAAATGCCACTAATAAAACAATACAACTTATTTTCTGTTGCCAATATCATTATTATATTATAATTATTATATGTAGTATTGTTTATCATTACCTCATTTATTTTTTTTTATTTCTATTTTTTCAGATAATTTCAACAATTATGCACTTGTATTTGTTTTAATTGTTAACAGCTGGAGCTGTCAATGCAAGTGTTAATTATTAACACCACGTTGAGGGGGGAAATGAGAATTTTGGAGTTTTGTTAATTGTATATGAAGTTACGTTTTTGGAATTTTTTTTTTTGGTGTTTTCTGTAATTTGTAAGGATTACTCACCTTATGGAACTCCACCTCGGCACCGTCGGCCACGCCCTCCAATTCTCGTATATATTGCGGAAAGCTACATTTCACCGATTCCAATGTCTCATTATAGATTTGCTCTGGGGAAAAAAAAAAAGAAATCAAGACACATGATTCACATTAGTCACTCAATATGTCTGAGTACTCAAAAAAATTGTGAAGCACTACTCTTAGTTGCTGTGAGTATACTCACTGCCTTTCGCGGTGGCGTATTGCGGCAAATAGGTTTCATTCAGCGGTTGAGATAAGATCAGAAAGTTTTTGATCATCGAACCGAATGTGCGACCCTGTAAATAAAAGTGAATAAGTTTGAGTACCCATAAATGAATTAACTTCAACTATTTGGCTTTCTAAATATTATAGCTTTCATATTGCAAATTTAATTCTTTGTATACCCTACTTTTATTTGTTACTAAAGATGGAATATTTAGAAATTGATCGACACAATCTATATAGACAGCTATAAATTTTAACAAAATTTTGTACAAGTATTAGTTGATAAAAATCGGAAAGATATCTAACAATGTATCTTTATCAAATATTTATTCAGATATTTTATGGAAAAAATAGTATAATAATAAAAAGATTCGAATAAAAATTTTGTCTGTTTTCTGAAAAATTCCAAATACGCTTACCGTTTCTAAGAAATAATATATTTATACACTTATTGAGCAAATTTTATGCAAATCGGACAGCTATAAAATAAAGTTAATGTAGAACTCAAATGCAAATCTCAAGATACACATATGATTTGCACTGAGCGAAACTTAGTTAGGGTCGCTCTAAAAATATTAAGTACTCGATATCAAATCTATTTGTCTTAGGTAAAAATAGAAAATTTAAAATTATTTATCAATAGAAAAAAGGTGTCAACAATATCAATACATATACAGGTGTGTTACAGAAATCTCTTCCACTTGAATTTCACGAAAATTTTATTTCTCTGTCAATTCAGCTGAACATTTTTGAGGGAAACGAAATCATTGCTCAATCCACTGGCGTCCGATACCATGAGAATAATGTCACATTTTTTTAGTCGAATTTTAGAATTTAGAGTTGTCGAGTCAATTTTTGTTGTTTGTCGAGCCAATAATATTAAATTTTTTCAAGCTATACAATATCAATTATTATATAAGTAAATTAAATTATATTAATTAAAAAAGAAATAAAATAAAAACCTATTATTCTGCAATGATAAACTTAAACAAGTTGCTAAACAAACCATTGGGAAATTTAATTTGAGAAGGGGCCTAGCAGCCTAGTTCAAAAACATTCTAAAAACAAAAATCACTCGAAGTTCTGTCGCACTGAGAAATTTTTCGAGCGGAATTGCTTTTCTCTGAATTCGCTTTCACTTGTGATTTCTGTAGTACACCTGATTATTAAAAGTTATTTTTATTCAGATTAGAATCGAAATCGTAGAACTTTATGGCTGTAAGGGTATTCAATAATTTGGGCTTTTATTCATTGTACTCATATTTGAATATGTAAATGCGAGTACATGTTTTAAGCAATTGTCGGATGCTGAAAAAGATAAAAAAAAAGACATGGAGACAGAAACAAATAAATGTAGGAGATAAAAAAAAAGCATAATCGATCACGACCGATCGCTGAGTAAACAAAACGAGCAACAATATGAATAATGGTTATTGTTAGTGAGTGTTGTTATAGGTTGGCTTGTAAATGGTCGCATGAATGCTTGTATTCATTTCATTTTAAATTCAGCATTTGGTTGGTTGGTTGGCCCCCCACCGACTACCGACTACTACTTATAGTCGCCTTTAGACACTCGACACTCGACACCCGACTCCCTCCGATTTCTCGATTTCTGGCACTGATCTTGGGCGCGTGTCCGTGCCTGCATGCTAATTGCCATTTGCCCTTGATATTGGCCAATTATTCATGGTTTTTTTTTTCGCTCTTTTTTTTTTTTTTTTTTTTGTTACCGATTCCGGTTCAAAGCAACAGAGCCACACGGGGCAGCCAGTAAGTGAGTGTGAGCGCCTCAGTGAAGGTTAACCAGGAACTGGGTCAACTAGCAACTAAATGCCAAGCCCCTCTACGACGAAAGCTGGAAAACTCCAAAACTAACTTAAAAAAAAAAAACCTTAAAGTCAGAAGAAAGTCTATTGTAGCCTGAAATATAATTTGTGGCACAGCATTTGTATTCTAAGTATCCTCGAATAAACCAAACAAATTTGACTATTCAGTATTTTCAATATTCAAAAGGTTTACAATTTCACTTCATAGTATGGTCCTTAAATTTTGTTCAAATGTCAAAAATGTAATAAACTAAATTCAAAAAGACATCGATATATATACAGTTACAGGATATAGTATCCCAATCATAGTCAAATACTTTAAAATAAAATAAACTAATAGAAATAAGGAGAAAATTTGATTATATTGTGTTATTGAACTTCAAAATAATTTGTTGAAAATATATTATTTACACGTAAATCATATAAATACTCATAATTCGACTGTACATTTTGATGACAGTATATGGGTATTTCCCGGATCGAATTATTTATAGAAAACATTGCATCTCGAACGCAATAAAAAATTAAAGTCGTTTTTGACTTCATCTTGAAAAATGCGCAAGTCGGTAAAAGGTGGCGAGTAATTTGAAAGAAAATACTCTTACACCACAATAAAAAATGTAGTTTTAGATTTAAAGGACTTATATTGTTATTGATATCATTTTATTTAATTTTTAAAGTTTATTAGTAATTTCGCGACATCGCGAACGTGACTAGATTTTCACCTAGTTTGTGTCAACAATTTGTTCATTAACATTTATACTATATCGAAAAGAGCTTGTAGAACTTGTTTTAAATTAAACATTCAATATATTTCTATATATTAAAATAATTTATGTTACAATCTTACTATCTTACTTAGTGTAATCGTCAAAATACAAACGATCCACTGTGAAAGTAAATTTTCAAGAAAATAGGCAAAAATATAGAAAAAGTCAATTTACTTCAATGTAGAATCTATATGTTTATCCTGTTGAATTTCTTCCATCGTATATGGCTTAATTAAATAACTCGAATGCATTTTTAGTGGAAAATTTTAAAATTTTTTAATCAATTTTACGTTTTTAGGCGGGGTGGACCTTCTGTGGAAATGCCCTTATAGAAGAACGTTTCGGTAAATTCATCATAAATGATATACTCTTTAAAAAAAAATCAGCTGTAGGAAGTTTCTTCAATACGTAGGTTAGTAGTTGCTCGAAGCTGAGTTCACATAGTTAGAAATATAACGACAGGTCTATATCAGCTTGATAAGAATATAAGCTAATCTATATTTTTCTTATACTATACGTGCTTAGAAACAGAGAAAAGGGCATATAATATTAGATAAAATAGTAATTCTGTTTGCAATTCTCCTGTTCTATTTTTTTGGTTTATTTGTTTGAGTAGGTTTCCATGCAATATCATTTAAAAAATTGTATCTGTGTTTGTTTTTGTTTATTTTTTATTTTTATGGATGGCGAGAGTGTAAAACTGTTGATTCGCTTATCAAAATCAGTACAAAGACTTTATATGCTATTTGCTTATTCGAGTCGAGTAAATAATATATGTACATACATACATACATAAATTCACTGCAGTCAAAGGCGTGATAAGAGCGCATTATTGCAATTAAAGCAATCTTCAAATAAGTCTAATTACACTGCGAGAAATATCAGTTATAGTCTAGAAATCATTTTGCTTTTTCATTGAAATTTATTTGGAGCTGAACAAAGACCTTACTCAATCTCAAAGTTTTTTTTTTTTTTTTTTTTTTTATGAGAACCAATTATTGTGGATGGTTTTAAGTGTATTCTATTTTTTAGTATTGCTCCATATGCCTTGACGGTTTAATTTGAATACCTGATGAGCTTTAGTAATAAAAAAAATGGCATCAGATGTTTTCTCTAGTTATTTATTTTGTTCTTTCTGTTTTTATAATTATTTTTCTTTTCGAAATTTCACAGCATATTTGAATTTTCTGCTTGAATGACAATTCAAAATGCACTGTGAATTCTAGTCTATGATTATTAAACTTGGTATAACGAATACATTTGATTTGATTTCACTCCTTATTAAGACAATAACTGGATTCCCCCATTTCTTAACAGTATAAATTTTATTTCGAAGGAAATTCTTTGGGTTAGTCGCTTTTATAGGGTATTTAATAGTCGTTAGGCCGTCGTTTACTTTTAATTGTTATTTGAAATTAAAATTTAACATGTTATCGAACAATTGAAATGAATACGAGTAAATCCCCCGCTTTAAACTCACGTTTCTATTCGTTAATGATCTAGCCAAGTTTTAAAAGTCAAATAATCATATCGAGAACTGTGAAATAAGTATTGGAATAATGAAAAACTTCAAGAAAAACATAAAACTCCATTTACAAATGCTTCAAAATTCATTTAAAACGGATTTTTATTGCAAGTGAAGCTATAATTAGGCTAGCGTGACTTGGCCAACAAAAGGTCAAAAGGTCGGAGGGGCAAACAAAGGACCAAGGAATTACCAATTCCAATTGGCTGGCTTACCATATCGAAGCCGACCTCGTAGTGGGTGCCCCTCGTATAGAGCACGGGTATTGCCTGGCGGCGGGGCAATATCTTGCAGGACGACATGCTGGATAATATTTGGTGGGCAACCGGGGACGTACAAATGGCTGCCTGGGCTTTTGTTCTTGTCTATATTATTTGGACCGTATTTCGTTCTTCACACTTTTTGGCACTAAAATTCGAGCAATATGATCAATAAACAAATTATACATGTGTGTGTAGACTTTGTTGTGAGTGTGTGTGTGTGTGTGTTTGTGTTGTTTAGCTATTTTTATTCGCGCCGCGTTATTCTTATCATTGATCATAACAGCAACAAATCACATAAATAACAAAATTGTACGAAAATACAGCAACAATTTGAAGAAGAACAACAATTAATATTAAGTATGCGCTAAATTAAAATTGCAAATGCAAATGCAACGCGCGTGGAAAACCAAATAAGCAAAACAACAAAAAATAATTAACTTAATAATAATTAACAATATCAACAAACGAAACGTTATGACACACAATACTTTATTTTTTGTTTGGTGCAAAATCAAACAATTCAAATAACGGTCAAATCAAAAAAGTAGTAGATTTCTTATAATTCTGTTCTAAAGCGCTTGAAGTCAGAATTTAAACTGAATTGTCTGCGTTTTGGCGGCAGCAAATCAAGCTGTTTAAACAACCCCAGCCACAATCTAACAATAACAACAACGACAACAGCGAATATTAACTTAGTGCAACAAAAACACGAAGACAGCTGACGTCGCACGGTGGGGCCACTGCTCATTTTACTTTGCATAAATCGTAGCTTTTGAACCAAATGAGATAATCGAATAATTTAAATGGTATATGATAGATAACTCTTTAACCTGTGAAACAAGTTACTAAACACTAGATTTAAACTTGTCCCGAATGCTTCAGTATTCATTTCTCATATGTCTGCGTACACCCTTTTTTTTTTTTGCCTTAACAGCTGTGTAAGTCAAGTCTTCACAGTAAAAAAAATATATTTGGAAAGGTCGCTTTAATTCCTTATGAATCATGCAAAACTTTCCTTAACCCATTAAGTATCCATTGAGTATTTCGAATCTAAAAAAAGTAGATTTTTCAACTTTTTCCTGGATTTGTTGCCAAAAATATTTTGATGCAGAAAAATTCTTCAAACATTTCTAAGAGTGACTGCAAAAATTTTCAAAAATCTTTTCGCAAGTATTTTTTATAGTTTTTTGAAAATTCTAAAAATGTCCATTTTAACCCCTTTTTCCTACTTTTTTTTTTTGCAGTTACTCTTAGAATTGTTTCAAAAATTTTTTTGCATTAAAAATTTTTTTTGTAAAAAATCGAGGAAAGAAGTTAAAAAAGAAAACTTTTACAAAAATTCAAAATTTTCAATGGGTACTTAATGGGTTAGGGAAAGTTTTGCACCATTCAAACGGAATTTCAACGACCTTTCCAAATAGATATTTTTTACTGTGAAGACCTGACTAACATAGCTGTTAAAGCAATAAAAAGGGTGGACGCAGACATATGCAAGTGGGTGTACGGTTTTATACCCAACTGGATCCAACTTTTTACTTAAAATCAAAAACACTATTGCAACCTCACAATAAAAACACTCTGAATAATTGCATAGTTCGACCGATTGTTCTTATGGCAGCTATATGATACCGTGGTCCGATGTGAAACAAATTTGGTCTGCATGTGTAAAATGGTTAAAATCGGACTACTATATCATATAGATGCCATAGGACTTAGGTCGATATATGCAATTCTGATAATTCACACAGAAAAATAAAAAAAAAATTATTTATTTTTTAAACTTTTTGAAAATAAAAACCATAAAAATGAAACAAAAAAAATCAAAAATTGCCATAAAATAAAGCGTCTAGGAGCGTGGCACTTTTCTTAAACACTTATTTCATAGGTTGAAGAGTTATCTATTATATGCCATTAAAATTATTCGATTATCTCAGTTGGTTCAAAAGTTACGATTTATGCAAAGTTAAATGAGCAATGGCCCCACTGTGCGACGCGTCGATGCGATAGCAGAGCAAGCAGCGATACAACAACACAGCAAAGAGCTAAAGCAGCAGAAAGATAGACAGCGACGCAAGCAGCGCAACGTCAACGACGCACAGTGTAAGATTTTGACAATCTAGGTGAACTTAATTCAATAGCAGCCGTACTTTTAAAGCTATCGACTTGAAATTTTGGGGGAATGTTCGAATACCGCAAAAAAATTTTTGGAATAAAAGTTAAATAAAGTGGGCGTGTCACGGAAATGCCAGAAATTTTTAATTTTTTTTTAACACACTATCATTAAAGTATCACGTTAGTATTTTTTTGAATGTTAGGGAAATAATTATTATTGTGATTATTAAAAATTTTTTTTAAATTAATAATGAAAAAATATTTTGTTTTTATAATTGTTTAGTTTTGTTATAAGCTCATGCTTTTGCTTGTAACTTCAAAATTATTGGACGAAAAAATGAAAAAATGTTTTTTTTTTTAAATAATTAATTTATTAAAAGAAAAATGCGATTTTCATATTTGTCGCATTTTTTAAATTAAAATAAAAATGAACTTAAAGTTGAACTTGACGAAATTACTTTTTGCAAATTTATTCAGAATCTGAATCTGAAAGTCTCTCCTAGACTTACTCTACTTTAACTTAAATTCATGACACATATTTGATAAGTGCATCTTTAATATTGATCATACAAAGTTAAAGATGCACTTATCAAACATGTGTCTTGAATTTAAATTGGGAAAAGTAAGTCTAGGAGAGATTAATCCAGATTTATGATCTATAATGCAAAAAAATCATCACTGCGTGCTCTAGGAGTGAGTTAAACTTAACGTCTCTTATAGTGCTTGAACAAACCTCGAAAGACTTTGCGCATGTTATTGCACTCGTTGCTAAATTGTTGTCCTTTGGGCAAAATATGGGCAAAATTTTATTTTTGATCAGGATTCAGAATGATTTTCAGCAAACGATGTATGTTCTGGTTGATTTGAATGTTATTGAATGTTGTTAGTTTTTTTTCATAAAAAAATAGAATATTGTTAAAAATTTACTTACTTTTTGGCACTTATCTCTAACAAATAATAAAAAATGTTCCAGGCCTCTCAAAAAGTATCTTTATATTGCTAAAAATCAATAATGATCCAAAAATGATGACAAAAATAAGCTTGACTGCTTACAGTGAACACACGATCCAATTGAAAAAACTAAACTTTGTCAACAGTTGCTCGTTGGTTTAAGAATCGTTATTTTCTGAACAAAAGTTTGTTGATTTGTTTTGTGATTATTTTTGTAACATTTAAACATTGCTAAATTAATTTCTAAAAGCTCATTGACCGTAAAAATTATATTTTTTTTTCAATGAAGTCTCCCTAGATTGGCAAAATCTTACACTGTGCGACGCGACGTTGATCCAGGGTTGAAAACGATTCGAATTCTAATTAAATTCTCTGCTATCATTTGGCATTTGTTTATGAACGAAATGAAATTGAATATATTTGTTGCATGTAAAAGGTACATAATTTATTTTGATAAATATCAGCAAATTTATTAATGCCATATGAATATTTTTGCTATTTAGATACATAATTATCTCAAATATTGCACTTAAAGAAAAAGTGAATGCTGCGACCATTAATGACAATTTATAGTACTTGAAAAGATAATAAATAAAAATCAATAAACTAGTACAAACAATTTGCAGTGTTTTTTTACTAATTAATTAATTAAATAGTGCACAGATATTATTTATTTATTTAATGTCAAGTAACTAATCAAAAGGAATTTAAAATAATATTAGAAACAATTTATTAAAATTTTAAATTAATTTAATAAAGTGAAAAGAAAAAAAATTAAATTAAATATTAGACGCTTTTGTTGTCACAGAATATAAAGGTTAGTATCAGAATTTAAAATTGTCTGATAACTTCTTTATAGATTCGTGTTAATCTTCTCCAGCTTTTCTGTATTTATAGCTCAATTGTTATTATTTATGTGTGTGTCTTTTATTTAATCGTCTCTAAGTTAATTAGCTATCTAATAGGCTTTCCCTTATATACTTTTGTAAATAGTTTTGAAGCTTGAACTCTTTGCTACCCTGTGTGCAAAATAATATCTGGCTGGTATATTCGTTTTATGTGACTCATCCCAAAAAAAGGCGTTAATGTCTTGAAAAATTTGTTGGATTACGCAGAAAACGTGAGATACCAGAAATAAAATACGAAATAAGATAAATCCAGTTCTGTTTACATAGTAAAAAAATAAAACATAGACATTTAAATAACCTGATGTTTGCTTACTTTGACTGCCAAAAGTTCTAAGCGAAACTGGAAACCACAACTGATTAGTTCTAGGTTTGAATAAATTAAATTTGTATACTATTGCAGAGGGTATATTATTTTATTTTTTTTTCGATATGTGTAACTTAAAAATACGAAAAAAAGAAAAAATTAAAGAAACCAAAATAAGGTTGAAAAAATAATAAGCATACATTTGGACATTATTATGAAAAAAATAGCATTAATAAATAATAATAATATGAATAATATAAGCAATAATTAAGTTATTACTATTCTTATCGGTCAGACTTTACTCAACAATTATATACAAAAAGAAAGAACATGTTGGAAGTTGTTTTTTTAAAAAAAAGGTTGTGGCATTCCTGAGAAATTATGAAAAATATAAGCTTGCCTCAAAAAAAAAAAGCTTAAAAAAAATCCAAATTTTTTAATTTATAAAAAAATTTTGAATCTCAAAATTGAATCAGAAATTCCCTTGCTTGATTTTAATTTGTACTGGCAGCTAAGTGGGGTATGCCGTAATACAGTGAGTGGATGCAGGGTATATTCTTAACGTTTCGTGATGTCGCAGTTACGTATGGTATACTATACTACTTTCGTACGTAATAGAATGACGTTAGCAATAAATACCACATCATTTTAACAACTGGCCATGAGAACCCATCGGGTTTGTTGATGTGTCATTTGCCTTTGGATTGCTTTCCATGGAAACACGTTTCTTGCCGTTGGTTTACCATTTTCCTTCCTTTTTAGTTATTCAACTATGTTGGATTATTGCATGTATAAATTGTGCACACACGAGGTGAGCAATCACAGTCAGTGTCAAGGCAAATCACTAATAAAGTTCTATCCGAAAATTAATTAATAGAAGTAAGTTTTAGTTAACTTGAGGTCTAGTATGTATACCGAGCCATGCTCCTTGCATTCTGCAAGTGTTTTGTGTGTTGTTGTTTGTTGGTTGTCTTATAGACATACTAGACCTCAAGTTAACTAAAACTTACTTCTACAAATTAGAAAGGTCACTAAAAATAAAAACAAACAAACTTTTTAAAATTAATTAATTTTATTCAGTACTAATAAAATTAACTTTTAAATGTTTTGGACTGTGATTGGGTGATTAGATTTCTCCCACCTCTACAGTATATTCATATTTAACTGTCAATTGTTGTTGTTGTTTTTTTAGCTTGTGAGCACTCTTTGGCGTTGCCAGAAATGCACCTGAAATGCAAGTGGCAGCACTGAAATTCATTTGTCTGTTGTTGGTTTAACAGCAGGCCGCTTAACATTGTTGCAACTTTTATTGCCAAAAATATCGATAGTCTATTTGGGGTTCCTGGAAACACTGCTCAACCCAAGAAATATTGCTGCAGCAGTAATGTATTGATTAAGTGCTTACTGATTCACTTGACTGTAATCATCGCAACGATAAGCCATAAATATCGTTCACTGTATATCGATAGAGACTGCGACTATTTCATTTGCGGCTTCTGGCAACGCTGCTGTCTACTTTGTTGTTTTGCCAAAACAGCTGTTTGTAATTTCGCAACTTTTGTGTGAGTTTATTTATTTATGTTTACGTAACTGTAAACATTTTTAGGCAGCGTGGAAAAACTAAATTGAATGTGCAAAGGTAACATATTCGCGCACATAGACGAACAACGCATAGATGCTGCAAGTAGTTGCTACTGACGAATTGCCGGCAGCAGATAAATAAACACTAGCAACAACAACAACAACTACAACAAGGAGAGCAACACCCACTCGTGTGTCAACTGGTCAAACCTGTGGTGATGACACGCGCCGCGCAAGACGTGCTCGGGGTGCTGCGGGGCCTGCAAATTGTTGCGGAGGCGTGCGGTCGCGAGCATCTGGCGTTGACTAAGCATCTATGGAGCAATTCAAGTGTGCGCGAACTGTTGGCAGCCAATGTGACTCAGACAGCGGACGCGGTGCGTACGGCCGGAGAACAGCCCAGCGAGGAATTGAAGAAACTGCAGGCACTGATACAGGAAACGGGAGAACGCGGCTACGTTGTTGCCCACGGTTTGTGTCAGTTGATTGCAACGAAATCGCCTTGTGATTTAGCAGCCATGCAACGAAATAATTGGCAGCCCAACACAGCAGCAACAACTGCTGGTGCTGGAGGAGCAACAGCAACAGCTGGTGGCCCGGGCAGCAATCGAAGCCATCTGGATGCGGCAGATGCTGCCAATCTGGATATATCTTCGATAACGCTGCTGGAGTTTGAAGAAATCCTCTCGAAACGCAACAAAAATCGTAATGTCAGCCTACGCACGGCGAACACGGAAAGCAAACAGCTGCCAAAAACAGCTCCAGCTCCAACTCCGCCAATAACACCCACTGTCGCCAACAACGAGGGCGTGCTCGGCAAGGATACACAGTATGTGGATAATATTATGCGATTTGTTGCAGGCGGCACAACAGCAACATCCAAACCAGGAGAATCAACGCCTGGTAAGCAAAAAAAAAAAAAAAACAAGTGGGCGCGGATACCGTTGAGTTTGGTCGACTATTAGATACCCTGTGTCAGTCTCCATAATATATAATATTGGTTATAAAAGAATTAGTAAGCATATACCACATAAATATTTAACGGCGCTCGAATTTGCTATATGATACAGTGGTGGCCGAAATAATAGAGACACACAATTTTGTTGCTTTTTGCTGTTATTCTCATCCCAGCAAGAACCAATGAATTTAAACGCTTAGACATAATACATAATTGCTATTTCTATTAAAGTTTAAGAAAAAATTGGTCCATATTATCATGTAAAAGAAAAAAAAAACAGAAAAAATAGGCACAAGAAACATTAAGTATAAAATTTTTGTTTTTTACATATTATTTTTACGAAACTTGTTTTTAATATTCCAGAGCATCTAGGATGCATGGAGTCCACAAGTTTGGCCCAGGTTTCCCCAGGAATCCCATACCAAGTATATAGTCCGATTTCAACCAAATTTGATTAGAATCTATAGGACTATCCCGTACGCATATTCTGTCAGTTTGATTGAGATATCTCAAACAACAAAAAAGTTGTTCATACTAAGACTTGATTTTCTACTGATCGTTCATATGGCAGCTATATAATATAGTGGCCCGATTTCAACTAAATTTGATGAGAACATATGGGACAAAAGTGGATCTCGGGGCGAATCTGTCAAAATTAGTCTTAGAGAGAGAGAGAGAGATAGATATATAGAAAACAGGGACCGTAATCATTATAAGTTATATTATAAAAATTACATCATAATGATTATATTTTAATTTTTAATTTTTTTCCTTAATGATGATCATTATTTTTGAGTAATATTATAAAACTAAAAAATAATCATTATAAATGAGTTTTATTTTTTTCGCTTAAAATAAAACTCAAAAGTAATTTACGGCTTCTGTGTTAAGATTTTTACCAATATTATTTTATATCCCTATAAAGGGACACCATATCTACCTCCCAGCATAATTTAAAATAATATTAGTAAAAATCTTAACACAGAAGCCGTAAATTACTTTTGAGTTTTATTTTAAGCGAAAAAAATAAAACTCTTTTATAATGATTATTTTTGAGTTTTATAATATTACTCAAAAATAATGATTACCATTAAGTAAAAAAGTAAAAATCATAAAAATAAAAATCATAGTGGAAATACAGAGATTGTAAAAAACTAAACATTTTGGTGCAAACCATTATTTTCTAGGTCTTTTATAAGTGTCTGATTTTTTTATTAAAAAAAAAAAACAAATAATCATTATTTACAGTCCCTGATAGAAAATGCTCTCGTAATGACGTTTGTGCCCCGAAAAAAGAGGGAACGTCAAAAGAATACATCACCTTATTAATCTCGTTTGCATATTCTGGTTGAGATATCTCAACAACAAAAAAGTTGTTCATACTAAGACTTGATTTTCGACTGCTCGTTCCTATGGCAGCTATTTGATATTGTGGTCTGATCCAAAATTAAAAACTTGATCTGCGTCCGGTATCCAGGAGCCTACATACCCAAATTTTAAGGCTCTAGCTATTATAGTTTCTGAGATCGGCTGTCTCAGACAGACAGACGAACATGGCTCAATCGACTCGGCTGTTGACGCTGATCAAGAATATATATACTTTATGGGGTCGGAGATGCTTGCTTCTCCCTGTTACATACATCACACTAATCTAATACACCCTTTTTGACCATTTTCAATGGGCACAGGGTATAAAAACTCAACTTGTCTAAAGTTCATCACGTGATTCGTTACCCTTTTTCAGGTGCTCCAACAAATGCTGAATCTTTGCGTCCGGAACTAAGCAAAGTGGCCAAACAGCGACGTGTGCCCGCCTCCCGACTGGGACGCATGGCGTCATTTGGCGGCCTATTTGCCGGTCTTGGCCTGGGCACCATCAACGAACTGACAAAGGGCGCTCTTGGTCTGGGCGGATCGACGAATATGCGCGATGCTTTGCTGAGTCCAGCGAATGCCGAACGCATTGTGGACACGCTGTGCAAGGTGCGTGGCGCCGCTTTGAAGATTGGACAGATTCTGAGCATACAGGACACGAATGTGGTGTCGCCACAGCTGGCGAAGGCATTCGAGCGTGTTCGCCAGGCGGCTGATTACATGCCCGACTGGCAGGTGGAACGTGTGATGAACACACAGCTGGGTCCCGATTGGCGCAAGCGTCTCATTAGCTTCGATGACAAACCATTTGCAGCCGCATCCATTGGCCAAGTGCATCGGGCCACGTTGCTCGATGGCATGGAGGTGGCCATTAAGATACAATATCCGGGTGTTGCCCAGAGCATCGAAAGCGATATTGATAATCTTGTGGGCATGCTCAAGGTGTGGGATGTCTTTCCCCAGGGCTTCTTCATCGACAATGTGGTGCGTGTGGCGAAACGTGAACTCCAATGGGAGGTGGACTATGCCCGCGAAGCGGAATATACTGAAAAGTTTCGCGAAATGATTTCACCCTATCCAGAGTATTATGTGCCCAAGGTGATACGTGAACTGACCACATCCAGTGTGCTCACCACGGAGCTCGTTCCAGGCGTCCCACTAGACAAGTGCTTCGAACTGAGGTGAGTTTAAATTATGAACGAATGAGGAAATACATAATGACAGAGATTAGTTGAGTATTATAAATACAGCCGAACTTTCCTGTACGGATTGCGATTAAATTCATTTCTTTATAGTGTATATGGTTAAGCCTTATACTTACAATTAAATGTTATTTAAAATTTATTTTTGCAATACAAAAATAAATATCAGTTAATATCTATTTGAAATAGTTAAATGAAGGGCCTTGCAGATTTTTACTACTTCCTTTCCAGCCATATTAATTATTAAATAATTGTTCAACTTTACAATAAATTGTCACAGGATCAGACAGAATATTGTTTTTGTTTATAAAAATTTCATTATAAAAATTTTATTATAAATTATTTAATATAATATGTCGATAATATGCATACCATAATTTTTTTTAAATGCTTTACTTGTATCTGTATTTTAAAAAGTCTGACAGCTAAATTTCAACCATAAAATTTGTTCTTTGTAAAGCAAAGTTCACTATATGAAAATGCATTATACGGAGATCAAAATACACTAAAAGAGAAACGAAATATTAATTCATAATAGCAGAGATTGAGTTAAGTCCAAAAAAATGGAATTCATTTAAATTTTTAATGTTTTTAAATATTTTTAGGTTTTATTTTTATTTTTTTTCTAATAAAAATTGAAAATGTAATTTTTATTTAAAGGTTACACCATAAAAACTAAAAATTAAACTTCCGGAACTTACGGAAGCTCGATTGTATTAATTGTCATTATCTCAGTCATCGTTTGTTGAGGAACTATGATTAATCTGTGAAACAGAAAAAAAGCATTAATTCATTCTTAAAATATTGAGTGTTATTACTACATCATCACTGGATGCTCAACTCAGTTTAATGATTAGATCTATTAATTTAGCTAATTAACTCGTAGGTGTCATCAAGAGATTAATTCTAAAACCAGCATGAATTGCCTTTAAATTCTTATGATTAAACCGATTTCGAAAAAGACATAATGACGTCTAATACAATTGCATGCATAGGTTAACAAGTGCCTTAACTTTATGATTAATCCATATCTTTTATCAATTACAGCTATGAGCATCGTGCTCATATTGCCAGTTCCGTGCTGAAGCTTTGTCTCCGCGAACTCTTTGAGATCGAGTGCATGCAAACGGATCCCAACTGGTCGAATTTTCTGTACGATGCGAACAGTCGACGTCTTATGCTGATTGATTTTGGCTCCACGCGCTTCTACAAGCACGAGTTCATCAAGAATTATCGTCAGGTAATCATCAGTGCGGCGGAGAACAATCGTCAGGGCGTCCTGGAGATGTCCCGGCAGATGGGATTCCTTACGGGCTACGAGACAAAGCAAATGGAGCAGGCCCATGTTGATGCCGTCATGATATTGGGCGAAATCTTTCGCTATGATGGTCCCTTTGATTTTGGCAAACAGAATACTACAGAACGTTTGGCAACCCTGGTGCCCACAATGGTGGCACATCGTTTATGTCCACCGCCCGAGGAGATTTACTCTATACATCGCAAGCTATCGGGAATTTTCTTACTCTGCGCTCGTCTCAATGTCCGCATGAATTGTGTTCCCTTCTACAATGAGATCATTTTGGGCAAGTTTAAGGATTAATAGTTCATTCTGTTGAGATTTACTCATTTGTTTTTTGCTTAATATAAAACTAAGTGCTCTTAATGTACAAAATGTAATAACTGAAATGATTCAAATGTGAGCTGAAAGGAGTATGGAGTAATAAATAACATTTGCTATAACTTTAAAAACGTATTATTTAAATGTCAAAAGTTACGTTCAAGATTTAAATGTCCATTTTTTGATAGTGCTGCTTATAGACTCTGTTTTAGAATTAATTCAAAATGTATTTGTGGAAAATTTTGTTATTTCTCAGAGATAGAAACAACAAAAATGTTTATACTAAATCGGGCAATAAAACCGCATTTAGGTTTTCGGTTATTGTTTACGCAAAATCGTTGAATAAAGGTCTCGTAACGGTGAACCGGTTTTTTGTATGTTTCGGTTCTGAAACCATACCGGTAGGCTTCGGTTCACAACAAAAAATTCTTAATGTTTCATTAAAACATTTATTTCACACATTCTTCAGTTTGATTTTTGTAAAAAAAATTAAAATATTTAACTTCCACTGTCCGCGGTTTTGTTGTTTCTTTCTTACAATGGACTTTGGCACAAAGTCAGATTTAGTCATTTGGGGGGGAAAATCCAGATTTGGTGGAAAAAAGCTAAATTTTGGTAAAAACTCAAAAATTTAGCAAGAAGAGTTAATCTGTGGGTTTTGTTAGGATATCTCATACAACAGCAGAGATTTTGGTTCTAAAGGTCACTTTGCCGCTACATACGCTCCCCGAAATATAATTAAAGGCACTTTATTTTTGCATAAAAAATCATGATTGGCAATAACGGTGTCTTAAATTAGTCATCAAATTTGGTTATTCCTATTAGTTGTCTATTTTAAGTTTCGAAAAAATCATCTATCGTTAGATTCCAAATTGTTTTTGCTGAACTTTCGGTTTGGTGCAACTTTTGATGCGAAATTTAATTAAAGGCAGTGCCTTTGTAGCTGTTCCCAAGATGTCAAATAAATTTGTCTAGATGTCAAATAAATTTCGTCAGTATTAATTTGAAGTGCTGAGCCTATAGATGAGTAGAAAATAACTGAAAAACGCAGATATCAATTCCGAATTAAATATGGGATCCAAAGAAGTTGCTAAGGTCCTTGCTTATAAGGATACTGGGAGTTCGAACCGGAAAATTGCATTGATATTAGCTCGTTCGGTCTCAGCAAAGGACAAAATGATCTAATTAAACGAACACTACACAAAAAATTGGTTTAAAAATAACCATTAAAATATTTCACAAAGGGACAATTCGGGAATTATTCGCTCCAGCTAAAAAAAAACTCTACTGCAGCCAATTTTAAAACTGATTTACAGTTCGAGTACAAAAAATTTGGTCGAGCAGCAACCGTGTAAAGTAAAGATAAAGGAAGTTGAAAACGGACGTATGGTTTTTTGCAAAATCTAGTATTTCTTATTAATGGGTTTCAGTAAGAGCTGACTTCAACTTCATTTTTCTCCACTTTACACAGTTGCTGCTCGTTATTGCCAATCATGACTTTTTCATGAAAAAAAGAGGTGCCTTTAATTAAATTTCGGGGAGTGTATAGGTATGATATAGTTATTCGACTTTGACCAAATTTGGTCAGGATGTAAGAGACAGTCCCAACCATATATGCAATCTGAAACAAAGAAGGTTTTCATAATAAAGGATATTTTCATCAGATGGAATTCGTTCATCGAGAAAATTCTCGATAGTTTCATCGGATGAAAATAATCTTTAGTATGAAAAACTTCTTTGTTTCTTAATATATCTCAATCAAACTTACAGTCGGATTACTAACTATTTCATATAGCTGTCATAGGAACAATCAGATGCAAATTGACCTTTAAAATCAAAAACTCTGTCATCCAGAACACTTCGAGAATATTCTCGACAGTTTCTCGACAGTTTCATCGGATAAAAAATTACCATTCTTTCCTAATATATCTCAACCAAACTCACAGATTATATGTTTTGCAATCTAACTGTATCATATAGCTGCCATAGGAACAATCCAATGCAAAATAACCTTTTGATATGCAGGTAAAACTTTTAATTTAAAATTTTCAAGGTAAATGAAATATTTTCCAATGATTTGTTGCGTTTGTTTGATCATCAATCTTAATGAATTTCTAAAATTGAAAATGTTTTTTTGAATAAAATAATGTGAGTCAAAAGTTTCAAGTTTATTTTCAAAAAATCCCTTCGCTCGACGGATCCACTTGAGCAATATTGGGGGATTGGTAAAATTTCCTATTGGACCATTCGCAAATCGTTTTCGCTGTGACATTTCAGATGTATGGGATGGGTTCTCTATAGGTTATTTGCTTAGTGGTTCAATTGAAGGATATATTTTAGATGTATGGCAACGCTATTTTCAAATTTGATTTTTCCTCGCTCGCTCCTGTTCAACTGTCATTGAAAAATGCTGTTGAAAAGGCGGCCATGAATTTTTTGTGAAAAACATAAGCATAATTACAGCGATCACAAACTCAACACAAACATAAAGACAAGATGTATTCTTTGAAGTCGACGCCAATTAGCAGTAACAGCCTTGCTGAGGAGCATGAGCAGAAGGAGGAGGAGGAACAGGAACAGGAGGAACTGAGTGTGGAGCTAATTGCGGGGGAATTGCAACAGATGACATTGTATTTGGATGAAATCGACCGAAAACTGCAAGCGGTAGTTTCGTATTGTCCGCGACGTGAATCATACGATGGCGTACTGGAATTTTGTGGCTCCAGAAATACAACTATACGAAAGTTACAGAGCAAATCATATAAACTGAAACACCAAATGGAAGAACTCTTTGATTGCTCGAAAAAAGCCAAGAGTTCAATGATCGATATGCATCATTTATTTTGCAATCTGGAGAAGCAAATAGCCGACGCACATCATCAAGCTAATGCCATTGAATCGATTAAGCTTCAAATGGATTTGGATGGGGTAAGTTAAGGTCAGAGCTCTTGTTGCTCGCTTTTTCAATTTACCTCCATGAATTGGCTTTGAGAAAAAAAAAAACAGAATTATCGGAGGTAACAGTCTAGTACCGGAACTACTCTCAAAAAAAAAAAAAATATATTTGGTGGTCCTGAAAAGGACCGATTTGGTAGGGATTTAAAGATAATAAATTAAAATATGTATAAATTTTGAACAAATATGGCAGGAAAATGGATAAAAAATTGTTGAAAAGGTTGAGTGGGGGTGTGGACTATTCGAGGGTAAGCGCGCCGCAGGCAAAAAATTTTGAAAAAAATAAAATCGTGCGCGCGATTTTATTTTTTTAAAAATTTTTCGCCTGCGACTTGCTTTGCACATATCACTAATCACAAATCAAACAATTTGCACACGCCATTTTGTCACAATTTATCGCGAATATAACTTTTTTACAGGTTCCGTTATGAAAAGTATTGAAAAACATACAAAAAATGGGCATGTTTTAGAAAAAGTAATGTTGGAAAACGTTCCACTTTATCGAAAAACAACCCTGAAAACCCCAAAGCAACCATGAAAAACAGTAAACAACAAGGAAAAAAGTGCATTTTTAACCAATTTTCAAAATTCAATAAAAAAAAAACTAGCAGTGACCCGGTAAAAATTTGTTCACCAAAATTCATGATAAATCGCCCTCTTATTTGTTTTGTGTTTTTTTTTTATTTTTAATAGTAGTTTCGCAACTAGACCTTTACCTTATCGGAAAATAGCTGTTCTGGCAACACTACCCATTAGAGGTGGAGAACTATCGATAGTGAATTCCGTTAAAAGCGTTTGGCAAAAGCCGAACGCTCTTTTCAATAAACTCTCAGAGCGCACAATCGTTGAGAGCGAGAGCGCACACAAGTAACGGCGGGTTAGATCACCTATTTTAAACATTTTTTCTCATTTTCTATTATTCAATAATTATATGACGCAAACATAATGTTGTTATTTAATAAATATGCTGAAAAAAAGAAAAGCTTTTATTAAACACTAAAAAAGGGAAAGAAAATGAGAAAAAAATGTTTGTATTTTAACAGGGTATGTTCCAACGAGTGATCGAACCAGGAAGAAAGACGGAATTCACTATCGATAGTTCTCCAAAAATGAACGATTGATCTTAATCAGCATATTTAACTCAACTCATAATTCCAATTTTAGGTAAGATGTCAGCAACGTTATCAATATTTGCGTGACGTTTATTTCAACTGGACTGAAGCCTTCAAGGGCGCCAGGGAAATGAAGAGAATCTTTAATGGACGTGTGAAGCAGATGTACTCGAAGGCAGAGTATCACAAGGAGAAGCGCAGGATATTCGAAGAGTTGGGGGAAATGGAAAGCACTTGTATCTGTGCCCAGGATGAACTGATGCAACAAGCCAAACATCTAAAATGTTGGGTTAATCTATTGATTGAGTCGGAGCCATTGTGGAACTCAGTGGTGTCGTTGATAGCATTCAAGCCAAATATGTTTGAACAGGAGGGGGATACGAATATGAATGAACGCGATGAGAAGCTGCACATGAAACGTAGCTCTTTATCTGTAATCCGTTCGTCGGTGTCCTTCTCCACCGGCAGGTATGATCACATGATGAGCATGATCAAGCAAAAGTCAGTCTTGTCCGAAAGACTCTAGAATCAAGATGTTAAATGTGTGTAAATCTATTATATTTACCTCATGTAAAAACATTTGATAATTCAAATTAACAGACTAGTTTATATTAACAGACTCAATTGGCACTGTTGCAATACAGCACTTGTTACTAAACTGATGCTTTCAATTTTCAACAGATTTTCGTCAAATCTAGTATTTTTAGATAAGGCATAGCGGAAAAAATCGAAAGCAGCAGATATTTCGTATTTTTTTTTAAGATTTTAAACCCTCCACCAAGTTTTTATTTGGCCTATGCAATAAGTTTATTCTATTGAACTTTTATGATAAACTTTAAAGGGTTTTAAAATAATATTTGAAATGTAAAAAAAACGTTAATAAACATTTATTTTTAATATGTGGCGATAAGAAGAATTTTGTTTATTTTGAGCTTCCATCCGCTTAAATCAGCTTATGGGCTATGCCGGAAATTTGTAAACCAAGTGCGAGAACTTAATTTTGTCAAAAAACTGCATGTTTTTTAATAATAGTCGTTTTTTGTTTTATTGGAATACATTTATGGGCTTCAAATTACAAAATCAAAAAGGTTTTACGGTGGTTTGGTTTTTCATGACCGAGCCCCATCAATGAATTCCTCTTTTTGCCTCATAATTTCAAAATTTCTTGTAAAAAAAAGAGTATTTTCAATGGCCAAAAAAGTTGGCAAAACGGTCATCTGAGTGTTTAGCGCTTAGCTCATCTTAAACTTTGTTTCATTTTCTTTTATTTAAGATAAAAACTGTATCGAATAGATATTTAATATATTTTAATAATTTGAAAGAAAGTGTGAGTGTAAAAAGTGTAACGTCCGCAACTGACAAAAACCAAGATTATTAATTAACGAGACCAATTATCCGTATTTTTGATGCTGGATTAATATGGTCATATATTCCAGTTAATTTGTTGTATTTGAATATTTTTCGTTTATAACGGAAAATTCGCTAATATACGCGCAAATGCACATTAACCCCAAATCGACCTCCATTTTTGTAACTAAACTTTCAGCAAGCCTAATTTTTTTCCAAAAACAGTTAGGCTTTAGTCTTAAAATAGGTTTCATAGCATTCTCAATGAAATGCATTTTCCAGAAAATTACATTAAAATTCACCGATCTAAACGCGAGCTGCAACAGTTTAAACATAAAAATTTGCGTACCAATGACGCGTCCGCAACCCAGGAATAGCCCATATGTAAAAAATGTTCAGTGTCATTCAAGTATAATTGTATGTTATGATTAACAGTGCGCTTAACAGCGGCTGTTAAATACGCACATTGAGCACAGCAGTGCCAATTTGAGCATTTGCGTTATTTTCCATTTCATTTGAATCTTTGCTCTTTTTTCAACCTGTAGAATTTAAACAAAAACTTATTCGGTTTGCTCAGCTGATAAAGCAGCGACAGTGAGGCTATGCAACGGAAACGCTCTGGACAAATAATAGAGCGTAGTACAAAATGTACTGTTGTAATGCAATTGGAATAGATCCGTCAAATGCGTGGGCCATACCGTAAATTATAAAATGTCGCTACTCTCTTTTAAATATCATTTTCAGTGCGTTTTTGCATTTCGTGCGTGTCAGATCGTTCGTCGTGCACTTCGTGCGTTGTGGCCGTCATCGTAAACGATAAAACCGATCGCTGTCGCAGCAGCAGCAACAACAACAAGAATTATAATAATAATAATAAGAAAAACAACAACAATAGGCAACATATTATGTACAATAATATTCTATCTAAGTATATATTTAAATTAATTTAAATTCTTGGCTCTTTAATTATTTTATTTATTTTGTTTAATTCAATATTTTATGCCGCCGGACGCGTTGTTTGTTTATTTGTTGCTGCTGTTGCTGTTGTTGTCGCTGCGACTTAAAACCGCGCGCGCGCAACTCAACGCCGCTGCCTGCATATTATAATATAACATTTTTTGTTTTTTTTTTAGTTTTTCTTTTTTTTGCAAGTTTAGTTTGTTTTTGTATTTGTCGTGTGTGCAATAACAACAACAACAGCTGCAAAAGCCACAGCAACAGTGCAAATATTATTACAACAGCAACACATATTAATAACGAGTGTGTGTGCGTGAATCTATCTGTGCGTGTTTGTGCATGTGTATGCTTACATGCATATTAAACATATACCTATGTATGCATATGTGTGAGGAAGTTATAGTTTAATGTTGGTTAGTCTCAATTGTCGACGACAACGCATAGCGGGCTGATTGATGCCATACATACATATATATGTATCGATGTAAGTATAGTTGCATACATTGAAAAATCTACATACACAGTTAATCAAGTAATTGTTTTAACAAAACTATAATTTGACATTTGTTTCTATTGAACAAATTAGTTAATTTCAATGGATATTTAAATCGTTTTTCCTTATTTTTTTCCAGCAGATGAAAAATATCAGAAACCAAGAAAATATTTTCTCTAGCATTTGTATTTGTCAACACATTTATTTGTCATACTGTAAGTGCTACTCCCTCTCTCTGTGCGTGTGTGTGTGTGCGTGTGAGAGAGCGTAAAACAAAAGCCGCAAGACAAAGTGCAGCAGCCGTTGATCTCTTTGTTGTTGGTGTAATTGTTGACGTTTATCAATGAAAGTGTTTTGTTGTTGTTTGCTTTATTTCATTTCGGGTGCTGCCAACTTATTGCATAAACAAACTTGAAATGCATCAAATTATTTATCAAATAAATACATATATTGTATACAAATATTAAAAACATATTTAAAGAGTTAATTATCATTTGTAAAATTATTTGCTTTGGATTTCTCATTTAAATTGATCGCACACATTTTTAGTTAGGGTATTCAGAAAGTTCAGTCTAATAAACGTGACATTTACTTTAGCTTAATTTATAATATTTTTTGCACGAGAGCTTATACGGCTTATTCGCTCTTATTTATTTAATGTGTACTATCAAAGCACGTCGAAAAAATGTCTTTATTATAGATTCTTTATACATATGTAGATACGTATGTATGTATATAAGTGTGCATGTGCTCAGACATACATATGTTTGTGAGGGGCAAATAAACTGTTTTACATATGTAGCATGTGTATAGAGAAATGCCGTTGCCAGCAGCAGCAGCAGCAGCAACAACAACAACAACAACAACATAAATAAGAAGAAACCTTTTGATAATCATATCACGCAGTCCACTGATAATTCCCATTGTATTCTACTTTTGTTGTTGTTTTTGTTGTCAACGATCGAAGCTCGCTCAGCGTCACATTATCAGCTGCTCTCCGTCTCCGTCTGCCTCTCTCTGTATCTCTTGTTCACTCTCACTCTCTCTGTCGCCCACTCTTTATCGATATACCTCAAGAGAGACACAACATCTCGGCTCTTTTGATTGCCGCCTCTAAATTGGAATTTCTTTGCATACAAGTAAATTTGATTTTTTATTTTCTTTTCTATTTTTTTTGTTTCTCTATTTACTATACTTAAATTTAGAACACAGTAAAGTCTTCGTGAGTTCGATAAATCTATTGATAAGAACTTCTCATTCGTATTTATCTTTGAAATATCAAAAAAAAATATATATATATATATAAAATCTATATTTTTATAAGCAAAGTATCTGTTAGTTATTTTAATTTTTGCTTTTGTCATGAAATAAAATTTTGTAGGCACTGTAATATGTGATGTATTCTTCACCATTTTCTTATCGTGGTATATATGTATGTATGTGTTTTCTAATATATATTGTGTCACAAGTGATACGATACATCTTACAATAAATAACCTTTATAAGTCAGATCCATAATATCTACATTATTTTATAGCGTTGTCGTTCAGTCAAAAAATAAATATTTTACTTTAATGTTTATTCTTTTTGCAAATATGATTAGTAATTGGTCCATATCACTAACATAAATAAACTAAGAACCGCTCAGGTGAAGAATGTGCTATTATGTCAACAAATAGTTTGTGTAAATTTCGCTCAGTGTAGCATGAGATAAGTATGTAGCTTTCCGCAGTTTTTCATTTGTATTCAATGGAAAACCTTTGGAATGCGATCGTATCTAATGAATGAGAGACTTTTTGCTATCTTTGTTTTATCTATCTTTATGTGAAGGAATTGAACTAAAAAGCAGACGAAACGAAAAACCAATGAAGATAAAAGAATAAAGAATAATACAATAAAAAAAACAGAACTGAAAACTGAAAATGATTTCAAAGTATTGTGTAATTTACATTAACGAGCGGATGTCGTTGGTTTCTACAATATAATGAACCAATTACCCAGTTTGTCTCTTGATTCGATTGCTAGCACACACACACACACATACACACATCAACAGCAACAGATACAGATACATTTAGAGATATGTGTATACACAAATCTGTATGTATGTTTGTGTTACTTAGAGTCAACTGTCATGATTTGTGCGCCTTTTGCGCTTCCATTTAAATTTCATTCAAGTTGGAAGAAGACACCCACTTGATGCCACCGCTGATTATCAACATTAAAGCACTGCGAAATGCTGCGAAATATACTTATAGATACAGATACAAGATATGAAATACTTGCATTTATTTCAGTTATTTCATTCGTCTCTTTCTTAATTCTTTTTTTTTTTTTTTCTTTTGGATTTCAAGTGCCAGTTCCGCATTTGATGGCCACCCACGTGCCGAGCGACAAATATTTACGAGTATACTCATATTAAAGTAGTTGTACTCGTAACTATCGCAGCACTCGACAACTATTCCAAAAATGCGAGACATCTACTTAAAAGGTGTCTGGGAAGCTGTCAACAGTATTTACTTGGCAAATATCTCGATTAAATTGTTCGATTTGCTTTTGACTTAGCATGCCAAGTGCTTATACATATATTTGGATATTCAAATACCCTATATGAGTATACCCCTGTCCATATTTTTGAATTTCCTTCCTAATTGATGTTCAAAATAAAACGCAGGCAAATTTAGCTGAAAAATATGAAACTTACGTGTGGTTTTGTCGCTTTCGTAAGCAGGGATTATTAATTTTTAAATGCTTCCCTAAGCTTTGTTTTAAATTTGTGTACAACATTTTGAAAAGCATAAAGAACTTACAATCATGAAAAAAAGTACAAGTGTGAATTTTGCTGCAGGTTTTTAAATAATCTGAGGTTACAATTAAGTCAAAGAAAGTTAAAGAAATTCTTTAAAAATGTATAAATTCTAAATAAAATTTCAAATATTTCGAGAAAAAGTAAAACCAGAGAAAAAATGATTTACTTAAATTTTAAGTTAAATAAATGAATTTAAGAAAATTAAAAAAAAAAAAAGAAATGCAGAATCCGTAAGTGCAGTTTATTATTATTGAATAAAATTATTAGTGACAACTTATTAATATGAGAATATATTAAAAAGAGTTTGATTGAAAGTTCGAAGTAAATCAAAAATTAAATAGCCTCGCAATATGTAACGATGAAAAAATGTGAAGGCAAGAAGTAATCAATTAGTTATTGACGGACTATGATATCATAATAAAGCAGCTTAAATCAAACTTTAATTAAAGTAAAAAGTTGCTAATAATTTGATAAGCTGATTGGCTGTTTAATTAGAGTATTAAAGCTGAGTTAAGGCTAACTGAATAGTGTTTATCTAAATGATTATCGTTGTTATTGTTATTGTCGTTTTTCTGATTTTTATTATTATTACATACTCATATATACATAGTATTATTATCATTGTATTGTTTCTTGTGTGTTTCTCTCTCTAGTTGCGCTGTTGACACTTCTAAGACGTTTGTGATTGACACGTTTACTTGATTTGAGCACACACATTTGTCGCTCTCTTGAATCAACGACTTTACGAGTTTATTCACGATAAAGTAACGAGCCTCGAGCTCTCGAGCCCGGGGGAGACCTTCGCCTGTAGTTGAAGGCGCAGTTCAACAACTCGAACAACGTTGAATTCGTTTTGCGCAGCTATTAGATAATGATAGTCGCACTTGTATACTCGTATATTTCCCACCCTTTCACCCATCTGAATTATGTGGCCAGTTAGTCGGTACTATCGTTCAGTTCAAATACCGCCATAAACTGGCTAAGGGCTGATCTGATCTGATCCGATCTGATCCGATCTGAGCTCATCTTTAAGCCCATTGTGATAGTGCGATGCAGTTGAATTAAATCCTTGAATTAAATGATTAAACATAGAAAACACACACACATGACCTAACCTTTGACTTCTATAGATATACTTAACACTCGGTATAGTGAACCGATAATTTAAGGCCATTTTTCAGTATATCAAAAAATAGAAAAACTCTTGAAAAAATATATAACGACGAAGACTTAGGCGCCTGGTTTTCTTGATCCGTTTTACTTGGTGTTTCTACTGTTTCACATATGAGATCGAAACTTCGAGATCCACGCACGATGACAACCCTGTTTTCACAATACCGATATCAATCCACTCAAATAACAGTAATACTAATAACACCAATACTAATCGGTAAACCTCGGCAGGGCGCACAATTCAAGCTATCCTTTATTAGCTACTATAAAGGGTGATTTTTTAAGAACCATAGGAAAGTTTTTAGAAACCAAACCATAAAATTCAGAAAAATTCATGAAATCTTAATTTAAATCTATAGTACGGTCCGTATAAGTAATGATTGAAGATTATTTCATGCAAATGTTGACGGTGACTACGCCTCAAATGGTCCAACCGCTTAGTCTAATTTTGGCATAGTCTTTCCAAAATTTCAACCGGTATCTCACTAATAAATGAGCTTTAACATAGCCCCACAAAAAATAGTCTAAAGGCGTTAAATCGCACGATCTAGGCGGCCAATTGACCGGTCCCCAACGTGAAATAAGATGTTCACCGAACTCGCCTCTCAATAAGTCCATTGTTGCGTGCTGCGTGGCATGTGGCGCCATCTTGCTTAAACCACATCTAAGCCAAGTCTTGATCTTACATTTGGGGCAAAAAAAAAGTTTGTAATCATTCCGAATAACAGCCTCAAAAGGTCGACAAAACTGATGATAAAATGGAAAAAGTCAAAAATGCAATTTCTTAACCGAGCATTTATTTTGATGATAAAATTCAATAATTTGCAAGCGTTACAAAAAAAGTTTTTGCTATCGAAAGAAAGTTTTCTTAATCTAATGAGTTTTGTGTTTCCTTTTTTTTTTTAAATATATCCAATTATCAGTTTAAGTATTTTTTACTCCTAAATTAATTTAATTTTTCTTTTCTTATCGCTTAGCAAAACTATTTTCCAAAAGTTTATTTCACTGTATTTTTAAAGGACACTAAAATTTTTTTTTTATTTATTTCTATCGATTTTTAATGTTCTTCGAATCCAAACTATTTTTATTTATTAGACTCTTAAGTAAACTGAAGATCATTAAGAAAGATTTAATATGAAATATTAAGATGTGCCGTATACGAGTATAATTGAATTAAGAATATAAAAACTATCTGATGAGCATAATCATTATAATTATCTTGTCTATGTTAAGAAGCTAAAAAAAAGTTATGACTTTGGCGCCAGCGAAGAACTGTATGAGAGCAACTGCAACAACCACAGCCAACTTCGGCAACAGCCGTAACAAGCAATTATCAGATACATAATTTATCAACAATTTTCATACCGAGTCCGAGGCGTTTGTTAAGTGTTATTAAAATTTCACACAACAGCAACAATTTAGCTCATGTTTATATGTATGAGTATGTGCGTATATGTTTGAATGCGTATTTGTTTGTGTGTGTACAACTTTTTTATAAGCAAGCTTGAATCTATCGAGGCATTTTGCGAGTCTCATGAATATGCAAAAGGCAACGAACGCATCGAAGGAAATTCCCGATAGTTTTCCAATCATAAATTATAGTGCCAACAACGAAAACGACAACGACCAAGTTTTTAGCGGAAACTGGCAACCTGACAACCTAGCTGGGATATTAAAAACAATTATAACTGTCCAAGGCAGCGGTGGGCACGAAATCTGAATTCGTTAGTAGCCGCTGGCTCCCGGAGCCATTGCGTGCCCACCGCTGGTCCAAGGCATTGCAAGACTAAAAAAGACAGAATGACAAAAATAAAGAAAATAAATACCGTAGACTTCAGTGAAGGAGACCCAAGTATTCCAAATAAATTTTCAATATACAATTTGGTAAAGGTCTAGTACAGAAACTCATCTTAAAAAAAAAAATTCAAAAAATTCAAAAAGGGGGCAATTTATCATGAATTTTGATGAAAACATTTTAACCGGGTCACTGCTAGTTTTTTTAATTGAATTTTTTTTTTTGCATTGTTGTTTTCTTGTTTTCATGGTTGCTTATTGATATTATTAAACGTTTACCAACACTGTTTTTCCACTCACATGCCAATTAGTGGTGCAAAGTAAATCGCAGGAGAAAAATTGAAATAAAATCGCGTGCTTAGCCGTGTATAATGATACAAAAATTTATATCTTTTAATTAATACTCTTTACATCTCCACCACCCTTTAGGATGAAGATGACAATGATGATTAAAGATGATGATGTGAATATTTTCATGTGGATCTATTTTTTTGTATATGCACACTTTTAACATGGTTCTGTGATAGTGTTATGCTGGAAAAAACATATCAACAAATTACATGTAAAAGAAAATGTAGTGATGGTAAACGTTTCATATTAGTGACAACATGCACAAAACAACGATGCAAAAGCTCATTTTGCTTTAAAAATTTCAATATTTCAAAATTCAATTAGAAAAAAACTAGCAGTGACCCGGTAAACATTTTTTCACTAAAATTCATCATAAATAGCCCACTTTTTGAATTTTTTTTTTTTTAAGATAAGTTCCGGTACTAGACTGTTGCCTACAATTTTTTTCAGTGGAATAGACAAAGTGCACCCACAGAAATTTCTTCTTATGAAATTCTGGTATTTGTATCCATAGGCGGGATTAATGTGTAATTTGAGTGTACATCAAATGAGAGTGGAGAATTTGTTTGACTCATGTCTATGAAATTTTGTATCGTTTTTATATAGGTCATATAGAATGTGGGTATTATACTAGAGTAGGTTAGAAATGCACCATACAAAATTGAACTAATCAAATACTGGATATCTGTGAATCAGCATTAAATGTGGGCATGGGAATCTAAACTTGAATTGGAATGGGAATACGATTGAGAATGGCAATGGTAATGAGAATCGAACTGAGAAAGAGAAACAGAATAGTAAATAAAAATTCATGTGTTATTTGTATTTCATCGCAAAAAAAAAAATTTGCCACAAAACCAACTGGGAATGCTTTAATCATAAGAAATCACTAAATACTAGCAGATACCCTCTAGTTTAGGTTTACCGAAAAACGAGAATCCTGAGTTACAAACTTGGTAGCTATAGTTTAATTTTAACTCAAAGATCTTTAGTGAAAAACCAATACAGCTTATATATTCTTGCTTGTAAATGCTTATTATCTTCAGCTTTTCATACCCCTCAAAATGTACATTTTCATGTCTACAGGGTATGGAAAAACAAACAAAAACTGTCGAAATATTACTTAGTAATACTAATAACGATCAATTGTTTGTGTAGTTTTTCTTTTTGTTTTGATTTTTTCTTATGTATTTGTTGTTATTATTGTTTTTGTTATTTTTTTGGTATTTTTCTTAATGTTTTGTTAACTACAAAAATTGAATAAACAATAAAACACTTAAGCACCAGAAAGCGCATTGTGCGGGCGTTCTTTATGCTAGCTGAAGCAAATAGCCAAGAACTTTGAATTTGATATATGTACATATGTTTAAAGAATGTAGAACTTTGGAAATGAAACAAAATTTAAAACAAATAATTAGATCAATTCTATACCAAAAGATTATCTTTTTTCCTTTTATTATATCTTGAATTTTTAAGATTATAAATTTATTTTTAACAATGTAACAAAGATTCCCAACTTTTGACAGAATCGAACTTAAGCATCTAATACGATAATTTATTATTGTATTTTATTTAAGATCCAGCTAAAATACAATTAAAGATAGTTAAATACAATACTCGCGTTATAATTAATTCATTTTATTTTATTCAGCATCCTAGCACTACAAGTTAAATTTATAATTTTTCATGTTTGTTGGTTACGTTTGCAATATATTTTTATAATTTATACATAATTCTCATTCAACGCGATATAACAGTAAAAACCAGTATAATAAGCATAAAATCTGCATTGATCTATATAATTTTTTGCAAATTAGCAAATAGTGAACAACCAAAATTCGACAGAAGAGAGCTTGAATATTATTATAAGTTTTTTTGATCTACCGATCTTACCAGTTTTTCTATATTCAACGAAAACAACTTACTTATGCTAACTAATGATCACAGATAAATATTTAAATTTTATTAAATTAAAAAAAAATATTTATTTGATAAAAATTCGGGTACGTTGCTGGGGCACAAAGGCAAAAGAGTTTTTGTCGTTGCACTGTGGCTCTTTTCCCGAAAACTCGTGGCAAAAATCTGTAACTTTAAAACTAGATGAGATATCGGGTTGAAATTTGAAATATATATTCGCAATACTTCAAAGAAATTTTTGAAAGAAAAATGAAAGTGGGCGTGGCACTGAAAAGGGCGTAAGTTAACTGTAATTTTTACTTTTCAAAATGATTTCAAAAATGTAAAAATAAAATTAAAAATTTAGCTTTGATTTAATTTTTTTTTTTAAGTTTTAAGAAATTTTTAATTTTCTTAAAAAAATTTAAACTGAAAAAAAATTTTTTTTCGAAGTATTGGGAATATACATATATTTCAAATTTCAACCCGATGTCTCATTTAGTTCAAAAGTTACAGATTTTTCCTCGCAGTCATAGCTATGACTGGCTAGCAAATTGTACCAAACATGGTCAATTTATATGTACTGCATACGGGCAAGGGGATCCTATGCAATATACCGTATGTTACTTTACTAAAACCAAAATAAATTTCGCTGGGGACAATTGTGGCAATAGTTTTTTTTTTTAAATATCTTTTAAAATATGTACCAAATCATATTCAAAAGTAAAACTTTCCGGCCCTCCCGGCAATTTTTTCTAAATTCAACCGAAAGTTAAAAAATAACCCAAAAAAAAAGATACAAAGGACAAAAAAAAAAAAAAAATTCTTCTTAAAATTTTTTTTTTTACATTAATTGAATAAGCTTAATACAAAGACTAAGCTAAATTCAAAGATGAACTATGCCAAACTTGCATTTTTAAAACGTAAAATTTTTCACTTGGCATTTTTTGGAAAAATTCTTCAACTTTGACGAGCTCCGCAACGTACAAAAATTTTTTTTCTGCATAAAATACCTTAACAATTTCTTAACCCTTTAAAGGCTGCCTATAGATCGGCTGGTACGATTTTGACGAAATTATAAAACGTGTGCCTAGAAAACCGTAGAATTTGAAAGAAACAAAAAAAAATTGTTATCTTCAAAATTTATTTTTCCGATTTCCATACATTTTTCAGCTTTTTTCGTCAACATTTTCTATGGGAAAAAAACCCTAGATATTCACCTGTAAAAACTACAGGTATACCGAGGATAACTAAACTGTTCAATTTTTATACTTATATTTTTGTTATTTCTCTTAACTATGAAATAAATTTTGCCCCGATATCTCTCACATCAACACTTTTTTGGGTATTTAAATACCCTTAGGCTAAAATGGGTTAATTCAAAAATAAAAAAATTTTTCTCAAACGAAACCACTCGAAAACTGATTTTTGCCACGAACTTTCGGGAAATGAGCCACAGTGCGTTGGTTAACTTTGTTGATGACGATAATCCCTAAAAGAAACCTGATCTTTGTTACCTTTTGGCACAGCATGTACTAAACAACTGGTCACATACTATATAACATTCATGACTACATGAACCTGTAAGCCTGTTGTCAGTTGGCGTTGCATGTGCGGTGTCCAGGCTCTCCGAGGCAAACCCAAACCCAAACCCAACCCATCCGATGTGTTTATGAGCGCTCTTGACAGTACACGATCGCAAGAGAGCGAAACTTGTTTGCAGATTGTGGTGAGGATGAGGATGAGGTTGGCACATTCTTGTCCGGCGTCATCACTGTTTTGCAATGATGATGACGTTGAGAGTGCCTGCATAATGATCATTTCGTATTTAACGCGTTTCTGTGGGCCTGTTTTTTTTTTTTTGTGTTATTTTTCCTGTTCATCTTTGGGTTCCGTTCTACAGACGACCTTAAGCGGGACAGAGAACAGACACCACCAATGTTGGGGACTGGAGCAAACAACTTTTTGTTTTGTTTTTCTTGTTTGGTTTCAATAGCAAACAAAGATCGCCACAACGTAGACCTGTTGCGGCATAGTTCGACTCGATTACTACTCAGTATTTTCCCTGCCCAGCCCACCAAGTTTTACAACCGGTTCGCTTCTCCCTCTCTCCCCCTCTATCTCTCTCTCTTAGTCTCTGTTGCTATTTTTGTTTCTCTGCATCAACAAAACAAAAATCAAAATATAAAAATAAGAGTACTACAATAATAAAACATTAAAATGCAAGTAAACAATAATAATATTAATATTATGGAAACGCAATTGAAACGCATTTCCATTGTACTTACTTGCATGCCGATTATATGGTCAAGAGCTACGTAATTAACGTAAATCCCAATAATTTCGATTAAACAATATAACAAATGTTTGTACATATGTACGCAATTGTAGCTAGAGTTCACTTACTTATAATGTGCTGGGAGCATTATTTGCAGGGAGGGCTGGTGGCTTTCACTTTTGATTAGGGCTCGATCGTTGGCTTTATGGCCATGTTCTCTATTCCCCGTCCTACGTAATGAAAATTCCCAGACAACAACAAATACGCATATTATTGATAATACATATTCATATGTATGTATATAAAACTGTCGACTATTGTAGATAAGACTCGGAAAGCTGCCTCAAATGAGTGGAAAGTACTGGAGAGATGGCAATTGTAATAATGTGTAATAATGTAGTAAAACCTATTTATTTGTATTCAAATAATTAAAAGGCTCAAAAGTGCGCATTTCGAAATTATTAGTCAGAAATTTTGTTGTCATTGTATTTATTGTTTTTGTTGATCTTCTAATGTGTCAGTTGTGACAGTGAGCTCAATCCGAGTACAAAGATTGTATCTGATTCAAAATTCTCCTCAACCAAATGCAAATATATAGTCTAAAGACTTTCCACATTAAATCAATAAATTATTTACAAAAATGATTTGAAATAAATCTCTAAAATTCAAACTGCATTTGACTGAAAATTAAATTGTTTAATTACTTAAAGTGTAGTTCCAAATTTTTGTTCTTTTAGATAAAATTAATCATTATTTTGTTTATGTTATTTTATGTAGTATTTTATTGAAGGGTTGAATAAAATACCTCGTAGTATTTTTGGTTTATTTCATGTCCACACATGCCAAATCATTTCAATTTATTAATTCATTTTTAATATATAGAAATAGAGAAATAATATAACTAAAAGTACGTAAACGGAGTATTCGGGAAGTAATTTCAGGATTTTACTTTTTACTTTTTAAAACGTTGCACTTATTTACGATTTAGTTGTATTTAAATTTAAGATTTAAACTTAAGGCTTATACTGGCTTATTGGCAAAAATCATAGCTGATCCTTGAGTATATCAATAATTAAATCATGTTAGTTGAGTATCTTGAGTGCATCTTGCACTTTGTAATAATTTTGTGGACTTTGAACGAAATATTTTGCCATATAAGCAATGTGTGTAAGTATATATGTGTGTGTGAGAGACAAACGAGTCTTGCAATGCCCATAAAAGAGCTTAACATATATATATAAGAGAGAGAGCGTGCAATTTGCACGTGCTTGAACTGGCGAGAGAGAATGCAAGAGCGAAAGAGAAGCATTTATTCATAATATCGCATGTGAGAAAGAATTCGAATTTCAAGTGATTCTACAACAACTGAAGTGCAGAAGACGCGTCTTCTCTGTAAGCAGACAAGTGTACAATATAAATGGCAAACTACATATGTGAACTCAAAGTCGCCGCAAAACTGGTAAAGCCCATGTGTCGTCGTATGTGTGTATCTGTGTGCAAAAAAAAAAAAAAAAAAAATTTTATCAGTGTAACGCTTAGATGAACTGTCAAAAGTTTGTGCCCCTAAATTTAGAATACTTAACAACATTTCAGCCGTTCTCAGTCTTATTCTCATTCCCAATTCCTATTAGTCTAGTTAACAACAAGAGCTACAAGTCTTCCTAGTTTTCTATTTTAAATATCAAAAATGTTATTTGCAGTTTGTAAGCCCAATATGCGAATCAACGGAATGCGGTATTAACTCTTAAAAAGAGTTTTATCAAAACTGTAAGACATTATCCATTAATAAATTAACTTTCCTTTGAATTTCTAGGGCGATATCTTTTTAAGGTCTTTGATGTGTAGTCTAATGAGCTGCCTTTATTCAAATCATGAGAAGAAAAAGTATACTATAAGAAACATATATATAAGTTTTCTATTGAAAGCGATCAATTATAATACTAATTTTGTAGTCAGCTTTTAATATTTATCTAGTGCTCCTTTGGATTTAAAGTGTTTATGATAAAGTCAAACGAATTACAGATGAATGTTGAAACTGAAAAAAACGTTAATGATTTCTTTTAAGATTGTTTGCTTACTTGTTTAACTGAATAAAAAACGTTTTTTTAATAGACACTAGAAAAATACAATTTTTTGTGCCTCAGAAGTAATTTACAATACATTAAATGGGTAACAGGGCGTGTATTTCAAATAGAACGCCTCTAGCACAATAGTTAGATTCGCCTTTGTTGTGAATATTATTATGGTATTTTTCCCAGAAAAGCATGTGCCTAACTGCTGAGTTCATAATAAAGCTTAAGAACCTTAATTTTTGTTTTTGTTTTTAACTTTATTTAGGCCAAGTCTGGCAGAAATATAATTTAATTATCTTTTCTGACAGCAGCAGGCAGAGAATCTATTCATAAACATTTCCGTATGCTATTTATGAAATTATTATATATTTGGCTAAAAGATAAAGTCTATCAAATATGTGAAAGATGAAAGGTGTAAAAAGTGTAGAAATTTTAGCAAAAACTAGTGAAATGATTCTTGATTACTTTAATCAGTATAAAGATAAAAGAAGTTGATGGGAGATGACAGAAGTTATTATGAATTCCAGAGAGCATTGTCTCTTCTCTAAAAAGTGTAGAAATTTTAGCAAAAACTAGTGAAATGATTCTTGATTACTTTAATCAGTATAAAGATAAAAGAAGTTGATGGGAGATGCCAGAAGTTATTATGAATTCCAGAGAGCATTGTCTCTTTTTATTCTTTATTCAGTATATAATTCACAGAAGCCAATCGACATTATGTCGTTCACATTGTATCCCATTTAATAAGTCAAGTTTTTGATTCTGTAATGCTCGTTTCAGACGAGCACTTTTTCACCGACACTTTTTGTAAAAAGGCTGTCCGTATCGAGTAACCACACAAAATTTCAAAGCGTTGGTGAAAACCCGACGGTCACCGATGGTGACCGATACGGGCAAGAAAAAATCGCTTTTTGACAAAAAGTGTCGGTGAAAAAGTGCTCGTCTGAAGCGCCCTTAAATGTATCTGCTAATTAGCGCTTATAAATGACCACACAATAGACTTGTCAGGCAAACCCAGAAGTGAATTGGCACACACACACCTGAAACTTATTGTGTGGCTTGGTATCTAACACCTTAACGCTTGCTTTATTATTATTTTTGGGCTCAATTTGTCAACGCGCTACCAAAATAAAAATCCCAAAGACAACAAAGCGACGCGACATGACTCGCAATTTATGAGACACTTTTTGGGACGACGCATGCACAGAGTCGCGTGCCAGAATGTCGCACTCAAAACTGAAACTGGAACTAACATTCAAATTGAAACTGAAACTGGAATCGAAATTGAAATTTTAATTGGAACAGAAGGGGCAATCAGTTCATCAGTTTGTCAGGTAATCAGTTAAAGGGTGACGATTATAATTCACAACCTGCCGCCGATTATCACCCACCTTGGCACTATTCACAATCGCCAACATTTTGCCATGCCAATCGCTCTGATCTAAGGGCACGCGCAGAATTGAACTTTTGATCAAGGCACGTCTCTATAATATAAATATATATCAAATACTTAGTAATAACTTTTACAGTAGGCTCACGCTATGGGCAACATTAAGCAGTGATAATTTTTCACAGTAAATTTATATTTTTCAGTTTTGATATTTTATCTCAGTGAGCATAAGTGCAAATATAAATTATTTATTTATTTTATTTTAATAAATAAAAATAAAATCACTAACAAAAATATACAGGTCTGTTCCGGTTTTCACTTTAGGTAAGATTTTGCGGAAGTGAATATCTTTACCCTGCTCTAATATAATTTCGGGGAAATGTGGCGGATTTATTTCACTTTGGGTTGATGAGTTTATGTCCGATAAAACGAAAAACGAGCATTTTTGAATATTAGCCTAAATGCAATGTAAATATATTTATATAAATATATGCTTTTAACTAAATGCTATACAATAAAGAGTAATTATATATCAAAAGAAAAACAAATACGACCACGAATTCGTAAATTCGTTTTTGTAATTCATTAATATTAAACTTGAAACAAAGAAATGAAGTTTAAACGGGACTTATTATTTATAAAGTGAAAGTATATATTTTATGATTTAAATCAAATATTTATAAAAATGGGAAAGCTCTATACATTTGTTCAAACCTTATTGAAACTGTAGATACAATTTAGATCACAAATCAACATCGGAGATTTGTGTAAATAGGAAATCATATACAAGTATTATGGGCTAACAAGTTTTTAAGTATCCCTTGAGTTTAAAGTAGATGAAAGAGTGTACCAAAGTTGTGCAAAATTTGTTGCATGAATTAGAAAAACTATTTTGTAAATAATTACATTGTTGATCAAGAGCCAAAGTCCATGGGCGATCATTTCCCTTTTCAATAAACATTTATGAATTATTTGTTTGCTTATTTATTGTAATGGAATTTCTATATATGTACGTCTGAGTATACATATATATACATATACAATATATATCTGTGTATATGTATGTATTAAATGTCACCTGGCTTGGGATTTGAAAATGTTTTAATCAATTGATTTATAAAGTTCGCCCGGAACTCATTGCGGCTGTGCGTGCGGATACTTTGAGCACACTCTGAAATCCATTAGCAAGTCAAAAACTTTGTCAGTATTCTACAAAGTATTATGTAATAACATTAAGAAAACTTAAGTTTATTTACGCTTTAGAAATTTAAATTGAAACTCGAATCGAAATTGAGTTTAAAAATCAATCTTTTTTTTTTGCCGATGAATATTGATTGATTGTGATGTGTGCGATGTGCCGTATAATCTTTAAAGAAAAATTATTCAATTGTTGATTTTTATCAACTTAACAAACAGTATACATGTGTACGTGTGCTCTTTATGTGTATGTGTGTGTGTGTGTTTAGTTGGTCCACAAAATTCCAGCTCGTTGCAGGCCGGATATGGCTAGTGAAAATATGCAGCTCAATTTGCTCAATTTTGTCAAGCTTACGCTCAAGTTGCGGCCAGGGTTGTGAACGACGACAGTGTGTGTTTTCTCTTTGTGTGTGTGTGTTTGTGTGTTTAATTTTTTATTTATTTTTAATAAAGCAGAGACAATCATTTTAGTCCTTTGCAAGCTACTGTTGTCAAACACAGAGTTTGCAAGGAACTTTTATAGTTAGCAACACTCTGAAAATTTAATACATTTCATATGCAACCCAAGCTCGTTCATCGAAACACAGATACACACACATGCTTGTACATGTGTTGTCCATTGTACTGACTATTTAAGCCTTAAGCTATGACCACGTTGCGTATACGTCAAATGCATTTCGTTGAACAGCGTATTTCTGTGTATTTCTTTCATTTAATCCAGATTTCAATAGTTCTATTCTTTTCATTTGTGCTCATTCTTATTTAGCATCTAGTTAAATCGCTTTAACATTTTAGGTGGTATAATATTGATTGTTTTCCTTTGAACTGTAGCTATTCTTTTTAACAAAAGTATGTTAACTTTATATATAGAAATAGCTTCTATTAGTCTCTGTCAGAGTTGTGCCTATAAGCATTACCATTACTATTTAATTAGCATTGAAAAAATTAGTGCTAGTGAAATTCATTTCAGTAGGCATTGAAAAAAGTAATGCTAATGAAATCGAATTTAACTAGCATTGAAAAAACTAGTGCTAGTGAAAAATTTTCATTACTTTTCATTTTCAATGCCAATGAAAATTTTTTAATTAGCATTGAGTAATTATAGGAAAAAATTATTTTAAATAAAATTAATAATTATTTTTTTGGAAAAATTGAAAAAAATTGAAAAAATTGGAAAAGTTTAGAAAAATGGAAATAAACGTGAAGAAAAGTGTGGAAAATGGTTTTTCCAATAGTTTTCCCGATATACCATATATTTATACGATAGTTTTATGCGATACTTTTATACAATAGTTTTTTACGATAGTTTTTTACGATTGTTTTATACGATAGTCTTATACGATATTAATTCATGCAATAGTGCACTGCTCTTACTTTTTTATGTTCGCCCATTTTTCAGACTATTTCAAGAAAACAATTGCTAAGTCGAAAAATAATAACTGTTCCTTTATTCTGAAGCCCCCAATTTTTTCCCATTTTTTCAATTTTTTTCAATTTTTCCAAAAAAATAATTATTAATTTTATTTAAAATAATTTTTTCCTATAATTACTCAATGCTAATTAAAAATTTTCATTGGCATTGAAAATGAAAAGTAATGAAAATTTTTCACTAGCACTAGTTTTTTCAATGCAAGTTAAATTCGATTTCATTAGCATTACTTTTTTCAATGCCTACTGAAATTAATTTCACTAGCACTACTATTTTTCAATGCCAATGAAATGCCGAATTCATTAAAAAAGTAGTTAATTAGGAACAACTCTGGTCTCTGTTTAAAATTTAATAAAATAAGAGATGTTACATCCTAAAAGCACTTTAACATTAATTCAAATAATTTCTTGACCATTCACTTCAATTTATTGCATTTGAAATTGTACCTAAAAATTAATTCAGTCTCTTTCAGTTAGCCGAGCAACTAAGCAACCAAATCGTCTATGCGGGTACTCACTGTTGTTAAACATTATTAGACTTTGTGTGTTTGTAGAAAATATAAATTTTGTATTTACGTTTATAGCTGGCTAGCTCTCTAATCTATGGATTGTTATATTTACTATACTATATATAAAATTCATAGCTGACCAGTCACATAGCTCGTAAAACTTTTCACTCACCCACACAGTGTTACGTATATACATACATACATACGTTTCAGTTAATAAACATACAGATACAGATACAGCTAAATGTAGCCGGTGCAACAGTTACTTTCTGGCCACAACAATTAACAATTGAAATTGATAACAATTTTTAATTACGCCGCCGTCGATGCCCAAAGGCAACAACATCAAGCGGCTTTTTATACCCCTGTACCAATAAAAATGAGTAAACAAGGGTCTAATAAAATTTTGCAAGTGTATGTAACAGATATAAAGCACATTAAGTGTTCATATTCTTGATTAATCAAGTTTGTATGGGCTACATATCTTACATAAATCAAACTTTTAAAATCTCTGTAATTTTCAACGAAATGTTGAAAGGATCGTTTATGCGAATTCACTTTAAAACTGATTACAGGGTATCAGCATATCAAGCACTTTTGACTGCAACATTCAAACTTTGTTACATTTGCCTATGTTTTGCTTTTATTTTTATATTTTTTTTATCTTTTGCTGCGAACAGCATTGAAATGTTGGTCTAGATTTCGAAAGCCGCCATATTCGAGTACGTATGACAAATACGTATGTAGATACGACATACGCACATTTATAGAAATATGCACATACAGATACAATAGCGCTACAATTGCAGCCATAGATACAGATACTTATTGGCCATATCAAGGTGCGATAATGGCATTGTTAACATATTATTTACACACTCATTTTGTTGTAACAATTAATCAAATAAATATCATTCTAATTGCACACTGGTTGCCACGTTTATAATGATTCACAACAAATTTAAAATATTTACCAACAATTCGTGACAATTTTGTCTTTTTTATTTACAGGGTGCAACATGTGCCGAGAACTGATGAAGCAACAATTTGTTTGTTAAAGGTAAGTCAAAAAATAAAGAAATAAGTATCCAAAGTTCCGAAAGTTTTAAGTTGATCCCGTCTTGGAACTACAACTTTACAAGTTCATTTTTGGCATGATCTAGAAAAAAAGAACCGTCTTAGAATCACTTGAGAATCCTTATATATTGTAATAATGATTATAAATTTGTAATAATGATTAAGTTATATGTACACTTTTTTTACACACTTATTTTGACATTAATCAGTTTAAAATCTCTGCTTACTGTTGAATTAAAAATAGCATTCCGCAGGGAATGAGTTACATCGTAACATATTTATTTAACCCTCGTAAGCGTAAGCGTGCCTCAAGGCACTTATTCGTTAAATCACAATAACTAAAAAAGTAATCCGTTCTTTAACATAAAAATATTTTTTAGCTGTTGCTAATAAACACAGCTTCACACTTGCAATAAGCTTTAAAGCACTCGGAAGCTTTTAATGGTGCTTTAATTTTGACTAAGTCACGCCATGCGCTTTTCCATTTTTTTTCGCGAAAAATCTCGGGAGGGTCAATTTGAATCTGCTCTTATGCTGCATAGACAACAAAATCTATTTGGTTGGTGTTATATACCAATAGATAAATGACAAATCTGAAATGTAAAAATATTTTCAACCGAATTTTTTCACTGATATCCCCAAAAAAGGCTTGAGTCACTTTTCACATTTTGTCCTTACAGGTGAACGAAGCCATGTACACCTTTTCTGAGCTCATTTTTGAATTCAGAGGCCCAAATTAATCTTGGAAAACATAACTTGACTTCTCTTCGTTTATTATTTGCAAAGATAGCCTTAGAGGGTTAAGCATTTAGAATATTTTTCAATTGATCAAAACTATGCAAATATGTGTTAGAAATAATTGAACTTGTTTTGCATAGTTTTCGGTTTAGTAAGTACATATTTTGAAGATGTGAGTTTATGAATATTTATTTATTCACATACATATATATGATTATTCATTATCAGCACTCGGTTTACATTGTCATCTCTCACTGTCAGCGTAGCGATTTAAGCAACTGGAGCACACATGTAGTCATATTCAAAAGAGTGTAAGGCTCCACGACAAAGCATTGATCAATGGGTGTATCAAGGCGCATTAGCCAACTAAAGCCCTTCCCCAGATGTCAGAGTGAGCGGCGATAACGGCACTGTGTTGTTGGTGTTCTTTTACTACGTTTCATTTCAAGTCACAATGCCATAGATACAAATGTATCTTTGTATCTACATATGTCATTGACAAATAAGTCATTTGCCATATGCATCAGCTGAATTCAATTAATTACGACTTTTAGTATTATTTTTTTTACATTAGCGAAAGTGGATAATCAGTTTTCTTCTAACTTTTTCTCTTCTTTAATTACTTTACACGTTATCTTAGAAAGAGATGTTACTTCTTATATGGTTGCCCTTTAAAGCTCAAAAAGAACACTTTCACATATTGACATTAAGCTTATAAATTTATTGTGAGCAAATTTCATTAGCTACATAACTAAAAAGTCCCTTAACTATTTGTATCTTTGAATTTTAAACTCTAACTTGACAAAAATTACTGTATACTCTAAGGCAGCGGTGGGCACGCAATGGCTCCGGGAGCCAGCGGCTGTTAACGAACTCAGAACTCAGAAACACTGCTGCTCTAAGGCGTGTACGTTGCTTGTAAGCCTAATATAGTTCAATATTAGCTTCTTTAATAAAACAAATTAATTAATTAAATTTAATTGTTTTGCTAATAATTACAATTATTATAATTTTTTTATTTTGCAACTAAGTTGAGTTTTTTTTTTTATTTTTTTTTAATTTTTAAGATCACTTGACCTCAACGGCTGGGTAATAATTTAACAGTCTTTAAAGTTTTCCCACTGGTCGCGCTTGTTTTTGATCATTTGTCACTGCATTTGCAGTGAAGTTTTCCCAGTCAGTGTCTTCGCCTTCCCCGCGCCTTCGAATGTATCTGACTGTTGGATTGTTGTCAACTTTGGCGGTGCGTGTGTTCTCATTGACGTCACATGGCCATGTTACCGAGGAAGGCACTCAACCACCATCAGACATCTACTAGTAGTTGGCGCCGTTTGCCCTTTCGTTGCCCACTGTCCGTTGTCCGTTGTCCGCTTGCTGTGTGTGCATGTTGCACGCAAATACAAAATATCCAAACACAAACTGTTTGCCACATTGTCCCACCAACATTGCCACATTGTCCCAACAGCTATTCCCCCGTTTGCCCTCTTTGCCACTTTTCCCCTTACTGTGTAAGCTCTCAAGTAAGCAGGTCAGGCCGCAGTTCGCTGAGTGCGACTGGCGAGCGCCTCTTGCGGTTCTCCAATCCCTAATGCCACGCCCACTCACCCAATCCGTTCCGTTTCGTCCGTTCGTCATTTTCTCTTCTCTTCTCGAGACTTTCACGCTCGCTTCTCTATCACAACAAACAGAGCAAAAACGACAAAAACTACTCGGTTTGGTTTTGTGGTTAACTTGAAGTTGTTCTGTACTGCAGTCTGCAGTTTCTCTGGCCGCTGTTAGAGCCAAGTCAGACCTGACACCGAGTTGCATAATATTTTTCGTTAGTTAAAATTGAAATTGATTTTTATGGGAGAAACCGCAAGGTGACTGTACTTTTACTTTACCTTATCCATGTTACCCAGTTTGCTTCTTCGCTTCTTCGCTTTATTCTAGCTGCTGTCATTGCCAGTTGTCTTTTTTCCCATTCCATGTCCTCTTGTCCTGTTGTCCTGTTGCACTATGGGGAATTTTCCTCATATTTCTAGTCCTTATCTTACTTTCTCAATTATGCAAATTTAAAAAATTTTGATGCAAGCGTAAAAAATAAACATGAAAATGTTTTATTTTAATATTATAAAAATTTGATACTTGTTAAACAGCTGTCAAAATCAGCTGCAATTGTTTAAAATTTAAAATAATTTGTAAAATGATAAGTAACTCCGATTAAAAAAATTTTGTTTTATACAAGATCTTTTAATTCAAGAGGTGGTTCCAATGTTAAACTTAAGTTTGTGATACTCTGTCAAAACCAAATTGCAAATCAAAATGCAATATCTAAAATTACATATATGTATATAATTTTTAACGGTTAATTTTCAATGGATTTTTCTAATTTTGTTATAAATTTTAAATAAATTTTTTTTAAGAGCTTATAAGTTCAATAATTAAGTATAAATGTTAAAAAATATGGAATTTAGAAGTTTTTTAAGTTTCAACTAAATAAATGAAAGCCGAAAAATTGAAAAAAAATGTCCATAGTGGGTTCTCCCGTTATTTGGCACTGCAGTCTGGACAACGCCTGTAAGTATGCAGCAGACTTTTGTTTTCGACATAAAAATCAATTTCAATTAACGAAATATGCAAATAACGCTGGCCGATTCCAGAATGTGCCATAAATATATACGACCATTGATCCAATCAAAGCTGCCAGCCTCTTTTATATTTTTTTATATTTTAATATATAAATGTATTTTTTGCATCCTTTGTGGACTTTGTAATGCCAGGCGCTTATTGAAATTTAAGGAACTTTGCCTTGTTGACTTTTCTCTTGCGCCAAGGCAAACAAATTTACAAATTTACAAAATGACAGCCAACCAGTTCATCAACTCGTCAGTCAGTCATTCGGACGGTCAGTCAATCAGCTATTCGGCTGAATCAGTGGCTGCTTCAGTCGACGGCTGTTCCAAAAGTCACGTTTTGGTTTTTGTGCTTAATAATGTTGTCCTGGATCTTAATGCCCTGTAAATAGCCGCAGATCATTTTTTCCTTAACAAAATTATACAGATATTTAATATAATGATATTACAAATTCTGTAGAACAGTAAATGTGAACATATACTTAAATATAAATTAAAAAATTAGAAATAGTGAAGGGACTAAGCAAATAAAATTTTAGAATTTTATATATTGCTGCAACATTTGTAAACCAGAAGAAATATTTAAGTAAAATAATCATAGAAACTGCGAGGAATGAATTATATCAATATAAGCAAGAAATAAAATACTGAAAAATGTAACAATGCCAATTTTATCAAAAATTCAGATGAGTTCTTATGTTAGCATGAGCGGTTTATTGTGATTGTTTTCAATAAACTAAATGCATAGAAGGCGAGAGTATTCAGTGTAGAAAACCTCAAGTTATTTAAATGAAAATAGAAAAATAAAATAAAATAAAGAATATAAAAACATGAAAATAAATAGAATGTAGAAATCAAATACATTTATTACGGCATTTTTAGAATTAAAATTTGATATAGATTTAATTGACATAAATTAATGAGTACTTAAGGGTCGATCAATCCAGTCAAGTAATTTGCTTGTTGTGTTTATCTTTATTGCTGTTGTTTGTTGTGAATGCTACAGTTGGGTGACACTTTTTCTGTTTAAAATATTCTATATTTTATTATATTGAATTCATTTTCTCTATGCGGCATCCAGCGCGCTTTCATTCACTCTTTGAAATTTTCATCTGTGTTGGTGTGTTTGTTCCCAGCAACTTCAATTGACAAATTCTTTGTTTTGAGTACTGAGAAAATTTGTGCTACCAAATTTCTGTGCCACATGCCATTTCAATTACGGGCTTTCCATGCTCCGTACTTTTGATTGTGAATTGCAACCTCAGTCAGAGACAACACACACACACTCAATCACATATATACAAACAAACAAATAAACAGAGAATTTGTGCAACGGGTTAACAACGCATAGGGCGGTGTGTGTGTGTGTAGGCGTGGCATTTTGTGTTGTCTCATGAGCAATAAGTCAGCATCACGATGCGAGGGGCGGAGCAGAAGCAAAGCAAAACAAAGAAAACAAGCAAACAAAAACCAAAAACCGGACTCCTCAGGCACTATAGGTCAAATGGACACTTTTTCTGATATTCAGGCCTGTTCCGAATTCCGAAAACGAGTCGATTTGCCACAAAACGAATTGATTGCTGTTCCGAATTCCGAAAATCGACAATAATTGTCGTTTTCAAAACGTGTGCTTTAGAGTCACCGATATCCAAAGTAAATGCCATTTAAAGCATTACAATAAATACCTAAAATCATAAACTAAAAATTATAATAATGTTGAACATTTTTAGAAACATTTAACATTACTACTTTTACTTTTAATAGTTGAAGTATATTTTAAAAGAATTTTTTTATAAGCATCTATAAAATATTGCATGAAAAACATAACCGAGCATCAATGACTAAACTCTGGTGCAAAACTATAGCCGCACGCAGATTTTTCAGTGTACGGATAGAAAGAGTGGAGCTAGAGAAAAGATTTTACTACCATTTGAAAAAGCGTTTGAAATGAAAGAAAATAGATGAAAAACATCGACACTTTTCATTCAAAAATTAACCGTTATGTTGCATTTTCGTTTTGGGCAAGGTTGTTCTTTTTTTTGGCTAGCGCCGTTTTTTTTTGCTCGAACTTGGTTCTGGGCTTGAAAGCAATAATGTTCGGTTTTTGAGTTTGGTTTTGCTTGTTTTACATCCTCCGGGTTTCTCTGTGCCATATTCATTCAGATTTTATCAAATATTTCCAACTACTTTGTCGGAGAGACCAATATTTCTGTCAATTTCTCAAAATTAGCATTTCTCACTTTTGGGCGCCAGAACTTGGTCCTATCCCGACATCCGAAAGAACTGGTCACTTGGAATATATATTAATTTGTCTTAAATAGTTACTCAACCAAGTTCGAGCAAAAAAAAAACGGCGCTAGCCAAAAAAAGAACAAGATATCAGCTAGTGCGGCTATAGTTTTGCACCCTACCCAAAACGAAAATGCAACATAACGGTTAATTTTTGAATGAAAAGTGTCGATGTTTTTCATCTATTTTCTTTTATTTCAAATGCTTTTTCAAATGGTAGTAAAATCTTTTTTTTAGCTCCACTCTTTCTATCCGTACACTGAAAAATCTGGGTGCGGCTATAGTTTTGCACCAGAGTTTAAAACGAGCTGTTCTGAATTCCACTTTCCTTTTTGTTGTCGATACCAACTTTTGCAATCGAGTGCTGCTAGAGTTGCTTTAATTAAATAACAAAATTGGAGACAGAAGTTTTAGTCTAATTTAGCTTCTATCTGAAATATTTTAAACAAATTTTCAAAAAAAAAGTTTAAAACAAATCTAATCGTATTTAATATAAAAATTGAAGCTTGAATACTTTAATTTTTTAATTGGTGACAGCTTTGTTTCTTCCATAATTGGACCATCTGCTTCGTGTTAATATGAAAAGGCACATTCACAGGTCAATCAGCTTGGCCTGCAAGCAACCAATATCCATAGCTGCAGACATTTTAAAAAATGAACTTAGCTTGTTTTTGTTTGAGCAATTTCTTCCTCTTCATGACAGCTGATACGGTCAATGACTTACTGCTATCAAAACGTTTTCAAAACCGAGTCCGAAAAGTAAAAACAAGTTAATTTCGTTCGGAGTTCGGAACAGCAAATAATAAAACTTTCGTTCTCGTTTCGTTTTACTTTTTAAAAACGTTCGGAATTAGGAACAGGCCTGATTAAATGATTTTTTAAAAGTATTCAAATTAAGAAACTTTTTTAACATTCTTATTCTTATACATCAACCTGTAATGTTGCATACCAGCTGTTTTAATTCAAAAGCACATGCCTTTGAATTGTGTAACAATCTTGACGAAATTCAAGTGGATCAATTTTTTTTAAATTGCAATTTTTTAATAAAATGTATGATGTATACTGATCAAATCAAACTGCGCATGAAAGTAGCGTAAGCATGATTTTTCCTACTTCATGAACGCTTGGTCATGAGAATTTATGAACATTTGGTTATTACTTTAGGACCGTATTGGTTACAAATTTAGAACAGACCGTTCTCAATTGATACCCACATATTCTACTTTAAGACCCAATTGGATTTTCATATGGGATATATTGTTAATAATTTAAGCGTTATAATAAAAATACACAGTAATGTTTTAGTATTTTATTAAAATGGCTACATATTAAATATTCTTATTTTAATCTCTTGTCGCTCACGAATGAACTGTTCCTTGTTTCGAACATCTTATTAATTACTCATACATATTGTCATGTCTTCAAAGCTGTCGCCTTGATTCGGCGAAAATTGAATAAATTATAAAAATAGCTGTAGAGCTAAAAACGATTATGATTACATGCTTCCAGAAAGTAGCGTAAGCATGAATAATACAGCTGATGGATTGACTGTCGCCAGATGGCGATTTCTGAGAGTGCTGTCATTTTCACTTCATTTTTTATAATATTTTGAAAATGGCGAGAAAAATGTGGAAAAAGTGCCTTTTTTGCAGTTTTCAAAAAATTATGAAAAATACTAGCGAAGAGATATTTGAAAATTTTTTTTTTCAGTCACTATTTAAATTGTTTCAAGAAAATTTTCTCATCCAAACATTTTTTGTTTGAGACCCAGGAAAAAAGTCAAAAAAATTGACTTTTACAAAAACTTAAAATTATCAACGGGTACTTAATGGGTCAAGGACATTTTTGTATCATTTGAAAGGAATTCAAAAGACCTTTCCATTGATACCAAAATCAACATGAAGTAAGTAAAAATAACGAGTTGATTTAAATAAATGTGCTGTGTAAATACTTTTGACCACCCCTGTATACTTAGAAAGTATTAAAAACATTACTTTAATATTTATTAACAAAAATAAAAAATTTAAAAATATTTTTTTTGTATTTATATTTTATGCGATCTAGAATGGTAACTTTACACGGAAAACTTAAAACACCTTCGAGCTATTAATTTATATCAGAAAAAGGGTCCAATTGACCTATAGTGCCATGCTTTAACTTGTGTAGATAACTGTGCTGCATTTTGTGTGTGTGTGTTTGTGTGTGTGTTGGAGTATGTGTGTATCGATGTGCTTGTGCGACTTGTGACCAGCTGGTATCGGCTCCATCATTGCCATTTTCCTTCAATGGCGCCAGATACGATACACTAAATCAGTGCAACATCTCGAAATTGCAGCTGAAAGGTAATAAGAAAATGCCACAACGCACTTCCGTCCGAAGCTCAATCGTAATTTTCCCTCCCGCTCTTCGTCCTACACTTGCTTGCACTCACTTCTGACCAGCAAATAAGGCAGTAAGGGTAAATTAAGCACGCTGAAAATTTGACACCCTTGTGAAGTTCAGTATTCAATTTCAAATTTTTTTATTGAATATGTTGATTTGATTGTATAATATTACAATAATTTACAATATGATGCATATACTGAATATCACTGCGGACGGCAGTCCGCGCTAGTGACGAAAGCAGCACGAAGGGTGCGAAGGCGACTAGCATATATACACAGGAAGAATGGAAAATTTGCTATGACTGTCCGATCGGGTCGAGTTATGTACCGATCGAAAGGTACATACTAAGACTTTTGGAAACTCACCTGGTTCGTGAGATAAACAGGTGTTAGTGGGAGGGGAAAATTTTAAATTATTGGAGCAAATGGGGCCGTTGGAGCCTTTTCGATTTTTATTTTAATTTGTTACTATTCTAATCAAAAATACACGTCGAATGACACCTTGATCATCAAAATCCGATCACTGGTTCAGAAGATAATTAATTTTGAAATTTTTGGTGGCCTTTTCAAAACGAGATGAAAAGTCAGTCTGTTTGTTTGTTTGTTAGTATCAAAGCGTTGATTTAGCTTAAAAGTTTGAATGAGGACTTGTTCCCGATCAAAAATCTAGAAACGTTTGTTCTATGACTTTTTCGAAGAAAAAGCTAGTTTAGCGGGAAATCGCTAAAAACCGCTAAAATTAAAACCCCTATAGCATCCAAACGATATGAGCTACAGACGTGATCTATATATCGTTGGAAAGGTATTTTGAAGTATTTTTTTCTAAAGTGCATAGGTAAAAAGCAACAGGTGAAATAAGATATTTTGTCCTACATTTTGGCGTTTTTTGAGAAAACAACGCTAACGATTTGTTTTAGCTATCAATATATTGTTGTGTGTAAAATTTCGCGTTTTTTGATATATGATACAAAAAATTTTACTGATGGGTTTGGGAGATATTACTTATTAACTGAATATACCTTTTACCATTACACTACTGCATGTACATATGGAGTATGTACATGTACATACATGTAAATCGCCAAAAGCCACAGCATCCAAACGATAGAAGCTACAGATGTGATCTATATATCGTTGGAAATGTATTTTGAAGGGCTTTAAGCCTAGCTTTTTTTTTAAAACACAGGTAAAAAGCTTCAGGTGAAATAAGGTTTTTTTCCCCATACTTCGGCGATTTATGAAAAATCTACGTTTCAAATAACTTTTAAATATGTTATTTGTTGTACACTGCTTGCAGCGTCATGCGGAAATACTTACTGATTGTAAGTTGTGAATTTTTTTTTGCGGCAGATAAAACATATTATAATTATTATTATTATTGAAAAGTTAGAACAGTTTACAAAACTAAGACTAACTTATGAGGTATAGCACTGGCGGCGTGGCCTTCGGCTATATTGTTTTAAAACATATTATAATTGCGAATATAGTCGAATAACTATTAGCCGATATTAGCTGTTAACTGAATATATGTATATACATTTTACTTCTAATTGGAATAGGACAGCAGCAGCAAAGTGTCATAGCAGCCAGAGTTTGAGAGTGCTACTAGCTTTTGCGCTTGGCATGTGTGTTTTAAGGGAACCAGTGTTGGCAGACAGTTTGTTTTAGCTTGTATAAAAAATAAACAAAGTTGATAGAATGAAATTTCAAAATTTCTGATATCTTATTCAAAAATTTCTGATATCTTATAAAAAAAACCTCTTTACGAGGTAAAAGTCTAGTGACGAAAACAGTTATATGCCCCAAAATTTCTGATATCCAATTTTGTGACGAATAATATTAAGTTTGACATAAAAATTATTTTAAAAAAAAATTTTGCATTCGGCACTGCGCAAAACATTGAGTTTTATTTGGTATGAAGAATTGAGACATTTTAGCGCAATGTGCCGAGTGCCAAAATTTTTTTTAAAAAAATTTATATGTCAAACTTAATGTTATTCGTCACAAAATTGGATATCAAAAATTTTGGGGCATATAACTGTTTTCGTCACTAGACTTTTACCTCGTAAAGAGGTTTTTTTTATAAGATAAAATATTAAAACTCCAATATATTAAAATTACCTCAAATTTAGTTAAATGAATAAAGCAAATGTATAATGATAGTTTGCAACATTAAACTTAAAGGACTGCACAATTTCACGATCCCAACGCATTCGGGAAAAACGATATTATGATTTAGAAATCAAATGAATTTGAAACCAAGTCACATCAATTAAGTAATATTTTTTAAATAATGTATAAATTAAATAATAACCAAAAACCATGATGAAATTATAACAAGGTGATGTATTCGCTCTCTCCCGGGGCGACTTGTTTGCTGTCAGCTCTCTGAGAGAGTCTGGCGTAAGAAAGACGACAGAGATAGATATATAGAAAACTTGATTTGTTTGGTTTTCTATACTCTTTACTCATTGTCGTGTTGTGCGCTGTGCAATTTATAAAATGAAGATAAAGAGCAATGGCATGTTTGTCTTATTGTTTCTGTTGCATTTATCCACATTTGTCTCTTCTTTATGACTCTGGGAACACGAACCAGACGACTCGAGTTTGAGTCATAAATTTTGCACACACGCTGCATTTTTCACAGAAATTTATACAATCGCTTACTACGCTTTGCTTTCGTATTGACAATCGTAGCCCCGAAAAAGAGGGCACGTTAACCGATTACATCACCTTGTTACAATTTCATCCTGCCCCAAACTACAACAAAGTTTTTTACACTCAGCTTTGATTTTCAATCAAAGTTTTTTATCCAATGTCAATTAGCATGTGAAACACAATGTCAAATACAAAAATATAATTATATGTTATGCGATATGCGTTACACGTTTCCTACAAAATTGTGTTCTTTGAAACCTGAATTTGGCTTTCGTCTGTAATTCCGCTTGGATTTGTTGCAGTTGCAACAATTGGTTGCACCACATGCAAAATTTGCAATGTCCAGCTTATAAATGCTTCACGAATCTTTTGATAAGTTCTTTGCAAGGTTTAATTGATCAAAGCATGACAGAATCTACTGTTGGGAGCTTCTCAAACGGCAAACTTAATTAGGTCTGATTAAAATGGTCACAGGTTAGACAGAAGAAGATTCGTAGTGCATATCGATATCAATACATTCATGCTTCCTCCTTTCCTGCGTTTTATGATTTAAAAACTGTTTGAAAGAAGAACAAGAATATAGCGATGAAAGGAAATCGATTGAATTTTTATATTGAGTTTTTTATCTTATAAAAAACCTCTTTAAGAGGTAAAAGCCTAGTGACGAAAACATTTGTATGCTCCAAAATTTCTGATATCCAATTTTGTGACGAATAGTATTTAATTTTAGGCATGAATTATTAAAATAAAAATTCGGTCACTGGCACTGCGCAAAAAAGTACTATTTATTAGGTATGAAAAATTTGGCGCAATGTGCCCAGTGAAAACATTTTTTTTTAATAATTTATGTGTCAAATTCAGGGTTTAAAAATGCTACGCTACTCCGTAGTATTTCGATTTGCTCTGGCTACCGCTCTCGATTTGAACAGAGCAGTAGCAGAGCCATAGCCGAAAAATATGAAAGGATTTGCTCTGGCTCTGCTCGGAGTTTTGTCGCATCATTAACTATAGCAATAGCAATAGCTTAAAATCAAGTTATGTGCTCTCCGGCTACGTAGCGGTAGCTAAAAAACTGGGAGATGGAGGAGAGCAGAGCAAATTAAACTTTTTCATCTACTTCGGCTCTCATGGTTTTTTTTTTTTGCTTTGTAACGATGTTTATTGTTTGTACAAGCAAAAGCAAACTGTCTGGCAACACTGGTTCAGCACTCTCAAACTCTGGCATCTATGACACTTTGTTGCTGCTTTTCTATTCCAATGCAAAGAAAAACGTATATATTCAGTTAATAGGTTATATCTTCCAAACCAATGAACAAAAAAACGAGAAATTTTACAAACTACAACGTATTGAAAATAAAAGAAAATGGTTAGCGGCGTTTTCTTAAAATCCGCCAAAATTTGAGGAGAAATACCTTATTCAAAAAACTTTGAATTTATGCCTAAAAGCCCTTCGAAATACCTTTTTAGCGATAGCGGTTTTTAGTGGTTTTTCGAAAAAGTCGTAGAACAAACGTTTCTAGATTTTTGATCGGGAACAAATCCTCATTCACCGATTTAAGGTAGTTCAACGCTTTGATACTAACAAACAGACAGACTGACTTTTTATCTCATTTTCGGAAGGCGACTAAAAATTTTAAAATTAGTTATCTTTTGAACCAGTAGTCGGATTCGATGATGAAGAATAGTACAAAATTAAAAATTAATTCAAAAAGGCTTCAACGGCCCCATTTGCTCCAATAATTTTAATTTTTCCACTCCCTCTTATCTCACGAACCAGGTGAGTTCCCAAAAGTCTTAGTATGCACATTTTTGAGTTAAATTAATACCTTTCGATCGGTCATCGGACAGTTATACCAAATTTTCTATTCTTCCTGTGTATAAATGCTAGTTGCCTTTCGCACCCTTCGTGCTGCTTTAGTCACTAGCGCAGTGATCTTTTTTTGAATTAAAAAATAAATTTAATATAATAGTTTTTACATTTGAAAGCAACCATTGTTGGATTTGAAACATTCGGAACATTTCGGTGCTTTTTTGTTTGTTTTTGTTTTTTTTTTGTTCTTTTTTTTTTGAGATTTTTGTATTTTGTCTGCATAGGGAACAATTTTTTTTCAGGTAAATTTATGTTCAATAAGAACAGAATGCTATTCTTCTCTTCAAAAAACTTGAACAAATTAATAAGCGTAGAATTGCATAGTCTCCAGATTAGAGATGGGCACGGGCCGGGTCGGGCCTCGGGTCCCATGGGCCTTTTACAAAATTTTCGGGCTCGGTCCGAAATATGTCATTTCGGGTCGGGTCGGGCCGGGCTCGGGCCTAACTTCAAAGCCCGAAAGCCCGGAACACGCCAAATCTATTGCATTATTTTGCTACCCGAATTTGGTCACACTACAAAAAATTCCGTTTTATCCTTAATTTTTTTTATTCAATTTCTGAACAAGCTTATTTCGCTTATGAACACTCAATCAACTGAGCGAAATAAACAATAATGTTCACAAATGACCTAATATTCGTTCAATTTTTATTTTTTTTATTTTTCGGGCCGGGCCGGGCGGGTTCGGGTCTCAAGCAAAAATATCGGGCGGGCTTGGGCCTTTTTTCCATTAGGAATTTCGGGCTCAGGTTGGGCCGGGCCTAAAAAATGAGGCCCGTGCCCATCTCTACTCCAGATAGTTTAATAGATAAATTTTTCTTTTAATATTTGATACTGGGATTCTGCATGTATTAAAAAAAAATTTTCTTTTGAAAACCGATTTTGTTTTTCTTTACTTTTGCTGAATGAGCTTTGTTTGGTATTCGTCATCAATACTATTATCAAACTAAAATTCTATCTAATTTCCAAAAAAAAAAAGAAACAGTAAAACCTGTGACCTTAACCTGCATTTGTCATAGTACATAGTTGCCAATTTCTAAGTAGCATACACAAAGAAACAGATAGAGAGAGAGAGAGAGAGACAGAGTGAAAGAGAGGGAGGGAAATGCATGTGTGTACACATACATTGTCTGGTTAATTGCTGTTGTTGTCACAGGACAAAAGCGAATCGCAACTGCATAGCTTTAGTTGCCACTTTAAATGCGTATATAATAAATATATGTACATTTATATATGTATACATATGTCTACATGTGCTCAGATGACTGTGTGAGTCTGTGTGTTAGCGTGCTGACAATTTAAGTTAATAAATGAGTTACGTTTGTTGTGGCTTTTAGCAGCAACTTTTTGGCAACATACATGTACACTATAGCAATAATTGAATGTTGTATGTATGGGTTGTATAAAAGTTTATCAGGCCTGTTCCGGTTTTCACTTGTTTTTTGCGAATTTCAATTCGCAAGATTTGACTGAATTTCCCTTAAAATTCCTTAACATTTCCTTCGAATTACCCTCCGAATTTCCCTCCCATATTGTGTTGAGTAATTTTTAGCAGAACAGTGCTGGAAAATGTTCTGAGTGCATTACGCATTTGCGTCAAAAGAATTTCCGTCTGTCAAAATGTGTAATTAATTCATCAAAAATTTATTTAATCATAAGTGGAAACACTTTTCAAAGATAAAACCTACTTTCGATATAAATTTTGCATTTTTGAAAGCGCGGGTTGGTTTCAGTGCTGAGCAATGTCTTTTTGCAGAGTTGTCAGCTGTTGAACAGTGTTTGTTTACAAAAATAATCTCTTTTGTTTTGCATTAAACAACAACAGTTTTGTTACAACTTGCATTTCAAAAACAAGCAATTGAACTCTTTATTTTACTCAATGCTTAAAAGCACTTAAATTGTTGTTTTAAATATATACCATAATATTTACAACTTTCCTCACCTACAAAGGCAGCTCTAATAAACTTCCCATTTATTTTCACAAATACTTGAGGAAATTAGAACAAGTCAAGCAAATCCGACAAAAATGTTAGGTTAGACTCTTATCGATTTTGAGGCGTGATGAAATAAAAATGATTTAAAAATCAAATAAATTATTTTTTGTTTATCTGATGATGTAGCATTATTCCTAAAACATTGGAGAATTTTATACATATTTTGTTTTCACTTTAATTTTATGCTAAGCATGCCAAAATCATCGATTTATTCCTTCCGAATTCAAACTCTCTAGCTCAATGTCAAGTGAATTCAATTCGCAAAATCTTGCCGAAAGTGAAAACCGGAACAAATGAGGGAAATTCACGTTCGCAAAATCTTGCCGAAAGTGAAAACCAGAACAGGCCTGTATGTGTATAAAATGAAAAAAAAAGAAAAACAAGGTTAAAAAGAAAAAGCCTTAAAGGGTATTTTAGACTCGACTCTATGACAATTTGTTTTTATATCTTTGTTCTTTGCTCATTTTAGACATTGCTTTGACATGGGTAAACATTTGGCCCAAACATTTTCCGAGTTTAAAGTTCATTGCATTGTGCCAGCACACATGTGAATGTGTGTGTGTATACACATATGTAAATTTGTGCTGGACTAGTCCACCTTGCTTGCTGTGGGCCCTTAATCCATGCATTATTCACCTGCCCTGTCCTGGCCTTGTTTTTTAGCAGCCGCACTGAATCACTGCCAACAACAAAAATAACAAGAAAACTCACAAACACACACACACACAGATCCACAAAAAAAAAGAAAGAAAGAGAAAACTCATACCAAAACGGAGGGCAGCACTTTCATTTCCATGCCTAAATGCTTTCACTTTTTTCCTAAAGCTCATATCTTTTGGACTTCCTGTTGTGCCCACCTTCTTGCATCCTAAACTCTAGCCAGCTTTTCAGGGAAAAGCATTCATCCAAACACTCAAACGTAATGCATTTTTAAAATTTGCATGTGCTTCAGGCAGCTACAATGGCAGCTGTTAGTGTTTAACTAGTTAGTTAGTGCCCAGGTGCTCTCAGGTGCCGCTCACGTTTTCCTAGGCACCACCAAAGTAAAAGGTACCAAGGTGGTGCCCAAGCAGCTTGTGGTGCTGCGTTTGTCGCTGTTCCAGACAGAAAACAAGCGAATTGACTTCATCAAACGCTCTCGAGCTTCACAAAATTGGTTCGTTTCGCTGTCGCACTGTGAGGCAAGTCTTATGACGACCAGGGACTGTAATTATTATACGTTTTATTCTTAAAACAAGCGGAAAAGTTCAATTTGACATAATAACTAAAATATTTCTTATTGCATACTTTTAGGCACTTGCATTGTTTGAAACTTAAATCAGCCATTAAGACCGTTCTGTTTGGCCGATCTTGTTGTGATTAAGTAGGATACTAGCTTATGTAATAAGATAACAATAATTATTAAAAAATACTTGCTATGATAAAAACTGTGAGCGTGGTGGCATTTCGCGATTTACGGAGGCGGTAAAGGAAAAAAATTGAGATCTAAATCGACTAGGCTGTTGACGCTAATCATGTCTAATCGGGGATGCTTTTTTCTCCCTGTTACATACATTTAAACGAATTCAATATACCCTTTTACTTATTTATTACGTAATTGGTATATTAAAAAAATCGCATTTTAAAGAGTAATACAGTTGCATGCGAATCTGCAGTCGATTGATTTGATTGATTTTAAGAACTGCAGAGAGGAAAACTAAGAATTATTATCAGCAGCTAAAAAACCATCGAAAACCTTAGCAACCAAAAAGACAACTTAGAAAAAGAAGGCGGGGAAGGCATAGGCTAAGAATGTAAAAAAGTGGTACCTTCAAGGTTAAATCTACAACCTTAAAGGCCAAAAGCACCAAAGAATAAGACAACAACAGCGTCGGCTTCATCGCCAAAGATAGCTTATTTTGTTGCCAACAAAGCCAAAAGCAGTAAAAATAAGAGTCCTAAGTGTCCCTTAATCTTATAAAAAAAACCTCTTTACGAGGTAAAAGTCTAGTGACGAAAACAGTTATATGCCCCAAAATTTCTGATATCCAATTTTGTGACGAATAATATTAAGTTTGACATAAAAATTATTTTAAAAAAAATTTTGGCACTCGGCACATTGCGCCAAAATGTCTCAATTCTTCATACCAAATAAAACTCAATGTTTTGCGCAGTGCCGAATGCAAATATTTTTTTTTAAATAATTTTTATGTCAAACTTAATATTATTCGTCACAAAATTGGATATCAGAAATTTTGGGGCATATAACTGTTTTCGTCACTAGACTTTTACCTCGTAAAGAGGTTTTTTTTATAAGATATCAGAAATTTTTGAATAAGATATCAGAAATTTTGAAATTTCATTCTATCAACTTTGTTTATTTTTTGTACAAGCTAAAACAAACTGTCTGCCAACACTGGTTCCCTTAAAACACACATGCCAAGCGCAAAAGCTAGTAGCACTCTCAAACTCTGGCTGCTATGACACTTTGCTGCTGCTGTCCTATTTCAATTCAAAGTAAAACGTATATATTCAGTTAATAGGTTATATCTTCCAAACCAAACAACATAAATTTATGAATAATATATCAAAAAACGCGAAATTTTACAAGCTCAAACATGTTGCAAATTAAAAAAAATCGTAGGCAGCGTTTTCTCAAAAACCGCCAAAATCTGGAACAAAATATCTTATTTCACCTGTTGATTTTTACCTATGCACTTTAGAAAAAAAGTTTGAAGGTTTGCCTAAAAGCCCTTCAAAACACCTTTCCAACGATACATAGATCACGTCTTTAGCTCATATCATATTTGGATGCTATAGGGGTTTTAATTTTAACGGTTTTTAGCGATTTCCCGCTAAACTAGCTTTTTTCGAAAAAGTCGTAGAACAAACGTTTCTAGATTTTTGATCGGGAACAAGTCCTCATTCAAACTTTTAAGCTAAATTTACGATTTGATCCAAACAAACAGATAAACAGACAAACAAACAAACAAACAAACAAACAGACAGACTGACTTTTCATCTCGTTTTGAAAGGGGCACCAAAAATTTCAAAATTAATTATCTTCTGAACCAGTGATCGGATTTTGATGATCAAGGTGTCATCGACGCGTATTTTTGATTAGAATAGTAAAAAATTAAAAAAATCAAAAAGGCTCCAACGGCCCCATTAGCTCCAATAATTTAAATTTTTCCCCTCCCACTTACACCTGTTAATCTCACGAACCAGGTGAGTTTCTAAATATCTTAGTAAGCACATTTGTAAGTTAAGTTAATACCTTGCGATCGGTATATAACTCGACCTGATCGGACAGTCATAGCAAATTTTCCATTCTTCCTGTGTATATATGCTAGTCGCCTTCGCACCCTTCGTGCTGCTTTCGTCACTAGCGCGGACTGCCGTCCGCAGTGATACTTTTAGTGAACGAATTTCAAAATTATCCGAATTATTAGGATCGCGTGTTAATTCTATTATTTAATGCTGGCAGTTCTGTTCATTTATGTACAATAGTTTTGTGTAATACTTTACAACTAAACTAGTTCTCATTGCTTTTTGACAAAAAAAAGCTATAATCTTTAATCTATGAGTTTTAGTTTGTTGTTCAATTGGTTGAGTTGGAAAGTCTAAGTTAGTTTGTAAGTCTGTACTAAAAAAAAGGTTCAATCAAAGGCTCATACAACTTTTTGCAAATATTTTTGTAACAAGTATCTTCGATATTATATGGAATTTAAACAGATGATCATATGATCACTCTTAGCAGTCAAGTCGATCAATCTTCAATCTTCCCAACTATATTTTGTTTTTGGAAGCCAAGAGATTTAACATTTCAAATTTGGTGAAGTTTTTGTATTTATTGATTTCGTTGCAATGAATGAATATTGTATATTATGAATATATGTATGTGCTGGATTAACATGTTAGATTAATAAAATTTCAAACATCTTACCAATATGATCAGATCAGATCGAATCAGATTAGTATAAAAATCAAAACATTATTGACAATTGGATTTCTGGAATTTTGGTAGCACTGTGCTGTTGATGGTATTGCTTCTGCTGCCATCAGCGATTGCATTTGTTCCGGCCAGGCAACAGCAATGGCAACAACAACAAAAACAGTAACAACAAGCAACAATCAACGGCAAACAGCAACAACATTGCACTTTGACTTTAACGCTGTTGCATTTTACTAGGTCAAAAGCAACGTCACTGCTCGCAAAGAGAGAGAAAGAGTGAGAGAGAGGCAGAGAGGGAGGAAGAAGGAGTGTAAGTGGAGAGAAAGAGTAAGAAATGAGTGTATAAAAGAGGCAACATATGTGTGTGTGTGTGTGTGTGTGTGTGGTGTCAAACATAAATATGGCGTGAAGGTGAAACTGTTTGCTGCTCCTTGCTGACTGCCGGGCATAAATCGGTGACTGTATGTGTGTGTGCGTATGTGTGTGTGTGCGTATGTGTGTGTGTGTGTGTGTGTGTGGCAGTATTGCGCGCTAAATTTCACACAAGCATAAATACACACCCACACACATACGCGCACACTATCGCACACACACATATACCGAGTGTGTGACCAAATAGCAAACTATTTCTAATTGGAGGTCGTTCTGGTTGTTGTCTTCGCTCTGCCTTTTGGCCAACTTGCTGTTGTTTTTGCTGGCTGATGTGGTTGTTGTTTGCAGCTTATGTTGCAAATGGCTCTGAGCAACGAGTGCAATCATTTTTCTTATGATATGCACTTGTGGCTGGGGTTGGGGTTGGGCTTGCGATTGGGGGTTGGCTCGAGCACAAGCGGTAAAATGTTTGTAATCATTTGTAAATAATGGAAAGGAGCCAAAGCCCGTTTAAGGGTTATCAGGGAAATACAAAAAAATTGACAAAACAAATGCTCTCCGGATAGAGCAGAGAAGAAAGGCAGCATATGTTATAAATTAGTCTGTACACTACCTATTTCAACAGTTTTCTTTTCAAATGTTTTCAACCTTGGGGATAATTTTTGTCGAAATCATTATTCAGTTGGAATATTTTTGGATTAATATTTAAGGACTGGATAAGTTAATAGATTTTAACAAATTAGTTGCCTGGGTTTCTCATTAACTGAAAACAGAAATTTTTTTTCGGTTTCTTATTAAATTAGAGTTTGCATTTATAAAAGGTTTATTTTGTGACGAAACAACTTTAAATGGTTTTTTTTTAATATACCTATTCGTTTTAATAATATGTTCAAAGCAAAGTAAAATTAAATTAATTAAATTAAAAATCGAATTTAAATATATTATGTTATGGACTAATTTCAAAAGTCCAGCAAAAATATATTTTTGGTTAATTCTTTTTGTGCTTATTTTTATATATAAAGGTAGTAATAATTTAAGTTTATTTTATTTAATGGCCTTCATCAAAAGGTGCTTTGTCGGCCACACGCCTCAGTCTTGTGCAGACGTTCGAGAATTTACGTTGTACACCCTTTGGGTCACTTTCCTTTAGGCACTTTCGGATGCGACGTGCCAACTGTTTAAATTTTGGCCTCTCAGCCATTCTTATAATCTTTTAAGTTAACCAAAAAAATCTGCAATGGTTGTGGAATTTCTGTCATTGGGAACAATGATTTTTTTTTGTAATTTGTGTACATCTGCCTGCTTTGCAATCTTACTAGCTGTATTTGCATCTCAGTGCAACCTGGTAACCGCTGCTCCTTTCTGGCTTTGACATTTAATAATTTTAATGCTTTGCAGATATGTTGCTGTGAGCTTTCGAATTTTCTGGTCGCTTTAGCTTGGCTTATCCCATATTTATTGTTAAAAGCACTCTTTTGCTTTTTAATTTTTTTGTAGTCTTAATTGTTGATTTTCTTCCCGAGCCAGACTGCCTTTCTATTTTCAAACTGCTGAGAATTACAAATAAAATGCTTTTTGACCTCCGCCATTATTGGGCATAGGTGTAAGTTTTTCCCTACTGTTTGTGATCTTGGTAAATGCGCAGCTGTTGCTGTTTGGAAGGAATTTTTGAGTCTAATTTAGTGAATATAATTTTTTGGAATTATTTGGTGAAAAGATCATGCAATAGCTGATTTTATTCCCAAATACCATCGTCATACGACGGAGCATGCCGAAGATACAGACACTCAAAATCTGTCCTGATTTTAAGTTGTGACCCGTTAAACAATAATAATAAAATATATTAAAATCTGTAACGTTTTTTATGACTAAACTATTTCATCTATAATGTAATGAAATGTTTTCAAAAGTAATCTGTAAAATATGTCAAATTCCAACTTTATAAATTTCAACAGTTATCAATTAATTCTTACTGCATATTTCACAGGGTATGCAAAGTGGTTATACTAGTAAAAATCAGCAACTTGTTCTTAACTTGTTTGTGTTTTGCATTTATCTTTGGTCGTTGAAACTCGGTGCAAGCTGCGTCCGTAACAGATTTTACATTGTCAAGGCTGTCGTTTGGCTGCCTGTGGAGCTTTTGTTTAGTTTATCCCCTTTTCGATTGTGTAGGAAGTTTGAGTTTGAAGTCGATAGTTCGCATTGGCATCTGGTTTAGGCACGTGCGGAATGCCACAAATGATTGACATGCTGTGGCATGGACGTTGTTGTCTTTCAATTAGTTGTTTTGTAATTTTGCTTAATTTGTCACCCAATGACAATGTTGCTTGTACGTTTTGTATGCGTTTTTTCTACGGCCTCGTTCGGCATTTAATTGAGTTGTGAATGCACTCATGTTAAATTCAATAATTTCCTGCTACTAATTCAATTAAATTTTCGTTTAAGTTTTCAGTGGGCGGGAATGGAGATATTTATCCATGGCATGCAATAGTTTACAGTTTCTCTCTTATGTTGCTCAAAGGAATCTTTGGATTTCGTTAAGACCGAAAGGTCACTTGGCGTCTTTTGCAGCAAAAGTTAAGGTAAATCAATTTAATGCCGACATTCTGTAAATTGACATGAGGCCAAAGGTCAGAGGAAAATTATACACATCAGTATAATCAAACTTTTCTTAAAAGCCTGGTAATCAGCTAAGCAATTGAATTATGTGCTCTAACTGAACTTGACGGTCAGGCGAAAGTAAAATGTGTTAAAACGTCCTGATATTTGAAGGAAAGTCTTAAACTTACTTGCATTAAGACTAGTGCTAACAGTGCTACTCTAAAAGAGAAACAATGAAGCGAACAATTGAAAAGGTTTTACAGACACAATTTAAATGCAAAATTGAGAAAACATTGTATTAACAATTTGCAAGAAAAAAATTAAAGAATGTTCTTGGTTTTGGAATTTTAACAAAAGTTCGGTAACTGGATTTATTTAAAATTCGATTTTACCAAATATTATGAACACCGGGATTTTAAAAACGAATTTGTAATTGAATTAAATACTATGGGTTTATTTGTCAATTTTAATACAGAGTCATTGCCATATCATCGGCACAAAGATTAAATTTTACAATCAACTTACTTTTTGAGGTACTTACAGTAGTAAAAAAAATATCTGAATAGTTAATTAAAGTGACGATGGAAAAAATCATCTCAATAAAAAGCTCTTAAATTGATAAGAGACTGTTCGAAAAGAATACAAAATAACTAGTGAAAATATTTAAGTGATTCGCTGTTTATGGTTAGTTAAAAATTTCATGTTTATTATTGTGCCTAGGTTTTATTGCCTTTTGTCATTGCGTATTTTCGGGGGCAGCAAATGTATCTATCTCTTTTTGTTACTAAATACAGATTAATTAAGTTAGCATTGCAATGCGGTTAAAAAAGTGCGTGAATTTTCTAAGTGTATTGTATTGATAATAGATACTTATGAGTGTTTCACATAGATGGCTGTTTTGGTATTGTGCCTAGTAGTTGTTACCACATCGCTATAAACGGGATGGCTGCGATATTGTTGATTATGTTGACGATTTTCCAAATAGGTGTTATAGTCGACACGACTGGTGGCATCTCTGTCGCTGTGCAGCCAATGTACAAAGCGTCGCATTTGGTCAAGAAATGCCACCTTGCCCTTGTCAATGTGATCCACTTCGTACCATCGAATGATGGCATCCTCATTAATCACACCCGCCTTGTACAGATGCACGGCCAATCGCTCAAAGTGGTTTAACAGTGAGCGGTGCTCATAGCACCACTCCTGCAGTTGCATCAACAGTGCGATTTGCGCACTGTCCGTGCTGCAAATTGCATTCAACAATGGCGAATATGTGTGCAACTTGCGTAGTATTCGCTCCATTATAGTAGTTGTTGGTGAATTAAAATTTCGCCTGGCTGTGCTAGTAGAACTTGAACTGAAATTGGGATTGTGAATGGAAATGATGGTATGCCAGACAATGGCAATTACTTCGGAATCGGACATGTGATGCTGTCGTTGAAATTGTCGCACATTCATGACAACATCAACCTGTGGCAACTTCTCCCTGAAGTCATCCAAGAGACGTTGCTGCAGCTGGCGACGCAACTCTTGTCCGGCCCGTGTCTCATGCAATTTGATAATTTCATTAAGATCATTCTCCTGATATACCTGACGAAAGTATAAATCACTGCGCAGCATTGGTGGCATATAGCTTATGATCTTGCCATCTAAACCAGATTTCTTAAAAATCTGTACCATAAAATTGCCGCCTTTTTCGCGCTTCAAAGTAACACAGACGATCAGCATGAACTCCAGGGCCAATCCCTCATCAATGTTGGCCTGTTGTTGACCCAAGGTTAGCAGCAAACGTGGATTGAGTTGTCCATCGATGAGAAACAATGTGATCAACAAAGCCAGGCGACGACGTGATGCGACCTCAAAGCCACCAAGTAGAGTCAATAAACGCTGGGTATGAGATTCAAATGCCGCATCCAGATGTTTATAACGACGCCTCAGTCGCTTAATCAACTGCTCATAGACGCGGAGAGCATTGAGTTCATCATGGGTAGTAAACACACAGTAGCTGGTGCGAAGTTTCAGATTGCCGCGATTGGAAAACTTGCCGTCATTGGTCAGAAGTCCGCCCGTATAGAGCACATCGAAGAGTTGATCTGTGTGTCTTTGATAGTCCGGCTTGGACACAATGCTCTCCAATGCCTTCCAGCTGGCCTCCAGTTTACCCTTGGTTCTGTCCAGGGCTTCGACTAGTTCATTGCGATACGCCAACAATTCATTATCCTTTTCCTTTTTGCTAACCCGTCCACTCTTGAATCGAAAACAAGGTAGTATGTACTTTGATGCCATGCCTTATTCGAATTTGCAATTGCAATTGCAATTTTAGAATCTATTTCTGGATTTTGCGTAGTATTTCGAAATTGGCATTTGCGATTCCAAACCTGTTTTTGCTATTAATATTTTTTGTCAATTGAAATTTAGTTAATTCTTTAATACTTTTATTTTTCAATTTTTTTTTTTTTTTATTATCTTAGGGCGTGAATTGCCCGTGCCGAACAAATTTGTAACCGTTTTATAATTTTGTTAATGTTTCTTTTACATTAATTTGAAATCACGCACAAACAAAAATTATTATTGAGTCTGAAACTAAGAGCATAGCATACCCGTTACTTAAAAAATAAGTATTTTTGATCAACATCAACAGCCGAGTCGATATAGCCATGTCCGTCTGTCCGTCCTTCCGTCCGTCTTTCTGAGGGCCTGGATCTCTGAGACTATAAGAGTTATAACAACCAAATTTGGCATTCCACGCAGGTCAAGTTTGTTTAAAATTTGTGTCTGTTTGTTGTTTGCCTTGTTCATTTTAACAGCTTCTTACTAAAACGAGCATTAGTAAGTTATCAATTGATTAAATTTAAAATTTAAAATATCCCAAAAGGGGACAGAAAATGTTTTACATTTTAGTTTTTGCAAAACATTAGTTTTTTACATTCTACAGACTTAATTCTAATTGTCTTGTTGTATAGAAAATAACTTAAAAAAAAAAAATTTAACTCTTTCCGTTTGTGCTCTGAGTTTAATATACGTTGTGTATTGAAGTTGATTCGAAAGAGCGTGGTTAAGTAAACAATGTTTTTTCCAAGTTAATTCTAGTTTCGTTTTATCTGAATATTCACAAATAACAAATTGTTGGTTCCAAGTGAGTGTAGAATACTACATATTAATTTCTCAGTTATATCTCTAAGGAATGGAAATCAATTAAATTCTCCCTGATGAATAAAATAAAATACTCTGAGCCACTGTAAGTAAACAGAAAAAAATCCGCGATATTTAGCCCGAATTCAATCCGAAACGCTGTCAGAAGTACCCCATTTCTCGGATTTTCTTAAACCAAGTATGAAATACTTGATTTTTTCAATCCTGAAATTGTGTAATTCAGGCTACAAAATTTTTATAAATTAAATAGTTTTTTTTTTAACTTTTAATGTTTGACTACAATTGACGGGGGGAATCGAACCCAGGCTTTTTTTTCCAAACTGTAAGTTCTAATTATGTGACAGGTCGGCGACTCGTACCACTGTGCCACCGGACTAGTTGAAATGATAGAGGCCGAGAGAGAATTTTCTCTCGCGCTCAGCAAATGTAGTGATCAACGGAGCATTTTAAGAATTGTTTAGCTTGAATCAATAATCCTGAATACATACTTAAATTAAGTATTTTATAATTGATTTTAGAATGGATCTTTTTTCTGTGTATGTACACAATTATTTTCCTGACTGTTGACCCGTTTGGGATATGAATTCGGAAGAAGATTTTGAAATTCCTTAGATCTATTGCATTCTAAGGAGTCTAACTAAGTACCCATTATCTTAATTAGGAGTTGGGCTTCGGGACAATCCTTTTCTATGTGTGCGTGTGTGTGTGTGTGTGTGTGTGTGTGTGTGTGTGTGTATCAGTTGGTTTGTTTACTTGGGCCAGTTGATTTCATATTTCGTTTGTTGTGTCATCATTTGTCAAATCTTTGTGCTTGTGTTTGAGTGTGTGCTGAAAAGTAGACATGATAAAATGGCTGCTTAGGCTCTTTCAGCGGCAAAACACAAATGCTAATACCACACACATACAAAGATGAAGAGAGTGAGAGTGAGTGAGAGAGAGAGAGTGACACTTCATGTGCTTGAAAGATTATCATGCGTGTATGTGTGACTGACAAATGAGACACTGACGAGCAACAATGTTGTCATATATGTATATAGATATCTTTGTACTCCGTATCTTTATCTATACAAAATAAAAAAGAAAGTGTATTTCTTTGCAGCTAGGCAAATTGAAGGGCGTCACTTGTATTATATTCTAACATTCCCACTCCCCGTCTCATCGATGATGATAATGATAATGATAGCATCAATCAATTGTAAATAGCTGACAAAGGACAAAAAGGTGAATTTCATTGCATATTAAGCGATTAATGTTAAATAAACATTGACGGCAATTGCTTTTGCCAAATTGAGCTCAGTCCGCAATTTGATTTACAAAGCTTATTGCGATTTGTGTGAATTCATTCCTCTGACAACAAATTTAAATCGAATAATATTTGTTCAACTTGTTAGACTATTTATGGTAATTATACCTCGTACTCGTGCTCGTAGTTTACAGGGAAAGGGTGCGTGAAAGATAAATAAAAAATAAATTTATTTGAAGAATATTTATTTAACTTCAATTAGGAGCAGTTGACCCAAAAGTAATTTAATGTAATGTAAAATAAACTAATGAAATTTGATTTAGCAATTAAAATACCTTTTATATGAATTGAAATTGTAAGCTGAAAGAATTCAAAAGAAATTAAATATTAAAATTGCAAATGTGAAAGTCTGGTAGTATTAAAACAATTATTATACTGACAAACTAAATTTTTGGCACAGCAAGCAGTTTCCATTATACCACTGAATTTTGATCCGTTATTAAGTGGTTCTTAGAACATTAACCATGTTAAATTTATAAAAATGAGGTTTATTCAGTTAAATAAAAATTATTGGAACTCTTTACTAAAATCTTAAAATATATAAGTTAACACAAGTTGCCAAACTGTTGCTTAAGTTGCAAAGCGGAAGCGAAACAGCAGTGTCGTTGACCGATATTGTGCAAGATCACCTGCAGTTCACAATTCGTCTAACGTCAGCATCTCAAGTTCGGCATCGGTCAACAGTTCGACGCCCGCAACTTCAGTGGAATACGAGCGCCACCGTGGGAACGCTGATTCTGCACTTTTAGGGCATAGGGCTAGTTGTAATTATAAATCAATCTGTTCTCTAGAGTTAGTTGAATTTTGGCAATAAATGAATACGGTTCGGATCTCGGATCGATAATAAAAGTTAAATCTATTTTCTGGACGGTTCGGTCAACTCCTTAACTGGCGCCCAACGACAAAAAGACTTGCTACCCGTTAAGCGAATCGCAAAAATTTAAGTTGTACTAAAAAAACAAACAGCAGCGCCCAACGGCCTCTGTAGTGAACAATTTAAAAAAAAAAATTTTTTTAAGTTTTATTAAATAAAAAACAGCAGCGCCCAACGGCCTCTGTACGTAAAAAAAAAAAAACCAACAAAAGTGACATTTGATACGAAACAGCAGCGCTAAACAGCCTCTGTGCGATCAAATCAATAAACAAAACTTTTTTAAATATAAAAAAAACAGCAGCGTCCAACGACCTCTGACAAAAAATTCTGCAAAGCGTCAACACCGACGGCAGAAATAAAAAAAAAAAAACAACAATAAATTTATAAAAATCTGCAAAGCGTCAACACCGACGGCAGAAATTAACAAGAACTACATCAACAACATAAAAAAAACTGCAAAGCGTCAACACCGACGGCAGAAACCAACAAAAGCAACAACACACAAGGAAGCAGGAACGAAACTGCAAGGACATCAACACACAACAACAGGACTCAACCAGGAGCAGGCGAAGAAGAAGGCGAAACAATTACTTCTAAATACTAAGACAAGCATGTGAGTGGAGTGTTCTTTGCTTTTTCAATTAAAAAAAAAAAAAAACAAAATTACAATTTTTAAAATACAATAAATTTAGTTGAAAATTTTTTCAAATTTTTTCTAAAAATATTCAACAAGCTGTTTCTCTGTGAACTTGAGCTCTTCAAAATCATCAAAATCCGGAGTACCGGCTATTACCTTTAAAGCGCTGCCTATCAGATTAATGCTTCTAGCGTGACGATGGTGGATTTCTATTGTGGTTAAAAGAGTCCGTACGTGTCGTATGTCCGAGTCTAGTAGTTGTCTCATGTGGCTCTGCGGAAAGTGTTTTTTCAATTTTTCTGTTTCGTCCGCTATCTCCGAGTATTTTGTCAAGTTGGTCGTATGCGTCAGGTGTTTGAATTCACTCCATATAGTCACGTCTCCGTCCATTACTGGAATGTAATTTGCGTTAGTGTAGTCCGTCAGTTTGGCTGTCGTCGTTGTTAGAAAAAGTAGTATAACCCAAATCCTGTAATATGAATGGAAAAAGAAATTTAAGTTCATAGAAAGAACAATAGCAGGGAGAAAGATAAAACTTCTAATTAATACAGGGGCCTCAAAGAACTATTTAAAACCTATGAGAGAACTTAAAAATGTGGTCCCAGTAAATCAGACTTTCCAGGTAAAATCAATTCATGGCCAGAACAAAATAGACAAAAAGTGCGTAATGCACCTCTTCGGAACACGTACGACATTTTTCATTCTACCAAACTTAATGACATTCGACGGAATTATTGGACTTGACTTACTACAACAGACCGACGTTCAATTGGATTTTAAAAATCAAAAACTAATAACCAACAACAGTTCCGAGGAAATTCATTTCTTTAAATGTTCAAACGTAAATTTTACTAAAGTCGAAGACATCGAAGTACCCCAACCAATAACAGAAAAGTTTCAGGCTATGCTAGGAGACCGAATGGGTGTCTTTGCAGAACCAGATGAGGCACTCCCTTACAACACAAACATTATTGGCACAATTCGGACGGAAAATGAAGACCCCATCTATTCAAAATTATACCCTTACCCAATGGGTGTTTCGGACTTTGTTAATTCAGAAACTCAGGCCTTGTTAAAAGACGGCATAATCAGACCATCTCGGTCACCTTACAACAATCCCGTCTGGGTAGTTGACAAAAAAGGGACTGACGAGCAGGGAAACAGGAAAAAACGCTTAGTAATAGACTTTCGAAAACTTAACCAGAAAACAATAGATGACAAATACCCAATTCCTAACGTGGTATCCATTCTGTCGAACCTTGGTAAATCGAAATACTTTACGACGCTAGATCTCAAGTCAGGCTTCCACCAGATTCTACTCGCGGAGAAAGATAGAGAGAAAACAGCTTTCTCAGTTGGAAATGGGAAGTATGAGTTTTGCAGACTTCCTTTTGGACTGAAAAATGCACCAAGCATTTTTCAGAGAGCCATTGACGACGTGCTTAGGGAACAGATTGGGAAATCATGCTATGTTTACGTTGATGACGTAATCATCTTTTCAGAGAGCATGGATGACCATGTTAAGCACATCGCATTGGTCTTGGACAAATTGTACGAAGCTAACATGAGAGTTTCACGCGAAAAGTCCAACTTTTTCAAGGAAAGTGTCGAATACTTAGGCTTTGTCGTATCACGAGGAGGTATTAAAACTTGCCCGAACAAGGTTAAAGCCATTCGTGACTACGAGCAGCCCACAACATTGTTCAATGTCAGGTCGTTCCTTGGACTAGCAAGCTACTACAGATGCTTCATTAAAGATTTCGCATCTATAGCAAAACCAATAAGTGACATTTTAAAAGGTGAAAATGGCAAAGTAAGCGCTACACAATCAAAGAAAATACCGATTGTCTTTGACGAAAAGCAATGTCAGGCGTTCGAGAAACTGAAAGAAGTTCTTGCGTCTGAAAATGTTATCCTACTTTATCCGGATTATAAGAAAGCATTCGACCTAACAACAGATGCTTCGTCCTTTGGATTGGGAGCTGTCTTATCTCAAGATGGAAAGCCAATAACCATGATTTCAAGGACTTTGAAGGATAGAGAGCTTAGTTTTGCAACCAACGAAAGAGAGTTACTCGCTATAGTTTGGGCTCTGAAAAATCTCAGAAACTACCTGTACGGAGTAAAAAACTTGAACATTTTTACGGATCACCAGCCTCTGACTTTCGCGGTCTCAGATCGCAACCCAAACGCAAAACTTAAGCGTTGGAAAGCATTCATAGATGAACACAACGCACAAATTTTTTACAAACCAGGCAAAGAAAACCACGTCGCTGATGCGGTGTCCCGGCATAACATTCATGCCCTGGAAGACGATGCGCAATCAGATATTGCCACAATACACAGTGAACTATCGCTCACCTACACTATAGAAACATCTGACAAACCAGTAAATTGCTTTCGAAATCAAATAATAATTGAAGAAAGCCAGGTTGACTCAGATCGTACGGTTATTATGTTCGGTGAAAAAACCCGACACCTCATAAGCTTCTCAAACAGAGAATCGCTTATCAAAAGAGCATGCGATGTTGTCAAAAAAGATGTGGTCAATGCAATTTTATGTGACCTCCCAACATTAGCATTTGTGCAACACAAGTTGGTAGAAACCTACCCGACGACAACATTTCGCCACTCAAAACGCATGGTAACCGACGTCATAAATAAAAGTGAGCAAAAAGAAATAATCGTTGCAGAACATAATAGGGCCCATAGAGCCGCTCAGGAGAACATTAAACAAATTCTCGAAGATTATTTTTTCCCAAAAATGACAAAACTGACATACGAGGTTGTTGCAAATTGCAAAATTTGCCAGAGAGCTAAGTATGATCGTCATCCACAGAAACAGGTATTAGGAGAAACTCCAATCCCGTCACATGTGGGCGAAATTTTACACATCGATATATTTTCGACAGACAAAAAACACTTTCTTACTTGCCTGGATAAACTTTCAAAGTTCGCAGTTGTTCAACCCATCGCTTCCAGAACAATAATTGACATACAATCATCAATATTACAGCTTTTAAATTTCTTTCGAAATACAAAGACCATATATTGCGATAACGAACCAGCAATAAAATCAGAAACAATCAAGACACTCCTAAGCAATCAATATGATGTCCAAGTCGTAAACGCACCACCACTCCATAGTACTTCGAACGGTCAAGTAGAAAGATTTCACAGCACTCTCGGCGACATCGCACGATGTCTAACAGCCCAAAGAAAGATCACTAACACAGTAGAAGCAATACTTCAAGCCACTATAGAGTACAATAGAACCGTGCACTCGGTCACAAACAGACGGCCTATCGATATAATTCATTCATCCCCTCCGGAACTTGATGCAGAAATTAGAGATAAAGTCCTTAAAGCACAACAAATACAAATGGAAAGGCTTAATGAAAAAAGACAAGACAGAAATTTCCAAGTAGGGGACACTGTGCTCATAAAAGCAAACAGACGGTTAGGAAATAAACTCACACCTTTGTACAACGAAGGAAGAGTTGACGCGGACTTGGGGACAACAGTCCTAATAAATGGGAGGGTGGTCCACAAGGACAATTTGAGATAAACTTAAATTTCTTTTTCCATTCATAACACGATTTGGGTTATACTACTTTTTCTAACCACGACGACAGCCAAACTGACGGACTACACTAACGCAAATTACATTCCAGTAATGGACGGAGACGTGACTATATGGAGTGAATTCAAACACCTGACGCATACGACCAACTTGACAAAATACTCGGAGATAGCGGACGAAACAGAAAAATTGAAAAAACACTTTCCGCAGAGCCACATGAGACAACTACTAGACTCGGACATACGACACGTACGGACTCTTTTAACCACAATAGAAATCCACCATCGTCACGCTAGAAGCATTAATCTGATAGGCAGCGCTTTAAAGGTAATAGCCGGTACTCCGGATTTTGATGATTTTGAAGAGCTCAAGTTCACCGAGAAACAACTTGTTGAATCAGAAAATAGGCAAATTTCTATTAACACAAAAACACAACAGCAGATAAATCAGTTAACCGATAGCGTAAACATTTTGATAAAAAACTCACAGAAAAGACAAATTAATACAGAACATTTGTACGAAACATTACTTTCAAGAAATAGAATTATAATAGCAGAAATTGAAGCCCTCATGTTATCAATCACTCTTTCAAAAATTGGAATAATAAACTCAGCGATTTTGGATTCAGACGACTTAAAAAATATAATCAATGAACACTCTACAAATATTACTATTACAGACTTAATGGAAGTTGCACAAATTAAAGTATTATTAAGTAATCATTTTTTGCACTTTATTATAAAATATCCTAGACCTATTTTAGTATGTAAAAAAATAGCAATTTATCCTGTCCAACACAACGGCACTATTCTTAACTTTGGCGAAGACAACAACATAGCTGACTGCGGTAACAAGGTCATACCGATTGGAAACTGCAGCGCTACGCTCACCACCACCTTCTGCAGAAAGTTGCCCTACTCAACATGCGCACAACAACTCCATTCAGGTGGTATCGCACATTGCACCACTCGCCCCAGCCATCTCGATTCAATGACAATCATCGACGAAAGTGTTATTATCATCAACGAGGAAACAGCCACGGTCGACGAACAAACAGTATCCGGAACATTTCTCCTCACCTTTGACAAGGAAATTAGAATCAATGGCTCCGTCTTCAAGAACCTGAAAAACTTCGTGAGGAAATCTTCTGGCCCGCCTTCATCAGCACTTCTCAATGTGACAGGCCACCTCGAAATACTGAGCCTGCCTTACCTTCAGAAGCTGAGTATGGAAAACCTTCGGTATATCGTCCAGATGGAAGAGGGACTTTCAAAACGGCCTATTTTATCCGGACTGGCCGCAACTACCCTTTTGGTCTTCTGCTACGTTGCACTCAAGCTGTGCAAAAAACATCAGAGGAAACAACGCCAACATGACCTCCAAGCCGTCATTGATAGTTTGAAGAAGACCGAGGACGTCCTTCACTTAAAGGAGGGAGGAGTTAACACAAGTTGCCAAACTGTTGCTTAAGTTGCAAAGCGGAAGCGAAACAGCAGTGTCGTTGACCGATATTGTGCAAGATCACCTGCAGTTCACAATTCGTCTAACGTCAGCATCTCAAGTTCGGCATCGGTCAACAGTTCGACGCCCGCAACTTCAGTGGAATACGAGCGCCACCGTGGGAACGCTGATTCTGCACTTTTAGGGCATAGGGCTAGTTGTAATTATAAATCAATCTGTTCTCTAGAGTTAGTTGAATTTTGGCAATAAATGAATACGGTTCGGATCTCGGATCGATAATAAAAGTTAAATCTATTTTCTGGACGGTTCGGTCAACTCCTTAACTTATACAACAGTGTAAAGATCTTTTGTTTTGTTTACACATCTTTTTATAACTGATAAATCGGATTGAGTCCGAATATTTGGGGACTTGGCTACAGAGTTTATACTTGTATACTTGTTATATTCTGTAGTTTTTGTTGTTGTCTAAATCTGGCTAATTAAGTCTTGTTTGATTGATTGATGTGCATATCGAAGAAAATTTCATTACCCAAGTTGACTGTAATTGCAATTAATTAATTTGCTTGATAATTACACAGTTTATTTTTTTTTCTATCTCACTGTGTTGCACTGATGCTTGTAATTGACATTTAAGAACCCTGGTATTGACTGACTGATTGTTTTATGCGTGTATTGACTCGAATCTTATAACACGACTTGACTTTAATTATTAGTTGCAATTTTATTGATATAGATTTGTTGTGATTGATTTATCGCATTTACTTTAACGATAAGAAATTTTAGTGAAGTGTACTATAGTTTTGATGTGATCGCATTTCTAATAACACCCCTTTCTTCCTCTCCCACAACCTCATACACTTTATCTCTCTGTTCATATTTTTCTCTCTTCTCCCCACTGATTAACAATAACTATACCCTCTACTCGAGAATATATTGTGTAATAGACCGAAAGAGCTAGATCTATGAAGTTGTGTTAAGTATTGAGATCAATTAATATTCTGCAATATTCTGGATCAGCGGTGGGCACGCAGTGGCTCCGGGAGCAGCGACTGCTCCCAACTACTTTTATTTTGCCTACTCTGTGCCGTAAAGTCGCACAAGAGACTCGCTGTTGTTGTTAAGGTGGCTATTGTTGTGCTCTTGAATTTAGATTTCGTGCCCACCGCTGTTCTGGATGAATCTAACTCGATTAGCACATTTTTACCTGTCATTTTCTTGATTTTTGCAACTTGTTATATATATTTGAGGGCTACTTTGATAACGCTGCTAAGATAACGATTAAGTGACTGTCAGCAAGAGACACTTATTGATGGGACATTACTTAACGTAGATAGTTATTTGATTGTTGTTGTTGTTATTCTTAGTGTAATTGTTATTGTTATTGATTTGTGATAGTTGCCCTAGTTATAGTTAATATTTGGGATTTCTCGATGATCGATATGTGAATAACAAATATTGACCGCAATGTTGAATCTTGATTGATTGATTGATTGATAATAAACACCGATTGATTAAGTAGTTTGTTGTTATAATGCCCTAACAATTGTCAAATCAATAACTTTCAAACATTTGTGATATACCCTTTTAATACCCTTTTAATACAGATAACTTTAGTGTAACGTTTATTTTTTGTTGATTGATAAGCTAAATTTGATTATTATAATTTATGTATTCTACCATTCACAAGATTTTAAATTAAATTTGCAAATCATTCGATATCAAATTAAACTACCCAAAAAGGAAAAGAGATAAGGTTGCCTTTTCTAATAATTTTAATTAATATTAAATTATTGGGAGAGTGCGAGAGACTTTTAATACTCACTTTTTTTATTCACAGTTGGCCAAACGAATGAATTTCCGAGCCGTAAATAAACTCTAAATATAAGAAACGAATGTCAAGTCCTTAAGCTATTTACTGCTTGACCCCTTTTCGAAGAGAGAGAATGTATCTTGCAGTTGCTGAACAGCTTTTCAATGTATCCAAAGGACTTTGAGTACTTCTGTGGAAACCCCAAACTTCTCCAAATTCTATTCCTTCTTCCTCATGGTTGACGGACGGTTGCCTTTCGTTTTATTGACATTGGAAGCAGCAGCTCAAATATTTAGATAAGCCGAAAGGTGTCGCTCGCAACACAAAAAAAAAAAAAGAAAAAAGAAGGAAAACAGAAACAAAAAAGGTGATAAAAATAATATAATAAAAGGCAAGAGACGAGTATATCCTGTGGATACACACAGGCAGGCAGGCAGGATGAGTCTTGTTGCAACCGCTGCTGTCATGTAAACGGTTTCATAATCCAAACGAAACGCTTGAAGATGTAACTAGACCGCGATTTCTCATGACAGCTCCCATAGTTGCCAATGTATTTTTTATAAGGATGAATGTGGAGGGGGAGGACGGGGAACGGCCCTGGAAAGGATTTGCCTGTCATCTTTAGCCGAATGCCATTTGACATTTATGTTGGCCCCGTTGTTTGTTGTTTCGCTGTGATTTGCTTTTTTGTCACATTAAATCTTGTTTATGATCTTGAAGCACTTTATTTCCGCTCGATTAAATTGCCATAATGGCAGGCTGAGAATTTTCATTTTCATTATTATTTAATTTTTTCTTTTTTTGTTTTACCTTTTGTTGCAAAAATACACAGGCAAAGGGAGTTGAAAACAAAACAGCGAGCGACAAGAAGAGAAAAAATAAAAGAGACGGCGAAAAGAGCAACAAAACGGGCTAAAACATCTGGTTGCTGCATTAACTTCAATTGACTGTAATGAGCAGCAAGTTGGCAGGACGGCGGGTTGTCCTCAAAACGCCTCATCCCTGCCCCCATTATCATCATCATGGCATTCTCTCTTTTTCTCGTCATCGTCGTCATCGCCATTCGTTGGCATCCAACCGATTTGGGTAACAGCTTCTGGCATGCGGCACAATGCTCCATTTGCTGCAACTCGTCCATAAAATTTAAGTGTGCATTTTGTCGCTCGCCTTTTGGCCAGCATTTCAAATGTGTTTGATCTTTGTTGGTGTTCCTGTTGTTGCCGTGGTTGTCGCTGGCAAAATGTATTGGCATGTTTTAATTAAACGAAATAGCTTGTATCCATTGATGGTCTAATACCAGCGCCTGTTTCGCCTTTCACCTCAGCCCAATCCCCCTCCAGTCTGCACTAATTTCAACATTTTGTCTGTCTAGCCAATTAATTTAACCATGTGTGCAGCCATCGATGAGCGTTGCATGTCACAAATTTGCTGAGATACTTGTATTGGAACATTAGTTTAAGACTAATTTAAGCACCTAAAAGTACTTTAAAACGTTCAAAATCATTTCATTTGATTTTTTGATCTGCACACTTTCATTATATAGTACATACCATAATTAAAAGTGTAAAAGTTAAATACACATATGTATATATATATGCAAGTATATTCAAATATTGCATTCATTTGGTTAAATACTTAGAAGTATATTTGAAAGCTAATTCCAAATATGGGCATTGAATTGGACAAGTACTTAGAAAAACCTACATTCTAAAGTTAATTGGTTTCTCTTAAGAGAAACTAAGCCAAATTCATTCAATTAGTAAAGTTCTTGGAAGTATTTTAAAACTCATTTATCTTGGTTTTTGTCTGTTATATGCAATAAATTTTGTTCATTTCGCAGTAAATTTTAATCCAATAACACCAAAAACTTGTACATTATTTAATATATTTCTAATATTTATGATTTAATGATCAAATTCAATAAATGCAGAAATCAACTGCCCAAAAAACATGAGAGCAGGTTGGTTTAGTGGTCCTGTTAAGAACTCCATTGTTTGTCTTTGATTCAATGTGCAATCGTCCAAGAAATCAACAATGTAAACCATAAGCCATAATTCAGTCCATTAAGGAGCTTGTAAGTACGTGTATTGCTTGCCTAGTTGGCCGTTTACCATTTCTGTCGTCAAAAGCTACAAAAATCAACAAAAGCGACAGCACCGCACAGCACACACTAGCTGTAATTTATACATACACATATACATACGTATATAACACTCACACACACACCCACACATACAGACGCACTTGCTTGATATTTGCCTTTTTGGCCCTGGCGATGATAAGATAAACTCCAAACTAAGGCCTCGTCCTTCCTGAAAAGCGTATTGTACGCGTATTGTATGGCACTTTTCCCCTCTTATTGTTGCTTGCGGTAATGCCATAACAATCAACTGAAATTACGCTAAATGACATGCTCATTACGGCTACTTGGTTGGAATTTCGGCCGGAGAGAGATGAACCCACAACAAAGCAAAAGTTATTGCCTACTTATGAGCGCCTCTCTGATGATCGACTCGACCTAAGCCCGCGCCCATTTATTATTCAAATAATCACATACAAATAAGCGCTTCAAAAGCGTTTTACAACACTTTAACGCACACACACACACGCACAGACTCACACACACACACATACTGGCACACACTTTAACAGTACCCCACTCAGGCACATTATTATGATTATTATTTGCATATAAAAAGTGTTCATTATATTGTAAGCAGAACGACAATAATACATATTGTTTAGCTACTGGCATTTCGATACCCTATGTATGGCCAATTGAAGTAGTGTTGAAGGGTATAATTAGTGCACTGCACTATAGGTCAAATGGACCCTTTATGTGATATAAACTCATTTTTTAAAAGTATTCAAATTAACCCACTTTTCTTACATTTCTGTTAGGAATACATTGAACTGTAATGTTGCATACCAGAAATGTTAACATTGCATTCTAATGTTAAGTTACCAGCTGTTGAAACAGCTGTTATAACTTAAAAGCACGTGCCGTTAAATTGTGCAACAATTTTGGCGAAATTCAAGTGGCTCATTTTTTTTCAAATTCAAATTTTTTAATTAAATTTGCAATGAATATTAATCAGTGTGGTTTGTACTTTATGTTGGTATTTCTGTGCTGTTGGTATTGTTCGTGTTGTCTGTAGTAAGTGTCAATAAAGAGACGTCCCAAAAATAATTTTTTTATAGCAAAACCTTAACTTTGGGAAGAGTTTTAAAAAAATGTCTAGACTTGTCTAAGAAGTGACTGTATACATGTTGTAGAGTAATTCCTTGTTAACTGATATCAGCTAAGTTTATTTCCCACCTTTTCCCACTTTTCCCAAAATTTAACTTTTTAGCACATAACCTATATGTAAGCAATGCCGGTTTGCTTGAAGCATAACGGAAAAATAAATAAAAAACTGATGGAGTGGATGCTGTTTTACGTTATTTTAAATGGTATATCGATATTATTAATATTACGACACCCAGACGACAATAAAACGTAGTTTTTTTAGTAACAGGCTAACTACTCTTCGAAAATAATATTCAAAATTTGCTCCTAAAAATATTAAAAAAAAATAAAAGAAATTTGAAATATACTTTGAAAGTATAAAAAAGCAATACTTTAATATTAATTAACAAAAAAAAAAAAAATTAAAAAATATTTTTTTGTATATATATTTTTTTAGGGGCGTTGATGGGCGGTGCCACGCCCATTTTCGCAAATCTATTTCCAAATTCGATCTAGAATTTTATGCAAAAAACTTTACACGAAAAACTTGAAAAACCTTCGAGTTATTAATTTATATCACAAAAAGGGTCCATTTGACCTATAGTGCACTGTTACTAATTTATATCAGAAAAAAGGTCCATTTGACGTATAGTGCAATGCGAGATATTGTTTCTGATCGAGCGTTGTAAATCGGTTTAAAAACGTTAAAAATTAAATATTCATTTTTCGGCAGTCTGAAATATTAAACTTAACTTTTGGATATTTTTCGATTTATTTAAAACACTAGTGTCCACCAAACACCATATTTAATCATCTTAGTAATTGTCTTCCAACATCAATATATGTAGTAAAAGTTATATCGAGCTATTTTTAATTAGTTTCTAATTAATTTTCTTCTATCACACAAAAGGGATTTTGGTTTTTCTGAGATAGAATTAGAAACTTTACTTTTTATAGGTTTTTCTCTTAGTACAATACAAAGGTACAACTTGATTAGAAGATATTATATACTTTTACACCCGAACTTAAGAAATTGAACTTGAAATCAGATCGTGAACCTCGACTTGAAAAAGTTTCATCTGAGAAAGAAATCAAATAAGAAATGTGGATTTAAAATACTCTTTTTTCTACAGATCAGATTTTTACTGTATTTTTTGTTGTTAGCTTGTTTATTTTTTGTTTCCTGATTTGGTTGCTCAGAAAAAAGTTGTCCACTAAAATCTGTCACCAATTTGGCTTGATGAGCTGAGCCAAATGGAGGGTAGGGGACTGTGGCTGCTGCTGTGCTGTTGCTTTGAAACGACTCTTTAAACGCTTTTATTGGCTCCCAAATTGGCTACAGGCACAAGAAAAATATTGTACATAAAGTAAAATTATATTGCGCCCAGTGAATCGCGCAAACTTTGCTTTTGGACGAGGCTTTTGAAGTTTTCACCCCGACAACAACGTTGACGCCAAAGTCGCAGTCGAGGACGAAGTCGAAGTCGAAGCTGAACGATGTGGATGCCACCGCAACCCGCGGAGTCTTGTTCTTGCCTTGTTGTAAGTATCTGGCAAAAGTGAAAGTGAAAGTAAATTGTAATTAGGTTTATTTTGTGTTGCGTCTGCAAATGAAATGCCAGCCCTGTCTGACAGGACGAAGGAAATAGCATCGAGCCTTCATTATTGGACAAACGTTGCCAAAGCCGTAAAATTTAATAGACTTTTAACTACAGCTTCGATGAGTCGCATGTAAATCCATCCACTCTTATTACTTACAATTGCATTGCCTTAATAACACTCACATAAAATTGTTTTACACGTTGACAATAAATAGTTCATTTAAAATTTATAGCAAAGTACATATTCTTCCCTTAGTGTATTTAAGTTTTAAGATTATGTAATCATATTGCAATAAATGTGCAAGTGCAATGCAAAGTTTTCTTAATAAATATTCCACACTTTAAATTTAAAGACCTAGGCCCGTTTTCCATAGTTCAGTTAAATTTTAGTTGAGATATTTTGATTTAGAATTTAGCCTTATTCTATTATACTTTTTACCATGAAATACCTTTCAGAAAGTTCACAATAAAAAAAAATTTGACTAAGATAAATATATGATAAAGTAAAATAAAAAAAATGAAAATAATATTTTTTAGCATTTATTTTGTAAGTGAAATGTGAAATTCCACAGACATGTAGAATTACAAAACACAATTTTGTACACAATTTAATACAGTACCTCTTATTCTTAAGAAGCAAATAAAAGTCATTTGAAATAGTGAAAAATAAAATAGTATTTATTGTAGTAATTTAGCCATAAGTGTTAACGGACTGGATATTGATAAGATAGCCGGTAAAAAGTGGCTACATTTATTTAAAATGCATTTTGTAAAAATATAAATGAAACTTTTTATTTTTTTTGTCTGCTTTTTAAATCGGTAATATGGATATTATCTGGTTATTAATTGTTAGCGTTCGGATTGTACTATATATAATTAGAAGAAACACCTAAGAAAATCATTCAAATGAATTAAGCCAATTTGTGACCAAGGTAATAACAAATTACATTTTTACAGTTGTAATGATTTGTTTCGATGAATTGTGTACATAAAATATTATTTAAAAAAACGGCAGTTAGTTTTACACAAAGTTTAACATTAATTTCTTTGCGCGCCTTTTAAGCTTAATGTAAATTAAAGCTTTAATGTCGGAATTGTGTCAAAGAAAAAGTCAAAGATATCGATAAATACGAATATCAATATAATATGCATATGTACATATATGTATGCCTAAAAAGTATCAATATCTATCAATGGCTTTTCATAAAAATGCCAATATACAGTTAAATGTGTTTGCTGATGGTTAAGTGTCAACTGTCTACTGACTGGACTGGAAAGTCCACTGAGTCAAACGATTGCCTGACGACTGTTATCTGACTAAAAGTGCTTAGCACAAAATGTGATTCTAATACCATCAAAGATTATTAAAGTCCATGGCGTTTGACCTGCCCCTCAAGACTCTTGAGTCACTCGGGTACCATCCCTTTACTCTAATAATCTTTTCATAAGTATTTGATGTGTCGAAAATAATTTGATTTGCATGTTGTCTGAGTGACTAGCATTTGAGTCGTTAAATGTGACTCGTTAAGTATCATTCCTCACAATTTCTTAGGCTTCATCTACATTAACGAGCCATGAATTTATGGTGACCATAAATTATTATGAGTTCAATATATCAATACATTTTTATGCTTCAAGTCTTGGAATAAACTAGCTATATTTTGTTTACTATTTTGTTGCCCTGCCAAGATTTCTTAAAATCTTGAAGCCAACAAATTGCACTAATTAAGGAATCAATTGTTTATGCATATTTTTACAAAATATGTGTTAATACATATGTAGCGGCAATTTAGAGAATCAAAAAGTATTTTATTTTATTTTTAATTTTACATGCGCTGTGCGCGTCTTTTCTATTTCGCTTCTTTTTCTTCAGAGTCTATCGATATCAGTATCGATTTCATAACATAATTCGATTATTCAAATAAATCATTCTGCAACTTAACATTTCTAATCGATACTTCCTGTATCATAATTATATGAGATAAATTTAAACTTAAATATATTCAGCGACATAAACCGCACTCTAGTGTTGAGTCTCGGTCTCAACGCGATAATTCTTGTCGCTGATGATTTGCAATCTACAAAGGCTGCTGACTGGTCGACGAAATACGTTGTTTGAAGTTTTAACCTCTGCTACACGCACCACGTTGTCTTCACCAGGGAAAGTCTTCAGTACAATTCCAAGCGGCCAGTCCCCTCTAGGCATAGGACTTCTTATAACGACAATTTCGCCGTCACGCAGATTTTGACAGTCTTTGGTCCATTTTGGACGGTTGACTAATGTTGGCAAGTACTCCTTTAGGAAACGTTTCCAGAAGCACTCGATTAGCACTTGTGTTGCTCGCCAAGTGCGTTTCTCCAAAGACTCGGAGTTATGACATGGAACATGGATGCTTACGCTTTGCTGCATGATTATGTCGTTTGGGCATAATCCGATTCCATCGTCGGGATCATCAGACTCCAGCAAATATGGTCGACTGTTGACCAAATGTTCTGCTTCACAAAATACTGTACGTAGAGTTTCGTCCGTTGGGTTAGTATTTACCGAAAAGACAGCCTCTAATGTTCTTTTGACGCATCCGATTAGTCGTTCCCAACAACCTCCAAAGTTTGGAGAATTTGCTGGTATAAAGTTCCAGATTATTCCTTTGGCAGCGAGAGTAGACTTCATTAACTTCTCGTTTAGCTCCTCTAGAGCCTCAGCAAGCTGTGTTGCGGCACCTCGGAAATTGGTTCCATTATCTGACCAGAGTGTTTTGATTTCGCCTCTACGAGCCATCATTCGACGAACTGCCATGATGCACGAGTCTGTGTCTAACGAATGTGCAACTTCTATATGTATGGCTCTGGTTGTCAGGCAAGTGAACAATACTCCGTATCGCTTTCGAAGTATTTTGTTGTATCTGCCACTACTTCCTCTTCCATCTTTGGTATAGAATGGTCCAAAGTACTCCACCCCAGCTGATGTGAACGGCTTTTGAAGTGTAGTGAATCTTTCCTTTGGTAGCCATCCCATTTTTGGTTGTAATGGTTTTACCTTTCTACGTCTACACCAAAGGCACTCGTTTATGCGTGCTTTAATTCGTGTGTTCATCTTCGGCATCCAATAGTTTTGCTTGAACTCATGTACTACTACCTGTACACCTGTATGGTTAACTTGCTCGTGTAGATGTCGTATCAGAAGCCTTGTGTATTCATGGTCACCATCCAATACGATTGGACTTGTTGGCATTATATTTTTTGCCCGTTGAATTCGGCTTTCTATGCGAAGAATGTCGTCCGTCATACATACAATATTTTGTCAACCGTTGATTTCCAGATCTTTTGCCCGTTTTGATGAATTGTAGGTCAGCGTTGAAACACATCCTTTGCACAGCCTTGTGCCAGTATGCTTTGGCCCAAATTATTTCGTCAACTTGCAGATCTCCATTTTGCTGTTGATTTTGAGATACTTTTGCCTTTAAGTTTTCGACGAATCGTTTTATCCAGCCAGTTACGCGCAAGAGTTTCATATATTTTGATACTCTCACTGCAATAATCTGCAACGCATCTTCTTGTTCCTGGACAACCATGACTACATCCATTTGTGCCTTGTTGGCCTGTGCAGGCCAGGCTTGCTCACTGGACTCCAGAAATTTGGGACCTTTTATCCACCGCTCCAGTTTTTGCTTTTGGCTTACGTCACGTGTAATGATGTCGGCGATGTTCGACCATTTCCGCCAAACGACAGCCGAGTACGGCTGCTAAAGTCTCCAATTTAGGTATCGTTACATGTTTAAGTGGGGAAACTCTGGCTCTAGACGCGATTAGTGTCACAGCATAGTGTTGAGCATTGTCCTTTTTTGTATAACATACACGCATATAGGCAGCTGCTGCATATGCCTTGCTGCTGGCGTCACAGAACACATGCAACTCAGTCTTATTGGCTGCCAAGTAGTTGAGAGAGTAACATCTGGGTATGGATACTTCGGTTAGTAGCTTCAATTCTGTTATCCATTCGTGCCATTTTAGCACAGGATCACCTTTGATGACGTCATCCCATCCGATGCCAGACTCCCATATGTCGCGCATTAATATGCGTCCTTTTATTGTTGTAGGCATCACCAATCCCAAAGGATCATAAACGGAGTTGACAGCAGCGAGAACCTTTCTTTTTGTTGGCAATGTTTGGCCGCTTAACAGGTTATCGCTTATACTATGCATTGTTGATGTTGAGATAGTCAGTACATCTTGTCTTGAGTTCCAAATTATTCCAAGAACTTTTTGTGAGATGTCTGGTTTGTTGTTCAGCTGTATTTTTGTAACAGGCCCATGTAGATCCTTTGGAATGCTTTGCAGGACATCTGAATTATTTGAAATGAAATTTCTTATTTCAAAGTGTGCTGCTGCATGGATTTTTATTACGGCTTGTATGATTTTAACTGCTTCTGTAACTGTTGGTTGAGATTCCAAATAGTCGTCTACATAGTGGTTCTCAATGATTGCCCGTACGGCTTCAGGCTCTGAAGTTTTGTATAGCTCAGCGTTATAATTTTTAACAAATTGTGCTATAAATGGCGAAGATGTTGCACCAAATATCATAGATTGCATTTGATAAATTGTGGGCTCCTTCTCTGTTTGGAGGTTTCTCCATAAGAAGCATTGCGCTGCTGTGTCGTCATCGGCTATTTTCACCTGGTTGAACATTTCTTTTATGTCCGCGGCATAAGCGACAGGATACATACGGAATCTCATAAGTACGCCTATTATCGATGTTAGCCAATCAGGTCCAGTAAGCTAATTTTGATTTAAAGATGTGCAGTTACATTCTGCTGCCGCGTCGAAGACTAATCTGACTTTTTCCGGTTTCTTAGGATTGATGACTGCGAAGTGCGGCAAGAACCAGAGCTTTGGCCATTTGAGTACTTCCTCATCTCTAAGTATTTTGGCATATCCACTTGTGAGCAGTTTATTAATTTCCTTTTGATATGCGTTGGCCATGTCACGATTGCGTAATAGTTTTCGCTCGAGACATTTCAGCCTTTGTTCAGCCATTGGTCTGCTATTTGGCATTTGGATGTTGTCGTCTTTCCAGGGTAAATTTGTTTGATGATGATCCCCCACCTTAATTATTGATGAGGCTATTTTATTGATTGCCATTTGTTCGTCTGCCGATTTAGTTTTGTCCACTTTAGTTGCGCAGACACCAAATCATTCCAAACTGAACTGGCTTTGAAGCATATATTTAAGATGATCATCCGTTATATGGCAACATACAAAACTTAATCCTGCTGTTTTTGATCTGACTGGACCATGCATAACCCATCCAAGTTTTGTCTTTGAGATTATTGGGCCATTGGCTTCAGTGTTAATGACGGCTTGTGATGTGATTAGTTTTCCATGTTGTTGTCCAATCAGAAGCATAGGTTTGGAATTATCCAGCTTGTGTAAGTTTGTCATTTTTGTGTACGGATATTGCTCATGTATTTCTTGGTAATTGATTTGCTGAGTCGGAAGGTCTAGATCTTTTATCAAGCGAACATTTTGTAAGTTATGTGTTTGGCTGTTGCCGCTAATTTGAATATTTGCAATCTGGGCATTTTGCTCATAACGATACAGTCCACCCAAAGCAGAATGGCTCTTCTTTTCCCAATATTCCGACTTCACGTGCTATGCTCATGTCCAACATGGTAGTTGTACTTCCTTCATCTAAGAATGCTAGTACTTTCTTTTCTCCATTTGGACCATGCACAGTCACAGGCACCATTTTGAGGAGCACCTGTTGAGCTTTATCTTGTATACATCCACTGAACTCAGCTCTGGTGGTTGGTTCTGTTGTCGTTTTTGGTTTGTGTAGCAAGCGATGATGGAACCTCTCACAATTATCGATGTTGCATTTCACGCGCTGCGTACATTGTCCTTTATGGAATTTTAGACAGCAATAACAGACAGTGCTCTTGCTTGCAATGTCCCATTTCTTTTTTACATCAACGGAAACAAATTTGCTGCACTTACCAAGAGAGTGTTTTTCTTCACCGCAAACAGAGCAATTGGATTTTTCTCTATTTATTGTCTTTGATGTTTCTTTTTGGTCATCTCTTGGCTGGTGTGTAGCTTGAGCTTTGATGATGTTGACGTCGCTCATCTTCTTGTAGAAACTTATATCCTGATACAAATTTGATTGCTGTTGAGTCCATTCTGCGAATGTATCAAACTCGCATTCTGCTGCTCTCATCCCTCTGGAATTTAGAAAGAATCCCAACGCTCGGAGATAGCTCTCATCCAAACGCTCGATGAGCATTGCAAGAAGTTTTTGTGTATCAATAAATTTGCATTTTACAAATTCCAGCGCCGAATTGATGTTTTGGACTGCACAATTTAATTCATTGAAATCGCTTATTTCCTTTACAAATTTAATTTCTTGTGCTTTTGCCATTAGTTCAAAAGCAACGTTCTCTGGTGCTCCGTAGAAATTGTCCAGAATTGCTATGATTTTTGATGGCTCTTTTGCAGACATCAGCAGAATGTCTACTTTCTTCCTTGCTTCCACTTTCAGAGCTTTGTTGAGCCGGTAAACATCCTCCTCTCCAGAAAATCCACACTCCACGCTAGATGATGTAAACTGCGCCTTAAATTGACGCCACGCCAAATACGAGGATCCGTCGAATTCCATATGCTTATTGTTGAGAGATTGTCTGGCAAGCATATTGACGATGATGTACTGCTGATTATCCGGAGGTATTGATGTTGCCTGTGTTTGCCGAATTTCCGACCAGACCGGCTTCTGCTCCATTGCAACAGATTTGTTTGTGTTGCTTATATAGTCTAATATTGTTGAGTTTGATGATCGTCTCGAACTTGAAGACTTGTGCGATGCAATAGAAAGAGGGGGGGATGTCGAACGATTTAGTGCAGCATTGGTGTTCAGTATAGCTTTTTTACTCACCAACGCTTCTGCACGTGCGTGCAAGACCCTCAACTCCGATATCATCTGTTGCACTGTTTCGGATTGCTCTTCGATTAGATCCGCTGAAGCACCGTCATTTGATGCGTTTTGTAGCTGACGCTTTAAATCAAGCATTGCCGTTTCCTTGTCACAAATTTCGCGTTGAAGGCATACGTTTTCTTCATCTAATGCTCCTATTTGTCGAAGAACATCCAACTCCTGCTTTTGTGTATAATTTTGTTCCATTGTTGATTCTTCTTTATACGGGTATGAAATTGCGTCAACAATTTTGAACGCCATATGCATACTTTCTGTATCTTCTTGAATTTCAACATCTAAGAACGTACACACACGACGCAGCGCATTGGCGCCAAGCTCGCTTGAGATCGCCTCTGCGTGTTGTTGTTTTTGTTCTTCGTTGTATGGGTAGCCATTAAATTTACGAAGACCCCGCTTCACGAAGTTTTCTGTGACGAAATTACGAAATATTGCGAAATAGACGTCGCGCAGATTTTGCGACTTCCAATTTTCTAAATTTTGTTTTGATTGCTCCGAAAATTGCCACATCTTTAATGAATTTAGTGGACTGTATTTTTCGCGTTAAAGATCCGGCTCGAAGGACCAATTTATGTAGCGGCAATTTAGAGAACCAAAAAGTTTTTTATTTTATTTTTAATTTTACATGCGCTGTGCGCGTCTTTTCTATTTCGCTTCTTTTTCTTCAGAGTCTATCGATATCAGTATCGATTTCATAACATAATTCGATTATTCAAATAAATCATTCTGCAACTTAACATTTCTAATCGATACTTCCTGTATCATAATTATATGAGATAAATTTAAACTTAAATATATTCAGCGACAACATACATATGTGCTCAAAGTATAAATAAAAATGATACAAAATAAAAACTAAATAAAAACTGTTTGTAGTTATTTTAACTAATTTTTTTCCTTGAACATGATTGAATTATTTGAAAGTATTACGTTTAATTCTTATTGAGTCTTCTGATGTACACTAGACATAATGATGTTTAAGAGGTTTTAGTTAAGTTTTCAAGGATCCTTCGCCTGCCTTTGTAAATCATCGTATATTTAGAAATTGTTATTATTGATTTTCTATACAATTGCCAACACAGTCTCTTAAATTATAATGTTTAATGTCCGTCTGGTAACTCTCAACTTAAGCCTTTTCTGCAAAGGCCAGTTGAGATCCTAAATTAAGCAATTCGATAAAAAATCTAAACAATTTAAACAATGATAAAAACCAACATGTGAGAGAAAAAAAAACAGTCGATGACAGCTATCAAATCCAATGGAAAGCAGTTTCGTTAGAAAGTTCTGCCAGCCGCAAAATAAAATAAATAAAAAATAAAATAAAATGAGAAAAAAGTGAGTGAGAGGAGAGAGTGACTAACTGGCGGACACTTTAAGCAACGGGGAACATTAGCATAAACCAGGGCTATCATTCCTAAGTGCGTTTGTGAATAAAGCGCCCCGTTATTGTTGTTGTGTCTAGTGTTTCTTGTTGTTGTCATATTTATTTTTTATTTTCATTTTTTTTTTTTGTTTTTCGCTGGCTGTGGGGAATAAGGTAAATATCAGCTGGCACGCTGGCACGAGGACAACGTGGACTCGGCCTCGTCCTCGTTCTCGTCCTCGTCCTCATCATCGTCCTCGTGCACGTCCTCGCTAAATCACAGGTGTGCGCGAGCAACAACACAACGTGCGAAACATAACCATCCTCGTTCTGGCAACCATCTCTCTCTCCTATGCTCCAACGCTTCTACGCTCCTTTAACTTTGCTCACTTGTCTTACTCTTGCCCTCTCCCTCGTCCTCGCCCTCACTTTGCTTTCTCACTTTCTCTTTTTTACATCCAGTTTACCTCTGGCTGAGGGCAGCGCAGGCGCTGTGAGTGCCAAAGAAGCTTCACCAGGACATCACAAATTTGTTGAATTTAATGCTTTTTGGTAATTTCTTCTCACTCTGTCTGTCTTTCGCTAACTAACTCTCTCGCTCTATCTCATTCGCCAAAACCTTGAAAGCTCGACAAAAGCTCGCTCTCTTTTTAACTTTACACTGTCTGTTATACAGTTGCATTTGTCGGTTTTGAAAACCGTTCCGTCAGTCAGTTGTTGCTTCACTTCAGTTCTGTACAGTTCACATTAGTGCCTGAGGTGCGCTTAGAATCTCATAAGTGTTTCTCAACCGTTATAAGCATGGACTTTTTTAAAGTGTTTTTTTATCATAATTTTTGTTTTTTTTCAAATTCTCCTTGTATTTTGTGTGTTCTGTGTGTGTGTGTGTTTGTGTGTGTGTGTGTGTGTGTGTGTGTGTGTGTGTGTGTGTGTGTGTGTGTGTGTGAGAAAAACCATGAAGAAAATTTTAAATTTGTGTTTCAAGAAAACACAATTGCTTAAAATATAAAATAAAAAATAAACTTGCAAAATGTTTGACTTAATTATGACTTCTGAGAGAAATAATAAATACCACATCCTTTTTTTCAATATGGCAATATCAGTGATCTTTTGTGTTTGTTGCCTGATAACTGTTATATGCTTGTGCATTGTATAACAGTTAGCTGCCCTCAAGTGCTGCCCTACGAAATAATGTACAGTGTTTTTTTGATAACGGGTATTCCTAGCAATTGGGCAACACTTGAAAAAAAAAAAAAAAACCAAATAAATAAGAATGAAACAACTTAACCAAAGTGAGTTAGCAAAGCTTTTCTCACTCTTGGGCTCTCTCGCTCTCTGGCTCTCTCCCTCTCTCTGTGTGTTGCTTAACGCTTCCTGAACTTTTTCACCATTCCTCGCTTCGTTCGGCAGACGTTCGGCGGCGTTCGTTTGTCGTTCGTCAGTCGCAAGTTGCGAGCGCATCGCCAATCAACTGAACCGTTTCGGTATGCAAACTCATTTTAGCTTTTGAACTCATTCAGTTCAAATTTACCAGCGGATTTGTGCGGATTACAAAACATACACGCACATCCACACACGCTTACGCATACAAATTCATACACACAAACATACACAGACTTACACACACAGAGACGCAGTCATACATATGCCCTGAGCGAAACCGAAAGTCGCATCAAGTGCCACACACACACAGACACGTATAAACTTGCGAGCCGTGTAATGCAAACAAAACAAATCGTGACCAATACAATTTAAAACAAAGAGAAAATTTACAAATAAATATAATATTATACAAAACAAAAAAAAAAAAAAAAAAAATAAAGAAAGAAAATTATTAATTAATACAAATAGAAAAAGGAAACGAGCAGAAATTGATCGGCTGAAAACACAACTTGAGCGAATATTTGTGCGCTGGCGTCGCGATCTATTAATTTGTTGTTCATTGTTTGTTTATTGTTAAATTACATTGTTTAGTTCAACTTTACAATACAAATATTTGTATATAAAGTAAATGTTTTTTTTGCAACTGTTTTTTTGGTGCTATCAGCCTACAGTGCGTATGTGCAATATTTGGAGAAGCAGTGCTTGATGCATACAAATTATAACAGCAACAACAACCACACCAAAAAAAAACAAAAAATAAACAAAATAATCAACTAAAGACAACAAGAACAGCTACAACATCAGCTACAACAACAAGAGCAACAACAAGAGCAACAAAGATACAGGCAAGTCTAAGTTGAGTCCTGGCAGGCTTCGGCTAAGCTGCGTATGAGTAATCTCACACACACACACACACATACACATACACATACATACACACTCGTTGAACCTGCAACAACATATATATATATATATATATATACATATGCACATATAGCACTTTTATTCATTTTGCCTTTTGCTTTTTATGTGGTTTGCCTCGTTTGTGTGTCGCAATGTCACATCTTCATCTTGCATCTCTTACTATACATCTTATCCTACTTTTTATCTGTGATCATTTGTCTGTCTGCAACTGTCTTGTGTGCCTCTTTGCCTGTGCTTGTTTTCCCATTGTTGGGGTTAGCGACAAACAACAGAAATTAACAAAAGCAAAACACACACACAAACACATTCTCTTGGGCACAACACGCACAACACATGAAATTCAATTCAAGTGTTGCGGCAAATGCTCAAGTTCCCATCTCAGCCTTTATGACTGAGAACTGAGAACTAAGGCCTTACCCCAATTGCTTCAAACCAGATACAACTTGATAGTTTTCATAGTTACCCAATGCGTGAAATCTTTAACTTTTATGCAGCTCTACCAATGCTTTACAAATGTACAAGAAACTAAATAAATTTAAAGTTATTCTAATGCCCCTATTTTTGTTTTTTGTGTTTTTAAACAATATTAAAACTAATCGATTCAAAAACAAAGTTTCATTCGATAGGAGTATGTAATCCCATTTCAATTTAATTTAAAAGTTTGCCTTTTTCAAACTCCAAACACCTTGTCAAGTTGCAAAATAGTATAAAATTAAAACCATAAAACGCAACTCAATTCACTAATTAAGCAAAATATTCCCTCAGATAGTAAGTAATTAAGTTATCTAAACAAAAACCAGCTTTCTGTGGTAGTTGCTTTTTATTATTGTCTGTCATTTAATTCCCCCAATTTATCTAACCGGAAAAGTAGAACAGCATATTTTGTACTGTAAATCATAAGTATTAAAGTTAAAACAAGCGTGAAAGGCTATAGTCGAGCTCCCGAATTTAGGATACCCGTCACTTATTTAAATAAATTTAAAAATATTTTTATTGCGTGCTTTTAGACACTTACATTGCTCGAAGCTTAAATTAGCCATTACTACCTTTCTATTTGTCCGATCTTGTTGCGTTTAAGTAGGATGATAGCTTTAATTAATAGATAACGTTAATTATCGGAGACGGGGAGGGGCTTGGCAAAAAATTGAAACAAACTTGATCTGCGTGGGGCTTAAAGAAGTCTGTGTACCAAATTTATAGTCTCTAAGATCTAGGCCTTCACACGGACGGATGGACGGACAGACCGACGAACATACATTGCAATGAATACAATATACCCTTTTATTTATGTTTTAAGTAACGGGTATAACGGGTAATTTGGCTAAAGCTTCAAATATGCCACTGGCCACTGATGGCCACTGAAAATATGACATTTTAAATATAAAAACTTTAACCACTGCTCTTTTTTTTTGTATTTCGTTTGTTTTCACAATCTTTTGTGATTTTTATTAAAATGTATAACTTTTTGATGGTGTGTGTTAAATAACTATCGCATGCTGTTAACATTTTTCTTCTGAAAGTTCCCATTTTGGTGTCAAGAGCAGACAAACGGGATAATGCGTTTATTTGGCGCCCAACGTGGGGTGCATTTGCCATTCAGTCTTTAACACAAAAATTTGTGTTAACGCTTTAAAATAGGCAGCAACATGTACATATATGTATGTATGTGAAGCTCCATGTGTGTGCATGTAAAAAATTGTGCATTAAAATACAAAATACGAATCATCATTATACGCTTTGGGGTCAACACGACGGGTCACAATGCCAGTCGCTGTCAGAAGCAATCAGGCATTAAACTAATGGATGACGAGCCAGCACGATAAGCGTACAGGACCAAGGACCCATCGCCGGACGAGGCCGACGAGGCCAGGTGTTTACCCACCTTTAAGCAAGCCTTTGACTGGCATGCCATTTAATGTGCGCCTAAGTGTAGGCTATAAATTTTTTTATATGCATTTTAACGCATTTCAAGTTATGATTTTTGTGCACACAGAAACACCATCACTGACACAGAAACAACATACATACACAGGAGTACTGACATGCATAAAAATGTTATTTGTTTAATGAACATGAAAATGCATATGAACCCAAAGTTGAAAGCGAACGGACAGCCTAGAAGTTGACATTATTTTTGGGCTAGCTTCATTTTCGTTTATTTTTTTTTTCTTTTGCTTATTGGTAAATGTGTAATGACAGTGGAACGACATTTTGACGACCCAGTTATGTCAAGTATCCACGAGCTGCTTTTATTAAAACATATTTTTCCACTCATAATTTATGTTAAACACAAAAATTAGAAGAAAAAATGTGGGCAAACATTTTAAAGGTAATTTTTGGCATTTGATATTTTAGCACGCGTATTTACTTGCTTGAAATAACACTGCATCAGATGATAACCACTTTAAGGTTGAAAAAAATACGAAACCTAGACAAGTTTAAACTAAGTAGTTGAGTAAATTTGTGCTAGTCAATGAACATTTTATTTATTATTATTGATTTTGGAAACATGTGGAACGCAAGTTTATTCAATCAGCAATTTGGATAAGCTAAGTGCCGTTGCCCCCTCATTAACTCAACTCGTAAATTTTAAAAGCATTCAAACTATCGCAATAGTTTTTCTCCTCCAACTCTGGTTGGACTTCTCCTTATTTTGCTCAACGTGAATTCCCTGGCCAAAGGTGTCTTCACTTACACACCCACACACATAGATTGAGAAGAAGAGACAGAGGGAGAAAGGAAGGGGACTGAATGAGACGAACTTGGTTCATCTGAGCATCTTAAGTATTTGCATATATGTACATACTCGTGCATGTCCTGATACGTACTTTAGCACCTATAAATTTTTATGCATACATATTAAAATGGAACAGTATACAAATGCCTGTCAACTTGCACACGATATGGAACTGAATTTCAGTTTTGACATTAAGTTTTGGGTTTGAGTTCGGGCCTGCGATTGGGATGTGGGAATTGGGCTTGTGGTTTCAAGTGTGTTTGAAAATTCCATTTTACTACTGACCTGTCTGTCTGTCGCTGGTGCTTGTCAAGCTCGTAAAATTATGGAAATTTTCTTGCCCTTTTCCGACTATTACTGAACATCGTCCTTTTGACCACGAGCAGAAAACCAAAAATTATTCTACAGCTTTAGTGTAAAATTTATAATGTTATCATGTATGCTAAAGCTATGTATTTAGCATTTAATTGTTTTATTGAGTGACTCAGTATTAAAGTAGGCAAATAAGCCTAAAACTTTTAATTCAAATAATATCTAAATTCATATAAAAGCTGCGATGGGCGAAATGAAAAACCTTACAGAAATTTGAAATTGATTTTATGCCGGATTGTTTTTTCTGTGTTCTTCTGAACACAATTGCATATAGATAACAGAGATGGCATAGAAGGTTAAAGTTACTTTTAAACATACATATGTATGCATGTATGCTACGTGGGGCTTTTTGCACCTGTCCAAGTTTTGCGGCCTGGGCAAAGTTTCCAAATTTCCCGGTCGCTGCAACAAACAAAGGCAGCTGCCAATCAAAACTTTACCTCGGGCGATTCACTTCAATGCGAGTACGTTAGTCTGTCAGCTTTTGTCTGTAGGACCGCTCTTCATCTAGTTGGTAACTACAGGCTTAATAACATCCAGCAGCGTTACAAGTTAGTTAACATTTTGTGATATCGAAAACACTTGCTGACAGTTGTCCATCAGAATTAGAGTCTCAGTCTGAGTCTGAGTCGAGTCGGGTCAGGATAATGGGGGCGTGTACTCCGTTATGGGGGCGTATACTGGGCGTATACTCTATTCGCATTGTCATCAACTTTCATCGTTTCAATGCACGTCGCGTTGCTTTCAGTCATCGCCTGTCAAGCGTGAACATTGTTGTATGCCATTGATAGTAATGACAAAGCAAGCAGATCGAAAAAGAAAAGATGGCAAAGAACAGCGATAGCAAGTGAGTTATATACTACTATATATACGACAGAGAAGTAAAATAGTTTATTTTATGCTCAGTTTATTTACTATTGTGTGCGTTGAATTGTCGGCTAAGAACAAAGCACATAATAAAAAAAATTACTTTCATTTAAATAGTATTTTAAAATAATATTATGAAACTAAAATATATTATACAATTAAAATTCATTACTAAAAAAAACAAATTGTTGTCGAAAAGTTTCGAGAGAGATAGGGAAGCCGAAAGAGCAATGACAGATAACCGACTGATTTACTTTTTAGCAGGGATTAAAAAACTAACCGAAACCGTAACCTTTAACCGGTAAAAACCGATTGAAATTTAAAACCGTAACTGAAACCGTAACCTAAAAAATAAATTTTCATTTCACCGAAACCTTAAAACAGAGACTTTGTAAACCGAAATAAATAAAAAAATTTGTTAAATAAAATATTTAAATTGTTAAAATGTAACAAGACTACATCCAACTGAAGAAAATGTGAAAAAAAAGTGTTAATGAAACATTAAGAAAGTAATGACTTTTTAATTATTATTTTTATAGTATTAATATAAATTATTTTTGCAAAATAAATTTTTTTTTGTGAACCGAAACCATACCGGTATTTCAAAACCGAAACATACAAAAACCGGTTCACCTTTACGAAACCTTTATTCAAAGATTTTGCGTAACCGACAACCGAAAACCTAAATACGAATATAACCGAAACCGTAACCGAAACCGATATTCGTTTCGGTTTTAATCTCTGCATTTTAGAAACACATTTTATCTTTACATGTTTCCTCTGCTAAAGCATAGTCTCTTCTTCCATGTTCACTTATTAAACTGAAACTGTAGTTCGAAAATAAATGTCAGGAAGAACAAAAGAAAAGAGGGAGCAGTTTAGTGAAAATTGTATACTATACTATACTATCAATGAAAACTCCTTAGAAAGTTGCTCCATACTCATTTAACTTTGCTTTTGAGGTATGCCAATAGAGGTTCGTCCTCTAAGTTCACTTTTCGCAGAGTTGCAGACTGACTCGTTAACAAATTCAACTATCTGCTTTCTTAAGAAAATGTTGTGCTTCATGGCTTTTAGATATGTTGTAAACTTGCCTGCAAGTTTTTCCGTTGTTTTTAATGAATGTATGTGTGCAAATAAAGATGTATGTGTGCATGTACGTATGTGACAGACAGTGACATAATTGCATGCAATTTCTGACTTTCATAGACTGAGACCCGCTTCAAGTTAATTATATGCACCGAAAAAAAAACTTAAATAAAAAACAAAAGCAAACATGAAAATGAGAAACAAGAAATAAAAAGAGGGTTACGAGTAACATGCAAATTTCATCATTAACCGCACCAAGCTACCATGTGTGTGTTTGTGTGTGTCTGTGTGTGTGTCAAGTGGAGGGAAAAAATTTGTAAGCTTACATTAATTTGTTGATAAATTGCGCAAAAATAGGAAAATAGGTTAAAAGCCCTTAACAGCTGTAAGACTAAAGAACGAAATAAGAGACGAAGATGACGCTGACAGCGCACTATAGGTCAAATGAACCCTTTATGTGATATAAACTCATTTTTTAAAAGTATTCAAATTAACCCACTTTTCTTACATTTCTGTTAGGAATACATTGAACTGTAATGTTGCATACCAGAAATGTTAACATTGCATTCTAATGTTAAGTTACCAGCTGTTGAAACAGCTGTTATAACTTAAAAGCACGTGCCGTTAAATTGTGCAACAATTTCGGCGAAATTCAAGTGGCTCATTTTTTTTCAAATTCAAATTTTTTAATTAAATTTGCAATGAATATTAATCAGTGTGGTTTGTACTTTATGTTGGTATTTCTGTGCTGATGGTATTCTTCGTGTTGTCTGTAGTAAGTGTCAATAAAGAGACGTCCCAAAAATAATTTCTTTATAGCAAAACCTTAACTTTGGGAAGAGTTTTAAAAAAATGTCTAGACTTGTCTAAGAAGTGACTGTATACATGTTGTAGAGTAATTCCTTGTAAACTGATATCAGCTAAGTTTATTTCCCACCTTTTCCCACTTCTCCCAAAATTTAACTTTTTAGCACATAACCTATATGTAAGCAATGCCGGTTTGCTTGAAGCATAACGGAAAAATAAATAAAAAACTGATGGAGTGGATGCTGTTTTACGTTATTTTAAATGGTATATCGATATTATTAATATTACGACACCCAGACGACAATAAAACATAGTTTTTTTAGTAACAGGCTAACTACTCTTCGAAAATAATATTCAAAATTTGCTCCTAAAAATATTAAAAAAAAATAAAAGAAATTTGAAATATACTTTGAAAGTATAAAAAAAGCAATACTTTAATATTAATTAACAAAAAAAAAAAATTAAAAAATATTTTTTTGTATACATATTTTTTTAGGGGCGTTGATGGGCGGTGCCACGCCCATTTTCGCAAAACTATTTCCAAATTCGATCTAGAATTTTATACAAAAAACTTTACACGAAAAACTTGAAAAACCTTCGAGTTATTAATTTATATCACAAAAAGGGTCCATTTGACCTATAGTGCAGCGTCGTAATGGGGCCTGCATGTCTTTGAGATACCCTTCTATCACAGGAGAAATCATTTTACATACAAAGACAAAAGCAGACAACATACTGAATTTTAAGCAGGGAGTGCAAATAATAATTATTTGTTTTTATTTTAATCAAAACATTTTTGCTCAAAATAAAACTCAAGTTGTAATTTGAGTAGTAAAGTATAACTCAATGCATATTAATCATTGCTATACCCGTATTTTATAAAAATAAGTAAAAGGGGATATTGTATTCGTTGCAATGTATGTAACAGGGAGAAGGAAGCATCTCCGACCTTATAAAGTATTATATATATATTCTTGATCAGCATCAACAGCCGAGTCGGTATAGCCATGTCCGTCTGTCCGTCTGTGCGCCTAGATCTCAGAGTCTAAAAGAAGTCCCCACGCAGGTCAAGTTTGTCTAAAATTTTTGCCACGCCCCTTTCCGCCTCTGTTAATCGCAATAAACCACCACACGCACAGTTTTCAAGATACTAGGAATTTTTTACTAATTATCGTTAACTACTATTATTACCTATCATCCTACTAAATCGTAACAATAGCGAACAAATAGAAAGGTGGTAATGGCTAATTAAAGTTTTTCAAAAATATAAGTGCCTAAAAGCATGCAATAAAAAATATTTAAAAATTCATTAAAATAAGTAACTGGTATCCTATAGTCGGGCGCTCGACTATAGTCGTCTTTCCTACTAGTTTTTTTTAATAAAACTTATAACATAATGATTATAGTCTCTGATTAAACACTCTAATGCCCACGTAAAAAATGAAATTTGAGCAATCACTAATTTTCAGACAAAGAAAATAAGAAGTACATCTGTTCGTTAAGCGGTAAAAGAAAAACTGGCTGATAGAAAATTTAATTATTCATTAAGTTTTGTAGCAATATACCTTAAAACTTTAATGTAACATTATTATATTCATTTTTAAAATTTTAACTGAGATTTTGTTTACCCCGCCTAAAGGGAGTGTTAGGCACTAGAGGGTTACCGATCTAAAACTCTGCTCTCTCTCTTCCTTTGGCCTTGATTCTCTTTCTCTCTTTCATATGTTTCCTGTTTTCATGTGTAGGGTTTTTGCGACTTTAAGATACCCAGGCAGCTCACTTGATACTGTTTGTAATACTTAATGTACTAGATCTCAACTTCAACTCTACCTCCCCTCTCGGTGTTCTTTGGAAATGGTATATGATGGCCACAGACTTGAGTTTAACTTTGCTTGGAGAGCGGCGTTTGGCAGAACGGGCGAAAATGCTTTGTGGAACACTCGCGTTAAGATACGGAAATTATTTTTGCTACCGTTAGCTTTGAGGTTTTATATGTATGTGTACTGACAACGCTTCAAATGTGTGCGTATGTGTATGTGTGTGTGTGTGTGTATAAAATTTATGCCTGTATATGTTGTTCTTGTTGTTGCTTATTTTTTTGTTTTCTTTTTTTATAATGCGCGCGAAATTAGCAAAATAATAAAAATGGCGCAAAACAAGGTCGCGCATAAATAATGAGAAAAGAGCGCGAGCTGTTCGCTTCGGTGGGTCGATTGGAGCACTGTTGTGCACCTCTATGACGTTGCCGTTATGGGACGCCAAAAGGGGGGCGTGGCAGCGGCGGTGGCGGTGGCGGTGGCAGTGGCAGCGGCGTTAAGGCCTGTGCAAAGAGTTTCCCTCATTGTTGGCGCGTATGTGTGTCAATTGTAGATTAGGCGTTCAGTTTGTTTTCCTTTTGTATGCACATTTCACTGTGTGTGTGTGTGTATGTGTGTGTGGGGGGCCAAGTTATGCGCCAATTAACTGTCAAGGCGCCATTGTTTGTGAAAAAAAATTTAAAAAAAAATACAATTTGGTCGAACAACAATGCTGCGAAAATTTGTTCGCAATGATAAATCTCAAAAAGTTGATTTTAACAGCAATTTCCAGCATTTCAGTTCTCCCCATTCTACAGTTTCTTTAAAATTTCAAGGCGTCAAAAAAAATAATTTGTATACATTTTCAGTTAATAATAAATTTCCATGAAACGAAAATTATAGAGATCCAACGTGGATCTTAGAAAAATTTTCCTTCTAACCTACACAACGGTCATAGGGATTACAAATATTCAAACAGAATATATTGTTTGTCTATTAACTTCAAAAGTATGTCGCATTTTAAATTGAACATTTTCAAATATTTTGATTTGAATTAGTCATAAAGATTATAAATTATAATATGTTTACAAAATACAAAATTTCCACACATTTTTAAATACAAAAATGTAATCTACATGTTACAATCGATCTCTAACGTAAGTTTTAAATAATCAGTTGGAAACGATTTTCAATTACATTTTGTCTATGAAAGATATTGTTATTTGTAAAAAGCCCCAATTTTTATTTGCGATTTTGAAAAGTACATTCACAGCTTTCAGTGTAATTTAAGAGTATTTTCACTTAGCCACTAATGGATTTATATAACTCTTTCCTTTTTTTTTTTTAATGATTTTTGCTGGTTATGCTTTAGATGTTGTTTGGCTGCGCTGCAGGGTATACAATGGCACTTGAAAGTTGAACCCATTGGGTCTTACAACATTCCCTTGCTCAAATGCATTTAACTAATTTTCTTAGATATATATTTATTAAAATTATGAAGATTGTTGAACAGCAGCGGCAGCAAATGGCAAATGGCATTGCATACTTAGTGGCGTTTCTGAGTGGCTCTTAAAAAATGTATTTGTGTGTGTATGTATGTGTGTGAATGTGTGTCTGTGTGTGTGTACGTATGTTGCTCTTAATGTTAATAACATTATCGCATTTTGCGCTGAAAGCAAGAAAATAAAAGCAAATGAAGATGATGAAGCAGAATTAAAAATACAAAGGACAACAAATGTATGTATTTATATATATATATATATATATATATATATGTGTGTGTGTGTGTGTGTGTGTGTGTGTGTGTGTGTGTGTGTGTGTGTGTGTGTGTGTGTGTGTGTGTGTGTGTGTGTGTGTGTGTGTGTGTGTGTGTGTGTGTGTGTGTGTGTGTGTGTCTGTCATTAGCTGTGAATGGCAGCCATGTTGCATTTTTTGCCATTTTACAAATAAACGTTGTAAAGCGTCAAATGCAAATGTTAAAGCCGCATTTTCATTTGCCAGCTGTCAACTTTCACAGTCCGCGCTAATGGGATGTCTATGGGCGTGGCAAACACACACCAACACCAACATCAACACTAACACCTATACTTATACAGTGTAAAATACTATATACATAGATGTAACACGACCATTAGCTTGTGGCATTGTCTATGCCAGAAATGTCTTGAGCTACAGCTGAAAAATAAAAAAATCCAATATACTCGTAAAATGTAAGACAGACTCTTGCCATTATATTTATAAAATAGCGTCAAGTAAAAGTTGTAATGGAGACTGCGACTTATAGCTGATATAAGCGGACAAGTGACATTGCGCCATAGAATATAACGAGTATGAAAATGTGAAAAGTGCATTTTTCTTCTCGGTCTTCGTCGCGTTCTTTTTTCAGGTTGCAGCTGATTTTTTATGCACAGCTGCGCAAGTAATGCATTAAATTCGAATTGAATGAATGCCCAAACTCACGCAATATGTCACACATACATACACACGTGACAACACACACGCACGCACACGCACGCACACGCACACACACAAACACACAAATATACCCACACTGATAAAACTTTAAGAGCCTTTGGCAACGACTCTGATGGTTAAATTATTAAACACCTTGGCCGAATGGCAAAGTAAGCCCTCCAGAAATAGTTAAATTGAAAGCCATAAACCAAGGCACGCATTCGATGTGTTAGAGTGAGAGAGCAAATCGTGGTGTACGTGGTCAACGTAAATGTGGTTACGAGTATGTTATAATTAGTTGTGTTGGATTAACTACAGAGCAAGAAACCCGCTTGCCTAATTTGAGAATCGCCGAGAGCGACTCGCATGGTTAACTAAGAACATTGTGCTTTAGTACAGAAGTTCACTTTTCTAAAGTACATTTTTCAACATGCGCTTAGCTTTAACATCAGCTATATTCTGTGTCATTTGAAATGAAATTCATTATATTATCGGTCTGTTAGTTGATACCTCATATATGTGCACTAAAATTACATTTAGTTCAGTTATGTTTCACTTTAACAAATTAGAGTTTAATTGAACTTAGTATTAAACATTTATTTCAGGTATTCCATCTTATGGAATTTTAATTTGCAATTAAACGAAAGTACAGAAATTAATTATAACTCTTTTTTCTATTTTCAGGTAGGCATTGGAATTGTATAAAACCGGTGAGTTTTTAAAGCCATCGGAACTTATAGGACAACAATTAAAGAAGCAAATGGAAAATGTTGGACTCGTAGAACAAAATCATCTATACTTAAATTTCATATTGTTTTTGTTATTTGAGGGTAAAAATTAATTAATAGCAAATCATAATAAATTCCTTAAGCTAGATTCTTTCAAAAATTTTGAAAAATATGGAGAAATTATTATTATTGTTTTGTATTAAATAGTGACAGGACTTTAACCAAAACCATTTGTTAATGAAAATCACTTAATTGAAATCGAACCTTTACTAGAATTTCAGAGATACTTGTGTTCTATATCTTTTCAAAAGATTGTGTATATGTGAATATCAGGTATTAAACCATAACCATAACCGTAGCCGTTAACCGGTATTAAACGATTGAAATTGGTAACCGTATCTTAAACAGTAACCGATTAACCGATTTGAGTTCATTCAAGCATACAATTTAAAAGATAACAATAAATAATATATGTTTTTTCTAATTTGCATTTCTTTAAAATTTTTAAAATTTGTTTTATAAACCAAAATCATACCGGTTTTTCAAAGCCGAGATATACAAAAAAACCGGTAACCGTTACGTAACCGATATATAAAAATTGTGGGTTACCGATAACCGAAAACCTTAATGCGAACATATTCGTTTTTCTTGAATACCCTGGCGCATACTTAATTTTCTGTTTCACAAACTGTTATTCATCTCAGCACACTTATAGCTTATGCTTTAAAGATTTGTGTTTTTATTTGGAAATTAAATTTGAGAACTTTTTGGTTGATTATATTTTGGAGCTTAGATTCGTCTTTTTCCGTTTGAAATGGTCACATTTAATGATTGGACACTTGATAGCCGTTAGTAAATTCGTTTACAGTATTGCTCTGACCAACATGAGTACTCGTAATATGGCTATTATCCCTTATATGATCGTCAACTACATATTGTCTCGCGACAGGTTCCAAAACCCCTATTAATTCCCGACGCTGACCTGCCAATTAACACTGAAACATTATCATCCATGACCATGACATCATATATATGCATATGTGTGTGTCTTTGGCCTGGCCAAGCACTTTGGCCAAGTGAATCGGCGCGCCGTGGCGGGTCAACCACCAACATCAATTAACTACGTCGACGGATTTCCAAGACACTCGTCTTTTCATACATGGTATAAACTATATATGAGCCTATATTCGTACAGACGCGTGCAAAATAATAAGAACACCTTTCCATAATATTAATGTTATTGAGTTAATGAATCTCAATCGTCAGTCTAATCTTAAGAAAGTGCTTACGAACTATGGCATACAAAAAAGATTCCTGAAAAATACACAACTACAACTACAAAGATGTGTCAAGATTATTGAAAATAATGAAGAAGTGTGTTCTTAAAAAATTGTAAGGCAGCTGTAAAAATAGATTAAGTCGAACACCAATGGTATAAAAACTATTAACAAAATTTTAATTCTTTTGTTAATATACTATAAAAATAAATAAAAAAGATTTATGCAAGTTAACAACAATATTTTGCTAATTTTGGTGTTCTTATAATTTTGCACGCGTATAAATTTTTCAATTTTTGGCCCATTCAAATTGCAAACAAAATTTTTAAATTTTTAAAGCGCGTGCTTTGCAATGACAACCCTGTATTTATTAGTTGATTTTGTGTGTGTGTCTTGAAGTCGGTGTTGGAGTTGGAGACGGATTTGGTGTCCGTTCTTCATCTTGGGCAAATAAACAATCAATGCTCATTATTTATTTACGTCTGTTTACGTTAGTATTTTACGTTTTTCTTTTCACGCTATTACGCACGGACATTTGCCTTTGGGCTAATGAAATTTCCGCCACGAATTGGTTACCATTAAGGATTTTAGCTTTCTGCTGCGAGTAGACAGCTTAGTCAACTTTTTATCTCTCTCTCACACACACACTCTGTCCTACTCTCTCACCTTCTATCTGTTGCTGTGCGTGTGTGTGGAAGTGGTTTAAGCTCAAAGTTGATGAAAACCGCACACAAATCCAATTGATTAACTAAATTCGTTAAGTATTAGAGGCTTAAAATAAAAAAATATATATTGCTAGCATTTACGCTAGCGTAAATACCCTTAAAAGCAGCAACTATTGTTAGTTAGAATGTCTGCACAGTGTAATTGTAAAATAAGAACACACGATGAACGATGTATTCACGACGAACGTTTTATTCAGAGTGAGGTATATAGGAGATAGAAACAATGCAATTAGAGATGGAACTCTTCAAACTTAGTGATGTAAAACTAATAACACAATTTATCGCAATTTGACTTGCATAATTTCAACAACTATTATTATAGCTTGAGTTAGTAATTTAGTCACTTGGTTAGCAGTTAGTTCCGATGATAGTAAGTAACAAATAGCCGAGACTAATTAAACTGTTACTTGCGATCTGTATTGTAAATTGAAAATTTACTACTGCAAAATCTGGAAACACAAATAAATAAAAAATATAAAATCGATAGTATTGATAGTTCTAACTGTACCGTCACCATTAATTGAATGAATAATCGATTGATGCAATAAATAACTCTCTTTTTACAATTTGTATTAAAAATCAAGCAAACATATATTTGAAACTACCATTAATAGTATCTGTGATTTATATTTTACCTTCACTATTAATTTCTAGTTGACAGTTTCGCACTCAATTTACAATTAAAAAATTAGCAATATGGCTCTATCGACTGAATTGTGCCAAAAGCGATAGTTCTGTAGTTTTTTGACTCTGTTAATATTTAAAAAAAATGCAGAGTACTTAGTTAGAAAACATAGCTGCCATTCATATTTCAAATAAAATATATAGTTTTTGCATTTGTTTAGTTTATTTTATAAATAAATATTACAGATATCATCTCCATTTAGTATTCGATGTGAGTAAGCCCGATAATAAAGCGTGAAATACTCTTTTGAATCGTTGTTCAGCTTGAAATAATAATAATTATAATCTGTTGTACGTGATAGAAAAATTTCAAAGCACTTAAAGCTGTAGCATTTAATCGAATCCCAATTGCAAAAACCTAAAACGAAACTGCAGCCCAGTGAAGCTATAAAATGCCAATTGGATTACGCGACGCATTATCATCGACACATATAAAGAGAGAGAGACTGAAATAGAAGAGAAAAATAGAGACACACACGTATTGACAATATTGCTTTTCTTTTTATTATATAATAATAAATATAATACAATTTAAAATACAATCTGTTTACATGGTGGAATTTAAGTTGTCCAGCAAATAGCAAACAGCATACAACAAATTGCATTTTCGTATTTCTTTTCAAGTCCCACAATTTAATTTACATATACATATTCTATAGAGCTGCATTCTATGCATGTCATCACTCAATTAGCGCTAACACAGACAATACAATTCCAGTATAAAATCTAAAAAAAAAAAAGAAAAATGATCAGGGTATTCGCATTGAAAATACCCTTTACTATAGTTCGATCAGTATATGATCAAGTTATTTCGAATTCTTTAGATTCTATATTTGCGTACTTGATGCCTCAGTTAGCTTTTTTCAAAATGTCACAAAATAAATTTTAAAGCTAATATAACCTTTCTAAAAACTGATGTTTCGAGTAAACGTGGCATAGCATTTGGAAAAGCTATTTAAAGCGCACTCTGCCCATACCACATCCATATTTATGATATATATGCGTAGCTATTTGTGAGATTTTTCATATATGCAAATGACGGCCTATAATTGCATTTGCGGCCAACACACGTGAGTAAGCGAGTGTGTGTTTGTGTTTGTGAGAACCTGTGTGTATTATGGTTCAATTAATGCTTTTTTAATAGCCGTCGTCACCAAGAACTTTGGAACAGTTCATAGGGTCTAACATTTGTTTATTGGTATTTAGGTTACACCAATTTTTCTCCTTTTTAATAGTTTACATATTATAAACATTATAAAACGTAACTTTTATAAAGTAAATTGCTAAAGATGCATGTAAATGTAAATGTATTCCGACAATAGGAAAAAGTATTATTTAAAAAGTTTAAAAAAATATACATAGTTCTGATATTTAAAATAGGTATTCAATTGTAAATTTCGGAAGCTTACAAATAATCAGAAAGTAAACCCAGATAAAACTAAAATTGAACAACTTTTTTTTTAATTTTTAAAATAATCAAATTTTTACATTCTTCATCTTTAATTGAAAAAGGTTATAAGCGAACAAGTTGAATGGAAAATTTAAGTGCATGGTTGAGAAATCTCGAGATGATTATAAGCTATGTGCTAGTCTTGCAAGAATTTTTATTAATCTCCACGAAGCATATGTAACTCGTATTTTCCGTATTGTTGTGTCTTAGTATATTATCATTGTATTCAGAAAGTTTTCTCACAATCACCATGTAAACTCAGACAGAGCTGGAGTGAATATTTAAATACTTTAGAGCTGCCTTAAAGGCATGTGCAAGTCAATTACCTCAATGAAACACATTGAATAAAGTTTATTGTTTTAAAAGTTAGTTATGTTTTTCGCCAAAAAACATGCAATCATCGTTATAAAAGTCTGTGATCTTTAGATCCTTCAACCACTTAGTTATGGAGACTGTAGATTGAACTACAGTCGAAAAGCCCACAAGCAAGTTGCAGTATGAAAAGTTAGTTTCTAGTTTTTAGTTCTCTTCGTTTTATTTTTGGTTTTTTTTTGAGCAATTTATAAGCTGATAACGTGCTGTCTAAGTTGATTGATTAGTCGGGTTAAAGTTGGTAAAAAAGATTTAACTGACACGAACAGGACCAAATGCATACCTTATGATTAGCTTCTGGACTTTCTACGCACTCACACTCACACTCACTCGAAACGAAGCGAAGAGATTGTAGAGTGAAATTTAGATGGGTTTTGTCGTTTTTCGTTCATTTTTCTGCTGTTGCTTTTGAGTTTTGCTCGGAGGTCTTAACCAATACACAGACACACACTTTCATATACATACATAGTCGTAGTCACAAACACACACTTGAAACTGTTCGTATCCTTTTGCCAGTTTCTGTTTCAGTGGCTGCTGTTGCTTTTTCGTTCTGCAATCGTTTAAGCCGCAATGCAAATTGACTTGTTTCCGTTTTTCTTTTCTTTTTTTTTTTTTTACCTCTGCTCTTCTCCATGTATTATGTACATAACAAAAAAAAAAAGAAAAGAAAAACCGAGTCACTTTCAACGCTTGCCTCGTGGTTCTAGAAATTTTTTCGATTTTCTCCATTCTCGCTGTTCGCTTCTTTTACTCCTTTGCTTTCTTTTGTCCTTTGGCTTTGGTTCTATACTCTATTTAAAAGTGATATTATATTGTCTACTCATATTATTTCTTTTTCTTAATTCCAATTACTAAATCAGACAGACTGATAAATTTTCAGTGAAGTTGAGATTACTATTTATACAAATGTATATTTTTTAAATAATATTTATTTTCGAAACTGCATTCAATATTCGGCAATGCTTGGTGAAGATTTCTTCATCTAGCATTCTGTTGAAACTTGTCATTATGAGCTAATTCCTGAGCCTTTATGTTGATTCTTGTTTCAATCTGGTCGCTTCATTTGGCCTTTCTGTACTTCATCCTGGTTTGTTTATCTGCACGTCCCGGAGATGTCCTTAAATACTGCTCGATTGTCTTCTTCTCTGTCTCAACCTTGTACTTGTCTTTTATGAAGATTTATTATTGCTTTACTCTAATTACAATATAGCATTTTGCGATTCGCCAACTGCAATCACAACGGAGCGCACTAAGAAATTGAATTTAAATGACTTTTTAATTTGCCTCAACGCTGCTGACTCGATTAGTTTCCTGAAATTGCATTTCATTGGGGCCGAAGACCTTTTCGCCGGACCAGACCAAAGCTTGCTGAATGAATAAAAGAATCTACCCCTCAACCCAGCGTAAAGTTGACTCCTTCTCCGAATGCTTGCTCTAGTTTGGTTTGCACTTGAGCTGCCAACAAATGAATTAAATAATTTCATATTTCAAATATGTATTTGCATAAGCAATACTTGCTACTTCTTTAAAAATGATTATTTTTTATGATTCCTTTTATCAAGAATTCATACATGAATTAAAGAAATAGGTATAGAATTGTTACTTTGAATTTAAATAATACAAACTTTACAAGCAGGAAAGGCTATAGTCGAACTCCCGACTTTAGGATACCCGTTACTTATTTAAAAAAAAATTAAAATTTTTTTTATTGCATGCTTTTTGGCACTTGCGATGCTTGAAACTTAAATCAGGCATTATCACCTTTCTATTTGTTCGATCTCATTGCGTTTATTTTATGTTATTTTATTTTTTTTACCCTTTTACTTATTTTTTAAGTAGCGGGTATAAAAATAATATTCTGTTTAATAAACATTATGCTTTAATTTGTTATCGTGAAGAGGACGTTGAATTACTGACATTTATAAAAATTTATGCAAATATTATACAGTCGAACTTCCCCAACACGAATCAACATTATCCAAAGAAAACGTTCGAGTTATGGAAATATTCGACTTATAGAGCTCATTTTCTAAAGTTAATTAATTTTACTGCCATGTATTTAGCTCGAGAAACTCGAGTTATTAAAGTTCGAGTTATGGAAGTTCAGCTGTATACTATATAAAAAATTTTGCAAACTTTTGTTCAGTGCATTAATAGGACATGTTTGAGTAGTTTTGAATATTTCAACTGGTTTAAAAGAACGCTAAGCATCCTTAAATACTACTTAAATCTACTTAAAAGAGATTCGTTCTGAAGATTGTCGATTTTTTGGGGCGCTTCTAGTTGAAGTTGGCTTTGTACACAAATTTATTCACAATCACACATTGAGAGAAATAGATATTTATATATAGAGAGTGAGTAAAACACACAATTACATTCAAGCTAATATAGAATCACAAATACGGTAAACAGTAAACACACACAATAAAATATATTTAAATATTAATTGGTATTTTGCGGAATGTTGGCGTTACTAACGCAAACGAAGGTGCAACGGCCATGGATACAGTTGGGAACAGGAACCGTGATCCATATTCCTCTTAAAAGTATCGAAGAGTCGCAACCTTTGGCAGTATTAAAGCCTTCTGTTGAGGGTCGAAAGCGAAGGAAGTCAAAGATTCCAAGAATGATTAGAACAACGTACAGAAAGCAGGCAGAGGAGGAACATAAGTTGTCCGATAATCAGACAGCGATTGCAGAAACAGAAACAAGAAATTGTCACATCCAGGCAGCTCCAGTTGGATTGGTTGCAGTTGGTGCCACACCTGTTGTGGCACCTGTGGTACGTAGCACACGTACCTCGCGTTGTCGCATTAAATTGGCCCATCCCGAATGGCCGAGGGTGCATCGCAGTCCCAGTCCCAGTCCGAGTCCCAGTCCCGTAGTCGCTATTAAACGCAAGTGCCTGGTCGAACCGCCGTTGCAACTGTCGCCATCGGTGATTGAGGTTGGCGATCCACTCAACAGCTTCGGTGGCCGCAAGCAGCTGTTGCGACTCAAATGCTGTGATCAAAAGCAAATCAATGTGCCCTGTCAGCTAATCAATCGATATTCTTCGCTAATGTGCGAGCGACAAAAGGAGACAAACTTTTGCTTAAGTCGTTCCATTCAATTGGATTCAATTAGCTCGACAACTCTGCTGCATTTGGTGGATTGGATGCAACAGCATTGTCACGATGATATGGGGCAACTGCAGAAGATGCCACCCTCGCTGGAGAACGCCAAGAGTATCAAGTGCACTTGGGACGAGAGTTTTCTTGGCTTTGATCTGGAGCGTGTTTTGCAGCTGCTGTTGGCCGCCAATTTCTTGGGCATCAATCCCTTGATGGAGCATACACTGGTCTATTTCGTGGAGCTTATTGAGCAGCGAAACAATGCGAAACGCGTCTCTTTGCAACACGAAAGCCAAACACAGACCGACCTCCAACAATGGTATTCAAGTGGCATCCATAATGCTGAAGCGCAAGCTTCAACCCACACTATCGTCCAGTTGCCACAATTTGTCCCAACTGCACATTTGTATTGAAGTAACAAAAATAACAGAAATAACAAAAATAAAAAGAAACAAATTTTTCATTTAATATATATTATATATATATATATATTTCTGTAACTCGCACACACCTTGAACATTGTCAATTAAGGGTCATTCCGAAAATAATGGGCACAATTTTCTATTTTCTAGACATTGTGGCGTGGGCAAAAAGATTTTACGCAGACACACCTTCAAATCATCAACAGCAAAAAGTAGCTGAACTACCACCAAATTTGTTAGTCACCTTCTAGAAGGTTTCCACAAAGTGACCATGTTGAAAACGAATGTTTCTTGAACGGTTACTATTTAATACATATTTAAATTCTTAGTTTTCTTTATAATTGTCATAGTATCGTTGTACGCTAAGTTTTCTTAATATTTAGCATTTTTATTTACATATATTAACGTTAAGCTAGTGAATATTAGTTAAATACAATCTGTCACTTTTCTTAATGAACATTCCACTTATTATAAGAACAGAACACTTTAAGAAAAATGATCATGGAGGGGGCTTAATTTAAATACATTCATTTAAAGTTCTTTATTTAATTGATTAATTTTTAAAAACTTGCTCGCTTTATGTACCTCATCTTAAAGTGGGTCTTAGGTTTAAAGTGACCATAGAGGACACAAGCATAAAGAACAATTTGGCCCGGTCACTTAACACGCAACTGAGCTACAAACTCGTAGAATTGGCACTTTGTGTGCTTCATGGTCACATTAAAAATAAGTATACATTTCCGACATCTTATGCTTCTTTAGTTCTGCTTTTGAACTAACTAGTTTAATTAGTTAAGACTTACGAATGTTTACTTGTGTTTTGGCTGTGGGCATTATGAAACACACACACACATACACACCCGTATAATGTAAAGCAATTAAGCGATAAAATATGCAAGAAGCCAATTATGCGCACATTAAATGCTTTGACTACATTTTGCCTTGTTGCTCCACTTGCTCATTCCACAAAGAAAAGATCATTTAAACAGATGCCAGGCCCATAATTGCCAATTGTTCTATACTTACAAAACCAGAGAGGTATTTCTGGTCGGGGACGTAGTTTGATTTTCGGAAATCAAAGTTTTTCGCAGGTTATTTGATGTCAACTCCGTGATTTTGCAGTTTTTGACTGCTTTTTATGTGGAGAATCTCCTCTCCTCCTCTCTCTCCTCCAAGCAACGTAATTGTGACAGCTTATTGCTGGTCTATTCCTTCAGTCAAGCAGTTGTGACTCACGTTGGGCGCCATTTGTTAGTGTTCATTTGTTTTTAAAGTGTTGGCATGTTGGGCGCCATTTGTTAGAATTTATTGGTGCTGTTTAGTTTTCGATAAACTTGTACGTTGGGCGGCATTTTTTTACTATTTTTTTTATTGAGAAATTTAAATTTTGACAGTGACTCACGTTTGGCGCCATTTGTTAGTATGATTTCATTTTTAAAGTGATAACACGTTGGGCGCCATTTACTGGTGTTCTTTAATTTCTGATAATCTGGCATGTTGGGTGCTACTTGTTATCCCCATTTTAATTTTGATGTTGCACGTTGGCACGTTGGGCGCCAAGAGTTCATTTTGAGTTGCATTTCAGACTTGAGCTCTACTTCTTAAAGTAAATCCGTAAAATAAATGCAAACAGTGTGAGTCTTGACCTCTTTTCTCCAAGATAAACCAGAGTAGTTCATTGTAGCATATATAGTATTGCATGTGTTGTTGTTCGTCACTTTGCAGCGTCTCCAAGGTACAATTGTAGATTTGGCATTTAAAGTACGAGTACACACGCACAGTGTTTTAAATCGCATCACACTCCGGCAAATACAGCGACACCTAATCGCAATCATAAACAGCGTCACAGTAACAGTCATGTGCCATTCCCCCCACCCTCACCCCCACTCTCTCTCTCTCTCTCTCTCTCTCTCTCTCTCTCGTTTCTCATTCCTTAACCTCCTGACGACATGTGCCGCTCTCATTCTACTCGTTTCATCTCTGTCGCTCTGGTGTGAAGTTCAAGGACCTGGTTGAGTTGCTCGTAACTAAAAATACAAAAAAAAATAAAAAATATATATATAATAATGTACGTAACGACGACGTCATAATGAGTAGCTATGACAAATACACAAAAATATATGGGTGTGTGAGTGTATATGATTGTGTGAGTGTGCATGAGTGTGTTTGTGTGTATGTGCAACCATTTTTATTTTTGTATCACGCATACTCTACAGCTGTACACAAACGAAAGCCAGGCAATTGGATGCTTGGGTGGTTGGGTGCTGGAAGATTAGTATTGTGACTTAAGGGGGGGCGATGGGAGGGGGGGAGGGGTTGATTCCACACAATGGTTTCGCTGGAGGGGAGGCAAGTTTCTTGACAGTCGCTACGCTTCGCTTCGCCTCGCGTCACGTCGCGTGAGCGCCTTAAATGTTATACATTTATTTGACCCGCTGAGCGCAGCGTCAAATCGACTTCGATTGCTTTTCGGTTGTGTTTTTCTAGCAACAGGTAAAAGAATCCACTCCTTTCCCTCTCCCTACTCTCTCCTTTTTATATATATGGGGTCTCTGTGTGTGTGTTGATATTGTACATTTCATTTATTTGATTTCATTGCTGGCCATTGTCATTGCTAATGAAAATCTACACGAAACTTGTAGACTCGAACAAGTTTCGTTATTTTATTTTATTTTCATATAAGTATTTTTATTATTTTTCTCTTTGGCGTCTATCATTTTCGTGTGGGGCGTCATTTTCAGACTTTTACTGCAATTTAACAGTTGGTATTTGTCGTTAAAGTTAATATATAGCAGCATACACAACTGTCCAATTCTCTGGGAATACCGAAAAAGGAAAAAATAAAAAAATAGCTTATAACCACCCATGGACCCTTGAGTAAACGCGTTGAGACGCACAATAAAGAACGATTCAAGACCCGCCCCTCATTTAACGCCCCCATCCGCAATCGAAATAAAAAAAAGGAAACTTTTTTTTGTCTACACTGAGCGCCCCCAAGTAAAGTGAAAATCGTCCGTTGAACTGTGTTGTGTAGTTTCCCAACCGCAATCTCTTCCTTCTCCACGTGAATTCAGCACAATTCGGTTTTTTTTCGGTCCTGTTTTGTAATGTAATTAATACATTTTACGAAACGCTTTAAGCTTTCAACAATTTTAAGGGCTATCTCAAGTTTTATCAGACTTTGTCCTCACATGTGTCTCTTCTTTATTTAATATTAATAGTAAAACTATTGGGTAAATGATTTTAAGATGGTAGAAAAATAACGTGAATTGTTTCTGAATTAATAAAATATCAATATTTTTGAGAGAATCAAGAATTAACCCATTCAACGTTAGATTTTAATCTAAGCAAGATAAAATTAAATTCATCAGGCAATTCCCGAGCGAATTTTAAAGGTACGGAAGAGACATACATATGTATAACTATAAGAAAAATTATAAAGGTATTTTTAGAAACTTGTAAATAGTAAAGTAATTAGCGCGATTTAAACTTTAACACAGTCATAGCATATTTATTAAGGGCCTTTCTAAATATTCATTATTGATTGTACATTTTAACAAAGACCATGAGTATAACACTTGTAAGATAATTAGTTATTTTATCATTATGGTTTCTTGCTTAGTTAGCACAAAATAGAGTACAATGCAAGGATTATGGTGTACAGACCTGGTGACCTGAGACAAAGGATAGTTCACGTAAATAATGAAATTGAAAGACAATATGCTTAACTTTATTGCACATTAAGCAAACAAATATTTAATCATTTTGGTCTTGTACACAAGTTTGATAAGACATAATGCAAAGATTATAAGTAAGTATCTAAGTAGATGAATGCTGTGATACCTGCGGCAAGGGGTAATTCACGTTAATAATGAATTTGAATAGCATTTGCCCGTTTGTATTTATCATCTATAGTTTATTTGCTACACCGAGTTGCCACACATTCATTGTCTATGCTTCGAAGCAAGACGCAGTCACAATTCGCTTTACAGCTTTTATGCTCAATTACTTTTGTTGATGCTTTCAATTTATAGCACACACACACACACACACACACTCACATGAGAGTATGATTTTTAATGTGATGTTGTTATTGTCGTGCTGTGACTGCGCAACAAGAGCATCTTGCAACGTCTCTTGACTGGACTGGACAACATAATTAAGTTTAATTGACAACCGCTGACTGTTTGATTGGCTTCGCGATTCGGGGTGGATTGTCAGCAATGTTATTGTTGTGAGACCTCATGTGATGATACCGCCCTTCTCCCTCTCTTTCCCTCTTTCTCTCTCTCTCTTTCTTTCTCTTTCTTCATCTACTTGCCATCTTTGCTTATTCATGAACAACAATTGTTATTGCTTCTCAGGTCTCTCTTGCAGCTCTCAGGCTCTTTTGTGGGCGCATTCGGCGTATACTTAACACAGCCCCAATGCGTATGCAACACATTCGCATTGTGGCCAGATTAAAGCATTTACTATTGCATACAGCGCAAATCCGCCAAAAATACCACCTTCTTAAATAATTAATTTGGCAAAATCCATTCGCATAGCCGCACATGCATTTTTAATTTGCTTCTGCGCCAAATAAATAAATTGATTTGATTATATTTTTGTTTTCTCGCTTAATTGATATATTTATGTTTTATTTATTCATCGATTTTGGCAGTGTGTGTGTATGTGTGTAGGAAAGACAGAAGTGACTGCCGGGCTACAGCCCAAATAATTTCCGTAATTGCGCACATAATTAATTTATGTCGCAGCTTGTGCTGCCTTTTGTTATTGGTTTTTTTCAGTTTGTCTTTTATTTTTATTTGTTTTTTTCTTATTTTGAACTGTCCATTATGGCAATTTAATTGCTGGCGTATGCATTTTCATTAAGATCGCGATTGCATGGTCGTTTTACATTATCTAACAAACTGGCAATTCGATCCAAATGTGGCGCAATTGCCAAAGTCCTGAACTGAGTCCAAAACTGAGTACTGCAATGGCCAGGACAGTTACACCGACTGTATTCATTCGTCCTGTCGAGTCAGACTCGTTTGCACTTGAATTTGAATTTTCAATTAAAAATAGTCGTTAGTGTAAAGTGAACAGAGATGTCTAAAGTGACCATGGAGTTGCTTTGCATAGCAAAGAATCTCGAAGAACTCTCGAAAAAAAAAATTATTATTACGATCGAACTAAATCTAAATCTTACTTAATGACCAATGAGTAAACATTTTGAGATTCTAGGTAAATATGTATATTCACAGTGAATGAAAATTCCCTTATAGAATTAAATAAATATGTTACAGGTATTTTAATAATATATTTACAGATTAAATTAATACATACGGAATTATAAAGCAAATAAAATAAGAATAAATGTACAGAAAAATGTACACAATTTCTTTAACTTAAAATTGAGACGCACAACAAGTTAGAAAAGAAATTTGCAATCAATTAAGCATCTGGATTAAACTGAACTCAATAGAGTCATGAAAAGGATATCAACAACCATCAAGAAACTATATATGCCACATGTCAAAGCATTTACAAAACAATCTATCAAACGTGCAATTAATTCGTTAGCATAATTAAGACTTGTAAATAAACTGGAGTTTTGCTCAACCATCAATTGACTCTGCATAATGGGAGCAACCAACTGTAAACTGGTTCTTGACCGTTTGTAAATGTATTTGATAATCTAGACAAACAAACGTATCAGTAGATACATATACATATGTATATGTACACGTGCCTCTGAGCAGAGGGCAGGGACACAGATTGAATTACAAATTGCACTGCAGCCTGCTCTCACTTAACCTGGCAGACACACGCATTTCGGGCTAAAGCTGAGTTGAGATGATAGAGAGAGAGAGAGAGAGAGAGAGAGAGAGAGAGAGAGAGAGAGACAGAGAGACAGAGAGACAGAGAGAAAGAGGGAGGTGAGAAGTGCAAGCAAATTACATTCTAATGGCATTTCTCACACCATTTCAGGTCAAATGAAATTTGAGATACTCTGATACTTGGACATGAGTCTCGGTCTTGGACTTGGACTTGGTCTTCGTCTTGGTCTTGGACGATGACTTTGGTTATGCAAATATCAATTTGCTTGGCAGTTTACTTGCAAAGTTTTGCTGCACGACTGGACGGAAGCTAAGCAATTTATGCATTAATATGCAAATCTTATAAACAAGTTTTAGGCTAAAAATTAAAATCATTCAACTACAAATTGACATTAAGAACCGTTAAGGCACAGATCCTTTTGGCTTGCAGGCAAACAACTTGTACAGAGCCATCTCATCTTATTGTTGTCGATAGCTCTGACTGTCTCCCTCTCTCTTGGTCGTCTTCTTCTTCATCTCCGTCTTCTTCTTTTTTCATTTGCCTGGTCTTTCCCTTCATAATATCTGGCTATTGTCGCCTGCGGTGTTCCTGCTGTTTCGTGTTGGCCACAGGCAACGCCATCGAGAACGACAGCAATTTTCCCGAATTAGTTGCGCTGCAAAATTGACATTTATTGTTTTTTGAATTTTTATGAGCCTGAAATGCCTGAAATCTGCTAAGCTGACAACACACACACACACATACACACAGATGCAAATTAATTTCACTTGTTCAACGAAAGTTACCCAAAATACGCCCCCCGAAATACTACAATCACATTGCTGCCAAAAGTGAACTCTTGTCAAATATTAAATTTCGTCGTCAAATATATGTTTGAGGCAAGTTTTTAAGATTCACAAAAAATGCATTGAACATTTAATATGAGTATCAATAACACAAATCTTCAAAAACAAAGTTTAAAGCAATCTTGTTGTCTTTAACTGAATTTAAAAATTAAAAAAATTGCAATTATCACGTATTTATTTCTCGGTATTTATTCAGCAAGTACAAAAATTAAGAAAAAATTATTTAAGGCCAATCACAAAAATATTATTTAAGGCCAATCACAAAAATATCAATGCTGACGGCAGTCCGCGCTAGTGACGAAAGCAGAACGAAGGGTGTGAAAGGCAACTAGTATATATACACTGGAAGAATGGAAAATTTTTATCAAAACGCCTCATCATGTAGTATAATGTAAATTCTTAAACTATATTATGAAGATCCTAACAGTTCTAAATCTAATTTCTATTTTTATATTAAATGTTTCCTAGTATTGTTTTCCAAACTTTTATTTCAAAATTTTAGTATTCTTTGCTCCATTTTTTTCAACATTCATATGTAGAATCCTTTTAATCTACCCATCTGTCTCTTAACAAACACGTGCTCAGTGATTTGAGCTAAATAATTTTATCATCATTAAATTAGATTCGATTCATCAGTTGCAATCATATTAAGACTGACAAAATTTTGTGTTTTCTGGTTTCCTAAGCGAAATACCATTGCCTACTTATCGGCGCAGAGTTTTAAAGAGCAAATGCGTAATATGAATTAGACATGTTTGAGCAACGCTCGCGTCAGTCAAGCAGCTGTAATGAGCTTTGATTTGTTCTCAAGACGTATAAATAAATAAATAAAATTATATACATATATGTATGTAAAAAAGAAAATGAACGTGGCACAAAAATTTAAATAAAAAAATATAAAAAAAAACAGATTCTGAGTGGATTTTGTGCTAAATTCATATTTGATATTTATTTGCAAACGTTTTGCGCCTCATCGTTTTTTCTGGAGAGAGAAAGCTCTATTTATGGAAAATCGTTATGCAGAAAAAACAACAATAACAAATAAAACGAAACCCTTTTTAGAAGGCCTTATGTGTGCAGCTCTTTTTTATGATTGTCTTGAGGATTTTCGTTTTACATTTGTATGAAATTTTAATATGCCAAGATATAAAACAACAAAAACAATCCGTATATCGTGCAAGATAAATAGCAAACAGCCAAAAGCGAAAAAGGAATCGGAATCAAAATCAGCAACAGAAACAGAACAGAAACTGAGAAAGAAACCCACCAAGGAATGTGGTAGATGCACTAAGGTATCAGGGGGGATCGCTGGAGAGAAGGGGCAGGGGCCAACAAAGAAATGACAGGCCAACAAAATATAAAGATAAAAAGGAATATCAAGCCAAATAAACCTTAAGGACATTGTAATATTAATTCAAACGGACATATACAAAAGTCAAAATACATATGTACACACACATATACAAGCACACACACACACACACACTTTGTCTTTTTGCTAACTTGAAACGGTCTTAAGGCTTTTATTTTTTTGTATTGCTTACTTGGCCGCTTTCTTTCATTTCTCCGTTCTTGCTACTTGTGGCTTATAAAAGTAATAGCAGCCAAAACTGCTGCTGCTGCTTTTGATTGCGAACTACTGACATTCAGAGAGACACATACGCAATCATAAATAGTTTACATAAATATGTATATGTATAGTATTATATGATAGTCAGGCAGGATCTCTTGGCCACGTCTGTTTTTTTTTTTGTTTTATTATATGGCATCCAAAGAAACAACGTAGTGATATATACGAGTTTTTATAAATTTTTTTTAAATTAGAAAATCCGCCATTAATAAACCGAAATTATGATATTATTTCAGAAATCATGTTCACAAAATTAGCCTTAAGTTGAGCATCTCTTAAGTTCATCCCATATAGGCTTAATTTTCAACCACTGTTGATCTGATCCCCCAAAGCAGAATTTAGCTTAATTGTTAATTACTTAAAAGAACATAACCAAAGACTTTGAAGCATTGAAAGAATGAGAACAAAAATGTTGAAAATTATTTAATGAGCGGACCTTTTATTGCATCACATATTATATCTATAGTAAAGCTTTATTATATTGAAGTCACCTTTTTTGGTTAATTTATCTGGATTAATCAATAGCATACCGATTTTTTTTAAATACCGACAATATTAAATTTTTATATTTCGCCGAAAAAGTGAATATTTTAAAAAAATCAATTTATTTTAGGTAATATCACTATAAAATATATTTTGTAATTGATTGAGATTGGACAATAAGTTAAAAAGGAGAAGCTAAAATTTAAAATATCTTATCGGCTTGGACGTTATCAGAAGAAGTCGAATCTCTTTTCTCTTGGAAAGAAGTTCCACAAGAAATAAGTAATTGAGTATACCAAAAAAAAAGTTCAACAAAAATGCATTATATTATTTAACCGAAGTCCATTTGAAAGTCAAGCACTCGGGACTAAAACATTTACACTTTGTTCGTAAAAAGCAATTTCGCTGACGAGAAAGTAATCAAAAAAGAGTCAGAGACGGATGTTAAATAGCAGCCGCTTGTGATGACGGCTGGGTGCCTTTTTTTTATTTTAAATACCTGTGGTTGCCATTTTTCATTCATATTCAACATATTTTTATAGCGTTTCCCTGTGTATGAGCACACAGTATTTTTTTTTTTTTTTGCCAGTGCTTTCTTCTTTTTTTTCGCTGTGTTTTTCTGATCAAATTGTATGGTTCTGGACACTGCGAATACTTAATAAAGCAAAGTGAACACACACAATGGGGGAATGGAGTGTAAAGTAAAGTGAAGGAAAAACCAATTTAAAAGCGTTTTATATAATATAACGAATCGAATATGCAAACCAATTGCTTTAGATCTTCAGTTGGCTTAATAATCAAAGTCAAAGCCAACATTGCTAATTTATCAATACATCGACGAGGTAATGAGTTTGAATAACTGTTTAAGATTTAAATGTGTTGTTGATGCAATGATATTTGCATTTATAGTAGGAAAACCATTAAAAAACTGAATTCGCTTGAAGCTTACTTTAATTCAGCTAGTTTATTAAAATATAATCCTCATTCATATAATCTATTTGGCAGTTAAAAAATAAAAAACTTTTGTAATCATATTAACCCTTGTCAGTCGTCTTCCTCATCCGCTAAAAATCCTGATTCGTCATTGTCAGCCTCGTTTTTTTGTGATAAGCTATCAAATTCAACATTTCGCATAGAATCCTTTGATGGTTTTTCACCCAGCCAATCATCTTGAATTTTGTGAATGAAATTCATGAAGTCAGAATACGTGATGTTGTGCTTATAGGGATAATTCAGACGTGGCATATGATATGGACTCTTCGGATTAAATATCCAATGGCGGGGCTGAATGAATTTTTTTAAAATTTTCACCTCATATTCATCTTCCGAATCGCTTTGCAAGGAACCACTTATGTGGGCCATAGCATCATATAGCATAGCTTTTATATCCGGATGACGGCGAAGCTGTAATATCACATATTCTACACAATTAATATCGTTAAAGGCTTCACAACCAGTTTCTTCGCGAATGGCAAATAATGTGGTCATTGACATAAATGAAAAGCGTATGCAGTCCATGATTGACTTCATGTGAGGCAATCGATCAGGTGAATTATGGCTAATCCAACGAATTGCCGCAAAGAATACTTCCACCTCAGTGTTGACTCCAATGGTGTCCAATTTAAGCAAACTGATTAACTGAGCGAGCGTCAGATTAAGGAATGCCTCAGTTCCGACCATGGGCAAGAAATAATAGCGTATACGGCTCAACATAACATGACGCAATTCATCCAAGTTCGGCAGGTCACCGGCATCCAAGAATAGATCAAATGCGACCTTTTCGCGAACATTTGGTTTGCCAAATAGTTTCCAACATTCAGCAACTACAAGATCAATGTTGAGATGCATTGCTGCCTGCATCACCTTGACAGCTTTTTGGAGTTTGATTGTCGATTTCTTACGCATCCAGTTGTAAATGATTTTGAAGGCTTTCGGTGGCACATCACGTTCATCAAATTTGAAATTATCCTCATCCCATTTCTGGTTGGCAAACCATGGCGAATAGACCTTCAGAAGATTGTGAATGCACTGATATTCGTGTGATCCAATCTCAATACGCGTATAGGCCCCCTTATTATTTTCCAACATGTCATTTACAATTTCGTTTAATGGGATTTTCGCTGGCAGATTGAACAAACTCATGGGGGTATCGTTGAATTTCAAAAACTCTTCTATCGATATTTGTGGCACCTCAACATCTGGTAATTCACCTGACACGAATTCCTCATCTGTAAAAATCTTCCAAAAGTCATCTGGATCGAGGGGCTCTGCGAAAGATGAGTCCAGCGACATCTTTGTAAGTTTCGTGGCATTTGAGCAAACATTGTAAACTGTATCATTTGAATCATCAGAATCGCATTCAGAAGATTCAATTGATTCGGAGCACACAGATATTTCAAATGATGAACTAGTTTCTGGCATTTCAGTTGTCTCAGATATATTGCATTTAGAAGATGCCACAGCTATTCCAAATGATGAGCTAGTTCCTGGCATTTCATCCATTGTCTCAAATGCATCTTTTGATTCGGATGCTTCAAGTACTTCATTTGTTTCGCATTGGTCATTCGTATCAAATGCATCATCTGTTTCAGAGTTATCAGATACTACTTCAAGTTGTCCACATTTATCATTCGTTACAGATGTATCATCTGCTTTAGAATTTTTTGAATCAGTTCCAGCTCTCTCTCTTGGATTAAATGTTTCCGATGGTTCAGATTTGTCCGTTGGATCACTTGTTTCTGATGGATCAGTAGTTTCCGTTGTATCATTTAATTCAGATGATCCACGTCCATTAGGTTTATCACCAATCCATATAATCGAATTACAGCTTGAACTCGAAGAATCGCTCGATTCACTAGATTCACTATCATCTTCTTCCATCTCTGAAATTTTGAAAATTTTTTGCTTTTCTGATTAAAGCAATAGAAGAGACTGACAATAATTTGACTACCAAGTTTGTGTTTCAAATAAAAAACATTACTACAGTTTTAATACTGACAACACAAACAATGCCTAGTGTGTGCCACGTGAATCTTACTCAATTCAGTTTAGGTTGTTTGTGGTTAAAGCTGGCTTCACACGAGCACTTTTTCACCGACACTTTTCGTCAAAAGGCTGTCAGTGTCGCTCACCGATGGAAATAGAACACGTGAAAGTCAGTTTTTCACCGAAGCTTTGAAATTTTGTGTGGTTACACGACAAGGACAGCTTTTTGACTAAAAACGTTAGTGAAAAAGTGCTCGTGTGAAGCCATCTTAAAGCCTGTTGAGTTTAAACGAGTTCTTCAGTAATAAAATTTCCTGAAATTTGAGGATCTGATATTTTGCTCAACCTTAATAAACATTAAAATCAATTCGCAGAATTGTTAGCTAATTGAATCATAACAGGGGTACTTGACTAGCTAATACCCTCTAAAGTCTGCTGAAGTCTGTGCAGTCTGCTTAAGCATTCATGTTAAGAGTATACTAATGTTCAACTTGATTATGACAATGATAATTAAATGATCAAAAACAAAGGTCTCTTTTTGAGCTACTTATTACACCATTTTGTTGTTTTTGTTTGTCTTTTATTATCATCGTTTATTATGACGATGCGTGGAAAGCAAATGCATCAAAGTTGCTCTTAAATACTTAAGACCCACTTGGGAGCATTGTTGTTTTTGTGGTTGAGTATGTGCAAATGATATTTTGTTTTTGCTTATAAAAATGAAATGAAATGCCATGCGGTATAATTTGCCTTGTTTCTTGAACTCTCCGAATATGTATCAAATATGTATGTGTAAGTGTGTATTTGTATGTGTATAAAGCTGACCGCAATCCACACACACACAGACACACACCAACACACCGCTTAAGTGTGTAATAAGGATAACAATTTCCCATGGCACTAAAACTGACCTTTCTCAAGTGTCCCACACGCACACGGGACACATCGCTAAGGGGCACACAAAAAACGGAAACAGGACCAAAGACCGCAACAAACAGGGCAGCCCTTATATTATATTATACCCTAACACTCAGGTATTACGACATTCTTATTAAATATGCAACACATCTTATCATAATCTCATTAAATTAAATTGCAATAAAATAGAAAACTCTCTTTAATTTCATTAATCATCATTCGAATTAGTTTGCTTCATATTAAAGCTAGATATTTGATATTCGCTTTTCTTTGGCTTTTACATTAATTTTTTGTTTTATTATTAAGAATACGAAAATTTTGTTTCATGTTTTATTGGCCTGACATTTCAGTAAGTCGTGTCTGAAAACACACACAAAGAGAAAAGGACCAAAAACTGTATGTGTAAAAGAAAAAATTTAAGGAAAAACCATTCACTGGGATCAGAGCAAAAGTTGAGGACCAACAAAAGTCTATAAACTCGGCATGTTGTTATTTTTTTAGCATTAGCCTTGGCCAATTAACTCTGAACTGCTTTTTTCTACCTCCCTGTCTTTTATTCTCCCATTGTGGTGCCTTGTGGTTTTCACATGACTTATGTATAAATATCAAATCGTTCTTTAAATTGCGACAGTTTTCAAAGTTAATAAAAAATATTTTATTGATATGTCATATTAATAAAACTAAAAATATAATGTGCCTTTTTTACTGCCAAGCGACATTTAAAAATAAAACTAATCAAAACATAATAAATGTGACAAATTTGTGGTAAATAATAATATTGTAAATAACAAATCCTAAACAGCTCTCACAACCTTGTCAAAATAAGTACGTTGAAAATTAAATTATTATAGAATCGTTGACGATAATTGACTTTGTTATTTTGTATGCGAAATTAATGTCTATATTAATTTAACAATTATAGCAGCTTTTAGCATTAAGTTTTTCATAAAACACATAAAACTGGATTTGAGTGGAAATTTATTCAATCTAGTATTTAGATATTATTTATACATATATATGCATATATTTTTCTTTGCCACTATTATGCTTTTTTAGTTGAGGGGCAGCTGCACAGCTGGAGTGGTGTAAAAACCCGCTGCTATTCTGCTCTACATCATTTTGTGGTTCACTTAAGGCCAAGTGAGAGGAACCTCTTCTCCCTAAATACATATCCGCCATTTTGTTGGCAGCAACGCAGCGGGTGAGCAATTCACAAGAGAATGGGTAGAGCGAATCGGGAGAGCAGCTTGCCGCCCGCTGCGTTCAATCGCCCCTCGCTTATTGGTGGGTTTATCTTTGTCTTTATCCTTGGTTTTTGGGCCATCCGAGTTGCCTTTTGCACTGGAATTCATGTCGCATTTCCGCATCTTTCAAAAGGGAAATTGGTGCACACACATACGCAGACACACACACACATGTGACACACATATACACACGCATACCACACGCAAATGCTATGTGCAACTTGATTTTAGAACTCAGTTTGCTTGCATCGTTGAGCATTGACTTTTGTCCGTCCAAAGCAGTTTCGATTATGGTCAGCATACCCTTTAAATAGCTGATCAATGCGGCGGGTATGCTATGACTATGACTGATTACTATTTTATTTGCCATTATAGAAAAAAAAAAGATAACCGTATTTGTTAATCATTATAATTAAACTTTTGTAAATATTAAGGGTATTCAGAAATTCTGATATTTGTGATATTTTAAAAAGTGATATGTTTTCTAATGACAAACACCGAAAAAATAGATGGTAATGGTCTGTCCCTTACAGCACACCTCCAAAAAAAAAAAAAAAAAAATCCAAAATTAGGCCCTATTTTATGATGAATTTAGGTTTAAAAATTATGTCCGGGTCTTTTATAGTTTTTTTTTAAAAAATTTTTGAAATTTTAAAAAAAATGAACTATTTTTTTGTTCATTTTGAACGTTTATCAACACTACTTTTTTCATTAATTCTTAACGTGATTTCCAACACTGTATAACGGAATCATGTCAAAGATTTGAATAAAAAAAATGTAACTTATTGAAAATAAGTAAATCTCTTTGGATAAATTTTGGTGGTCCTGGAAAGGACCGATTTGATGCCAAGGCATCATCAAAAATGTTGGTTAAGCGCAAGGTCAGGTGAAATGGCATGGGGTCATCATCAATCAATCACTAGTATTCGTCAAAATCGTAAAGCAGGTGAGGGGCAAGGTCAGGAAATCAATGCATGTGGTCATAATCAAGTTTTATCATCATCTTCAACGTCATCATCATCATCATCAACATCCTAAAGGGTGGTGAAGATAAAAATATAGATAATTAGAACAATTTGTAGAGACTCCCAACTAGTATTTAAGGAAAGTAGATCATTTGTGGAGGAGGGGGGAGGGGGTTTGTGTGATATTCAAGCGCCGCAGGCAAAAAATTTAAAAAAAAAAAAATCGCGCGCGCGATTTTTTTTTTTAAAAATTTTTTGCCTGCGGCGCTTGAATCACGTTTTACTAACCAGGATTGCATGAGCATCTAGATTGATTATGGCTTCTTTGTACGGGTCATACAATTTACCAATTGCCATAAAGAGCTCATGAACCACTTCACAGCCTGTGCACGACATTTTTGCAGAATTTTACGCGAATAAAAATGATGTACGGATCCCGTTAAATAAAAGTGTGGGGAAACGCGAAATTAGTGTTGGTAAACGTAACATAAAACCGAAAAAAAAGAACCATGCAAAGCTCAAATCAACCCTGGAAAACTCAAAAGAACGTTCAAATAGTTCATTTTGCAAAAAAAGAACAAAAAAATAATTCATTTTTTTTAAAATTTCAAAAATTTTTAAAAAAAAAACTATAAAAGACCCGGACATAATTTTTAAACCTAAATTCATCATAAAATAGGGCCTAATTTTGGATTTTTTTTTTTTTTTTTTTGGAGGTGTGCTGTAAGGGACAGACCATTACCTTTGTCTTTACAAATAAACTTGTAGACAGAAAACAAAAACCTGCAATTATTAGTCCAACGTGACAAAAACAGAAGGGAGCTCCGGTCAAGAAGCACAGGCGTTCAATTTTCGAGTTCAAGTAAAATTTGTGCCAGCCATTTCAATGACTCTGACTTTTACTATGTGTCCGAAAATGTAACAAAACGATGATGTACCCCAAAAGCCAGGAGCATAGCAAGTGTATACATTTGAAATGCCATATTTCTTCATGCTGCAGGTCACCGGGCATAACGCCATTTTATCAAGAAGGGGTTTAAAATATTATAAGTCTTTTTGAATTATTTGGTTTTATTTATTTTAAGTAAGCATTTGCTTTTCTGTCAGCTCTCTGAGAGCGGAGAGAGCGAGGTGAAAAAAAATTTGGGACCCTCACCACATCGGACGACGTCATACCTTGGTGGTATGTATACAAAATTCTTCAGAATAATCATTTTTCTGTGTCTGTTGTCATTACAAAATATATCACTTTTTAAAATATCACAAATATCAGAGTTTCTGAATACCCTAATTAAGTTTAGAAAAGTAAATACTTAAAAATAAGAGTATAAATTGACAACTCATACTAAAATTTAGATTTTATCGAGTTAACAATCTGACTGGCTTAGTCTCAAAATTTCGTTCGTTTTCTTGTTTATTTTATTTTTTTTTTTTGTGTAAGTTTTCTTTTACTAAACCTTCAGTTGATATTGATATTTCGATAGATGCTCACTGGAAATGGATTTTATAAAGTGGATCTTGCAACTGTTAAGAGTGGATAGCCTCAATTTTTTGACCACACTGGGAATGGCTTGGGTTCTGCACTTTGGAGGCTTCATTTGGAGTCCGTTGGTCAGCCATACGCCGGATCTGAGCTCGGGAATGTTTATCTGTGGAGTATTGATGCTGTTGATGGCACCATTGGGTCGGCAGCATGTCCAAAGTTTTTGGCGATCCGTTTGGCCAAATTCATTGAAGATGTCCTTATCGCTGATGTTGCTGCAACATGTGGCACTCGGCTATGTTTGGGATAACTGCAGTTGGTTTCTCAATTTGACACTCATCCACTGGGCACCCAATTGTCGCCTGCTGTTGGCCTTCTCGCTGCTCTGCTATTCCATCTACCGTTGGCTGAGTCGAAAAAGAGCCGAGCTTCTCATACCAATGCCAAATGATCCTGACATTTTTTGTTCCTACTGCTCTGTTTTGAATGCCGATCGTGATCTGTAAATTTAATGGATCTTTACAGATGAAGGAAATCAACAAGCTAAGAGAAAAATTAAAAAATCTACTCAGTCCCATATTTTCGTTTATTTTATATTTCACGTATAATTAATTACTACATAATTGGCTATATTTTGTGTTATTTATAGTCAGACTCCAGATAAAGACGAAGTAATATAAGTAATATAAGCTTCAAAATGTTTTCATAATTCTTGACGAACATTTTCTTGATTTATTTGCTTTTTTTCGTAGCGATGATTTTCAAGGAAATATGAGGGCCACAAATACTCAAGGTTTTAATGAAAGTACACAATCGGATCTGGTCACACTAGAGCTATCCAAGGCAAAAAAAAAAAAAAAAACAATTTTTTATAGCAATGAATAATAGTAATAAAATATAGTTGCTAGGGTCAAACAACGTCAAAAATAAGATACACAAAAAAGGATTAATATTTTTCAAGTCTCATTCACATAGCCTTAAACTAAATAGGAAATCAACAAATTCATAACAAAATTATCTATTCTTAAAACTCGAGTTGAACATCATTTCTATATAAAAGTCTCGATTTGGAACATATCAAGAAATACCTTAATTTAATATATGTTCTTATTTACAATGTATTGTTACACTTTTAATTGATTTTGAGTAGTACAAAACTCTAACAATCTTAAGTTGAAATTTTTTAAGAGTTAACTACTTTTATATTAAGAATATTTATTTTATTAAAGTTAATTTATTCGATATGAATTTGGACTCTCCAACATTTTATAGGATAACTAGGGGGCAGACAGATTTATCGATTCAGCTAGAAAAATCCAGATTTAGCGGGAAAAGGCTAAATTTGGCGGGAAAAGCTAAATTTGGCGGAAAAAGCTAAATTTGGGGAAAATATCAAAATTTAGCAAGAAGAGCTAATCTATGAGTTTTGTTAGGATATCTCATACAACAACAGAGTTTTTGGTTCTAAAAATTAATTTGCATCCGATTGTTCCTATGGCAGCTATATGACTAAATTTGGTCAGAATGTTAGAGACAGCCCCAAACATAGAATCTCTGAGTTTGGTTGAGATATCTTAAGAAACAAAAAAGTTTCTCATACTAAAGGTTATTTTGCATCCGATTGTTCCTATGGCAGCTATATGATATAGTCATCCGACTTTGACCAAATTTGGTCAGAATGTAAAAGACAGTCCCAAACATACAATCTGTGAGTTTGGTAGAGATATCTTAAGAAACAAAAAAGTTTTTCATACTAAGCAATTCCGTGACCTTTGACCCCGATTTAACCCACTTAGAGGTCGAATTTCGCAAAACGCCGTCTTATTGCACGATGAAATTATCTCATCTATGTTGTGTGCAAATTTCAGCTTTCTATCTTTTACCGTTTGGGCTACACGTTGATTCTCAGTCAGTCAGTGAGTCAGTCAGTCAGTCAGTCAGGACAAAGAATTTTATATATAAAGATTTAGAATAATATTAATAGAACCTCTTTTTCTATATCCAGGGTATTTGAGAGGTGTACATCTTTGGTATTGTAGTCGGCTGCGTTAACTGGTTTCTTGTTTTTATGTGGCTGTTGCATGGCGAATTGATGTTTCATGTAAGCGCATTAAGCAACGCACTGCACAAATTGTGTGTATGACTAGGTGAGTGTGTTTGTGTGTGTGTGTGAGTGCGTCTGTCAGTTAGTCAATCTTGTGTCAGTTATTGCAGCATCATAAAGAGTTGTACGCACATCATAAGAGCCACTGATGGGAAAACCCATTTAAGTTTACACGAAAAGTCGCTTTATTTTTTGACCTAACCTGCTGCGTATGTGAGTGTGTGTGTGAGTGAGTGTGTATATACACCCATTAATTGAATTGCCAAAAATATAATGGCCACGCACTGTACACGATCAGACACATTTCTTGACCTCCTTACATAGCTCTTTTTCAAGTTTTATCAGTGTTGACAACTTTTTATTGTTCTTCTTTGGCTGTTGTTTTTATACTTTTTATTTTTTTGCCGTTGGCCTTTTGCAGTAACAATGTCGCTGCAGGATATTGTGCGTTAAAATCTGTCAACAGAAATTCAATTACATTTTGTGCGCTGTCCAGCAAAAAGAAGCCCAAGCTTCCACTTTCCACAACCCACATCCGGTATCCTTTCGGCGTCCTTTTTACTAGTTCGACTTGTCGCTGTCATCAGCTTACAACTGTTACAACCAACACTACTGTCTTTTCATCGCTTTTCTTTTATTTTTATTTTCATTTTTCTTTTTATTTCTGCTTTCCGTTTTGTCGTCTTCCTTCTTTGTCATTTTCTCTTTGGCTGCTGCATCTCTTTTAACTGCAGCGACCGCAACAGCAACTAACAAGAATTGAGCCATTGATTCAGCTGCATTCTTGGAGCACGTTCCGGCATCTCCGCAATGAGCCAACTGAGGCATAAGCTGCCAATGAATGTTGTGCGTGTGGCCAAGTAGAAGCGGAGTCTAAGAGGATTCTGATTCAGCTGACTGGTTACACATAGCTAATGGGGTATATGAGTTCAACACAGCGTTGGTTAACATTCTTAATTCACTAATATACAGATTGTAAATATATAATTCAATTTTATGCAATTAAGTTTTCCATTTTCATCAAACTCTTTGAATATAATAAAATATTTACAGTTATAGGCTAACAAAATAAGTAATGAATATAAATTTAAATAGAAAACAATTTATCTTTGTCAACATTATTAAAATTTTACAACTCATTTTACTCTACGTTTTTAAATTATGTCCTAATGGTTTGGTTAAATTTGTCTTAGCTTACCTATTTTCCTATATTTCTGATATACATTGTGTCGAAAAATTTTAAATTAAAAACATAAATTATTTAAAAGAAATGTACATATATATGTTGTTTGCCAAGTTTACAGGAAATCTCTTAGTTCATACACTAACGACTTGAAACTTGTTTCTTAACAACAATCATGTCTAAAGTGTCGGACTTGCAGAGTATTTAATCAACTATGCTGCCTAAAAGCAGACTACAGTTTTAGCAGTGTGCAGTTAGCGACATAAGTAGCTTTTAGCCTTGAAAAGTATGCAACAACAATTGTGAGAATCGTTTAAGCATTAACTCAGAACCGAATTAAGCATACTTAGTTTGGGATAAGGGGCACAGATGAACCTTTACCTTCAGCTGCGTCTACTTCAACTAGTAGTGTTTTGCACTTTCCCCTCAGTGCAGTTGTTACTTGGAGATTTGTGCTCGGAATTTGGGTTTTGGACATTTGAAAAAGTGACAGGAAATGCATGAATGATGTTGTTGACTATGCTCAACCATTTCTTAGCTGTGTTCTTAGTTCAATTTAATTTATTTTAAGAATAATATTTTAATTTGAACTTTATTTTTGTGATTCCCAGTGCTATAAGACACTAGTCACTATTACAAACATTGGTTTTAAAATATTATTAACATTAAACAACTCACAATTATAAAGTTCAGCTTTAAGATTAAATTAAATTTCAGTTTACAATTTTTATTATTTGAATTATCTAAAGTGGAAATTTTCAGATATTTATATATTTTATGTGTCTCTCAAAAAAAGTTTCAGCTTGTCCCTGAAAGTTGCTGCGCTAACTATTTCTTTTAGTTGAAAGGGCAAACGATTCCACATGCCTTTCTGAGCTCGCTAAGTTGTATCGAATATTGTTTATATTATTTGTTTTTGCAGACGTGCTAAAATGTAAGTTGTTATAAATAAATAAAAATAGCGTGGTTCCTTTGTGTGTACAATTTTTACGCAACAGAATAAAATTTCTGTAGTCTTAAGTCTTAAAGCTCATGTCATTTAACTATCGTTCAAAATTTAAGATGTGGTCTCTTCTACAAACATTAAAAAGGTAGCTTTCAATGCTATTATGCGTTACATTTAGCTCTTGCTGCATATCAACATTGCAGTTTTCAAAAATTTCGATTCCATAGCAAAGCACAGGCGTTAGAAAAGCTTTTGCAATTAATATTTAATGTTGGTGGGGAAAAATTTCTGTGTCATATAAAGTTTTCCAAGTAATAAAAATACTCTAAGCTTGAATCAATTCATGAGAGCAGCGGTGGGCACAAAATCTGAATACATAGATTTAACGGCTACATAGAATATAGATATGGACATTGCATACCTTGGGAAAGCAGTGAACAAATCTTGTCAACATTCCAAATCGTTTTATGAGGAATGTCATTCCGGTTTCTTTTTCTTTCGTCCCTTTCCTTTTTCATCGTTTTCTTTTTTCTGATTTCATTTGTTCATTGATGAATGAATGCTTTTATTCATCTAACTTGAGAAGCTGTTTTTTAAATAAGCTGGATTTATTGCTAATTATTTTGTTTAAATATTACCCACGCTTTTTCTTAACCTTTGAGTTTATTTCATAATTGTAAGCTGCTAATAAATATCAAGAACAAAATTTTCTTCATCTACTTATATTAACTAATCTTAATATTCTTAACATTCCAATTTTAGATTGTCTTTTTAGCATAGACCTTAGCTTGTTTTCGTTGTAAAACTTAAAAACCTAAACATTCTATTGCTTTCTTCTTTTGAAATTCTTTTTTTTCTTTTGTTCCTTATTGTTCAATGTTGGATCAGGCTAATTGTTCTTTTATAAAAGTTATTTATAATTCAGGCAGCAACACAACTTTTCGATTGGTTTATTTAGCTTCCATTCGATTGCCAAATGTAAGTAAGTAGTTGAGCTTTTACCTGCACAATTCGACAAGGTGTTGAGGGCAAAAGTTAATCTTCTATGGGCCGGACATAGTTAACACTGATTGGAAATCGATAAAAGACACGAATGAGCACAAAATGCAATGAGAAAAGTTGAATTAATAATTGAATACGGGGTGCTTCACATCCAAATGAAACGCCTTCCGGCAAAAGTAGTTGAGTTGAGTTGAATTAAGCCAAAAAGTTGAGTTCTGTGTTTTGTTCAAGCTTTTGACTCTTTTTGTGTCGCCCACCTTTGCATTTTCTCTTTCTGTCACTCGCTCTCATTCTATAACGCAACCTCTGTCTCTTTCTATTTATGAGCTTGGATTTGGTCAGAATCCATCGTCGTCTTAAAATAGCAAATTGAAGCAATGAAAGCAAAAGTTTTTAATCAGTTATGTAAATTTGTTTCCCCAAACTTTCTACGGGGCTCTTTCAAAGTTACATTTTGTTGTTGCTTTTGTCGCCAACGAAAAATTTAATTGACTTTTATTTTATAAATTTATACAAATATCTGGTGCACATGATAAGTTACTTCCACTTGACATTCACAGAATGCCTTCAAATGGCAGCCCAATTGATTTATTTTCGATGCAATTTTTTGTATACATTTATCAAAGGACAAATAATATTGACATAATATTTATTAATTGTTAAAATGCGATTTTTAATTGAAAATGTCAATTCAGTTTGTCTTAGTGTTGGGTAAACATTGCTCATTTAGGTGAACATATTCACTTGTTCTTTTTTTTTATGTGAGTCAACTCACTCAGATTGCTCACTTGTTCAGTTGCTCACCTGCTCAGTTGCTCACTCATATTGCTCATTAGCTCAGTTATTCACTGAGCTTTTCACTAAGCCCCTCATCCTACTAATCGAAAATATCAAACAATACATTTCAATTTAAAACTGATGGCTGCTCAGGTTGATCAGTACTTGCATTTAGCTTGCGGAATTCCGACATCTTCGAAATGGCTCCATATTTTGCTACACTTTTTGATAATCGTCATTCTGAATTCTTAACATGAGTATTTAGCTTTGACACTAATCCACAAAATGTGTATTTTCAAAGAAAGAATCTACACAAAATGCCCCAAGAAGTCTAAGAGCACAGAGAAAATTCTAGCAAAGTGCGCAACAGGAGCAACTGAGCAACAATGAGCAAAACAGAACAACTGAGCAGAAAGGAGCAAGTGAGCTATAAAGAGCAATTTGGAAGGAACATGTTCACTAGCTCACTTCAGGGAGCAACTCTTTTTTGATCACTCACTCATGAGCAACCCAACACTAGTTTGTCTTCATTTCAATTGCCAGTGGGCGAATAAAATAAATGTTTACATAAATCATTTTTAGAATTCTGTTAAGTGGCTCACTATAAATAATAAAACAAAATACTATGTTGTTCTGTTAACTTTATGTTATATTATGTTATGTTATGTTAATATGTTAAAAATATGTAAGTATTAATCCTTTGCACTATGGGGCGAAACCCGAAAAATCGAATATTAATTAATAACTTTTAAAGCAAGCTAAATTTTTGAATGTGGGTTTTTTATTTATGTTATGTATACCCTCAGAAATATTTTTGGAAAAGTGGGCGTGTCACCACCCCCGCCCTTAATTCTTTATTTTTTTTATTTTTTTATCGGTAACAAGTAAGTTCAAATTTTTTAACCCAAATAACAATCATTGACCTTGTATATCATTAGCAATTAAAAGAAAAGTGGGTGGGTCACCGCCCCCCCCCCCCAAAAAAAATAAATTAGAAAATTTTTTTTTTATATTTTAAAATTTAATATCTTCATGAATATATATTTACTAAAATACTTCTTTATACATACAAATAAAGTTATCACATTGGAAAAACATAATTTTGATAAAATTCATGAGTTAAAGGAACAATAGTTGAAATTAATCCTAATTTTCTTCATTTTCAATTTCTTCATCAAACATAAAAAACGATACGGGTAATTCTTCTTCGAATTCCTCAGATTTTTGATCTGGGCCTTCCATTTCACATGATAATTTGTCGATTATTGATGCCATTTGATTCGTTCAACTGTAATTTAGTTGTGCTCATTAACCAATTTGAATGTCTTTTTTCAAAATATATTTTGTTTCTGTTGCATTTCTTCCATTTGGTACTTAAATTTCGGCATATAGTTTGGCTTTTGTTTTTTAAATAGGATTCATATTTTAAAACAATTATGTTTTTATTTAGTTTCCTCTTAAAAAAATCAATAACTGCATTTATTAGGTTATGGCTGCCTTTCTCCTTGCACCGTATGTCAAACAGCTCCACATTTGAAAACTCGAAGTCACCTGCAAAAAATTAATTTGCGCCGATTGTCGCAAATTGTTCATATTGAGACATATTTCCTTTAAATAACAATGAATGGATCTACGACATACAGTTGGAATTACATTAGGCCTCGTTAAGCATCATTGCTAAATTCTTTCGCAAAGTTGATATTTCTTTCCAAGAAATTACCTTTCAAAGCATTATCTAATATAACAAAATATAAACAGAACACGTACAAATACAGAATACTAGTACAACCAACACATATACGTAGTACAAACCCGTATAATTGGTATACATTTCAAATATTGTAAAAAAATGATTAGCCTTTGTGCAATACTAATTTGAAAATAGGCAGCCAAAATGTTAAAATGCTAGCGCACGTACTTTTCGAAAGCAGCAGCTGACTTTAACAGCTGTCAGTGCTAACATTTTTCTGTTATTTAACATTTTTGGTACAGAACTTAACAGTTTGAAGTTTTCTGAAAATGTTAACACCAAACAAGTAGTAAAATTAATACCTTGATAAAATGACTAAATATTCGATTTTTTGGATTTCGCCCCATAGCGCTTTGTGATATTACAGCTATTTATAACAAAATGAAGGACCTAAAAATAAAAATTAAAATAAGTTGTGTATTATTTTAAATCAGGGGTGCCCATCGCCTATGCACACAATGCCCATTTGTTTTTGTAATGCACATGGGATATGGAAAGTAAAACAGAATACACATAGCTTTGGAATTCCTACGCACTGAATATTAACACTAACAACTTGCAGAAAAACAAGAACAACTTTTTCCTTGTTGCAGGCAAAACAAAAAAAAAAAACTTGACTTCGCTTTAAACATGTGATGCGTGTGACTTTTTGAAGAAACATATTTCTATTTTTTTTTTCTGTGTACACATTGAAATAAAAAAAAAAAGTTCGTTACAAGTATGCGTGTGATTTCTTGTATTTGTATTAGTGCGTGCACATCCATAAGGCAGCTTTGGGCACCCCTGTTTTAAATGTACAATTGGAAAACAAAAAGTGTTTAAGAGTCTAGGTTATTAAACAGTTGCTGAATGGATTTAATTAGCTTGCTGTTAATATTGTGTTAACCTACTGTGTAATTTTTAAAATTTCTTACAAATGAAAAATAATGTACTTACTCGTAAGCTCTTTCAGTTAACTGCATTCAACTTTATTTAGCGCTAAAAATGCCAAAAGAAGTTAAAATTTTGTTTTAAAAATAAAATGCTCAGTTATCATCCACTTAGAGAATATTAACAGCAACAACTAAAGTCAAGTGCAGACTTTAGAGCGGAGTTTATAAATCTTAAATTTAAGTCCTCGGCAATATTATCTATCCATCACTTAACAGAGCTGAGAGGTTATTTAAATCGCCACGCGTTTCCGCTTCACTGAATGCTTACCTACGCGCTTCATCCATTCCCATTCCCAATTCCATTTCCATCAACATCAGTATCGCTAAGCATTTTCCTGTGCTCCTGTGCCTCGTCTCTCATCTTTCTTTCGAATGTCTGTGATTTTTCCGGAGTTTCTTGCGTCACTTCCCACGCTAAAAGTTGCTTGGGTGACGAATAAGCTTTACAATTGTGCTATCATCTGGCAGGACCACAACTTGCTTGACTATCTGCTCCGGTACTGGAAATCTGCATCTGTATCTGTAAATGTATCTATGCTGTATATCTGTATTTTGTAGCTGTTGCTGAGTCTCTCTGTGGCTGGCACTGCAACTGGCTTGTTGTCAGTTTGTCTGCTGCTCCTCTTCTGCAATATGCATGACATGTGCGGTACACACACACACAGACAGCCACACTGACACATAAACATACTTGGGCAGCCATTAATTGTGTGGCCCGGACAGGCATTGTGAGTGACTTGGGCCAGGCAGGTAAGCAGTTGCGATAACTCAACAACATTTCATTAGACCATTAACTGTCAACTGCATGGAGCATGCGGCATGACTCTCACTCTCTCTCTGTTTCTTTCTCCTTCTATCACACTCTGCATTTTTCTTAACCTCTCTCTCTCTCTCTGTATGTGTTTCCTTTTGTTCTTGTTGTTGAGTTTACTTCCGCTGCTTTTCCTTTTTTTTTGAAGATATGTTTTCTGTTATGTCTGAACAAATTGGCCAGAAAACATTATTTATGGTTGACCTTCAGCAATTTTTGAACAGTTACTTCTGAAAAGGAAAAGGAAAAGGAAGATATGGTAAAAGGACGTGTTGTGAATTCAAGAACAATAATTTGGCTGATCCTCTCTTATGTCACAGATATTTTTATAATACTGTTTTTTTTTTTGTGTTGAAAAATAAAATATATCGGCTTATGGTGTACTGGAACCAAAATAAAATAGAACTGTAGATGAACCTTCTAGTGCCTGTTACGCACATCAATCGAGTCTATTCTGTTTTACATTTTCTATAATTTCTACAAGATCTTACATTGAATGTATGTCGGATTCTTGTATACTTAAAATTTATTCATATATACTTTTTAATTTTCTTTAGTATTGTAGTATACTGAGACATGTATGATTGGTTTTCAGCACATTTGAAAAAGTTCTGATCAAATTACAGAAATAAATGATCTTGCAATATATTTATTATATTTATTTTTTATCTTATCAACTAGGAACAAAATTTTTGCTCCTCATTTTTAATGTTGTAAAAGTATTAAATTCAGTAACCGCATTTGCTTGACATTCACAATAGTTTATACGCAATTCATTTTATATTGGTGCCAACATTTATCTGTTTGAATCGCATTTAAATGTCTCAAGTGTTGGAAAACGTAACCACATAGAATGTCGTTAAACAACACACATTTTGCCATATACCAATTGTAATTGGTTGAATAAGAAGACATATTACCAGTGAGTGGGATTTGAACCATAACTTGTTCAACACACACATGCGCAATTTGTTCACATTTACATATGCGTCAAGTTGTGAGTGTGTATGCGTATGTGTGTGTGGCTGTAACAATGTTGTAACTGGTAACTGTCAAATTGGTTGATAGAGCGGGAGAACAGCAAACTTTTTCAGAGAATGAACCGGAAAATGGAAGTTGGTTGTGGACCAGAAACACACACTCACACACACATATATACTCATATATGTGTGTGTGAGTGTAGGGAAGCTAGAGGCTGTCAAACAAATAGTTTGAGTTTTGTTTACTTGGCTTGCTTTTTGGCCAAGAAGCTGCCCTTTAACCTCCCTCATCATCTGTGTGTGTGTGGGTGTGTGTGATTGTTTGTGACTCTTGATTAGGCGGAATGTTTGCATGGCGGTCGAAATGTCGGACGCAGCGTCCTAGGCAAATACATTTTGACCTGACTGACGGACTGACTGAATGACAGTCTGAACGGCTGCCACAGGTCAATTCGCAGAATAATTTTGTGCGGATAGAACTAGCGCTAAGTCCATTTTGGTCCGATGGTGCCACCTAGTCTGATTTAGATTTTCGAAGTCAGGGACAGCGATGTCACATTTTTTAGTCAAAATTCGAAGTAAGATATTTAAAAAATATATATGGAACCACTTCAGTTTTTTTAAGTTAAGCAGTAAAAAATAGCTCTTTTGAGGTAAATCAAGTTTTATCGAAAAAAAACCTTAAGCTTATTGTGCAATTTGTGAAAACATTTTTCACGAATAGTTATCAGACTAATGGCAGGCAATTGCTAGAGCTGTCGAGTAACTTTTATTTTGTCGCGCCAATTACTTTTTAAATTTTTTTCAGCTAAACAAAATCAATTATTAAATAAATAAATTAAATTATATTAATTAAACAAGAAAAAAATTAAAAGTTTAATGTTTTGCAATGATAAACATGAAAAAGTTGCTAATCAAACCTTTGGGTAATTTAATCTGAAAAGGTGTCAGCCCTTAGCAGCCTAGTTCGAAAAGGTTGGTGAAAATGCTAAAAAAAAAAATTAAATCTCTCGAAGTTCTGTGGCAGCTCGGAATTTTGCGTACGGAATTGCTTTCTGCGAAATTCTATTTCTCTTGCGATTTCTGTGTCACCCCTGAATATTTATTTATGTTTTTTTTTTTGTCAATATTATACTGATATTTAATTCAAAACCAGAACTTTTATTCTGATGTACATGTTTTGAGAGGATTTGCATTGAATTACGCGAAGAATAAATATCGATATTCATCTCTTTTATAATAACTAAGTAATTTTTGTGAGTCTAAGTCAGTGCTTGATAATCTATGCAAATTTACGATTAGACATGTTTTCTTTTGACAAATTTAAAAATATTATATATTTGTTTTATTATTGTAGCTTATGGTTCTAAGAAAAAATTATTAAAAAAAATATTCATGATCCGTTTTGTTAAATTATAATTGACAATTTAATTAATTACAAAATACAAAAATACTTTATTCAGAATGTAGACTTAACTTTTTACTTCATTTTGTAGGAAGTTAAAGTACATATTAATTTATCAACATTCCTTACACTACAATTGTTTGGTAATGTTACGTTAACTTTTGGAACTGATAATACATATGATAATACTTATATATGTATCAGTACCAAAAGTTAACTTAACATTTCTAAAAAATTGTCGTGTAAGGAATGGCAATAAATTAATACTTTTACTTCCTACAAAATGAAGCAAAAAGTTAAGTCTGCATTCTGAATAAAGTATGTACGTTCTACTCAAGTAACTATTGAAATTCCTTCCGAGTCTTTTGTGAGTTTGTGGTAGACTAACAATTTGTGTGCCTTTATCTGCTTGCGAATATTGTCTTTATTTGTAGGCAGCCGCTCAATTTCTTATTTAGTTATTTTTATTTTTATGGGTTTTTTTGTGTCTCTCTATCTAGTTGTGGGTTGTTGCTGTTGCTGTTGTTAGTGTTGTTGTTTATCTTGCGAACATTTCATTTGACTCACAGCTATCATCATTTGTTTTGCCACGTTGACACGTTGACCACGTGCCACAAACATATACAAGGCAGTGAATGTGTGTGTGGGTGTGTGTGTGTGTATTAATGTATTTGTATAATGTTTATTTGTGCACATCGTACCTGCCATATCTCTGTCAATGTGTCCATGTTTTCCCAAAGGACCCTCTCTTTTGTCATTTTGATTAATTCTCGTTTTATTTAATTGAAAGTTTAGTTGGAGATTTACTTGGATTAGCTGCAAATGCATTTAATTTATTAAAATGTTTGCTTCGACAACCCAAAAAGACTCTGAAAATTCCTTTAAATTCCTTGATACGTACAAATTAAGCGGGAGCTTAACATGAAGTAGCTTGACACTCTGAGAATCGCATAGGTGGACGTTTTACGGTTTTGCATATATTTATACTTGAGTAATAAGTATTGGTAAACAACGAAAGTTTAGTAGTTTGTATGGAATTCGCTGAAAAGGTAATTGTAAATTGCAAATATCTGAAAAATAAATATTTGTTTCCCATTTAATGAGAATTTTAATGGGCTCAATTTAATAATAAAATCATTGTAATTTGATCTGATGACATTTTGGTCCTTGAGCTTTATGATTAAAATATGTTAATTTTAATTATTTAAGTGAAATCAGATGCCAATAATATGCAATTACAGTTTCGATTTGTGCATTATCTGTTAATTTATATTCACCCTTTCTTATTATAGGGTACTGATAATTTGACAATGCAAAAATTTACTATGAACTGGGTTTTTTTTGTGCCCAGTACTCGTATAATTGAACTTTATCACTGCGGACAGCAGTCCGCGCTAGTGACAAAAACAGCACGAAGGGTGCGAAAGGCGACTAGCAATACATACAGGAAGAATGGAAAATTTGTTATGACAGTCCGATCGGATCGAGTTATATACCGATCGTAAGGTATAAATTCAACTAAAAAATATGCACACTAAGGCTGCGCGCACACTGGAAGCTGAAAACGGAGCTTAAAGCTGAGCTTATAGACGCGCATAGACATTTAAGCGCAATGTGCCGAGTGGTAAAAATTTGTTTTAAAATAATTTATTTGTAAAACTTAATATTGTTCGTCACAAAATTGGATATAATAATTTTTTGGGTCATGAAAATGTTTTCGTCACTAGAAATTTACCTCATATAAAGGTTTATAAGATTTACATTACAGTTATTTAAATCAAATTAAATAACTTTATTTAATAAATTGATGCCTTGTTGTCTCATTTAACATGATGATTAATTTATTGTTATTTAAAAGTCTGTGCTTTAATAAATTCTTATTTAAATTGAATTTTTAAAATAAAATATGATACGTGAACTTTCTAATACCAATTTAAAGTTTATGCAATTGGTAAAGTTGTGAACAGGTTAAAAACTCCCTCTCTCTCTCTCTCTCGGTTTATAGATCTTTGGAGAGAGAGGATAATATGTGAAAGGCGCATACTCTGCGAGAAGCGCCACCTAGCGGCGACAGCTGTTTAAAGGATGTATGCGTATCCGTAGCTGTTAATTGCAATTGCGGCTGTTACTGTCGTTTTTTAGCTGATGTCGCTTTTGTTGGTGTTAATTAGCTCTGTTCAGGTCTTTTTGATGCGATGCGAGACAGATACGAGTTGCGATTTGTGAGCTGTGAATTGGAACTGGATAGAAACCACACACACTCACAAACACACGTATACACGGACTCTAATTGATGTACTCGGATGTAAGTGTGCGTGGGATATATAAATTGACAGTCGTCCTTACCATCATCATCATCATCATCATTATCATCATCGTTGTTGTTGTTATTGTTGTCCTCGTCGTCAACGCTTGTTTACCGGCCTTATTTATAGATTGTCAGGGATTGTGCCCAGAGTCCTGTCGGTACCTGGGTTAGAGCATGGAAGCTCGTAATTTCCATATTAAACCCACATGAGGGTCACAAAAACCAAAAAAGGTGAAGAAAACGAAAAAGCAGGAAAAACTACAACTAATGCGCTGGCATAGGTGGAAAATGGAAAATGGAATATGGGAAATGTGTGTCTGACAACTGCAAACAAGTAAATGGCTAAAAAGGTTGTCCCTCTTTTTCTTGTTCTCTCTCTCTCTCTCTTTTTTCCACTGGCTTCAACTGAGCCATTGGACAAACAAACTGACACAGGAGACGAAACTGCAGATATGGGTGAATAAAGAAAAAAAAAAGAAAACGAGAAAGATAGAAAGATAGCAAGAAAGACAGTGAGAAGTGTAGAAAATGTGAGCTGAGCGTTGAGAGCAGCGAGAACTTTTGATTTATCACCTTAATAAGCGCAAAAGAATCCTGTGGGTAACATTATTTACAACTAGCATGAATGATGAATGATGCCCTGTCCCGCTGTCACCCTCGTATAACGGGCATACAGGTGAGACAGACAGACCCAAACAGGCAAACAAAGGCAACGGATATAAATATATATCTATATGTATATACACACTTGCACACAATTTCAATGGCATCATCAGCAGCACATTATTGACATGAAATAGAAATTAAAAACCCCCCAACATACACACACACACACACACACACACACACACGAAGAAAGCGGAAAATCTGAAAATCAGTTGCTTAAGTAAGTTCGCTCTGGTGGCGTCCGTTTGTCATCTCCGTGTCCTGTGTCCGGTGTCCTTACATCCTGCTGCCTGTTTATTTTATACGGTTCGTTGGCTTTGCTTCTAACCGCTCTCTTCATATCTCCCTCTCTCTTTCTCGGTATCTTGGCTTGTTCGCGCTTAGTTTGATTGAACACCAATGACAGTGTGTGTGTATGTGTGTGAAATGAACACAATGTCAAAGCATCAGACAACGCGATTGCTCCCACAGTCTCTTGGACTTTCGTCTGTTTACCATATATCCCAATGTTAAATCTTCCCGAATGAAACTCGCAGATTTTTCACTCTCAACGCAATTTGCATAACTTTTATGTGGATTTCTATCCTTAAAAAAGATACAGAATTTGCAACAGTCTATTTTTATTCCCCTACTTACTTACTTTTCCATTAATTTCAATGATTTCTTACTTGTATCAATTAAAAGAATGGATTCTGTGCTTTCATATGATACTTTTAAATTCTCTTAAGAAGGTACTCTCCAAATCAGGTGTTATATCTATTATAAATATTCTTTAATCGATCATATATTAATTAAATTGAAAATCAGTATTAATTACACTGTGCAAGTCTAAAAAAAAAAATGACGTTTTTCAACGATTTCCCCCTATTTCGGGTCCTACGAATCGAACTGCATCATTAGTTTTTTGAGTTACAATGATGGTTTCATACAAAATTTTTTCGCGAAGTTTTTGACTAAGTTTGCTATTTTTAAGGAAATAGGACATCCTTCTTCAGTCTCTAACTTGTAAGGTGTTGGTTTTTTCTGCAAAATTTCTTCTACATTGTGGCTTGAAATAGGTTACGTTTTGGGAACATATCAAGCCTCTAAATGGTTTTTTTTGGTGGTGTTTTGGGTCAATATATCAACAAAATCAAATCTTTACCACTTGTTTTTTAAGATTTATCGTTCACGTTGTACTGCAATCGAATTTTTTTATCTGATACGTATACCAAAATGAAGATCCTGTTTTTCTAAGTAGCTTTAGCATAAAAATCATGGTGAAAAAATTCACCATTAAAAAATATACAGGTATCCAAAAAATATTTTTTTTATACATTTTTACAACATATTTAAATCAACAATATTTGTTATTACACTTAAAATGAGTGTATCTAATATGTAAAATGAATATGTTTAATGTAATTAAGTATTATTTTATCACTTTATTTATATTTAATATTAAATATAAAAGTTTGTAGATACCGAAAGCGACAAGACCAGATGTTAGACTATTTCCAACTGTATGGCGACAAAACTTTTGCGTAATGCACAAATGTTCCTGGCTTTATTGCAGCACAAATATAATACAATCCAGAATTTAGCGTTTATACATTGAATCTTTAAAAAATCGCCAAAGGCATCAACGCAAAGGAAGAGTGATGAAATTTATTTTGGATAGTCCATTACATTCAGTACCTATAAAAGATATGTGCCGACTTAAAAGTTATTGCATTGCTTACGGGTTTACTGTCGGGCTATACCAAGAATATTTGCTTTAATTCCATTAGAATATCCGATTCCAAGGAAATCAGTATAAAATGCGAAATTAGTTGTTTTGGTCAAAAAGTAATAAAAATATTGTTAATGTAATTCATGTTCCTCTTAAATCTATCGGAAACATTTTCTTGAAGCGCCTTAGTATCATGACTGGAATCATGAATCGGAATGAAGAAACTTTTAAATGTATAATAAAAATATATTTAATATGTCACGTGGCGAAAGTGAAAGAATCTATTTTTTTTCTTTCGATTTTGTGTTCTGATTATAATGTTAATTCCAAATGTTCTCTACGGACATAAGAAAGCTAAGAAAAAAAATTAATTTAGAATGTTACGGAAAACAAAAGAAAGATTGCATAGTATTCTGTAATGGCTGTCTTAAAAAACTGGTTTGAAGTGCATTGATCTGAAGATTGGCAGACTTATGTTGACAATTTATAACTTTTGAAGGCAAAGGTGTTAACATGTCTTTATAAATCCATACTCTACAAAACCAAAAAGACCATTTTGGAAGCAAGTTCCAACAGAGTCAGATGAGCATGGAGAAAGATTTTACCAGGTTGCAGCTCCATTAGAGCATTGGTGTTGTGGTAAAAAGCTAGACTCATTGCTCGCGGAATTACATTTAAATTTAATAAACTAGAGCTATGAATAATACGTATAATTTTATGCTTAAATACATAAAACATATTCATATTACATGTGAGATACACTCATTTTATGTGCAATAACAAATATTGTTGATTTAAATATGTTGTAAAAATGTATAAAAAAAATATTTTTTGGATACCTCTATATTTTTTAATGGTGAATTTTTTCACCATGATTTTTATGCTGAAGCTACTTAGAAAAACAGGATCTTCATTTTGGTATACGTATCAGATAGAAAAATTCGATTGCAGGACAACGTGAACGATAAATCTTAAAAAACAAGTGGTAAAGATTTGATTTTGTTGATATATTGACCCAAAACACCACCAAAACAACCATTTAGAGGCTTGATATGTTCCCAAAACTTGTAGCGTAAGCTATTTTAAGCCACAATGTAGAAGAAATTTTGCAGAAAAAACCAACACCTTACAAGTTAGAGACTCAAGAAGAATGTCCTATATCCTTAAAAATAGCAAACTTAGTCAAAAACTTCGCGAAAAAATTTTGTATGAAACCATCATTGTAACTCAAAAAAGTAATGATGCAGTTTGATTCGTAGGACCCGAAATAGGGGGAAACCGTTGAAAAACGTCATATCTTTTTTTTTTTTTTTTTAAAAATCTATCACAGTGTTATTATTAAAGACTTATTCAATAAAAAATCAAATTCAAATATTATTTTTGAGGGATATAATAAGAATCATTTTTAATAATTATTTGTAATTTTTATTTTTTTAATCAAAAATAATTATGAATTATCATTTTAAAAGTAAAAGTCTTTAAGTAATTATTAAAAGTAATTTTTATTTTTATTTCTTATAACAGTTTCGGTCCCTGTTAATTACTCATCTGATGGTACATGACAATAAATTATGTGGGCAGACAAATGAGAATTAGAAGAATAACAAATAATAAACAAATTTTTTTTTCAAAAATTTAAACAATTTGTTGGCCAAATTTTAATACTTAAATATATAACAATCTTGGTAAATTTTAACATTAAAAAACATGCCTTAAAAAATTAATAGAGAGTAAATACAAACAATAAAGTATAATGAATGTAAATGAAATGTTTAAAATTTTAAGGCTTGCAATAAAAGTGTAAATTAAGCAAAGAAATCTTTTATTTAAGTCTGATAATTCCAGTATTATAATAATACTAGCAACGATGTCAAAAGTGACCAATAAAAAATGTTGGAAACCTTGTACACACACATTCAAATAAAACTAAAAAAAAAAGCCTCTATTTAAATGGAATTTCAATAAAATGATTGAAGCCAAATAGTAAGTTCTCAAATATTTTTAGAACCTCCTCCCATTGCCCAGCTGAGATGGGATGATGTGCCAGATTTATTCAAGTGCCTCACACTTGGCTGTAATACATATTCACGAAATTCACAAACTCGTATTCGTATTCGTATGCACATATTCACATGCTGCTCGTAACTGTGTTTACAACTGCCATAAAAGTGCCCAAAATGCTAACACGTTGAATACATTTAATTGGTTGCAGATTAGCTGCGACCAAGGAGAGAGCAAGACCTGAGTGAAAAGACAGGCTCAGGGCACAGGCACAGGATGCCACTGGCCAACTGGACAACTGGACAACCAGGCAGCTAGCCAGTTGGCCAAACTGGCCATTATTTAAGACTGTTAAGCGATTTCCGTTGTGGGATTGAATATTTTGCAGGCACTCAAAGTATCTGCCTCTCTCTCTCTCTCTATCTCTCTCTCTCTCTCTCTCTCTCTCTCTCTCTCTCTTGTGTTCATGTGCTTTTTGTGTGTGTATTTTTTGTGTGTTTGTGTATATTTGTGTGTTTGTGGTGCGTGAGTGTCTGGCATATTTCTATTTTAAGCAAATGCACAATGCAGCACACACACACATACACACTCGCATACGAGCTGCAAAATATGCAAAAATAAAACAAGCGACTAAAAGCTCAATCCTCATACACACACACACAGCAAACAAACATACACACACATGGCAAATAAAACGTTGCCAACCACACGCCATTTTCATGTTGCATCCTGCCATTACATTCACACACACACTCGCACACACACACACACACATTTTTGCCGGCTTTTCGGCTTCTCCGGTTCTCGTATTGGCCGCATATGCAAAACTGCTCGTTTATTCAACAACATAAACATTGTTGTGCACATAAATTTATACAAAGTTCTAGTTTACATACCAACACACACTCACACACACACACACACACACACACACACACATACATACATCTACAGAGCTGGCACAGTTAAACGGGCCGAATCGATATTCATATCAACCGCAAAATGTGTGTCGACGTCGTTGCAGCAACATTTTAGGTTTTATTTTTTTCAGAATCTAACTTGGCGGGTCTTATGATTTCATGACCAACTATGTAACACGTACACGATTTTCCTTTTTTTTACAGTAACTTTTATTCAATTAATTCTCAATATTTTACGCAAAAGAAATTTTCGTAAAACTGTTTGATTTGTGTGAATTATTTGTTAAGTTTATGGAACACAGAAATTCAGAACAAGATTTTTATTCAAATTGTGTTGAAATTAAGTTGAAAGCGAATTTAAACAGCGAAATTGTGGCGAAAGCAGAATCAAAATTATATTTGCCGTTTCATTTTTTGTTTATTTCGGGAAGATTATTTAAAATTCGTCTTGTTTTAAGGTTTTTTTTTTGATATGTTTTTATTGTTGTGGGTCATGCGGGCACTTTCACATTAAAGTCTGTAAAGGCTATTCAATTGGCGCATTTAAAGTACCTGCATGTTGTCAGGGCCGTCACGCCTCTTTTTGACTAGCCAAAATTTAGTCAGCATATGTTTGTAATTTGGCAATCAGTCAGACAGTCAATCAACAAGTCATGAATATCAAACTAGTCAATAAGTAAATTTTTTTTATTTGTGTTTTATTTCTTTTTCTTTATTTTTTATTTTTTTTTAAATATATATTTTATAACTATAGTTTTAAATATAAAATATTTTAGGCCAGTTCCAATGATTAACAAACTGTATTCTTTTTAAAAAAGGCTTTACAGCTTGCTGTTCTTTAGCTTTTAATTTTAACTTGGAACTGTTGGAAAGTTATGTGTTGTTTCTGTCTTGCCGCATGTAAATAGTTTATTAGCCTGCGGTTAATACAGTCATCAGTGGCAGGACAGCCCTTGCTCTTTTGTTAATTGCTACAATAATAACGCCTACTGAACCTCAAGGACTTGTAAAAAGTCTTCTGCCATGTCACTTGCTGCAGCAAGAAGTCATGGCAACAGGACACTTCAAATGTTATACACAAATATATGAAAGCAAATTCATTAAATTCTGTGAAACATTTAAAACAAATCAATGAAAAAAAATCGTTACTCAAGAAAAAGATTTGTCTTCCTTGTAATTACAAGAGTCATATGGCAGTCATATGTTTGCATTGCGTTTGTGTGAATTTTTTTTCGCCTAACAGCGGAATAACAGCGCCGTAACAGAAACAAATCGTAGCAGCCACGCAGTTTACGCTGTTTATGCCGAAAATGAACTGTTCTTTCCACGGTTGGTTTCTTTTACCTGTTTTTAACGCGTCAAAAATGCCAACCGAAGCTTATTAAAAAACATTTCATTTCATTTGCTGCTGTTTTTTCTTCCTCTTTTTATGTACTTGTTGTTGTTGCTTTGCTTTCCTTATGGTGTAAATAAATAAAATGGCAATAACAACAACAAGAACAACAACAGCAACAAGAATGGCAGCTACTTGGCAAGCACCCAAAATTGTTGTTACCATTCAACAGTTGGCCACGTTCGTTGAGGTCGTCTGGCTGCCATGAATGTAGAGTATATGTATGTATTATATGTAACTTAGGCAGTTGGGTTTGGCAAGGTTGTTGTTGGGTTGTTGTTTGAGGGTCTTGGGTAGGCAGGGGAGCTTCAAGTGGGGAAGTTTCTGGCGTGTTTTGGATACGAAGCCGCATTTGCGTCCTCGGCGGTTTTTGTTTGCGTTTGCGTTTTGTCAGCCATGTGACACCAGCGGCAATAGCGCCACCTGCGGCTCCATATTGACACTTCTCTGTATATACAAATATATATATGTATACGTGTGTGTGAGTGTCTTTTTGATAGTATTTGTTTTAGAGCTTTAATCAAATAGCCCATAATTAAATGTCACAAGTTTTTAGCTGCAAATAAACAAAACAAATAAATTAGGCAAGGTATTTTCCTCTCTGTCTCACATTTTCGTTTTTTTCCGTCTCTATATCTGCACTCAGAAAATAAAACGTATAAATTGATAAGTCTAATTTGGGCCAGTTTGTTAATATATTTTGATTTGAAGCAATCAAAATAAATTGTAATATTTAAGCTTTCCAGATAAGATTTAAATATTTATAATTCAAATTAATTTTATAGTTCAAATACAGTTGATTTAAATATGTACATTTAATATTTGGTAAACAATTTTTTTATATTTCATAGACAGTTTTTTACACAAGTAATTAAATAAAGGCTTTCATTAAATATAAAATTATTATATACTATTTTTTAAACATTTTATTTATTTATTTATTATTTTATTTTATATATTAATTTGTTATTTAATATGAATTATTCTAAAATTAATTAAAAATATCTAATCAAAGCTCAAACGCTTATTCCACAATCAAACCAAGTCAAATTAAAGTGTAAATAATAAAATTTCACTGCGTTTATCTCCGAGTGTATTTCTTTCAGAATTTCTTACTTATTCTGTCTTTGTCTATTTCTTTCACTGACTTCACATTTTTTTCTCTGGGCCAGTTGGCAGCCAGAGCTCGTGTCAAAATTGTCAGCATGCCAAAGAGCCTTATTCGTCCTCACCCCAGGACATCAGGAGTCAGGACATGCCACGTTAACTGCTCGCAATGCCTTTGGAATTCCAGCCTGGGATTGCATGGCATAAGTCGACAACAGGAGCCAATCGAAATTTCAACCATTTAGTAGTAGTTACATCTACTCGTAGCCCAAGTTGGGTGTGTCGAGGCAATTGTGCTAACAAGCCTTCTAAATGGCTATTGAATGAATATTGATTTCACTCAAAAATATTGTAATGTCAACTGAGTAGAACCAAATACTTTAAAAGGAAACCATAAACGAGCATTCTCAAACTAGTTATATACATATTTTTCATCTTTTTAATACATATCTATCAAATACTTTTAGTTTTTAATTTAAGCTTTTATAATATTGTAATTAAACACTTTTGGCAAACTTAATAGCATCTCCAATTTGTAACTATTTTTTACTTTTAAAATAAATAAATAAACACAAAAAGACAGAAGAAAATTATAATAGTCGGATTAAATTCGCTGCTAAGTTTCACAATCGTATTGTATTAAATGCGTTATTATTTTGAGGTCATAATTTTGAAACTATTTTTAGCATTCTTTCACAAAATTAATCTATGTAACTTGATGTTAGAATAATAAATGAATTCGAAAACAATGTAATAAATTATGAACTGAAATTGGTGCGTTTCTACTTGGCTTCTATTTCATCCTTTTCCAATCTCTCGAGCTTTGTTATTAGTCTCTGCAACTCACGCTTCGAAGCCACATTTTTGACGTATCATTGCGCATTCGCTGTAAAGTTGCGATCTTGACCGTATCAGGTGACAATTTTGTGGTATCCAAAGTTTTGCTTAGCACCTTGATGGCCAAATCTTTGGCTGCCATTAAATTAAAGCCTTGTCTATTGCGTACTCCACCTGATAAAGACGGCCCTCGGGCGAGAAGTTATTGGTATTCTCCATTTATATTCACCTTATTGCAAAATTTAGAGAAAGTGTGTAGTTTCGTGATTTTCTCATTAACAATTCGAATTATCATAAATTTCTTATTTTCAGTTATTGTTTTCAAAGCCTACTTTATTTGTACGACAAATCATAAATCTACAATTCACATGTTGATAATTGTCACATTCGATAGCTAAAAAAAAAAACAAGATCATCAGATCATGATCTGATTTGGGTTTATCCTATTTGTGCCAAAAGATATGTTGGCAAAATCTTATGTATTTTTCTCAATACTAAAAATAAGCCTTAAAGAATTTAAATACATTTTTATTAAAATTTACTCTGATATTTATTTTGACTTTATAATTTTAGTTTTTTTTTTTTTTTTGTCAAAAAGGTTCAGTTTGAGGGTTTGAAGCATAGAATTCGGAAAAAGTTGTTTAGTTTTATACAAACAAATAATTTAAATTTTTCAAGTGTTTTTAGTAAGAATTCAAACGTTTTAAAAAATATAGTTTCGGAATATGTTTTAATCATAAATCATTATTTAATGATATAGCTTATACAATTATTATAAAGAGTAAATACATGTTTCAAAAATAAATTTGTATCTTTGACTTTGCGGTTTCAATAATTAGTTTTCTTTGCTTTTTTTTTAATTGTAATTCAAGTTTCTTGAATGCAGGGTATCTTCTAGTTGAGCATAGGTCTGACTTACATATTGCTGCTTTGGTATTGAAAAAGAATTCTTCTATACACCATTCTTCACTCTCCATTCTCCTGGCCATGTTGCATTCAGTTGGTTCTTTGTCTTGCCGAGTTGCTGACAAAGATGACAGACTGAATGACAGAAGGATGGAAAGCTGACCACACACACATAGAAACTCACACACTCAAGTTTGTGTGTGTGTGTCACTTAACCGACTAGAGCCACGGGAATGTAACTGTTTGACATTTGCTGTCATTGTCAACGTCCTCGAAAATTGTTATTGTTGCTGCTTCTGCCGTTGTTGTTGATGTCGTTGCTGTTGTTGCTGTTGTTGTTGTTGCTACTGTTGCTGGTGTTATTGTGACCGCCTGCGTTGCCCTTGTGCAATTGCCGTTGTTTATCCAGAACCTTTGGCTAGCACTGCTTTTGTCTCTGTGGCCTTTGCTCGTACCTCATATATGGAATTTTAACCTCCACTTGTGTCTTTACGTCTCCTTAGGCTCTGCACTTTTCAATCGATCACCCAACAACAAAAACAACACTTGCTGGCTGCTTTAATTTGCACATACTTGCAGCAGAATAACAGTACACCCAATGTCTTGATTTTCTGTAATTTTTTTTAGTTAGGTTGAGAATCAGAGAAACTTGAAACTTTTATAAATTTGGCAAAAACTGATCCAAGCAAAATGGCATTTTGAACAGGTTTGGCCTCTAAATTGATACTGCATTCAAAATTTTTTTATTTTCTTAGAATATTTTTTTTTTTTTTCAAAAAATCTATATTTTATATCTCAGGTGCTATTTTAATAGTAAAAAATATATTTCTTGTATACACATTAAATTCAAAGTCTATATTATCTTATTTTCATGTTGGAATTTTGTATTTAATGTGCATTTTTAACTACTTAAATGTACTTTCAACCTATGGCAATAATTATTTTGTCATGTTACAATGAATTGAACACCGCGAAATGTTGAGATAAATTCTTTTAGGGTCGATGACTATACAAAGAACGAGAGAACTACTTAAACTATGCATAAATTATGAATTCAATATTTCTGGCTGGCATTTCTAATTAATTTTGCATGTAATTTTTATCTTTGCAGCTACAAAAATAAGACAAAGCGCAAAAGAAGAGTAAAAAACGGAAAAACCAGCAGCTAGTAGTCATTACGTTTGTTTCAAAAACCGGGAACGGAAGTGAAGTCAAAAAGGGACAAACTTGTCAGATAGTTAAGAAATGCAAATTAAAATACAATAAAATGTAAAGCACGATACTGACAACGATAACGACAACAACAACAGCAACAACGGACAGCAGCAGCAGCAGCTGGAGCAGAGAAGACTTACACTGAGAAAGAGAGAGAGAGAAAGTGAATTGCAGATGGAGACATGCGAAATGGAAATGAGACACGAAGTGGCGGCAACTTTTCCACTGAATTGATTTAAGCAATCGGCAACGGTCACAGGATACGGTATAGATAGCCATAGCCAACAATTTGCATAATTTTCAAAGCATTCGCAACAAATTGCAAATAACGAAAGCAACAGCAACACGGTCATAAAAAGGCGCCATAAACAAAACGCATAAAAAAAAATAAAAACAAAAAACAAAACATAAAAATTACAAATTAAATAAGAGAAAAGACAACAAAACAAAATAAAAGTAAATCCAAGACAATGTAAGCAAAACGGCAAAATTTATTCACACAGTTAAAGAGCAACAATAATAAATAGAATTAAGAGAACCAAAAAAAAAACCCACAAGTCCCAACGAAAGTCGCCAACAAGAAACGCGAACAAAACGCGAGTCAAACGCTAGATTTACGTGAACAAAACGGACGCGAGGTTTGCCTATAAATGTACCAGGACAGCAGCTGCAGAAGCAGTAGTCGACGTGGCAGCGCAGCAGCAACAGCAACAACAACAGCAGCAGCAGCTACAGCAGCAGCAGCAACAACAGCAGCAACAACAACAACAGCAACAACAACAAAAGCAGCGGCAGCAACGAGCGATGAGGAGACATTCGAGGCGCTGACAATAATCACAACAACAACGATTACAACGACAGCTGATGCTAAAATTGGCGCTGCCGATGCAACAGCAACAACAACAACAACTACGTTAATAACAGCAGCAACAGCGGCAGCAGCGACTACAAACGCCACAGCAGCAGCAACAACAACAACGAGTGCAACTATTGAAAAGGCCGATAACAGCAGCAGCAAAAGCAACAGCAGCAACAGCAGCAACAACAGCAACAACAGTGACGACGACAACGACGTTTACGCCGACGCTGACGCTTACGTTGACGTCGACGTTGACGTCGATATTGAGTGCACAACAGCGCACGGTTCTCGTTTGCCATCATCAAACAGCAGCGGCAGCTGCGGACATGCAGCGTTGCAACAGCGGCAACAGCAACAGCAGCAGCAACTATCACAGCCGCAATCACAGCAACAACATAAGCAGCTGCAACGGGCAGCCGCAACATTGAACGCCGATGTTCGGTTGCTGCGAACAATTGGTTACATTGCATCGCGCGTGCGTTGTTTGGCCAAATATTACGGCGATTTTCGATTGGTGAATCCGTACAGTGCGCAGCGGCAACGCCGCCAGCTGCAGGAGATATTGTTGAAGCACTCGATCTTTGGTCCGGGACGCGAGGGCGAACGGGCGCTGCTGTTGGCGGCGGCAGCGGTGGCCGTTGGTGCAGCCTCCGCGGCAGCAGCAATCACAACATCAACAGCGGCAACAGCAGCAGCGACAGCAGCAACAACGCGCAGTCAAAGCTGCAACAGTTGCTTTGAGGAGCACGAACAGCAAATATTGGAACTGGAAGCCGAGTCAGAGGATCAGCAGAAAGAGGAAGATTTGACCCTTGTAGCAGCAACAGCAACAACAACTACGACCACAACTACAACCACTGCAACAGTGCGACGCAAATCGTCAAGCAGCTCAGCAAGTGCAACAGCCACCGCATCCGCATCAACATCCGCATCCGCATCGATAAGCGCATCCGCATCCGCATCGTTTTTAAACGCAGCCACGCCCATTGCGCTGCTGGAGGAGTTGCTGATACAGTTTTACGAGGATCAGGATCAGTGCAGTCACAAGTTGACTGTCATCAGAAGACAACTCGCGTGCAGCGACAACCTAAACAACAATCTAAACAACAACAGCAACAACAATAACAACATTAACAGTGAAAACAACAACAGCAACAGCAGCAGCAGCAGCCGCAACAATAGCATCATTAGCAACGGCCAAAATTTGACCATGTCCACATCCATGTCCAACATGGTCGAAGCAGCAGCAACAACAGCTGCTGCCGCCGCCGCCGCAGCAGCAGCAGCAGCCGCTGTCGCAGCAACAGTTGCTGGGGAGACGCCCAGCGGCAGCAGCAGCAGCAATCAACAGCAACGTTCGTATTTGCAACCATCAACGGATGCGGACAATCCACGTCGTCGTCGTGCCAGCGATTGTTCAGCGGTATCAAATCAACTGCATTGCATCACACTCAAGAACAACAATTGCACGGCAGCAACTGGTAAGCTGCCATTCCATCGCGGCAGCTGCGGTGCTGCCGGCGAGCATCTTTTGGCCGCCAATTCGATTGCCAATCGGGCCACCATCATATTGAGTAAATCATGCAGCAATGTCGATGGCGATGCTGCTGCTGCCTCTGCTAATTTGATCACGCCAAATGTTGTCAACACCAATAACAAATTGCGGGCCAGCGCCACCGACATTGAGAGCAATTCGAATGCCAAATTGAATGGTGCCAGGGATGCGATGACAACCATGGCAGCAGCAGCCGCAGCGGCCGCCGCTTCCAATAATGGCAACAACGAGTTTAGCATTCTTCAATTGAACAACACGATCATCCAGTGTCACTTCAACGACGATGATTTTCGCGCCCTTGTCAAGGATCTCAAGCGGAAGGTTGAGTACACAGAACGCATGAATTGGCTATGTAAGTACCACTTACTTTTTCCACTAGCCTATTGCAATTTGAATTTAAATAAAACAAGTGGGAAAGGCTATAGTCGAGCGCCCGACTATAGGATGCCCGTTTCTCATTTTAATGAATTTTTAAAACATTTTATTGCATGCTTTTAGGCACTTATACATATTTTTTAAAAACTTTAATTAACCATTACCACCTTTCTATTTCTCCGCTCTTGTTTCGATTTAGTAGGATGATAGGTAATAATAGTATTTAACGATAATTAGTAAAAAAATCGTAATATCTTAAAAACTGTGCGTGTGGTGGTTTTTGCGATTTACGGAGGCGGAAAGGGGCGTGTCAAAAATTTAAAACAAACAAGACCTGCGTGGGGTCTATAGAAGTCTGTGTGCCAAATTTGGTTGATCTAGCTCTTATAGTCTCTGAGATCTAGGCGCTCACACAGACAAACAGACAGACGGACATGGCTATATCGACTCGGCTGTTGATGCTGATCAAGAATATATATACTTTATAGGGTCGGAGATGCTTCCTTCTTCCTGTTACATACATTGCAACGAATACAATATCCCCTTTTTCTTATTTTTATAAGAAACGGGTATAAAAAATGTATTAATTCATAATATAAATATTTTCGGAATTGAATTCATTGAAGTTTCTTTTTACGAGACATCTGTTAAACTTTTTTTTTTTTTGAAGAATGATATTTACAAGCAAGCAAGCTTAATAAACATATGTATAGTAATCTTAAGTCGTGCTATAATTAGATTTGCAAAAACTCGCAGTTGAAACTGTAGATAGATCGTTCTTCAAATAACTTTACACTGATTTTGAAAGATAATTATATAATTTCGACCTTTAAGGCGAAAAGTGAAGTAAAGCTCTTTAACTTATCTTTAAAGATATGCGCCAGAAAAATAGGTGGTCGTGAATGCAATATTATGGTACAATTTCAAACGCAATGAGAATTTCAAATATTCTTTGTAAGTGTTAGTATTTACTTAGAATCAAATTGCTTTAAAAAAAAAGAATAAATGTGCAATATTTGTATAACTTACCTTCGTATTTTGCAATTTTCTTTGACATATTCTTAGAAATGCAACCAAAGATTATTCTACAAAATGCAAATAAATCTTATTTGTAAATTTCAATATTAACAGTATTTCAATATTTCTTTGACAAGTTTTAGACGCACAATTTACGGAAATCTGTCAAAGGCAACCAATTTATTACAGACATCATATTCAAATTATAAGTTCATATTATATTCATTCAATTATATTAAATATTTGTAATATATGTACAAATCGAAATGCATCTCAGAAATATAGGAAATATCCAGTGGGCGGATGATGGGCGTTTCAAGCTTGTAAGAATTAAATTGATATCGATGAAACCAAGTTCATTTTAAATTTATAAATTTCTCAAAACAAACACTTCAAATGATAGTTTTGCATAATTTCAAATATTCTTTGTATGTGTTAGTATTTACTTAGAATTAAATTGCTTTTAAAGGAAAGAAAAAATCTACAATATTTGTATAACTTGCAGTCGTATTTTGAAATTTTCTTTGACATATTCTTCGAAATGCAACCATAGATTATTCTAAATGTATAAAAAAGTGTAAAATAGAAAATCACATTTGTCAAGAACGTTTTTGCCATCAAATGGCCGGTCAAGTTGGATGCGTAAATGCCTCAAATGATCCGTAAGCGAAGTCAGCAACAACAACAACAATAATAACAACAACAAGGAACACACTAAAAGCAAATGCAAAACTTTTTAAATAAAACTACAATGAAATGGAAAAATCATTTCAAATTGTTCTGTTCACAATTGCTAAAGGGGTCGCCCATTTTATTCGCATTCACATTCACATTCGCACTTATTCGGTTCGCTGCATTCGTTGACCTCGTTGATACTCATTTTTCGCCCACTTGGTCAGAGGAAGGCATTAAGCGATTTAGATCAAGTGTTGCCTCTGCATCGAATTATGCGAAATTGATGCTTAAATACAACTTAAACTATCACGAAGCAGTAGATGAGATGTGACTTTCAGTTAAGTTTCTTTTGATAACCGATACACACAAAAAAATATTCTGAAATATTCTAAACGCATCCCCTCAATTACGTTTAGTGTAAACTTTAATGTTTTTCAATGTGTTTATTATTTAAAAGTATTACTTTTCCGTCAACAAATTTTAAAATGTTATATGATTTACTAGCTTTCTTTCTTCGCTTACCTGTTATATTTATAACCTACATTCAATCGTTTTGGTTACACGATTATTAGATTGAATCATCAAACAAATTGATTAAATTACATACGCTTCGACTCTAAATTGCTTTTTTCAATTGCTCATATAATAACGCACGTTCCTTTATATACCTTAAGTATAAAGTTGATAAGGTAGATACTAATTAACAATTGTTATTGAATACATCAAGTGTAACGTCAAGGTCCATAGAAAATTTAATAAGTTTTTTTATGAGCTACTTAAATACAAGCGTGAGTCATTATATCAGACCGATTATGGAGTTCCTTATAAGTGAAGTGAGCTAACATATTTTCTCATTTCTTCTTGATGGGAAAGGTAGAAAAAGAAATACTTGATTTCTATCGTAACATATTTCCTGCAATTGTTTCAATTGCAAATAAAATGCCAACTGGACAAAGATATTTACTTACAGCACAAAACCACAAAACTAGCTGAATTGTTGTATCAAGTCGTGCCAGGTGAACTGGTAAGACTGCGGCAAGGACAACAGAACAGTCGAGAATAGGAAAAAGTAAAAACAGGACAGCATCGACAACAATAGGAACAACATTGACTGACAGACACAACGCAAAGACGACAATCCAGCCATGTAACTTCTGATGCTCATCAAAAGTTATGTGCGCTACTTTTGGGCTCTGCATAGCTATGACTTCGACAGTGACAGACACAGATACAGTCACAGTCACTGCTAACAGCGTACTATGGGATAAATTATCACTTTTTTTTTTTAATAAAGTAGATTTTTTAAGGAAAATTTTAATGTAGTTCAAAATAAGTTTTTTGATATGCTTGGATTTGACAAAAATTAACAAAAATGTGGCAATTGCTTTTTAAATATTTAATAAAACCTACATATAATTTTAAATTATTAATAAATTTCTTTGTTGCAAAAAAAAAAAAAAAAAAAAAAAAAACAAAACAAAAAATATATTTAAATATAAATAAAATAATTTCGCTCTTGAGTTATTACTTAATTGAAAAAAAAATACTCAAATACCCCATTGCACTATGGGGCGAAATCCGAAAAATCGAATATTAATTAATAACTTTTAAAGTAAGCTAAATTTTTGAATGCGGTTTTTTTATTTATGTAATGTATACCTTTAGAAATATTTTTGGAAAAGTGGGCGTGTCAGCACCCCCGCCCTTAATTTTATTTTTGTTTTATTTTTTTATCGGTAACAAGTAAGTTCGAATTTTTTAACCCAAATAACAATCATTGACCTTGTATATCATTAGCAATTAAAAGAAAAGTGGGTGAGTCAAAGCCCCCCCCCCCAAAAAATAAATTAGAAAATTTTTTTTTTATATTTTAAAATTTAATATCTACGTGAATATATATTTACTAAAATACTTCTTTATATATACAAATAAAGTTATCACATTGGAAAAACATAATTTTGATAAAATTCATGAGTTAAAGGAACAATAGTTGAAATTATTCGAAATTTTCTTCATTTTCAATTTCTTCATCAAACATAAAAAACGATACGGGTAATTCTTCTTCGAATTCCTCAGATTTTTGATCTGGGCCTTCCATTTCACATGATAATTTGTCGATTATTGATGCCATTTGATTCGTTCAACTGTAATTTAGTTGTGCTCATTAACCAATTTGAATGTCTTTTTTCAAAATATATTTTGTTTCTGTTGCATTTCTTCCATTTGGTTCTTAAATTTCGGCATATAATTTGGCTTTTGTTTTTTAAAATAGGATTCATATTTTAAAACAATTATTTTTTTATTTAGTTTCCTCTTAATAAAATTAATAACTGCATTTATTAGGTTATGGCTGCCTTTCTCCTTGTGCCATATGTGAAACAGCTCCACATTTGAAAACTCGAAGTCACCTGCAAAAAATTAATTTGCGCCGATTGTCGCAAATTGTTCACATTGAGACATATTTGCTTTAAATAACAATGAATGGATCTACGACATACAGTTGGAATTACATTAAGCCTCGTTAAGCATCATTGCTAAATTCTTTCGCAAAGTTGATATTTCTTTCCAACAAATTACCTTTCAAAGCATTATCTAATATAACAAAATATAAACAGAACACGCACAAATACTAAATACTAGTACAACCAAATTGGTATCCATTTCAAATATTGTAAAAAAAATGATTAGCCTTTGTGCAATACTAATTTGAAAATAGGCTGCCAAAATGTTAAAATGCTAGCGCACGTACTTTTCGAAAGCAACAGCTGACTTTAACAGCTGTCAGTGCTAACATTTTTCTGTTATTTAACATTTTTGGAATAGAACTTAACAGTTTGAAGTTTTCTGAAGATGTTAACACCAAAAAAGTAGTAAAATGAATACCTTGATAAAATGACTAAATATTCGATTTTTCGGATTTCGCCCCATAGTGCATTGTACAGTGTCCAAGTCAATGTCTATGTTTGTGAATCCAGAACTAAGTCTGTGTCTGTGTCTAGGGCTTGGTTCTCTCTTCTTCTTGTGGTTGGCACATTTTGCTTTTACAGCTTACGCCTTTTATGTGTTCGCTGTACTGTGTCCCTTCTATATATATGTGTGTGTGTGTGTGTGTGTGTGTGTCTGAGTTCATCCAAGGACAACGACAACAACTTTGTTGAATGGCATTAAAAGTTGTCTTTGTATCGACGTCGCGACGTTTGCCGTTTGCCACGTTTTTTGTTCACTTTCGTCCTTGCACTTGGATAACATATACATTTATAAGAATATACATACAGATAAATATAAATACAGTCGAACTTCCCTAACTCGAATCACCATTATCCAAAGAAAAGGTTCGAGTTAGGGAGATATTAGAGTTATAGAGTTCTTTTTCCTAAGATTATTAATTTTAGTGCCACACATTTAGTTCGAGTTACAGAGAAATTCGAGTTAGAGAAGTTCGAGTTAGGGAAGTTCAACTGTATATACATGCATATAGAAATATACAAGTATGTACAATGTACATATATGTAAGTGTGTGCGTTGGCATTTTTCCACTTTGTCGCATTTTAAACATTTCAATCAAATTGCCACGTTGCCTGGTTTTTTTTTAAGTCACCTTCGATTTTGGTTTGCAACTGAAAAATTGCGGGCATTGCAATTGTGTTGCCTACTTTTTGGCGCCTGTTGATTGCTTTCCATTCAATTGCTCGGCAATATTTGCCCTGCCAAGTGACATTCCAACGCTGCTCTCTCTCTCTCTCTCTCTCTCTCTCTATATATGTATATATACATATCTCACTTTCTTTCTCTGCCTTTCCTTCTGTCTGTCTGCTTTGATTTTTATTGTTGTTGTTAATCTCTTAAGTTGATTACGCACTCAGGCGTATGACTCGCTTAACATATGTGTGTGTATGTGTGTGTGAAAGCTGTTCTCTGAAAGCTGTTCTGGCAATCATCGACATAGACGTTACTTTATTTTCTACTTTCTGCTTCCGCTTCCTATTGGGCTTGCATAACTTTATAGCCCGTTTTTAGCTGGTTTTTCGCCCCCTTCCTCTAGCCCGCCTCCATTTTGTTCAGCATTTGCGTCTTGGGCTGCATTTACAACCCAAAAGCTGCTTGCGGATTTAACAATTAAGTCCAAAAGACGCTCATCGCTGGAAAAGCTGCCACAATTTCAAAACAGCTAACTTTTTTTTTTCTTGTTTTATTTGAACAGTGTTGAGTCATAAATTTGCTAGATTTTATCGCATATACGTGTATATGGGTTGTGGGTGAGGGTATTTTACAACACTGGTTCGTTAACTTTAATTACTTAACAATTCTGCACGCAATTGAATTGTAGCAAAATCAAATTAAACCAATTTCGAAAACAGATGTTTTACAAAGTAAATCACACCCCAGTGGACCAAGCAACGGACGTTGAGCGAGAGTCTCGCCAAACGCTCGAAGACTGGTTTAAAAACATACAAGTTGCGGTCAAACAACGTGCGGAGATCGAACCTCCGCCAAACATGAGTTGTCGAGCCGAAATGTGGGCCAAAAACGGATCTTATGCGAGAGAATGCAGAAGTTTTACACGTCCCAGATCCTCAAAAAAATATAATTAAATTTCTGAAAATTATACGTTTCCGTGCTTTCGTTTTTAAGACTTTTGCTGCCACAATTGAGCGACAGATGGCTCATATTTCCATCACTTTCAGGTCTGAAAACGGAAGTTTTGCACGTTTGAAATACGTAAAACTAGAGTGAATTATCAGAAATGAAATTTTGGTCCACTGGGTGCATGTTCTATCCTCAGTGTTCATCAGAGGTCGCAAATATCACTCATCACTTTAAGATTGTCTGACGAATATCAGTTATTTTAGCACTTGTAAAATAATCCGAACCTACTGCAAATTTTCATTCTGTTATCTGATTTCTGCCGGCAAGTCAATTTTTTTCTTTCTTACTTTTCCAATGGGTTTTCAATAAGCATTTGCCTTAAAAGAATTGTATTTGGATTTATACAATATTAAGCTTTTAAGCCTTCTCTACACCATATTTTGAAGTAAGATAAAATCAATGCTTTCTTAGTTTAAGGGCCATTTTCTCATAGTACATTTAAATTTTATTGAAGATTTACATTTTGTATTAATTTTTATGCCTTTTACCTAAAGCTATAAAATAATTTAAAATATGCAAACCAACGGAAATCCTTCATATAGCTGGAATGAAATATTCCCCCAACTCTCGCCATTCCAGGGTATACTCTGGTTCACCCCTTTGCTTATTATGTATTAAAATACCTGCTTAGGTTTGTTGACTTTTAATTTGATTTTAACATAGCCTTAAGTATATTTCGGTGTCGATTTTGATATAACCAAAAATGTAAAATTTTACAGCTTGCTCGAGGTATGAGAGATTATTATGTAGGAGTTCCTAAGTGGGTCAAGCACGCAGCTTTGTGGTCTAGTAAGCGCTGTGGATCGTAAATCAAAACACAGTTATCCACGTACGCTGCCGTATTGAGCGAGTATTTATGTGTCAAAGGTCGCCAAGCCTAAATTGCCGCGGGGGAAAAACACTGACGGGGGGGGAGGAGACATTATAAAAAAGCCTCTAAACGCAAAATGGCCATAAATTCAAAAAGTCTAAATGGCTTGGCAGAAAAATTTCAACACTCCGGCAACAACACAAAGAAGGACAGAAAGAAAGCAAAAGCAAATAGAAGAGAAGAGAAGAGCACAAACGGTACAAGGGAAGAAAAGATGAAGGAGAAGAAAAGAAAGCATCCTCCCCACATAATACAAATGACAAATAACAAGTGGCAAGAAATATGTCGGAAATATACTCGAGACAGCCGCAAGCCTCCCAATGCCAAACGCTAACCGCCAGGCATCAGGCATATCCCAGCAGTCGTATCACAGGGCCAAAAGACACTTAAGGCCAACAGCTGAATGGGCATAAAGAGGAAGAAGAGCGAGGACGGGATGGCATGCGACAAAAGCAATGGCCAAATGCTGAACAGCAAGCAAAAATCTAATAATAATAAAATACTTTATTGTTCGGTTAACAATTCAATTGTTTCACTTAACAAGACTTGGCTAACACAGAAAGAGAAAGAGAGAGAGAGATATGGAGAGAGAAAATATGCGCAAATGAAATGAGAAATAAAAAATAAATTGCCACAGAACAACATTATGTGATAAAGTGTTTGGCAAATCAAAACGAACGACTTGAATCAATGCAACGCAAACAAGGGAGATAGCATGAAAAGTTGGTCAACCAACTACTAACATGTGGTTACTAAAACGAGAGAAAAAGAGGGAGAGGGAGAGCGAGAGAGAGAGCGAGAGCTAGAGTTAGGCAGAACGAGTGGCCATTTCATTCATTAAAAGAAATATCCTTGAATGCCAGCTAGCCAGCAAAGTGAGTGTTGATTCAACATCAATGCGAGCCATAAGAGTTTGAGTTTCAGATACAATCGATTTCTCGGAATACCATTTCACATGCTTAGCCCAGGCCAGAACCTTACCAAGTTAAGTATACTTGACTCGGATCTCACTCAATGTGAAAGATGCTCAATGTTTATTTCATTTCATTTCATTTCATTTCTTGATTTCATTGCAAAGTCTAAGAGTACGAGTATACAATCCCATCTTTTTGATTACTCAGCTTATAGAGAAAACAGCTGGCAAATAGCAAACAAAGACGCTGAAATGCAAAATAACTTGATGGTAATCGCATTAGCTCCCTATTGAGTATTTAAATATTGCATTCTTATGTAAATAATTTAACTTTTGCATTTTGCCATTTAGCAATGCATTTTCAGTTCAACACATATTTCCTATGCTCTAGCTCACTTCAAAAACAAATCAAAATTTAAATCAGCTTGATTTTGTACTTCACGAAACACTTTTCTTTGGTGCGTTTTTGTGTTGGAGTTCAAGCTCATTCAAGCTCACAAAATAAAGTGTGCTTGTAAAGAATATAACTATTAAGTAGAAAGCGCAAGTGGTCAGTGATTTATTTAAAAGGTTAAATACTAGTTACATTACTTATTTGTTGTACCTGACCAAATTTCAGATAATTATTAAGAGTTTAGCTTAGTACAACAATATTTTCTAAGCATTTTTTTTCCTTAAAAATAATCAAATTAAGTACTGAGAAGAAATACACAAACCTATACAACCTATATTTGTGATTACATTTTCCAACTATTTAGTGTTTTATCCAACTATTTATTGTAAACATATTTGAGTTTTTAATGTGCCTAATATGTTAGTAGGAGCACGTATTTAACAGGATTTTCCCTTAGCAAATTTTGTCTGGATGCAGGATGGAAAATCTGTTTCATTTAAAAATATACACACATACTACATGTACGTAAATATATTTATATCCTCTTTAGGAGCTAATCAACTGCTTACTTTTTGTATTATATTTCAGTTTGGCAGACTTTTCACAGAAGCTGCAAATTTGTGAATTTTGCATGTTACGTGTTGCATTTATGCCAAAAAATTGAGGAAACTCGAGTATACTCGTATAATGAATGGGAAATGAATAAGTTTCATTTTATAATACGGCTTCAGTTGCACGGATCCAAAAAATAAATTGGATCTTTTCCCAATAGCAAGAGCTATTTATAGTTGCTCTGAGCTCTTGCTTTCTCCCTGGTTTTATTTATATTTTTACACAATATAAGATATTTATCTCTACTTAACTGACGTGAACGTGTGTATATGTTCATGCGTGGCATTTAATGCGACAAACAACAACAACAACGACAACAACTATTTATGTACTCATCCTGCTGCGAGTATGAAGGGGAAGGTGAAAGGAAACGAATGGGATGGGAACTGTTGTCAGTTGTGAGTTGGTATGCAAAATGTTTGTTAACAAAGCACAAACATATTCATTTTATTATGTTTGCCTCTTTCTCTCTATCCCAACACTAAGCCTACCCATCTCTCTCTCCTCCTCCTTCTCTCTCTCTCTGTCTCCTTCACGTTGAAAAATATGCAGTGAGAAAATAAAATGACATAAAATGGCATATTGCGCTTTTATTATGGCCGTGTAAAATAAATATTAGCCCTGGCGTCGCGACGTCGTGTTTGTGAGAGAGGCTGCAATGAATGCAGTTGCCACAACGCTGACAGAGAAGACTGCCACCACAAGTTGAAACCACTTTACCTGCCGGTTTAAGTAACTAGAACAATCTGCATATTAATTTATTATAATGTACAGTCCTATAATCTTGTTTGTCATCCCCAAAACCAACTTACACGAAAAAGCTCAGAAAAAACAATCTCACCTATATTCAGTGAGTAAGCACAGCGAATTCGTCAAAATACGAATACTTTTATTTGGGTTTACCTCATTTATTTCAGGCATTTTATGACCGCTTGAACTAAAAAATGAATCAAAGTTTTCCATTTCATTTGCGAATATGTCTTATTCCATCTTATGAAAGAAATTTTCTCTCCTTCGAATGGTTCTCTCTTCCCTCCATTCGCAATACACACTGGCCTGGACTGACTAATCGGTACTTAATGAGTTAAGGATAGTTTTGTATCATTCAAACGGAATTGAAGTGACCTTTCCATTGATGCTAAAATGTACATGATGTAGATTTAAATTATGCGTAGATTTAACTTTAAATGTGGTCAAAATAAATATGCCCTCTAGACAAAACGTTAAACTTTGAATTGTAGAACAAATTTCATTTGATGTAATTGCAAAACTAAATCTAAATGGATTTAACAGGAATAGCAATCGTTTAAAACTTTGAACTTTGCCTTTACCGCCCACATTGCGGATGCGTAATTTTATTTAATTTTAAGCTTTTGAAAGAATATTAAATTGTTGTTTACAATAAAAATTGACAAGGGTGTTTTCAAATTTGATTAAATATAATGTCGATGGAGATATACATGTTTGTTAAGCATAAAAACCTAAACTACCTTATAACAGTAGTATGTGTCATTTCTATATAAAAAATACAAAATTTAGGGGATTTCAACCATAAATTTAGAGAATGGGGCAAAAGTTATAGTAATACTTTAGTATAAAGAAATGTGGTGTAATTCCTCTTCTTTATGGTTTCTTTATGCTCGTTTCGCACTGCCTAATTTTCCACTCAGTTCTTGGTTCATGTGCAACCAAAAGTTACGATGAACTTGTCAAATAAAAAGCAAAGTTTGTTTTTGGCAACAGCTGCAAGATTGTTGCATGGTTTTGATGACTGTTGCTGGTGGTGCTGTGGGTGTTGTGGGTGGTGCAATTGTCCCTAATTTGTTGCCCGTTGTCGTCATGCAACAGCTTGTGCGATTCATTGACGTTTCAGACACTACCGACTACGACTTGCTGAACGCATTAACATGGCAACAGGAAATGCTTTTCGCTATAAATGACACACTTACACTCACACACATACACACACGCGTACACAACTGACAGCTAAAGTCGATAAAGTTGTTAAGAATTATAACAGCATTGTCGATGCTGATTGTTATGTCTGCACACATCAACTAGAGACGGAAACAGCTTTTGATTTTCACCACAGATATTCGCAACTTAATTAGTGAGATGTAAAGGTGATAGAACTAAGTATAAATAGTGTTACTGATCGTTAGTAAAGACATCCATGAGTATTATCAAAAGGTTATCGAAAGTTTTGCTTTAAAAAAAATACATACAATTTCTCTAGATACTGAACAAGTTTCATTTTATTTGTATTAAATGTAGAAAAAAAATTACAAATATATCAATAAATCATTTGCAGTAAGCATTTAAAAAAAAATTATTAGGCTTGAGTTTAATATATTAATATGACTGAGTGTTTAATAAATAACTATCTGCTCTTATAACGTCTGCACTATAGTTGTCAAATTAAACAAATTTTTTTTCATTCTTATTGGGAATACATCGAACTCTAATGTTGCATACCGGAAATGTTAACATTTCATTCTGATGTTAAGTTAACAGCTGTTAAACATGCAGCTCATTAATTGTGCAAATATTTTGGTAATGTTCAACTCAAGTTTTTTTATATTTAACTTTTTTAATACAAATTATGACGAATAGTGATCAGTGTGGTTTTTACTTTATGTTGGTAAATCTGTGCTGTTGTTATTGTTCGTGTTGTCTGTAATAAGTGTCCATAAAGTGACGTTCCAAAAATAATAATTTGTGAAGAGTTTTAAAAAAATGTCAGCACTTATCAGTTAACAAGGAATTACTCTGCAACTTGTATATAGGAATTACTCAACAACATGTATGTTGTACAGTAATTCCTTGTTAACTTATAAAAAGTTTATTTGTCCCTTTTGGTCTTTTCTCCCAAAATTTAACTTTTTAGCACATAACCTATATCTAAGCAATGCCGGTCTGCTTGAAGCACAACGGAAAAATAACGGAAAAACCGATATAGTGGATACTGTTGTACGTTATTTTAAATGTTAAATCGATGTTATTAATATTACGACTCATAGACAACAATAAAAAAAAATAAATTATGAAATAAAAAACATGAAATGTGAAATATACCTAGAAAAATAAAAAAACATGCCTTTTCAATATTTATTAAAAAAAAAATAATATATTATATTTGTTTTTTTAGGGGAGTTGATCTTCAGTGCCATGCCTATTTTTTCAAAACTATTTTCAAATGCGATCTAGAATAGTATCCAAAAAACTTTATACGGAAAACTGGATAAACCTTTGAGTTATTAATTTATATCAGAAAAAGGGTCCATTTGACCTATAGCGTTAGGAACTGACATACTGAATTTTAGTTTTTTAAACAATATGCATCATAAATCAAAAGCTGTCTGTTTTGTGAGTGTATACAGCCCGTGTATTTGTTCAATTTCTATGGAATTATCAAAACAGTTACGAATGCTATTTTCAGTTGGTTAAACACTTGAGTTGCCAGAGCTTAAAAGTATACTACAGTTTTCGTTCACTTCACAGAAATTGCTACGCACATCGCACAATCGCAAGCAATAAAATAAAAACAAGCAAACAGGAAAACTACCCTCCCTTTGACTCTCTAATCTGGATAACAGTCACACTTAGTCGCACACACTCACACACACATACCAGAGCGTGGCACACGCACAACAAACACACACCTTGCTTCGCTTGTTCGCTAATAAAGTTGAGCAATCAATAAAAATGTTTATTATGTGCACCATCTACAACAAAAGTAACAACTAGAACAAAAGGCTTTAAGAAACACATACTTACACAGTTACACATACACACGCACACACTGTATAATATTTGTATGTAAATTTAATGCTATTCCGGCGAGCATAACACACACGCAAATCTGCATTCACTGTGAACGGTCGTGTCGCGCTTGCACTAAGTTCCAGCTAATCAAGTTTCGATTGTCTTCTCTGCCCTGTGCTAAAAATAGCACACACTGACCAGTTGGGCACCGCGTTATAACGGTGCCGGCAAAATCTTGCGAATAAAGATAAGAAAGTAGTGCGCAAGAACTACGACCACTGCCCATTGGGCATTACATTACCCCTCAGCCTGCGCGCAGCCGCACAAGAGGGGCAATAATTTCTTGCTTATCAGCAAACTTTTTTTGTTTTTGTTTTGTTTTGTCTAGTTTGTGCGCGCAAACAAGACTAAAACAGGTATAAAGTGTAAATATCCAATTTTAATATTTAAGTGATTAAATATTAATAATTGGCAATGAATAACAAACAATTAACTGACTCTCGGCCCAGTGAGGAACTGAAAAAGCACAGTCGGCTGCTCGACTATCAGAAAATGAAGCAAATTGTAGGTCTATCATCTGCTGAACTAAGATCACAACTGATGGAAGACCTTGCTGCACAAGGCACCTCACGTGCTGCATCTAGTTATGTACACGAAGCCACTATTGTTCCCACTACATCGGCAGTTACATTCTCGGTAGCTTCAACTTCAGCTGCTTGTTACGTGACTACTTGTTCATCTGGAGGAGTTTATTCATTTGGCAACCAGCCAATAACGGTCAGCAGCACAAGCCAATTAACTGGATCAACAAACCTGCAGTTATCTGGAACTAGTCGCCCACTACCACAACTTAATAAAAATGTTGACATGCCTGTGTTCCAGCCGGCATCAGTCACCTGGCAGAAAATCCCGCCAAAAAAAAGAAGATCACCTGACTCACCCAAAACTGCGAAAAAAAGACCTACGCTACCTGCAACAAATCGGTTTGCCGCTCTTGCAAATCTAGAGCTTAGTCAAGCAGACGTTGACCCCGACATGGACGTTCTCCAGGACGAAACCGACAAAGATGGAGAGACACAGACCCAAAAACCTTCGGAAAAAAAACCGCCAAAGCCCAGCCAAATCACAGTACTGGCCGTCAGTGATGTACCAGCCCTGGAGAGGCATCTTAATTCGGCGGTTACTGCTGACTCATACGAGTTTAAGGTTGCTCGCAATGGTAATTTGCGCATATACGCTCGCGACTCTGATGCTCACAGAGCTATCACAAAAAAGCTTTCGGAAGTAAACCTCCAATACACGCACTTCTGCCTCCCTGAGGACAGAGCCTTTAGAGTGGTGGTATGCAACTTGGCTGCATCTACCCCTACCGAGCAAATTAAATCCGCATTCACCTCTCAAGGTCACACTGTTACAAATATGTACAATCCGAAGTCAAAATCACTGATTGAGGACCCCTCTGAAACTGCTCCATCCAAAGCTCCAGGCCAGAATGTCTGGTTTATAGATCTACAAAAGGCCCACAACAATCGAGAGGCTCTGAAGCTCAACAAAGTCGGTCGGCAAAGGGTAAGAGTGGAGATGCCGAGAAAGAACATTGACATGCGCCAATGTTACCGTTGCTTTGGATTTGACCACACCAAAAATTATTGCACCAAGGAGCCCAGATGCGGTAGATGCAGTAAGCCTCACTGGACTGGTTCTAGCCTGTGCCAGGCAAAAACTTATGACGACCTGGTGTGCGTTAATTGTCACGGAAACCACGAAGCAACTAATAAGAGTTGCAGAATACACGTCCAACGGCTGAAAAGCCGTAAAACCGGAGTCAATACTGGTCCCGTGATGCGTGAAGGCTACTCTCAGCCCACGCGTAATAATAAACAGCAGGTAATACCATCTTCAATTGTGCGACATGGTCTGTCGTACGCAGATGCGTCAAGTTTAGGGCAGCAGGGCATAAGATTAGATAGGAATAGCTCACATCAACATAGGAGTTCCCTTTATAATACAAGCTATCAGGGTACTGACCAACTCCAACAACGTGTGGCAAACCCAAAGCAACCACAGCAGCATGATCATACGGCATTTGATGGCTCACTAGCACAGATTGTGTTTTCCATGCAGCAGACCATCGCGGGTCTTCAAAAAACCATCGCTGAGTTATTAGAGGAGATCAAGGAACTCAGAGGTTCTAAGCCGGGGAAGCAGCACAAATAATGGCTACTGTGCTGCGCCTCGGTACGTGGAACGCTCGTAGTATCATCCCAAATACTAATGAGCTTAAGGTGTTTCTGATCAAGCACGAAATCGACATCATGCTTATCTCAGAGACTTTCTTACACGAAGGTTCCTACTTCAACATGACAGGTTACACATGTTATCGAGCAGATCACCCTGGAGGGCGTCCAAGAGGCGGAGCATGTGTGCTAATCAGGCAAGGATTAGTACACTATCACCAACAACCAATCATGACTAATCACGTACAGATGGCAGCTGTAATCGTATCCACTAATTTAGGTGAAATCGCTGTGGCTGCTGCGTACCTCCCACCAGGTTTGCCTTGGAGTACCTCTGAGTTTAGCAATCTACTTGATCAGCTTGGTCAAAAATTTATAGTTGGAGGCGACTTTAACGCAAAACATCGACTTTGGGGCAGTATGACGGCAAACGCTAGAGGCACTGCCCTTCATGACTGTCTTACCAGCAGTGCAACACAAGTACTAGCCACTGGTAGACCCACCTACTACCCGTATAACAGGAGGGATACGCCCACGTGCATCGACTTCTACATGTACAAGGGTATAGCTAGCAGTCTTCTCTCGGTGCGAGAAGAGTATGAACTTTCATCAGATCACTTGCCCTTGGTTGCTTCTCTATCAATGTCGCCTCAGCGAACTACTCCAACGACGAGGCTTGTTCCTCCTGGTGCCAACATTAGACTCTTCCAAGACGAGATGAACAACGCTTTTAATCTTAACACGGAGTTAAACACGCCAGAAGACGTCGACAAAGCTGCCGAAACATTTATCAACAAGGCTAAGAGCGCTGCTCTTACTGCGGCCCCAGCTGGTGCAACTCTCTATAGAGACGGACGCAGCAACCTCACTCTCTCTCCGGAAGCAGTAGGCCTCCTAACGCTCAAGAAGCGCCTCAGACGCGAGTTCATCAGAACCAATGACCCGGCGATCGATAGACTGTATGGAAGGATCTCCAACAGGGTGAAAAAGGTATTAGCTATACTAAAAAGAGAAGCCACAGACGCCTTTCTGGAAAAAGCTACTCCTGATGAAAGTTCAACGTTTGCGCTCTGGAAGCTCACGAGAAGATTCAAAAGGCAAGTTTCACCGAAATTTCCGGTCCGCAACCCAGACGGCTCTTGGGCAAGATCCCCCCAGGATAGAGCCGAAGCGTTCGCGAACAATCTGGAAGAAAGATTCCAGCCGTTTGAGACATCGTCGCCACGAAGAGTACAGCTAGTAGCCGAATCTTTAGAAGCCCCGTTGCAAATGGCCCTTCCTGTAGCTCCTATCACCCTCACCGAGGTGGAAAAGGTAATCAAAGAGCTTCGCAATGACAAGGCTCCAGGCGAGGACCAGTTTGATAATCGCTCTATCAAGCTGCTCCCTCGCAGAGCTTTGCTATTTCTTGTGTTGATTTTCAACTCCGCTCTTCGACTCGGACACTTCCCAGGCGCCTGGAAGAAGGCCAACATCATCATGCTACACAAAAGTGGGAAGCCAGCAGATGAACTAGATTCGTACCGTCCGATAAGCCTTCTGCCAGCATTTGGCAAAATATTGGAGAGGTGCATTCTAAGAAGGATTCTGGAAACCAGCGCAGTCAAAAAGGCAATCCCAAAATTTCAGTTTGGCTTTAGGCTCAGGCACGGCACGCCCGAGCAACTGCACCGAGTTGTCAACTTTATTCTTGATGGACTCCACGGAAAGGAGTATGTTGTTGGAGCTTATCTGGATATTCAGCAGGCATTTGATAGAGTGTGGCACGCAGGGCTCCTGCATAAACTTAAAGAGCTACTCAATCCACAGCTCTATCTCATTGTGAAAAGCTTCCTTCATGAGCGTTCCTTCAAAGTTGTGCAGGACGGGGTGTCCTCTCAAACAAAGACGGTCAGAGCTGGTGTACCCCAGGGTAGCGTGTTAGGGCCAACCCTCTACAGCCTGTATACGCACGACATGCCTTCAGCTGACAACATGCCGATCTCGGACCAGAACAATTTACTTGTTGCCACCTTTGCAGACGACACAGCGGTTCTGGCCAGAGACAATTGCGTCTTCGCTGCTACAGATCTCCTCCAGATCTACTTAAAAAAATTTGAGAACTGGGCCTGTAGATGGAATATTGCCATAAACCCTGATAAGTGTGTAGAAGTCACATACACTCTCAGAGCACAAACCTCACCCGGGGTATTCTTACATGGTGAACTCCTAGTCCAGAAGGATGCTCACAAATATCTTGGAGTCACTCTGGACAAACAGCTAAATTTCCAGCGCCATATAACTGATACAGTTAAGCGTCTCAAGGCAAAGGCGAGCAGTATGGCTTGGCTTCTTAACGCCAGGAATAAACTTTCGTTAAAAAACAAGACTCTCATTTACAAAATCATTTTGGCACCCATTTGGAGATATGGTATCCAGGTATACGGCATAGCGGCAAAGTCGAACCTCAATAAAATTCGAGTTGTGCAGTCCCAAATCTTACGAAGAATTACTGGTGCGGCATGGTACATACGCAACAGCGACATCGACAAGGAGCTCCATGTACCGAGGATCGGAGATGTGATCAATCGCCAAGCTACTGCATATTTGGAAAAACTCGCACATCACCCTAACCAGCTGGCGCGAAGGCTCCTAAGATGGAGACGTATCAACGGAGTAAGGATGAGAAGGAGGCTCAAGAGAGTTCACCCAACCGATCTGTCCCACAGAACCCTTTAATCTTCCCCTTTTCCCATTCAGTTACCCTATTATCTAGGTTTAAGTATGTACATATGGGCATTTCCAGAAAAAGGTCCACCTCGCCCAAAAACGTAAAATTGATCAAAATCTCACATCTTGTGAAATTTTCTTCCAAAAATGTTTTCAAGTTATTTATTTAAGGAATATACGCTAAAAGAATGTTAAAAGGATGAACATCTAGATCCTCTATTGGAATAAATTCACTTTTTCTATATTTTTGCCAATTTTGTTAAAAATTTAATTCCAAAATGGACCGTTTGTATTCTAACGATTACACTAAGTAGGACAGAAAAATTCTAACATGAACTATTTGAATTCATTGAAATATTATGAAAGTTTAATTTAAAACGAGTTTTACACCCGGTTTTCGATATAAACAATAAAATTTGATGAACAAATTCTTGGAAAAAACTAAGTGGAAATCTTGTCACGTTCGCGATGTCGCGTTACAAATTACTAATAAAATTTGAAAAATAAATAAAATGATAGTAACATATCAAACTTATTTCTAAAATGGAAAGCTACATTATTTTATTACGATTTAAGAGTATTTTCCTTTAAATTACTCGCCACATTTCGCAGTCTTTCTCATTTGACAAGATGAAGTCAAATATGACTTCCATTTTTCGTCGCGTTCGCGATGCATTGTTTTCTATAAATAATTCGAAAATGACAAGTCTTCAAAGCTTGTCTCTTATAATAAAAATAGTGTTGATAAAATGAATTACACACGTGGGAAAATATTTTTGAAAATGTCAACTTTTGTCATTTGTTTTTTCATTTAAAGACGTACAAATGTCGCGTTCTCGATCCTGGAAATACCCATATGTATATATTTTGTTGAAAATTAAATATTCCACTATAGTATAAGTTATTATTAATAGTAACAGTAGGCTATAAAAACAAAGTAATAAAGAAATCTATTAATCCCCCCTAAAAAAAAAAAAAAATAAAATAAAAACAAGCAAACAGGAAAACTACCCTCCCTTTGACTCTCTAATCTGGATAACAGTCACACTTAGTCGCACACACTCACACACACATACCAGAGCGTGGCACACGCACAACAAACACACACCTTGCTTCGCTTGTTCGCTAATAAAGTTGAGCAATCAATAAAAATGTTTATTATGTGCACCATCTACAACAAAAGTAACAACTAGAACAAAAGGCTTTAAGAAACACATACTTACACAGTTACACATACACACGCACACACTGTATAATATTTGTATGTAAATTTAATGCTATTCCGGCGAGCATAACACACACAATATAATCAAAGTGTTGTTCAACGGACGCCTTACAACCATTGTTATGTCTTTTTTCCTGTCTCTCTGTCTCTATCACTCCCTTTTTGTCAATCAGCGCTTTGCTTTTTGACGCTCTTCAAAGAATTTAGTTTTAAATACGCGTATTTAAAGTCGAAGTTTTTGGCTAATCATAAATAAAAGCCTGGGCACAGTGAGTGACACAGAAAGTGTGAATGTGGGATAGGGAGAAAAGGGGGTGGAAAACGAGCGTGCTCAATACCCGTAAATACATTTATGTTTGCAACAATTTTAAGGAGCAATAAAATGTTGCATACTTTAAAGCGCACCGCAACCGCAACAACCTACAACCAACAACGCTCATAAATTATGAGCCTTACTTACTTTCTTTGTGTATGTGAGTGTCGATATGTTTCGGTGTGCGTATGAGTGTGTGTGTGTGAGTGTGTGTGTGTGTGTGCGTACAGTTGCTTCACGCCTTGACACCTTTTCATTAGACTTTTACTGGCACTTTTCAAAAGTTTTGCAACAGTAAAAACAACAGAAAAAAAGAGAAAAAATGAATCGTTTCTCGCAACAGACGGAAAGTTGCCAAGCACCTTGACAATGCTCGCGTATGTGTGTGTAACATCCTTTTGGAAATTGCATTGTTTGGCTGTTGGGAATCAGGTAATTAACTTAAATTATTTTACAACAAATGAGCAAACTTTTTCGGTCTTGCGGCGCTTAAAGGCCAAAAAAAGCTAGGAAGCTTGAAGCTCTTTAATGGTCGTCTATTTAATTCAGACTTGTCAGAGATGAGTGCATAAGTCATTGAAAGCTTAAAGTTATGTTGCTGCTACTCTGTTTATGATAATTATATACTATCATTCATACTTTTTTTTTTTTATTTTAAAACTCTCAATGAATAAATCAAAGTGAAGGAAATGTTATCCAAAGATTAGATTTATTCAAAGTATACAAATTATTTTATATAAAAAATTAGTTTTAATTCTTTTTGAAATTTTTATTAACAAATTTCAACAAGAATTTAATAGTAGTAAAGACACTGTTATCAGACTATTATTTTAATATTGTAAATCCCACAGTAATTGGTAATCTTATAAAAAAAACCTCTGTACGAGGTAAAAGTCTAGTGACGAAAGCATTTTTATGCCCCAAAATTTCTGATATCCAATTTTGTGACGAATAATATTAAGTTTTACATATAAATTATTTTAAAAAAATTTTGGCATTCGGCACATTGCGCTAAAATGTCTCAATTCTTTATAAAACTCACTGTTTTGTGCAGTGTCGAATGCAAAATTTTTTTTTTAAATAATTTATATGTAAAACTTAATATTATTCGTCACAAAATTGGATACCAGAAATTTTGGGGCATAAAAATACTTTCGTCACTAGACTTATACCTCGTAAAGAGGTTTTTTTTATAAGATACCAGAAATTTTTGAATAGGACATCAGAAATTTTGAATTTGAATTTTTTTTTTTCGACAGTATAACTTTGTCAACTTTGTTTGTTTGGGCAAGCTAAAACGAACTGTCTGGCAGCACTGGTTCCCTTCACAAACACACAATAGCTATCAGCACTCTAAAACTCTGGCTGCTATGACACTTGTTGCTGCTGTCCTATTCCAATTCTTAGTAAAATGTATATATTCATTTAACAGGTAATATCGACTAATTTTCGGCTAAATCATGAATAGTAACCCTAAATATATACCAATATTACTGTAATTGCAATTATAATATGTTTTATCTGCCGCAAAAGAATTCACCACTTGCAAGCAGTATATTTCCGCATGACGCAGCAAGCAGTGTACATACTGCATATGTACATGCAAAAGTGTAAAGGTAAAAGTTATATTCAGTTAACAGGTAATATCTTGCCCAAACGAACTTTGAGAGATATGTTTTATATGTCAAAAAAACGCGGAATTGAATTGTCTACAACATATAACATATTAAAAAGTGATTTAAAGCACATTTTTCTTAAATCGAAAAAAAGTGTAAAAAAAACCTTATTTTACCTGTAGCTTTTTACCTGTGTTCTTTATCAAAAAACAGCTATGTTTAAAAGCCCTTCAAAATACCTTTCCAACGATATATAGACCACATCTGTAGCTTCTATAGTTTGGATGCCATAGGGGTTTTAATTTTAGCGGTTTTTAGCGATTTCCCGCTAAACTAGCGTTTTTTCGAAAAAGTCGTAGAACAAACGTTTCCCCATTCAAACTTTTAAGCTAAATCAACGATTTGATCCTTACAAACAGACAAACAGACAAACAAACAAACAGACTGACTTTTCATCTCGTTTTAAGAAGGGCGCCAAAAATTTCAAAATGAATTATCTTTTGAACCAGTGATCGGATTTTGATGATCAAGGTGTCATTCGACGCGTATTTTTGATTAGAATAGTAAAAAATTAAAATAAAAATAGAAAAGGCTCCAACGACCCCATTAGCTCCAATCATTTAAATTTTGCCCCTCCCACTAACACCTGTTTATCTCACGAACCAGGTGAGTTTTCAAAAGTCTTAGTATGCACATTTGTAAGTAAAATTGATACCTTTCGATCCGTACATTACTCGACCCGATCGGACAGTCAAAGCAAATTTTCCATTCTTCCTGTGTATATATGCTAGTCGCCTTCGCACCCTTCGTGCTGCTTTCGTCACTATCGCGGACTGCCGTCCGCAGTGATTTATGATTCTTTCTGTTACTGCTACCGTTGACCTTAATGTTTTTGCTCTCGTTGTTTCTGTTACTGTTACGGGTGCTGCTGTTTCTGTTACTTATCACAATGTGTTACTGTAACTGTCACTGTTTCTGTTACTGTTACTGTTACTGTTACTGTTACTGTTACCTTAACTATAACTGTTACTGTCTTATTCTAGTATTGTAATTTTACTGACATCAACATTTGCAGTTCCTGATCTGTTTTCATTTCTGTGACTGTGACTGTTACTGTCTTATTTCTATTACTGTCAATGTTACAGTTTCTGTTACTGCGATTGTTGTTGACATTTACATTTTTTTTTTGTGGAATTTTTAGGTGTTCCTTGCTCATTCCCATTGCTTTGCGCACAATTGAGTTATTCTCAACTATGAATTCATTTAGCCGATGCTTAATTAAACCCTTAGACATAGGCAAAGAATTTGCAATACTTTAGTCTTGCCTTGCTTCGCATTCCCCATAGAAAGTTAACAAGCAGAAAAGGCAGCAGATTCACTGCTTGAGAGTACAAATAATTCCTCTCATATTTGCTGATAACTAACTGTGGCATTTGCTTGAAATGCTTTCATATTAACGTGCAGTTCAGCACCAACAAGCAGCACAATGCTTTCAAAAATAATTCTAATAAATCTCGGGCAGACATTCCACTCAATTAAAGCGCCTGCCCATAGTCCTGTGCTCTGTGCATACGAGAGTATAAGTAATACTTATACTTATTAAGTATATGGGCATATGTACCCTCTAGTTCGGCAGACCGATTACAGTCGAACTTCCTTTACTCGTACTTCTATAACTCGAATTTTCTCTATCTCGAACTAAATTGAGAGGCAATGGCGTTTACTTGACAAATTACATTCAATTCTGCTTCCGTAACTCGAACTTCCATAAGTCGAATTTCTAAATAGCTTGAACAAAAATATTGGCACGTCGAATTTTTTTTAGGAAAATCCCTAAAAAATGGCTGAATTTTTTTTTACCGGCTCATTGGGATATATAATATTGATGTACATCAACATATGGTGATGCAATATGATAGAATATTGCATCAACAATTACTTAGGATTGTGAAATTCTTATAGGAAAGATGTTTGCAATGTACTTCTTTGTCAGCGCATCAGTCCAAGATTATTTACCATGGCAGCAACAAGTATGAATTACTTATTAAAGAATTTTTGGAAATTATATTGAAAAAGATGAAGTCACTGAAAAATATGGTATCACATCGATAACGGTAAAAAAAAAAAATACTTATATAATCAATTATGTTGGTATTTGAATCGGGAACTTTTTATGAATGCAGCAAACGAACGAAAACCAATATTTGAGAATATCGACAGGCCTTGAACAAACTGGGTTCTGTTTTTGTTAAAAATATCAAGAAAAGGTTTCAATTATAATAAAATGCAGACACTCTCATAAAAAACGTTAGAGCGTCCGCCTTTCTCTCTTTCTCTCTGTAAAGCGTTCGGCTTTAATCAAAGCAAAGCAAAGCTGGGTCGACGAAAAGACAACTATTACACCATCTGTACTTGAGAGGTACTAGAGGGTATCTAAATGTATGTGTGTGTGTGTTGTGGAAAGGTGTCCTGTGGCAGTGAAAGTCCACACCTGCCAGACGCATGTTGTATGTGAGTATTTAAAGTGGCTTCTTTTTTTCCTTAGGAGAATAACGTATGTATCCATTCGTCCATTCGACCTGCCACATTTCATGGTATGCATAGAAACAAAAAAAAAAAATAAAAAAACAGTAGAAAGAGAAAGAAATTTAATGCTTGTGGGGATGAGACAGCAAGTGGAAGATAGCAAGACTTGAGTGTTATTTTTATTTCCATATTTTTCCATGTTTTTTTAAATATTAAAACACTGCATCCAATCTCTTGTCTCACATTTCATCTGCTTTATCGTATCTTTCTGTCTCTCTCTCTCTCTCTTTTCCATTGTCTCCTTCTCTTTTCCCACCTTGTGGTTCTGCTGTGTGCCATATGAGACGCACTACGTTGCGTATACTTAATTTGAAGCCATAACTGCTTTACTGCCTCTTTGTGTACATACCATAAATCCAATTAGTTTCTTTCCTTTGTTTGTCAGTTCCGAAGTGAACAACAGTATTTGGTTGCATTTTGCAAAATAATTGATAATATTAATTAAATAATACGATTAGTATTTCGGGTAAGGGTCAGCATATCATTTAAACACGTAATTGAGGTAAAGCTTAAGATTAGTATATATGCAATTTCTATTATATTTATTAATTTAAAAAGAGTTCCATTCTTTTTGCTTATTATTTTTTATTAATTATTATATTTAGCATTTAATAACTAGCCTTTTAGTTAATTTATTATTATTATTTTCTTTTTATTAAAAAAAAAAAAAAACCAAGACAAGGATTTTTTTTTTTAAATAACAAAATTTTTAATTTATCCAAACCAATTACTTGACTGTTTGTATTGTATATAAACAAAATGGTTCAATAAAACAATAACAAAATGTACACCAATTTCATTTAGTAACTGATTCTCAGGAGAAATTGAGATAATGTAGGAATACAATTCGTTTATTCCGTTGTGCCAAGATGTTTTATTTTTAAGCTCTTTAGAAACTCATAGACTGTCTTGAATTTCGCATAGCGAATTCAAGCAAACTTGAACTTGTCAAATGTATAAATAAATGTAAATTATTTCTATTTCAATTTACGTTTTTGTTTTTTTTTTTCTGTTTTATTCTTTTAATATACTCATACTTATAGTTACATACTTTGTTATGTTGGCACGTGCGACTGTCAGGGCTCATTGAATATTTTTGTGAATATTTGTCTGAATTTTTGAAACCATATTCCAGACCCATGTCGATGCCACGCCTCCTTTCCACCTGCCACATTTCTCATGTTTTTTTTTTCGTTATTGTTACTATTGTTGTTTTGCCGCTGCTGTAATTTATACATGTTGTTTATTTTATGCCAATTTAATGCAACTTCTACGCTCCAAACTCACACACACACTCCCAATCACACACACACACAGTAAATCACATTCACACATAGCCGCAAGGAAAAGAAAACAAGCGAGCCGCTATTTGACTGACGATTCTGAGTTTATAAGTGTGGGTGTGTGTGTGTGTGGAAGCTAAGTAAAAGTGTGTGTTACATGAAATGTTTGACATATTGTCACGTTCAAAATGAAGTTCACAATTTTACTGCCAAAGCAGCTGAAGAAGCAGCAAGAATTCATATTTTCTAAAAAACTTAACAAATGGTTCACTATCAGATATCCTTTATTTGTAAAGATTTTCAGAATTGTTAGCATCGTATCGTAACTTCTTTATATTTATATAAATTTAATAAGAAATTTTTATAAATTTAGTAATTTAAAATCATATAAAATTTAATTGTAGCACTCAAAGTAAAGTCCATCATTTTTTTTAAATATATTTTTTTTATATATATAGCATATAATATAATCATACCCTTTGATGGTAAAAATATCTTTAATTTCACATAATATACAAATTATTCATAATATAACAATACAAAAAATAGATTAAAAAACATTTGAAAGCTCCACGACAGTCTCATGAATAAAACAAATAAGTTGCTTTTACACTTTAGTGCTATGCTATGTGAGTAATTTAAATAAATTAAATGTAATCAAAAAAATAACTTTTTTTTTAAATACCTTGTTTACAAGTACTTTATCCTAAGTTCTCTTTACTCTTTACCATTAATCAAGAATAAAACACACGAGAAATTCTCAGTGTCACAGGCACACAGTTTTATTGCTCAAACGATTTAACTGAAATTTATTTACACCATATTATTACTCTTTATATGATAATTTCCGAAATGTTGTTTCATCTGCAGCTGAGATACATTTTATATAACATTTGTATGTTTAATTTTTTTTGTTTATTGAACATTAAGTTTGACATTCGGTTAAAACCTGGGTCCTAAAAAAATAAAAAAAATCAAGAAGAATTTTACTGTCTGAGTTGTTGCTGTCGTTGCCATTGCCATTGCCATTGACGTTGCTATTCATTAGATGCGCTTAATCAACTGTATTTTGAGTTGTCTGGTATGCATATGCCACATGCCGCATACCACATTAAAATTGACTTAACGCTACCTACGAAAATTTTGTGCTGCAAATAAAATTGGCACAAAAAAGAAAAAAAATGGAAATAAAGGTGAGCAGGGTAAATGGCAAATGAAAAAAGAAGAAACCAATAAAACAAAACAAAACGCATGCAAAAAAAAAATACGAAAACAAAAAAAGCAAAAAATGCCAAGAGAAAAGCGTTGGGAAAGTTGCTTTTGGTTTTTCCGTTGCCTAGCAAAACGTAAATAATTAAAAATGAAAAATTCATGTTGCTGTGGTTCTTCTCTTCTCTTCGTTTTATTTTTATTTTTTCTCCCATCTGCTGTGTGTGTATGTGTAGCTGTAGGTGTAACTGTAGCTGTATAGGTGTGTTCCATCTTTGACTTTTGAAAGGATTATGAATCTGTAGACAGTATATGAGAGACAAGACTAAGCACAAAGTGGACAAGTTTTATAAACAACATTCCCTAGCTGGATCACAAGGGAACAGGTTCCGAAGAGATAGCAGAAACTTGAAGACAGAGGCAGTGAGGCTCTCCGGGGATTGATGGAATTGAATCGAAAGGGTCGCCATGACATGACACTTTGAAGACGTGCCGCATCACAAACAATAAAATTTTGGTTGAGGGAGTCACGTTTAAATTCAAATTTAAATTTTTCGGCTGCGTACACGAAGTTGACACCTTTTGCTGCCCATCAGTCACGACCCCCCCTGTTCATTCTGCCATCAAGCCAATGAAATCATTTGAGTATATTAATTAAAAGCACTCGGTAAATATGCTGGCAAAAAGTCCAAGCCATGGCCTCGGTTATGTCCCAGCTGTCGCTTCCAGGAACCCCAAAGAGAGAGAGAACGCTGCAAACGCAAATTGGATGGCTGTGGCTTTGACAGTGAACCCAGGATGCTTGGCTGTAGAGATGAGTATCGATATGTTACATATAACATTGTTTCGATACAGAGAAACAATATTTCAGTAAAGCATTCGCTGCATCGATTTTTAATACAATGTATAGGGAAAATTTTCATCTGGAGGATATTTTGATTTTAAATTTGTAATAGTATGCCAACGTAAACTACACAACCTTTTAATCTACTTAATTCCGTTTCGATATTTTCAGTATTTTCACAAAGTTTACTTAGTTCTTTCCGTTATTTTCGACCAAAAGCCACAACATTAGTGGACAATGTGTCGCTTTAAGAAGATCGATGATTATCTTTTGACTTTAACAATCGAATGTCTTTCACTTTTTAGATTCCTATTTCGTTAAGTGTACAAATTATCGTAAGTTTATTTTTCTATTAATTATGACTTCTGTAGAGCTCACTTGCATTTGAATTTGGCTGCTCTTTGCTATTTAAGTGATTATTTTATCCAAGTAAATATCGATACTATGTATTTTCTCTATATTCATCCCCACTTATCACTAACTAAAGCGTTCCCCGGTTGAGCCCAAACAGCTTTAATGCCAGGATGCTTACCAGCAAATTAACAAGGCACATAGTTCAATAGCCAATTCCCCAAGCGCTGCTTTCAAGATCGCATTGGCTTCTCCGATTGCGCCATTTGCATTAATTGCGAACGACCCACACACAAACCACACAACACATACATTTAATAAAATGTATCTATATATCTGCGTTGCTTGTTCGTGTATCTCACGCAACGACGAAGCCATTTTTTGGTCCGTTGCATGTGATTTTTATGTCAGTCTCCAGCGTAGTTGCCAAGCTGAAGACTTAACTGGTTGTGAAGCTCAACTAAAAAAAACAGCAACAGGATACTTAGTATTTCAGATTCATCATGTTAAAGCATACACCCACTCGCATATGTCTGCGTAAATTTTTTTTTTTGCTTTAAGAGCTATGTAAGTCAAGTCTTCACAGTAAAAATAATATATTTGGAAAGGTCGTTTAAATTCCGTTCGAATGATACAAAAATTTCTTGAACCCATTGAGTATTTTGAATCTAAAAAAAGTCGATTTTTCAACTTTTTTTCCTCGATTTTTTACAAAAAATATTTTGATGCCAAAAAAGTTCTTGAAACAATTCTAAGAGTAACTGCAAAATATCTATATAGTAAATATAAAGTTAGCTAGTTGAAATCTTCAAATTATTTTGCTAAAAGTACCACGAATTTAGAAAGTCTGGTATATTTAATTAGATTTTAATACAACAATAAGTACATTGCTAATTCTTATCTAACTTAAAGTCTCTCATTTTTTCTGTGAAAGAATGTTTTAAAAATCAAATAGCTTAATGAATTTTTTCAAGATACATAGAGAGAAGTATGTAGAAACTTTCATTAATTGCTTATTTAGTTCTATAAATGTTGCATTAAATATTTCATGAGCACGCGCCCAAAGTGCTTGAAGAGTTTCTATAGATAGATAGATATGTATCTGCGAGTCACTTTGCGATATGAATTTCAAATTCATAATTTTAATGTAATAAAAATTTATCATGAGTTTCACTTTGGCAAAGCGTTCTCAAACAAAAAGGTTGGCACGTTTCGGATCCGGCAATTCCCAAACGTGTTGTCCTTATTTGTAGTACACCCCTCCCACCCATACACACATACACATACACCTACACACACACACACACACACACACATGCTGGTCTCATGCTATAAAAATAAACTGTCACATGAGCCAGCCCATTTTTTATGGTGCAACTGGAGACGAGCTGAGGGAAAACTGTAGTTTTTTAAGCATATTGTTGCTTTAGTTTTTCAAGGTGCTTTTTATATGTGTGTGGACAGGACTGTATTAATATTATTATAAGCCTATAATTACTTGAGAGATGGAGCCTGACACTCAAATTCTAATTCAAATTCTAAATACAAAATTCAAAATTCTAAATTCTAAATTCAAATTTAAGTGGAATTGTTTACTCGAGCAATACAGCCAGAAATGGAATTTGCATTTTTGCCTTTAGCTGTTTTCCCGCTGTGTATGTGTATTGGTATGTTGTTGTTCTGTGTGTTGTTGTGTGTATATTGTGTTTTTGCTTTTTAGCTCTTGTTAGTGGCATTTCGCTTTCATTTCACTTTGCATACACAACTCACTCTTGCTTTCACTTGCTATTTCTATATTCAATGTGCGACGCTTCTTAATTTACTTCATATGCCACGCCCCCAAGCACCCAAGCTGTATCATGTAACCCTTTACCTTTAAGCAATGCGCTGTCAATCAATTTCACAGCGAAATACGAGTATATGCAAATCATTAAAGTCCATATTAATAATTTCACTTTTTTTTATTATGCAAAGCTGACTATGTATAATATAACACTAACGCATATAAGATACCCTGTAAACCTTGAAATAGACTTTGTTTATTTATTTTATTTGTAATTTGTATTTTCAGGCCTGTTCCGGTTTTCAATTTTTACTTTTAAGCATTTAGTGAAATGCTTTTATTCACTTTGAATTTAGACTAAGTGTTTGAAAATGATCGTTTTTCGCTTTATAGGACTTAAACTCATCAAATGGTATTAGAGCAGGTTAAAGAAATTCAATTCCGACAAATCTTATCGAAAGTGAAATTCTTAACTGGCCTGATTATTGACAATTTGATTTTTTTGCCTCACTGCGGTTTCATTCCCTGTAAAAATTGGTAGCTAATGCTATTTTTACAATTCCAGATGTTTTATTCTAAAAATTTCATAATGAACAGAATGAAAAAAAAATCTCTCTAATATTAAAGTTTAAATTTCTTCAGCAAACTTTTAACACCGCATTGGATTGCTTTTATTTTGCATATTTTTTCCGAGCACATTTGTAACTATTTTGTAGTTTATTTTTTTATTCTTTTTTACTTAAATTTAACAGTAAATATAAATTTATGTTCTATCTTTTATTGTGTAGTAAAAATGTTTTTTAATTGTTTAGTCAACATTCATATATAACTACAGGGTATCTACTAGCCGAGCAGTCGCCTGTGACAGCCGCCACGCTCGTTACTTTATTGAACTAGAGTGTTCAACATCTTCTAATTGCATTGCAGAAGTTCGTGCAGCTTTGTCTGCCAGTTATCCTGTGTAGCTGGTTATATCCTGTTATGCTGGCATTTTAATGCCAATCCTCATCACTACCCCCTCCCCTTCTCCCCCTGCCCGAATTGTTCATCTGACTGTGGCAAAAGCCAAGCAACTATAGTAACCTGGTCCATTTCACTCCATTTAGCTTCTTAGCTTGTTTTCATTAACTGTTGGGATTTCAGTTAACTTCTGATGCAGGATTTGCCAATCAGTTCAGTTCAGTTGCTCAGCGGCAACGTCCTTCGTCCTCCGTCCTTCATCATATATACTTTGTTCTGCCTCCTGGCTGACAGCACAAAAACACAAATTACCGCAAATTTGCAAATTTCTACATGAAAAAATGGAAAGATTGAATGAAATGCTGTTCTCATATATATATGTGTGTGTGTGTGCGTGTGCGTGTGTGTGTGTGTGTGACAAACAGGCACATTTTGTGGCATATGCAATGTATTGATAACTCCTGCCGGAAGGACATTGCAAAACATTGCGATAAAAATCCATTTAGATGCGCAAATAAGCAAAAATCAACAAGGAAATTGACTTTGATGAGAAACGACAAAGGCAGACACACACACATAAACACACACACAAAATGCCTAGACACGCCCATTCCACATGCACGCCCCCGCATTCATACATATATGATGAGATATTTATTTGCGCTAATTTTTTTTTCCAAGCTGCAAATTATTTTTGGCACGAAACACGCATACATATGTATGTACATTAGAGTGGGTCAATTTGTATGGACCAAAAAAAACGCACCTTGCGGGTATGAAAATCGTAATCTACGGTGAATTCTAAGAAGCTTAGCCAAAGAAAACATAGGCCTAAAATCATTTTCGAGCTTCCGATTTTCAACAAGAAATTAGGATAATTTTTGGCTTTTCATACGATTCCCCATATTTTACACTAAAAATAGGAAGCTCGGTTTTGACTTTAGACCCATGGTTTCTTGGGCAAATCTTCTTAGAATTCACCGCAGATAACGATTTTGATACCCGCATTGGGTCGAAAAAAATTGACCCACCCTAATGTACACACATACATATACGCCTATATAACTGTCTCCAAGGACGCGATCAATTGTTTCCATTTTAATTTTCGCTCTTTGCCCACGTTTCTCTCTCTCTCTCTCTCTCTCTCTCTCTCTCTCTCTCTCTTTGTCTCTATCTTCGCTACCTACTTATTTTATCTGGTGTAACGAAGTTGGCAGCTGTCAAAACTTGACTCTGCAGCCCTCAGCGATCTCCTCACATAAATCATTTATTGACTGTTGAAGCAATTAAAGTGTGCTCCTCTTCCTTCCTCTTCTTATCCTCCACCCTCCGCACTACTGCACCTACAAAGCTGTTAACCCCGCTGTCAACTCATAATACGTTTATTTTGCGATAAATTAGGGCAAAAACAAAGTTAAATGGAAAGACAAAAAAAGGAACGCAACCTTCCTCCAATTTTGTGGCCTGAGCCTTTTTAATCGCATTTGGGTTTGCATTTCACGTGCTCAACTTGAAAGTGATATTAAAGCAGCCTCAACAGCAAAAAATGGATAAGTAGGCAAGTGAAAAACGCCATTTAAAAACATCACATTCTTTAAAAATTTAATAATTCAATAAACTTCATGCTGATTTAATTTAATTGATTTTGAAACGGGGAAAAAATAAAATCGCTTTCTTCATAAGTGTATTCGTCATTGACTTTGTTGAAAAACGTATATAAAAAGTATTAAAATACGGTACAAAAATATAAACAACAAAGGTGCATTAAAAAAATTTAATTTTTTTCAAGTAATGTAAATAGATAATAATAAATGGAAAAGGCAATCATTCTTTAAGCTAATTCAAGAGTTATGCTAAGCCATAACATTGTGATGTTTGTTTATATATTGTTTTATTAAATATTAATAATACCTAATAATCCTTATTCGAGTTGGCATTAGTCACTATTCGTTATGATTAATATTTAAAGTCGTGCAATTAAAGTTGTGGCATGCTTGACTAACTTATATTAAAGGTCATCTATTGATTGGCAAAATTGAGTTGCATAATTTCTGCAGCACAACTCGATGTGTGTGTGTGTGTATCCATATGTATACACAGAAAGTGTGTGTATGTGCCTTGCTAAGGGAACAAAGTGACGAACATGAATACTTCATTTGTGTAAAGCTTTTAATTTTGTTGAAGGTACAACAAGCGACAGTGCACTATGGGGCGAAATCCGAAAAATCGAATATTAATTAATAACTTTTAAAGTAAGCTAAATTTTTGAATGTGGTTTTTTATTTATGTTATGTATACCCTCAGAAATATTTTTGGAAAAGTGGGCGTGTCACCACCCCCGCCCTTAATTCTTTATTTTTTTTATTTTTTTATCGGTAACAAGTAAGTTCAAATTTTTTAACCCAAATAACAATCATTGACCTTGTATATCATTAGCAATTAAAAGAAAAGTGGGTAAGTCACCGCCCCCCCCCCCACAAAAAAAATAAATTAGAAAATTTTTTTTTATATTTTAAAATTTAATATCTACATGAATATATATTTACTAAAATACTTCTTTATACATACAAATAAAGTTATCACATTGGAAAAACATAATTTTGATAAAATTCATGAGTTAAAGGAACAATAGTTGAAATTAATCCTAATTTTCTTCATTTTCAATTTCTTCATCAAACATAAAAAACGATACGGGTAATTCTTCTTCGAATTCCTCAGATTTTTGATCTGGGCCTTCCATTTCACATGATAATTTGTCGATTATTGATGCCATTTGATTCGTTCAACTGTAATTTAGTTGTGCTCATTAACCAATTTGAATGTCTTTTTTCAAAATATGATTTGTTTCTGTTGCATTTCTTCCATTTGGTACTTAAATTTCGGCATATAATTTGGCTTTTGTTTTTTAAATAGGATTCATATTTTAAAACAATTATGTTTTTATTTAGTTTCCTCTTAAAAAAATCAATAACTGCATTTATTAGGTTATGGCTGCCTTTCTCCTTGCACCGTATGTCAAACAGCTCCACATTTGAAAACTCGAAGTCACCTGCAAAAAATTAATTTGCGCCGATTGTCGCAAATTGTTCATATTGAGACATATTTCCTTTAAATAACAATGAATGGATCTACGACATACAGTTGGAATTACATTAAGCCTCGTTAAGCATCATTGCTAAATTCTTTCGCAAAGTTGATATTTCTTTCCAAGAAATTACCTTTCAAAGCATTATCTAATATAACAAAATATAAACAGAACACGTACAAATACAGAATACTAGTACAACCAACACATAGTACAAACCCGTATAATTGGTATACATTTCAAATATTGTAAAAAAAATGATTAGCCTTTGTGCAATACTAATTTGAAAATAGGCAGCCAAAATGTTAAAATGCTAGCGCACGTACTTTTCGAAAGCAACAGCTGACTTTAACAGCTGTCAGTGCTAACATTTTTCTGTTATTTAACATTTTTGGTACAGAACTTAACAGTTTGAAGTTTTCTGAAGATGTTAACACCAAACAAGTAGTTAAATTAATACCTTGATAAAATGACTAAATATTCGATTTTTCGGATTTCGCCCCATAGTGCAGTGGCAGAGGGAAAAGCATATGAAAGACAGAGACAGGGAGAGAGAATGCGTGCCTTTGTCAAAAATGTCAACTAACCGTATGTGCATGTTTGTGTGTGTGATATCAATTAGAAAGGAAAGGTGAAAAGCGAGTTGGCCGACTGCAAACTCTCTAAACTCATTTAATCAGCACAAAGCGTTTAATCTCGCAAAATGTATTACTCACACATATACACACTCATAATATACACACAAGCCATCATTGAGAATAGAACGTGATTACGCGCATATTATTCAGTGTACGTGTGTGTGTACGTGTGTGTTTGTGTGTGCTGCCACCGTGCAAATTTAATCAGGTTTAATACACTCTATTATGAGCCTGACCAACTCTCTCTCGGGTCTCGGTTTATGGTTCGGTTGTCAGTTCTCAGCTTTGAATCGAAATCGAAATCTGAATTTGAATGTGTATATTGAGTACTCGTGAATAATGATTCGCATTTAAAATGCGTTAAGCCAAATGGAAAGCGAAACAGAAACAAATAAACAAACAACGAAAGTTCAATGCGGAATATATGGACAAAAAATACAACAACATCATTAAAAAAAATAAATAAATACATTAAATTACAGATCAATTTACATATACAGATACAGATAATCCAAATGGAAATGTAAAATCCACAAGTGAAACTTTCATTAATTTAAAAGTCAGCGAATTATTGTGTTTCATTTATCAAGTTCAACAAATTTACGCAAAATTATTTTATAGCATTTTCATTAGGTGGAACTTTTTAATCCCAAATATCACATATTAAATTGAAAATTAATTTAGCTAGGAATTGTGACTGCATTTGTAATTTTTAATGTTATTATAAGCACTAAAATTATAGGAAAGTGGTTAGTATCTTCTAAAAAGAAACCTCTTTACGAGGTATAAGTCTAGTGACGAAAGCATTTCCATGACCTAGAATTTCTGATATCCAATTTTGTGATGAAATATATTAAATTTATAAAATACTAGAGGGCTCCGCCCCCTGCTCGCTTCGCTCGCCAACCCCCGCTCGCTTCGCTCGCAAAATTGAAAAGATTTTCTTTTGTTGTCCGGTTTAACAAATTAATACTGCTCGCTTAGCTCGCCAACCCCCAGCTCGCTGCGCTCGCAAAATTAAAAAGAACATCTTTAGTAGTCCGTTTTAACAAATTTATATAATATACCATTTTTTGACGAAAAACGCAAATATTTAACTTTAGTGTTTTAATGTTTTTCCCCTGTAATTGGACTTAGGTTAAAGACAGATTTATCGATTCAGCTGGAAAAATCCAGATTTAGCGGGAAAAGGCTAAATTTGGCGGGAAAAAGCTAAATTTGGCGGAAAAAGCTAAATTTGGGGAAAATGTCAAAATTTAGCAAGAAGAGCTAATCTATGAGTTTTGTTAGGATATCTCATACAACAACAGAGTTTTTGGTTCTAAAAATTAATTTGCATCCGATTGTTCCTATGGTAGCTATATGACTAAATTTGGTCAGAATGTAAGAGACAGTCCCAAACATATAATCTGGGAGTTTGGTTGAGATATCTTAAGAAATAAAAAAGTTTTTCATACTAAAGGTTATTTTGCATCCGATTGTTCCTACGGCAGCTATATGATATAGTAACCCGACTTTGACCAAATTTGGCCAGAATGTTAGAGACAGCCCCAAACATAGAATCTCTGAGTTTGTTTGAGATATCTTAAGAAACAAAAAAGTTTCTCATACTAAAGGTTATTTTGCATCCGATTGTTCCTATGGCAGCTATATGATATAGTCATCCGACTTTGACCAAATTTGGTCAGAATGTAAAGGAGAGTCCAAAACATATAATCTGTGAGTTTGGTAGAAATATCTTAAGAAACAAAGAAGTTTTTCATACTAAAGGTCAATTTGCATCTGATTGTTCCTATGGCAGCTATATGATATAGTCATCCGACATTGACCAAATTTGGCCAGAATGTTAGAGACAGCCCCAAACATACAATCTGTGAGTTTGGTAGAGATATCTTAAGAAACAAAAAAGTTTTTCATACTAAGCAATTCCGTGACCTTTGACCCCGATTTAACCCACTTAGAGGTCGAATTTCGCAAAACGCCGTCTTATTGCACGATGAAATTATTTCATCTATGTTGTGTGCAAATTTCAGCTTTCTATCTTTTACCGTTTGGGCTACACGTCTTATTGCACGATGAAATTATTTCATCTATGTTGTGTGCAAATTTCAGCTTTCTATCTTTTACCGTTTGGGCTACACGTTGATTCTCAGTCAGTCAGTCAGTCAGTCAGGACAAAGAATTTTATATATATAGATATTAATTTCTTATATATGCAAAAAAAAAACAATTATTAAAAAACAAATTGGCATTCGGCACTGCTCAAAAAGTTATTTTTAGGTGCAAAGAAGCTGAACCTTTTTTCGCAAAGTGCAGAGTGCCCATTTTATTTTTTTTTTTTCTTGTTTTAATTTTTTTTTTTTGGCATATATAAGAAATATCACTGCGGACGGCAGTCCGTGCTAGTGACGAAAGCAGCACGAAGGGTGCGAAGGCGACTAGCATATATACACAGGAAGAATGGAAAATTTGCTATGACTGTCCGATCGGGTCGAGTTATGTACCGATCGAAAGGTATCAATTTTACTTACAAATGTGCATACTTTTGGAAACTTACCTGGTTCGTGAGATAAACAGGTGTTAGTGGGAGGGGAAAATTTTAAATTATTGGAGCAAATGGGGCCGTTGGAGCCTTTTCGATTTTTATTTTAATTTTTTACTATTCTTATCAAAAATACGCGTCGAATGACACCTTGATCATCAAAATCCGATCACTGGTTCAGAAGATAATTAATTTTGAAATTTTTGGTGCCCATTTCAAAACGAGATGAAAAGTCAGTCTGTTTGTTTGTCTGTTTGTTAGTATCAAAGCGTTGATTTAGCTTAAAAGTTTGAATGAGGACTTGTTCCCGATCAAAAATCTAGAAACGTTTGTTCTACGACTTTTTCGAAAAAAAACTAGTTTAGCGGGAAATCGCTAAAAAACGCTAAAATTAAAACCCCTGTAGCATCCAAACGATATGAGCTACAGACGTGATCTATATATCGTTGGAAAGGTATTTCAACTTATCAACTTGAAAAAAACAAACACACTGCTTGTATGAAAGCGCGCACACTGCAAGCTGAGCTGATTTATCATTTTAGTTCTGAAATTATCAGCTCGTTTATAAGCTCCGCTGTACGCTCCGCTTTCCGCTCCCAGTGTGCTCGCAGCCTTACACTACTGCATGTACTAGTACATATGCAGTATGTACATGTGCATGTAAATCGCCAAAAACCACAGCTTCCAAACAATAGAAGCTACAGATTTGATCTATATATCGTTAGAAAGGTGTTTTGAAGGGCTTTAAGCCTAGCTGCTTTTTTGCTTAAAAGCACAGGTAAAAAGCTTCAGGTGAAAGAAGGTTTTTTTTCCCACATTTCGGCGATTTAAGAAAAATCTACGTTTCAAATGACTTTTAAATATGTTATTTGTTGTAGACAATTCAATTTCACGTTTTTGACATATAACACATAGCCGCCAAATTTCGTTTGGGCAAGATATTACCTGTTAACTGAATATACCTTTTACCTTTACACTTCTGCATGTACATATGCAGTAGCATGCATACAGCAGCAGCAAAGTGTCATAGCAGCCAGAGTTTGAGAGTGCTACTAGCTTTTGCGCTTGGCATGTGTGTCTGTAAAGGGAACCAGTGTTGCCAGACAGTTTGTTTCAGCTTGTACAAAAAATAAACAAAGTTGATAAAGATATACTGTCCAAAAAAAAATTCAATTTCAAAATTTCTGATGTCTTATTCAAAAATTTCTGATATCTTATAAAAAAAACCTCTTTACGAGGTAAAAGTCTAGTGACGAAAACAGTTTTATGCCCCAAAATTTCTGATATCCAATTTTGTGACAAATAACATTAAGTTTGACATATAAATTATTTTAAAAAAAATGTTTGCATTCGGCACTGCGCAAAACAGTGGTTTTTATTTGGTATGAAGAATTGAGACATTTTAGCGCAATGTGCCGAGTGCCAAAATTTTTTTTAAAATAATTTATATGTCAAACTTAATGTTATTCGTCACAAAATTGGATATCAGAAATTTTGGGGCATAAAACTGTTTTCGTCACTAGACTTTTACCTCGTAAAGAGGTTTTTTTTATAAGATCCATATATATATGAAGAATGGAAAATTAGCTATGCCCGCCGGACCAGGTCGCGTTATTTACCGACCGAAAGGTATCACTTCAACTAACAAATGTGCATAAGACTTTTGGAAACGCACCTCGTTCGCGAGATGAAAAGGTGTAAGTGGGAGTGGCAAAATTAAAGCAATTGGAGCAAATGTGGCTGTTGGAGCCCTCTGAGTGTCGACTGTCAAAAATTTTTATTGTAAAATAATTTATATGTAAAACTTAATATTATTATTATATTCTAGTATGTTTTTTATTCGTCACAAAATTCAATATCAGAAATTTTGAGGCATGAAAATGTTTTATCACGTAAAGCTAGCTAAATTTAGACACTGAATTTGCTGTGAGTCATTTTAATAAAGATTAAAAATAGTTGAGCAATTTAAACAATCTATCGAAATGAAGAAAGTGAGAAAGTTAGTTAAAACTACAGCAATTGAATAGTAAATCACTTGTATTTCGGCAGCGAAGCGAGCCTTGAAACATGCGATCAAGGCAAGTAAGTCTATCTGCTTCAGACAGATTTGCGAGGAGGCAGACGTAAACCCTTGGGGGACCGCGTACAAGGTCGTCACCAAGACGATCCGGGGCCAGGACTCGCTGAGAGTGACATGTCCCACCTTGCTTCGCAGCATTGTGGAGACATTGTTCCCCCAGCATGCAGAACAAGACGTCAGCTTCGCACCCCGGCTTGAGCCATGGCAGCCGATTTCTGTTGATGAGGTCAAGTCAGCAACAAAGCGAATCGGGGATAGGAAAGCACCAGGTCCGGACGGCATCCCGAATAAGGCCCTGAAGCTCGCCGTATCCACCCGACCTGAGGTTTTTGTTAACATCTTTAACAACTGCCTACAGGAAGGAGCGTTTCCACGGCGATGGAAGAGGCAACGTCTTATACTCCTGCCAAAGGGGAATAAGCCAGCTGATGAGCCCTCGGGATATCGGCCAATCTGTCTGTTAGACACTGTCGGCAAGATATTGGAGCGCATACTCTACAATAGACTCGCGGAGGTAGTCGAAGAGAAAGGAGCAATGTCTGAGGCCCAATACGGATTCCGTAAGGCAAGGTCGACGGTGGACGCGATACAGGCCGTGGTCAACATCGCAGCCAGGGCGATCGAGGGAGCCAGGTGGAGATGGGGAGACAAACAGTACTGCGCGGTGGTGACTCTGGATATCCGCAATGCTTTCAACTCTGCGAGCTGGTTGCGTATCAGAGGTGCACTCACAAGAATCGGAGTACCAGCATACCTTCTACGGATAATATCCAATTATCTGTCAGATAGAATGCTGGAGTACGAGACAGAAGATGGTCCAAAGCACTACAGGGTGACAGCAGGCGTTCCTCAGGGGTCGGTCCTAGGCCCCCTTCTGTGGAACATCATGTACGATGATGTACTTAGACTGCAATTGCCCGAAGGATGCAACCTAATTGGCTTCGCCGACGATCTGGCATTGGTCGTGGTGGCCAAGGAGGTTGGACAAGTGGAGGTGGCCACAAATGCTGCAATCGGCGCTATAGCGGAGTGGATGCAAGAGGCGGGACTCGACTTGGCAGGCCACAAGACGGAGGCAGTGCTCATTACGAGCCGGAAAAAGGTGGAGTTTATGAGCGTTCAAGTGGGGAACAACACCATCAGGTCGATGGAATCCATCAAGTACCTTGGTGTCTTACTGGATAACCGCCTAAGCTTCCGTGCCCATGTTGAGTACGTGGTTCAGAAGGCGTCAAGAATGCAGGGAGCTCTTTCGAGGATGCTACCGAACATTGGTGGACCGAAGGTTGGAAGGCGATTGCTCCTGGCAAGAGTGGTTGCGTCCATCCTTCTGTACGCAGCGCCGATCTGGGCAAAGGCGGTGGAAAGCAACAAGTGTCTCCGGAGGAAACTCTCAGCACCGTACAGGCTCTGTGCCCTGCGAGTCATATCCGGTTTCAGGACAGTGTCGCATGACGCAGCCCTGGTATTGGCCGGTATGATTCCAGTGGACATCCTGGCTACGGAGATGCGGGAGCACGAGCGACGATGGGCAACGGCGTACCAGTGGACGCGATTAGGAGGGCGGAAAGACAGGCATCCCTAGTTACCTGGCAAGTTCGGTGGGACTCGGCCACCAATGGGCGATGGACGCATCGGCTTATACCAAAGGTGGAGGAATGGTTGAACAGAGGTAGGGGAGAGGTCAACTTTCACCTAACTCAGTTCCTAACGGGCCATGGAGGCTTCAGGAAGTACTTGCACAAGTACAGGCACGAGGTCAGCCCGGAGTGTCCAACTTGCCCTAACGCGAGCGAGGACCCGGAGCACGTGCTGTACCATTGCACACGGTACACTGGTCGAGCGGGAGAAGTGCCACCACCAGAGGGACTTATGGCTTTCATGTTGGCGACGGAGGAAGCCTGGTGTTCAACGTGCCAGGTCATTATAGGCATCCAGAGGGACCTAAGAAGATGCGAAAGGGAGCGACGTGAGAGGAGCGATGCCTAGGAAAGGCAACCCGTCCCCGCGAAGTGATACTCGTTGGTAGTTCCGCGGGGAGTGAGGTGTGAAGGAGGTGGTTTTAGGGAATTTCCACCTCCTATTCGTAGGGCCACTAGGTGTACTGTGTACATCTACGTCCATGACAAAAAAAAAAAAAAACACACACACACACACACACAAAGGGAGCGACGTGAGAGGAGCGATGCCTAGGAAAGGCAACCCGTCCCCGCGAAGTGATACTCGTTGGTAGTTCCGCGGGGAGTGAGGTGTGAAGGAGGTGGTTTTAGGGAATTTCCACCTCCTATTCGTAGGGCCACTAGGTGTACTGTGTACATCTACGTCCATGACAAAAAAAAAAAAAAAAACACACACACACACACACACACACACACACACACACACACACACACACACACACACACACACACACACACACACACACACACACACACAGACACACACACACAGACACACACACAAACATACAAACACGCACACACATGCACTTACGCTGCACTATGGGGTATTTGACCGAAAAAGTGTCAATAATTAATAACTCTTAAACTAAGCAAGATATTTTAATGCATTTTTTTTATAGTGTTATACAAAACGTTAGAATTTTTTTGGAAAAATGGGCGTGGCACCATTTAAATTTTTTTTTATCTTTAGCAAGTAAGTTTGTGTTTTCTATTGTAACTAACAAGCTTTAACTTTATATTTTATTAAAGACATAAAAAAGACGTATTTCTTGGACATAGAAAGCTGTAAGTCCTCTAAAATAACTGTACACAAAAATTAAAAAAGAAAAAATTGGGGGCGGCAGTGTTATTATGCCCACTTTTGAAAAAAAAAAAATTAAAATTAAGGGTATGTTTAACATTAGAAAAAAAGCCGCATCAAAATATCTTGCTTAGTTTACGAGTTATTAATTAATGCCTCAAGAAGAGGTCAAATTCTCCACACAAAAAGCGAGCAAATCAGCACTGAAAATTGTGAGGTTACGTGCTAAAAAATTGAATTGCGAAATAAGCGCGCAAAGACGCACCTTAAGATAAACTCTTCTGAATACAAAAATAATGACTCTACAACATGGCAAACGACTCATAGTCAACAGCTTTCAACCATTTTGTTAAACTCTTTGCAAAGTTCAACTTTACTTTCCAAAATTTGACATTAACACCATTTGCTAAAAACACTTTTTATTAAACAGACACGCACAAAAACAACAATATACAATAGGGCGGGTCAATTTGTTCGGGTCGAAAAAAACGTGAGAATGGTCCACCAGAATCGAATTCTACGATGAAGTCTAAGATATTTTCACGAAGAAACTATATGTCTAAAATGAATTCCTAGCCTCCGCTGAGAAGCATGAAGTTTTTAGATTAAGGTATTTTGAGGTATTTAAGGTATTAAAAAAAAAATAACACATTTTCAAATAGTGTTAAGCCTTATTCTGATTCATCTTTTTGCAACAAATTTTATAAATACATTTTTTTTTAATTAACCAAACAATTTTTTTTTAATACATTGAAATTAGCCGAGGAAGCCATGAACTATGGGTTTTTAAGAAAATTTAGGCAAAAGTCTGACAACAAAATAAAAATGGGCGTGGCATCCGAAGGGGCGTTTACTAATGGTCAAACAATATAAATCGATTTGTCAATAATACAATAAAATAAAATTTTATTTTTACTATTTTAAATAAAAATTATAAATTTCTTTAATGTAAAATTATGTTAACATTTTTAATATTTTAGTTTCAGTTTGAGAAAGCAAATAACAAAATATCTTAAAGAAAAAATAACAATTTGTCAGTCTTTAAGGTCTTTTTTAGACTCGTGACTCGCATTACGCGTCGTGAGACATGCGTTAACAACTGCACACATCGTTCGGTTCCCTGGATGTGCGCTGGAATTGCTGGATCTGACAGTGGTATTTCAGCAGAATTCATGTACTCCAACAAGTGTTCGTGTGGGATGCTTGCTGTGAATGGAGGTTCAAAGTCAACTAAATTCATATAGTCTGTGCAATTGAAATCAATTCGGTTTTTCTTATATGATCTGAGCTTTGTTGGTTCATATAATTTTTCACGATAGTATAAAATTTTGTTTATAGCTCTATCGCGGACGAACTTTCTTTCATCAAAGAGCATTGCCAATAAAATATTTTCTGTTAACATAATTTTACATTAAAGAAATTTATAATTTTTATTTAAAATAGTAAAAATAAAATTTTATTGTTTTACGTTTTTTGTTAACTTTTTGAAACATATTTTTATTATTGACAAATCGATTTATATTGTTTGACCATTAGTAAACGCCCCTTCGGATGCCACGCCCATTTTTATTTTGTTTTCAAAATTTTTTTTTAGATGTCAAGAATTTATATTTCAAATTTCAGGCCGATATCTCACTTCGTAAGAAAGTTACAGACTTTTGTTTAAATTTTCTTAAAAACCCATAGTTCATGGCTTCCTCGGCTAATTTCAATGTATTAAAAAAAATTGTTTGGTTAATTAAAAAAAAAATATATTTATAAAATTTGTTGCAAAAAGATGAATCAGAATAAGGCTTAACACTATTTGAAAATGTGTTATTTTTTTTTTAATACCTTAAATACCTCAAAATACCTTAAAATACCTTAATCTAAAAACTTCATGCTTCTCAGCGGAGGCTAGGAATTCATTTTAGACATATAGTTTCTTCGTGAAAATATCTTAGAATTCATCGTAGAATCCGATTCTGGTGGACGATTTTTGCGAAAAAAAATTGACCCGCCCTAATATACAAGCATTAACACAGAACTTAAACCTGTACAGTTGGCATTCATTTCCAATTTGAATGTATAAAGTGATTATTTATGTTTTTTTTTCAATTTGAAAATCCACTTCAATAAAAGCACGCGGATATTGGATGCTATAGCTGACTTTAACAGCTGTCATCTTAACATTTGGCTGTTATCTTAACATTTCTTTCATGTAACATAACAGTTTAAAGTGCTTTTTATATCTTAGCATTAAAAATGCAAACTTGTGAAAAATTAAAAAATGACACTTTTTCGGTAAACTACCCCATAGTGCGCTGGTATCGTGTTGCCAATTGAAACGTTTTCATTTACCTCAGCTACCTATGTATTCTTCCTCTCTCTCTCTGTCTTCCACCTATCTCTCTCTCTCTCTCTCTCTCTCTCTCGTGCTCATTCTGTTCCTTTTACCCCTGTGGCGTTGTTGTTGTTGTTTACAAGCTGTTGGCCATCAATTTGCAAATTTTTCACCCGCCTGCCAACATGTGTGCGAGTGTTTGCGAGTGTGCGTGTGTGTGCCTTACCTGCGGCTGCAGTATTTTTGCTTTTGCTCTATTTGCATTAACCGCAAGCGCTTTTGTGGCTCTTCCCCTGGTCCTTATACCAACAACAACCGCAGTTGATATGAGTTTGGTGGCCAGAAAAATACAACGCAAAACAAGCAGTAACCACAACAAATAACAAACGCAAAAACAGCAACAGCAAGTACCAATGAAAAAAACATCAACAATAGCAAATAATGCATAACGAGAATGCAATAATTAAATTGTAGCTCGCTCACCACGCGGCGCATACGCAACGTCTGCAGTTTATTATTATTTGCTGCCTACTTTTGAGTGCGTCATCACATCAATAAATGTAATTACAACAAAACAACCCACAAAAACTCGCACGCCCACAGTTTTATAAATAAAATATGCAGCAGTTAAATATAGACATACCGTGCGGAAGTCGAAATAATGAATTTCCCTAGGGAACATAATTATGGCCCTGTTTAGTTGACGAGTACCAAAATTTGCACTGCACAATTGCAAATCATTCGCGTAGAATGCGCAATCTAGAATTGCTTGTAAATTGACGCAAGATGAAAAGCTTCACTCCAAAAAAATTAAATGATAAATTTATTTGACCAACAGCTTTAAGACTATCACAAAATACCAATGTTTTGGTGAAAGTCCTTTCAGTCTATAAGTACATTAAAAATTGAAGGTATTATCTAACGCCTCAGGGAATATTTTCTGGTTAGAAACATAAGCAACAATTTGTTCAAGCAAAGCTTGGCAATGTCTCAACTCAATTTGCCATAAAGTGCTTGCTTGTTAAGCTGCAGTCGATTGACTTTTGCGGTTTTTCTGCCTCATTGTTTGGTCCAATCGGGCGAGCAATGCGGTCAAATCATAATCCCAAAGCATTCGCCCAACTAATTGGCAACAAGTTGCACATCCAGGCTCTTGACAACGGCAACTGTTGTAGTAGTAGTTGTAAATGCTTATGAGGAGTTAGAATCCTACAAAGAATGCCATACCATAAATTAAACAATTAGCCTTTGGCCGTTGGCAAAAGAGGAACAAGAATCATAAAAGTAAAAACAACAATAGGAAAATGTGAAGTGAAAGGCAAGTGAAATGGAAAAGCGAAAGAGGAAAAGAGGAAAAGTGTCAAGAAACGGTAGTGAAGGGTTCATAAATCAATGCAAGTCCAGAAGCCAAAAGGGCCAAAAGGAAGAAGAGATAGAGAGACAGCGAGGCAGCCATTAATTATGCGAGTGTATAAGCCATCATTTCACGCCTAACAATATGCAATAAAATATGAGTTCTATCTCTGTATTTGTGTGTGAGGCATTTAAAGCGAAGGCCAATGAATGAGCATCAAACGAAAAAAAAAAAATGAAGAAAAACAACCGAAAAACGTGGCGAAAAAAAAGGGCCAACAAAACGTGCGCTAATGTTAATTATAGCCACATTATGTGTACAAGTTGCTTGTATCAGTTGTTGTTGTTTTTGTTGTTGTTGTTGCTGTTGATGTTGTTGCCCTTTTTGGCCTGTTGCTGCCGGCTGTTTAGCCCTAATCACCCCCCTTTGCGTTCTCTAATTAATTAATTGATTGTAATTAATTATTTAACGCAATGTTATTCGTCGTCTTTTTACAGTCGTTTCTTTTTGTCGTTGTCTGTCTGCTTCTCTTCATGGGTGTGTGTTGAAGGTGTCTGTGTGTGTGTGTGTTCTTTGGTTAAAGTCTTAGATACATTCAATATGCATGTTTGACAAAACGAAACATTCTACAAGAATGACAACAACGACAACAACTAATGACAAATCTAAAACACAAGGAAACGTGTTGACATCAAGCGCATTTTAGTTGCTCGACTACGAAATATCCTAATTTATAGTACGCATTATTGAGTCGTTATATCTATATATGTAGATACATAAACTTGCTAATGTTGACTTTCATGCCAATAAAAGAGTAATGAACTAGTATAGTGAATGTGAAATTCCAAAGTTTGCACATTCCATAAGAAGGTCCACAAAAAACAGAATTTATACCATCACTAAAACGAAAATCAAATCAATGTGGAAAAGTGAAAGCTAAGTGAATGTGAAGATACCTAAGTTCAAGCAGAAAGAATTAGGAGACGATGAATTTCGATTAATTCCAGTTCCAAAAGCTGAAGTTGGCTAAAAGACGAACTAATTCCCAATCGAATCTTTGTAAAACCAAGAATCTTTTATTACAAATCAAGAAAAACTGAGAAATAATAATATTTAATAATATTAATCAGATTTAAAATCATTGATTATATCATTCAAACAGTATATATTATTTTCTATTTATAAAATAGAAGTTCCGCATTTCTATAGAAAACATGTAGATTGTAACAGCAATTAAACTTGATAAATATATATTTTTTAAGGTTGTGTAATTTAAAAATAAAATATTTCAGACGAATTTTCTGTACTTCAAATACCTTTTAGTACAGAGAGTTTGCGAATACGTTGAGTTCTGTAGAAAATCAAACAACTTGAAAACCGATATAGCCATGGAAATATATGGAAAATAAGAACAAAATAAGAGTCCAATCAAGTGGAAAGCTGCCTTTGGATAATCCGATGGTACAATATTACAATGGCCATTACAATGTGCCTTCACTTGACCAAAGTGCATGCTGAGAAAGGCGAATTCTCTATACTGAGCTGAGGGCGGGCAAATAGCTTGCTTGCTGACCATGGACCAAGGGAACTGATTAATGGCCAGCGAGGTGTACTAGTCAGTGCAGAAAAGAGAAAGTAAAATAGGAAATGAAAATGAAAATGAAAATGAAAATGGAACTGGGTTGGACGGACAACAAATGGTCTTGACAACGTGGCGTATGCGCATTGCAAGAGCAATTGTAAAATTTTGGCAATTGGTTTGGTTAGCTCGGTTTGCCGCTTGGTTTAACCACAAAATATTGAGTTAATCTATCAAGCAGCTCTTATGTCCTCTGTGTGTGTTTGTGTCTGTTGGGGATGGGTATCGTCTAAAAAGTATCGATATTAACATTAGCAATAGTATTATTTAGAATAACATATCGAATTTATTATTATTATATTATTATTACTTATCAAATATTATTTATCAAATTAAATACAATTTTAAAACAGACCCCATTTTGTACAAATTAAATCAACAAGCACATAAAATGTAAATTTGTAACAATTATTTAAAACCCGCTTGTATTTTACATTTACAATTACGATTTATGTTTCAAAATAATTTTGGGAATCTCGATATATTAGTTTTTATGCAATTTATCGGCAACTCGATTCCTTTTTTTGTTTGATTTTTAAACTGAATTCACAATTTGGACTTACATTAATATTATCGAAATACGATCTGTACATGTTTTAATTTGAGCAAATATACCCAGTTATTCCAACTAGAGGTGGAGAACTATCGATAGCACTATCGACACTATCGATGGTTGGGCGCTTTCGAACTACCGTCGATAACAGCCACCCACTTTCGATAGTGCCCAAAGTACTATCGATAGTTTGGTTTTCACATGACCAAAAAAAAACTTGCCCGATTTTTGTGGCATCTGTAGAAATAAGAAATACATTCGTGAAAAACTTGAGATTGAAGATTAAAATTTGAATTAATTCAATAAAAAAAATTGGAAAGAGTATTTCGCAAGGCGGGCTAAATTGTTTCGGAGAGCCAAACCAGACCCAATTTAGAAAATGTTATATTTTTTTGTGTCCGGGACTATCGTCGACTATCGATAGCACTATGGTTTTGATGGTTTTGAAATTACTATCGTCGGCTATCGATGGCGCCGACTATCGATAGTTCTCCACGTCTAATTCCAATTATTGAAAAGATGAGCATTTTTATTCAGTAATCATTTTGAAGATCAATGCAATCGCATTCAATATTATATGATTTATTTTCCAAATTATTGTTTCTTTTTAGCAATTCATCCCTATAGTATGTGGGAAGGTGTGTGTGTGTAGGAGTGTGTGTGTGATGGTGTGTGTATCCTAGCGACAATTTGGCAAAAGAAACTGCGATTCTCCTTCGTCTGCTTGACACAATTACTTTGATTGCACATCAATTGAGTGTATGTCTTTCAGAATGTGGTTTTGTGGTGCACCAAAAGAATTCTTGGTATTTCATACAATATAATTGAGGCTGCAGGTGTCAAAGGGGCCAAACAATCCTTTCTCTCCTTTAGCTGCTTCTTTCAACTGCTGCCTGTTGCTGGCAATTTGACAGCTGTCATTTTGGGTGTCATTTGCAATTCTTCAAGATACACACATGAATGCATTCAACAAATGTGAATGTGAATGTGAATGCAATATGTAAATGTATGAAAACACCCACTACAATGCCACGTCCTTCGCTTGCACTCAGCATCAGCATCGAAACATAATTGACACTTAATATTTTTCAGTTGCCGCAAACACGACGACGACGAATAATAAGAAAGTGAAGAAGAAAATGAAGCGCAAAGTAAATAAAGAAATGCAGTAAAATTGCGCCATTTTGAGTGTGTGAAAAGGGGTTGAGAAATTCATCGATCAAATTGTCACGCTTCAATTGCAAAGATACCAGAGATGGCTATAAAGTTTGGGGCAACGTAAAAATGTGTAATTCAATTTTCCATTAAACCAAACAAACACAGGAAATGTGCGAAAGAAAAGTTGCCTAGAGTTGCCAAGTGGCAACAAAAAAAAAGAAAGAAAGAAAGAATGAAGAAAAAATGTGCAATGAGAATTAAAATGAAAATGGATGCAAGAACAGCATTCAGAGTTGTGTCACCGAATAAAGTACTCGTAATGCCATGAATGCATTTGATAGCATTCACTTTGTTGCATACGACGCACACGATAATCCACTGACAATTTAACATTTTTTCCCATTCCCGTTCCCATATTTAACTTTTTTTTATTCTCTGCTGGAATGAAGAGTGTGTAATAAGTCAAGATAAGCTGGCCAAGTAGTGTAGCTCGGGTGCGCTTAAAGCAATTGCCAATTATGAGCAAAGTATTCTCTTAAAATCATTTTCTTTGATATATGTATGTACATTAGGGTGGGTCAATTTTTTTCGACCCAATGCGGGTATCAAAATCATAATCTACAGTGAATTCTAGGAAGATTTTCCCAAGAAACATGGGTCTAAGGTCAAAACCGAGCTTCCGATTTTTAGCGTGAAGTATGGGGCATCGTATGAAAAGCCGAAAATTAAAAAAATTTATTGTTAAAAATCGGAAGCTCGAAAATGAGTTTAGACCTATGGTTTCTATGGCAAATCTACTTAGAATTCACTGTAGATTACGATTTTGACACCCGCAAGGTGCGTTTTTTTTTATCCATACAAATTGACCCACTCTAATGTACATATACGATTATTTACAATTAGTATTAAATTGAGTTATTTTCAGGCATTCCATTTCACATTTTTTGCCATTTGAGATTTCTCAATCTGATTGAAATCGTAATCATTGTTAGAATCAAAGCGTATCGTGTCTTTTACCTGTTACTAAAAAAAAATTAAAAGGGGATATTGTATTCATTGCAATATAAGTAACAGGAAGAAGTAAGCATCTCCGACCGTATACAATTTATATTTTATTGATCAGCATCAACAGCCAAGTCAATATAGATATGTTCGTCCGTGTGAGATCCCAGATCTCAGAGACTATAAGAGCTAGAGCGACCAAATGTGGCGTACAGACTGTTAATAAATCCCACTCAGATCAAGTTTGCTTCAAATTTTTGACACTCCTCTTTCCGCCTCCGTAAATCGCGAAAAACCACCACACGCACATTTTTTTGAATATAACGTGTTTTTTGGTAATTAACGTTAACTATTAATTAAAGCTTTCATCCTACTTAATTGCAACGTGATCGGTCGAACAGAACGATCGTAATGGCCGATTTACGTTTAAAGCAATGCAAATGCCTGAAAGCATGCAATAAAAATGATTTTAAATTTATTTAAATAAGTAACGGGTGTCCTTTTGTCGAGAGCTCGTCTATAGCCTTTCTCATCTATTATTATTCGAAATCTGTTCAAATTAATCTGTATAGCTATTTAGTAAGTGATTTATAAGATTTGTCGAGTCTATTAATTTGATCTGTTGCACGTGGCGTATACACAATGCAAATCCATCTGCTTTTGGTTAACAAACGAAACCATTTTCAGCATTTCAATTCACATGGTCAATGGTGCTGACGGAGCCAACAACAAATAGCTTCAACGACGCGTCGCACAGTGGGGCCTTTTCTGATTTTACGTTGCAAAAATCGTAACTTTTGAACCAAATGAGATAATCGAATAATTTTAATGGCATACGATAGATAACTCTTCAGCCTATGAAATTATCATTTAAAAAAGGTGCCACGCCCTCTAAATACTTACTTAGGGGCTATCAAAGTTGAAATTTGTGAAATTTGTGAAAAAAAATAATTTTATGGCACCTAAAAATAAATATTTTTTAAAATTTTTGATTTTTTTTGTTTTATTTTTAATGTTTTTATATTTAAAAATTACTTTCAAAAAATTTCAAAACAATTTTTTTTTTTTCAAAAAATTTTTTTTTGTTTTCCGGTGTGAATTATTAAAATTTCATATGTCGACCTAATTCCTATGACATCTATATGATATAGTAGTCCGATTTCAAAAAATCGGACATATTATGAAGCTGCGGTAGTCTTCTACATCCAGACCAAATTTGGTTCAAATCGGACCACTATATTATATAGCTGCCATAGCAACAATCGATCGAACTATGCAATTATGCCGCGTGTTTTTTTTGTGAGGTTGAATTAGTTTTTTTTAATTTAACCTTCTTAGGCGGATCCAGGCGGGTACCATATATATTTATAAAGAAAAATCAATTCTGAAGCGTTTTTTAGCTATTGTAAAGTAATGCATTTTAACTCATGAGAGTTTTCGTCTACCAAAATTCAAAAATAGTCAAAATCTAGTGTTTTGCAGGACCGCCGGCCGAACAACTTGGCTAAAATATTTTTTTTTGGGTAAGCGTTCAGAAAAAGTAATATACGGATTCGATAGAGAATTCTTCAATGATTAAGAATCCAAATAGGATTTTTAGAGCAAGTAAAAATTGTGGATAGTACAACCTTTTAAGGTTGACCCATTTAAATTTAAAGAACACTAGATTTTGACTATTATTGAACTTTGGTAGACGAAAACTCTCATGAATTAAAATGCATTAGGTTCCCATAGCTAAAAAACGCTTCACAATTTATTTCTCTTTATAGCCATATATGGTTTCATACCCGCCCGCACCCGCCTAAGAAGGTTAAATCAAAAAAAACTAATTCAACCTCACAAAAAAACACGCGGCATAATTGCATAGTTCGATCGATTGTTCCTATGGCAGCTATATAATATAGTAATCCGATTTGAACCAAATTTGGTCTGGATATAGAAGACTACCGCAGCTTCATCATATGTCAGATTGGTTAAAATCGGACTACTATATCATATACAGCCATAGGAATTAGGTCGATATATGCAATTCTGATGATTCACCCCAAAAAATAAAAAATAATTTAAAAAAAAAAAAATATTTTTTCTAAACTTTTTGAAAGTAATTTTTAAATATAAAAACCTTAAAAATAAACCAAAAAAAATAAAAAATTTAAAAAAAATTAATTTTTAGTTGCAAAACAATTTATTTTTTGCACAAATTTCGCAAATTTCAACTTTGATAGCCTCTGAGTAAGCATTTTGGGGGCGTGACACTTTTCTTAAGCACTTATTTCATAGGTTGAAAAATTATCTATCATATGCTATTAAAATTATTCGATTATCTCATTTGGTTCAAAAGTTATGATTTTTGCAAAGTAAAATGAGCAATGGCCCCACTGTGCGTCGTTGCACTGTGACTCGCTTTCCGAAAACTAGTGTGAAAAATCTGTAACTTTTGAACTAGTTGAGATATCGAGTTGAAATTTGAAATATATATTCCCAATACTTCAAAAAAAATTTTTAAACAAAAATTAAAGGGGGCATAGCATTGAAAAGGGCGTAAGTTAACGGTCAAACACAATTTTTTGTAATTTTAACATTTCAAAATTTTTAAAAACATGTAAAAAAAAATTAAAAATTTTATTTAATTTTTATATATTTTTTTTAAGTTTTAAGAAATTTTTAGTTTTCTTAAAAAAATTTAAACTAAAAAAAAATTTTTATTTGCACTCGCTTAAATAGCATTGCGTATTTGACAGTTAACTTACGCCTTTTTCAGTGTCACGCCCACTTAAATTTTTCTTCCAAAAATTTCTTCGAAGTATTGGGAATATGTATTTTAAATTTCTACTTGATGTCTCATCTAGTTCAAAAGTTACAGATTTTTCCTTGCTGTCATGGCTATGCACTATGGGTAATTTCACGTGTTTGTGAGGCCAAAACCCAGTTTCTGAAAGTCGCCAATTTAACATATTTTTGAGTGCATCGCATTAACAAAAGATGGCTCTTCAATGTTTCATACCAGAAATCTCAATAGATGGCGCCACTTCGAAGAAATCAGCTCTTAAACACAGGATTGTATTTGCAAAGCAGACACATTAAAAATTGTTAAGTTTTGTTCGAGATTTCAATGTGCTAATAAGTAAACAACAAGGCAACATTATCAAAATATTTGAAATGAATTCGAATCAGTGTGGTTGGTATTATGTGTTTGTGAGTGTCAAATGCAGAAATGGATCGTGGTATTCCCCTATTAATGTTAAAAATGTAAGTAGTCTAGCAAACAAAAACTTCTCATAAAGTCTCATTTTTAAAAAGTATTTAAAGTGAGTCCACCGGAGTCCATCCTTGAAACATATTGTGTGTTGTAGAGTATTTAATTCTTGTTCAAATGATTGTAGTTAGAAAACCCACATTTACCCGGCATCGGTGATATTTACATTTTTAGCAATTAACCTCACAGTTTCAAAGCCGATTTGTTTGCTTGTCGTATGGAGAATTTCATCTGTTTTAGAAGGCATTACTTAATAACTCGTAAGCTACTCAAGATACACTGCGTTTCATATGAATAGCACACTTAATTTGTTCATTATTACTTGCTCATATTTAAGTATTCGCTTGATATTAATTGTTGATTGTTGTTGTATTTTTTTTGTCACCTTATTTATCTTCTTTCAACAAAATTTAGTCACCTAGAAATGTACCGTTATATTTTTGCTCTAATTTCTTCTGAATTCGCTTTAATAACTAGCACATTCATTGTTTCACTTGAATAGCACATTTTAGACTTAATTTCACTTGATCTGCCAAGATCATTAAAATATAAACTTTTTTGAATTGATTTGTGTATTTTATATATAATTTGATCATTTTATGTCATTATGGACCATGGATCAATACTAAGTAACAGAGAAAAGGTCCACATAGAAAGCTATATTGATTGTGACCTTTCTGTGACCGAAATATCGAAAAAAATAGGAAAAAGCAGAAAAGTTATATACAATTTTATTAAAAATTATCCAAACTATGTATAAAATATGAACGGACGCACAAATAGTGCTCTTAGCGATGCAGATAAGCGGGCGATTCTGCGTGAAACTTCAAAATCTCATGGTTCTGTGAACAAGATCAGGTAAAAAGCAGGTGTTAACGCTAGCAAAACTACCGTGATGAGGGTTATTTTGAAAAGGAACACCTTTAACGTTTGAAATTTAATAAGAAACCACCACTCAACCCCACACGTAAAAAAGCTCGATTGACATTTTGTCGAAGAAATATGTAATGGACCAAGGAGTGGTATATTGTAGGTTTTTCTGATAAAATATCGTTTAATTTGGAAGGACCAGACGGCCACAACTATTTTTTACAAGTTTGAAGGAATGAGACTCATCAGTTGGAGCGTTTGGACCGCCGAGTGGGGGCGGTTTTACTTTGGGGAGCCATATATTATTATGGTGCTTGTGAACTCCAATTCCTAAGTTCAAATATGAATGCAAAGTTGTACCAAGGAGTTTTGGAAAAAGCTTTTTCACATTGGGAAATTTGTTTAATCATGGGCCATAAACTTTCGAACACGACAATGCCCTATAGCATACTGCCAGTGTGGTAAAGTCCTTCATTGAAGCTAGAAATGTTACCATTCTGAACTGGCCACCATACTCGCCGGATCAGAATATAATAGAAAATGTTTGGGGATGGCTAGCCAGAAACGTTTATAGGTCTGGAAAACAATTTTCAACCAAAAGTGAATTAATTGAAGCCATTCAGAGGGCGTGAGCTACAAATTCCCTTGATTACATAAAAAGATTGGGTGACTCACTTCCCAATAGGGTCTACGAGGTTTTATTGAACAAGGGAGCCTCAACACATGACAAAACTAATAGATATTTGCAGATAAACCTTTAATAAATAAATAAAAAAAATAATCTTAATGTTTAAAGCTGTTAAATTTATTTAATAAAAAAATGTGCTATTCAAGTGAAACAGAAATTTTGAGTTATTTTTACACTTTTTCGGCTTTTTAGTTGATCTAATATTTATTGTCGAATTTATTTAGGTTTTTTAATTTTTATAATAAAGAATATTAATCACACTATAAATAGAAACTTTAAAACATTCGTGTTTTTTAATTTGGTTCAAAGATTTCGACAAAAGAAATTGAGTGTATGGAGTGTGCTATTCAAGTGAAACGCAGTGTATTTTGATGCGGTTTTTTTTCTAGTGTTATGCATACTACTAGAAGTATTCTGGAAAAGTGGGAGTGTCACCACCCCCACCCCCAATTTTTTTTTTTAATTTTATGCTCATAACCATCTAAGAGGGCTTAGAACGTTCTATTTGGAAAAAGTACGTTTTCTTTATATTTCTAATATTATATAATGTCAAAACTTGTTATTTTCAATAGAAATTATAAACTAATTTGTTACCGATAAATAAAAAAAAAAATAAAAAAAAATTGTAGGTGGGAGTGGTGACACTCCCACTTTTCCAGAATTCTTCTAGGAGAATACATAATACTAGAAAAAAAAACCGCATCCAAATATCTTGAGTAGTTTACTAGATATTAATTATGGCCTCACAAACTCGAGAAATTACCCATAGTGCTATGACTGGCTAGCAAACATGGCCAAATTCTACTGCATACGGGCAAGGGGATACTATGGATTTTACCGTATGTTAATTTACTAAAACCAAAATAAATGTCGCAGGGGGCAATTGTGGCAATGGTTTTTTTTTAAATATCTTTAAAAATATGTACCGAATCATATTCAAAAGTAAAACTTTCCGGCACTCCCCGCCATTTTTTCTAAAGTCAACCGAAAGTTCAAAAACAACCCCAAAAAAAGGTGCAAAAGAAAAAAAAAATATATTTCCCCTTACAATTTTTTTTTTTATATGCATTTAGTTTTGAAGATAAGCCAGTTAATATAAATAAATAAGCTTAATACAAAGACTGAGCTCAATTCAAAGGTAGACTACGCCAAACTTGCCCTTTTAAAGCGTAAAATTTCCCACTTGGCATTTTTTGGAAACATTTTTTGACTTTGACGAGCTCCACAGCCTACAACAAAATTTTTTAAAAACATATACATTGTGCATAAAATACTTCAACCATTTCTTAGTTCAAAAATATAAACATTTTTCTCAAACGGAACAACTCGAAAAATGATTTTTGCCACGAGTTTTCGGGAAACGAGCCACAGTGCGTTGGGGCAAATAAAAAAAAATAAAAAAAACTTCGGCAGGTGGTGTCTGAAGTGGTTGGGGTTTATATAGAAATGCGCTGAGAACTGTGCTTAATTAAAAATTGTAAGTGGCAGTAAATTAATTATCACCGCGGCCCGCAAAGTGTTTGGTTTGCAGCAGCAGCAGCAGCAGCGGTTACAGAAGCAGCTCCACATGTGGGCGTCGTCCGGGCAAAAAGGGGGCGTGGCTGTGCCGATACACGGTGCACACAGGTGGGATGATGAGGAGATCGTTTTCTCTGTTTAATGGTGTTATATGTTATGGTATAGTGGAATTTGCACAAGCAACTCTTTCTCTCTCTCTCTCTTCCCCTTTTCTCTCTCCTTCCACTCACTCTTCTTCAGCTAATATTTCCAGCTGTCTGCATTTTATTTTCTTTGTGTATTGAAAGCAGCAATTTTAATCAAATTTCCATCCTTGATTATGTGTGTGCTTTTATGTATTTGCCTATTTATCCCTAATGCATACGTATGTATAATACGATATAAAGGGGAATTGAAAAGAGAGTAACTTAATTGGAGATTTCTCTCCAATTACTCTCTGCTGTCAGTTGTCACTTTAGTTTTGTAATCTTTTTGGTTAACGACCTGCCCCTGGCAAATTGACGTCAAATTGCAAAATTAACAATTAAACATTTTAGAAGATGTTGTGCAAGTGACACTGGAGGTTAAACCAAACAAAACAAAATCCACACACATAAATCCTGTCGTGAATTACAATTCGGGATTAATTAATTATTTCATACAAGGAAGTTGATCAATCGCCCATTCTTCTGATGAGACTGAAAACAAGTGACCAATTGTCGGTCGAGCGACAAGCTCAAAGTAAATCAAATATCAACTTCAAATGTAAGTAAGGTGCAAATAAAGTGACGATGGAGGACATAAGTCATCTTAAATAAAATTTAAAATAAAGTTACTAAAAATTAAATTGAACAACATACAAAAAAGCTTGCTGCTGTGAGCAAACTGACAATGGAGGATACCGTTTAATTATAAACAAATAAACATGGAGGACACTGAATATATTAAATCTAAGTTCTATTGTCAAACATTATTTTTGATAACGCTGAGAAGATACTTTTTAAACTTGAAGTGACAATGGAGTACTTTATAAAGAAACTACAGGGAGTACTTTTAATGTTTTCATGTTCAGTTTAGTTGTTTAATAGTTTAGTTATTTAATATTTAATATATTACACTAGTTGATAAACAAGTCAACGTTGATATCAACTTAGTCAATCCTAGAGTGAACAGCAGTCAACTTGATCAACTGTTGCGTTGACAGTAGATTGACAATGCGAAAAACATAAAACATCAAAATTACTTCTGCCGTTATTTTTCTTTTCGTAGCTGATGCCATTTTACTGATTTTACGTTAAAGTAAACAAATGTCATATGAATTAGTTTTAACCCTCTACTGCATGAACATAGATCCAATAAGGAAAACACATAATTTTATGCATTAATGTGTTTATTAGGCATATCTACAGTCGTCGGCATAACTATTTTGACAAAACGATGCGCAACGTTTAGGGTTGTATTTTGTCGAATTGTTACATGTATCGGCTCTCTTATCTGATTTACCGTTAAGTATATGATTGCAAAAAGTAAATTGTAAATTATATTCCTAGTTGCATTCTCATTTTTCTTAATCAGGCCTGTTCCGGTTTTCACTTTCGGCAAGATTTTGCGAAAGTGAATTTCCCTCACTTGTTCCGGTTTTCACTTTCGGCAAGATATTGCGAATTGAATTCACTTGACATTGAGCTAGTGAGTTTGAATTCGGAAGGAATAAATCGATGATTTTGGCATGCTTAGCATAAAATTAAAGTGAAAACAAAATATGTATAAAATTCTCCAATGTTTTAGGAATAATGCTACATCATCAGATAAACAAAAAATAATTTATTTGATTTTTAAATCATGTTTATTTCATTATGCCTCAAAATCGATAAGACTCTAACCTAAAATTTTTGTCGGATTTGCTTGACTTGTTCTAAATTCCGCAAGTATTTGTGAAAATGAATGGGAAGTTTATTAGAGCTGCCTTTGTAGGTGAGGAAAGTTGTAAATATTATGGTATATATTTAAAACAACAATTCAAGTGCTTTTAACCATCGCGTAAAATAAAGAGTTCAATTGCTTGTTTTTTAAATGCAAGTTGGGACAAAACTGTTGTTATTTAATGCAAAACTAAGGAGATTATTTTTGTAAACAAACACTGTGCCACAGTTGACAACTCTGCAAAAAGACATTGCTCAGCACTGAAATCAACCCGCGCTTTCAAAAATGCAAAAGTTATATCGAAAGTAGGTTTTATCTTTGAAAACTGTTTCCACTTATGATTAAATAAATTTTTTGATGAATTAATTACACATTTTGACAGACAGAAATTCTTTTGACGCAAATGCGTAATGCACTCAGAACGTTTTCCAGAATTGTTCTGCTAAAAATTACTCAACACAATGTACAATGTATACATCAGAAATTCCCTAAAGTCCAAAATTGTTGCAAAGCATAACGATGGCAGTCCTGTAGAATATATTTTTGTTGAGATAAAATGCTCCAAATATGAGCAGAGAATACTCATTGGTTGTGTGTATCGCCCCAATCGATCTATTGACTATGACCCTATTTTATCTCTAATATCTAGACTATCTATTGAATATCTTGACATTGCAATTTTAGGTGACTTTAATAGTAATTTACTCGTTGAGAATCACCTCCTCGAGAATATGCTATCACTTGGACTCAAAGTAGTAAACTCAACCATGCCGACTCACTTTACTAGCTCATGTAGTACTCTTCTTGATGTTGTGTTTGTCAGTGACCCAATAAAAATTCAACTTTATGACCAAATCCCTGTACCTGGCTTCTCCAAGCATGACCTAATCTTTGTGTCGTATGATATTTCTTACCAGAAAGTTGAACAGACGATTACTTTTAGGGACTATAAAAATTTAAACATTGACCTTTTAAATGACGAATTTATTAAATGTGACTGGACTACGATATATAATATGACCTCAGTTGATGACCAAGTTGACAATTTACAATCTAACATTCGCAATTTATTTAATACCTGTGTCCCATTAAAAACTAAAATAATTAAGCCTCATGATAAGCCGTGGTTTACCCAAACTATTAAAAGTGCAATATTTAAACGAAATGAGGCTTATGCAAAATGGAAGAGATTTAAGACTGCTTACTCCTATGCGAATTTTAAACGACAAAGGACTGCAGTGGGAAAGTTGATAAAGACTGCAAAGTGTGCTTTCTATTCTGAAAAATTTAATAAATCGACTTCATCAAAAGAAAAATGGAATATAATAAAGGAACTAGGGATAGGGAAATCTAAAATAACTCAGGATACTCATATTGACTTAGATATTCTTAATGCAAAATTCGTTGACTGTCACGTACCTGAAACTACTAACAATGACTATCTGAACTGTGATCCTCTTAACTGTGATATTAGCTTTAGTTTCATGTGCGTTAACAAATATGATGTCCTTAAATCAATGTTAAATGTTAAATCAAATGCAGTGGGCTTGGATGAAATCGAACCCAAATTTGTTAAAATAATATTACCCGCCATACTTAATGAAATCACTCATATAATTAACACTGCACTTACAACTTCGGTATTTCCAAAAGAATGGAAGCAGGCAAAGATAATACCTATCCCAAAAACTAATGGAGAATATCGGCCTATCTCAATCTTACCATTTTTTTTCCAAGGTACTCGAAAGTATTATGGCAAAACAAATTAATGATTTTATGATAGTTAATAGTCTACTGAGTAATAAGCAGTCTGGTTTTCGTAAGAACAGGAGTTGCACAACAGCAATACTGAAAATCGTCGAAGATATAAGAAAGAATATTGATGCTGGTGATGTAACGTTTCTGACACTGCTTGACTATAGCAAAGCTTTTGATACTGTCAATCATGACATATTATGTACTAAAATGAGAAGGTTATATAATTTTACCGACACAGCTGAATTACTTTTAGGGTCATATTTAAGAAATAGGTATCAGTCCGTTGTTACTTTGTCACGTTCGTCGTCCTTTCTCTCTGTTAAGCGTGGCGTCCCCCAAGGTTCAGTCCTTGGTCCTTTACTGTATTCGTGTTATGTCAATGATCTTCCTGATGTTGTCTCTGAATGTAATGTTCATATGTATGCTGATGATGTCCAAATGTATATGTGTCGTCCGTTGTCCAGAATAAATGAATGTATAAATGTTTCAAATAGAGCGCTTAATAAAATTAGTGAATGGTCCAAGAAAAATGGTCTAGGATTAAATTCTACAAAATCAAAATGCATTGTAATATATAAAAAATCTATTAACACGCAAATGTTAGAAAACCTAAAAATTGAAAATAGTGCAATAGATTACGTAGATAGAGTTACTAATTTAGGTGTTGTTTTTAATGAAACTCTTTCTTGGAATGACCATATTAGCAAAGCCGTTGGCAGATCTTATGCCTCACTCCGGATACTATATTTGACGCAGCACCTTTTACCAGTGAATATTAAACTCCTTATTGCTAAGACCTACTTGACACCTGCTTTTTTCTATGGAGTTGAGATCTTTTGCAACACAGACTGCATCAGCAAGCGCAGACTCAATGTAGCGTTCAACAACATTGCAAGATATGTATTTAACCTGAGACGACTGGACCATATATCTTCTTACTCGATTAAAATTTATAACCTTAGCTTGGACCACTGGATAAATCTAAGAGCATTAATATTGTTGCACAAAATAATTACCACAAAAGAACCTAATTACTTATATGAACAACTTAATTTCTCCACCTCACGACGAACAAATAATATCACAACTGTTAGACATAGACTCTCATCGTCAGAAAAACAATTCTTTGTACATGCTGTTCGCCTTTGGAACAATATTCCCCATGACCTTAAGACAATTAGAAGAGCACCCCTATTTAAAACCAAACTAACTATGCACCTAAATAATCTTATTTAAAAATTTTGAAAAGCAAGTAATACTAAGAACTGAACTTACTAAAATTATTAAATTAAAATCGAACTGTTAAAATTAAGTGTAAGTTATTTTAAAACAATTGTAATACTAATAATACCAATAATAGAATACTACAAATCGCAATTATTAAAATTAATTATTAATTTACTAAATAAAAATCGAATTGTTAAAATTAAGTAATACCAATCATAGGATTAAATCAATTATGTTGTGACTAGTGCACTAATTATAAGTTCCTTAAAACTTGTAGCACTAGGATGTTAAATAAATAAATAAAAATAAAAATGTGGGAGGGAAATTCGGAGGGTAATTCGAGGGAAATGTAAAGGAATTTTAAGGGAAATTCGGTCAAATCTTGCGAATTGAAATTCGCAAAAAACAAGTGAAAACCGGAACAGGCCTGAATATGCTTATTATTCTCATTCGTATGCTGAGTTTGGCCGGACAAAAGTATTTTGTCACACCTTGCATTTAGTTTACATTTATCTGCTGTTGATTGAAAATCACACCATTATTACGGCTTTTCTTAGTTAAGAGATTCTTATTGCTGATAAGCTTTTTTTTCTTTCAAAAATTTGTTTAATATGGGTAAAACAAAGGAATTGACTGAATCTATTAAAAATGAGATTATTGTGAAGTATAACTCCGGTATTTCAGTACAAAATATCAGTGAATTATACAATATTTCACGTCAAACAATCTATTATCAAATAAACAAATATAAAAGAACCCACACGACAAAAAACGCTGCACGTAGTGGCAGACCACGTAAGACAACTGCCAAGGCAGACAAATATATTATACGGCAGTTTAAGCAGGACGTCTTGAAAACTCCTCGATCGGTTGCCAAAGAACTTAAAGAAGCAGCAAATGTTGATGTCAGTGAACGGACAATTCGTAGACGTTTTAAGGAAGCTGAATTTGGAACGTATATTTCCAGAGTAATACCGCAAATAACTTGCCGGAATAAGTTGAAGCGTCTTGAGTTTGCCAAAAAATATATCGACAAACCAGATTAATTTTGGTATAACGTTTTGTGGAGCGATGAAAGTACATTTGAGTTTCACTGCTCAAAAAAAAAATTTTACGTCAGACATCCAAAACAACTTCACAAAAAAGTGACACCCACATGTGAACGAGCAAGCCATGGAGGTGGCTCCGTAATGTTTTGGGGATGCGTCGCCTACAATGGCATGGGAGATTTAGTTCCTGTTGATGGCGTCATGGAAAAAGGCAAATATTTGAATGTGTTAAACGTTCACGCATTCCCTTCTGGAGACAAATTGATTTGGGAGAACTTTATATTCCAGCAAGACAACGCCCCGTGTCATAAAGCTAAAGTTATTACCCAATTTTTGAAGGATGTTGGGGCTAATACTTTGGACTGGCCGCCGCAGAGCCCAGTTTTAAACATTATCGAGAATCTCTGGGCATATATTAAAAGAATGCGGAGTCCAAATTTGACAAGAAACCGCGAAGATACAATATCGGAGGTAAAAGCACTCTGAAGAGACATTCCATTATCTTATATCCAAAACTTGGTGAAGTCTGTGCCTGGACGTCTGCGAAAAGTGATAGATGCAAGGGGCGGATATATATTTTATTAAATCATTATAAACAGTCCTTTGAAATATTTGATTATATTTTTTTTTTTACATTTTATAAAATGTCAAAATACTTACGCCACCGTTTATTTGTGAATAATCCATTTTTATTTTATAATTAATACACATATCTTACTTTTTGTACATATTGTTAATAGCTTAATACTATACCTATCTACCACAAACAAATAAAGTTTCTTCTTTAAACAAATAAAAAGTTACAACAGAATATGTTGTGCATTATTTTTGTCAAAATAGTTATGCCGACGACTGTATATATATAAAACTCTTTGTCCTGACTCACTGACTGACTCACTGACTGACTGAGAATCAACGTGGAGCCCAAACGGTAAAAGATAGAAAGCTGAAATTTTTACACAACATAGGTGAGATAATTTCATCGTTTTGCGAAATTCGACCTGTAAGTGGGTCAAAATCAAGGTCAAAGGTCACAGAATTGCTTAGTATGAAAAACATTTTTGATTCTTTAGATATCTGAACCAAACTCACAGATTGTATGTTTTGGGAGTGTCTCTTACATTCTGATCAAATTTGGTCAAAGTCGGATGACTATATCATATGGCTGCCATAGGAACAATCGGATGCAAATTAACTTTTAGAACCAAAAACTCTGTTGTTGTATGAGATATCCTAACAAAACTCATAGATTAGCTTTTCTTGCTAAATTTTGACATTTTCACCAAATTTAGCTTTTTCCCGCTAAATCTGGATTTTTCCAGCTGAATCGATAAATCTGTCTTTAACCTAAGTCCAATTACCGGGGAAAAACATTAAAACACTAAAGTTAAATATTTGCGTTTTTCGTCAAAAAATGGTATCTATATATATAAAACTCTTTGTCCTGACTGACTGACTGACTGACTCACTGACTGAGAATCAACGTGTAGCCTAAACGGTAAAAGATAGAAAGCTGAAATTTGCACACAACATAGGTGAGATAATTTCATCGTGCAATAAGACGGGGTTTTGCGAAATTCGACCTGTAAGTGGGTCAAAATCAAGGTCAAAGGTCACAGAATTGCTTAGTATGAAAAACTTTGTTTCTTAAGATATCTGAACCAAACTCAGAGATTCTATGTTTGGGGCTGTCTCTAACATTCTGGCCAAATTTGGTCAAAGTCGGATGACTATTTCATATAGCTGCCGTAGGAACAATCGGATGCAAAATAACCTTTAGTATGAAAAACTTTTTTATTTCTTAAGATATCTCAACCAAACTCAGAGATTCTATGTTTGGGGCTGTCTCTAACATTCTGGCCAAATTTGGTCAAAGTCGGATGACTATATCATATAGCTGCCGTAGGAACAATCGGATGCAAAATAACCTTTAGTATGAAAAACTTTTTTATTTCTTAAGATATCTCAACCAAACTCACAGATTATATGTTTGGGAGTGTCTCTTACATTCTGACCAAATTTGGTCAAAGTCGGATGACTATATCATATAGCTGCCATAGGAACAATCGGATGCAAAATAACTTTTAGAACCAAAAACTCTGTTGTTGTATGGGATATCCTAACAAAACTCATAGATTAGCTCTTCTTGCTAAATTTTGACATTTTCCCCATATTTAGCTTTTTTCTGCCAAATTTAGCTTTTTCCCGCCAAATTTAGCCTTTTCCCGCTAAATCTGGATTTTTCCAGCTGAATCGATAAATCTGTCTTTAACCTAAGTCCAATTACCGGGGAAAAACATTAAAACACTAAAGTTAAATATTTGCGTATTTCGTCAAAAAATGCTATCTATATATATAAAATTCTTTGTCCTGACTGACTGACTCACTGACTGACTGAGAATCAACGTGTAGCCCAAACGGTAAAAGATAGAAAGCTGAATTTGCACACAACATAGATGAGATAATTTCATCGTGCAATAAGGCGGCGTTTTGCGAAATTCGACCTCTAAGTGGGTTAAATCGGGGTCAAAGGTCACGGAATTGCTTAGTATGAAAAACTTTTTTGTTTCTTAAGATATCTCTACCAAACTCACAGATTGTATGTTTGGGACTGTCTTTTACATTCTGACCAAATTTGGTCAATGTCGGATGACTATATCATATAGCTGCCATAGGAAGAATCAGATGCAAATTGACCTTTAGTATGAAAAACTTTTTTGTTTCTTAAGATATCTGAACCAAACTCACAGATTCTATGTTTGCGAGCGGGGGTTGGCGAGCGAAGCGAGCAGGGGGCGGAGCCCCCTAGTATTATATAAATTTGTTAAACTGGACTACTAAAGATGTTCTTTTTAATTTAGCGAGCGAAGCGAGCTGGGCGTTGGCGAGCGAAGCGAGCGGGGGTTGGCGAGCGAAGCGAGCAGGGGGCAGAGCCCCCTAGTTATAATATATATTTGGATAATTTTTTTTTTTTGGTATATAGTTTAGAAACAAATAATTGAAGAACCATAAATTTGTTCGCCGATTTTTGCAAGAATTAGTATATATGTATAATGCGTACTTTACAGTCAAATTATATTTTTTTATGAAAGAAAACTTTATTTTCTTTTGGAAAAATTATTCTTCAACAAAAGAAATGTTTTTTTTGGAAGAAATAAATTTAATTCGAAATTCAGCACAATTCACTTTCAAATTTACGCACAAATTCACGCGAGACACTTGAACAAAACTCATAGAAACAAGAAGTGAAGCAACTCAAAAATTTTTTTTATATTTTATTTCAATAGAAAATAGTGCAAAGAGAATGATCAATAACAATCGACTTCGCTTAAGTACCGTTTTAACTAAAAGAAATTTCATTAAAAATTGAAAGCCGTATATGGCTCTGTATGCGGTAGAGGCTTAAGATACATTTGCATGACTACTTACCTAGTTTACGCAATTAAAAAATACAACACAATATCGATTTAAATCACTTTCGATATATACACAATATCGACGTCAGCGAACAATGCTTAGCACCGTGAACGTCAACGAATGTGGGTATAAACTAGTCTAAATTACTGTCAGCTTCATTATCAACGCGTTGGCATCTTGCGCGTTGCTCAACTCGAAAATTAGTTGGTAACCCGGTTTTTTTTTTGTCAGCTCCTTCAACTAATGTAAACACAAGAAATGCGATGACCATGAATATCAATTGTTGATATAGCTAAAATTGACGATGCATCAACCAGTGTAAATGCACCCTAAGTATCTGTGGGCGATGGCCTATGGTCATATACATACACATGTACTACATGTATGTTTATTTGCAAAATGGTAATGAAATTGCTCTATCGATAAAAAAAAGAAAAATGGAATATACTACCAACAATTGGTCGGAGTTGCCGGTGATGCCCACGTGTGATGCTGCTGGGCTGTGTATCTATGTAGGGGTGCATGTGTGCATGTGATGCCCTCTAGAAAATTGCTGTAGAAATTCGATTCGATACGCACGGCTGACAATTTGAAACGCAGTCAAGTTTTGCCCCGACGGCCACAGATCGACAGCTCAGCTGTCGCACCTCAGACACACACACACACACTAAACAGAAAAACCAAAAATTTGTTTTTTTGTTGTTTCATTTGGTCAGCGAACCGTGCGGCCGATTGAAAATCTAATTTCCCGCCCATGGCACAAAAAAAACGAGACACAGTATGCATCTATCTCTCTCACTCTCTCTCTGACTCTCTCTAATTTTTCTGAGTGCTTCCCTCTCTCTCCCTCTCTCTTGATTTCTATCTCTGTCTGCCTGTGTTCGGCCGGTGTATTTCCGCCATATCTCAACGTTTGCTGTTCCGTTTCAGTTTTCAGTCGATTTTGATTTGGTTTCTTCCCCCTCACTCACTCACTCACTCACTCACTCACTCACTCACTCTACTTCTCTCTCTATCTCTTTCTCTGTCACTCTGTTGCTCTGTTTTGTGCCAGTCTGTCTGTCTGTCGGTCTGTCGTTTTCTACTGTGCCTTGTTTATGGCTCTTCATTTGCAATAATCCAAATTGCCATGGCTACCAGTCGACTTCCCAGCTGTATTTCCTGTTTCAATTTGCTGATTTATTTATTGCCACTGTCGACAACAACAACTAAAGCTACAACAACAACAACTGCCACTTGGCTGATTTCCGTTCAGTCACCAAAGTCTGCACAGCATTTCAGTGTCCCACAAAAGCTCATGTATCTGTATCTGTTTTTGCATCTGTATCGCAACATCTATATAATATTTTGTGTATGTGTGTTTTGTTTTGTTTCGTTTCGTTTCGTTTCGTTTGTACTCATTCAGTTTCCATGTTCTTTGTTGTAGGTCTCTCCAATCGGCCATTAGGTCCGCCACATCGCAAGAGCAGTCTACCAAAGCATCAGGAGGTGAAGCGACGCTTCCTGGAAATTTGTGATACCAACTTTTCGGATGAGGTGAAGGCGGCACTGCGTCTGCCTGCGTTCGATTCATATGAATGGGGCGATGCAGATGTCATCCACCTAATGCAGACCATGTTCCTCGAGCTGGGCTTCATCGAGAAGTTCAGCATACCCGTCGATACCCTGCGCGAGTGGCTCTACGAGGTCTACAAGCACTACAACGAGGTGCCATTTCATAACTTTCGGCATTGCTTCTGTGTTGCCCAAATGGTAAGTAGCCCAAACTACAACTTCAATCAAATCTGGCAAGAAAATTAAGATGAGAAGGTTTACAGCTTACAAATTTCAAATACTCAACAAACTTACAAATATTAAAAACTAAATACAGACAAGTGCAAGTTGTTAGATTGTTAATATCTTAGCTAGCGAGCAAATTAAAATGTAAAAAAAAACATTTCAATTATGATTGTCAGTTATGGTCCAATTTGTTAAAGAAAGTCTGTTCGGATGACTGTATCAATATTAAATACGTCTTTATGAAAAATTTCAAATTTCATTCAAGAAAGTGCGAGTATTTTAAATGTGATGTATGTATATAATTTGATCAATACATTTTTGCATTTTCAAAATTTGTATAAACCTTTGTATCAATTAAGAACACTTAAACTTATTATTTATCAATATATCCAATGGAAATATATTTGCAATAACACCTCTAACGACTTGGAAGTAAATGCAAATAAGCAATAGTATTCTAATTTGCTGAGTAGCTACATAATATATTTTGTTTAAAGAGACTCTATAGAATACACTGCACATTTTGCTACTTTCTGGACTTATAATTAAATGCAATTTATTATTAGCTGAGAATATCTAGTTTATTTATAAGCAATGCCCCTTTCGCTGTGCTCGGTCCAAGTGCAATTTGAATTGTTTAAGAGATGTTTTGAAGCTGTGGGAAATGCAAGTAAACGAGCACATAGTTTCATGTGTTTTATGTATTGTGTGACTATAAGGAATAAATCATGTCTATGGTAGGCTCATCGAAATCGATATTATCAGTATCTCTTCTCTGTCTCTATCTCTCTTTCTTTCTCACTATCTTTCTATCTCACTCTGTCGGCCTAAGAATGTGCGCCTAGTTGTATGCAGCACAAAAATATATGTACATTTAAGACGCCAAAGGGCGACTAAAAACAAGTAAAGCAACAAAACTATAGCGCACACATGCTGATAAGCTGTGTATGTATTTATGTACGTGTGTGTGTGTGTATCTATAAGTATGAATATACCTATTTATAGCTGGCAAGACACACACACACCGACACACAGACACGGACAAACAATAGCCAAAGAAAGCGCACAAGTTTTTTAGCTTTTAAAAATAGCAACAACTGAAGAGACCAAGAAATGGACGCGCCAAATGTTGCCAGCACTCGTAATAACAACAACAACAACACCCACAGCAACAACTACAACATAAAATGTGACTACAACAACTGAACAACTGACTGACTGGCCACTAACCAAAAAAATATACTCATCAAGCAATTGCTGCAAAAGCCAAAACAAAAAAAAAAAAATGTATATGTGCAGGTTACTAAAATGTACGAATACTGCATACACTTTTTTAAAAATACGTACTTCTACGTATGCCGTAAAACTCGAAATTCTCTCTAACACGAGCTAAATGAACATATTCTTTGTATAATGTTTATTCAAGCTAGGGAAGCTCGACTTTATGTGTGTAAATATGTATAAAACGCAATTTTTTTATCTCACTACATTAAATAAACTAAAGTAAATTCAAATTACATATGTATTTGAGATTGACAGGGACAAATTCAACTTGATTTTTATTTTTTATTTTATTTCATATTATTTCTTTAAATTTTTTAAGTACATCTTAATTAAATGGAAAATATAAAAAAAAGAAAATTACAGAGGCAGATCCAATTTGATTTTTCTGTTTTATTTTGTTTATCCATAGCCCACGTAAAGAAAATAATTTTGGATTAATAGAATCAGATGAAACTTGTTTTTCTTCTTTTACAATACACCTAACATATCCCACGTTAATAGGGTATCCAAACTAAGGCGATACGAAACATTAAAAGAGAAAAAAAACGGCAACTGGCGAGTGCAAATTGCAGCCAAAATGTTAAGAGCCCCGCCCCCTGAAAGGGGGGAGGGGGAAAGGCGACCAGATGGCCAGGCAAACAACAAACGAATGTAGGAACGTGAAACACCACAGAGAGCAACCCACTAAAAGGGGAAGCCCCCAACCCACTGACAGCGACCCACTTAGATGCTCAAGTACCAACGAAGCATTTTCCAAGCCGAGTTTTTAACCTACATTTTTGGCAAATGAAACTTGCCTTTTTCTACAGTATTAAACATACATACACATAAATGTATACATTAGGGTGGGTCAATTTTTTTCGACCCAATGCGGGTATCAAAATCATAATCTACGGTGAATTATAAGAAGAAAGAAACCATGGGTCTAAAATCATTTTCCAGCTTCCGATTTTTAACAAGAAATTATGATAATTTTTGCCCCATATTTCACGCTAAAAATCGGAAGCTCGGTTTTGACTTTAGACCCATGGTTTTTTGGGCAAATCTTTTTAAAATCCACCGTAGATTACGATTTTGATACCCGCATTGGGTCGAAAAAAATTGACCCCCTCTAATGCATATATATACTAGGGTGTCCCTTATTTGGTCAAAGTCATTATTTTAAAACGCATACGGGCTAGTTCTGTTCATTAGGTCCTAAAGAACTGAGAAATAAATTTTTACCTCAATCGGAGTATGATAAGCCGTGCCCACTTGGATTGGAAAATTTACAAATCATATGGGACAAAAACAAAACGAATTTTTTTTTTAATTTTTTATTTTTTGTTTTGTTCATTTGGTTCATTGCATTTACCTTAATCAGTGTTAAAACACAGTTTTTTCATGTTTCGATGCAGATTTGAATAGGTTATCGCATTCCGTTAAGGCGAAAATTTGTTTTTGAGTTCTTTAGGACCAAATGAACAAAACAAAAAAAATTAAAAATTAAAGAAAAAAAAATTTGTTTTTTGTCTCATATAATTTTTAAATTTTCCGATCCAAGTCTGCACTACTCCTATTGAGGTAAAAATTTATTTCTGAGTACTTTACGACCTGATAAACAGAACTAGCCCGTATGTTTTTAAAAATAATGTCTTTGACCAAATAAGGGACACCCTAATATATACTATATATCTCATACTTATTGTTGTTTTTCGTCGTACTTGGTGAGCTCAACATTTATATGAAATATTAATCTACTGTTAGTTGGCATCTTGAGTTGTAGGCCAATGTGACAGCTTCTTTGCGGCAAATTATAACAGCTCAAGACAATTCAAATGGATTAACAATGAGATGCCATTTTACAAAGTGATTAATTAAAAACTTCTTATAATATTTATATATAGATAAAATGTATTTATTCGTTACTATTATGATTAATTGTAACAAACAGTTTGAATTTTCTATAACTCTGTAAATAAGCACTGACTTCAACTTTGGCTAAAAAGACTCATATGTCTAGTTTAAAAATAGTTTTGGCAACTGTTGACAGTGATGGACGAGGAAGTTGCTGAAAAGAAACCATATAAATTTAGTGAGAGACATGTGCAACTGTTGCACTTGAGATGTGCAGATGATGACGAAGACGTCTCTGTCAAGTGAATAGTGCAAAGGTCACTCCTAATTACGCGCAGTGCAGCCAAGTATTCATATCACGCTTTTCGGCTGATTCCTTTATTAAGCATACTGTTGAAAATGCAGAATGCAGCTATACAACACCCACAACAGAACAACCATAGCGACGACAACAACGACAACAAGGACAATAAGGACAGCAATGACAACAATTGAATGCAAGCTATTGAGAGAGAGAATTGTTGTGACTTTTATCCTATTGCTGCCTTTATGGTTTCAACGCCAGGCGGTTGATTCTTTAATTCCTGACATTGATAATTATAAAACTGGCATGATATCGACATCACCGCCAACAGATAAGTCAATTATTTGTATCATTCGGGATATGATTATAGTTCTATATAACATTTCTCTAGAATACAAGGAACAAATGAAAAATCTTTCTTCATTGCTCGCAAAAACCAATAAGTATCACTATTTGTACGATACATTTTTATTGATATCTATATCAAAATTTGACATTTTTAGAAATTTCCTAATAAACTTATGAATACAGGATTGACTTTCTGTCGAAGCATCAGCTTGTTCTTAAAACGACACAATTCAATTTAAATACAAATCTCTTTTAATTGCCTTGTACATAAATTGTACTTGTGCGACGAACTGTTTGAGCAACCCTCCTGACAGCATTGTTAGTCGCCCTCTAAGCTGCCAAATGGCCGCCAGACTCGTCTGCATATGCGATGGTGCGTATTTTACAATTCAATGGGCCGCCATTTGCATAGGCGCTCATGTATGTATGTATAGCCCATGTATATTTGCCTCTCCCTCTCTCGCTCACTTCCGCCAGCTATACGTCTCTCTGTCTCTCTCCGGATGGGACTCTACAGTCGTTAAGCGGCTTTCGCTTTTGCCTTCCTGCCAACGACAATAACAACACAATAAAACTTTAAAAAATACAACTAATATACTAGGCTGCAGTAAAGCGAACCCGACTGTGAGAGACTCTGCACTGTTTCTTTAAATTATCAAATTATGGTTTAAATTATATAATTATATTTTATTAAGTAATGTAATTTAACGTTACAACTCACATATTTACATATTTCTTTTTATTTTATTAACTTGCCAGCTTATTATCGGAAGCTCATGATATTCTTCTTTTTATACCCGTTATTTATAAAAATAAGTAAAAGGGGATATTGTATTCGTTGCAATGTATGTAACAGGGAGAAGGAAGCATCTCCGACCCTATAAAGTATATATATTCTTGATCAGCATCAACAGCCGAGTCGATATAGCCATGTCCGTCTGTCCGTCTGTCTGTCTGTCCGTCTGTCCGTCTGTCTGTCCGTCTGTCCGACCGTGTGAGCGCCTAGATCTCAGAGACTATAAGAGCTAGAGCAACCAAATTTAGAACACAGATTACTATAAACCCCACGCAGATCAAGTTTGTTTCAAAATTTTGCCACGCCCCTTTCCGCCTTCGCAACACGCACAGTTTTCAAGATATTAAAATTTTTTTTACTAATTATCGTTAACTACTATTACGTATTACCTATCATCCTACTAAACCGTAACAAGAGCGGACAAATAGAAAGGTGGTAATGGCTAATTACAGTTTTTAAAAAATATAAGTGCCTAAAAGCAAGCAATAAAAAATATTTAAAAATTAATTAAAATAAGTAACGGGTATTCTATAGTCGGGCGCTCGACTATAGCCTTTCCCACTTGTTTTATTTTTGATTCTTGCAGATTACGTATGTATTTAATATATATGTATATTCTTAACATCCTAGGAGATTTAGCAAACAAATTCGGCATACAAACTTATTCAAAACCCACTTTTCATTCAGACTCCGCATTTCAATTCAAAATTTCGAGCACTTACACCAAAAGAGCTAGATCAACTAAAATTGTAGCACAGAATTCTATGAATACTTTACTTCCCTACAAATTTGTAAAACTTCATTAAACCCACAGCTTTTAAGATAGGACGCTTAATTTTATGCTATACACTCAATTCTATTATTTTTAATCATCTCACTTAAACTCATAAAAATGAGTTAAGCTTAAATGTAGTAAAGATTATGTTAACTTTTTAAGCAATGAAAGCGCTAAGATGTATGCAATATTTTATACTTATAAAGTCGTCTGGATTAACAATTAATATATTCAACAAATGTATATTTCAGTTAAGTTCGGGATAATTATTAGCGGAGTCATAAGCGCTCTAATGTATTTTCGATGTGTGCTTTTTAAGTACAGGGTCTAAAATAATATGGTCGAATTGTTAACGATACACACAGACTCGCACACACATACTTTGACAAATTCGTGCAGTCAAAAGAGCGACTCATCGTCTGAGCTTTTCATTACCAAAGTGCAGTTTTGTCAGTTGCCCGTTGTCAGTTGCCGGTTGCAAGTTGCAGTTGATTTCCTTTGGGTGTTGACGCTGCAAAAGTTGTGCTACAAACGCTTGAGGCTTTTGCCAGAGTGTTGCCAGAGGGTGGGGCTGACTGTACCGCTATTTTCTCGTTCTCATCTCGTTCTTACCAATGCCTGTTTGTTGACAATGAATTTAGATAAACTTGCGAAATTCGAAATGCAAACAGCATTTGCATTTGCATAAATTTATAGCACTTCCACAGCGTCAAACGCACAATCATACCAAAATCTTTCCCTACCCCTACCAACACTATCCCCGCCCTCTGCTTCGCATTAACGACCAGACCCCGCCGGCATTACCCCAAAAGATTTTGCATTCACACCCCCGATTCCTGGTTTGCCGCCTCCCCCGCGCTTAATGCCAGAGTAAACGCAGCGAAGACCAAAGTTTTGCAACTGCAACTTTTATGACCTCCTCTACCTCCACCGCCTCCTCTTCCTCATCCTCTCTTGACTGCCCCCCCTCTCTCTCTCTTATGTTGCAACTTTGGTGCGCAGCAAAGCGCAAAGCAAACTTTACGCTGCTTTTGTATTTCAAAAAGCTTAAATTGAACGCTGTTGAAATTCCTTAAGGGTCTCAACCGGCCAAGTCATTTTCATTTGCCACGAAAAGGGGGTGGAGAAAGTGGGTGCTGTCACTAAGTGTCTAGAGCAATGTGATAGTGGGTGAAAGGTGAAGTCTAGATATAGCTGCTTGGTAATTGCAAAGGTTTCGCAACAGTTTGCAGCAGACAAATTAAGTTGCCTTCAACTTTACCTTTGCCATTGGCTTAAGCTTTGCCTTTTTGCCCCTCTGCTGGTCTGCCGCTCTTCTTGGCCACGTTTAAGCATCAAATGTGATTTGGCTTAATGGTTAGCAGCATTAAAAGTGCTCCTCTGGCAGCGACACTGGCATTCTTTAAGATATTTAGAGCACCGACAGCAAACACTTCATTTAATTAGCCAAATTGAGAGACAATCTGAGAGAGACCAGCAACAGGGATAGATCCCGATAAGGATAAGGGTTGTGAGATGGCCAACAAATAGTCACGACCAAGTGAATGTCAAATGACAATGCAAGTGTAACTCACACTTTAAATAAAATGCAGACCAAATTTAAAGGCGAAACAAGTGGGAAAGGCTAGTCGCATTTTAAATATTTTTTATTGTATGCTTTTAGGCACTTACATAAATATCTTAACTTTAATCAGCCATTACCACCTTTCTACTAATAAATAAAATAATAAAAATTTTAAACAAACTTGATCTGCTTTGGGTTTATACAAGTCTATGTGCCTAATTTGGTTTCTCTAGCTTTTATAGTCTCTGATAACTAGGCCCTTACACGGACGGACTGACGGACGGACGTGGCTATATCGACTGGGCTGTTGATGCTGATCAAGAATATATATACTTTATATGGTCGGAGATGCTTTCTTCTCCCTGTTACATACAACAGTGGCCAATTTTTTTAAATTTAAAAAAAAAAAATATTTTTCTGTAAACAATTCAAATCTTAACTGAAAACAAAATGTGGCAAAAAAGGCACCTTTTCCTCATTTTCATACAAAAAGTGCCTGTTTTGCCATTTTCAAAAAATTATAAAAAATACTAGCGAAAAGATATTTGAAAAATTTGTTATGCATTTACTATTTAAAATCTTTAAAGAAGCTTTCTGCATCAACTTTTTGCCACCGCTGTACATTGCAACGAATATCCCTTTTACTTATTTTTTAAGTAACGGGTATAAAAATAGCTAAGTGAAATCTTTGGATATATATTTATGCTAAGGTCTGGTTATTCATAGTCCAACCTTACTTTATCTAGAAAATGTTTGCGAATTTTACAATAACTGTAGAGACCTTAATTAGAAATTGAGAAAATTGAGAAATATTTTTGTTTTGTTGCAGATGTACGCGATTACACGTCAAGCGAATTTACTGAATCGTCTGGGCGATCTGGAATGCCTCATCCTGCTGGTGTCCTGCATTTGCCACGACCTCGATCATCCTGGCTATAACAATATCTATCAAATTAACGCACGCACCGAACTGGCGCTCAGGTAAGTTTAATCCAAGGAATCATACATATATTTTCTGAATATAAATATGTATATATATAAATTCTCTTCTGCAGATATAATGACATCTCGCCGTTGGAGAATCATCATTGTTCAATTGCATTCCGTTTGCTGGAGCATCCCGAGTGCAATATATTCAAAAACTTTAACAGGGACACATTCAAGTGAGTACCAAACACCTTTTGCAATTTAAGCCGGGCCTATTTGGAGCACGTGGGAAAGAAAAAGAGAGGCGGAAAAGTTAGAGAGTCTCCGGAGTCGTAGCATTTAATTGCCAAGTTTTGCTTCGCTCTGCTCATATTTTATACTCTGCACGTACAAAATGATGTTGCATTAAACGTCGGGCCATTGCCGGGTCTAATTAACAGTCAGCCGGCAACAGACCAACAGCTGCAACCGTTCAAGACATGCCACATGCCACACGACCGCATTCTCCATTCTCCATGCTCCATGCTCCATGCTCCGTTCTTGAAGTGTATAGTATCGATTTGTTGTCTTCAAACTTTAAAAGGCGAAGACACAACAAAAGCCAAACTCGAAACCCAGCGTTGTCCTTGCTTTTCCCATGCAATTTTAAACAGCACCCTCTGGGCCAAGTTAAGAGCATATCACAAACAGTACGAACAGAATGCAAGTATAGAAATAAAGCCAAATGAATTCTCACAAATTGCACTCAACGACTTTTTCTGGGTTACTTAAAAAACCTGCAACCATTTAAACTTTTCTTTTTCACATAGATAAAAAATATCAAAGCACCTCATTTCAAAAATCGTTACTATTTATAGAAAAAAGAGGTTATACTCGTACTAAATACTATTAAAACATTTATCGATTATAAATATTTATAACGATTTAAAGATCTAAAAAAAGTACAACTCGTTGATAAAAAATACTGAATGTTGCGAAAATATGATCTTATTATATGTATACATATTTCATGTTCAGGTTATGACTCGTGAATCTCGTGAAGTTCTCTTTCTCACAAGGAATATATTTTTGCAAACTCTAAATTCATTACATTCAAATCTTAAATTATTTAAATGCAACTATAAATTAATCGTATAAATGTTAAATACAGAATGATTTCATCTTCTGTGTTGGAGTTGTTCTTAAGAAAATGATTCAAAGTAAATTTGAGGAATGATAAAATATAATAAATATATTCCACTTAAAATTCTAAGTAATTTCCTCATTATCTTTTGTTCTCGTTATTTTTCTGAAAACATTTTCTTAGCAACATAACCTAAGCTACTGCATTGAATTCCTGCAATGCTTTGAAGTGAATTCCAGGCAATCAATTGTTATTAAAAAGCTGAATGTTATTACAATAAGACTTCAAAAAAAGATGAAGGAAAAAAAGAGTTGCCTGTTTTTTATTATTGTTTTCATGTAATAAATGCAACTCTTCATTTCAAATCTAAAAGATGCAAACGGATACCAAAATTTTGTATAACAAACTGAACAATTTGTAAACTGTAATTGCCTCATTATTTATGATAAACAGTATAATGAAATTATAGCTTAAGCTAATTCCTTGCAGCTGCCTGTTTTTAGTTTCCTTAATTATTTCTCACTTTTTTTATCTGTTGTGATTAATCTCGAATATTCTTATGCTTTTACCTGTTATACGCATAAAGCGCAGTTTGCCATTTTCATTGCAAAAGCAATGGCAACGGCAAAATTCCGCAAACATTAATTAAGTGGATTAGGAGGGGAAAATGTTTTTGACTTTGAATTGTGCACCTCACGTAGACGATGAAGAAGAAAATGCGGGAAGAAATCCAGGGAAAGCTGGTGAAAAGCAAGGCCAAAATCATCATCATTTACAACTTGATACCCATCATCATCATCATTATCATCATCATCGTCATCATCATTGCTGCTATGCAACATCATCATCGGTGGCAGCAACAGGGGCAGCTGTTGGTGGCATGGCAATGTCCCAAAAGACTTGCCACACTTTTGCCCAGTGGCTCCTCCTCCTCCTCCTTCTCCTCCCTTTCCTTCCTCCTTCCTTTTTCCTCCCACTCTTCGGCCGCAATTTGAGCGCCTTCACGTCGTTTTGCTGCCAAGTTTGCGTGCATAAACTGCTGCATACTTTTGGGAGTTTTTGATGGCAAAACTTGACTGAAATGCCACATGCACAATATGCTCGTAAATGTTATGCAGCAGCACCACTTGCCAGCGATACTCTGTGCCTTTTTACTGTTTGCTTAATCATATAGTATGCACATCACACACACACACACACACACACACACACACACACACACACACACACACACACACACACACACACACACACACATACACACACCAGTGTGTGGCTAAGTCATTGTTATTGCTATTATTACTATGATGCATTAAGTAATCAAGAGACGACGACAACAAGCGACTTGTCAAATTGTGTCGCATCTTTCAGTCTTTCAGGCTTTTCATGTCATCCATAAACATTAAAATGCCATTTGTAAACATTGCACAGAACGCTTAAAACACAAGTGAATACATTTGTATCTTCTATCTTCCGTCATTTCGCAGATGAGCCTCCATACTCGCAATGGAGCTGCTAACTGAGTTTCTATTATACTAATGCATTCCAGTAATATAAATATTGCGATTAAATTGAGTACTGTCAATTTCTTCTGCTTTCCAATATTTTCCAACTAAACTCATGACATTCTGGCAAAAACAAAAGTTGTCATTATAATAATTTGTGAATATACAAGTTCGTACTTGCCACACATCAAAATACGTGTATACGTACAAATAAGTATATTCATTGATGTTAAATTGTGATTTAGAAGTCCCAAATCTAAATTTTAGAAATTCGATTCCTTCTTTTCTTAATTTTCCATGTTTCCTCTATGCTGGCAAATCCCAAAGAGAAATTAGGTGATAGAAAGTGCAAAAAAATTACCTCACCTTGCTGGCGGATCATCTTCTGAAAACTTTGATTCTCAGATTGACTTCCCTTAATTGCCATTCCCATTCAGATTTGTTCAACCAGCTTTGTCTAAACCCTTAAGCCGATTAATATAATCAGAACTATTAAGCTCTGTCTCCCTCAGCCAAATATCTTTCCCAATTGGTATACACTTTTCTAGTCAAAAGAAATTGATTTGGCGTATGATTGATTTGTAATTGAAGCGAAACTGCAAAATTACAAAATGAGATGAAAAGCCTTTAACATTTTTTATACACAAATAATGAAAAATTTCTTATTTTTTCGCTACTTTAAATTCAAGCTGAAATAAAATTGTGTATATTCAACCCTATTCTGAATTCCGAACGTTTTCAAAAAGTAAAAACGAAACGAAAACGAACGTTTTACTATTTACTGTTCTGAATTCCGAACGAAATTAACTTGTTTTTACTTTTCGAACTCGGTTTCGAAAACGTTTCGATAGCAGTAAGTCATCGACCGTATCAGCTGTCATGAAGGGGAAGAAATTGCTCAAATAACAAGAAGCTAAACTAATTTTCCAAAATGCCATCAGATACACAGATTGGTTGCTTGCAGGTCAAGCTGATTGACCTGTGAATGTGCTTATTTGTATAGACACGAAGCAGATGATCCAATTATGGAGAACCAGAGCTGTTATCAATTCAAAAATAAAAGCATTCAAGCTTCAATTTGTATCTTAAATACGATAAGATTTATTTAAAACTCTTTTTGAAAATTTATTTAAAATATTTCAGGTTAAATATAGCAGATAGAAGGTAAATTAGACTAAAAGTTTGTTGTCCAATTTTGTTATTCAATTGAAGCAACTCTAGCAGCTTTCGATTGCGAGAGTTGGTATCGATAACAAAAATGAAAGTGGAATTCAGAACAGCTCAGTTTAGTCATTGATGCTCGGATTTGTTTTTCATGCAATATTTTATAGATGCTTATAAAAAAATTCTTTTAAAATATACTTCAACTATTTAAAGTTAAAGTAGTAATGTTAAATGTTTCCAAAAATGTTCAACATTATTATAATTATCAGCTTACAATTTTAGGAATTTATAATAATGCTTTAAATGGCATTTACATTTAAAACCGGTGACTCGAAAGCACACGTTTTGAAAACGACAATTATTGTCGATTTGCGGAATTCGGAACAGCAATCAACTCATTTTGTTGCAAATCGACGGTTTTCGGAATTGAGAACAGGCCTATATATTTTTCTAGGGAACGTAATCATGTTAAGCTATATTATTAGAATTACATTAAATTGCATCAATGATAATAATGTTTTTTCAATAATAAAAGTGAAAATAAATAAACAAAGTAAGCTCATTTGCCACATTAGACATATTTCCACAATCTATTGAAAAGCAATCTTTGCGTATTGCACTCTAAACTTGCCACAAAGTGTGGCAAGGCCAGCAGTAGTGGAAATGCATCCTGAATTAAATACAGTTGGTCCTTTCGCTTTTCAAACAGTTTAATCTTTGTACATTGATCACTTAAGCAGCTTCGCAGTCCCAGCAGTTCTGTTCCTCTCCCTCTCTCCCTCTCCCTCTGTCTCTCCATCTTTCTCTCTCTGTGGCTGCCTCACCAGATGCGACACTTTTCGGCCGGATGCATCAAGCTGCCAGCTTTGCAGTCAAAAGTCTCTGCAAATTCCGGAAAGTTGCCCAACACATTGTTGACACGCTCCCAATGCGAGGCGTGTTGCTGCTGGGCGCCGATAGATGGCGCTGCCGCGTGTCCACACCAGTTCTGGGCAAAGGCCACAAAGAAGCGGCGCATGGCGGCATTATCCGATTGTGGCGATGACGATGGTGACAACTGTTGCTGTTGAAGTTGCCGAAATGCCTCAAAGGCCAGACGTAATCCCTCGCTGTCCGCTATGTTCTCGTTGATGGTCAAGGTCGCGTTGCTGTATCGCGAGCCCAAATAGCAGCCGGCACGCAGTCCGTACCGGATGATGGCCCGCGCCGGCCATTGTCCGTCCGCCACCTGCCCCGTGGCATCGTAGTTGATGCCGTCGTAGTCGAAGCCGTGCAGCATCTCGTGGGCCAGCATATAGCCCAGACCGCCGAGCAGTGTGGCGTGGCAGTCAGTGCTGCTACCGTTGGCAGAGTTGCCACTGCTGCCACAATTGGTGGCAAGCAGCGGCTCACGCAGCAGGCCCAACGGCAGCTCAATGGCATTCAACTTGAGTCTGTAGTAAACATTGACATCCAGCGGACCCAAAGAATGCCATGCCGTGGCGCCTCCACCTGCGGCGCCGCCACACGGCAGTTGCAGGCACTCCAAGGCGGCACGGAACTGCAACATGGACTGAGCTTGCGACAGACGCAGCAATTTCGCATCGTACACATGTGAAGTCTGAAGTTGCCCGAGAAGTTCTTGCTCTGACTCTGACTTTGACTCTGACTGTGGCAGCAACAGTTGCTGCTGCTGGGGCAACAGCAGACGCATCGCGCGCAGCTTTTGCAGCGCCAGCGTTTGCGTTGCCACATCCTGTTCGAAAATGGGCGTGGCATTCATCAGACGCTCGAACTGCAACTTGAGCGAGTCGAACAGTTGCTGTAGCTCGTTCTGTGTGCGGTTGAGAAAGGCGGTGGCTGCCGCATCGCTGCCGTGCAACAGACGCAGCTGCAGCTGCGCCAACTGCCGTGGCAGCAGCTGATTCAGCTGTTGCAAGCAGTGCTCGCGCTGCGCGGCCAACGTGGTGTTCTCGTGCAGATGCAGCTCGAAGTGCGCCGGCAGCTGCAACAGCAGCCAGCTGGACAGGATCAACGGATCCGCGGCGCTGAGCACGCGCTGCAGGCGCTCCAGGTACCCGGTGTCCGCCACGAGCAGCAACTGCGGCGTGTACGCGTCGCCCAGCAGCAACTGGAAGTAGTCGAGCAGCTGCAGCTGCGGCAACTGGGCGGCCAGTTGTTGCAACGTCTGCGGCTCATGCAGCACCAGCGTCTTGGTCGAGGGCTTCAGCTGGCGCAACTGCTGCTCGAACTCGACCAACTGGGCGGCCAAGGCGCCAGCACGTCGCACACGCAGTCCCAGCTCGAGCAGCAGATACTTGAGATAGCGCTCATAGAGAAACTCGCTCTCCTCGTTCGACTCGGCGCCGAGCAGCTCGAAGCTGGGCGACAGCAAATAGAAGATGCGCTGCTCGGCCGCCTGCCAGTTGGACTGGACGAGGAGGCGCCACAGTCCCTGGGCGCCGAAGCGACGCACCGCCGCATTGCCGCGCGGCCAGTCGAAGTGTGTGGCGTTGTTGAGGAGCGGCCAGTCGGCCACCAATTGCTGCACGGCGTCCATGTAAACGTGCAGCGACTGGCGGCTGCTCATGCAACTGCCATAGAACGAGAACAGCTCTTTGTCTCTGTCTCTGTCTCTGTCGCTCTCGCTCTCGTTCTCACTGCCTTTGTCCTCTTCACTCTGCGGCGGCTGCGTTGCCTCCAAGTGTTGGACAAGCAGTTGCTTGTTCAGCGATCGCATCTTGGAGCGCATATCGTGGGCGTCGAGGGCGCGCAGTCCATAGGGGGCGTGCCAGTTGCCACAGGCGTACTCGTGGAAATTCTCGCACGGCGATTTGGTCACATCCATTACATCCTCGGGCTCCGCTGGCAGAGGGACTCCAAAGATGCCGCCACACAAGCACACAAGTAGAAGCATCAAATGGAGCAACAGCCTCCATGTATGTTGGCCATGTTGCATGCCACACGGCATGCGGTATTCGTTGATCAACATTTGCGTCTTGGGTCGCGTTCAATTTTCTACTGAACTAAGCGCACAACAAGCTACTGATAACAGAGACGTGAAAGCTTTTTGTTTTTTAGCTTGATAAGCTCTGACATTGAGGTTTGTGCAATGCCAAATGCGCTGATAACACAGCTGCTGCGAGGGTTGCTTGAAACAAAATCAGCAATGAAACAAACACACAAAATTCAAGTTTCAATTTTGTAATTTACAGGGACCGTAATCATTATAAGTTATATTATAAAAATTACATCATAATGATTATATTTTAATTTTTACTTTTTTACTTAATGGTAATCATTATTTTTGAGTAATATTATAAAACTCAAAAATAATTATTATAAATGAGTTTTATTTTTTTCGCTTAAAATAAAACTCAAAAGTAATTTACGGCTTCTGTGTTAAGATTTTTACCAATATTATTTTATATCCCTATAAAGGGACACCACATCTACCTCCCAGCATAATTTATTTTTAATATTGGTAAAAATCTTAACACAGAAGCCGTAAATTACTTTTGAGTTTTATTTTAAGCAAAAAAAATAAAACTCATTTATAATGATTATTTTTGAGTTTTATAATATTACTCAAAAATAATGATTACCATTAAGTAAAAAAGTAAAAATCATAAAAATAAAAATCATGGTGGAAATACAGAGATTGTAAAAAACTAAACATTTTGGTGCAAACCATTATTTTCTAGGTCTTTTATAAGTGTCTGATTTTTTTATTTAAAAAAAAAAACAAATAATCATTATTTACAGTCCCTGGTAATTTATCATGTATTTTTTACATTTGGGTAATTCTCTAATGTCGAATGCGACATTCGTACGCATTCAAAGTGAAATAAAACATGCGCCAAGACTTTATTTTATTTTGACACAAGGCAAAACTTATAGGTCTTGATTAGCACTATTTATAATTGGTGCAAATTTTTATTTTGGGCAATTGTTCGTACTTATGATAATTTAAAAAAAACCATGGCATTCGCACGTGACTCAAATAGATGTAGTTTTTTCGACGACCAGTTTCAGCGAAACTTAAACGAATATTTTGATACAATTCATTTTAAAATGTAATGCATTGATTGATCTTAAAAATGTGTTTTGTTTGATTTAAAAATATTAAGCAGTTTGTTTTTAATCTTATTTGAGTCACTGTCGCACGCTACATTTTGTTCCACAATATATTTCTGTTGTTTCTGTCTCTCTTTTTTTAAACAATAAATTGAAACAGCTCGAAAAACTTGTTTTGAATTAAATTTTCAATATATTTCTATGTATTAAAATGGTTTATGTTACAATCTCACTTAGTGTAATCGATAGAATCCATTTTGGAAATAAATTTTTAAAGAAATTTGCAAAAATATAGAAAACGTGAATTTATTTCAATGTAGAATCTATACATATGTTCATCCTATTGAATTTCTTCAAGCGCATGTTACTTAAATAAATAACTTAAATACAATTTTGGATAAAAATTTCACAAGATTTGACTTTTTGATAAATATTACGTTTTTGGCGTCGGTTGACTTTTCTGTGGAATGCCCATATGTATTCAGGATATTACTATTAAATAAACACAATATCTACAAAAAAAATGTAGAAAAAATTAAAATATTTCAAAGCAATAATCAAAATATTTGAGCAGAAGGAATTAAATTTAATTCGTACTCGATTTAAGAAATTGCAAGATTAGCTAACTTTTGACTCTGTTTGGGGATGATTTTATCCCGAATTTGGATTTTCGGTGTAGCATGTAGAAGATTGTGTTCTTAATTAGGCATTGACACAAGTGATTAGGCCTACAAACAGTACAACAAACACAAAAAGAGAGACAAAAGTTATTTGCAATTAAATAAAACCGAGAGAGAGAGATAAGGAGAGAGAAAGAGAGATGAGGGGCGATGTGTAGCCCACGTGTAATCAATTAATCATTACGTATACGCCATGTTAAACCAAATTAGCTAAACATCTTCGTCTTCAGCTCTCACCCCACTCCACACTCCGAGCACATCTTCCATGCCCCCATTCTCCAATCGCCCCTCGCCCCCGTGGAAGCGCTTTTAATCAAATTAAAAGCCAAAGTTTACATTAGAACAAGACATTTGCAATCAACCTCAGAGATGGAGAGGAGAAAAGCCCTTAAATCATGAGTGCTTAGTTGAGGAAAAACCAGCAGATGCTCGCTAGAGTCTCATAACTAACTATTTATAGAGTACTCGGATCGAGCATCTTAATTTACGAGTATTTCAAAAATATTGATCCATTAAAGACCATTTAATTTAAATAAGTATGATAATGTTCTGATATATTATGATGTGCCAAATTTTTTTGTATTTCTCAGCAAAGTTCCAGATTTTGGTCAGGTCTCTGAGATCCAAGCTATTATATAAAAATTATATAAATTGAAATTTATTTAAAATATATGTGCACTGAAAAAATACATTCTAATATTCATAAGTCAAAACACTCGATTTTACCATTTATTTATAATTTTTACTATTTATAAATTCTACTTGATTTATTTATTGGGATTGATTTTATACCCAAAAAACCGAAAATATGTACTTAGGGAGTATTAAATACTAAAAATATTGACATTATAACTTGGATTACTTAAGGGTATGCAGCTAAACTAGTTGTGAACTATTTTCGAACTAATTGAGAGTGAGTAAAGTTTACATTTTGAAGTTATGATCGAGCTAGTTAAGCAGCTTTGACAATTTCGAGCAGAGTCAAAATTTGAAAGCACAGCAAATTGAATTGCATAGAGGAGGAAAATGAAAAGTAAAATCGTTGCAGCTGCAGCTGCGATGGAAACTCATTGAAATGGAAAACCTGCCGTTGAACCGGTGTCAAACAATTAACGCGACTCTCGAGTGACCCCAAAAGTGAAGCTCCCAAATAAGGGCCAAGCGCGGTCCGAATGCGAAATGCAAATGAAACAGTCAGTGGGCAAATGTTTTGAACTCCGAGTGAAAGAGACGGAACGATAGAGCGTGCGAGCGAGATACAGCGGCAAATTATGCGATAATTAAGCTGAAAAATGTTGGCATTTCATAATAATCAAAAAACGAACGAAATGCCAGGCAACGAGGACAGTTCAGCCCACAGAAGATTGCGCTTAATTTCAATCAAAATTCAGTCTATCATGTAATGAAATATTAGCAGGAAGCAGGCATTGGCAAATGGGTGGGGGCAGAGGGAAGAGGGCAGATGAAAGAGGGAGTGGCACAATATTGACTTTAAAATGCAAACTTTAAATTATAAATTCACAGATTTCTGATGATGGATTATATCAGCTGCCTTTTCCGATGTTGTGGCAAATTATTTGCTCATAATTAGGCACAAACTTGGGGCATGCAACAATTTATCAATTCATCATTTCAAAGTTGGCCAAAAGTAAATTTTAGAAATATAAACTTTACAAATATATGAATTTCATAAATGGAACTGCCTTGATGAAAAAGAATACTATATTAACTTATACAAATTAACTCCATAATTTGATCCGAGTCAATCTATGTTTCCTTGAAAATCTATGTTACAGTAATGTCAACTGAGGACTATGACTCTTAAATTTATATTGTAATTCGTTTGTTTTTTATTCGGAAGTTCAAATTTCCTGTTTCATACAGGAAATCTACATAGCCAATTTTGCGATTTTAGCTTTTGAATTCTCGGTTTATATATTCTATCTGTTTATGACTCTGCACAAACTTATCATAACCTTGGCACAGGGTAATGAAAATTTAAAAGAAAACATTGTAACATTTTGCTTTAAAGAATGCGGAACCGAGGCACCTTAAAATTCGTGAATCTTGTTGGCAATTACTTTGGCTCGTTACTTGCTGCGCTTCAATTCAAAGGATAAATGATAAAAGAAAAAATTGTTGCATACCTTTGTGAGCTTAATGCACACACTCCACACTCATCCACACACATGCTGAGATACGGTAAATCCCCTTAGCTACTCAGACTTGAATTACACACAATAATTAAGCCCCAATTCAAATGAAAAACCCCGATTTTCTACAGGAATTTTCCCCATCTCCGTCGCCTCAGTTTCTCAATGTTTAAGGTCAATAATAGGCAAAGTATAAGTGCAAATCTTGTGCAGCTTATAATTTGTCGTATATGAACTTTATCAAAATCACAAAAAAAAAAATGTAAATGTAGAGATACGAGTATAATGCTAAGAGTACAGTAAAGAGTATCTTACAGTAATTTAAGTTTAACCCAGGGACTGTAATATTTATAAATGATATTACAAATTTTGAAATAATAATTATATTCAAGGTTTATAGATTTTTTCACAAAATAATGATTAATTTTAAGTTATACTTTATTTCTAAACCAATAATCATTATTTTTTGTTCAATATAAAACTCAATTTTTTTTTGCTCAAAAATAATGGTTATTGGTTGAGAAATAAAGTATAACTGAAAATTAATCATTATTTTGTGACCAAATCTATAAAACTTGAAAAATTTTTAAAAGTGATAAAAATGCATAAATGAGCCATAGAGAAGTATATTGGTATTTTTCTCGGTGTCTTAAAGTTATTATAAGTGAATGATTTTTTGAGAACAAAAAAAAAACAAATAATCGTAATTTGCAGTTCCTGGTTGAAACCGTAGCTTATGAACAATTTGTTCCACAATCGGTTCTGAATTCATTCGAATCAATTGTGAACTCGGTGGTCAGTCCCTAGAGTCACCGACCTGACACAATTAGAACTGTCAATTGAAAAAAACTGAAGTTCGATTCCCACAAAAATGCCAAGTTAAAATATTTGTCAAAAATAAAATAATTATTTCGTTAATAAAGTTAAACAGCCAAACAATTCAGTGATTGTCCACAAGGAACAGACTCTAAATATAATAGTGAGAACTCGTTTTACAGCACAGTCCGTAAAGTAAAACCCTAAGATAATTGATAAATTTAAACATTACATTAAATATTCATTACCACTATAGTTCGGACCCAATCCTTGGATTCTAATCACGTTCACCGGCTCGGCAACCACTTCAAATCTTCACCTTAAAATAGACCAACTTAATGCTAATTCACAATGTGCAAATTCCTTTGCTTCGATGCAAATAATCTCTGTTAAGAGAACCAAATTGTTAACCTAATTTTGAGTTTGGTTTTTTGGGTAAAGGACAAGGATGACAATGTCAAAGGAGAGAGAGAGAGAGAGAGAGAGAAAATCGCCATAGGAAATCTAATAGCTTTAGCCCTTAAGCAGCCCAAATGTAGCTAAGGACATTCCTGCCGCTCCCTCCTTCGTCGCCTTCTTCTTCTGTCTATCTGTCCTTTGGTTTTCTCCTTCTTATTTCTCCTACTTATTTGCCAGTGCATGGAAATGCATGCAAGGTAGGAATACAATAGAGAGAGAGTTTTACAAAGGAAACACATAAATACAGAGACATGCAATTGTAATAGTCGCAAAGAGGATTACAAAATGTGCAATTTGAAATTTTCTTTTGTGCGAAATTCGATTAGCGACACACAAAGTGAAACCGAGCGACTGACCTTGTTTCTCTTGTTACTTGTTGTTGTTCTTGTATCTCTTTTTTCCGTTTTTCTCTGACCTTGTCTTGTCTTTCCTTGCCTTGACTGTCTTAAGAGTATTGTGCGTAGGTTTTCCTTATGCCACCATAATTATCGTGAAGAAAATCACAAAATGAAAAACTGAAATCGTTGCCAAGTCGAGTGCATGAAATGATTCGCTCTATTTGCAGTATAAACGTGGCAGGTGTTGAGTTTTCATTTTCAATGCACTGACTCAAGTCGCAAGTCCTTTCCTAACATATTCTAAACCCTCCATCTCCCTCTCTCTCTCTCTTCCTTTCCCTTCTCCAACTGAGACTAGCAGCTGGTGTTGCAGCTGTTGACTGTGCTGTCTGTGCAACGTCAATGCTACTTGACACGAAAAATTCAATTTTCTGCTTCTATATGACGACTTTTTCACATTTTTCATTTTCTTTGAAATAAAAATAAAACGAAATGCAATTTAATATTTACGTGTCGCATGCTGCTTAGTCTTCGCCTCTTTCACTTTCTCTCCCTCCCTCTTTTTCTTTCTCTAAACCTCTCGCATTGTGGAAATATATTTGCACTTTTACTGTTAAGCAGGCGTCTCAAAACATCGGTAAACAACACAACACAACACAGCACAGCACACTTGGCGTATACGCAATGTGCACAATATGCATTCTTCATTCTGGCCTCTTAAACGGCGGCTGGCGCGCTTTTTTTTCTTTTCTTTATGTTATTTAAAACAGTTGACATTGACTAAATATTTAATGTTTGTTTCAAGCCGTTCCTTTACGGCTTAAAATAGATTCTTATATGTCGAAGAAAGCTTCAAAAAGTGAATTAAATGTCAACAAATTGATTGAATATATTGCTTTTGACATTTGGGTCTATGAATTGATGCAGATGATATTTAAATTGGTATTTATTCCACAAAATTTGATTACCGAAAACGTATTAATTTGCGGTGGTTGCATTTGAAATTTTGCTGAGCTCCCGTGTGAAAACTTGATAATTAGGTTTATAGTTACTTATTATGTATAGTATATTCATGGGTATTTGTTTACTTGTGTGTGACTTGCAGCACCATTCGGGAGGGCATCATCCGTTGCATCCTGGCCACCGACATGGCGCGCCACAATGAGATCCTGACGCAGTTCATGGAGATAACGCCCATCTTCGATTACAACAATCGTGCGCACATCAATCTGGTAAGAGATACTGATACAGTACAACGCCAGACAAACAAAAGTGCAAGGTTAATTTAAAATGACATTTAAATTTCGCAGCTCTGCATGATACTCATCAAAGTGGCGGACATTTCGAACGAGGCCAGGCCAATGGACGTGGCTGAGCCGTGGCTGGATCGTCTGTTGCAGGAGTTCTTTGCCCAAAGTGCGGCGGAGAAGTCCGAGGGGCTGCCAGTGACGCCGTTTATGGACCCCGACAAGGTTAGCAAGCCAGGCTCACAGGTGCGGTTCATTGGCCTCGTGCTGTTGCCACTTTTCGAGGCTCTGGGCGAACTGGTGCCCGAGTTGACCGAGCTCATCATCATCCCCGTGCGCATCGCACTCGAGTACTACAGGTAAGTCCAACTGTCCTTTTTATCAGGCTTTGCAAATAATATATTGTTCAAAATATAAGACCCGAAAAAAATTATCTGTATAAGTGGAAAGCTCCCAGATATATTCGACTCACTACTCTTATGTATTACAAATTTTAAATGAATATTTCTAAAACGAAAAGGCGTAATTTTTAATTACTGCGTAAACTTAAGCAACATATTTTATTTCTTATATATAAATAATCTGAATAGAGCAATAACAACTAAACATCCTTTAGAAATTTAGTGGGTCAAATAAGGTGTGCAAGCGAGTATATACGTACATCTACATACACTGGCGAACATAATTATTGGCACAGCAAGAATTTTGAGATTTAGGGGCTTATTTACTCCCTTAACGTTAATATATTGGCATCATTGGAAAGGTTATTTCAATTTCGTTTGAGTGACACAAAACTTTTCTTAACCCATTAAGTACCCTTTAAAATTTATGTAAAAGTCAATTTTCAAAAATTTGTTCCTCGATTTTTTAAGCAAAAAAATGTTGATGCAAAAAAATTCTTCAAACAATTGCAATAGTGACTGCAAACAAATTTTTTCAAATATCTTTTCGCTAGTATTTTTTATAACTTTTTAAAAATGGCGAAAATCCACTTTTTGTGTGAAAAGTAGGAAAAAGGGGTTAAAATAGTAATTTTTAGCAATTTTTAAAAAAATCATAAAATACTAGCAAAGAGATTTTTTTGCAGTTACGCTTACAATTGTTTCAAGAATATTTCTGCATCAAAATATATTTTTGTAAAAAATCGAGGAAAAAAGTTTAAAAATAATTTTTTTCAAAATTTTTAATGGGAACGTTTTGCATCATTCAAACGGAATTTAAACGACCTTTCCAACTATATTTTCTTTACTGTGCAGACTTAACTTACATAGTTGTTAAAGTAAAAAAAAAATTAATAAATACTAGCAAAAGTATTTTTGAAAAATTTTTTTTTTGCAATTACTCTTAGATTTATTCCAAGAATTTTTTTTGCATTAAAATGTTTTTTGTGAAAAATCGAGGAAAAAAATTGAAAAAGTAGACTTTTGCAAAAATTCAAAATATTCAATGGGTACTCAATGGGTTAAGGAAATTTTTGCATCATTCGAACGAAAATTAAATGACCTTTCCAAATTTATATAATAAGCTATTATTTTCTTATTTGAAGTCAAAATATTACATTTTTAAGGGTTTGCAAAGAATTACTTGACAAACTGTATGTATGTATATGTGTTTTTGCTGTAAAACAATTTTTAAACATATTTATTTGTAAACTTATAGAGACTCGTAAAATAAATGGTTACTTAGTCGCATTAAACAGAACCTAATTATTTACCTTACAGGCGCCTGAACGACGCACAGACAAAGACGCGCAAATCTGTTGCGGACAGCAACACGTCTGCCACATCGGCCACCTCGGACAGCAACAGTGGCAACATGGACTCGAATGCGGCCATGGTCAGCACGCCGGGCAACAGCAGCGACAAGCCGCTGACAGACCGGGACAAACAGGGCCAGTCCCAAGGTGGCAGTGGAGGCACAGCTGCTGCTGCTGGCGGCACATCATCTGGAGCCGGTGGCAACACTTCGGGAAATGTTGCAACAACGGGCAGCGGCTCACCGCAAATGCCACGCTCCGGCTCCGGCATCAGTGTGAAATCGCGACGAGGCATGCCATCGCAGAAGTCCGCGTCCCGCACCTCGGTGGATGAGCCCGGTGGCATGGCCGCCGAGCTGCACGATCTGCCCGAGGGCAGCGAGAGCGGAGACTCTGAGACGGCCACCGAGGTTGATGTAAGTTGAAGTTGAAGTTAAAGTTAAAGTTGAACTTGCAACTCTCACTTGGGTTGCGTATCGACAAGAAAGTATCGATATTGACATTATGCGAGAAAGCAAATATCACAAACACAATCATATCGAAAATCGGACACTTTAATTTTTCATTAATTTCTTAACACATGCATACATTTTGACGTATAAAGTTGTTAGGTCAATTATCAAACTTTACTTTACCTAAACTGATAAACATAGTTTCGCCTCTTCACTTATTCTACATTCATATTGTATTAATTTCTATTAAATAAGTTTTTGCCTTCAGATAAGTTTCAACATTTTAATCAACTCATGTCACAAATATGTTCCGCAATTTATCTACGATAAACAAACTTCACTGAGCTATCGATTTTTTATGAAAATCGGTTTTTTCTACTCGATTGATTGTCCAAATTTTAAAGATATTCCAAATTTAAAATCGCAATGAACAAACTTCAGAATTATTTTTTTCTTGCAATAAGATTTCACTCTTATTTGAGAATACATATTTGAAAAATAATGTCGAGTATACCCAACTTTTCAGAATGTCGTAAACAAACAAGTGTAATACTTTCAAACAGAGTTTTATAATTATGGAAATGCTAAATATAGACAAAATCAATAATGCAATTTCAAAAGAAATTGATTTTATTAAAATAAAAAAATTGGTGGGTTGTTCTGTGATTTTTTGTTTGAGTTTAGTTTTGATATGCAAAGAATATTTTCCGATATAATCGTGATAATAATCGAAATCTCACATGAACATAGGTGTATCGCAGGAAATGTCATATGCATACAGCCGTGGTCATATAAATAGCACAAAAAAAATATTCATCTTGTAGAATGTTTTTTTTTAATTAAAATATATTTTTTAAAAATCAAACAACTTTGGCGCTTCATAGCTAAACTTATTAACTAATTAATTCAAGAACAAAAATTTATAAATGTTTGAAAACAAAAGAGTAAAAATAAAAAAATTTAAAAAAAACCGAAATATGTGTGGTCACAGAAATAGCACAATGTCCAAATGTTGCCAATAACACTGTGTTACAAAAAAAAATCAAAACGAAACTTCTGGGATGGGACATAGCGTAGGTTGTAGGTATAGATAAATACATTTTTTTTGCATACTAGAATTTTTTGGTGCACATCGAAATTTTGAATAACGGTACAAAAACCGTTTTTTCGTACTTGCACTCACTCATGCGTCCATAGCTTCATCAAATATCCACCGATTTTCATTTTCTTACCAGTTTTAGATAGAAGAAACTTAGGTCTTTAAACGTGCCATACATGACATAACAGGTTTCATTTCTTATATTGGAGTATTTGATAGGTAAACTAATTTTTTGTTGGTTTTTTACAACTTTTTTGACTTTGGTGATGTTTTCGAACACTATTTTGGTATAAACCCGTTATACTTGTTTTATTATTTGAAAAGAATACTTTTTTACGAACGTGAGTCCATTTTCTAAAATCGGTCAATAATTAGCAAAGTTATAAAAGAGTTTTCAAAACGAAATTGCTCAATATGTTGATATTCGCTCCATTATAGCACCTAAAAGTATGCAACTATTTTCCGTTCGCATGTTGCGTAGTTAACAAAACGCAGTTTTTGACATGCCTTTTTTCCTAAGAATTTGAATAGCTCAATTAAATATTATTAGATTTTAATAAACTAAAAAGCAGAAGACGTAAAATTAAATGTGTTTTGAAACTACATACCAAAAAGTAGTTGCTTTCTACAAATTTAACTTATTAATTTACGTTCAAAGTTGGGTAATGTCGCAAAAAACTGAAAAAATTCATATATTTTTAAATGTAGCTCCCTCAATATTTATCCGATATTGCAGTGTAATACACCGTTAGAAAGGTGTTACTTTTCACTTTCCAACGACGTTTTTATTTATTTATTGTAAGACGCATAGTTTAGGACATAGAATTTTTAGACTCCATCAACCTCGAAAAAACGGTTTTTGTACCGTTATTCAAAATTTCGATGTTCAACAAAAAATTCTAGTATGCCACAAAATTCTATTTAACTATATCTACAACCTACGCTATGTCGCATCCCAGAAGTTTTTGGACTGTCACACAGTGTAATTCATAGAAAATAAGCTTAAAAGTTATAATTGTTGAACAAATTTAATATTTGGTTGAATATCCTTGATTTTCAAAAATGGCATTACATCTCCGGCCCATAGTTTCCCTAAGCTTCTGACATCTCTCCTTCGAAATGGAGTTCCAAGCTTCTTCTTGACACCTGTCCACAAATCGTCAATGTTGGCAAATTTTCTTCTGGATATCATGACCTTTACGTTATTCCATAGATATCCGTAGTAGAATCTGTTTTTCTTGGTTTTTTCTTACCATTTTTTGTATCTGTCAAGTAGTTTGCATTTAACTACACTACTTTAAGTGCGTTATACACCATCTTCTTAACTATTTCGGCTTTTTGAGAAGGTTTTTTCCCAGATTCATTTAGTGTGAATATAATCTTTCTTTCTTCAACCGAGCAATGCCTTCCACAACTCATTTTAGCACGTTTCCGATCAACTTTATTAATTCCTTACCTAAATATTAAAAATCAAACAAAAAAGTCTGCGAAAACCACTTTTACTAGAAATTAGCTACCGTATTATCAAAATGTGCTTTTTCTATGACCTTGCTAATAAGTGGTCGCGAACGAAATATAAGCATAAAACAAAAGAGAAAAATTATAACGGTAAAACTTTTGCCTGTATTACATGTGGAAGAGTGCAATAATCGTTTGCGATCAAAATTTTTATAATCGGATGTAAAATATTGTCCAAATGATCGATCGAAACAGTCTGTTTTGGTTTGTGCTATTTATATGACCACGGCTGCATATAGTTCTTCAATTTAAATATCGGTTTGCTGTGTCGATACAATATCGATATCCGCATATCGATGCCCATCCGTAAAGGCAACTTGTAATTTGCATACACCTCTCTCACTCGCTCTCCTTTCATCCTTTCACACGCTCTCCAGGTGGCCGAGAAAACATCCAAGTTCAAGGTGGACACGGAGGGCTGCAGCAACCGCAGCAAATCGTCGCACTCGACGTCGCGCAAATCGTCGCGGGAGAAGCGTCCCTCGATGATCGGGGAGCTGTGCAGCAGCGGGGGCGGCCAGCGCATGCGCAACTCGTACGGCAACATTCACGGCTACCACAGCAATCGCTGTCACTTTGGCAGCAATCGGGCCGTCAGCCTCGATCAGTACAGCACCAACAATCGACGCTTATCGGATGGCCTGCCGCAGGTCATCTCCGACAGCAATGTTTTCTACGGCCGCCACAATCGCAGCAGCCTCGAAACAACAGCGGCCAACGCCACTGGGCGGGCCAACAACAACGAGGATCTCATGAACATGAATATGAATATGAACATGAACATGAACGTGGCGCAGGCGCCACCTGTTGTCCAGCAGCCGCACTGCCACAGTCAGCTGGCAACGCTGCAGGGTCAACAGTTGCAGCTGCAACTGCAATTGCAGCAGGCAACTGATGCTGGTGATGCCAGTGTCGATGTCGACAAACTGTTGCCAGTTGTTGTTGCCAGTGTTGCAAGTGCAACAGCAGCTGCTACTGCTGCTGCGGCGGCTGCTGCTTCTGCCTCATCTAACGGCAACATATCGCCGACATTGCCCCAGGCGAGCAATGGCAGCGCATGCAGCAGCAGCGGTGGCACGAGCAGCAGTCGCATTGCTGCCGCCGTGCAACAACAGCAGCAACAGCAGCCAAGTGGCAGCAGCAGCAGCAGCTCTTGGAAGACGCGACTGCGCCAATTCTCGGACTATTTTAGCTTCAGCTTTGACAAGGGCAACAAGCGCTTTGGCAGCACACGCAGCAGTCCCTGTGCCCCACATGGCAACAACAACGCCACAGCCAATGGGGCAGGGGCAGCTGCAGCTGCAACTGCTGGTGGCGACACCAGCATGGACAGCAGCAGCAAGTTGCAGCAGGGACAGGCACTGGGCACATGTTGCACCATTTCGAATAGCATGCCGGCAACGTCATCGCCAGCTGGTCAGGTCATTGGCCACGTGGGCGGCGTGCCCGGCTTGGGGGGCGTGGCCAGGCATCGGGCCTACAACTTGGATGTGCCGTGCAGTCGCCATGCTGCCACACGCTACTCATCCGGCGACAGCAGCAGTCGCAAATCGTCGCGTCACGACGAGCACAACAACAGCAACATGAGCAACAACAGCAACATGAGCAACATGAGCAACAACAGCAACATGAGCAACAGCAACAACAGCAACAACACGCTGCACAGCAGCAGCGGCATCGTCGGCGGCGGCGGCGGCGGCGGCGGCGGCGAACTGTCGGCAATTCGAATACGCATCGGCAATGTTGCTGCTGCCAATGCCGATGACTGCATCAATGTTGCAGGTGGCGGTGCTGCAACGGCCTTGATGCCGCCCAGCGTGAGCTGCGAGCTGCTGGGCATGACCAGTGTCTCCTCATCCGAGGCGGTGCCAAAGATTTGACAACAGGGGAGCTCCGATACGACGAACACCACCAACAATTCGCTCTGTAATCAGGCGGCATTTCAAAACGCACGCGACGAGGCCGAGGCCATTATCAATGATTGTGATGATGTTGATGTCGATGTCGATGTCGATGGCTATGGCGATGTCGATGTGGATGGGACAAGCGAGGCGGATGCCTTGCAGCAGCAGGATAACTCCAGCTGTGAGGTGTCATCCATGTCGATGACCGTTTGGTCTGCGATTGGCCAACGACTCAATGCGCTCGTCTGTCATTGCTGTGAGCGGAAGTTGCCTGAGCCGGAGAATGTGTAAGGCGAATGAATGTGACGCATAACAGGATCGATCAATCAATCAATCAGTCAATCAACCAACCAACCAACCAATTAAACAAACAGCCAACCAATCATTGCCATTGCTATCATTTACTGTCCTTTATCCAATTTTCAATACCCTGTATCTATGTAAATGTCCGGGTATTACAACATTTCCGATCCAATTAACTTTCTTAGGAGCGTGAATCAATTTAAAAAATCTTTCTTTTTTACCTAGTTCAGGATTTTTAAGGTAAAAACAAAGAACCCTTTGCGCAAATGCTTTTTTAGCTAAATTGCTGTCAATACCAATATAAAATGATACAGCAATACTTGAAGATTTTTGTTTTTTAAATTATACTTTTAATTATTCAATTAAATGCACCAAAGAGTAACTTTAAAATTATTTCACACTCCTAATACTTATCTTTATCAGCATTTACCTCGAAGGACGCTTCTGTGTTCTTCTGTCTGTCAGTCTTAAAATCTCGCCACAGCCCACTAAGAAACATTTAAGGTGGAAAGGAACCTTTTTTTTTTATTGAATATTATTATAGGCTCTAAGCTGGGTACAGACTATCTTCTAGTCGAGCACACTCGACTGCAGTGCTCTCACTTGTTCTGATGATCCATTCATGCCTAGCAAATATTTTAAATCAATTATACACACACACACACACCCATACTCATACACAGACCCAAAAACAATTTATTTGACATTATGACAAATACAATTAATTATTATTTTACATAAATATTATATGTTATTCATAATACATTACAATTATACAATTATTAATTTTATTTAAAAAGTGTTTTAATTCATATTACATTATGTCGTTGGTATATTTCGGCTTTTTTCTAACTGTGAGCGCATAATTTTAAAAATTGATAAAGCGAATTTTTTTGTAGATTTTGAGATAGCAATTATGAATTTTTTCCACCTCTTGGTTCTGAAACTTCGCACACTTCCTAAATGTACTTCGCAGTGAGTTTTGATATTGTTTTCGCAAAATGTCTGTGGAATAGTTAATTCAATTGTTATGTGTAGTAATTGTTAACAGGCCTATGTAGATGACATACAAATACGAAAGGTAAACTTGACGTACATCTGAAAATTTGAGAACGCTTAGAGCCATTGTCGCATGCCTCATTCCTCATGCCACATGCCGCATGCAATCGCGCGAACTGCAATTTGACATTAGCAAACTGATTAGCCAAAGGAAGCGGCTCAGCGATTCATGGTCTGTTGGTAATCGGTCTTCGTCGCCAGCGGCATGATATGGACATGCCGCTCATTATGCGTAGCATGCGACATAGTCCCTGGTTGTCAGTTGACAATCGCCAGTCGGGCGGTTGCATGGCGTCCATATGCCATATGGCCACGAATCGTTGCACGCGTTCGCGTTTAATTACGCAAACAAATTTTTGCATTTTGCATACACAAAGCCAAAACTAAGTCCCCATGCAACCATGCCACATTCCACATTCATATTTACATATGTACCTCTTTGCCTCCAATACCCAATCGTAATCGTAGTGCAGAGGTAGACACACTCAATCATGTATGTAGGCCTAATTCCATTTGCTTGTATGTGGTTCTGTTTTTTCTGATTTCTGTTTTGCGGGGGCAGGAGACTGATTTTTGAGGACGCCGCGTGCCATGTTATTAAAAGTCATCATTTTGGCCGAATTCGATTTGGCAGCTGCTGCTGCTGCTGCTGCTGCTGCTGCAGTTGCAAGTGCTGCTCGTGGCACACTATTAAACACCGAGCCAATGTCTCTCGGCGCCCCGCAGCCTTTGCCACAAAATTTGTTTATCAGTTTTTGAAAGGGACTCCTAATTGCAACTAGGCATGCCCCAAGGCAACAAGCACTGCGACTTGCCACTCCCCTGACCCCTTTTTCTCTCCTCACTATTTAACTGATGTTTGTTGAAACTTCTGCGTTAAGTTCGAAATTGGTTTCAACTCGATTTTACTTTCTTTTGCTCATTTGAATTGAAAAAGTTTTCAATGTTGCTGCTATTTTAGCGTTGCCATTCTGCAAATATGCTCATGTGGCAACATCACACTTAATATTAAACTAACTAGCTAACTTGTGAGTGACAGTTAATTAAGAATTTTGCAACTTTTTCATTCAATTAGCCAAACTCATCAGTAAAACGCTGCCAACTTTGCAAGTTATCTGGCGTTGCCAGAGTTTTAAACAATTTATAAAATTGTCACTTAAATATTATAATTGTATGTAATATTTATTTATTATTTATTGATCATTATAGATCAACAGTGCTATTTTTTACTGTGTATTTCTATCATAAAATTGCTGTTCATTCATTACTTTTTGATACACATTCAACAATTCAGACACACATATTACCTCCATGAACACTTTATTTTAAAGAAAATTAAAATCAATTTATCCAACCGAATTTTATTCAATTAAAATGGAATTGCATGATTTTCTCGCAAAGTATTAGGCTTTCACCTTGTTTGATATATTCCGATTAACTGCATTATTTATTAATTCAATTACATTACTAAACCAACTTAGTCAAGTTGAAGGGTTGGTGCTGTGTTAATTGTGAGCATACTTAATATAGATGGACAGATTTTATGCAAATCATTTGATAATCAAACACTCAAATACACATGCACACGCACACATCCAAGCATGAAAAGTGGAACACACATCACTTCGGTGCTGTAAAAAGTGCATTTCCGGTAAGATGGCAATGAAGGAGCAAGTAAAACAAGCCCCCCGATTAAAGAATCAATTACAAGACAAACACACATGCATATTAAAAGTTTTACAACACAAAACTGCAGCACTAAAGGCAGCTAACAAAAAGAAAAGAAAAGCGTTTGTATTGCGAAAGAAACCAAAAGAAAAACTTGATAAGAATGACGACAAGCTGGATGAATATTAACATAAAAATATGAAGCGAAATTGTGTCTAAAAATAAAATAAAATAAAAAAATAAATGAAAATATTGTATTATTAAAATATCAATGTAAATTTCTGTATGTAATTATGTTAAATGTACGATCTCTTCACATACGAATACACTCATACATACACACGCACATACACATGTCATGTTGAAAATACATTGCATACTTTTTAGCGCCAGCGCCACTTAGTGGCAACTGGTTTAAGGACAAGCAAGCGAAAGGGCAAAGAAAAGTGAATAAAAGTGAAAATAGGAAAATTATATATAAAAAAAATTCAATTAAAAGTTAAGCGCAGCAGGCAACCAAGCTGGTACTTGGCCAAAAATAAACATACACACACAGAGAGACATACACACACACAAATATGCACCCATAGTAAAAATACTCTTACTGTTTAAGTGAAACCTTATACATATGTGCATTTTTCTATTTTTTCTTAATTAAATTTTTCTTTTTGGTTTGATCTTCTCTGCTAAAAATTAGCGAATAAAGCATACAATGAAATTGAAATTAATTAAAATTTAAGACAAGTCACACAAAAAAGAATAATTATGCGTAACATAAACAATGGAAAAACGGTGGAAAACTGTGGAAATTTACATGTTAATTAAATGTACATTTAAATGTCTAGCTAAATGCAAAATTATCGACAAATATGAATAACTAAAAAATATATAATATCAGATATATGTACGATATATTTGTGTATGTATGTATATTGTTATTGTGTGTATATTTCTGTTTGTAATCGTGAACGTCATCGTCCTCGTTGTTGTTGTTAAAATGAAAACTGTAAACTTTTATTAACCAAATCTCAAACTATGAGTATGTTAAGCAACAACACAAACAAAAACTAAACTAAACAAAACAAAATATTTGCTCGATGTCGCGTTGTCTGCATTGTTGTCTATATATTTTTTTTTTTTTTTTTATTGGAAATAGTTATAGTTGACATCCAATTAATGTCTATATACCAAATACTAATATGTCAAAGGAGAAAATGTTTTAGGTGAATGAATGTATTATGTATTAGCTTAAGTATGATCTACAAATATCGCATTCATTAGCTTTACTAACATCATGAATTCTTTCAGTTGTTGCCTTAACTGCAACACCTATACACACACACATACATTTACACATTGAGGCTTGCGTGTGTATTGGGCTTGTAAAAGTTCTCGTCATACTATGATACAATCCATACCCATTGCAAATGCCACAACTTCCCTTGTTTAATGACAAACATAAAGACTAATACTTGAATTTACAACCTTTCCAACAAATCAAAAAAAAAAAAAATAACTAACAACTAATACTATATATGTTAAAATAAACGAAATAATAAAAAGCTCTAGGTGTTTTACAAATGTATAAAAAAAAAATGTCAAAGAAAATGTTCAAAAGAACAAAAAAATATGAAAATAAAAACCATTTTAAGCTTAATTTAATTAGTTTAGAGGAAAAAGAAAAACAAGAGAATGAATATGCTTTTCGATGTACAATTTATATATTAGTCCACATTTTGGCAGTCAATTAACAAAACAGATACAAATACAAGAATATTGGTAAAACACAGACACGCTTTCCCCGAACCTCCAAAATGCAGTAAAATAAATACAAAAAAAAGATTTAAAAAAAAAACCAAAACGGTTAGAGAACAGCAAATTGTAACACTTACAAAATGATTTAGATAGGTATGCAGGTGACTAGTTAAAGTTATAGGATGGGCAAATGTTTGTTTATATTTTGTAGAATGGTAGTACGAATAGTTAAGATCAAATTGTGTACGATATGTGGCTAAGCAGGAAAACGTTAAACAAAAACAAAAAGAAAATGAAATATTATGAGCAATTTGGACCAACTTACTAAACTCTTTCAACACTGAAAACAACAGACATACATACATAATAAATATATACATACTATACATAAACATATGAATGGTATATGAATACATAGAATATATTACTTGTTCTGATACTTGTAATTGCATCTGAATGCGATAGTTAAATGTAAAACTTACAACAAACCAAAAACTACATGACAAGAAGAGAAAAACACAACTACCTGTCGTCTATATACAGCACAGTTAGCTGAAGTCTAAGAATCGATAGCGAGACCGATACGCGATCAACGATAAACGATGCGAATATATCGCTCAGATCGGTGGAGATATCGAATCAAAGGCATAGGCATCTACTTTATACTTTTCTACGTACATATCTTACAAATGAAGCGGTAGCAAAAAAACTTCTCAAAACGGTTTCCAAGCCACAAACAAATCCCAAATAGTCAGCAGCCACAGAATGAGAAACTGCAAGTACACACACAGACTCACACACAGGACGCATGTATCTAACATTTAACAATCAACCTCAAGGCGTCTCAATAACCACCGATAACGGACCACAGTAGTGCAAAAAGATCATACATTGTTATCGAGACATACACACGAGATATGGATTGTAACTGTTGCCTGAGACTATCGACCATAGACCGTTGGCAATCGGTTATCGGTTATTTTGCAACCGTACTTTCAGTCCCTTTCTGTCTCAATATCTAACAATATGTAACTTTATCTCCCTCTTCCTCTCACTCACATACTTTACACGCAATTCTGCACACTCGACAGTAAAGAGCTCTTAGAGAAGTACGTTTAAGTGCATAGACTATATATACTAATTATATACATACTATATACATATACTAGAGACCCTCCTGAACTTTAAAACCAAAAGCCTTTAATTCAAAAACAAAAACAAAGACTACATTTTATTATACAAATGGGGACAAGATGAAACCAAAATGCAATTTTAAATAGAGTAAACGAGTAAATGTTATTAAAGCATTCTTCGGCAGGCCGAAGCTTAGATGCTCTCTTTAAAGGCCCACACTCATACACACTCACACACACACACACACACACACACACACATGTACACACACACACATAACATACAACAAGTTTCAACCCAAAACAAAGATACTACAAGTATGAAAGTCGCTTTATCTATAAAATTGAAGTTTTACACAACTCTCATATCTTCGGTGAATTGAGAACTTCTTAGGACTACTATATCAATTTAGTAATGTTTTATGTTCTTTTTGAAAGAGTGTATAACAAAGGAACTCTATATATATGTACACCATTGGGAAAAATAATAAGTACACTCTTTTTTTTTTTTATTATAACAGCTATTGTAAGTCAAGTCTTTATATTTATAAAATAACTTTGGAAGGGTCATTAAAATTCCGATTAAATAATGGAAAATTTAAAATTTCGAATTTATGTAAACGTTTAATTTTTCAACTGTACTCCTTGATTTAATAAAAAAAAAAAACAATGTTTTGATGCAGAAAAATTCTTCAATCAACTCTAAGAGTGACTGCAATAAAATTTTCAAAAATCTTTTCGATAATATTTTTTATAATTTTTTTAAAATCGCCTAAAAGGCACTTATTGTATGAAAATGACATATAAGTGCCTTTTAAGCAATTTTAAAAAAATTACAAAAAAAAATAGCGAAAAAATATTTGAAGTTACTATTTCAGTTACTATTTAAATTGCTTAAAGAAAAAAATCGAGGAAAATTCGAAAATTGGGTTAAGGAAAGTTTTGTATCATTCAATCGGAATTTAAATGACCTTTCCAAATTTATTTTTTAAATATGAAGACTTGACTTACAATAGCTGTTATACTAAAAAAAAAGAGTGTACTTATTATTTTGCCCAGGGGTGTATGTATAAATATATATTGCTCTATTTTCAAAATGTATGTCAATGCAAGAAATCTCTACATACAAATATAAATATATATATATATATGTTGTATATGTTTATTAAAAGAGCAAATCGTTATTATTTTTAAACAAACTCATTTCAACGATGAGAACTTTAGATATTGTCGAAAACAAATAGATATGGCATCAATTATGTGGAGAACACAACAGTGACAGAAACTAGTTTGAAAGCGATAGGAAAACTACTATTTATAAATACTTACATACATAATAAAAATGCCTGTTCAACATATAATACTAAATAAATCATACACAATATACAAAGATACTAAAAATACTGCAAACTCTCCATGCACATCGTGTTGTATAACTGGCAAATACATACAAATACATATATTAGCAGCTGCAATGATTAAGTGTAAATTACTATATAAAATACAAACAAAAAATACCGAAAAAATACCACATAATGAAATACATATGTATGTATGTGTACTTTGCATCTTTTTTCCCCAGTTTACCATAAATCACAAAAAAATCCCACAAAATAAGTGAAAAACGACGAAGAAGAAGACGAAATTAAATACCGTAAATTTCAATGAAGAGAAATTACTAGGAAAAGCAGTTGGAAACTATTTACAAGCGGTATAAAGTACAGCACCCACAAAACATATTAGATGCAACTATGAAACAAAAAAAAGAAAGCAAGTCAAACTTGTCATAATTGAACCCAAAGAAACATTTTAAATGAGTACACATATAAATATTCTACATATGTACATATATGCATGTACATATGTGTCTGATAAATGATTATCAAAGCAAAACAAAAAAACACACACATACAAATCTAAGTGTACAATGAATCAAGTTAAATGCATTAACGAAAACAAGCAACAATAAAACACACACACACACACACACACATATATATATATATATAAAACATGGAGATACTCATACAATCAAACATTCTTAAATTCAACCACACTGTGGGCCAGCTTAAAGGCCACATCGCTAATGCTGTTGACCAACAGAATACTAATTATACAACTTGTACGAGTATTTACTTGAAATCCCAATCTGCAAAGTAACACAAAACATAAAGAGTAAAAACAACAACAAACAACCAAAACAGATACATATGTAGCTAAAGGAAAAACTCACAAAAAATGATAAAAAAAAAAAAAAACAAATGGCATACCAAAAAAAAAAATCTTTCTGAAATGCATTTAAATGGAAATATTCAAATGAAAATTGTATTTAAAATTTAAGTTATGTCCACTCGTTTGTATACCTATGTGAATTGCCAACGAGTGCTCGACAATTGCGAGCCACACTCACAACATTCGCTCACTCACACAGACACACTCGCGCACTCAAACACACAAGCACACAAGTATTTTTGTGTACAAGTTTAAAACAAAAAAAAAAAAAACAAATAATAAGAGCAGAAAATATGAACTACTGATTAATATGAAATATATTGAAATAAAATAATTTCCAAACTAAACTTTCAAGCAATCGTAGTATTTTTTTTTAATATTTATAGAATTTATACCCCAAGGTTTAAAGGAATAGCAGTCGCTTAATTTACTCTCAAAACTCCCTCACGCTTTGAACATTGGTTGCACAAAGTCGCTTTCTTCATCGTCGAACAACTGTCGGATATTTCGACCCAGCTGTTGAACAAATTAAAACCCGCAGCGACAGCTGCGGTTTTGATTTTTGCTAAAAATAAAAGAGAAATCCTTGTTCGATCAACAGCAATGACACCCAAGTGGTGTTATTCCAACATGCATGGAAGCTTCACAAATCGCGAGCTTTTTAACCATAACTGTACTTGATAAGCTTTTAATCGCTTAGCATTTTCCACTGCCAAAAAGCTGTCCGTAAAGCTGTACGCAGTGGAGAGCTTTTAAATTGTAAATCACAACATGTTGCATTAGAAAACAATAAGGTAAGTTCGAGTTGGAGCAGCCTGTGTGAAAGAGCTGCTTTAGGTTTCATATAAAATGAATACATTTAAAGTCCTTTATATATTTAAATACATATATAATTATTTAATGTATACGCAGTAAAATTGACAATATGATTTGAAGCCATAAATGTAATAATAAGTTTCCTAATAAATCCTTGTATTTAAATATCATCAATAGAAATAAATTATGTTTGTACTACATGTATGTATGTATCCCCCCCTATGATATTTACATGAAAATGTAAATTAAATGGTTTCGCAATTTACAACAGCAATATAATTCAAAATATAAAATCGCACTATTTCAATTTTCATTTTAAAAATAATAAATCTAGTATAAGTCTGCATGGCTGCATTCAAAACGTCAAATGAGACATTCAAGCTCAAATGAATAAAATGCGTTCAGCTTCGTCTCACAATGAATTGAATGAATGAATTCAAACCGAAAACTTCACATACAAACAAGGCAGAGTGAATTGCTTTTTGTTTACTTTTCGAAAAATGAAATAAAAGACTGTTTCTTGCACTTAATGTACATACTTTTACTTAATATTAAACTAGTATTCAAAATGAAAATTTTATTTTTGGGTTTTATTTATTGCAGTTTAACAAGAAGCATTTATGTTTGACTAGATTGGCCGTGCTTCCCGAATATTTATTCACTTGCAAGCCACAAACTCAGTTATTTTTCTTCCATATTTGTCTAAAACATTGCCAAATATTTCACACATGTTACTTCGACCTCTTTTCCCATTTAAAAAATAATCCCCGCTTAAAATCTTATTCATTATTATATTAGGCGTTGCTTAGACTGCAGTTAGCTAAGAAATTTTGATTTTTGATTAAATTATGATTTTACTTTAAAATTCTCAACGGACAACAAACCTTAATTTACAGATTCATAAAATATTAGATAATTAAAATATTACAACAAATGTTTTAACTAAAAAATTACATTGGACGAAGAATCTTAAACAATTAATTTTTTACATTAATTACTTACATTTTGTTCACTAATACTTTCCGAAGTCATCATTTCATTCGGTTCTCGTTTATTCGATTCCGTTCGTATGAGTTCTCAAATTACTCAGAGACATTTTAGGGTTGGCAACAATTTTTTTTCGAAATACTTTAGGAGGTGTGACCTTTTTTGTGAAGCAAATTTGAATGCATGTGAAGTCAAAACTTTAAAAGCGTTTATCACAAAACCACGTTATTCGAGCTTGCGCCACTGATTGCGCCCGTTGTTCTAAAACGATTTTGATGAAATAAGTGCAATCGACGCAGAATTGTCACCGTTATAGCCCCTCCTCAATCATAATTTTAAAAATTTTTTTACTATTTTTTTTTACCTTATACTACAAAAAAATAGCCCAAAATCAATATTTAATTTATCAATGGCCGCCATTTTGTAAAAGAAAAATCGTAAAATTATGATCGAGGCACTGAATCTAACGCAGTTTAATTTTTCAATTTCGGATGATCCGAAGTGGAGTTATACACAGAAAAAAAAATCCGGGCTATTTAGCCCGAATTCAAGCCGAAACGATGTCAGAAGTGGGGTAATCTCGGATTTTCTTAAATCAAGTACGAAATACTTGATTTTTTCAATCCCGAATTCAAGCCTGAAATTCTTAAATTCAGGCTAAAAAAAAATAATTTTTTTTGTTACATTTAAAATTTTTTTTTTTAAATTTTTTTTTAACCTTTTTTATTAAATTTTTTTTTTAAGTTTTTTTTTAAATTTTTTTTTTATTTTTAATTTTTTTGTAAATATTTTTTTTATTTTTTTTTAATTTTTTTTTATTTTTATTTTTTTTTTTTAATTTTTTTTTTATACAAGTTTTTTTTAATAGTTTTTTTTTAATTATTTTTTACTAAGATTTTTCTATTTTTACCCTTTTTTTTTTAATTGACGGTGGGAATCGAACCCAGGTTTTTTTTCAAACAGGTCGGCGACTCTAACCACTGAGCCACCGAACCAGTTGAAATGAGAGAGACCGAAAGAGAATATAGTAATTTGGGCTTATTTTCCCATTTTAATCTCGATACAGGCTTGATTATTCAGCTTAAGCCTGGAAACATACTTAAAAAATGCAGGCTTAAATCAAGTATTTTAGGCTTGATTTTAGAACGGCATTTTTTTTTCTGTGTACGTGCCGCAGGCAGCATACCTTTTTTTCGACGTCCAACTTTGAAAGCCGAAAACTTTTGGAACAGCCTTCATACAAAGAAAACGAAAAATTTTTTATTTAATTCAATATATTCTTATTATAATAAAAAAAAAAACATAATTTAAAAAACTATTTCTATTTTCAAATAAGATTTTTTTTTAAAAAAGGTCCAAGAACATCCTTCCATCCAGGAATATCCCCCTAAATTTGATTGCAGCCGTGCAGACCAGTTATGCCAAATTGACTTTTCGGATAGATTTGTCTGGATTTCAACTGCTTCAGTCGGGAAAAATCTCAAACAGCTTATATCCCAAAATGTGGAATTGAACATGTTATTATTTTTTAAATTTCTTTTATGTTCCTTCAAATTGATCTTATAAAAACGCGGGTGTTCGTCTGTAATTGTGAGAAAATGCAGCCAGATTTTAAAAACTGGATTAGCCGGATGAATCGGATATTAACAAAGCATTTTGCAAATGGGTAATTCTCCCACGTCGAATGCGACATTCGTACGCATTCAAAGTGAAATAAAACATATGCCAAAACATTATTTTGTTTTGACAAAAGGGGAAACTTATAGGTATTGATTAGCACTATAATTGGTGCTAAAGTGGATTTTGGGAAATTGTTCGTTTTCAAGATAATTTAAAAAAACCAAGGCATTCGCACGCGACTCAGATAGAAGTTGTTTTTTTGGAGACCAGTTCTACCACTGATTTCAGCGGAACGTGAACGTATATTTTGATTCAATTTATTTTTAAATGTAATGCATTTATTTATCTAAAAAATGCTTTTTGTTTGATTTAAAAATATTAAGTAGTTTTTTTTTAAATTAAATTTAAGTCACTGTCGGTAAGTACGGTTAAGTAGATAAGAAATTTACCGTAATTAGCAATCTTATCGTGTATGCAAAGTTATTAAGTCTTTTCCGCAATGTTAGTTGCTGTGTAAGATCTCAATGGTATTGCACACAGGCCAATCCCTAAGTAAAACACTCTCGAGTTTTAATTATGAACTGACATCGTTTATTAAGTTGTATGCGTTTTTAAAGGTTTTCTTATGTATTAATAGACAGAGTTAGATATAGTATTCGTATGTTTCTGACTTCTTCCTACTTATTGTATTGTCTTATGTGATTATTAGATAGAGTCGACAGTTGTCTTACATTATGTTTGGTTCTCTTTTACTCATTGTCTAGTCTGATCTTATCTTATGTATTAGTTATTTGACCCCCCCCCCTGTGATCCACATTCTAATCTGCTCTACATTTCTTTACTCCTTGTGCTCTATGTTCTTATCTGCTCCCACATATGTATATGCAGGCTCGCTTATGTTTATATGATCTTTTTATTGCTGAGATCTAGCATTTCAATCCGTGAGGTAATTTTATGCCGTCGTGACCCTTTTGTGTCGCTTGAGCGTTGCACATGTCGTGGCGCATTCCGAGGGGTGATCAAAAAGTATGTTCATTTATGAACATATCGTTTTTTTTACATTTTTTTTATTTTCTTTGAACATAAACCGATATTAAAAAGAGAGAATATCAATGCATAATGTCTCTTATTAAGAACTAGAATCAAAACAAAACGTGCAATAGAAATGCTCAGAACAGAGCTTTTGCACTTTTTCGACTTTGCATTTAAATATTTCAAAATGTGTTATGTGTAAATGTAAAATCCGCTTGCATTAGTTAAATTTAATACAAATATGTTAAAACAACATACTTTTATAGACTTTTAATTTTTTGGCTGCGGTTGACATTTCTGGAGAAATGCCCAAATGCCCAGTTGGCCAACATTAATCTCATGAAATGGGAGAACTTTAAAAATACTTCACAGTTTTGGTCTGAAGTAAAAAATATCAATTTGTCTAGCAATAACCCCTTTTTCAGAGCTGGTTACTTTATGTATATTTTATCTTCTGCGGATTCGGACTGCGTCGACACAATTCGTGTTGCCATTCGTACAACCTTAAAGGTCGCTTCACACAAGCACTTTTTCACCGACACTTTTCGTCAAAAAGCTGTCCTTGTCGTGTAACCACACAAAATGTCAAAGTTTCGGTAAAAAACTGTCGATCACCGAAGGAAATAGAACACGCTCTATTCCATCGGTGAGCGATGGTGAGCGACGTTGAGCGTCACGGACAGCTTTTTGACGAAAAGTGTCGGTGAAAAAGTGCTCGTGTGAAGCCAGCTTTAGTTTATAGGCACCATGGCGACGTACAATGAAAACAAAGAAAATGAAGGCGAAAAAATCATTAAAGAGGCTCTAAAACTATCAAATTAAATAAAAAAAGTAATAGGAAAAAATGTGGTCTTATTTTTTAGTTGTTCAGCTTTTTTTCACTTTATTTTTTTGGTCGTTTTATCTTTTTTTTTCCAGAAAATGTTTGTCATCACTGGTGCAGACCTCTAATATGTAGTTATAGCATTTGTGGTCGCTGGTATTTTGTTGCGCTAAATGTATGAACGGAGCTGGCAACATGTTGCGTTGTGTTCGACACGCGCTCGGCAAATGTTCGAGTTGGCAGCGCCGTTGGCGCCGCGATTTCGGATGTCGTTTCAGTTGACATTTGCAAACGCGACGCAGCAGTCGCTGGCGACGCTCGACTCTCATCTCTCGCGGATTCAGCTCGGTTCGTTGTGGGCGCTGAGTTAACATTTCGCAGCAGCAGTCGCAACAACAACAATAACAACAACAGCAACAGCAACGAATTCAAAAGGCAACTCGCAATACAAAAGCAACAAAAGTCTTTAAATAAACAGAAAAGGACGCGGTGTCAATGCAGCGTGTGTCTGCAAGCTGTTGTTGTAGTTATAGTGTTGTTGTTGTTGTTGGTGTTGTTGTTGGTGTTGTTGTTGCGTTAGCCGCGTTAACATTTTCGTCTCTCGCTCCACTTCATTACACACACGCCATTTTGTCGGCAACGTGCGTTGTGGATCGTGTGTGGATTGTGGATGATGATGGAGACGAAATTTCTGTTGTATGAGTGTGCGTGTGTGTGTGTGTGCGAGTTTGTTGTGTTTTGTTTATATGTGAAAAGCTGTGTGTGTATAATCTCCATTTAGTTTTTGTTTTTTTGTTGTTGTTTTTTTTGTTGCTTTAAGTATTTTTAGTGGTCGCGTGCGCAATTCGGTGTCAAAGTAAAACATTTACGTGAGATGTAAGTAGCAGAAAGAGCCTTGAAATGTCCTAAAACAGGCCATACACACAACAACAACAAACAACAAAAAGACGGAAATATGAGAAAATCAATGCGCGTAAAAAGCGAACGGCGTGTGTCTGTGTATGTGTGTGTGCATGTGTATGTGTGAGCCAAAGAAAATCCATAAAACGCGCTGTGAAAGTCGTCGCAGTCGAGCTATGCGAATAATTTATAAGATTGAAATTAAAGACACAAAAGACGCTTTCTATGTGTGCATCTATCTATGTGTGTGTGTGTGTGTGTGTGTGAGTGTGTGTGTGTGTGTGTCTCGCATGCCTTGAAAGCAACCGCAAAAAGCAAAAGGAAGATAGCAAACGGCGCACAAAATTATTTCTTGGCAACAGCCTCAACAACAACGCCAAATGCATAAGACGCCCGAAATGCCAAAAAGCTTTGTACCCCTACCCACCCCCCCCCCCCTCCCCTCACCGCTTTTGCCCCTTTTGGGCCGATGCAAAAATGTTGTAAACATGCGAGGCCGACGCCGACGCCGACAGTGACGACGACGTCGACGTCAATGCCGACGGCAACATGAAGTGAAACACCGAACAGCTGATATGCCTCTGGGGCACATTGGCACATGCTACAAAATGCATGTAACACACACACACACACACACACATAGATACTAAAGGAGGCGTCTAACAAGAAAGAGAGAGCAAGCGAAAGGTCAAGTTAGAAAATTGGCAATAAACTAACTGTCAACACACTGCTGCAGAAATGTCTTGAAGCAACGAGTTCATAAATAACGAATGCATTTGAAACGAGTGCATTTTTAATGAAGATCCACTCGTATCCTACAGAAAACAATTTTGTTGAATTCCATGGGAATACGCATATGACAGACTTCCATTTAGGCATTTAACTATGAAAATTAAAGCTCACCTAGAAATGAAGAAGACAAGCGAAATTCAAACTTTTATTTTGACTAGGATTCCTATTGCGTATACGCACTGTTTGCATGTTAAAGTATGTTTGTAAATGGATGTTTGTAATAATGACTAGTGCATTAAATAATAAGCGTTAGCACTGGGAATCGAAAAAAAAAAATAAATAAACACATTGCTAACAAAATAAAATGGATACTTTCATCTAGACTGTCAAAGTCTTCCTTCTTTAGTAATTTAAGCATGAAAATTAAAGATTAAAAGACCTGGCGTAATTCACATATGTTCATGAGGACAGTAAGCTAAAAAATTTGTTTTTGTTTTTTTTTTGTTTAGGCTAAAATTTAAATATAAATTGACTAGGATTCTTATTGCGTATACGCACTGTTTGCATGTTAATGTATGTTTGCAAATAGATACTCTTTCATTAAGGTATTTAACAATGGGGATTAAAGCTTAATTTCCGCTTAAGTGGGCTGAATACGAAACTCAATCGCTTTATTCTCTAGGATTTTTATTACGTATTACGTATACGCAGTGTTAGCTTGTTAATGTATGTTTGTAGATAGATATTTCTATGCCTATTCACGTCAACTAGACATCTTAGGCATACTTATGTGCAGTCACTGTGAGCAGCTTAATACACTCGGCGAAAAGACGAACAAGACTCATAACAAAGCCAACTTAAAAGTCAAAATAGCGTTGGAATTAAACTACTTACTTATAAAATTTCGCTATTATTGTTTTCAATTAACTTGTATTATCAATATATACACCCCCACTTTATATTTTATTTATAATTCAAAAAGTATTTATCCTATATAACTCTTAATTTTTTACATTGATAAAAAAGAGCGCAGGTATCGAAGGATTAAGGTTATCAAATTTGTATTTTGGTATTTTTGATATTTTTGTATATTGCAGTAAATCGAGCTTGTTAATTATTTGCATATTATTTGACTGAACTTCTCTGTGCTTTGTTTTTCAATTGATTTTTTCGCCGAGTGTAAACGATTTGAAGGCCAAGTGACAGCTGAGGGAACCGTGCCCTTCTGCCAATCAACTTAACAATGTTTTACTTTCTGCAGCTACCCGCACAGTGTGACGAAAACGACGCCAGACGCCAGTGTCGGAGGTGGTGGTGGTGGAGCAGCAGTGCAAGTTGGTGCCAGAGCAGCCGCCAAGTTCAAAATCAACGCCTGACAATGACAAAGCGCTCCGCTGGGCGGCCAACTGCAACAACGTGGCGCCCGCCAGCAGCAGCTGCGCCAATCAAAACAACAGCAACACCAACAACATCACCAGCAATTGCAGCAACAACAACAACCACTACAACAACAACAACAACAACAGCAACAGCAACAACAATCATTGAGCGCAGCACGAGATGGCGACGAAGTTGCCAGCGTCGAGGCTGCACAACAATGCGGATGAGCCGAGCGTCGTTGTCGTTGTATGCCTCGTTGCCGGCATGTGGCATGTCCTGGCTGCTGTTCGTCCTGTGCCTGCTCAGCTGCCTGTGCTGTTACACAGGTAATTACCAACACGCCACTCGCTTGACACTTGATTACCATGACGTCTGCCATCGTCCCCACTTCTCTCTCTCTCTCTCCCTCTCTCTCTCTCTCTCTCTCATTTTGATTTTTAAAAAAGTACACAACAAAAAAAAATTCGGGATATTTAGCCCGAATTCAATTCGTAACGTTGTCAGAAGTGGGGCAATCTCGAATTTTCTTAACCCAAGTATAAAATATTTGATTTTTTCAATCCCGAACCCAATAGTGTAATTCAGGATAAGCAATATTTATTAATTAAAATGTTTTTTTTTCCTTCTTTTTTCAATTTTTTTAAGCATTTTTTTGGTTTATTTAACATTTCAATCCTGATATAGACATAATTAGACAGATTAATCCTGAATACATACTTCAAAAATGCATGCTTACCTTAAGTATTTTAAACTTGATTTTATAATGACATTTTTTCTGTCTATTAACTTTGTCACAAAAAAAAATTTGCGTAACAGGCAGACGAAGGCGTGGCAGATGCCATAAATTATATATATTCGTGATCAGCATCAACAGCCGAGTCGATATAGCCATGTCCGTCTGTCCGTCTGTTTTGACGCCTAGAACTCAGAGACTAGAAGAGCTAGAGATTCCAAACTTGGTATGCAGGTTCGTCTATATTGCACGCAGATCGAGTTTGTTTTAGATTTTGGATCGGACCACTATATTACATAGCTGCCAAAGGAACAATCAGTCAAAAAACAAGTCTTAGTATGAAAATCTTTTTTCTTGTTTGAGAAATCTGAACCAAACCTGACAGAATATGCACATGGTATAGTTCCGTACATTCTGACAAAATTTGGTTGAAATCGGACTACTATATCATATAGCTTCCATAGGAACGATCAGTCGAAAAGCTAGTCTAAAGGCCTGTCTCCAGCACCGCGAAATTTTTATGTTAGGAATTTGCTATTTATTTCGTGTGTGTGGGACATAAATAAAACAGCTGTGTTTTGTAAACAGCGCCAATTTTAAAAGTTCAACTAATGTAAAAAAAAGTGAAAAAAAAACTCTGACGATGAAGTGATTGTGTTGGTGGCGAAATATATTGTTGCAAAAACCGTTTCATCTCACTTTTTGGTTTTGCGCACAGTTTTTTTTACATTTTTTCAATCGACACTAGCGAAATAATTGTCGACAATAAATTCCTGAGCTGTGCATCAGCTGTTCTCTCAGTCCACACACGCTGTCGATAGGCCAATTATCGATATTTATTTGTGGATTTCGTTAAGGTTGCTGGATACTCAAGCAACGAAATCATAAACGAAAAGTTTCGGCCACAGTTTTTTTTATATGAAGTTTGACAGTTATTTTTATTTTTCGCGGTGGATACTATGCTTTAGTATGAAAATCTTGAAACGGTCCCATACATCCTGACCAAATTGGGTGGAAACATCAAGTAGAACATCAAGTCTTAGTATGAACAACTTTTTTGTTGTTTAAGATATCTGAATCAATAACGATTTGTATGTATGATTGTATTTTAAGCGTTTGCTTTTCCATAGTATGTACGGGGTCTCCGACAGTCGAGTATGCTTGACTGCATCACCGTCCACCAGATTCCTTCTCACTTACAGATCATTAATTGAGAAAATGTTCAGTGTGAAAAAAAAATTTTTTTTTTTAAATTTAATTAAAAAAAAAATAAGAAGATTCAAAAATGTGAATTTAGAAGGTCCAAATTAGCCTAGAGAAATAGTTTTTAACTAAAAACACACTATTGTTTTATTACTGCATAAAATGGGTTAAGGCTATCCTTCTTACTAAGGTATATCCGGAATCATCGTTCAAGCTTTAAACCAGGGTTGTCGAATAAATTATTATGCATTTTCATATTATGTGTATATGTGCCATAGGTATGTTAGGAATCAGAGTATCAGCTACTAAATCAATTTATCGAATTACCATTAAATCAACATGCCAAATTTTCTAGTCTGCATTCCACTTACTTCCCAAAAAAAATATGAAAATATGAAAATTAATTGAAATTGCGATTGAATTAATTGAAGATCTCTTTATCAGTTAGTTAGTCTAACTTTAAGTCATTTTCAAAAATTTAAATTATTTTCAAGTTCAAAATACGGTCAAAATAAATACGATAAACATATTTCTGTATAATCAAACTTATTCAAAGGCCGCAAGTCAAATTGGTCGCTAAATATGAGAAAAGCATTAAAAGGCTTCCAAAAGGGAGGGAGGAATAGGGAAGGGAAAAAGAAAAAAAGGAAATCGGGGCTTGTAAGAGGACAACAATAAAGAATGTCCTTGACTTTGTACATGTAAAGTAGTCGGCGTTGGTTCGTTGGGCTTTGGTTTTGGTTTATGTTTGGGTTGGGGTTTAAGTTTTTTTGGTGCTTATTTGGTTGCCATGTCGCCATGCCCCAAGCACCTGGAGGCACCTTCATTGCCAGTTCCAGTTGCAGTTGCAGTTGCAACTACAGCTGCAAACAGAAGGCGTGCCACAACGAGACCACAACACTTACATTTTTGCACTATTGCAACGGCAACAACAATCAACCTGCAATCTGGCAACAGCAACAACAACAACAACACTCACACAAATATTGCCATATTTTACGGGCCATAAAAAGAACTATAAAAACTTTTCATTAGAGAATTCAGAAGATATCATTGATAGATGAAAACTTCTGATTGCAGATACTCTCAAAAAAAATGTATAAAATACAAGTTGGAAATTGTCATAATTTCTATTTCTTAGCTTGGACATTCGATATATCAAACGTCGTTCTCTATTTGCAAAAATATATTTTCACATCTTAAACATAAGCAGTAAATTTATTGCTGTATTAAAAACAACCTTTTATGAAATCCTTGATTTACTCGAAGCATTTGAAAATTTTTAAGAACTCTTTATCGCATAAGTAGCAGTTGCTTATAAAATATTTATATTTTAAATAAATAATTCAGGCTTCGAGTTTGCTGGCGTTAAAAATGATCAAATAAATTGCAAATAAATTTGATGTTAATAAATTAATCAAACTTTCTCGTTAGTTAGTTTCATAAAAGGGTATTCCAAGTGCAATATGACAAGAAATAATTTGGCCAGCTTCTGCTGTTGTTATTGACGCATAAAACTTTTTGGCAAACTATTTTGTAGGATGGCATAACGAGTCGCAGCTCCCACGTGACGGCTGCTCTTATTTTTATTATATATTTTTTTTGTTTTCCATATCCCATATCGCAATTCATTTCGATTCGTTTTCTTATGCTTGACTTCCGCTAGTTTGCAGCAGTTTGAGCTGCTTAATGCCAAGTTTTATTGCCCAGTTAGAACAAATTGAGTTACTGACCACAAGATTGCTCAGCAACGATGTCAAGGCATTGGGGTCGAGTGGTCTTTTAGACACTTCCAACTGCTCACTTATGGCCAACTACTCGTACATGCATAATTAGTTGGATTTAAGCCAACATTTGAATGCATTTTACATCGAGCCTGGCGACAACAACACGTCGAGACAATGTCGAATCATTACGGATCGATACGAGTCGTTGGGCCAGCAACGAATACAACAGCTAATTATATCCGTACAGCAGGCAAACAGTACAAGTGCCAAATGACCTACCCACACCCATACACCCATCACTCAAACACTCACACTAATTTTAAATGGCCATTGGCAACGATAATTGCGCTGATAGACGGGCAATCAAATCCTTTTCACAGCCTGTGAATTTCCCTATGCAAAATGCAAGCGTTTGGGTGTGTGTGCATGTGTGTGTGTGTGTGTGTATGTGTGTATTGGCGAGTGTGCCTATTCACAGCTACTCATTAGTAGAATATTGCTTAGGTGTGACGTCAGAGTGGCCAAGACTGGCAAACAAAAAAACTAAAGGCCTTCATACAAAAAATTTTATCGCATATAGCGAGAAGTGCATAGCGAGAGAAACATATGCTTATGATGAAGAGTAATAAGGAGGTGGGCATAACAAAGCGATACATCGAAGATAAACGGAAGAGTATGATACATATACATATATATCAGTATAATACGATAACAATTTATTTAATGCGAGTTGAGCATAACGAGTATTATTTAGTGAGAAGCTTATAGCGACTATTAGTGCATAGCGAATAGCAATCAGCGAGTAGCAAACAATGTGTGGCAAAGATCGAGTAGCAAAGATCGAGTGTTTAAAAGCGAGTGGCGCATATCATGTACCGTGTAGCATGTACAGCGTGGTATATAGCGAGTAGCGTATAACGTGCGGCTTATAGAGAAGCATAGAGACTAGTGTATAACGGACAGAGAGCAGCCGACAGGGAGTAGCAAACAACGACTTGTGAAAAGTGAGTAGTATATGGCAAGTAGCGAGTAACAAACAACGAGTAGTAAATAACGAGTAGAAAACAACGAATAGCTCCGCGAAAAGCGAAAAGGGTATAGAAAGTAGCAAACAGCGAGTAGCGAATAGTGAGTAGTATATAGCCAGTAGCTTATAACGATTAGGATATAGCGACTAACGAGTAGGACTAAATACTTTCTGCCACTTTTCACGTCGTCCTTTCATTTGTCGGCTTGAAGGTTGTCGCAGTGCTTATCTGACAAAATATGGTCGGATCTAGCGGCCACTCTGACCTGACAACGCCTACATATATTGCATATATTGCGTATACGAAACGTTGACAGCTAAGCGAGAGAGAGGAAGAGGGAGAGGAATACGTTGAGAACGAGAATTTGAGGAAGGGAAAGAACAAGTGTAGGAAATTTGCATTGCATAGAAGAAGGCGCACGTTTCACTAATTGCATTGCGAGCAAAACTCAAAATGGTTTTATAATCTTTGCTTCCGTTAACAATTCAACAACAACAACAACGACGACGACGACGACTACGACGACAGAACAACAACAACATGAACAAAGGCATCGAGTAGGTTTCCTTTTGCTGTTTGTCACACAACTAGACCCACACAAAGAAAAATCTCATTAGTGACGGCCGATGATTACCAACACACACAAACAAACACACACGCACGCACAGTGGGACTGAGAGCCAGGCACAAGTTGAAAAGTTGATGGCTGCCATGACACTGCCTGACACGCCCCCTCTTCCCCGCCCACAGCACTTTGCAGTTGCCACTGCGTGTGTAATTGTGTTATTTATATATATGCAACACAATTGTCAGCATTTATGAACTATTTTGGAATATACACACACACATCACTTTGTTAGCGACTATTTTGATGGGCAATTGCGCAAATTGCTGTTGAAATGAAAACTTAAATTCAAACAGCAATTGCAACTTTATTCAAGTAAAAATTAAAATTGGCACGCACTCAACCCGAAACTCATTGAAATTAAGCAGCTTAATCAGTTAATAGAACAGACGAAAGCTAATTACGCTCAACTTATCAAAGGCCTAATTTGATTGCAACTATTTTGAAATCAATTTATGAGTATTCATTTCAATTCAATCGAAGGGAAATTTAATTGCATCGCTTGCAGCCATTGAAATTAGTCGTAGTTCAGTAAGCAAAAAGTTAATTAAATTCTGCTAATCAAGAGCTGCCATTAAAGCAAAGCGATCGGTGCTAATTATTATAAATGTGTTAATGCAATAACTTTTTGAAACTAGTTACAGTCAAACTTCCCTAACTCTTATCACCATTATCCAAAGAAAAGGTTCGAGTGATGGAGATATTCGACTTATAGAGTTCTTTTTCTTAAGTTTTTTATTTTGCTGCCACTCGTTTGGCCTGAGTTAGAGAGAAATTCGAGATATAGAAGTTCGAGCTATGGAAGTTCAACTGTATTTCAAGAATTTTTAACTTTTAAATTAAATTCTAAATTCGGGAGCACAACAATAACAGCAACATTAACAACAGCGTCTCTTTTGGGAGCAGTAGCTGCTCCCGGAGCCAAAAAAAATTGCAAAAAAAAAATAAAAGCCCATATTATAAAACTTGCAATTAATTGAAATATGTTCAAACGTTAGTTGTCACTGAATTAATGACATTAAATTTTTTAATTGCATTCATTAATTTGCTTTAAAAATTGTATTTAGAACTGCATTCACTCAATCAAGTTTGATTAAGATTGAGGACAAATTTATTAAAATGAAAATTTAAGTTAAAAATATTGAAGGTACCTTAGACACGGAAAATAATAACAAACAAACATAAATTTAAGCTAAACAGTTGCAATTCACATGGAAATCGGATGTGTGGCAAAAGATATAAATAAATGCGATCAATCAAAATGTATTTGAATGAAAGAGTAACCTAACAATTTCAACTCTTATGGAGTCCAAACGATGGCATATAAATTATCAAGGTCACCTTAAATTCACTGAAAATTACTTTAATGATATAGAGCATTTAAATGTTTACTGAAGACAGAGATGAGGCAGGAAAATTGATTGACTTTGAAAATAGAACAGTGGACCCCATACTTAAATCAGATTTACGCTCGGCAATTTGACCCAAGAGGCAGAGTGTGTGGAAGGGCAGGGGGAGAGGTCAGCAGGTGGCGTTTAGGTTCGTGGAGGTCACCAGCTAAATGTCATAACAAAAGCTATTTATAAGTGAGCCGCATGGCTGCTCATAAATGACTTGTATCGTGTTTCGCAGTTGCCTTCAGTCCGCTTTCTCTGCTTACTCCAAGTCCGAGTTCGAATCCGAGTGCAGGACCAAGAGGGTCAGATGCAGATGGGGCAGGGGACAGGAGAGAGGGGTCAGGTGAAAAGGCAGCAAAGCGGCGACTCACGCAAGCCAACGGGCATTAAAAAGTAATAAGCATAATTGTAAAATGTCGCCATAAAAACAGAAGAACAGCCATGAAATCCAGACAGAGACAGAGACAGCGACAGCGAGCGAGAAGGAAGATAGATGAAGCGTGACGTATACGACACGTTGGCCCAACTTTGACCTAGGACAGGCCAAGTTGTTCGGTCGACAGCTAGCGCAAAAGTCGAGCTCTTGTTTTTAATTATTTAGCGATCTCAAAAGGGCTCCACAACACAGACGCTGACAGCGACAGAGACAGAGACAGCGACAGAGAGACAGAGACAGCACAAAAAAAAAATAAAAAGGAAGGCAAACAAACAAACAAAAGCGAAACGAAACGAAAACAAAAAAAAAAAAACGCACAAACAACTGCAACGAATTGCAGCAGTGGACCAAATGTCGGTGTCGCCTTATTCCTTCCCACCCCTTTCACTACCCCTCAACACTCTGCGCCAATTGTCCCTTTTGGCAGCATAAAACAAAGAGAAAGACAAAGCAGCATCTGAAAGTTTTGCGGCACTTTCACCGCCGCATGACGCGTCAGTGGTTCGGCAAGTTTGTTCAGCCGCCCGGAAGTTGCTTACAACTTCGAACCGTGTTTCAAGTGTGCCCCAACTGTAACGGTAACTGTAACGGTAGCTGTAACGGTAACTGTAACGGTAACTGTAACGGTAACTGTAGGTCGCGGTAGTTCACACAAATTGTCAACATCACGCTGTCACAGCTGCAAGTGCGACTCATACCTGCCCCATGTTGCATGTCGCATTTGAAAAGCTCTCGCGACGAAAAGCTCATTGCAACGAACCTGCGACAAGCATCCAACATGTCCTCAGCTGCAATGCAACACAAGTCCATCGAACCTAGTCCAATCCGAATCAATGGGATTCGATGATCTCAAAAAAACAGGTACTGTAATCATTATAAAAGATATTAAAAAAAAATTTAAGTAATCAAGGATGCCACAGAAATCGCAAGCGAAATAGAATTCCGCAGAAAGCAATTCCGCACGGAAAATTCCGAGGTTCCACAGAACTTCGAGAGATTTAATTTTTTTTAGCATGTTCACCAACCTTTTCAAACTAGGCTGCTAAGGGCTGACACCTTTTCAGATTAAATTACCCAAAGGCAACTTTTTTAAGTTTATCATTGCAGAACATTAAACTTTTAATTTTTTCCTTGTTTAATTAATATAATTTAATTTATTTATGTAATAATTGATTTTGTTTAGCTGAAAAAATTTAAAATTAAAAAGGTAAAAGTTACTCGACAGCTCTAGCAATTGTCTGCCATTAGTCTGGCAACTCTTCGTGAAAAATGTTTTCACAAATTGCACAATAAGCTTACGTTTTTTTTCGATAAAACTTGATTTACCTCAAAAGAGTTATTTTTTTACTGCTTAATTGAAAAAAAAAACTGAAGTGGTTCCATATATATATTTTTTAAATATCTTACTTCGAATTTTGACTAAAAATGTGGCATCGCTGACCCTGACTTCGAAAATCTAAATCGGACTAGGTGGCAGCATCGGACGAAAACGGACTTAGCGATAGTTCTTTCCGCACAAAATTATTCTGCGAATTGACCAGTGGCACCGCGAAATGAAACTGATGTGAAATTCAAGCGAAAGCGATATCTGTGGCATCCCTGAATGATTCATTTCAAGTTTTATAGATTTTCTCACAAAATTATGATTAATTTTAAGTTAAACTTTACTTTTCAACCAATAATTTTTTTTTTTTGAGCAAAAAAATTAAACTTATGGAATAATCCTTATTTCATGAGTTATATTTTTTGCTCAAAATAAAACTCAAGTTGTAGTTTCGACTTTTTCTTGGGGAATAAAGCCAAGAATGATACATACTAGTATTCCTAGTCAATCAGCGAAGACAATCCATTATAATAATGAATTTAAAAAATAAAATTTCTTGTGTTGAGCATCAAATTAAGACTTGTCGAAATTTTTTTACTCAAAATAAAACTCATGTAATAATGATTATTCCATTATAATAATGGAATTACTCATGTAATAATGATTATTCCGTAAGTTTTATTTTTTTGCTCCAAAACAATGATTATTGGTTGAGAAGTAAAGTATAACTGGAAATTAATCATTATTTTGTCAGTAAATCTATAAAACTTGAAAAATTTTTAGTAATGGTGAAAATGCATAAATAAGTCATAGAGAAGAAAATTGATATTTTTCTCGGTGACTTAAAGTGAATGTTTTTTCGAGTTAAAAAAAAGACAAATAATCATTATTTGCAGTCCCTGCAAAAAAAACTGTTTAATCTATCATAATATGACAAATGCTTCAAGTGCAGTCATATCTAATGTGAGTAACGAGCGAGTATATATATCAATAACGAGTAGATCAATAACGAGTTAAGTCAATCAATATAATTTGCGATTGATGCTTAAAGAGAAATAACGAGTACAGTCAATCTATTTAAAATCTATGAGTTAATCAAATGTGTTTATTGGTTTAAGAGCAGTCTTAACTAATACGAGCAGGAAACGAGGAGCCGTATTAAATAATCACTGCGGACGGCAGTCCGCGCTAGTGACGAAAGCAGCACGAAGGGTGCGAAGGCGACTAGCATATATACACAGGAAGAATGGAAAATTTGCTATGACTGTCCGATCGGGTCGAGTTATGTACCGATCGAAAGGTATCAATTTTAGTTACAAATGTGCATACTAAGACTTTTGGAAACTCACCTGGTTCGTCAGATAAACAAGTGTTAGGGGGAGGGGAAAATTTTAAATTATTGAAGCAAAAGGGGCCGTTAGAGCCTTTTCGATTTTTATTTTAATTTTTTACTATTCTAATCAAAAATACGCGTCGAATGACACCTTGATCATCAAAATCCGATCGCTGGTTCAGAATATAATTAATTTTGAAATTTTTGGTGCCCTTCTGAAAATGAAATGAAAAGTCAGTCTGTTTGTCTGTTTGTTAGTATCAAAGCGTTGATTTAGCTTAAAAGTTTGAATGAGGACTTGTTCCCGATCAAAAATCTAGAAAGGTTTGTTCTACGACTTTTTCGAAAAAAAGCAAGTTTAGCGGGAAATCGCTAAAAACCGAAATAAATTATTTTAAAAAAAATTTTTGCATTCGGCACTGCGCAAAACAGTGAGTTTTATTTGGTATGAAGTATTGAGACATTTTAGCGCAATGTGCCGAGTGCCAAAATTTTTTTTTAAATAATTTATATGTCAAACTTAATATTATTCGTCACAAAATTGGATATCAGAAATTTTGGGGCATATAACTGTTTTCGTCACTAGACTTTTACCTCGTAAAGAGGTTTTTTTTATAAGTATGAACAATAACGAGTAGAGTGAAGTCAATCAATTTATAATTTAAACTAAAGGAGCCGTAATAAATAATATGATAAACAAGCAAAAAAAAAATGAATAACGGGTAGACCAACACCGAATAGATAAACAAGGAGTAGTTCGATAATGAGTAGAGTAAAGTCAATATACTGGAAATCTTATAGTCTACCAATCCAATCCAATACCAAACCAAGCGTCGGCAGCTTGTCAAGCAGGGGGGGCTAAAATATGTTTTTTCACGATTTCACACTCATTTTGGTTGGATTTCGGAAGCTACATAAGGTAAAGTTATGAGTGGGTTATGTATGCAATGCCCCCCCCCCCCCTGCCCCCGCCTGCCGACGCCCTTGATTATGATAAATTATGAGAAACCAGCGAATAAGTCAATAACGAGTTGAGCAAAAACGACAAGGACAGCTGCCATAAAAGCAATTAAGATTAAAATAAAGTCAATCTATTTGAAATTAATTATTATATTAATCTGCGATTGATGTTTGTGAAGCATTTAAATCAGTAAAAAAAGCAAGAAGAGCAATAACTAGTAAAACAGAATCAATTGAAGATTTATGACGAGTCTTTATTAATAGCAAGTCTATAGCTGTAGCTAGTCTATATTATAAGCAAGTGTAGACATAGACCGAGAGCATAGCAATAGCGTGTCCAGAGGCTTAGCGAGTCTAGAGCTGAAGGGGCGAGTCTATTCCTAGTGCAAGTGTTAAGCAAATTTCCAATATTTCGAATATTTATTTTCCATATAACTAGGTTACAGACTAGAGGTCTGCATGAATGGCAAAAAAAACATGTTCGAATTAACAATACTCAAAATATGTTGAGTAAAATTGAATGCGAAGCTAAAAATGTTTGAGTGAGTAAGTGCGATCGCGTAAGACTCGGCCTCACAATGTTCAAACATAAAACAAGGAATTGATTGAGTGGGAATGCATGAGAATAAGAGTTTGCGTTTTGAATGCATTCAAATGCCAAACCGACTTTTTGATTGTTGTTGATTTTGTTTCTCCGTCCTTTTCTGCTGGCCGCTTGCTTCCCGGAAACGAAATGAGTGCACTGAACAATATGAGTAACTCACGTGTCTTAAGGTTTGTCAAATTGCTCATTCCGTTTTACGCTCTATTTATTCTCACTCATTTTTCCGAGTACCGTATGGTATGAAATGACACTTGTGCGTTTCATTTTGTGTCTCGCACTCACTCAACTCAATTCAATTCGAATCCATTCAATTTCACTTATGCTGTGAGTGAAGCCATGCAGACTTCTATTGCAGACAGAAACCTTACATCAATAGTGGTTCTGCCTGATGCAATTTACGTACTGTACAATTAATGCTCTCTCTATTTGTTATTCTTTCTTTGTCTGTCTTTAACTCTTTATTTTGCCTCCTTTCTTGCAGTTGCTCTGGAGGAAGACTGCGTGGACTTTCAGGGCAACAAGGTGAACCATGGCATGCTCTATGTGCCCGGACCAGGAGTTTGTAGTCTATGCGTTTGCTATCATTCCGAGCCGCTTTGGTGTAAGGCCATCTACTGTGATCCGCCCTACGTAAGCCAAAAGCCCTTTCAATTCTTAAGATTATTGTGGTATTTATGTATACATTATTTTTGTAGTTCTGTAAAAACTTCAGAGTGGGCGAACGTTGCTGCGAATTCGAGTGCCTGGATCCGCCCGGTGAGGATAAGCTTTATCAGGTGAGTGAAGATGGAAAAAAAAAGGATATTTATCAAAACTAATGGGTTTTAATTTAGGAACGCATGCGAAAACGTGCCGAGATTCTGGCCGGAAACAGCACCGCCTCCAATGTGAAGGTGGCGCCTCTCGCCGTCTCCACCATAATGCTCAGTTTTCTGGGCAACAGTTTTCTCAACTTATAACTTGAAGTTAAATAGCAAATTGCCCAGATCTTAAGTAGATAGTGGGAAGGTTCGTTTTTGTCAACTGTCCCCCATGCCGGACCCTAAAAGCGATACTTATTACAATGTAATAAACTACAGCTAACAAATTTATATACATACACTTACCTAGGTGCATTCAAACGACATAACAAATGAAAATATACTAATACTAAAAAAAAAAAAAAAAAAAAATTAAAATTATAATTTGGAGTACTACAGAACAATACGTAGGTTTTCAACTTATACTTATGTATGTACTATATCCCTAGTCTTATGTAGGTCCAATAATGCAAGAGTAATTTAAAAACTTAAAAAAAAAAGGACAAATAACAATCAAAATCAAAATCCTTGACAAGCGAAATCGATCATCGTTATCGCTACCATCGCGTTTGTTATCGAAATCAATCACTCAAAATGCAAACATAAATGACAGTCTTTAATTAGCACCTAAGTCTAAATAGTATATAGACAACCTGTACATAAGCATACGTATGTAGCTGCCTAGCTCTATATAAATATGTATGTATGTATATCGGGTCAAATACTTGTTGATTAGTCTTTAGCTAAATCGATAGATCGATCGATAGGTATATGCTATGATAAGGTTCGGTGCTTGAACTTAGGAAATCTTTTTTAAAATATGTATGTAACTCAAACATTAAAACACATCACAAATTACTCGTACTCGTAACATTTTTCATAATTTTGAGTAACTCACATAGTGAAGGTTTTTTTTTTTGACTATAGTAATTAAACTCATGCGGGCGAGTTTCGAGTTTCAATTTAGGAACAATTTCACGCAAATATGAAATCAGAGGGATATAATCGGGTATTACGAAACTCAAATATCCTTGCGATTGTACCCACTTCAAGAGTAAATTATTATATAATAATCATATATAATTATTATATTGTAATTTGCCTCAACCTCTCTCAATATGTAGCTCGATTTGATCAGAAATATTAAAATTTGTGAATGTATTCAACATTCTTCACTAAAAATTATATTACAATTATATTTTGATTGCAACATAATCAGCATATTGGATCTCCTAAGTTAAAAGGCGATATATTTATAAACTTAAAAGGTTTTATTATTTTCTTGTTTACAAGAAATTTCCAACAATTTCTATATTTCATGACAAGGTTATAAATTAAACACAAGATATACTCGTATTTACTGTACTGCATATTTGCGTGAAATTGACGCTAAAGTAGAAAATCAAGAAAAACAATCCCTAAAAATGAATTTTGTAATTGCAATTAAACTGTAGTAATTTACACATATCATGAGAGACACACACTCACGAACAGACGCACTCATGCACATACTTACACTGTAGAGATTGAATAACAAAAATACAAATACACATATGTATATATGTATGTATACAATATATATATAATCGTATATATTTTGCATTGGTGCTAATTTTATTGTAGGCTAAATACGATTCACACACTCACGATCCACTCACATATATTTCAACAAACACACACATACATACACACACACACACACACACACACATACAGACATATGTCACACCCTAATCAAGAGCATTTGATTTCAAATCAAAGCCCATATCAAGCGGCTAATTAAGTATAGCGAGTGTTTAAAATATATTAGAAATACATGTACATGTAATGCCTATAAGTTCAATAGTAAAACTAATACTAAAAAATCTTAAAAAAAAACCATTTCATTTGCCAGCTAATAAAAATGTTAACAAATATAGAAAAAATGAATTATAAAATGAATATGATAACACAATCAAAAGTTTAAAATGAAATACTAATTAACAATTTTAAAGCTAATTCCTATAGAATGATTTTGGTTTTGTTATCCTCGATTAATCAATTACTGCAGAGCTAGACCTTAAGACTTATAAAAGTACTTAAATATGCTATAATCGTCTCTTTCAATATACCAGAATACCAAATATCTATTATATACACATATGTATATGGTATAATAAATATAAATTTAATTAATAGGCATATTGCAGGACCAGCAAATCAAACATTCAATAAGCCCAATTATCTCAATAGAATGAACAATTGATAATAATCAATTCAATAATGATAATAAATGTTATCTAATGAAATGACACCAAATAATCGTACAGTAAATACCACAACTAATGGAAATAGATGTGTACATAAGGAGTACGGCTGTGACAATTTATTGTTTGCTTCAAAACGCATTAAACACACCTGTAAATAAAAAAAAATAATTTATTATTATAAAATCTATGGGAATTTCTATATACATACATTCATATACATACATCAAAAAAAATGCAATATTTAAAGAATGAGTCTCGAGCCTAATAAAACAATTAAATGTTACAAGCTTTCTTTAGAATATAATGTAACCGAAAGTATTTTAATAACAGAGAATCAAAGAATATTATTAAAAGATTCGGACTTCCGAATTTGCTGTGCTCTTGCAGAAGATCAAAAAAAAGTTAACGTATAATAATTTGTCAGATTTATTTATGATTTCTGTAACTGAAAAGTTTGAATTAAATTTGAGAAGCTTAAAATTATTTAAAGAATTAAAAAAAAAGAACATTCTTTACTTATTTAGGTTAAAGTGTTTTCATTTTAAAAGGAAGTTTCGAAGGATTAGATGTCCTCAGTACAAGATAGCCTAGACTTTGGATCTATTGCCTGCAAGAGTACTACGAATGAAGAAAATAAAACAATAAACAATGATCTAAACTGAATGTACAATTCAAATGCCACAATATCTGACCAATATGCAAACGTATATAGTATATTTATGCATAAAGAAATCAACTCATAAGAACTCATAAATTAAATGTATTTTTAAGACGACAAATTGACAAATTTTAATAGCATCCAAACCTAATATGCAAACATAAAACGCTTTAAAATTCTAAACAAAACAAAAAATCCTAAAAAAAAAAAACAATTGTTATATAAAAGAAAATCCAAAAAACAAATTTCAATTTATAGACTTAATAACAAACGCAAATTGGCTTTAATTGACAGTTAATAATAATGATAAATAGAAAAAAAAGACAAAAATTAAGTGTGAGAAATCATTAAAACATAATAATCAGGGGTGCCACAGAAATCTCTTGCGCTTAAATTTTGACATAAATTTCATACAAATTTAAGCAAAATTTAAACGAAAGGGATTTCTGTGGCATTCCTGTATATTTCAACATTTACCTTGAGGACGTCACGTCAAGCTCATTTCTAAAATGATACGCGTCGTTGTTTTATAGTTTAATCAGATTTTAGATAGGCCCACAACATAATTGGGTATAAGTTTTCAATAATATGATCTATTTACATGATCCAAAACCCGTCTAACGCTTTTTCCACTAAAAACCTCTATAATCATTTTTTATAAGCACTAAGACACTAGAGTGCATGTGGAGATACCCATTAAGCTAATCCAATGGGCATTACCTATTACTTATTCTGTACGAAAACCCAAAAAAAAAAGAAAAAAACAATCGTAGTATAAATCAAACGATATAATCTTGTATTAGTTAGTTGTACTTATTTTGTCAAAACTAAAACACGTAAAAATCCCTTAAAAACTTATTGAAATTACTTGCATAACGATAATGATAATAATAATAATAATTAAAAGAAGCTGTTCACGATGAGAAAAAACTCTTTTAGAAATGTCATAAAAACAGTATCGCATTGAATTTATATTATAATTCCAATCATTTATCAAGAGGATTTCAAATCATGTATGCATATAATTAAAAAATATTTAAAGTACCAGAGAATTTTAACAAAAATAAAAAATATTTTCACAATAGCTTAACAACAATCATGACTTTTTATTACCACCTGGCAACTCTACCCACAAGTGCATTTAAGAGCAAGAGAAATCACTTACTTTACAATCGTTTCAGTAAGTATCTTATATTTAAAATTATTAAGATTATGAAAAATAATTTTTTTATTAAAAAAAAATATGAGTTTCATTGTAAATGAAATCCTTGCTTCAGAATAAAGGAAAAAAGAAACAATAAAATGTTTTTCTTTCCTTTGTTTTTACACATATTCTTTTTAGTGATTAATTGTCTACTGCTGAAAATACAGTTTCAAAAAAAAATGAAACAAAACACTCAATTTGTAATTTATATATTCACATTTATTAAATACTATACAGTGAAGTTTTTTTTTGTTCAGCCATAGCGAAAAAAAATCAATTTCCAAAAAAAAGCTTAATACTAGAAATAAAAAAAAATGTATGTATGTATTGTTTTTCTTTTGAGGTTAATGCAAAATGTTACAATTAGATGTTAGATTGTAGGTTTTAGTTTTGTAAGCTTAGTTTCAGTTGTTGGTTCGACAGATTAACCTGGTTTAACTCTCTCTGTAGCATAAATGTCGGTTCAATACCCGATTCGTGTGTTTTTTCATATATAAATTACCCATTAAAATTACTAAAAAAAAATAATAATTATATAATATTTATATAATTGTTATATAGATGTATATAATAGTAATAATTATGCAACTATATATATTTATATATGTAAATATGTACTATTAACTAAATTTAAACTTGTTTTACGATGTTTGCGTATTGCTGATGATGCTTCTTCAAATACTTTGTTCAATTTTCAATTTCTTCTTAATCGATTCTGTGTTTTGTTTTTTCTTTTTTTTATGTTCAAATCAGTTGTGACTTACTCACTAAATTTGACTTATTTTTATAGTATTTTAAATAGTATTTCTTTTAGTAGAACTTCATTTTATCGATTTTGCAGTTTAGTTTCTTATTAAGTTTAACGTTTTAAGTTTAAGTTATGCTCCACATGGATTTCATTTTTTCGAGCCGATCTTAGAGAAAACACTTAAGAATTAAATATTAGATGAAATCGTCTAAAATGTAAGCGATAAATTGTACAATTGATGGAGCTATGCATAATAATTATATACTCTATATAATAATGTTGTTACAAACTAGACGGATAAGGGTTAAGAGTAGGGCGTCGTAAAGGACAGGGGGACTTTATTAATTA